>OW388085.2:16053949-17374466 GCA_936449025.2 Sarcophaga subvicina | reverse complement strand
ATTGTATAGCTTGCTAGTATAGCTAGTACAGCTTGCTAGTATAGCTAGTACAGATTGTATAGCTTGCTAGTATAGCTAGTACAGATTGTACAGCTTGCTGGTATAGCTAGTACAGCTTGCTAGTATAGCTAGTACAGATTGTACAGCTTGCTAGTATAGCTAGTATAGATTGTACAGCTTGCTAGTATAGCTGGTATAGCTGATATAGCTGGTATAGCTGGTGTAGTGTTTCATGCGAAGAGGTATGAAAGTAATGAAAAAAAAAATGGTTATAAACTACAGTCAAAAGAAAAACACCTAATCAGTGTAAGATTGGAAGAAGATTTGTAGACAACTTAATAAACAAATTATATGTTGAATTACATCCACCTGTTTATCAGTTTTGTGGACCTGATACAAAACTTCAAAACGAATAGCAAGAATAAAGGAAATAAAGGAATAATTTAATGGATGTAGATTGTAGAAAGCACGATATAGCGTACTCAAAATCAATGGATATAGACACAAGCCATCAAGCAGATCGTGATCAGGTATAAACCAGATCGTGACCAGATAGCAAGCAGTTCGTGATCAGATATAAAGCAGATCGTAATCAGATACAAAGCAGATCATAATCAGATAGCGAGCAGATCATAACCAGATCAAATTCAATAAAAAAAATTATTATAATGTCTAAAAATTACCATAATAAAGTGTTGGAAGATCTTGTAAAGACAAGGGCTGTTCTAAAGAAAAAGTTAAAAAATATTAAACTGAATCAAATAGATAGAGTTAATTTATTAGAAGATACCTTTCAACCAATTACAAAACCACTTAAAAAAATCATCGGAAAACTTGAAGATAAGCATAAGGATACAGACAACACTATAGATGATGACGAAGATTATTATGACGTAAATGGTGATAATGAAATCATTGGAAAATTCGAAGATAAGCATACGGATACAGACAACACTATTGATGATGATGATTATTATTATGACGTAAATGGTGATAATGAAATCATCGGAAAACTTGAAGATAAGCATAAAGATATAGACAACACTATTGATGATGACGATGATTATGATGATGTAAACGGTGATAATAACGATTTTCAGTATGAAAATATTTCAACTGATGATAATGATGGTGAAAAAAACTATGACCATAATAGACCTGTATCAAGTACATGTAACAAGAACTTGGAAAGAAAACAATGTTTAAAGCTGACGAAAAGCTCTCCATTATTTGAAAATATACAAACACTTATTAATAATAAGCAATTGGATAAAATTTATGGTTTTAATCAAGATGTAGACGGTAGTTGGAGATATGGCAAGGAAAAATTAATATTTAATAGAGATAATACTATGCAGATAGGGAATATGAAATTGAAAATGACGCCTGGATTATTTGAACTAGTATTTCATAAAAAACCTCTCCATTATTCTAAAAATGATTTGAAAAAATATAAAGAGATTTTAATTAATACCAATGCACATAAACGTCGCTATGAACCTAATGAACAAGTGAAAGGAACACGAGCCTTCAAATATATACGAATAATTAAACGTTTATTCGAAACAACAACAAACATTTTAACAAAAGGCAGTGGTTTAATGCTAAAATTACAAAATAATCTGAGATCAAATTACATACATTGGGATGATCCTAATGAACTAGTTGACAGACTACGTTTACTTCTTTCATCGGAAGGTTCTGGTCACAACAATCATCAAAACGAAATAATCTCTATTATCGAAGAACTTAAAGAAGCTAACATAATTTATTAGAAGAGTGAAAGAAATGTCTTATATTAATAAATTTGGAGAAGGTTTTAATAAATATAACCATAAAAACAAAAATATCGTAATCGAAAAACATATAACACAAATACATGATGATCTAGCTGATCAAATAAACAATTTAAACATTGAGGTAGAACATGTATACCTAAAACATGGTAATGTCAAAAAAAAAATAAAAAAAATTAAAATAAAATAGACAAAACCAAAAAAGTAGATCGTTATCAGATATAAAATAGATCGTGAGCAGATACAAAGCAGATCGTGATCAGATGTAAAGTAGATCGTGATCAGATACAAAGCAGATCAAAATCAATATCAAAAAATTAACATACTGAAATCATATAAATTGCTGTATATATAGGAGATCGTCTTGATTTCAGTTATTTTTGCGAAGAGGTATAAAAGTAACGAAAAAAAATTTGTTATAATCTACAGTCAAAACAAAACCTCAGCCAGTGTAAGATGAGAAGAGGATTTGTAAACAACTTAATAAATAAAGTACCTGTTGAATTACATCTACCTGGTTATCAGTTTTGTGGACCTGGTACAAAACTTGAAAAACGTTTAGCAAGAGGAGATAAGGGTATAAATTTATTAGACGCAGCTTGTAGAGAGCACGATATTGCATATTCACAATCAAAAGATATAGACACAAGACATCAAGCAGATCAAATATTAGCTGAAAAAGCCTGGCAACGAGTTAAATCTAAAGATAGTGATATTAAAGAACGTGCTAACGCGTGGTTTGTGACAAACGCTATGAAAGCTAAAGTGAAATTTGGATTAGGTTTGAAGGAGCAGAGACATAAGAAAAGAAAAGGAAAAATGAATAAGTGTAATAAGAAATTATTCACAGCTACTGTGAGAAAAACTTTAAAACAATTGAAAGAACAGAAACCCCTTGATATAAATGATGCTGTTAAAATATCACAAAAGGCTATTCATTCAAATTTTAAAGGGAAAAAGCGAGCAGACATTATAATACCGAGAGTTATACCTGTACCGAAAATTGGAGGATTTCTTCCACTTATTCCCGTACTAACAGCATTGTCAGCGCTTGGTGGTTTGGCAAGTGGAGGATCCGCTATTGTCAAAGCAGTAAAAGCTATCAAAAATGGAAAAGAACAATTGGCTGAAGCTAACCGTCATAATAGATATATGGAATCAATTGCAATGGGTAAAGGGTTGTACCTCAAACCATATAAAACTGGATATGGTCTCTACTATAGTCCAGCTCCAAAAAACTATTAGATAACCTTCCCAATCGCCCATTAACAGATTTGGATTTGAATAAATATGGAAGACATCTCAAACATTTTAGGGGTGTTTTCATGAGTGATTCTTTACCTGAAAAACCATTCAAACAAGAATGCGGCATTGTTAATTTAGATGATTCAAATGGTATGGGAACACATTGGGTAGCATATTATAAAAACCACAACTATAAAGAATACTTTGATAGCTTCGGAAACTTACAACCACCACTTGAGATTGTCAACTACTTAAAATTTCCTGTTGAATATAATTATGAACGAAAACAAAAATTTAATACATTTAATTGTGGGCACTTGTGTTTAAAATTTTTATTCAATAAATATAAATTAAAATGAAATAATTCAGAGTACATCGTCCCGCACTAACACAACCTACTATTAAATTTTTAAAGAAGGGGAACAAAAATGGTAACATCAGCTGTATTGGAAGAACTATTAATAAGACATATAGATTTATTTATGAAACTTATAAATGAACTAAGAATATGTAACATTAGTAAAATAAGTAATCCATTTGTATGTATTAATATGTCATACGTTTGTATTATTGTGAAAATACTTATTCACAATCTTTCAACATTTGTCGATGTCAAACATTCTATACACAATATTTGTTAACACTTAAGTTATTTAATCTGTATAAACGTATTTTTAAATTCGAATCTGTAAAAATCTGAAGAAAAGAAATATGTAATAAAATTTTCAAAAAATAAAAAACTAATTTGTTTTAATTAATCCCTTTATTCTATAATTTCATTTATTTAAAACAGTAAAACTAAAAAAATTCTAAATCCTTAAAAACAAGTCTATTTATACTCTGGGGTGTTGTAGATCAATCAGTAAATTCAATTATGTGAAAACAGATATTACTTATACTTATACGTGAAAAAAAAACCCACAGGCACAACTATACATTTCTTTCTCATCAAATTAAAAACAACCGCACAACCAACCTACCCTTTCTTAATAGTTTATATTTATATTTCTTCTACCTGTGATCATGAGCAATACGTGCCAAGAATTTACTATTAAAAAAAAAAAAAAAAACGATCATACACATTACATGTTACGCACACACTCATTCTGTCCGTCCAAACAATCATACATACGTATATACATTTTCACAGTCTACTTATACTCTGGGATGTAGATGAGGAAACGTGCACACACTCATTCTGTCCGTCCAACCATTCGTTTGAAAAGCAATATACATAAAATGAACAAGAATAAGCAGGTATGATCCCAAATTTGTAGGGAAAAATTAAAAATTAAAATGATTTAATTCTTTTCCAGATATGCATTCTCCCAAATTTTAACACACACACACACACACATACACATTAAAAAGCAATACCTTTTCATAATACATGTTACAAACCTAAAGACCGATTGCACACAATTCATTTCACAATTCTGTAATGTTCTTACTCTTTTACAGATATGCATGAGCCAAAATTTGTATGGAATAAGTGACCTAGAAGGTACATAAACATACTACTCACATATGTTTGTATATAAGTAGGTTTAGTTCCATTAAGTACACCATTTATAAAATTTGTTCGGATCTTTTTGAAGTTGAATATAATTTAACTCATATTCAAAACTCAAAAATATTTTTAAATCATCATCATACACCACTACAACATTAAAAAGTTTCATCGCAGACTTAACATCATGTGACATCTGTTTCATTATTTGGGATTGGTCCCATTTATGTGTCTCCTTGACTAAAAGAGTCTGAGTAATCATTATAGATAAGTCATCTAGTGAAGGATATAGTGATGGATGTGCATACAGCAGTGGTGCTCAAACACATACTATCATAGTTTTAGTTGTGTTGGTAAAGCAGCGGAGAACAAAATTCAACTTAATTTTTGAGAATCGTACACTGGGAAAATAAAAAAAAATTGGTTTATTGTGTTGCGTGCATGCACATAATGAACTTATGTATGTGTGTATGTATGTATGTATGTATTGATGAATATATTGATGTATGTGTGTGTATGTATGTATTGATGAATATATTGATGTATGTATGTATGTATTGATGAATATATTGATGTATGTATGTATTGATGAATATATTGATGTATGTGTGTATGCATGTATGTATTGATGAATATATTGATGTATTGATGAATATATTGATGTATTGATGAATATATTGATGTATGTATATATCAATACGTCTGTCGTCAAATTCAAAAAGAACATTCCGTTATCGAATGGACGGCACTGTTTTGCTAAAGCCAAAGCAACTATATATGATGCCTTTTTAAAAGGCAACGACAATTTAATGTTATTATATGGTAAATTATTGTAATTTGGTACGTCCGTTTCGTCAACCATGAATTTTAAAAAATTCTGCTTTTAATTGCAATAGTTTTAAAGTCCTATCATTTCCTTTAATGTTGTCGAAAAATCCATGGCTAGCCTCGTAATGTCTTTTTATAAAAAAAGAATTACGACATAAAGAAATCATTTCTATAAAAAAGAAATCATATTCCCAATTTTCATCAAAAATTTTGCTGCGTGTATTTGCAAAAAACAAAAAATCATTCAGAAAAGTTGCGTAGCGAGGTCTTGCCTCATCAAGTGCTAAACATCAACTGAATTGATTTTGTTCTCTGAGTTCAACACAAAACAACAAACACACGATCATTATAAGAAACCGCACAAGTAAGCTTATAGTGTAGGTGTGTCAACGCAGCGTCAGCAGAATTTTCTTTGCCTATCACAAGTGATAGGAAATTTGGATTTTGAGCATCACTGGCATACAGTGTACATACAGTATTGCGGAAGAAAAGTGAAGAGCTTAATTCAAAGAACTTGTGTGAAGTAGTTGAGAATGTTGGTGGTGGTATTTATAATTTAATGAGGACACAACGAATAAGAAAGTGTGTTTAAAGATTCTAAAGTGCCGAAGAATTCGGTATGATTATTACTTTCAACACTGCACTAAGCATACTGCTAGTAATGTCCATATGTGGTTTGCCTAGCAAACTCCCCACAAACGTAATACTTTTTCACAAAGTTCCGATACGACACCAAGTAGGGGATCATTTTGAAAACGGTTGCACAGTTACTAAATCTTAAACAAAACTCAACTGATAAAGAATGAATGACAGCAAACTTACTTTGTTCCTTAGAACTGGTTAAAATTACGACCAAGCTAATGTTAATGAGAGACGAGACCTGCAGTTTAAAGTTGACTCCGCAAAAGTGTGCAGTCGTAAGAAAGTTTTCCTTATTATTCTTTTGTTTTGTTAAATACATTTATAATAATTTTTTACTATAAAATAGAAAACAATGAATAAAATCATCAATTTATTTTCACAAATTTTTGTTTAAACATCAAAAAATTGTGTACATTAATTAACCCCATTTATGCTGTATACTGTACATGCGCCTCTTGAACTAATTTTCTATCCATTATCTATCACGTTCACCTAATTTTGGCATTATTATATTTTTTAAATAATTTTATGACAAAATCAGAACAAATGAAATGAAACGGGTTTTTTAAAGTATTTTTATTTGAAAATAACAGCCATACCCATTTGACATGATTTTGTCATGGAAGCAAAGGCTCTCATTTATCCAATTAAAATTATCCCATACAAGTCTAACATGCATTTCTTTGTTTGCCGCATGTTGAGTTTTTGTTGGTCTCAAAGAAACTGTCATTATTAATGCAAAATAAAACTGGCAGTCTAGTGGGTAATGTGCTAGTCTATTAGTGTAAGGGCCTTTCGATTCTCATCAAGGATTTTCATCTGTTATACTACCAAGAGCATGGGGTTGTGGTCTTAATTACTCCGCTTGTAATAATTACATCTAATTTTTAATTGCATTACAACAATTAAATAAAAAAACTGGAAAGATCTATTTTAAAATATTTGAAGGAATTTTCCTGAAAATTCTTGTGACAAATTGATAGAATATGTTTGACTCATAAAACCTTCTAACTAAACTCTCGAAGGCTAAAGAAAGTCGCTACTGATAACAAAGATGAAATATTTTTTCAAAATTTGTTTAATGACAGTTAAATATTTTGTGGGGTATACTTAGGCGATGTATAGTGTAAAGTGAAGTTCAGTAAAATAATTTAACAATAAATAACACTTTAAATCATAAAAGCAAAAAAGTGCTTGAACAAAATCATCACTTGGGCTTAATTTTATTAGTATTTGTGGAGGTAATCCTCAAAAAGTCTCCGACGTTGCAAGTTGTATTTCATTCCACGTCTCTCGAGCCACTTTCCAGAGGACTTGAAGATTTCTAAGTTTTGCTGTTCAACTTGTGTCTCAAGATGTATTGACAATTGTATTGAAATCAAAATTTAACGCTAGCCCTGGAGTAATATCAACTGGTTGATCCCCTAAATTTTGTGTTTACTAGTCATGCAGTGTGCTAAAGATCATGAACGAATGGAATCAAATGAATCTCCACAATATGTATGATTAAACGTTGATCTATGAAGAAATTAGTTTTTATGATAGAACCCATACTATGTTTAATTGCCTTAAAAGTATAGCGTAAATTTTCTTCGTGCTTCGGTGAATGCCACACATTGTTCTTTTAATTAAAGCCAAACCGAATGAGTTATACACACCACTCCTACAAACGTTTTTTCTGAGTAACGTTCTTTCATTTCTTTAGATTTTAGCAAAAGAGGGACAAGCTGTAAGATTATTTTTTGATATCATAGGCGCATGTTGTACTATAAACTTAATTAAGGTGGTTATCTTTAGGAGAAAATACAAAAGTTTTCGTATATGTGACGACATTATGAAGGCATTTTTCTTTGCATAAGTAATTATTAAACGATATGAGGTCTTAGTAGTGTTTCCTGGTCGGCGGAATTGAATTGTGTTTTCTTAATTCTAATATAATATAATATTTACTTAATCCTAACAGTTTAAAGAGATTCAGCAACTCCATTGCTTACCTATTATCTATGCGCTATGTATTCGTTAACCTCGAATCTATTTAACATTAGTGTGTATCAATTCATAATTATTATTATTATCATTAGAAATATCATCTATTTAAATTGAAATTATAATCACATAAAATAAATGTAAGCAATGACCCAACACGCTTAAAGTTCTTTGTAAAGCTTAAAGTTTAACATACCTAACTAATGTGTACCATTCAAATAATGCTATGTTCAGATATGCACTTTAATTGGGTCAATATTCGGTTTATTGAGTACAATATTTTAAGTGTTCAGGCATAATTATATACGCAGTTCAGCTGCTTATTCGATATTCATTTGACGGCTGGTAAACAAAACATCTGGTTCAAGGCGAATTCATTAGGAGGTGAGAGCGAAAGACCAGCTGATAGCAAGTAACAATGTCAAAAAAAATGTTTGTTTTTTGTGTATTTTGTTTCGATATTCAATTTCGTATTTATATTAGTTAAACCCTCATATGTAACGCATGTATCCTTAACGATACGCACTCTGGAAATTCTTTAGGATTACTATTTTAAAGCCAATTATATATTAAGTATTTTTTCGGCGACTTCCTCTCAGCAGATTTCTGGCAAAAACTCTGAGACTAAATAAAATTGCCATGAAAAGCTTCTCAAAAATTTGTCGTTCGGAGTCGACTTTAAACTGTAGGTCAGTCATGTTAACACACATAACATAAGTGGTGTGATAAGCTAGGCCTTAATCCTGACTGAAGGGTTGTAATGGCCAATTATGTATGTATATATTAAAATTTTTGCAAGATGATTAACAATATTTAAGCCTTTAACACTAAATACATATATTTATAGTTATTTAGGTAAGAGTGATGAATTACCAAAAAAAAAAAAAAATTTCATGTCTCCAACTAGGTGCCTAAATTATGACTGAAATAACTTGTATGTTATTTTTAAAACAAATTCTCTTTCTGAAGATTGGGATATAGGGATTAAAACAAATTGGACCAATCTTCTGTTGAAAATTTGTTATTATAAGAAATAACGTTTGCAGCTGATATTTTTTTAATTTACAGGTGCTGCAGTATTATAAATATAATATTAATAAAAATCATAAGAATTTTCAATATATAAAATTTATTTAGTTTTTTTTAATTGCTTTAACTAATTTCCTATGGAGGTTTGAGGGTTAATTTTTTTGACAAGATGAGTACATTTTTACAAAAACAAAATGCCTGTTGTTTTTGCATTGTTGTATTTGTTGTAGAGATAAGGCTACCTTGTATGAATTTGCCTTGATCTGGTTGTTTTAACAATATTGTTTTTATTTTATTTTTTTTTGTTTCGTTTGCCGTTGTTGACATTTAAGTTGTCATATATCAACAGAACATGTTCGGTTAAAAGAAATATGCTCACTAAACACACTTATGACAGTGCTGCATTTTAAGTTTGACTCAATATTATAACAATTTGCGTATTTATTGAGCAATAATTAATTGAAACTTTATATGAAATATTGAGCTCAATAATGGCGTTTATTGCAATTTATAATGTTAAAATTGTTTGTTTTTATAGCTTTTAATTTGACCCATCATCGTTGGAAGAGACATTGCTTTCAGATTTTTCCAAAACCATCAACAATGTTTCAACAGCTTCTTTTAATTTTAATTGCATTTTTTAAGCAGATAAACACTCAAGTAGATTTTTCTTAGTCTAAATTTTGGGAGATCCACATAACTTCCAGTTCTAATGTGCAGTTGTAAATATAGGAGTATCTAAAGAAATGTAAATATATACTTATTATTTAATTTATATGCTTCATTGTGGTGGATCAGTTAAAAGTGTTTTCTACAATTTCCTTTCATTAAATGATAAAATATTTTGTAAATTTATTAATTAAAGCTTATTTCACAATTGCATTTTTTTATTTATTTACATTTATATTTTTAATTAATATTTTGTTGTGTATAAATAGTGGTGAAATTTGTTTTATGGTTGTAGCCTGGGCAGCAGAGAAAGCTTTGTGTTTGGACAAAAAAGCGTTCAATTTATACTAAAATATAATTTTCTAAAAAAGTCTGTAAAACTAGTTAAATCTACAAGCTCATTGTTATTTCGCTTGAAAATAAAATTTTTATCTATATAAATTTTTCATTTGTTTTCTTTCTTTAAACAGTTTTATTATAATAAAAGCTCTTATACAGTATTTCTTTTTTAATTTTTATAATTAAGTTTATTTATCTATCGATTTTATGGAAATTACTACAAAAAAATACATTCAGTTTAAATTTCATTATAACACCAAATTATTTATTTCTTCTCTATGTGTGTGAGGTAAGCTACGAAATCTATCTTTTAGAGTTAAAATAACATGACAGTCACATTTCGAGAAGAACAAAAGGGAATTCAAAAAATCACATTAGGGAAAAGTTCGAGAAGAAGTAAAGGAAAAGGAAACCAAACCTTTGAAATTTACAACAAAACAAACAATCACAACCATTTCCTCATTGCAGATAATTAGTTTGGCAAATTAACACTTTTTTTAACGATTTTACCCCACCCAAGTCTAATAATGAAAGAAATGGATCTTGTGGAATGAACTAAGAATTCTGCAACTGCTTTCTATTCTCACTAAAAACCATTCAGAACGAAGATGTGTATCGAAACTAATTAATTTTGAGAATGAAATAAAACTGAAGTTGAAAAAAGCAAACAAGGGTTTGAAAATAAATATGACCCAACCATAAATTTAATACTTTCCACAAAATGTTTAAATATTTTTTTATCGATTTTATTGTTACAGTAATATTTACATTTTTTTATAAACAATTTTTCTTCTTAATCATTTACAGCAGTTTTAAGATACTTATTTTATTTTATATGTCATTTATTTAAATTTGGGAACAGATATCACAAAAAAACCTATAATTAGAGCAGTAAAGTTAAATGGTAAAAACAAAGGATAAATGTTATCAAACTAATGCATTGATGTGAATACTAGAATATCTACAACGATGTTTAAAGTTTAGAGACAATATATTAAGTTTATCTTTAACTAATTTTATGTTAGACATAGAGTACAACGTTTGTGTTGAAAAATGTATTGGCAATTTATATATCATTTTAAGTAATTTATTCTGACAAATTCGTAGTTTTTTAACATGACAATCGTAGGGGACATACCAAGCAGGCGCCGCATAGAACACTATTGAATGGAAAATGGTTTTTAATATAAGAAGTTTGTTGTGGATATTTAGTTCAGACTTTCTGTTTATTAGCGGATACATTATTTTAATTGTTGTATTAATTTTGTGAACTATGTATTTTATATGGTCATTAAACAATAATTTTTTATCCAGCATTACACCAAGATATTTATCCTTGTCATCCCAGGGGACAGATTCGGTACCAACTGTACAAACGGGTTTGAATATTTAAGGCATAGTTTTTTTTGTATATAAGACGGATTTGACAAACCGTTTAATGAGGTATATATGTGAATAATTAAGAAACGGTTAGATTAATTTTAGGTTAAGTTTATTTTAATATTTCAAGTAATAGTATGTTTAAGGTTATATTAAATTTAGAAAGTTTAAATATTCTCTTTTTAGGTTTAAGGGTTTTTACTTTTTTGATTTAAGATTAGGGCTTCAAAAATATTTTTAAATTTCATCAATAGGTTTACGTTTGAATATTAGGTTTAAGTTTTACAATATTTTAAATTTCACTAATAATTTTAGATTTTAACACTAGTTCTAAGTTTTACAATATTTTAAAATTCATAAATAGTTTTAGATTTTAACATTAGTTTTAAGTTTCACAATATTTTAAAATTCTTGATGACTGTTATTTTTTATTTTTCTTTGTTGTAGGGGTTTTTAATTTAAGCGCACACACTTGTTCTCACAGGCATACAGATACGAAAGTTTGACAGATGAAAAACCTTCATAACATAAAAGCATAAGTAAATTGAGAGGGAGAAAAATATTTTATAATGGTTTGCGAATCAAATGTGTTAGAAGCAACAGATATACAGAGGAAAAACTGGCGGATAAAGTAGAAAAATTAAATGTAAATAAACATTTATTTTGTGTTAAAAAGGGAAAATTTTGAATATTTTTTAATTTCTTTAATGAAAAGTTTAAAGATTCTTAAATATTTAAATATTAATCAAAATGAGTGTGATTTTCGGTCACAATGAATATAGTTTCTTGTGCAAGAGATAATTAAGAAGCTAAATATTACAAGATCAAAATAAGACGTACTGCTCATAAAAAGTGTTTCTTGCTGAAAGTTGCCAATATTTTTTAATTTCTTGAAACAAAAAGTAAAAAATTGTTATTGTTATTAGTTGTTTTTATTATTTATTAATGGTTTTAGAGTCTAAATATAATTATGTTATACACATGTAATTGTGATAAAGATTAAAAATAAATAAAAATTTTAATAAAACAATTGTTTTTAATTTTTTGTTATTAAGAGATCACGAAATCCAAGGCTGTTTCGGGATTTTTCGATTCCGAAAAAATCCCCGGGATTTTTAAAAATCAATCTTGTTTGGCATCCCTAACACAGGCACATACTTATTGAAAACCACAAAATACACAGAATGGAAACTAGAGTTTGACAGTTAACCTTGCATTGAGAAAGGGACAGCAAATATTACCAAAAATTATTTATGTCCCTCTCTGATTGTAACTCTGTTTTGTTTATTTATGTTTTTTTAGTTTTCGGGGTAGGTTTTTTGTATTGGCGAGAGTCAATAAAAAATGTAATTTTTGTCTAAAACTATTAATAAATAATAAAACAACTAATAACAATAATAATTTTGAACTTTTTCTTTCAAGAAATTAAAAAATATTGGCAACTTTCAGCAAGAAATATTTTTAATGAGCAGGACGTCGTATTTTGATCTTGTAATATTTAGGTTCTTAATTACCTCTTGCAACAGAAGCTATACTCATACATACACACCTAATTGGTCACTATTATTGGTCAGTATTACGACCTAGTTTCTCACACCACTTATGTTGTATGTGTTAGTTTTATACATGAGTGGCGGGACCTACAGTTTAAAGTCGACTCCGAACGACAGACTTTTGAGAAACTTTTCATAGCAATTTTTATTTACTCTCAGAGTTTTTGCCAGAAATCTGCTGAGAGAAAGTCGCCGAAGAAATATTTTTTTGTATTTTGTTTTGATGTCTGGCCTGGGTGTCGAGGACTAGCTTTACGTTAAATTAACCAACACACTATCTACTAGACTACGGCAACTTCCCGTAATTTATAAGGCCAATTCAAAAGCATGGGTAACGCAGCAAATATTTTTAGAATGGTTTAACAAAAACTTTGTGATAGAGGTTAGAGGGCATTTTAAGAAAATCGGTCTTACGGATGATAGAAAATTCCTTCTGTTTCTGGACAACTGGCCGGCACATCTAGACGTTCACGATTTTAAGACTAGAAACGTTATTGTGAAAAATTTTCCACCGAATTGTACGTCCTTGATCCAACCGATGGATCAGGGTGTAATATAGAGTTTTAAATGCCATTATGGTAAAGCTATAGTACAAAAACTAGTCTCGTCAAATAATATAGAAGATTTTAAGAAAGAATTTAATATAAAGAAAGCCCTGTGGTCTATTGATAATGCTTGGGACGCTGTTACTTCTGAAGTTTTGAAAAACGCTTGGAATAATTTGCTCTACCCACATAAAAAAGGTGTGTAGGCATATTTTTAAAATTTTATAAAATATTTTCAAGCAAAAATTCATTGATTTTGTTATAGGTATGGAAGTAACGATGTATGTTTTGTAATATATGATTATAAGTTTTTTAGTATTGTCTTAGCTCTGTAGCCGCTATTCGACGAGCATTAAACTGCCCTTTTGATATTGAGAATTAAAAGACAGAAGTTTATTTTGGATTCTTGATCAATTCTGAATTTTATTTAAAGAATAGCACTGCTAATATACTACATTAACTGTAAATCATCATTTTGCTTAATTATCAAAATACAGTAAAAAGTATCAATACAAAAAAATAAGTGTCAGTAAACTTTGAGTTTATGGTGACAAAGTATTAATTCATAAAAAAATGTATACTGCCCAAATAAAGTGCGGGTAAGAAGTATGTACACACTTCACCCTCACCCTTTTAGTTTTTGGTATTATTAAAAATAAAATATATTCATAACACAAAAATGGGGAAAAAAGTAATATTTAATTTTTTTTGGTTAACTGAACCTAGAGGGTTCTTATTACGCAAATTAAAAGAAATATTTTAGCTCTTACGGTTAATAAACTTAGAATAAGGGGTTTCTTATTACACCAATTAATTTTTTTTTCTTATTAGACAATAAAAAATTATTTTTATTGCTTAAATAAAAACATACATTTTTATAAATATTAAGATTTAAATTTCTTTATCATGTTTTTATGTACGGTCTTGGATTTTGTTTTATCAATTTCTACTGTAACATTTAAGTCATCTATGTCTAATATTTTATATGGATATTATATATAATATATATACATATAATATATTTTATATTTTGTAAGGAGGCTCTATTTTTTTTCTATTCTCGGCTTTTACTAAAACTTGGTTTCCTATATTTAGTTCTATTCTATTTTGTCTTCTTTCAGATTCTAATTTTCGTTTTTTCTTTACTTCTAAGATTATGTCTCTTGCCTTTTGCAATGAGTGACGAAGTCTAATCTAAAGTTCATTCAGATAATTGTCTAGATTGTGGATTTTCTCAGGGTTTCTCAATTCGTCACCCGGCAGTCTAGTCAAATGGTGTATTATTAGTTTCTACATTGGGAGTTGTGTTGAAAGCGAAAGCAAAGTATAGTATCCACTCATGCCAATTGTTGTCTTCTACGAAATTTAGAAAATATTCATTTAGAACACGGTGATTGCCTTCTACTGTTCCCAAAGTTTCATGATGAAGGTGTCGAGAAGCCCTGTTTTATTTTCAATAATACACAAATCTCTCTTATCAACTCGTTAGTAAATTCAGTCTGTTTTGAGAACGTTAAATAAACGGTATTTTAATAATAACCTGTTCTACTAGTGTTTTTGCTACAGTCTTGGTATCTTTTGATTCAATCGGACAAGCTATAACATATTTCGATAGTTCATATTGCATTGTGAGTATATACCTAAAGTTGCCCGACGGTCTTAATGGTCCAACTGTATCCATTACTACAATGTCAAAACTCCTTGATGGTGTATCCGTTATTGAAAAGGGTTCTTTTGTAGGTCTTACTTGTTTGTTCTTTTGGCATGATGTACATGTTCTTACATAGTTTTTAACCATTTTGTTCATATTTTTCCAAATAAAACGCTGTTTTAATTTAATTAATGTTTTTCTTATTCCGAAATGTCCACCATGAGGAGAGTTATGAAATTCTTCTATTAGTTTGTATTGTTTTATTGTATCATTAATTCTTCTTGGCATTCTGTATATAGTTATATCGACGTCATTATTTTTTAGTTTATTATATTCTTCTTTCAATTTCTCTATTGGTATATATTTAAAAATTTAATCATTATCATATAGTACGTACTTTTTATCCTTCAATTTCTTTATTTTCATTAAAAGTTTCTCCACAAAAGTTTCTGAAAACATAGGACTTTCGCTTCTATTGCATATCACGCGTGTAATTTCATTCTGCAGATTATTAACATCATTATTTTTATATATAAATTGTATTCTTTGAAGTTTCTTTATATCGTTAATTGATATACATTCCCATATATGGAAGTGGCCTGTCTCCTGTTGAGATACAAAATTCTTTTCTTTATTATTATCATTTCCAATTTCATCTTTTTTATTTTTTATATTTTTATTAAGCATGCTACGAGTTATTGCTAGAGTTCTTCTTTCCCTTTCATCAATACAGAACGGAATCATTTCTTTCAATATTTTTGAATTAAGTTCAATACGAGACAGCGCATCTGCGTTAGTGTTATTCGCTCCCCTTCTATATATAATGTCAAAGTCATAGTCTGATAACTCAAGTCGGATCCTGGTCATTTTTGAGGATGGATTCTTATGGGAAAATAGAGTGATCAGGGGTCTATGTTCGGTTATCACAGTGAATTTTCTTCCATATAGATATGTTATAAAGAATTGAATGCCCCAATAAATTCCCAATAATTCTTTTTGAATGACCGAGTTATTCCTCTCGTGTTTATTTAAAGATTTGTTTGCATATGATATAGGCAAATCGTTACCAATCTCGCCTTGCGAAAGCACTGCTCCCAAAGCTACGTTCGAGGCGAGGAAACAAATGGTTTCCCAAAAGCAGGGTATTGTAATATACCCTGTCTCTGTGTCAAATGCTCTTTGGCAATCTCTTGTCCATTCGAATTTGATCTTCTTTTTCAATAAATTATTTAGACAATTTGCTCTTTATGCAAAATCCGGAGAGAATCTTCTGTAGTAATTACACAAGGCTATGAATCTTCTAACTTCATCCGAATTTTTAGGAACAGGATACTGTTCAATAAATTCGTATTTTGTTGGATCGGTTTTAACACCGTCTTTTGTAATAAAATGTTCTGAATACAGGACTTATGGTTTTAAGAAGCAACACTTTTCTGCGTTTAATCTCAAATTTTACTGTTTCAGTCTTTCAAATACTCTTATAAGATTTTCATTGTGGTGTTTAAGGTTGCATCCGAAAACAATTATATCATCCGCATACAGGAATGCTTCAGATTCCAAACCAGATAATGCTATTGTGAGCATTCTCTGAAAACAGTTTGACGATATTTTTAATCCGAAAGGCAGTCTGTTATATTGATAGTGTCCGCTGTTAGTGGAAAATGCTGTAATTGGTTTTGATGCTGTATCCAGTTCTATTTGATGAAAAGAACTTGTCATATCAAGAGTTGAGAAAAATTTTGCTCGTCCTAGCTGTAACATGTGTGTGTTTATTAGTAGTGACAAATGTCATGAGCAGGAAAGATCATAAAATAGTACAAGCATATGTCAATTCTTCGAGGTAACGTAACTAAAAAAGAAAATGTAATTTTACACTGTTAATTGAATTGCCAAGCAAGTAACATTGTGATTTTGAATAATAAGTTGAAAGCTTAAAATATATTAAAAAGCGTATTTATTTTATTGTGAGTTTAAATGCAATTGTGGCGCCTTCTATGAAGAAAGAATGCTTCCTGATCGTATTATTATTGGCGTTCATGACAAGAAATTGCAAATGAAGCTATTAGATGGTAGAGATGAAACATTAGCAAAGGTGCTGGAAACATGCAAAATTTATGAAGCGGCTAATGTCAACAAAAGTATTCTAGAATCTAAAGCAGCAGTAGTAGCTAGTGTAGCAGCGGAGGAAAGCAAACGTATAGCTGAAGTTGACTCCATTAAACGTGTTTGTTTTAATTGCGGATATTCTTGGACTGCAAAGCATATAAATGAGTGCAAGGCAAAGGATGCTACTTGTCGCATATGTTCGAAAATTGGACATTATGCTAGAATGTGCCGTCAAAAAGGGAAAATGCAGCAAACACATCAAAAGAAGGATGACGATAACAACAACAATAATAATAGTGGTCGCTACAACAAATGAGGAATTGGTAGTATTGCTTGGTATTCAAGGTAGGTCTTACTGTGTGAGGAAAGTAGGAGATGAGTTAAGTAATGGAAATTATTTTAGAGTGAACTCAATAGAATCAAATCGGACGAAATGGACTAAGGAATATCGGGTTGAAGGGGAGATAGTAAGATTTAAGATTGATACTGGAGCTGAAGTGAATTGTATCCCTTTGGGTGTTATAAGAAAATTGAAAATGAGAATTAATAATGAATTTAATTACTTTCCTGTTTTCGATTATAGTAATAATAGAGTTAAAATTTTTGGCACCGTGAAATTAGATTGTATTGATTTGAAATCTAATCAAGGAAAGAAAATATTATTTCTGGTTGTGGATGATAATTTTGAGCCGATACTCGGATTGGATAGTTGTATTGAATTAGGATTAGTTAAGAGAATGGATGTAGACAAAATTGTATTGCCAGATGCTGCGGATTTGTTTATTAAGGAGTACAATGATGTGTTTAATGGTTTTGGTAAGTTCCCGGGGGAATACAAAATTTATTTGAAGGAAGATTCTCGACCGGTGCTTCACTATAGAAATAGGGTACCCCATGCATTAATGGATAGGTTGAAGACGGAATTGGATACTATGGTTCGGGACGGGGTAATTTCAGTCGTTGACTATCCAACCGATTGGATAAATAATTTGCAAATTGTGGAGAAGCCAAATGGCCGGTTGCGCATTTGTTTGGATCCTAGACCGCTCAATGAGTGTATTAAGCGGGAACACTTTCTTATACCGACCATAGAGGATCTGACATCTAGGCTGGCTGATGCAAGGGTCTTTACGGTTGTTGATCTTACTAGTGGGTTTTGGCATATATCGTTGGATCGTGCGACGTCAGATTTGACGACATTCATGACACCGTTCGGGAGATATAGATTTAATAGGTTGCCTTTTGGCCTTAGTTGTGCACCTGAGACGTTTCAGAGAACTATGGTAAGGATTTTTGGTGATATTCCAGTTGTTTATATTTATTTTGATGACATTTTGATAGGTGCGAGGAATTTTGTGGAACATGATCACATTTTACGATTGGTGATGCAACGGGCAAGGGATAATAATGTTAAATTTAATTCGGAGAAAATACAATACAGGAGGGATTTTGTAAATTTCATGGGAAATATTATATCGCACAATGAGATTAAGGCTGGAAGGAAATATTGTGATGTTCTGGGTATGGAAAGGCCGAAGGATAGGTCAGACGTTTTGCGTTTTCTTGGGTTAGTGAAATATTTATCGCGGTTTGTATCGAATTTGTCGAAGATAACTGCGGAATTACGTAATCTGACGAGACTTGGTGTTAACTTTGAATGGAATAGGGTGCATGAGGAAGAGTTTAGGAACTTATTGACTATTGTTGCTTCCGAACCTGTTCTCGCAGTTTATAATCCTAGATTACCTGTTAAAATTCAGACAGATGCCTCTAGGGATGGATTGGGGTATGTGTTGGTTCAGGAGGAGCATCCCATAGCTTTCGCTTCTCGGACATTGACGAAAAGTGAACAGAAGTGGGCGCAAATTGAGAAGGAACTTTTGGCCATTGTGTTTGCGTGTCAACGTTTTCACTATTTTGTATACGGCCGCGAATTTACAATTGAGAGTGATCATTAGCCTTTGGAAACTCTAATTAAGAAGGATATTGACGATGTAACAATGCGTCTGCAACGCATGTTCATGTTTTTACTAAAATATCCTGGAATGGCCATTACTTAATTCATAGGATAACAGAATTAGTTTGTTTATCGGAGGAAAATTTTAAATATTATCGGAATTTTCTGGATGGGGATGAGAGATACAGTCGCATTTGTAGATATGTTGAGAACGGCTGGCCACGTTTTCACCAGTTGGACGATATGTTTCGACATTTTCATAAACTTAAATCTGAACTTCATGTTGAGAATGGATTGTTATTGCTGAATCAGAAACTCGTCATACCTGAGAAACTGCAGGGCAGGATAGTCAAATGGTTGCACGGGCCACACCTTGGCATTGAAAAGACATTGGCTAGGGCTAGGGAATTATATTATTGGCCTGGAATGAGTAGCAGGATTAAAGAAGTGGTTCAGTCTTGTATAGTTTGTGAGAAATTTCGAAGGAATAATCAGAAAGAGCCGTTAATGCAGGAGGAATCCCCAAAATATCTTTTTCATATCGTTGCGATGGACTCATTTGAATATGCAGGTAGAGATTTTGTGGCCATTTTTGATGCCTATTCTAATTATTTGATAGCAATACCATTGAATAACAGGACATCGAAACACATCATTGAACAAATAAATCAGATATTTTTTAAAGTTGGATTTCCTACTATACTTAAGTGTGATAATAATCTTTTTGGATCAAGAGAATTTGATAGTTACGCTTCTGAATTCAATATTAAGTTTAAATTTTCAAGTCCTCGACATCCACAAAGTAATGGTTTGGCTGAAAAGCTATCGCGAAGAATATACTGAAGCGATGCTATGAGGCAAATGAATAGCGTTGTACCAATATAGAATTTTAGAATACAACACAACTCCTGTAGCCGGTATGCAATTGTCTCCATCCGCTTTATTCTTTGGAAGATTAATTAAAACTAAACTACCAGTATCGGGCTCATTGTTAACCAGAAATAATTTGACGTAGAATTTCGTTCAGGAAGAGATTGAAATTAAGAAAAATAGACAAAAGTATTATTATGATCGAAACGTGAAGTCATTACCAGTATTAAGTGAGGGAAATTTGGTTCTATTTAAGAAGGATGGGAAGGAATGGCACTATGGTGTGGTGGTGAAAAGGGTTAATGAGCGTTCGTACGTGATTAGGGACAATTTTGGTAATTGTTTTAGACGGAATCGGAGAATGATTACTAGGACTAACAACTTAAATTTTAATGCTAGTAATTTGCTATATGAGGAGAATGTTGGGGGTGGAGATGGCGGAAATGCGCCGCTGGTCGACATAGTGCCACCTCAGAGTATGGGTTGTAATATTGGGGATGAACGTAGGGCTTTGGACATTGCTTCTGATGTTGATGGGGATTTGGTACAGGGGACAGAGGATTGTGGGAATCGGCAACGACTGTCTAATGATACTGATTCTAGGACAACCGTACGGCGTGGGGAACTGGGAGAAGAGGTCAGGACTAGAAGTGGTCGTGTAGTGCGACCTCCGAAAAGATATTGTGAGTATGAAAAAAAGAAGAAGAAAAAAAGGCGTGTAACATGTGTGTGTTTATTAGTAGTGACGAAGGTCATGAGCAGGAAAGATCATAAAATAGTACAAGCATACAGCACAAGCATATGCCAATTCTTCGAGGTAACGTAACTAAAAAAGAAAATGTAATTTTACACTGTTAATTGAATTGTCAAGCAAGTAACATTGTGATTTTGAATAATAAGTTGAAAGCTTAAAATATATTAAAAAGCGTATTTATTTTTAATAAACGTTGTCACATTACGCTAGCCTGTCTAAAACATCTTCCAGCCTTGTAAGGGGGAATTTGTCGTTTACAACTTTATCATTCAAGCGTCTGTAATCTACAACAAGACGCTATTTCTTTATGTCATTTTGTCCCTCTTTTTGGGCCAATAACAAGGGAGAGTTGTATGGGCTAATTGATGGTTCTCTTATATGTATTTTCCTGTAATAGTTTCTGTACTTGTCTGTCTATTTCATTCAATTCTGTTTGTGCTAAACGATAATTTTTTGTATATACTGGGGTATTATCATTTAGTTTTATGCCCTGTTTGTAAAAGTTGTTAGTTGTTAAAAGTTCTCCCTCGAGATGAAATACTTTTTGATATTCCTTTAATATGCTGTATAAGGCTTTCTGTTTTTCGTCATCAAAATCTTTGAATTTGAGGATACTAACCTCTGACATCTTTTCTCTAAATAATGTTCGTTATCCTGATGTGTGGTTTTATAGATGTTATAACATTGTAAAGGTATTGCAGATAGTTTAAGGTGTGACAATCGTATGAATGTTTCCAATGTATTTAGAATCCTAATGTAACGATTACCATTTTTTGGTATTATTGTATTTGCAACGAAAATTCCGTTTTTTATTCCTTTATTACATATGAGACTATCTTCGCCTATTTCAATATTGATCTTTACTATTTTTTCACTTCTTGGGGGTATGAAAATACATTTCACCTGGTTTGCATAGTTTCTATAGGAATTATGACAATATCTCCATTCATATTAACACTTATGATTTGTGTACCGTAATTTATTATACAGTTGTATTTATAAAAGAAATCCATTCCCAAAATTCCGTCCGTGTTTATCGGAAAGTCACTGTTCACCAGATAGAATTTATGTCTCAAATAGTTCTCTCCAAGTACCACTACTAATTTAGCCGATCCAATAGTTTCCATATAGTCTTTGGTAATGCCAGTTAATATAAAACATATTGTCCAAACACATTACATCCATGCACAACATTTTCCTTGCAAAGGGATATGTCAGAATCTTTATCAATCAAGGAAGTCAGTTTGTAAGTCAGGTTTCTGATAAATAAATATATAAAGTTCGAAGTGTTGGGATTTATTGTGTGAATTTGTAATTTTCCCTTTCTGGAGATTCGTTCTGAACCTCCACGGTTTCTCCGTTTCCCTGTTGATGTATTGTGCGTACGTTTCTATTGTTTGTACAGTTGTTATTGTTGTTCTTGGTATGTCTGTTGTAAGTATTGTGTGTTATATCTACTGTTGGTATTATTGTTATATGTATTTTTATTATTATTAAAAGTTCTCCTATTACCCTTATAATTATTATTGTAGTTTCTATCATTTCTGTAGTGATTTGTGTTAAAATTTTGTTTTCTTTAACTGTAATTGTTATAATTACGTCGTTCTCTATTGTCTATGTGAAAAATATTTAATGCGTTTGTTGCCTGTAGCAGTCTTTCCTGAGTACTAGCTATTTCAAATGCTTGTGCTAATGTTTTAGGTTGTGCCGCTATTACTGCTGTTTTTTTGTTTCAAGTGCCAAATTTTCATTTAGTTTTCTAATTGTAGAGCGTGCAACTTCGTTTGAGCTATACTCAAGAGCACTAAATTGTATAAGATTTAGATCTGAAATCAAAGTGTTTAATTTCTCTCGAAAACTCGACACATTACCTTTTTGTCTTATATTTCTAATTTCTGAGTAAAGAGTACTGGCTGTTTTGGTTGATTTGAAATTTATTACTAATGCTTGTTTTAATTCAAATGTTTTTGGTATATTTTGAGTCAGTAAAATATTCCTAACTCTATCGCTAAATTTTATTGCCACTACATATTTTATCAGATTTATTTTTCCTTGTTCATTCAGTTCACTACTGAACATTTGTACCATCGATATGAATATATCGAGATGTACTGGTTTTCCATCGAACATAGGAATGGTATCTGAGGCCTTTTTGCTGTCAAAGTTTGACATTTTTAAGCTATCGTTATTAGAGTTTTAAAGCTTTAAATTCTTAAATTTTTTGTTGTCTAATTGGATCTGACAAATGACTTGCTAATTTTCCAAACTGTTTACTAAGTTCATTTATTACGCGGTCCTTTTCTTTTATCGTGTCTAGTGCGTATTTCCTACCCTTTGATTTTCTAGCATTTATTATTAGTTTATTAAGTTCTTCAATAATTTGGTCCATATAAATTTTTTTGTTATTTTATTTTATTAATTATTTATTACTGCATTAGCAGTGACTTGTTTTTTAATATAGTGTTTCAACAATTTCCATACTCCTATAACTACCAAAATTATTAACAATATCATTACTACTTCTGCACTTAAAGATATCTTATTTTCATTCACAGCATAAGTTTTGTATCCGATATTCCCATTTTTCTAAATTTATCTAATATTTGTTTCACTCGATTTTCTTGGGTTATTTCAAAAGATTGCGTCATTAGTTTTTCCAGCCCTTTTGTCTCAATCTGTTTAATTTATTAATGAGATTTTTATTTTGTTTGCCCTTACTGATGTTGATTATTCATTGTAAGTCAGCACTGGCCTATTGGAATTTTCGCTTCTTGCCGCCTCTTTTATTTTTTCTTGTCTCTTTTTATATTTCTCTAATGTAATGGGTTTTGGACCGGCGTTCTTCAAATAGGCACGATCAAACTCTATCTTTATATTGGGCAGGATCGCCATGTAATATATGTTTTGTAATATATGATTATAAGTTTTTCAGTATTGTCTTAGATCTGCAGCCGCTATTCGACGAGCATTAAAATGCCCTTTTGATATTTAGAATTAAAAGACAGAAGTTTATTTTGGCTTCTTGATTAATTCTGAATTTTATTTGAAGAAAAGCTGAGGTTATGGAGGAAGAACTTCTCTACTCTGCTACAATGCGATGACGACACCAATTCCGCCTTTAGGGATGATGTTCCGAAGCCGATCGATGATGACGTGGAGATTCCGCAGCCTAGCCATGAAAAGGTCAAAGACGCGATAATGCGTCTTAAAAACAATAAGACCAGATGTAATGAGTTGGTAGGGCGCATGCACCCGCTTATTTCCAAAATATGGCTAGAGGAAAGTATGCCCAACGATTGGAACCTCAGTGTCCTCTGTCCTGTCCTGAAAAAGGGAGACCCTACGATACGCGCCAACTACAGGGGAATAAGTCTTCTCCTTATCCCATATAAGGTTCTTACAGGCGTATTGTGTGAACGACTGAAGCCACTCGTCAAAACACTGATTGGACCTTATCAGTGCGGCTTCAGACCTGGCAAGTCCACCATCGACCAGATCTTCACACTACGCCAAATCCTGGAAAAGACCGACGAACAACAAGTCGACACACACCATCTTTTTGTCGACTATAAAGCAGCATTCGATAGCCCCATAAGGGATCCTGTTTTTGCCGCAATGTCTGAGCTGGGTATACCTGCGAAGCTGGTAAGGCTATGCAGACTGACGTTGAGCAATTCCTGCAGCTCCGTCAAGGTAGGAATGGACCTCTCCGAAGCTTTTGATACCGTGCGAGATTTCAGACAAGGCGACCCCTTATCATGCGACCTCTTCAACTGCGTCATGGAGCTGTGAAAGGCGGGAGTGCATCGCAATGGCACTATTTTTCCAAAAAGTGTCCAGTTGCTTGCGTACGCTGGCGACATTGACATCATAGGGCGTACCAAGTGAGATGTTACTGCTGCCCTTAGTGCTATTGAACGGGAGTTTACTAAGATGAGTATGGCAATAAAAGAGGCCAAAACAAAGTATATGTTATCGACAAGTAGAGACGTGCGGCGTATTGATTCACAGATTACGGCCGATAACTATTCTTTTGAAACAGTAAAGGAATTTATTTATCTTGGCTCCGCCGTTACCACCAAAAATGATGTCAGTCTGGAGATCAAGCGCAGGATCACTCTTGCTAACAGGTGCTACTATGGTCTCAATAGGCAATTGAGAAGCAGAGACCTCTCTTGTGCGACAAAACTAACACTCTACAAGACACTCATCCTACCGGGGCTTCTTTATGGCGCAGAGGTATGGACTCTATTAAGTACTGATGCAGCGGCCTTGAGAGTATTCGAGAGAAAAGTCCTACGTATGATCTTCGGTCCTGTGCGAGTTGGCGATGATTTCCGTATCCGATCCTCAACGACATAGACGTTGTACAGCGTATTAATATCCAGCGGCTGCGCTGGCTCGGCCATGTCGTTCGAATGGAGGAGGTTGCTCCGGCGAGACGGGTATTTGATGCGGAAATTTGCGGAAGTTGGCGAAGAGGACGCCTTGTATGCGTTGGAAAGACCAAATTGAGGATGCCCTGTCATCGATTGGTGTGACTGGCGTAGGCGCGCAAGAAGCAGAGGCGCCTGGAAGGATGTGTTGCGGCAGGCCGAAATCTGTTAAACGGGTTGCTGTGGCCAATTAAATACGTAAGTAAGTGAGTACATCGCAAAAAAGCATCAATATTATATCAATTTATTACAAAATACATAGATTTCTTCAGTGCATCGATTGATGTTTTTTAACAAAAAACAGAGTGTATTTGTTGTTGCGTAGAAGCAGTAGAGTCAATTTATTGCACTGTCCTCAACCTATGTAGGGTATATCCTTAATATCTACTGCAATTTTGATGCTTTGGCGAACTTTGCCTTTGAACTGCCTGTTATTTGATATAAGCCCTGGTATTTCCTTCAGAGATGCATTAACGCCGCGGAGATTCTACGCATGTTGAATATACGGGTTATAGGGTGAGGTTATAAAACGTATTTTATTTGTGTTTTGTAACAATATTTATTTTAAACTTCGCAATTTTTTGTTTTATTTGAAATAAAAAATATTATTGGTATTCTCGGATTTATGTGTATTTTATAACAATAAAATGATATACAATGTTTGCTTTGAGAAAATTAAATTTTTTATATTATTTCAAAATATATTCAATAATTTTGTTCACTGTAGTGCACTCGCGTAGAGTTTGTTGGATATTTTTTTTATTGTTCAAGGATCAATAAGCAACTCAACTACTAGGATATAAACAATCATTTTCAACCTGTTGAAGAATGTGTGTATGTTGATGTGTGTTGGTGATATTATTGTTACTAGGTGTAAAGGAGATTTGAAGGTAGGGTTAGAGTTGCCTAAATTTGTTCACTTGTGTGAACATCCTCCTGGGCCGGCAATCTGTGAATAAAAAGACAATTATTGTTAGAGATGTTTGTGTTGTCATATTGGAAGTCAGGGTTGAGGTTGTGTGAATTGGTTCACTCGTGTGAATACATGTGTTTTGGTGTTCTTTGCCTGGTAAAGCGCCGTTACTATTCTCGCACTATTGCTTAATAGTCTAATACATAACCCAAACCGCTTCTCATTGTCATTACTCAATAAGAGGTTAGATTGCTACAAACCAGTTTCACTTGAGTGTCCGCCTCTCTTCATCTTCCCTTTCGACCTCCCAAGCCTCCTTTTCTACTCCACAGAAAGGTTCTGACCTCTTCAGTGGCTTGATCTGCTTGTTCATTACCGAAATTTCCCACATGATCCGCCTAGCTGCTTCAGCTGTACATTCTAATCTTGAGTCAACTTCATAAAAGCTGAGAACCCGAATGACGGCCTGACTGCCAGATAGTATTGCTATTTCCCATTCCAAGTACATCTTTCAATGACGTATTCTTTCGCTTGGAAGCAAGTTTTTCAATAGAATCTGTATATTTCACTCTGAATCCGAACATTCCCGTTACTGTCCTTTTACATGCCATTGACATATCTGTATACCATATAACGGTTCCTATTTTAAAACTGTATGCTGCTCTCAAATTGCTACACTCACTATAATTGCTCGTTCTGGTTGTGAAGTGTTTCCAAAAATGGTAGAGCTGACAGGTGCTGAACACCATCGGAGATTCTTTTGGCATTTATTGTCTTATTAAATAGCACAACAAGACAATGCCGCATCATTTATTAGGGTCCGTAAGATCGCCCTTTTTCGGTATATTTATTATGACGATCATTATCAAGATTCTTGTTTTCCCAGAATTTTCGGCCTTCTAGTTTCCGTCGACACCTGGAGACATGTTTCCCTTCAAACTGCTAATTGAATACTCATCCTCCTCGATGGCGGGACACGCAAACGCGATATACGGGTCATCCATATGTAACTCACATTGGTTTCACTTCTGTGTCGAATTCGTTGTAACGTGTTTTGTGTTTCCAGATGTAGGTTAACACTACAAGTTATAGCTTTACTCACATGAGATTTTATTTCCGATTGCCTGCCAGGTCTCATCGGAAATCTACTCCTTTCGCACACGTTTCTTATGGCGTAGGACGCGAATGGCATGTTCCTTAAAAAAGAATTTGAAGCTTCAAAAAACAAGATACATATTAGTATACTCTGCACAAGGGTACAAAATTGTGTCCACAAAATGCGTAAACCATATACAAAAAAAGAACCAACCGTGGCATTAATTCAGAATATAATGTTGCTGGCCGTTAAAACGTACGAATGACTCAGGATCCACAGCTACTTGTTAGGTTAACTGGCCTTCACGGTTTTTTCGCAGCAAGGGCCTCTCAGATAACTTTGTAAAAGGCTATGTCGAAAGCTAATTCAAAATCTACAAAAAGAGATGATACAAATATCTTCTAGTGTAGTAGTCCATGACGTCGGTCACTTTAGTTGTAGTCGCGGGTACAATATTTCTTTAAGTATATTATGTGTGATTTCCAATGTAAATATATTTATCTCTTTCTTTCTTAAGCTCATAATTGTAGGCATAATTGTATAGTATTCTAGAACAGGGATGGAAAAGTTGGTACAATTGTACTTTTTTTAACACTATTTGGAAATCAAAAACACCATAGCACCTCAATGACTTATTTAGCACTATTGAAATTTTTTCCTACTTTAATACATTACTCAAATATTCTGTCATCACTTCTCTAAATTACAAGAATATTTTGGTACTAATATTCACGTCCTAAAATACTCAACAAACCGTTGGCTGTCACGTGAAGAAGTAATTAACAGAATTTGGGAACAGTGGGAGCCACTTCAATATTATATTACGCTCAACGATTTTGAAGCTGATTTACAAAACAGTAGAATTCCTCTTTATAAAATTATATTTATATTTTTACAATGTGTCCTTAAAATTATTAACAATATTAATTTAGAAATGCAATCCGAGCATGCCAGAATGCATATTTTTTAGACCGCTTACAGTTTTTGTTCAGTCAAATAGCTCGTAATTTTATGCAAAAGCATGCATTAGATGAAAATCATATACATATTAAAAATTAATATCAATGAAAACCATATTACTATTGACGAAATATATTGAGGAACAGAAATTAATGTATTGATCACAGTATTATTTTGGAGCTTGAATAAATAGCAAAGAAAAAGATGATTTAAATAATGAAATGTTACCATGGTTTACAAAATTTACACCAGAAAACGTTGTTTCAGGTAAAACATCAAGTATTGTTTCCCAACGAAATTAAGAATATTGAATCAATAAATAATCAATTTCGGACTTCTATTAATCCTTAATCTATTAAAGCTTTAAAAAATGAGAACATACGTACCTTTTGGTCCAAGGTATCAAAAATAAAAAATGAACTAAATGAACCAATGTTCAATAACATTCCAAGAGTTATAAAAGGAATTGTAACGTATTTATTTATTTAATTTTATTTTGTGCACTCAAGGAGCACTATCAAATAAAAAGATCAATAGGATTAACTAAGTGCAGCTGAACCGCACTATTTGGTTAAATTTTATTGATTGAATTCTTGAGGGAAAATGTCCCTACTTTTATACTAAATTTTGGCTGATTTGACAATTCCAAATCAAACCCTTAATTCTAATACAATTTTGTATTGACTTAATACTATAACATATGTTTGTGTGTACATTATATGTTTAACTATATTATATTGATTTGTATGTGTAATAATTATGGGACAAGTGGATGTTATATGACACGCGCCTATTATCCACAATAATTCCCACGGTAAAGTGTAAAGAGAGCTACACACGATCACCAGCAATGCCATACAACAACAACACACATACTACATATTATATGCAAACCAATGCAGTCAGCGGCCTGACAACAAAGTGTCAAATGATCGTTGCATGTGCGCGACGGTCAATAACATTAAGTCAAGTGGTCGCTGCTCATATGCAATTGGATATTCTTTTGTTTATGCATATGAAATGTTGTGCCAGTATTGACAACTGTAAAATCATGCTACACCTCCACCCTTTACAAGAATGTTCATATAACTTTTGTTCTATGGACATTCTTTTACACAACACAGTACAATGATTTTACGTCTATTTCAAATTATATTTTATTAGTGAACTTAAAATGTAAAGTATTTATTTAAATGACTAATAATGTTTTACATATTAATCTTAATTTAACGTAATCCAATCTTAATATTATTTCTTATTTAATTTTAATATTTATTTAGTGATAAGTTTACTTATGTAGTTAAAAAAAATCTTATCTTAAAGATTATTATTTCACTTTTCTGATCAGTTTAGTGTTATAATTAAAACTTATTTGTTATATAGCTTAAGTCTATTTTTATGAACTACTTGCTTTTTATTATTTTTCTTATCAACTATAGTTACATTATTTCTTAAATCTATATTTTTAATTGTGTATGGACCTTTATATGATTCCTCTAGTTTATGTCCTGTATTATTCCTAAGTAAAACTAAATCTCCTATGTTAAAATTATAATCTAATATATCCTTATCATAGTTATTCTTCTGTTTGATTTTATTTATTTCTAATAAATGTTTTGCTCTCTTAAGTGCAAGTTCTAATCTAAATTTTGCCTCTTTGGCATAATCGTCAATATTGTATAGTGGAGTAACTGTGTCTACCTCATTGAAATCTTTGAAACTGTTTGGTACTTTGCTAAATATCAATTCAAAAGGACAATAATTATGTACAGTTGATGGTGTTGTATTAAAACAATATGTGAAATACCTAATCCATTCATCCCAGTCATCTTTTTCTACAGATATGTAAGAACGTACGTATTCATTAAAAGTTCTATGACTTCTTTCTATTGTACCTAAGGTCTGGTGATGATGTGCTGTTGATGTTAGTTTCTCGATTTTCAACAAAGTGCACAATTCGTTTAATATAGAATTCTTATATTCTGTACCCATGTCCGAAATGAACGTCTTCATTGGGCCATAGGTAAGTACAAAATTTTCGAATATCGCTTTTGGGATCGTCTTAGCCGATTTATTTGGTATAGGTATTGTTACCAGGTATTTAGTTAAGTCGCATATTAATGTGATTGCGTACTCATTTCCATGTATTGATCTTGGAAATGGTCCAATTGTGTCTACATACAATGTATCAAACGGTTTGTTAGGTGTTTCTGTTATTATCATCGGGCCTTTAACGTGTTTGGTAGTTTTCGTTATTTGACATTTGTGACATGCTTTTACATATTTAGCTATGTCCTTTGTCATATTTTTCCAGTAGTAGTATCTTTTTATTTTCTCTGCGGTTCTATATATGCCACAATGACCTCCTTCGATAGGATCATCATGATATTTCAGCATGACTTCTAGAATTTCCTTAGAATTCTTCATATCAAGTATCTTTATTTCATTTAAAAGCGCTATTTTAATTCTATTTAGTAACTTATTGCCCATATTTCTAAATTCATACTTTGAGACAAATTCGAAAATTTTCTCACTAGGTGCTACTTGTAGTTTATTGATATTTAATTTACTGGCCGCTTTCTCGAGCCTAGAGAAAAATTGTCCTAAGTCAAGTTCCTCTTTAGTAAATATATCATTTATATTTATGCTAGCTAATATTGATTTTCCCTTCTTTATATAGCATTTATTGGGATAAATCTTTAATTTGTAATACTTTCTGACGTCACTATTCTTAATTGGTACATATATTTTGGGCTCATTTAATACATCTGTTTTATTTGCTCTATGCTGATTATTTATCCTACTACTGTCTTTTTGCTTAGTCACTGACCTTGTCGTGACTCTCAACACGCGTGATACCTTTCTATTCATTTCCTTAAAATCTTCTATAGTAATTCGCGATAACGCATCTGCGATATAATTGTCCTTCCTAAAGTATAATATAGCGTTTTGTTGCGCTGTTGCTTTAGTGCAACTATTTACGAATTTATTGGCTGTTTTTTTTTTAAACATGGTTCATATTTCAATTGCATATTAAAGTAATAAAACAATTTTTACTTTAAAGCATAGAGGCTAGATTTATATATAAAAAAAGTTTGGCTTGGTGACGTTCAGTTTAATGTATGTAATTTTAGATTAATAGAACATACATACAAAAAATTAAGCCAACCTTTTAGTCAATTTTTGGCATTGGCTCCATCAAAGTCTTCAATCCTATGTTTGTTCTTTATGAATATGAAAGTGGACATGCTGGAGATGTTGTATTCTATGGCAACATCCTCGCAGTCATCAATATCGACCCTGATAAAGGCAATTCTGTCAGCATAGTCCCTGGAGAGTTCCTCCAACGTGGGGGCCATTCCTTTGCAGGGGCCACACCAAGTGGTACAGAAATTGACCACCACCAACCTATCACCAGCATTTTGCAATTGCTGATTGAAATCGTACTTGTTCCTGACAGTATAAACCATTTTGTTGCGAGCAGACACAATTTTTTACTGTGATCATACGCTCTAATCTTTACCTCACTAATGCCCTAAATCAATTTACTAATAATTAATGCTTGATTATCTTAATAATTATCTAAAATTCTTGTGTATTAAAGTCCAGTATTTCCCTAATGTTTTCTTCCTATGTATTATTGCAAATTTTTCCTTATTAATAATTTAATGTAAACTAAGTTATGGATAAAAATCTAAATATAGGTAAGTATTATTGACAAATCTTATATTAAAAGTCCATGTATATGATTTCTAATTGTTGTATTGTTTCACTTGGAAATCATAAATATTGTAGTTAAAAAAAATTTTCGTAGCAAGTTTCGACTTAAAATTTTATTTTATTTTTTTTTGTTATTATTTTTGCCTCGAGCGGTTAACGCTTATAGGCCCTGCCAGTGCAACCCTTGAGGAGCACGTTGGTTTAAAAAAATTTTTTTTTGTGTATTTATTCTGCAGCGGCGGTAGAGATTCTGTTCGACCTTAAACCACATGCGGATTGTCTTCTTCATGTTTTTGTTCTTTGGTCCTTGATTCTTGAGGTCCTTGGTGCCTCTTGGCCAGGCGGTACTTCCTTCAACGGATCCTTGGCTGTCCGTCAGGATAAGCAAAATTTATTTTGGGTGCTTTTGAGCACACCAGTTGTTGTTATATATTTTTTCCAGGCAGGATTGACCTGCTTTTTGGTGCTTGATAAATTAGCACTCCAAGACTGGCAGGATCACTGTTATATTCTAGGTGCTAATAACTGGAGCACTTCTAGAATAGTGGCAGGATCGCCATGTAACGTATTTATTTATTTATTTTTAATAAAGTGCACTCGAGGAGCACTATCAAATAAAAAGATCAATAGTTTTAACTAAGTGCAGCTGAACCGCACTATTTGGTTAAATTTTATTGATTGCCTTCTTGAGGGAAAATGTACCTTCTTTTATACTAAATTTTGGCTGATTTGACAATTCCAAATCAAACCCTTAATTCTAATACAATTTTGTATTGACTTAATACTATAACATATGTTTGTGTGTACATTATATGTTTAACTATATTATATTGATTTGTATGTGTAATAATTATGGGACAAGTGGATGTTATATGACACGCGCCTATTATCCACAATAATTCCCACGGTAAAGTGTAAAGAGAGCTACACACGATCACCAGCAATGCCATACAACAACAACACACATACTACATATTATATGCAAACCAATGCAGTCAGCGGCCTGACAACAAAGTGTCAAATGATCGTTGCATGTGCGCGACGGTCAATAACATTAAGTCAAGTGGTCGCTGCTCATATGCAATTGGATATTCTTTTGTTTATGCATATGAAATGTTGTGCCAGTATTGACAACTGTAAAATCATGCTACAGAATATTATCCATTCCACATTCATCTGCAAATGTAGAAAGGACATTTTTGTACCAAAATTTAATAAAAACCAAAGGGAGAATAGACTGTTTGCTTCGACTGTCTCCAATTTATTCCAAACAAGGGATTTATTAATTTGTACTAAAAACGTATTTTTTTCAATTTAGCCCGTTTTAGCCATTTTTTCATTTTTGTTCACGCGTTTGGTGTGCTAAGAGTTGGCATCACTGCTTAGTACAAAGAAACTGCAATGTACCTTTTTATTAATTTTTATGTTTTTTTACGCATATATGTACATAAATATATGTAAATTGTCAAATAACATATTTTGATTTAATTTTTAATAAAAAAGTTTAAAAAAGAAAAAACGTGAATTTAGTACAATCGGACTGAAAAAAGTACAATTTTTTGTGAAAGTTAGTACAATTTGTTGAGATCAATTTCCCATCCCTATTCCATGTAAATATATTCATCTCTTTCTTTCTTAAACTTATAATTGTTTGTATAACTGTATAGTGTTAAAGAACTTTCTATGTGAATATATTTATCTCTTTCTTTCTTGTACAATAAGATGTAGTACACTCCTTTTAGATTTAAGCATGTAATTCTTTAAGCCGAAAGTCCATACCATGCGTTTTGCATAACATGCGTATACCGAAAAAGTAGAATCAGTGTATTTGATTGTGACAAGTTACAGAAGAAAAAGCATAATATGCATAGACGCATACAAAGTAGGATTACTTTCTACTTTTCTATGCGAATAATGCAGTGTTGGAAAATGTCAGCAGTTTTTTAAACTTGGCATGCCAAATTATATACTATTGTGAATGGTTTCTACAAATATGTTTAAATAGTGTATTACTATTTTCGCATTTTTCTTTATTTGTATTATAAAAATATTAATAAACACATATTTCATAATAAAGTTTATTACTAATTTAAGAGGAAAATACATTAAAATACATTTTTTAACAAATTTCTTTCATGAACAAAATATGTATATGATGATTGTTTATACATATGTATGTATATGATTGTTTTTATGTACTGAGTGTCATCTATTTTGAATTTATTAATTTGTAAACAAGAAAAATGGAGGATAAATTTACTGAAAACACTCGTCTTGTGTTCTTTTGAGGATTTTCGTAGGCCTTAACAGCGCAATACAATGTAATTTTTGTGTAAAACTATTAATAATAAAAACAACTAATAACAATTTTTAATTTTTCCTTCCAAGAAATTAAAAAATTTTGGCAACTTTCAGCAGGAAAATTTTTTTATGAGCAGTACGTCTTATTTTGATCTTATTATATTTAGCTTCTTAATTAACTCTTGCTCAAGAAACTATACTCATTGTGACCGAAATTCACCAACATTTCGATTAATATTTAAATATTTAAGAATCTTTAAACTTTTCATTGACGAAATTAAAAAATATTCCAAATTTTCCCCTTTTTAACACAAAATAAATGTTTGTTTACATTTAATTTTTTTACTTTATCTGCCAGTTTTCACTCTGTATATCTGTTGCTTCTAACACATTTGATTCGCAAAACATTAAAATATTTTTTTCTCCCTCTAAATTGACCTGTCCTTTTATGTTATGAGCGTTTTTCAAATGTAAACTCATAAATTTAAATAAACTCATAAATTTGAAATTAATGTCATAAATTCTTTTAAAGTTACAATTTGATTTTCTATTTTTTCCAAAAATGTTCTTGTTCGCTTGTTTGTTGTTTACCACAACAGCTGATCAAAACAAAAAACCAGTCGCATAAACGCATTGTGTGTAACTTGCAATAAAATCGGCATAGAAAGCAAGATTCGCAATGCGCATGAAAAGGATGGTATGGACTTTCGGCTTTAAAGAAAAGAAACGTGAATATTAATAAAAGGGACGCCAAGCAAACAAGTTGTTTTATTTGTTCATCCGTGGTTTTATTTGCCGGCTACGCAAGTAGTATGCTAAGCGTATATAATTGTGGTGATAAGTATGAAACCCCTTCTTGATTTTAGTTGACTAATGAAAGCTTTAACGATACCTTTTGTATGCTATAAAAAGCTCGAACAATACTAAATTATTGTTATTAAAAGGTTTCGGTTAAAAATTTTTCTTTGATCTGAAACCAGCATTATTAAACTATACGGTAGTGGATTAAAGTTGTAACACAATTAATTTTTTTTAAAACTACATTAATAAGTTTTGATTAGTTTCTGATATTAAGATGCAGTTCTTATATTTGGTGATATCTCTACTATACTTATATATAATTTGATGAAATAAGAAACAGAAAATACATAGAAAGGGCGAACACATATTTGAAAATTTTGTGTTATATGGAAAAGGATATGAAAAATATTATTAAAGCTGGATTCACCCATTCACAAAAATTTTGTTCCGAAACAATTTTTTTATATGTAGTTTGACGTTTCTCTTTTTGAGAGAGAGCGTAAGAGAGTAAGCTTGCTTCGGGAATTGGTTTAATTTTAATTTTTGTTCCGAAACAATCGAACTGCTGCCAGCTACTTTCATTTTTTAAGTAAAGTTGAACTGGGCCACATCATACAATATGTACATTTGTATGTATCTATTTATGTCTGTATAATATCCATTATCCATTTTTTTCACTTCAACAATTTCAGATTTGTTTTAATTTACAATTTCTTTGTAACACAATAAAAAATATGATCACACTCAAGCCAAGAAAACAAACGAATTGCAATCATCTGCTACTGTGCTGCCTAATTGTAAAACTAACACGCATCGTATACAAAAATATTTCATATTTTACCCTTGTTTTTACAGAACGATTGTTCGAAGTGGGTGAATCGTTTCGGAACAAACTCTCAAAGAACTGAATTTGTTCCGGAACAAGCATTTTATTCCGAAACAATGGGTGAATCCAGCTTAAGGGTAGAATGAGCAAAAACTATAAACATGTGCTTTGGACAGTCTGCCTTAAGTTATAAGAAAACGCCGAAAATGTGACTCTGACGCTAGCAAAGATAATGGATCTAGATTGCTTACTGATGCAGATGTGCGCTTGTTGGAGAGAAATATGATAACCGAAAACGCCAGAACACCAAAAATGGCTGCCAAAGCTTTGGGCAAAAGATAAGTGACCATACAGTAAGAAAAGTCTTGCACACGATTGGATTTGTCCCCTATCGGACAAGAATATGAAGGCTTGCATTAATTTTTGTAAAACACTCAACAACTGCAAATGCGATGGCTGGAAACGAGTGAAATGCTCCATTGAAATAAAAGTTAATCGTTTCCAGTCTGATGTAATGCAGAATTGTTAGAAGAGGCCCGCTGTCAAGCATACGCTGCTGTGCAATGGTGCTGCGAGTGCAATGGTGTGTGTATTAAAGGCGTGCACAGTTATAACTGTTCGTACAAGTTCTGTGTGTTTGTTAAAAGTGTGTATAGATAAATGTTTATGTAAAGGGTGTTTTTTATAGAGGTATAGAACTTTAAGTTGCAATAAAACAAAGATGAATTATTCGATTGACATGAATTTTATTTATCCGAAAGATAATCTTGTGGCATTACATTTTAAATATGATTTCTGGCATATGACCGCCACGGCTGGCGCGGATGTTGTCCAATCTGGACGTCCAATTTTCGATCAATTTTTCCAACATTTGTGGCCGTATATCGGCAATAATACGGCGAATGTTGTCTTCCAAATGGTCAAGCGTTTGTGGCTTTACCGCATAGACCAATGACTTTACATAGCCCCACAGAAAGTAGTCTAGCGGTGTTAAATCACAAGATCTTGGAGGCCAATTCACAGGTCCAAATCGTGCAATTAGGCGGTCACCAATAAAAACTATTGTGACACGAGCTGTGTGACATGTTGCGCCGTCTTGTTGAAACCACATCTCCTGGACATCATGGTTATTCAATTCAGGAATGAAAAAGTTAGTAATCATGGCTCTATGCCAGTGGTGCTCAAACACATACTATCATAGTTTTGGTTGTGTTGGTAAAGCAGCGGAGAACGAAATTCAACTTAATTTTTGAGAATCGTACACTGGGAAAATAAAATAAAAGAAAAAAATGGTTTATTGTGTTGCGTGTATGTTATTACATAATGAACTTATGTATGTATGTATATAGGCATGTATGTACGTATGTATGTATGTATGTATATATGTATTGATGAATGTGTGTATGTATGTATGTATTGATGAATATAATGATGTATGTATGTATTGATGAATATAATGGTGTATGTATGTATTGATGAATATATTGATGTATTTGTGTATGTATTGATGAATATATTGATGTATGTATATATGTATGTATGCATGGCTAGCCTCGTAATGACTTTTTATAAAAAAAAAGTATTACGACATAAAGTGCGATAACACACAATACATTGTGCATTACCATCCATATTCTGTATAAAAAAAATCATATTCCCAATTTTCATCAAACATTTTGCTGCGTGTATTTGCAAAGAACAAAAATCATTCAAAAAAGTTGCCCAGCGAGATCTTGCTTCATCAAGTGCTAAACATCAACTGAATTGATTTTGTTCTCTGAGTTTAGCACAAAACAACAAACACACGATCATTATAAGAAACCACACAAGTAAGCTTATACTGTAGGTGTATCAACGCAGCGTCAACAGAATTTTCGTTTCCTATCACATGTGATAGGAAATTTGGATTTTGAGCATCACTGCTCTATACCGATCACCATTGACTGTAACGTTCTGGCCACCATCGAATTTGAAAAAGTACGGACCAATGATTCCACCAGCCCATAAAGCGCAGGATGTAACGGTGTTTCCACATACACTTGAGGATTACCTTCACTCCAAATGCGGCAGTTTTGTTTGTTGACGTAGCCCATTCAACCAGAAGTGCGCTTCATCGCTAAACAAAATTCGCTTATGAAAATCGGGAACAACGGTAATCTCGTTTTGGGCCCATTCGACGAATCTACGCCTTACTTGATGATCGTTTGGCTTCAAATCTTGCACGAGTTGGATTTTGTAAGAACGCAAACCAAGATCCTTCCGCAAAATCTTCCATAAAGTGGATGGACAGAGATCCAATTCCTGTGCTCGATGGCGGATGGACTCATTCGGGTCTTCCTCAATGCTACGCTCTACAGCAGCAATAGCTTCTGTACGCACCGTACAGCGTCTCTGGGGATGCGAGTTATCAATAAGAGTAAACGTGGTGCGAAAACGTTCCATGGTTAATCGAATTAACTGCTCTGATGGACGATTTTGTCGACGATAAAATGGACGTAGTGCGCGATACGTTTTCCGCATAGAACCATTATTTTCGAAATAAAATTGCACTATTTGCAAGCGTTGTTCAGGCGTGAGTCTATTCATGATGAATTGCCAAACCAAACGGAGAATAAATCACTTGACAGCTGTTAAATCGGTGCCCATCTTGAAAAGTAATGCCAACATAAAGTTCTATACCTATGTAAAAAAACACCCTTTATATGTTGCACTTATAAGTTGGTATTGTCATTTTTGTGGCAGTTAGGGTATGAGTAGATAAAGAGAAAATGACAGTAACATATTTGATTTCCTATATTTCTCACAAGCAAATACTTGTAGTTGATGTGGAAATACAACAAGTAATTTATTGTACTATGCACATACAATTTCGTATGTATTAAACGTGTGCGCAAGACGCTTACAATTGTACAGTATTGTATTTTTCTCATGAGCGAATATTGATTGTAGCAGCAAATATAAATAAGAGTGAAGCAAAGCTAGAGAACAAAAAACAACTGCACACATAAAACATTGTACAACAGTATAAAAGAGAGTTGTGTGAAGAGTACAACAAAAATATTGTAATCTTCATAGTGTCACAACGTGTATTTCTTTTTGCAGTGGGAAAGAAAAAATATTTTTGTTTTTTAACGCAATTTTATTTTCATTTTCCAAAAATATAACAGTGTAATTATAAAAAAGTATTAAAAATAATAAAACCAAAAAATTCATACAAAACAGACAATTTTTGAAACTATTAATCATAATTTTCCTATATTTGATTAAAAAATTGTTCATCAATATTTCAATGAATAAACATTATTTTTCTCACTAAAAGTTCGTTACCACTTAAAGTTGATCTCTTTTCAGATATTAATTGACGTCCTGCTGAAAAAGCTCTCTCTGAAGCTGCACTACTAGAGGGAATGGCCAATATTCTGCAGCTTAGCCTATACAATAACGGAAATCTTTTTCTGTTAATATTCCACCACTGTAACACATCAAAATCATCATAAAATATAAAATTTTCGTTTTCGTATTCACATAGTTCTTTTGTAATAATATCCTGGGGATTTCTTTCAGCTGGTATTAAGTAATCACACAGTAACTCTGAATTAAGAGGTGATAGCAACGAATTAGTTTGCGCCTGGATAAAACATCTTCACGAAAACTACTCATTAGATTTTTAAATTTTTCTTTAATTCAAGCTTTTCGTCTTCTGTAAACTGAACTAATTTGTTTGCAGGGGGCCAAAAGAAAAAGTACAATTCGATGAAATATGCTTAAGTTATTTAAAACCGTTGTTTCTAGCTGTATATACAGACTTCTTTTAAATTTTTTAATAATGTCTGAATCGTTCACGCCAGCGGCAAGCTTCTTTTTTAGACGATTACGATCGACGGCAAGTAGAGTTCTTAAAGATATTGGCTATACCTCGGCACTCAAAAAGAAAAAACCTGCACTTTCGGCTAAAAATTTAAAGGCACTATTAAAGTTTACAAGAAAACACAGAAATTGGACAAAGTCCCGACCTCAATCCAATTGAGAATTTGTGATCATTCGCGATGAGATGGTTGGGGCAGTACTGATCAGTCCCAACCAATTTAGGTGAGCTTTGGCAACGGAGTCATCAGGAATGGACAAATATTCCGAAAGAGATTATAGAGAATTTGGTAGAGAGCATGCTAAGTCGCGTAAATGCACCCCACTGTATATGCGTAAAATAAACATAAAGTTTAACAAAAAAGTACATTGCAGTTTCTTTGTACTAAGTACTTGTATATATAATAGATAAACTTAACAACTTACTTTAATACTTAACTATAAAGGAATACAAAAGTTTATCAATTCTAAATTTTAAATCACTATTTATGATACATTTTTTGCTAGCAAACTATCTGTTATTTGAAAATTGTTGCAACACGAATTTAATGACTTCAATAAAGCCCTTGTTCGGATTAAATTGGAGACAGTCGAAGCAAACAGTCTATTTCTCCCTTTGTAGGGAGGGATTAGGGAAAATTTTGAAATAGTGCTAAATAAGTCATTGAGGTGCTATGGTGTTTTTAACTTCCAAATAGTGTTAAAAAAAGTACAATTGTACCAACTTTTCCATCCCTGGTGTAAGTGTATCAACGCAGCGTCAGCAGAATTTTCTTTGCCTATCACATGTCATAGGAAATTTAGATTTTGAGCGTCACTGCCATAGTCAACTTCAATTTCAGCTCCCCAATATCAATTTTTTCTTTAATGGCGGCATTATTCAGAGTTTCAGTGGATAACTCTCTACTAACGTTCACACTTATTAATTCCTATCAGAGTTAAAAATAAAAATGAAGAAATATAAAGTTGAAATACATAAACTTATGTTACGTTTTGTTTCAAAATTTGTTTATTTTTACTTTATGCAGCATTAAATATTTAATCTGATCTATTCGTAAATTATATTAGTTTTGTAAAATAAGAATTGATAATAAAATTCCTTTTTTCTATTTTTTTGGAACTGCAAAATTATTTTTAAATTATTATATTTAAATCAGCCGCGCACGTTACGTCAACCTGCCATTCCAGTAACTTAATATATTCCCTGCCAGTCAATTGGCAACAATAACAACAATGCAATAGTTCAACAAACTTAATTTTAATTAATAAGCAATACCAACAGTTTGCAAAATTATTAAGTTTGATGAACTGCATACTTCTCATAGTCAGCAATAATTGACTGGAACGTATTTCAACAAACGTAAGCTAAATATAATAATAATAAAATTTATAAATATTGTAATTACTTTTAAGTTTAGTCTTAGTCTTGATTTGAACGTCAATTAAATAAAACAATAAAGATAAAGAAAAAACAAAAATGTTTTTTTATTTCTAATTAACCCTCGGACATCGTTAGTGGCGCAGTCGTTGTAAATGAACCTAGTGACACAAAAGTGCGCAAAAGAACAAAAAATAGTCTAAAGACTTTATTGTGAAAACAGAAAAAACACAATTAAATTAAAAATTGTGTAAATGAACCTGGTGACACAAAAGTGCACAAAAGAACAAAAAATAGTCTAAAGACTTTATTGTGAAAACAGAAAAAAACACACAATTAAATCAAAAATTGTGTTTAAAAACAGTTAAGTGTAATTGTGATCGATTAATACTACATATAAAAGTAAAAACAAACCAAAAATCAATCAACAGTTCTATCCGGGTCTGACCTTCTGAAAGAAGCGGCCCGTATCAAAGAGTTCCATGGTACAAAAGAATATGATTTGTCGTTTTTCATCAGAGGTGGAAATAATACTGCCACTGTTCAAAGGAAATCCCACCTTACAGCAGTTTGTGTTCGAAAGGTACATCAGAAACAAAATTCAAGGACCAGCTCTACAAGTAGTGAGAGCTTTAGGATCAGACACAACATGGACCCAAATTAAAGAGGAACTTGAAGTTAAGGAAAGCTACCACAGTCTCTACCACCAGGCTATTAACATGAAAAATAATAATGTAAGTGAATATTTTAAGAATCTTCGAAATATATTAGATAAGTTAAATAATAAATATGAATTCGATATGAATAAACCTCAAGAGTTTTCACCTTCTACTAATGAATCAATCATTCTTAAAACATTTTTGAACGGAATTCACCCAAGCTTATCTAGCATAATTTATAGTAGAGATATATCCATACTTAGGGAAACTTATTACGTTTTAGAAGAGACAGGAATACTAAGACAATATGACAATAGATTTCCAAAATATTCATATACACGTCAACAATACCAACAACAAAGACACTATAACGAAGACGGACAGAACAGGACATATCAACAAAAACAGACATATCAAAGACAACCATTTCAAAACTCATATAATTATAGTCCTTCTCCAATTAATCATAATATTAATTCTATCAGTCTCGACAAAATCCTTTTAACACAAATAGCACTCAACAATCCAGACGTAGCCAATATTTGAACCGAACTTTTGATCATACTAATAATAGGCCTACTCCAATGGAAGTAGACCATATTGTAAACAATAGTACACAGGAAGTAAATTTTCAATGTCATGCGCAAAAATTCATTTACCGATAGTCGAACTAAAAATAGGAAATACAAACCTCAAATGTTTACTTGACACAGGATCAACAACCTCTTTGCTTAATAAAAATCTACTACCTGAATTTAAAAGAACAAAATTAAAGAAACCAATATTTTTTTAATACAATAAATCGAAACTTTTGTATCGAGGAGGAGGTTATTACACCTCTTCCCAAAGAATTTAAAGAAGACAATCTGATGTGTTGGAAATTCACCAACTTTAGTAAGAAAAATTTCGATGGTTTAATAGGACAAAATATATTAAAAGCCTTTTCAGCAATTATAAATCTTGAGGAAGACTTTCTTCAAATAAATGGTAATAAAATCAAATTTATAGACTCCTGTCCATATAGCCCAGAAAAAATTCAAACCTTAGAAGTGCAATCAGAAAATATTTTAGATAAATTAAAACGTGAAGATATGAATAAAGAAGAGGAAAATTTTTTAACAGAACTTATTTAAAAAATTCTGACCCTTTTTCCAAGAAGGCAACAATCTGACCCACACTCTTGAAGTACAACATGAGATCACAACAACTATCAACAAACCTGTATATTCTAAAATATACAGATACCCTCAAATACATGGAGAAGAAATCAATAGGCAGATGCGAGAAATGTTGGAACAGGGAATAATTAGGGAAAGTGTATCTCCATATAATTCTCCTTTATGGATCGTACCCAAAAAAATCGGACAATTCGGGAAAGAAAAAGTGGAGAATCGTAATTGATTACAGAGCTCTGAATGAAATAACTGTAAATGATAAATTCCTTATCCCAAATATTGATACCATGTTAGAGAAATTAGGTCGAGCACAGTATTTTACTACACTTGATCTAGCCAAAGGCTTTCACCAGATCCTCATATATGAGGAAGACAGAAGAAAAACAGCATTTTCTACACCACTAGGACATTACGAATTTAAATTAGCAACCGATGCCAGTGAATTCGCAATTGGTTAGCACTGCACAGGATAATCATCCTATTAGCTATGCCAGCCGAACTCTGAACGAACATGAGAAAGAGTTGTTGGCCATCGTTTGGAGCGTAAATTACTTCAGGCCATATATATATGGAAGGAACTTTGATCTCATGACAGATCACCAGTAGTATGTTTATGCCGCTTCTCGACCACTTACTCCATACAAAATTTGGTGCATGCATAGCTGTAAAAGAGTAAGAACATTGTAGAATTGTGAAATGAATTGTGTGCGATCGGTCTTTAGGTTTGTAACATGTATTATGAAAAGGTAATGCTTTTTAATGTATATATGTGTGTTTGTGTGTGTTAAAATTTGGGAGAATGCATATCTGGAAAAGAATTAAATCATTATAATTTTCAATTTTTCCCTACAAATTTGGGATCATACCTGCTTTTTGTTGGTCCTTTCATTTGTATTGCTTTGCAAACGAATGACTGGACGGACAGAATGAGTGCGTGCACGTTTCCTCATTTACATCCCAGAGTATAAGTAGACTGTGAAAATGTATATACGTATGTATGAATGTTTGGACGGACAGAATGAGTGTGTGCGTAACATATAATGTGGATCTACACCTATATAGTTGTTGTGTGTTTTTTATTTTTTTTGTATATTTAATTAGAAGGATCTTTAATTTTAAATGTGATAAGAAAGGGTAGGTTGGTTGTGCGGTTATTTTTTATTTTTTGTGTGATTTAATTAGAAGGATCTGTAATTTTAAAATGATAGTAAATTCTTGGCACGTATTGCTCATGATCACAGGTAGAAGAAATAGAAATATAAACTAATAAGAAAGGGTAGGTTGGTTGTGCAGTTGTTTTTAATTTGATGAGAAAGAAATGTATAGTTGTGCCTGTGCGTTTTTTTTTTCACGTATAAGTATAAGTAATATCTGTTTTCACTAATTGAATTTACTGATTGATCTACAACACCCCAAAGTATAAATAGACTTGTTTTTAAGGATTTAGAATTTTTTAGTTTTACTGTTTTAAATAAATGAAATTATAGAATAAAGGGATTAATTAAAACAAATTAGTTTTTTATTTTTTGAAAATTTTATTACATATTTCTTTTTTTCAGATTTTTACAGATTCGAATTTAAAAATACGTTTATACAGATTAAATAACTTAAGTGTTAACAAATATTGAAAATTACAATTTATTGAAAACACAATTTTTACATTTAGTAAGATTATAAAAATTAATTATATTTTTAGCTTCATTTTCAGCTTGATATAGTCTATGTTTATAAAGTATACAGGGGCAGGTGTCAGGACCACATGTACTGTTTTCATTCGACCATTCGCAATCCTCGAAATGTTCACCATGTCTATTTCTTATTCTTTTCAGGTTGTCTACATACTCCAGTTGTGTTTGTATGTTGATGAGTTTAGTTTTATCTATGTCAGAAATTATGTGTGAGAATGATTTTAAAAAGTTGTATATTTCCTTTAAAATCATTGTATGTTAATCTACTGCTATTGTATGCTCATGTGCAGAATATGTGAATAATCTTTAATATTTATATGATTTCAGATCTGTTAATGGACGCTTAGGTAGGTTATCTAATAGTTTTTTGGAGCTGGACTATAGTAGAGACCATATCCAGTTTTATATGGTTTGAGGTACAACCCTTTACCCATTGCAATTGATTCCATATTTCTATTATGACGGTTAGCTTCAGCCAATTGTTCTTTTCCATTTTTGATAGCATTTACTGCTTTGACAATAGCGGATCCTCCACTTGCCAAACCACCAAGCGCTGACAATGCTGTTAGTACGGGAATAAGTGGAAGAAATCCTCCAATTTTCGGTACAGGTATAACTCTCGGTATTATAATGTCTGCTCGCTTTTTCCCTTTAAAATTTGAATGAATAGCCTTTTGTGATATTTTAACAGCATCATTTATATCAAGGGGTTTCTGTTCTTTCAATTGTTTTAAAGTTTTTCTCACAGTAGCTGTGAATAATTTCTTATTACACTTATTCATTTTTCCTTTTCGTTTCTTATGTCTCTGCTCCTTCAAACCTAATCCAAATTTCACTTTAGCTTTCATAGCGTTTGTCACAAACCACGCGTTAGCACGTTCTTCTTCGTTCACTATCTTTAGATTTAACTCGTTGCCAGGCTTTTTCAGCTAATATTTGATCTGCTTGATGTCTTGTGTCTATATCTTTTGATTGTGAATATGCAATATCGTGCTCTCTACAAGCTGCGTCTAATAAATTTATACCCTTATCTCCTCTTGCTAAACGTTTTTCAAGTTTTGTACCAGGTCCACAAAACTGATAACCAGGTAGATGTAATTCAACAGGTACTTTATTTATTAAGTTGTTTACAAATCCTCTTCTCATCTTACACTGGCTGAGGTTTTGTTTTGACAGTAGATTATAACAAATTTTTTTTCGTTACTTTTATACCTCTTCGCAAAAATAACTGAAATCAAGACGATCTCCTATATATACAGCAATTTATATGATTTCAGTATGTTAATTTTTTGATATTGATTTTGATCTGCTTTGTATCTGATCACGATCTACTTTACATCTGATCACGATCTGCTTTGTATCTGCTCACGATCTATTTTATATCTGATAACGATCTACTTTTTTGGTTTTGTCTATTTTATTTTAATTTTTTTTATTTTATTTTTTTTTTGACATTACCATGTTTTAGGTATACATGTTCTACCTCAATGTTTAAATTGTTTATTTGATCAGCTAGATCATCATGTATTTGTGTTATATGTTTTTCGATTACGATATTTTTGTTTTTATGGTTATATTTATTAAAACCTTCTCCAAATTTATTAATATAAGACATTTCTTTCACTCTTCTAATAAATTATGTTAGATTCTTTAAGTTCTTCGATAATAGAGATTATTTCGTTTTGATGATTGTTGTGATCAGAACCTTCCGATGAAAGGAGTAAACGTAGTCTGTCAACTAGTTCATTAGGATCATCCCAATATATGTAATTTGATTTCAGATTATTTTGTAATTTTAGCATTAAACCACTGCCTTTTGTTAAAATGTTTGTTGTTGTTTCGAATAAATGTTTAATTATTCGTATATATTTGAAGGCTCGTGTTCCTTTCACTTGTTCATTAGGTTCATAGCAACGTTTATGTGCATTGGTATTAATTAAAATCTCTTTATATTTTTTCAAATCATTTTTAGAATAATGGAGAGGTTTTTTATGAAATACTAGTTCAAATAATCCAGGCGTCATTTTCAATTTCATATTCCCTATCTGCATAGTATTATCTCTATTAAATATTAATTTTTCCTTGCCATATCTCCAACTACCGTCTACATCTTGATTAAAACCATAAATTTTATCCAATTGCTTATTATTAATAAGTGTTTGTATATTTTCAAATAATGGAGAGCTTTTCGTCAGCTTTAAACATTGTTTTCTTTCCAAGTTCTTGATACATGTACTTGATACAGGTCTATTATGGTCATAGTTTTTTTCACCATCATTATCATCAGTTGAAATATTTTCATACTGAAAATCGTTATTATCACCGTTTACATCATCATAATCATCGTCATCATCAATAGTGTTGTCTATATCTTTATGCTTATCTTCAAGTTTTCCGATGATTTCATTATCACCATTTACGTCATAATAATCATCATCATCATAAATAGTGTTGTCTGTATCCGTATGCTTATCTTCGAGTTTTCCAATGATTTCATTATCACCATTTACGTCATAATAATCTTCGTCATCATCTATAGTGTTGTCTACATCCTTATGCTTATATTCAAGTTTTGGGATGTTTTCATTATCATCATTTACATCATCATGATCATCGTCATCATTAATAGTGTTGTCTATATCCTTATATTTATCTTTAAGTTTTCCAATGATTTTTTTAAGTGGTTTTGTTATTGGTTGAAAGGTATCTTCTAATAAATTAACTCTATCTATTTGATTCAGTTTAATATTTTTTAACTTTTTCTTTAGAACAGCCCTTGTCTTTACAAGATCTTCCAACACTTTATTATGGTAATTTTTAGACATTATAATAATTTTTTATTGAATTTGATCTGGTTATGATCTGCTCGCTATCTGATTATGATCTGCTTTGTATCTGATTACGATCTGCTTTATATCTGATTACGATCTGCTTTATATCTGATCACGAACTGCTTGCTATCTGGTCACGATCTGATTTATACCTGATCACGATCTGCTTGATGGCTTGTGTCTATATCTATTGATTTTGAGTACGCTATATCGTGCTTTCTACAATCTACATCCAATAAATTATTCCTTTATTTCCTTTATTCTTGCTATTCGTTTTGAAGTTTTGTACCAGGTCCACAAAACTGATAAACTGATATAGCTGGTATAGCTGGTATAGCAGGTATAGCTGGTGTAGTGTTTCATGCGAAGAGGTATGAAAGTAATGAAAAAAAATGGTTATAAACTACAGTCAAAAGAAAAACACCTAATCAGTGTAAGATTGGAAGAAGATTTGTAGACAACTTAATAAACAAATTATATGTTGAATTACATCCACCTGTTTATCAGTTTTGTGGACCTGATACAAAACTTCAAAACGAATAGCAAGAATAAAGGAAATAAAGGAATAATTTAATGGATGTAGATTGTAGAAAGCACGATATAGCGTACTCAAAATCAATGGATATAGACACAAGCCATCAAGCAGATCGTGATCAGGTATAAACCAGATCGTGACCAGATAGCAAGCAGTTCGTGATCAGATATAAAGCAGATCGTAATCAGATACAAAGCAGATCATAATCAGATAGCGAGCAGATCATAACCAGATCAAATTCAATAAAAAATTATTATAATGTCTAAAAATTACCATAATAAAGTGTTGGAAGATCTTGTAAAGACAAGGGCTGTTCTAAAGAAAAAGTTAAAAAATATTAAACTGAATCAAATAGATAGAGTTAATTTATTAGAAGATACCTTTCAACCAATAACAAAACCACTTAAAAAAATCATTGGAAAACTTAAAGATAAATATAAGGATATAGACAACACTATTAATGATGACGATGATCATGATGATGTAAATGATGATAATGAAAACATCCCAAAACTTGAATATAAGCATAAGGATGTAGACAACACTATAGATGATGACGAAGATTATTATGACGTAAATGGTGATAATGAAATCATTGGAAAACTCGAAGATAAGCATACGGATACAGACAACACTATTGATGATGATGATGATTATTATGACGTAAATGGTGATAATGAAATCATCGGAAAACTTGAAGATAAGCATAAAGATATAGACAACACTATTGATGATTACGATGATTATGATGATGTAAACGGTGATAATAACGATTTTCAGTATGAAAATATTTCAACTGATGATAATGATGGTGAAAAAAACTATGACCATAATAGACCTGTATCAAGTACATGTATCAAGAACTTGGAAAGAAAACAATGTTTAAAGCTGACGAAAAGCTATCCATTATTTGAAAATATACAAACACTTATTAATAATAAGCAATTGGATAAAATTTATGGTTTTAATCAAGATGTAGACGGTAGTTGGAGATATGGCAAGGAAAAATTAATATTTAATAGAGATAATACTATGCAGATAGGGAATATGAAATTGAAAATGACGCCTGGATTATTTGAACTAGTATTTCATAAAAAACCTCTCCATTATTCTAAAAATGATTTGAAAAAATATAAAGAGATTTTAATTAATACCAATGCACATAAACGTCGCTATGAACCTAATGAACAAGTGAAAGGAACACGAGCCTTCAAATATATACGAATAATTAAACATTTATTCGAAACAACAACAAACATTTTAACAAAAGGCAGTGGTTTAATGCTAAAATTACAAAATAATCTGAAATCAAATTACATACATTGGGATGATCCTAATGAACTAGTTGACAGACTACGTTTATTCCTTTCATCGGAAGGTCCTGATCACAACAATCATCAAAACGAAATAATCTCTATTATCGAAGAACTTAAAGAATCTAACATAAGTTATTAGAAGAGTGAAAGAAATGTCTTATATTAATAAATTTGGAGAAGGTTTTAATAAATATAACCATAAAAACAAAAATATCGTAATCGAAAAACATATAACACAAATACATGATGATCTAGCTGATCAAATAAACAATTTAAACATTGAGGTAGAACATGTATACCTAAAACATGGTAATGTCAAAAAAAAAAATAAAAAAATTAAAATAAAATAGACAAAACCAAAAATGTAGATCGTTATCAGATATAAAATAGATCGTGAGCAGATACAAAGCAGATCGTGATCAGATGTAAAGTAGATCGTGATCAGATACAAAGCAGATCAAAATCAATATCAAAAAATTAACATACTGAAATCATATAAATTGCTGTATATATAGGAGATCGTCTTGATTTCAGTTATTTTTGCGAAGAGGTATAAAAGTAACGAAAAAAAATTTGTTATAATCTACAGTCAAAACAAAACCTCAGCCAGTGTAAGATGAGAAGAGGATTTGTAAACAACTTAATAAATAAAGTACCTGTTGAATTACATCTACCTGGTTATCAGTTTTGTGGACCTGGTACAAAACTTGAAAAACGTTTAGCAAGAGGAGATAAGGGTATACATTTATTAGACGCAGCTTGTAGAGAGCACGATATTGCATATTCACAATCAAAAGATATAGACACAAGACATCAAGCAGATCAAATATTAGCTGAAAAAGCCTGGCAACGAGTTAAATCTAAAGATAGTGATATTAAAGAACGTGCTAACGCGTGGTTTGTGACAAACGCTATGAAAGCTAAAGTGAAATTTGGATTAGGTTTGAAGGAGCAGAGACATAAGAAACGAAAAGGAAAAATGAATAAGTGTAATAAGAAATTATTCACAGCTACTGTGAGAAAAACTTTAAAACAATTGAAAGAACAGAAACCCCTTGATATAAATGATGCTGTTAAAATATCACAAAAGGCTATTCATTCAAATTTTAAAGGGAAAAAGCGAGCAGACATTATAATACCGAGAGTTATACCTGCATTGTCAGCGCTTGGTGGTTTGGCAAGTGGAGGATCCGCTATTGTCAAAGCAGTAAATGCTATCAAAAATGGAAAAAAACAATTGGCTGAAGCTAACCGTCATAATAGATATATGGAATCAATTGCAATGGGTAAAGGGTTGTACCTCAAACCATATAAAACTGGATATGGTCTCTACTATAGTCCAGCTCCAAAAAACTATTAGATAACCTACCTAAGCGTCCATTAACAGATCTGAAATCATATAAATATTAAAGATTATTCACATATTCTGCACATGAGCATACAATAGCAGTAGATTAACATACAATGATTTTAAAGGAAATATACAACTTTTTAAAATCATTCTCACACATAATTTCTGACATAGATAAAACTAAACTCATCAACATACAAACACAACTGGAGTATGTAGACAACCTGAAAAGAATAAGAAATAGACATGGTGAACATTTCGAGGATTGCGAATGGTCGAATGAAAACAGTACATGTGATCCTGACACCTGCCCCTGTATACTTTATAAACATAGACTATATCAAGCTGAAAATGAAGCTAAAAATATAATTAATTTTTATAATCTTACTAAATGTAAAAATTGTGTTATCAATAAATTGTAATTTTCAATATTTGTTAACACTTAAGTTATTTAATCTGTATAAACGTATTTTTAAATTCGAATCTGTAAAAATCTGAAAAAAAGAAATATGTAATAAAATTTTCAAAAAATAAAAAACTAATTTGTTTTAATTAATCCCTTTATTCTATAATTTCATTTATTTAAAACAGTAAAACTAAAAAATTCTAAATCCTTAAAAACAAGTCTATTTATACTTTGGGGTGTTGTAGATCAATCAGTAAATTCAATTAGTGAAAACAGATATTACTTATACTTATACGTGAAAAAAAAACGCACAGGCACAACTATACATTTCTTTCTCATCAAATTAAAAACAACTGCACAACCAACCTACCCTTTCTTATTAGTTTATATTTCTATTTCTTCTACCTGTGATCATGAGCAATACGTGCCAAGAATTTACTATCATCTTAAAATTACAGATCCTTCTAATTAAATCACACAAAAAATAAAAAATAACCGCACAACCAACCTACCCTTTCTTATCACATTTAAAATTAAAGATCCTTCTAATTAAATATACAAAAAAAATAAAAAACACACAACAGCTATATAGGTGTAGATCCACATTATATGTTACGCACACACTCATTCTGTCCGTCCAAACATTCATACATACGTATATACATTTTCACAGTCTACTTATACTCTGGGATGTAAATGAGGAAACGTGCACGCACTCATTCTGTCCGTCCAGTCATTCGTTTGCAAAGCAATACAAATGAAAGGACCAACAAAAAGCAGGTATGATCCCAAATTTGTAGGGAAAAATTGAAAATTATAATGATTTAATTCTTTTCCAGATATGCATTCTCCCAAATTTTAACACACACAAACACACATATACACATTAAAAAGCATTACCTTTTCATAATACATGTTACAAACCTAAAGACCGATCGCACACAATTCATTTCACAATTCTACAATGTTCTTACTCTTTTACAGCTATGCATGCACCAAATTTTGTATGGAGTAAGTGGTCGAGAAGCGGCATAAACATACTACTATCACCAACCACTAAAATGGCTTCAAACAAAATATAAGGGAAAAGACATAAACCCTAGACTTCAACGTTGGTTACTTAAACTTGGCGAATATGACATCAACATTGGGTACATCAAGGGCAAAGAAAACACTTTGGCCGACTTCCTTAGCAGAATCAATGCAGACACAGGAGAAATTTGCGCAATGGATAACGACACAGGAGACACAGATCTAGACAACTTAAGTACAGCCGCTACTAATCACTCCCAAGAGGAAGAAAGAAATTATCATTTTCCCATATTAGACTCAGTTGTTAACCGTTTTCACACCCAAATAATATTAACGGAGAGTAAAACGGAGGAAATTAAAATTGTTGATAATAAAAGAAAAATTTTTGTAAGCTTAGACGATATTGAAAGTGGTTTCATGTCGGTCATTTTTAGGAGATATATAAAAACAGGAAAAGTAGGAATATATTCAGGTATTTCAGATTCCGATTACAATGTAGTCCAGCAAAAACTTATAGTTATTTAATACAAGCGTAAAATTCTATAGATGCTCATACCACGCTAAAGATATGAGAAATGAAGAAGAAGCTTTCAGGTATATTCAAAAGTATCACAAACAAGAGACTGGTCATGCTGGAATAAATGAAAATTATCAAGGTTTGAAAAACAAAATATACTTCAAAAATCTTAAAACTCTTATTCAAAAATATATAAATAATTTTGATATCTGTTGTAGAGGCAAATATGATAGAAAACCATATAAACCAAAATACTTTATTACTGAAACACCAACGGATACGAATGAAATAATACATATTGACACTTACGTTATTAAAAAACATAGTTTTCTAACCATAATAGATACATTTTCCAAACAAGCTACCACCATTTATTTAGAAGACAGAAATAGCATAACACTTATAGAAAAACTTCGTTTATATTTTTCTCTCAACTCAAAACCAAAACGAATTGTTGCTGATAATGAATTTAATTCGACAAATGTAAAGGACTGTCTCAGACAAGAAGAAGTACAAATTCGTTTCACAAAACCAAACTCCCATACAGGAAACGCAGACATCGAAAGATTTCACAACACCTTAGGCGAAAGATTTAGAATGCTAGAAATAGAAAATTCAGATTTAACAGTCCAGGAAAAAGTATACAAGTGTACTGAAGGGTACAACAAATCTATCCACTCTGTAACCACGGAAAGACCAATAGACATAGCAAATGGAAAAATTGAAAGAAATAAAATTTACAATTTATTACAAACCACAAAAGAAAAAAATTTCAAAATTAAAGCTTAACAGGGAAGAATATTAGAATACGAATCAGGAAGGTTATGTAAAAAATTATAAAGCTGTTAGGCACACACAAGAACCTAGATACGTAAAGATGAAACTAGAAAATATTCACCCAACAAATATATAAAGAACTACCAAATTTTCAGGTACATATAACGCTGTTAATGACAATAATAATGATGCTTTTCGCTTTGAGCAACACCACTCTAATTGTTGAAGACATCAATAGCAACAATGGTTTCGCAGAAATTGCATTAGAGGACGTGGACATAACATACAGTTACAATACTATTTTACACATCATTGACCCTAAAGAAATTCAGAATATCATAGAAGAACTAGAGGAAAATACAAAAGTAATCTTAGGTAAGAATGACAAACACTTTTTGAATATGGAACTATTAAAAGCAAAATTGAAACTTCAAACTATCATCCCTACCAGACATCGAAGACGATTAATTAACTTCGTAGGTACCGGAATGAAATGGTTATACGGGACAATGGACGACTTTGACAGGACAGAAATAGAACGACATTTACACACAATTGATAATAATAACCATGCAGTAATAGAAAATCTTAATAAAAATATTGAAATAAACTACATATTCAATGAAACAGTTTCAAAGCTAAAAGACGCAATAGAAAGTGACAGAATTGAATCAAATAACTAAGAATGATGTAGAGCTAGAAAATAAGCTAGATTTGTTATTAGATTTATTATTAAATTATTACTAGATTTATTATTAAAAATTAAAATTTTGCTAGATAATATTGAACACATACAAAACAACCTGGTAGCAACAAAAACAAACACTATAAATAACAATGTACTACCAAGTGAAGAAATAGCTCGTTATAATATAGATCTTTATAAAATGCAAAATACCAAATTAAGTGCAGCCCAATACAAAGAAAATAAAATTATTTTTGTAATTCAAATACCTAAAGATATACGAAAAATAAAAAGATCATTTTTTATCCCTATACCAAATGAAAATCAAGAGGAACTTATTTTTAAAAATAAAGAAATATTAAAAATAAATAACACAGTGTATGATTTTACTAACGAAGTAAAAATAAGCAATTTAAAAAAATCTAACCTTTGCATTTTTACAAATAATTGTCTAAGAAAAAAGAATAAACAAATAGAAACTATAGAAATAAAACCGGGCTTAATAATCTTAAAAAATCATGTAAACTCCATAATTAACAGTACTTGTAACAATAGACACTTTAATCTGAACGGAAATAAACTCATAACATTCAATGATTGTAAAATAGAAATAAACGGAGATTTGTATTGTAATTTCGATGACAAATTTGAACAACATTTTCTAGTTAATAATAACTTTAATGTAAGTAATATCACGTTTCAGCTAACGTTTGATGAAATAATATCAAATCAGATCAAAAACATTCAAAAAATTGAAGAATTAAAATTTCATAAAAAATACAACTAAACTTTTAATGGCCTCGCTTTGATATTCAGTCTACTAGCTCTAGGCATAGTAGTGATATTTTGCATTTATAAAAAAGTAAAAAAGAATAAAGTAAAAATAATTGAAAAAACTCAGGAGAGTTTTCAGTCAAACGGGGAATGAGTTACGTCAACCTCCCATTCCAGTAACTCAATATATTCCCTGCCATTCAATTGGCAACAATAACAACATTGCAATAGTTCAACAAATTTAATTTTAATTAATAAGCAATATCAACAGTTTGCAAAATTATTAAGTTTGATGAACTGCATACTTCTCATAGTCAGCAATAATTATCTGGAACGTATTTCAACAAACGTAAGCTAAATATAATAATAATAAAATTTATAAATATTGTAATTACTTTTAAGTTTAGTCTTAGTCTTGATTCGAATGTCAATTAAATAAAACAATAAAGAGAAAGAAAAAACAAAAATTGTTTTTTATTTCTAATTACCCTCATAAAGTCATCAACTACTCATAACCACAATATAACCAGTAACGAAAATTATGACCAGACGTCGGCAACAATCAGTGTTGAAAAATTAAGTACTTTGGTACTTTTTTCATTTCAAAAATACCGCAGTACCCCCTCGGCGTTTTCAGTACTTTTTTATTATTACATATTTTATGTCTTGCGCTTTTCAACTATTAATGCATTAGCAACATGTTCAACGCAATGCTAAAGGTAGAATCAGCCTTTAGCCCCGGTTTGTCAAACGTTCACGGAACATACCTTCGTTTTTAGAATACGAAACGCAATTAAAACGCTTGCAGAACCGTATTGTTATATCGGTAAGCATTTGCATTGCTCTTCATATGCTAAAAACGAACGTTCCATCGACGTTTGACTAAACGGGGCTTTTACGTTTTGTTACGTTCCGAATCAGATGTTTTTGTCTTCTATGTGAGGAGCACGAATAAGTCGTTAGTTTTTCTGTTCCGTGTCGTATGTGTATTAAATGTAAATAAATAAACAGTCTAGTAGGTAGTGTGCTGGCTTACTAAACATGAACCCAAGGTGAATCATCTATTAGAGACTTAATGCGATACATTCATTCTTTGAATTTGCCTTTCTTCACCTTCTAGCAACAACTCTGAGAGTGAATAAAATCTGTCGTTCATAATCGACGTTAAATTGTTAAGCTACTCTTGCATAAACTTTATAATCCGGATTAAAAGTTTGTAATGATTAGACATCTCGGCGACTTCCTCTCAAAAGTCTTCGTGAAAAAACCCTGAGAGTAAATAAGATTGTCAAGGAAAATTTCTCAAAAAAATCTGTCGTTTGAAGTCAACTTTAAACTGTAGTTTCCACCACTTATGGATAAAAATTGACGAACACAACGTGGGTGGTATGAGAAGCTTGGTCGTAATACAGGCTAAAGAAGCACGTTCAATGTCTTTGTTGAAGGCTTTATAATACATTGCGTTCTGTATAAGCAAAGGAGCGCGCAAAGGCCAATCCTCATCGATTCAAATACAGCAGTATACAAACAACTAACACACAACATAAGTGGTGGTAGAAACTAGGGCGTAATCCTAACTGAAAGGTTGTAATGACCTATTATGTATGTATGTATGTAGAACCAATATATTTGTCATGAGTTTCACACTTTTCAATTTTAAGAAATAAAAAAGTTAAGTGGCTTACTCCACAGAAAACTTTTGATCTTCCATATAGGATAACATCAACAAAGAATATCATCAGAAGATCTAGCAGCGCCAATAAGTAAATTCACCACAGTCTAGTAGGTAGTGTGTTGGCTTATTATACGTTTCCAACAAAACGAAAATATTTCTTCGGCGTCTTCCTCTCAGCGGATTTCTGGCAAAAACTCTGAAGGTAACTAAAATTGCCATGAAAAGTTTCTCAAAAATCCTTCGTTCGGAGTCGACCTTAAACAGTAGGTTCCGAACTTCATATATAAAATTAACACACACAAAATAAGTGGCGTGAGAATTTAGGTCATAATCCTGATTAAAGAGTTATAATTACCAATTATGTACGTATATATGTATTTTTTTACAAAAGTACCATTTGATGCAAAAAAGTACTCTTTCAGTTATAGTTCAGTACCATTTCAAAATTCCAATTTTGCAACACTGGCAACAATAGTCCTCGGGGGCTGAACATCTTCGGCTTTTTACACACATAGGATACGAACATCAACAATATTCGTTAAAAAGAGCGAAAAATACATTCAGGTGCTTGTCAGCTTCTAAAGAAGAAGGTTCATGTCGCTTTTTTCAGGTTTCAATTTACACCCAAAAAAATATTACAGTAGGATTCACTAATATTCAATGAGATTCACTAATAACAATGAGAAATGATCTCCGTTCTTGAAAGAATATTTCTCAAGTTAAATACACAGTCTTTAGGGATTTCGCGCTGCACATTTTTTTTATATTTTCCACTACATAAACATATTATTAAGTTACACTTGAAAATATTACTAACAATTTTCCTCTGGGTTAACACATTCTTCTCACAAATACTGTCACATCTTTATAATGTTCTCTTTGTGCCGCCGTCTGATTATGACATTTGAAAAATGCTTATAACATAAAAGCACCGGCCAATTTAAAGGGAGAAAAAAAATGTTATAATGTTTTGCGAATCAAATGTGTTAGAAGCAACAGATATACAGTGTGAAAACTGTCGGTTAAAGTAGAAAAACTAAATGTAAATAAACATTTATTTTGTGTTAAAAAGGGATAATTTGGAATATTTTTTAATTTCTTCAATGAAAAGTTTAAAGATTCATAAATATTTAAATATTAATCGAAATGTGGGTGATTTTCGGTCACAATGAATACAGTTTCTTGTGCAAGAGATAATTAAGAAGCTAAATATTACAAGATCAAAATAAGACGTACTGCTCATAAAAAATTTTTCTTGTCAATGTTTTGTAATTTCTTGAAAGAAAAAGTTAAAAATTGTTATTGTTATAAGTTGTTTTTATTATTTATTAATAGTTTAGACAAAAATAAAATTTTTTATTAACTCTCGCCAATATAAAAAACCCACCCCGAAAACTAAAAAACACAAATAAACAAAACAGAGTTGCAATCAGAGAGAGACAGAAATACTTTTTGGTAATATTTGCTGTCCCTTTCTCCATGGAAGGTTAACTGTCAAACTCTTTTTTCCATTCTGTGTATTTTGTGCTCATAACAGTGTTGCAAAGCTGAAATTTTGAAGTGGTACTGAACTATAACTGAAACAGTACTTTTTTGCACCAAATGGTACTTTTGTAAGCAAATACGTACATACTCGTACATATGGGTCATTATAACCCTTCAATCAGGATTATGACCTAACTTCTCACATCACTTATTTTGTGTGTGTTAATTTTATACATGAGTGGCGGGACCTTTTTTGGAAAATTTTATCAAGGCAATTTTATTTACTCTCAGGGTTTTCGCCAGAAGGAGGGCGAACAGAAAAACTAACGACTTCTTCGTGTTCCTCACATACATGACAAGAACAGCTGATTCGGAACGTAATAAAACGTAAAAGCTCCGTTTAGTCAAAAGTCGATGGAAAGTAATGTAACATACGTTCGCTTTTAGCATATGAAAAGCAGTTTAAAGTCGACTCAGAACGACAGATTTTTTGAAAAACTTTACATGCCAGAGTTTTTGCCAGAAGGAAGTCGAACAGAAATATTAACGACGTATTCGTGTTCCTCACATACAAGACAAGAACAGCTGAATCGGAACGTAATAAAACGTAAAAGCCCCGTTTAGTCAAATATCGATGAAACGTAGCAATGTAACCTATGTTCGTTTTTAGCATATGAAAGCAATGCAAATGCTTACCAAAATTATATTACGGTTCGGCAAGCGTTTTCACTGCTTTTCGTGTTATAAAAACGAATGTACGTTCCGTGGATGTTTGGATATCCTGGGCTAAAGCCTTTAGCATTACGTTGAATTCTTACTATTTCTCAAAAAAATCTTTTCAATTTCGCAATATACATTGTTAAATTAATATACAAAAATTAAACAAAATAAATGTACTGATTAAAACTTTTTACTATCTTTTTTTTTTTCATAATAATGAAAGGCAATTAACAAAAACAACGAATATTAACATAGCAATTTGAAGAGAGATTGGGCCTGTTCGTAAATGCAACATTGCGCTGCGAATATGATTATTTTGCGCTATCGTTGCCAATCAGATGTTGCAGAGGCTTCTTTTTGCTGATTTATTTGTTTGCATTTACGAACGAACAAACACCGCAGAAATGGAAAAATTATTAATAAATTTTATTTTTGAACGGGACGATAAAACAAATGACAAAATGTTGTTAAATGCCCAAAAAGTGTACTTTGTGCAAAAAAAGACATTTAAGGAAGAAAAAAGAAACTTATTGTTTAAACTCTCATTCTCTCGCTCTCACTCATTCAATGCATCAGCCATTTTTATGATCAGTGTTTTGTGTTTATTTGCTCATAATATGATTTAATGTTGCATTTACGAACATGTGGCAGCTGCAGTGCTGCCAAGGTTTGCATTTATGAACACGATGCCCATAACATGCAGCGTAATGATGCATTTACGATCAGGCCCATTGTTGTTGAAAGAGCATATGACAAAAGCAAAGAATGTATAGAAACACTTATGTACGCATATTTTTCAACGTAAACACTACTGAAATTCATTTGACAATACTGCAAATTTAGATTCAGTAGTGAAATCTGCTCTTAAGCCGAAAGTCCATACCATCCTTTTCATGCGCCTTGCGAATCTTGCTTTCTATGCCGATTTTATTGCAAGTTACACACAATGCGTTTATGCGACTGGTTTTTTGTTTTGATCAGCTGTTGTGGTAAACAACAAACAAGCGAACAAGAACATTTTTGGAAAAAATAGAAAATCAAATTGTAATTTTAAAAGAATTTATGACATTAATTTCAAATTTATGAGTTTATTTAAATTTATGAGTTTACATTTGAAAAACGCTCATAACATAAAAGGACAGGTCAATTTAGAGGGAGAAAAAAAATGTTATAAGTTTTGCGAGGCAAATGTGTTAGAAGCAAAAGATATACAGAGTGAAAACTGGCAGATAAAGTAAAAAATTAAATGTAAACAAACATTTATTTTGTGTTAAAAAGGGGAAAATTTGGAATATTTTTTAATTTCGTAAATGAAAAGTTTAAAGATTCTTAAATATTTAAATATTAATCGAAATGTTGGTGAATTTCGGTCACAATGAGTATAGTTTCTTGAGCAAGAGTTAATTAAGAAGCTAAATATAATAAGATCAAAATAAGACGTACTGCTCATAAAAAATTTTTCATGCTGAAAGTTGCCAAAAATTTTTAATTTCTTGGAAGGAAAAATTAAAAATTGTTATTAGTTGTTTTTATTATTAATAGTTTTACACAAAAATTACATTGTATTGTGCTGTTAAGGCCTACGAAAATCCTCAAAAGAACACAAGACGAGTGTTTTCAGTAAATTTATCCTCCATTTTTCTTGTTTACAAATTAATAAATTCAAAATAGATGACACTCAGTACATAAAAACAATCATATACATACATATGTATAAACAATCATCATATACATATTTTGTTCATGAAAGAAATTTGTTAAAAAATGTATTTTAATGTATTTTCCTCTTAAATTAGTAATAAACTTTATTATGAAATATGTGTTTATTAATATTTTTATAATACAAATAAAGAAAAATGCGAAAATAGTAATGCACTATTTAAACATATTTGTAGAAACCATTCACAATAGTATATAATTTGGCATGTCGCAACGTAACGTACGTTCGTTTTTAGCATATGAAGAGCAATGTAAAAGCTTACCGAAATGTACTCTCTCGTTAAAAAAACGGAACGATCTGCATAAAACAGAATTCCTTAACGTTTTTATGTGACATTTGAATATGAATGATAAGACTATTGTATGCAAAATTGCCTTGCGGGACAAATTCCAAGTCCATGAAAGTACCAATCATGGTTATTTATATAAAACTTTTAATTTTTTACATGTATAGTATATAATGATGTTTTTTAATTTTTGATTAAAATATTAATAAAAAAAATTATTTTATGAGAAATAAATACTTTTTGTTATGAATTCCCCTTCTTTCTACTTTCATATATATTAATCTTTAAATTTGTACATGAAAAGTAATTTTTATTTAATAATTATTTTCAATTATTCTGGTTGTCGTCGTCGACGCAAGACGACTTTCTGATGGATTGCAAAAGGTATGGAAATTATTAAATGTATATGTATGTATATCATAAATTTATCATATTTTTTAGGTCTGGAGAGATCTAAAATTTAAAGTTAAAAAACTTGTAACCAACAAAAGTGAGTGTAATGCCACAGTTGGCACTTACCCCTTTGGAGGAAGATATAGCAAATCTGCTGCAGTTTGGTAAACATGTTAATCCGGAGGGTATTGTACAATGTGTTCAAATTCAGGCTAATAATGTTGAGGTCTCAGTGTCAGAAGATTATTTGGAAGAAGGAATGGCTAACGGTTTTGAGTTGGACACAATTGATACCTCCATTAACCAAGAGTTACCTGGAACATCATCACAAAACAACATGCCTTCAAGCTCCAATTATCAACAACCATATTGTACTCTTAAAAGGAAAAGAACTAGTTCCACCTCAAAAACCAAATACAACTCCGATGCTCGCAATCAATTGCTAGAAAAGCACAGCGATAATCAGATAAAACTTTTGACTGATATATCTAACACTTTGTCGTCAGTAAAATACAGTCTCCGAGATTTAAATAAATACAAAAAAATATTATTCATAGAAGCAAAAAAAAAATTAAAAATTACGAAAGAAAGAGCTAAAAGAGATGAGGAATTGCACGAAAGTGAATTAGAAATTAGGCAATCAAAATTATAATTAAAAAAGGAGCTTGAACTTCTCAATAAAAAATAGAATAAACTTTTTTTATACTTACTTTGATCTCTACCAGTACATAGTATATTTGTGATATTTATTTGCTTTTAAAAAGAATGTATTAAAGAATGATTTAAATTATGAAAAACTGCGTGTTATTTCTTATCTTATTTCAGCGCTTCTTAAATCTTCATAAGTGACATTGTCTAAGCCAGCGGTCATGGAGTAAAAAATATTGTTACGTTTTAACCTTCTTAAAAAAGTTTAGAATATGAGTTCGTTGATTATAACAAAGTGAAAACAAATATGTGTTTATTTTCAATTAAACTCTTTATTGTTCACACTACTTTTGTGTGCCACCATTATAACTTGATCTTGTTCGATATTCTTCTCTGCTCACACTCACTAGTTGTTATTGTCCTCTGCACACACCCTTTGCGTAAGCGACAACACTTGTATAGCGGAGATCTTCAAACCACTACTTCGCACAACGTATCTTCACACAAGATTGACTGAATTATAACTGATATGTTGCCTTTTTATATGCGGATGAAATCAGTGTGATGAACGTTCTTGTTCTCGTTCTCTCGAGAATTCTATCACGACTGCATTGTTGTTTGTGTATCTGGTTGACATTGCTTGTTTGCTGTTGCTTAATCTCATACTTGTCCATTTTATCATTAATCATCCATATATCGATCAAGGTAAGCCGCAATTTGAAAATTTAATTCTAGTATTTTACAACTATTATGTCTCCCTTCGGATGGCAGCAAATAGAAAAAGAACATACCAAGACGAATTCCTTAATTACGGTTTTACACAAATAGAAGACAATGGTACAATGAAACTACAGTGTGTTGTATGAATGAAGGTACTGACTTCAGTATCTTTGAAAAATAAAGTCAATTGAAGAAACATTTAGATAATTTGCATTCACAACTTTCTTCCAAACTGCGAGAATACTTTGCAAATTTAGAAATATCTGTTAAAAGACAAAGATTGAATAGCAACTTGTTTGGTACATTTGGTCAGCGTTCAGCATCAAGGGCTAGCTATGAAGGTGCCTGGTTGATTGATCGAAATAAGAAACCATACACTATTTGTGAAGATTTGATTAAACAAGCTGATGTAAAAATGGCAGAGATTATGTGTGGTCAAAAAGAAGCGAAGAAATTGAATTCAGTGCCCTTGTCTCCGAGAATTGTGAAAGAACGAATTTCTATATTAGCAGAAAATGTGAAGAAACAGGTTATTTTCGAATTAAAACAGGCTAAATATTTTGCTATTCAGCTTGATAAGACAACTGATTTTAGTAGCAATTCACAGCTAATAGTATATGTTCGTTACAAAGGTGCAGATAATTTTGAAGAGGAATTGCTGTTTTGTTCTCCTCTTGAGTTCAGATCTCGTGGAATTGATGCCTACAATAAAGTAAATGAATACTTCAATGCGCAAAGTTTAAAATGGGAAAACTGTATTTCTGTATCTTTGGATGGAGCTCCAGCTATGCCGGCTCATATTAATGGTTTTTCGGCTTTTGTAAAAAAAATAACCTACATATTGAAGTTACTCACTGTATGATCCATCGCCAGGCCCTTATGGTCAAATATTTAGAACCTACACTGGAAGCCGTCATGCATGATGTCATCAAGTTTATAAATTTTATCAAGGGACATGCACTAAACACGCGGCTATTTCGTGAATATACGGACCTACTTTATTATACAGAAGTAAGGTGGCTCTCGCGGAAATGTACTAAATCGAGTATGGACTTTCAAAACTGAAGTCGAAATTTTTATGGTTGATCAAAAAAATATTGTCGTAGATAAGTTTAAAAACTCTTCCTGGGTTGCATATCTCGCATATTTAGCGGACATTTTTGAGAGTATAAATATATTAAACAAAGAATTGCAAGGAAAGAATATTAATATCATTTCAGCGAGAGAAATAGTGTCAGCGTTTGGATTAAAGCTGCAATATTGGAGACAGAAAGTAGAACAGAACAAGATAGCTCCTTTTTCAAGGATAGCATTGTTTTTGGAAGATTGCGAAAATATTACTTTTGCTGACATCAAAGATACAATTATAAGACATCTTATCAAACTCAGAAAGCGGTTTTCAGATTACTTTCCGGATCTTGATGCACGTACTGTCAGTTGGATTGTAGATCCTTTTAAATGTGAAATTGCTATGATACCAGAAGAACCTTCAGGTTTGGCAGAAGCAATTCTTGAATTCCGTTCTAATACTGAATCACGTGTTCAATTTGAGAGTAAACCAAATCTGTCGTCATTTTGGATGTCTAAAGCTACAAAGGCTTTCAAAATTGCACATGAACAGGCGGTTAAAAAATTGCTGCCATTTGGAACAACATATTTGTGATGAATTAATAATAAAAAAATAAAATTTGTTTTTTTTTAACTGGATAAAGTAAGTTCTAACTTACACATTTCAGTTACAAAGTATTAGAAATTGGGGAAATCCAGAGTTATTTATGTTTATTTTAATACCAATTCAAAGCAAACACACATACATACATAAATATGTATATGGACCCAGCATACCATTTAGCTATCAAACCGCAATATACCTTGAGAATAAGCTTATAATAATAGTTATTTTCAAGCTTTTTTATTAATATTATAATAGTGTTTTTAAAATGTGAATTCGCAAGCAGTTTTCAACTATGCTTGATAAACTTTTGTTAAACGCAACTATTTCTAAAGTATGATTAAAGAAATCTGACGATTGAAAAAACTTATTATTCTCAAAAGTTTTTAAAGTCATGCTCTTTCTTTTATGCACGCGACAGCTATAAACAGCTACAGTTACCTTTTTTTCATGAAATTTGTTTTGTATTGTTTTGCCTGTAAATTTATTACAAAATTTTTAAAGTGCGTGGACCGTCTATTTTAAATAAAATAATAAAATAAGAAGCTGGTAATAAATAATCGTTCCATAAAAATAAAAATGCTAACTAAATATGTATAAAAAGTGTTAGAAGAGAAACACAAGAAGTAATGGAACTTCTAAATAATAAAAAAAAGACGTGAATGTGACGTAGATTTCAGTGCTGGTGTTTCCAATTGCGGCTCAATTGAAGAGAGGAGAACAGTTATGCTGGAAAGGCACTGAATAAAAGAAAAGTGTACGAAATCTTAGCACAACAAAAGCAATACGAAGTAAGTAAAAATTAAAAAAATAACAAAATTTTAAATACAATATTATAATTATTAAATATCAACAATTTATAGGTGCAGCATTGTCCATTAGAATAACAGAGGATCAGTTTATAAAGGACACTCGTACCTATTTCCAATTCACAAAAAATCGAATTAAGCTCCGAAACAATTATAAAACTAAAAAACACACAATATAAATAATATTAAATTGAAAAAAATACATTTTTTTATTATTGTCAATTGTCATTTATGTTGAAAAACTTATGAAAATATTGAGACGAGTAAGCTTTTATAAAAAACACTTAATAAAATATTACATTTGTAAGCTTATTCTACAATTGCAAGAATAAGCTTTTAGTAATCTTACACATATAATATTATCACGAGGGTTCCGTTTTGATTTTTCTACAATTGTTACGACAACATTTTTCAACATAATCTACAATATTTTTCAAGCTTAAGGCTTGCAGTAAGTAAACTTTTTAAAATATTTTTCTCAAGCTTTTTGGTATGCTGGGGATAGTCAAGGTCTATTTTTTCGTTAGTTATTAAATGTACGCTATCGCAACTGCGTGATCAATAATTAAAGTGCTACTTAACGTAAATAACTTGTGAAATATGCATACAAAAAAGCACACATTTTTAACTTGAAAAGAAAAATATGAAATTTTGAAAAATTTACAAAAAGGTGCAGGTGTTACTAATTTAAGAAAATATGGTGTAATGAAGTCTACAATATGTATGTGGAATAAAAATATAAGTATCCTATATCAGGAAAAGTGTTTACCTTGCAAGAAAACAACATTATTTTCAACAATTTAAGCCATTTGTAAATATGAAAAATTTCGAAAATATGAACAGGCTTTGTTTTAATTAGTTCATACTATCGCGAGCGCACTGTATTATTTGTTTAATTTTTTCAATTCTAATTTTTGTTTGTACCACCATTATTATTATTATTATAATTTGTAACAGTGCCCCAAATTGTCAACACTCAATTGTACCCCAATGAGTTTCAATTTGTTATATATATTACCTATATTAATATTATTACCGTTATTTATTACTAGGTACTACATTGATAAATTGAATAAATGATGTTTAAATTAAATTTTTAGTTATTGTTTTCTTTTCAAAATTATCATGGGGGGCTATAATATGAAAGATGCTAAAAAGAGGCAATTTCGTATTTTTGCTCTTCGCCATTGGATAATATCAACCTACACAAAGATATCTTGAAGTGCATCTCAAACATTAGCTATTTTAGTTGCTTTGGCAGGCATGTAATGCAATTTACGTGCTCCAAGAAGGCACCGAAACCGATTTTTTAATACTCCAATTGTTATATATAGTGGAAAATATTTCTTGCTTTTGCATATTTAGTGTTAAAAGCAGCTTCAGCACTTCCTTCAACAGTAGAGCGATATGGCGTGATTAGATAGGGCTCAAGAGGATATCCTGCATCACCTAGTTCAAAAGAAACATTATTACATGATAATCATAATGACATAAAAATTTTAGCTAAAAGGTGAATTTCGTTCACCTGCTGAATACCGTTCCTGTAATACTCTTTTTGTATGGCTTACATTCCATATTAAGAAATAATGTGCAGATCCTGCATATCGGACATCCAAAAATCGTATTCGCATTTTATGATCACAAATCTACATTAAAATGAAGTGTTTAAGTTTATGAAATACAATAAAATTTTAGTATACGAACCACCATAGCATTTAAACTGAAAAATCCTTTACGGTTAAAATATAAATGTTGGTATTCTTTATTTGGTGTCAAAATTGTAATGTGGGCTCCGTCCACACAAGCAATAACACCAGGAAAATCCATTTAAAAAAAACTTAATTTGGCTTCATTTTTTTCCGCATCGGACATTTCAAGTTTTAACCATTGTGGACAAACTGTCATTTCTAAGGCATCCAGAGTTTCGGCCAATATTTTAGAAATAGCTGGTTGTGACAGACCCAAATTAAAATCGTTTCCAACACTAACCTGGTACGAACCCTGCGCCAGAAATCTTAAAGTTGTTACCAATTTTATTGTTTTTGTAGTAAATGATGATTTAATACCATGTTTTAAGGCCGAACACTACAGAACACTCATAGAGGCCGACTTATTGAGACGAAAGTAGCATTCAAACCTTTGGAAAAAAGCATAACAAACAATATGGAAGCATCGGATTTTGGTTTTTTACTCACATATCTGGAAGTTTAAAGATATCGGACTTTAGTCTGAGTTTTCTTTGCAAAATTAAGTTTTCTTTATTATTTTATCCCTCGAATCTGAACTTGTATCACAAATAAAAAACATTTTTAAAAAATAACACTCGTATCACAGAAATAAAAACCTTTTGTTTTTAAAAATAAACCATAAAATGAATCAGCTGACTTAAATATTAGAGATGTGTGTTTTGTGTTATTACTGTTACAGAATACCAAAACAGTGGCGACGTGATGTCGACGACGATAGATTTTTTTAATATTCAATTCCACAACATTGCATCTGCACCATTTATGAAAACTACAAAAATCAGCAAGAAATTAATTAAAACCATTAACATTGTTACAAGAATTGAATATTTTAACGTCATCGGCATACATAGCTTAGAACGCGAAACAACAGTGTTATTGACGAATAAAGTCAATAGGATTGAACCAAACTGACTGTCTTGAGGTACACCAGAATGCACTTGAATAATTTGAGAGATAACATTCCTAAATTTTACTTGTTGAATTCCATGTGACAGATAAGAATTTAACCATTTTACAAGCTAAAAAGAGGTTTAAATAGTTCCAAAAATAAGTGCAATATGGTAGTTTTATATTTTCTTTGAATTGATTTTCTTATTCGCAAAGGTGATCAAAAATTTAAAATCTATAAAAGAGTATTTAGGTGCCCGGTATGTGTAAAAATATACGATTCTTTTGATATTTGAAAATATTCAATTTGTTCTTTATTGGAATTTAATTGGAGGTTGGATCTGTTTAAGAACGGTAAGATTTTGTTTTTTATATGCACATGTGTTTATTGTTTTTTATTTTATTAATTAATTTTTTTTCTTATTGAAATAAACATATATTTATACATGCCATATGTGAATTTCTTTTGAATTCATGTTAAAAGCGCAAACCCATTTTCAATTACTCCATGACATTTTTTATTTCGCAGTTTTTTGTACCAATGCCTTTTGTACAAAATAACTACATTGGCTTGTTGCGGTGGTTAATTTTTTTATCTAACCTTGAAAGATGTTGCAGCATTCTCCAAAACGTCGGGGTCCTCGCTTACAAAACGACGGTGTTACATCCAAACAGCCAGTACCATCCGCAGCCACCGTTACGTGTAAAGCCACACAAACCAGGACTATTTGTGTACAAAATATGTCATCTACGCCACCAACCCAGCAGCAACTAGCGCCAGCCGATATTACTTTACAGACAGCTCCTGTGCCAAAGACAACTACAAGCTTGACAAAAATGCAATCTCAGATTGTCATGCTACAAAGACTGTTTGCAGACACCCAGGAGAAACTTTTTGACAGTAACCGTCAGCACCAAGAATTACAGTTAACTATCCAGGGAAAAGAGCAGGTAAGTAACCCTAACCTCAAGAATGTTAACGTTTCGCAAACGGTAATATCTGCCGTTGACCCACCAACAACATTTTCATCGCATTATGCAAGTCAATCAATACATACATCTGCATGCGGCAGCGCATGTTGTAGACAATATAATAGGGTTGCCAACGTATCAAAATACAACAGTGAATATGTCATACACACCAACCACATCTACTTTATCGAACCATGTGTACATGTCGTCCGCCACTAATAGCCGACTAACACCGGCGTGGGGTTTAAATCAACAAACGTCTTCAAATATAAGTGGAATGCCACTACGCGAAGTTCAAGACCTACCGGAGTTTAGTGGGGATCCGGAAGACTCGCCTTTTTTTTCAAATCTTGAAAATAATCAAAGATTGCACAAATGCCTTAAGGGAAAAGCCAGAGAAGTAATAAAATCTTTATTCATTCACCCTGACAATGTTGATGCCGTCATAGAGCAGCTTAAATTTCGCTTTGGTCGCCTTGAGCAGCCTATTCACAGCCAGCTACATAAAGTCAGAGACCTACCAGATATTAATGAGAACAGGTGATCATCTATCTATCAATCTTACAATCAGTAAATGGTCAACACCATATTGTCAACCCGACTTTATTAGAGGAACTGGTATCAAAGCTTCCTATGAGTAAAAAAATTGGATTGGGCTAGAATTGCCGTTGGTATTCAATCTTACCCTAATATTATTGAATTTAGAAACTGGCCCAGTGACATGGCTAATTTAATATGCAGTGTCCAAGAAGTTGAAGAAAGGGACCAGAAATGTCGAGTCTTATTACATGCTACTGAGAAACGCAAGCAGTGTCCCATGTGCCACGGTTCACATAAAATTTATGATTGCAAACAGTTTTTAAATTTCAGCGTACAGGAACGATGGAAGCAGGTTAAAAGCATGCGCTTATGCTTTTCTTGTTTAAATGAGGGACATTCCACCAGGGATAGAAGTCGCCGTAGTCTAGTAGGTAATGTGTTGGCTTATTAAACGCAAAAGACTGGGTTCGAGGCTCAGGCCAGGCATCAAAGACAAAAATACAAAAAGTATTTTTTCGGCGACTTCCTCTCAGTAGATTTCTGGCAAAAACTCCTGACAGTAAATAAAAATTGCCATGAAAAGTTTCTCAATAAATAAAAATCTGTCGTTCGGAGTCGACTTTAAACTGTAGGTCCCACCACTCATGTATAAAATTAACACACACAACATAAGTGGTGTGAGAAACTAGGACGTTGTACAATGGGTTAATTCGACCTCCGGGTAGTGTATTTGTCTTAATTGAAAAGTACGCGTGCTCTAACCTAACCTAACCTAACCTTCCACCAGGGATTGACGACGTAGGAAGTTGTGTTCAATGAATAATTGTCAACGAAGGCATAATAAATTGCTTCATGAGGACCCAGCTTTGCACCTTCAGTACCACAAGTTCCTGCTAATATGTCACAAAATAATGTCCTCAGTTGTTCTGCGGAAACTAATGAAAAATTACTATTCAGAGTTTTGCCGGTTACGTTGCACACTGTCGCGAGCGTGGCCAAAAATGGTTAAAGTCAATGTGGGAAATTCATTATTTTTTTACCTTTATCTTATAGAAAACACTTCTATTAGTTGATATGTAAAATGTTTTTAAAAACTTTTGCGTAGCTTTTAAGTTATTGCATCTCAAAGTTAAGAATTCCCATGCAATATGGAAAATTTGTGCGAAAACTTGAAATTTGACATATTTTTGTCATAGTTAAAGTTAAAAAATTCTTTTGGTAACGGCTAAATTATTTGTAATAGAATTGTAAGCCAGGTATGTAATTGTCATTACAACGCTGTAATTGTTTACAAATATTAATCATATGTGAATACAAAATACCAAAAATACATTTTCATACATTTATTAACTTCAGTAGTGAATTAAAAAAAACACCCAATATCACTTTTGAAATTTTTTGATATTTTATTGCCACAAGTATGTACTTTAACATATATAAATTTCAGCTGCTTTTGTGGGCGTTATAAATGTTTTTTAGTGTCAACATCATTGCAGTTTCGTGGGTGCAGCTTAAGAAAAATAATACAACAAATGTGTTGCATCATATTGAACAATTTGTGGAAAGTCGTATTCAAAGATTTCTCACAGATATATAGAAGGACAAACTAAAATTCATTCTTTTAAAAATTAGTAATAATTGGACAAAATGTAGACGCGGAAAAAGTAGGTTTGAAACTGAGTTGAGTACATGGCTAGATAATGAGATATTTTGTAAAGATATTTGTTGCGTAAGTTTTTCTAGATCATCGATTTTTTATATTTAAATATAAATAAATTCAATTAGGAACCAAGTACAAGTAGCGGTAAGGGTCGACCATATGTTTGCTATGAAGATGCATCATAGCGAACAAAAAGAAGGCGAATCGAAGAGCTTGTTACGTAAACTTCTGCTGATGGCCTTAGTAAAGCAGCAGGAAAAGTATATAAGTCCAAAAATGAAATGAATTAAAACCATTAACATTGTTACAAGAATTGAATATTTTAACGTCATCGGCATACATAGCTTAGAACGCGAAACAACAGTGTTATTGACGAATAAAGTGAATAGGATTGAACCAAACTGACTGTCTTGAGGTACACCAGAATGCACTTGAATAATTTGAGAGATAACATTCCTAAATTTTACTTGTTGAATTCCATGTGACAGATAAGAATTTAACCATTTTACAAGCTAAAAAGAGGTTTAAATAGTTCCAAAAATAAGTGCAATATGGTAGTTTTATATTTTCTTCGAATTGATTTTCTTATTCGCAAAGGTGATCAAAATTTTAAAATCTATAAAAGAGTATTTAGGTGCCCGGTATGTGTAAAAATATACGATTCTTTTGATATTTTAAAATATTCAATTTGTTCTGTATTGGAATTTAATTGGAGGTTGGATCTGTTTAAGAACGGAGTGCAAAACTGCGGTAAGATTTTGTTTTTTATATGCACATGTGTTTATTGTTTTTTATTTTATTAATTAATTTTAGTTTCCTTATTGAAATAAACATATATTTATACATGTCATATGTGAATTTCTTTTGAATTCATGTTAAAAGCGCAAACCCATTTTCAATTACTCCATGACATTTTTTATTTCGCAGTTTTTTGTACCAGTGCCTTTTGTACAAAATAACTACATTGGCTTGTTGCGGTGGTTAATTTTTTTATCTAACCTTGAAAGATGTTGCAGCATTCTCCAAAACGTCGGGGTCCTCGCTTACAAAACGACGGTGTTACATCCAAACAGCCAGTACCATCCGCAGCCACCGTTACGTGTAAAGCCACACAAGCCAGGACTATTTGTGTACAAAATATGTCATCTACGCCACCAACCCAGCAGCAACTAGCGCCAGCCGATATTACTTTACAGACAGCTCCTGTGCCAAAGACATCTACAAGCTTGACAAAAATGCAAGCTCAGATTGTCATGCTACAAAGACTGTTTGCAGACACCCAGGAGAAACTTTTTGACAGTAACCGTCAGCACCAAGAATTACAGTTAACTATCCAGGGAAAAGATCAGGTAAGTAACCCTAACCTCAAGAATGTTAACGTTTCGCAAACGGTAATATCTGCCGTTGACCCACCAACAACATTTTCATCGCATTATGCAAGTCAATCAATACATACATCTGCATGCGGCAGCGCATGTTGTAGACAATATAATAGGGTTGCCAACGTATCAAAATACAACAGTGAATATGTCATACACACCAACCACATCTACTTTATCGAACCATGTGTACATGTCGTCCGCCACTAATAGCCGACTAACACCGGCGTGGGGTTTAAATCAACAAACGTCTTCAAGACCTACCGGAGTTTAGTGGGGATCCGGAAGACTCGCCTTTTTTTTCAAATCTTGAAAATAATCAAAGATTGCACAAATGCCTTAAGGGAAAAGCCAGAGAAGTAATAAAATCTTTATTCATTCACCCTGACAATGTTGATGCCGTCATAGAGCAGCTTAAATTTCGCTTTGGTCGCCTTGAGCAGCCTATTCACAGCCAGCTACATAAAGTCAGAGACCTACCAGATATTAATGAGAACAGCTTAGCAAAACTAGTGCCCTTTCTACTCAGGTGATCATCTATCTATCAATCTTACAATCAGTAAATGGTCAACACCATATTGTCAACCCGACTTTATTAGAGGAACTGGTATCAAAGCTTCCTATGAGTAAAAAAATTGGATTGGGCTAGAATTGCCGTTGGTATTCAATCTTACCCTACTATTATTGAATTTAGAAACTGGCCCAGTGACATGGCTAATTTAATATGCAGTGTTCAAGAAGTTGAGGAAAGGGACCAGAAATGTCGAGTCTTATTACATGCTACTGAGAAACGCAAGCAGTGTCCCATGTGCCACGGTTCACATACAATTTATGATTGCAAACAGTTTTTAAATTTCAGCGTACAGGAACGATGGAAGCAGGTTAAAAGCATGCGCTTATGCTTTTCTTGTTTAAATGAAGGACATTCCACCAGGGATAGAAGTCGCCGTAGTCTAGTAGGTAATGTGTTGGCTTATTAAACGCAAAAGACTGGGTTGGAGGCTCAGGCCAGGCATCAAAGACAAAAATACAAAAAGTATTTTTTCGGCGACTTCCTCTCAGTAGATTTCTGGCAAAAACTCCTGACAGTAAATAAAAATTGCCATGAAAAGTTTCTCAATAAATAAAAATCTGTCGTTCGGAGTCGACTTTAAACTGTAGGTCCCACCACTCATGTATAAAATTAACACACACAACATAAGTGGTGTGAGAAACTAGGACGTTGTACAATGGGTTAATTCGACCTCCGGGTAGTGTATTTGTCTTAATTGAAAAGTACGCGTGCTCTAACCTAACCTAACCTAACCTTCCACCAGGGATTGACGACGTAGGAAGTTGTGTTCAATGAATAATTGTCAACGAAGGCATAATAAATTGCTTCATGAGGACCCAGCTTTGCACCTTCAGTACCACAAGTTCCTGCTAATATGTCACAAAATAATGTCCTCAGTTGTTCTGCGGAAACTAATGAAAAATTACTATTCAGAGTTTTGCCGGTTACGTTGCACACTGTCGCGAGCGTGGCCAAAAATGGTTAAAGTCAATGTGGGAAATTCATTATTTTTTTACCTTTATCTTATAGAAAACACTTCTATTAGTTGATATGTAAAATGTTTTTAAAAACTTTTGCGTAGCTTTTAAGTTATTGTATCTCAAAGTTAAGAATTCCCATGCAATATGGAAAATTTGTGCGAAAACTTGAAATTTGACATATTTTTGTCATAGTTAAAGTTAAAAAATTCTTTTGGTAACGGCTAAATTATTTGTAATAGAATTGTAAGCCAGGTATGTAATTGTCATTACAACGCTGTAATTGTTTACAAATATTAATCATATGTGAATACAATAAATACCAAAATACCAAAAATACATTTTGATACATTTATTAACTTCAGTAGTGAATTAAAAAAAACACCCAATATCACTTTTGAAATTTTTTGATATTTTATTGCCACAAGTATGTACTTTAACATATATAAATTTCAGCTGCTTTTGTGGGCGTTATAAATGTTTTTTAGTGTCAACATCATTGCAGTTTCGTGGGTGCAGCTTAAGAAAAATAATACAACAAATGTGTTGCATCATATTGAACAATTTGTGGAAAGTCGTATTCAAAGATTTCTCACAGATATATAGAAGGACAAACTAAAATTCATTCTTTTAAAAATTAGTAATAATTGGACAAAATGTAGACGCGGAAAAAGTAGGTTTGAAACTGAGTTGAGTACATGGCTAGATAATGAGATATTTTGTAAAGATATTTGTTGTGTAAGTTTTTCTAGATCATCGATTTTTTATATTTAAACATAAATAAATTCAATTAGGAACCAAGTACAAGTAGCGGTAAGGGTCGACCATCTGTTTGCTATGAAGATGCATCATAGCGAACAAAAAGAAGGCGAATCGAAGAGCTTGTTACGTAAACTTCTGCTGATGGCCTTAGTAAAGCAGCAGGAAAAGTATATAAGTCCAAAAAAGATCAAATATCAGTAGAAAGAGCTTTAGCCTTATACATTGATATGGATCTCTCAGTCAAACAATACAACATGATGAGAAAGTTTGTAAATTCAATTCACGAGGATGGTTTTCCTTCCTATTATTTAATTGCAGAACCTATAAAAATTATTCCTGATGGTATTCATATATCAGAAACTTCTGCAGAGATTCCTTTGCAAAAATTTTTAGATAAAACAGCTGAAAGTATATTAAATAATTTCGAAGTTGATACACATAATGATCTATTCCTAGAATGTAAATGGGGTTTAATGGAAGTAGCGGACATATTGCCTATAAACAAGTTAGTAAAACATTTAAATCATAATTTACGATTCGAAGAAGTATATATTCAATTTTTTTATGTCTTTTTGATACTTTTTGAAAATGGACATTTTTAAGGTAGGCGTATCCTTGCTTCAAATTGAACTAAATTTATATTTTCCACTTATTTAAGTATTTTTCAATATGCAAAATTTTTTTTCATATTGTCATGTAAGGCCAAAGTTGAATTTCTTGGTAATTTGTAGTCCGATGTATATATGGAAAATAGAATCGGTGACAAAACTGAGCCCTGTGGAACGCCAGCTAAAATTTTTCGAGGGGATGAGCATGTTGCATCAATTTCCACCACAAATTCTCAATTATCTAGAAAGCTTTTAACGATTTTTTGAATATACATCGGATATCCGAAGTTTTTAAGCTTATAAACGAGACCCTTATGCCATATTGTGTCGAATGCTTTTTCTACATACAGAAATATATTGCCTATACTTTTACGCTGCGATTTATTTAATTTTACAAGGTTAACAATTCTTTTAATTTGATGTGTCGTAGAAAACTCCTTTCGGAAGCCAAATTGTTCTTCTCAAAATATTGCGTTGGACTCCGTAAACACGCTTAATCTGCTTAAAATTATCTTTTCAAAAATCTTGCCTAAACAATTCAACATACTAATGGGTCGGTGATTTTGGATCTTTACCCTGTTTTAAAATGGGAATCACTTTTGCATTTTTGAAAATTTCGGGGAAATATCAGGTTTTCAAGCACCAATTAAAAACCTTAGATATAATATTGAAAATAGAGTTTGGCATATTTTTGACTTAATACCATCAATTCCTGGAGCTTTAGAATTTTTTAACTGGTTTACATAAAATCTTACTTCATCTACACTCGTTAACACGTCATCTATATTTTTTTGAACGCAAGTATTATCCAACCATTCGCAAAATTTTATTACTTTTCTTTCGTTTGGTGATATTATCTAGTGAGTAATCCCGTGAAAATGTTCAAATGTTTGAGCAATAGTATTTGCTTTGATTTCACTATCGTAAATATCAGCGCCATCTACATATAAAGTACCAAGTACCAAAAGTAGCAAAGATCACACAGACTATACAAGGATCCTCAAATCTAGTGTCCGTAACCGAAATTGAACCTTGGCAGAAAAAACTAAGTCAAATTGGTATATACTTAATTGGCCAATTGAAAGTCGCCGTGGTCTAGTAGGTAGTGTGTTGGCTTATTACACGTAAAGCCAGGGTTCGAGCCCCAGGCCAGACATCAAAACAAAATACAAAAAGTATTTCTTCGGCGACTTCCTCTCAGCAGATTTCTGGCTAAAACTCTGAGAGATGAAAAGTTTCTCAAAAATCTGTGGTTCGGAATCGACTTTAAACTGTAAGTCCCGCCACTCATGTATAAAAATAACACACACAACATAAGTGGTGTGAGAAACTAGGTCGTAATCCTGACTGAAGGGTTGTAATGAGCAATTATGTATGTATGTACAATGCATCATTCGCATTAGACCGAGAAGTTTGAATTTCTTTTGTCGAAAGAGGTTCAATATTAATTGTCTTGAATTCCTCATTGATCATTTTTGTACTGATTTGGGGCAGACCCGTCCTAAAGTGGATTTCTAGGAACCACAGAAAATACAAACCATTCGTCGCACATCGTATTGCAGCAATTCTTGCTGCCACTGAGGTCGATAATTGGAGGTGGGTGTCGACAAAAGATAATGTAGCTGATGAAGCGTCAAGAAAATCAAAATATGTAGATTTTTCGACTAAGTCTCGATGGTTAAACGGACCAACCTAAAATTACCAGAAAGGGAATGGACAACAAATGATATTGAAGTCCCTAATGAAACAGATGACGAAGAAATACGAGCAAAGTTATCCCTTTTAATTGCGTATGACAATATATTATTGATTTTAGAAGCTTCTCTTCCTTTAATCCTTTAATGTATATTATTGCCCAAAAAGACGTCATGATTCCAGGCCTATGGTCTCACCTCACGGGAAATTGAGGACGCAGAGATAATATCTTCTCTGCCTGCATGTTCAGAGGGAAACATTTTCGAATGAATTAAATCCTATTAAAAGTGGAAAGACTTCCCCAAAAACAAGCCACATTTTTAATTTAATGCCCTACATAGACGATGAGGGCCTATTAAGAGTATGTATATGGAAGAATTGATGCGGCCAGCTATTTGCCCTATAGTACGAGGCGCCCGGTAATATTGCCAAGGAAGCACCAAAATCGTGTGGCAACAATTTGCAAAGTGCGCAAAAGGTTTTGGATACCCCAATTAAGAAATCTGCTAAACCGCGACATCCAGTTATGGGACCTCTACCACTCGATCGTTTAGAACCCAACATCCGGCCTAGATTACTTCGGACCTGTAAGTGTGACAATAGGGAGAAGGAGATAGAAAAGATAGATAGCACTCTTTACGTGCCTCACAATTCGGGAAATTCATTTAGAGTTAGCACACGATTTGTCAACTGACTCGTGCATAATTGCTATAAAGAATTTTATGAATCGTAGAAGGTACCAGCTAGAATCCGCTCTGATAATGGGAAAAATTTTGTTGGTGTTAATGAAGAGGCCACGCAATTTTGTGACGTATTTGACGCAGAAAGGATCCAAAATGAAATGTCGATAAAAGGTATTGAATGGGTGTTTAATTGTCCCGTTAATCCGTCTGAAGGTGGTGTTTGGGAGAGAATGGTGCAATGTGTAAAAAGAGTATTGCGGTATACACTGAAAGAGGAGCATCCGAAAGAGCATGTATTATACTCGTTATTGGTTGAAGCCGAAAATATCGTTAATTCACGTCCGTTGACCCATTTGCCAGTAAGCCCAGATGAGGAAGAACCGCTTACACCAAATGATTTTTTAATGTGTAGAGGAAATGTTTCCCATACACCTTCAGTTGAATCACCGGATATGCAAGTCTTTGGACTGAAAAAACAGTGACGAGTTGTGGGATGTTTGCGTGATCGCTTTTAGAAAAGTTATAGTGGAGTATTTACCGACGCTGACTAGGAGAGTAAAATGATGTGAGCAGATTGCTTCAATAAAGGTGGGAGACTTGGTTTTCATCTGTGCTCCGGGTATTTCAAGAGGTCAGTGGTAGAGAGGTTTGGTCACTTGTGTTTTTGCTGGTGCTGACGGAGAGGTGCGGAAAGCAGAGGTGAAGACTTCTTCAGGAAAACTGCAGCATGCAGTGTCGAAGCTAGCTGTTATGGACGTATAATGTTGTAAAGCTGATCGCTCCACGGGGGCGGGGGTATTACGACAAGAATAGTTACAGCGGTTTATTGTACTGTTCATTTTGTGTAGTTTGAGTTTGACATTTTCTTTTGTAAGTTTTACCTCGTTTTTGCAATCCCTTTCTTGTTTGAAATTTGCCATCCTTTCTTACAATTTAATTGGAGGTTGGATTTGTTTGAGAACGGAGTGCAAAACTGCGGTTTGTGTTTAATGTTTTTTATTTTATTAATTAAATTTTTTTATAGAAATAAACATACATTTATACATGCCATATGTGAATTTCTTTTAAATTTATGTTAAAAGCGCAAACCCGTTTTCAATTACTCCATGACAATCCCTATTCTAGCTAGAGGTATTTTATAAAAAAAAAACAAAAAATAAATTTGAATAGAACGCACACTGTCGAAACACTTATGTGCAAATTCCATAAATATTGACTCAGGTTAAAAAATGTAATATTCTATATTATTACAAGAATAAATATTTATAATAACATAAAATTTAAGCAAATATAACTTTTCCAATTAAGGCCTTAATCAAGGGCAGTTATATTTAAATGTGTATTTCATATGATTATTAGCCGAAATGACTAAGAAGCTCATTATGTGTAATCAAAATTAATTGATTAAAGTTTGATTTTAACCCTTAAATGCACAAGCTTTTATTTATGTAAAGGTAACTAAAAAGTCACATTTAATTTTTTTTAATTACAATTTACTGTTAAAATAAAGTTCACTTTTTTAAAACGCAGTGGCAGCGACGTACTACTTTTTGTGTTATGTTTGTTCAGTTTGTTTATATTTGAAGTTGCCATTCTGAAAATAATGTATGAAATGGCAAATTCCAACATAAATATAACTTTGAAAATCACAGCTAGGATGATCTCCCCTTTAGCTTAACGCTCACTTCTACCTTATTGTCCACATATAATTATGAAAAACAATTTATCTGCCCGTTACAATCCTCCCTTTAGTAACGGCAAGCTGTAATAATGGCCCTAATAATAAAAAACAAATTATCTGCCCGTTAAAATCCTGAGTTTATTTAAAGTCAAGTTATAATAATGGCCCTTAATATTCAATTCCACAACATTGCATCTGCACCATTTATGAAAACTACAAAAATCAGCAAGAAATTAATTAAAACCATTGTTAAAAGAATTGAATATGTTAAAGCAAAGAATATGGATATAAAGAATGCGCATCATGTAGAAGTAAAATTTCTTATGGCGGGTCGTAACATTACGACCCGCTCTCACCAATTTTTTTCTAAATCATTTCTGGGTGAGGGGAGAGGAAGACAGAAGGAAAATGAACACAAACAAAGAGCGTAACAATGTGTTGCTCTCATCGTACGTATGTACATGTGTATGTATTCTTGTGTTTTTTGATTTAGTTGTCGATCAGACTGCGACAAGAACACATGTTTACTGGATGCTTTATCATTTTATTTCAGAATAACACTCGAAGAATATTTCGTGTTAAAAATGTCATTAGCTCGGCGTATTTCATTCTTTTATTTTGTTTCATAGTATATTTTTTTTAATGCTTTGGAATGCTCGTTTTTTTCTTTTAGTAACAAATGGTTTTTTTTATTCTTTTTATTTTTCTAAAAAACATGGCCTAACTTTTAAGCCAAAGCTTTTAAGCTTTATGTTCTTTTAATAATAAAATGGACTTTTTATTTTATCTTTATTTATCTAAAATTATTAAGCCAAAAATAGACAGCTTTGATGAAATGAAAATAGAAATAGAGTATATTACTAACACTTTTATATGGCTGTAAATAAATAAATTCTATCAACTTATTTTCTCTCTCTCACTCACTAATCCATAACCATAGGCATGTGTTAACCTAGAGGAAAATTGTTAGTAATAATTTCAAGTCTACTTATTACCCCAATGATATGTATATGTGATCGGAAAATATAGAAAAATTTTACTGCACTAAATCCCTAAAGACACCGTATTTAACTTGGCAAGTATTCTTCCAAAAATCGAAATCATTTCTCATTGATATTAGTGAATACTACTGTGATATTTCTTTGGGTGTAAATTGAAGTCTGAAAAAAGCGACATGAACCTTCTTCTTTAAAAGCTGAGAAGATTTTTACGCTCTTTTTAGCGAACATTCTTGATGTTCGTGTCCTATGTGTGTAAAAAGCCGAAGATGTTCTTACCCTGAGGGACATTGGTGCCGACGTCTGTTTTTAACACCAGAAAAATAAATAAAAAAGTGGTCAAACAACAAAAACGCACGATGAGAACAACGCATGATGAGAACAACGCATTGTTACGCTCTTGGTTTCTGTAACCTTCCCTTCTATCTTTCCCCCCGCTTCATGAAATATTTTTGAAAAATATTCCAAAATATGTTAAAATGCACATTCTTTATACTTTATTTTCTTTGGTTAAAGTCATCGGCATACATTGCTTAGAACGCGAAACAACAGTGCTATTGACGAATAAAGTGAATAGGATTGAACCAAACTGACTGTCTTGAGCACAAAATACACAGAATAGAAACAAGAGTTTGACATTTAACTTTCCATGGAGAAAGAGACAGCAAATATTACCAAAAAGTATTTCTGTCTCTCTCTGACTGCAACTCTGTTTTATTTATTTATGTTTTTTTTAGATTTTGGGGTGGGTTTTTTATATTGGCGAGAGTTAATAAAAAATGTAATTTTTGTCTAAAACTATTAATAAATAATAAAAACAACTAATATCAATAACAACTTTAACTTTTTCTTTCAAGAAATTAAAAAATATTGGCAACATTCACCAAGAAAAATTTTTTATGAGCAGTACCTCTTATTTTGATCTTGTAATATTTAGCTTCTTAATTATCTCTTGTACAAGCAACTCTTTTAATTGCGACCGAAAATCACACACATTTCGATTAATATTTAAATATTTAAGAATCTTTATACTTTTCATTGAAGAAATTAAAAAATATTCCAAATTATCCCTTTTTAACACAAAATAAATGTTTATTTACATTTAGTTTTTCTACTTTAACCGCCAGTTTTCACTCTGTATATCTGTTGCTTCTAACACATATAATTCGCCAAAACATTAAAATATTTTGTTTCTCCCTCTACGAGGTAGGTTAAAGTGCTGCATTTTTAAACGTCAAAGGTTTCAATTCTGTATTATTTTGTGGTCTTGAGGTACACCAGAATGCACTTGAATAATTTGAGAGATAACATTCCTAAATTTTAAATGTTGAATTCCATGTGACAGATAGGAATTTAACCATTTTACAAGCTAAAAAGAGGTTTAAATAGTTCCAAAAATAAGTGCAATATGGTAGTTTTATATTTTCTTTGAATTAATTTTCTTATTCGCAAAGGTGATCAAAATTTTAAAATCTATAAAAGAGTATTTAGGTGCCGGGTATGTGCAAAAATATACGATTCTTTTGATATTTTAAAAGATTCAATTTGTTCTTTATTATCAATACATCGTGCGATAATATTTTAATCATATTTAAGTTTATAAAAGTTGTTTATACAACAGTTTAGGGCGACGCACATAGAATCCGTCATACGTCAAACTTTGGCTTTTTCAACTGGAAGCAGAGTCAAAATATATCCATTCTTACATGTTTATCCTATTGTTCGTCCTATTGTCCATTTTAATGTCTTCTGCTTAATTTTTTTTATTTATTTATTCAAGTCTATGAAAAATTTCTTTAAAGACTACTTAATGAATTATAATTTTGTTACATACAAAATACAGCAAAATAATTAACTATTCACGTGCACAATAATATTTCGTTTTATTACTTACGAATTTGATGAAAAACCAATAAAGCGGGACATTTTATTAATGTAGCAATGTAATCTTCCGAAAGTACCAATCATTGCATAGGTTTTTTAAAACAACTCCGTTATATGTAAGTTCAGTGAATTCAACAGAAACACAGATAGTATGTTTCCATTAATAAGATTTATAAGAAATTAAACCTTAAGCATTGTTTTTTGTTGAAAAATTCTTCACGACTAACCTTGTTGAGTAAAAGGGAAGGATAAAATAGTCTCCATAGACATTTCTTAGACAGAATAGAAGGAACTGTTTCTGTACGGATAAGTTGTTATCAAGAGTGTACAAATTCTAAAATTGGTCGCGCAAGCGACCATCGTTTTATAAATATTAAAACTCTACGATCTTTATTTACATACATACATAATTGGCCATTACAACCCTTCAGTCAGGATTACGGCCTAGCTTCTCACACCACTCATGTTGTGTGCGTTAATTTTATACGTGAGTGGCGGGACCTACAGTTTAACGTCGACTCCGAACGACAGATTTTTGAGAAACTTTTCATGGCAATTTTATTTACTCTCAGAGTTTTTGCCAGAAATCTGCTGAGAGGAAGTCGCCGAAGAAATATTTTTTTTTTTTTCATATTTCATTTTTGATGTCTGACCTGGGATACGAACCCGGGCTTTACGAATAGTAAGCCAACACACTACCTACTACACCACGGCGACTTCACGATCTTTATTTACGATAAGTGAAATATGCTGGGTAAACCTTAGCTTGGAATCCACCATTTATAAAAGTTTTCCAGATCTTTTTGAAGTTGAATATAATTTAACACATATTCTAAACTCAAACATTTTTTACATCATCTGCACACAACAGTGTGTTACAATGTTCATGTTCAGTGATTAAAATTTAATTTTAACATGTTTGCTCCGTCGGAGTTTACCGTCTAGAGTTATACTAGCTATTTAGCTAGGTATTTGCTTTAAGTAATGAAATTCCATCCATTAATATAAGTGAGAGCAGTAAAGTTCTGTTTGTTCAGCTTAATTCACCACTCATCACAGACTCTTAGAGACCTCTTTTTGCAACTTTCGCAGTATCTGCTACTGAAAAAGATATACGATATTAGGTCTACAATACTGCTTTGCAATACTGCGTATGCATTTGCTTGTTTAATACAAAAGTGACAAAGTTTCTCATACGTGAATGTGTATCAGAGAGACACAAGTAGTATGTTTGTGATGGTTCTCGACCACTTTTTCCATACAAATTTGGGATCATCCCTACGCTACAGCCGGTCATTTTCGGTTAGTCGATAGGTTTGTAACATGTATTGTGAAAAGGTAATGCTTTTTAATATGTGTATATGTGTGTCATAGTTGGTTGAATGCGCTTTTTAATGTGTGTGTGTGTTACAGTTGATTGAGTGATAGGTATGTAACATTTGTTAGAGAGGGTAGGGTTATGCAGGGTGATTGTGATACGTTTATGGCTTCATATTTTTGTTTTGAAAAGTAAGCTAAATATTTTTTAGGTATGTAACATATATTAGAGAGAGATGTAGGGTTATGTAGGGTGATTGTGATGCGTTTATGCCGGTTGTTTAGTTTATTCAATACAAAACGTATATCAAGTTACACACTGTTTGGCGCGTGTAGGCAAAAAAAATATATTTCTTATATTTTTCATTATGATATTCAATCTGCTGAATTCTCGTGCTTTACATATACGTGCGATTAATGTTGAAATAAAAAATGTTTAATTTGTTTTATTTTATATTATTTTTATTAGAAAAAAAATATTATTCTAAAACTTATACTAAATACATTTCTTAGGATTATAATTAAATTTTATTAAAAGTACAGTTTTTACATTTCAATACATAATATAAATTTATTATTTTTCTTGCTTCTTCTTCTACTTGATTCTTTTTATTCTTATAATAACTGCAATGACAGGTGTCTGGACCGCATGTTGCGTCTTCATTAGACCAGACGCAATCTTCGAAATGTCCTCCATGTGTAGTTTGTTTTGTTTTTAAATTATCAATATGTTCAACAAGTGATTGTATAAGTTAAGTAAATTAAAATTAGCTTAATAATCACTAAAATAAATAAATTTCATTTACTTACCTTTTCCTAGAATTACCAAACTATTTTTGTTAACTTACCTTTTGATTAAAATATTGCTGACAAACGTCTGCAATATAAATTCCATTTAAATAAGCAAACAAAATTGTAATAATTGTAATTGAAAATATGTAGAATAGCTAAGTAAGCAAAATTTAAAAATAACAAAATTTGTAAAGCTAAAGAAATAATAAAATAAAATCAGTTGCAGTCAAGTACTCAAACCACAAAGTAATTACATTTACTTTAACTGGCGCCCAACAAAAAAAATTAATTATAAGTGAACTATTTAAAATAAATATATAAGTTAATAAGAAATAAAAAAAGTGAAGTGAAGATATTGAACAAAATATTTAAGTATTAAAAATAAATAGAAAGTTTTAAAAAATAATTGAAAATAAATTGCACTATTTAAAATTAAAATAAAAATTATATGTTAATAAGGAATAAAAAAAAGTAAAGAGAACATATCGAACAAAATATTTAAGTTGAAATAAAACCCAATAAGTGAAAAGTTAAATAAAATAAAACAAATTCAAACAAGAACCAAAAATAAAATTTAAGATATAGTGAAAATTTAATAATTACAAAGATTTTATAAGTTAAACATTTTTCAAATAAGAGAAAAGAGAATAAACAATTGTTAATAATAATTCTTAATAAAAACTTGAAAACTTAAACTTCTTAATTTAAAGAAAACAAAGATAGAACAAAAAAACAATAGTGCAAAACAAAACATTGAAACATTGAAATAGATTTTAACAAAAAGCAAAAAAGCCAAAAAAGAATAAAACTAAAACAACAATAGCAATAGAACATTAACCCAGCAAAACTTTTGAAAACCACCAGAACTCAACCAGAAGAAATCAACAACCCAACAAGAAGTACCAGAAAAATCAACGTGACAGCAAAACCAACAAGATACAACTATAATTAACACCAAGATGATGCAGAAAATAATTATTTTAATACTAATGACGAAATTAGTTAAAACGGAAGTACGGATTTTGGATTACACGAACGCACAAATTGTGACAGTAGAGACCGGAATGACAAAACTGGTTGCCGGAGAATTTAAACTGATGCACGTAATAGACCTTGGATTATACGAAAGGACAATTGATAAACTTGAAAACATAATCAGAGAGGATATAGGAAAGAAAAATAATAGTTATGAATTTTTGCTGCATCAAATATGATTTAATTAATAATTTGAGACCCAGACGGGAGGTGAGATCAATAAACGCGTTGGGTACATTATGGAAGTGGGTGGCAGGTTCACCAGACCACGATGACTTCGAAATAGTAACAGACAGCATGAGTCGACTTTTGGAAAACAATGACAAACAAATTGTAATAAATAGAGCAATAGACGCAAGAATACAAGAGATAACCAATATAACCAACACTATAATAAATAATATAGGATCGAATGATACATTTGAGCGTGAAATTGTAAAGGACGTAGAAAGAAAATTAGAAATAGTTAAAAATGAACTTACAAATCTTGGGTACTCAATTCAGTTGGCAAAAGCAGGAATTATAAATTCTTTTATTTTATCTGACTACGAACTAAATATGACTAGAAGACATTTCAATGAATTTAACATGCCCTATGCCAATCTGATTGAAACTTTAGAGTTTGGAGAAGTGAAGCTTGGGATGAATAAAACTACAATCCTTTACATGATTGATTTGCCCATAACAGAAAGAGAAACATGTAAAAGCCTATTTGTAAAACCTGTTAAAAATAATTCAAATGTAACAATTAAATTAGATAATGAAAAGTTCATACTATGTAAAAATTTAGTTTTTGAAATTAAAAATCCTTGTAAAATGTTTAATGATGTATCCATTTGTAAAAACCATGACATAGAAGATATTACAAAATCGAATTGTTTGCCAAAACTATTACATGGCATGCCATCCAAATGCCCTACGACAAACCATCAGCATCTACCATCAGTAAATGAAATATCACCTGGAGTAATGCTTTTGAACGGCTATAATGGGACAATATTGGTGCAAGATAAGGAAGTCTTGTTGCATGGGACCTATATCGTAAAATACCACAACACCACGATTACCATAGATAAAAGGTCATACTACAATAAGGAAATACCCATGATGAAACCTTTACCTGCTGTAGTGAAGGCACCTAATGTTGTAGAAAGATACGAAGAAATGCTATCACTGGAAATGCTAAAGAACTACACATTAACAATGTTGACGAGATTAAAAAGCTAGTTACAAATCATAAAATTGGCATTGGATTGTTCGGATTTTTAACGATGGTATTAATATCTGGAATAATGTTAAAATTAATAAAAAGAAAATCTACTTTGGAGATTAAGACCGACGTAAAGCTGGAAAACCCGGTTGAGGCATCAAGTACTTACACGCACTACCCATCCAACGCGGACGTTGGAATTTAAGAGGGGAGGAGTTAAGAAAATTTAAATTAGCTTAATAATCACTAAAATAAATAAATTTCATTTACTTAGCTTTTCCTAGAATTACCAAACTATTTTTGTTAACTTACCTTTTGATTAAAATATTGCTGACAAACGTCTGCAATATAAATTCCATTTAAATAAGCAAACAAAATTGTAACTTAAAACGCTCTTTATTTATTAAGAAAATATGTAGAATAGCTAAGTAAGCAAAATTTAAAAATAACAAAATTTTTTAAAGCTAAGGAAATAATAAAATATAATCAGTTGCAGTCAAGTACTCAAACCACAAAGTAATTACACCTAATTCTGTTTTTACACGGTCTTTTTTTACACGGTTTTGATATAACACGGTTTGAAAATAAAATATTTTTAATTTTTTTTTATACGATTTTATTCCATTTAGCACGATTTAAAATTTTTTGTGTTTAAATTTTTTTGTTTAATTTAATTTTTGCAAAGTATGTTCATATCACAAATTTAAGGGAATTCCCTTTTTGCGCGTACAAGCAAATTTACTGGTCAAAGCAAATGTAAATGGCACAAATTTATGGGAATTTCCTTTTTGTGCATTCAAGCACAAAGGTCAGAGCAATTGAAATGTGCTAATATTTTGTGTTTGGTAAAGAAATTTTTTATTGGCGAATTTGTTTTCTTATCGTTACATTAAATTTAACGCATTAAGATAAAAGGTAAGCCAAAAAATATTTTATATTTAATAAACTATTTATATTTTTAATTTTGTTCAATATTTTATGAATCCCTAACAGAAAATGTCAAATACAAAACTTCTTCTTAAAAAATCCTTGTTTTTCACTATATTTAATAGGTTTTAGAGATTAGGAACCAATCACCTATTTTTGCATACAATCAGTGTCTTTTTTACACGGTTTTTTTACACGGTTTATTCTGGAACCAATCTACCGTGTAAAAACAGAATTAGGTGTACATTTACTTTAACTTATATCAATCAGTTTTTTCCTATCTTCATCGGAAATAATGTGTGTAAATGTTTTTAAAAAATTTAATAATTCTGTGAGAAACATTTTATATATCTAGTTACTGTATGTTCATATGCAATGTTTGCAAATAATGTTTAACATTAATTGTTCACATATTTATACTACTTCATCATCATAACGCCTAATCAATTGCTGTTGTTGTTTAGTTAAGAAAGATTGAAGATGTGATGATTAAAACACTATTAATTTTTCTATTTATATACTTTTATTTATCATTAAAAAAAATTATATATACATATATATTTACAAAAGTTTTTTTATCTCATTTGTAAGAGGAATATACTCAAACATTCTATCGTATATAATTGTACAATATGCAGATGTATTTGCAGGTATATTTGTTAAGGTTTTTATTTCTATACGGATATCTATTGGTCCAGTTTTAATTGCTTCATTCTGATGGCTAACATCTATTACAATTATTGGCGCTATTGTCTTGAATTTTTCCCTTGTTAATAATGGTTGTGAGTCACGTAAATAATAGCTTTGTTGAAATTTTGAATACATATCATACAATACAGCAAAACGATTTCGATCGAATTTTAGATTTAAGTCATCATATGGGTATACATCAGAATTCAATTGTACTTTTACATCAGTTAGATCACAATGAACAAATTTATTTTGATTATTGCGAAATGCTAAAAGAAGGAATCGTGGCCTCTCATTTTCACTCGCTAACTTAACATTCCATAGAACAGCTGTGCTTTGTGGAAGTGAAGGATAACAATATGTATCCCAACTTCTGATGGCAATATTTAGCGGTCGGCGGCTATTAATTGTTTTAAATATTTCCAACTTGTAAGCATCAGCCAATTGAATATATGGGGGTGTTCAGAATAGATAACTTAAAATTTTCAGTAGCAATAATAGCTTTGAGTACTTGAGAATCATCTTTAGAGCGTAGGAGAATTAGTTCATGTTTAGAATTAAGTATTACTTTATTAAAATCTTCAGCAAATCCAAGAATCATTTTTAGTGGAACACAAAAATTGAAATAACCGGAAGCTAGTGTAAGATCATCAGCATTATTTGGTGCCCATCCTGCATTTATTAATGAATTGCTTTCAAATTCATTTAATGATACGTAGTTTTTCATTTCTGTAGTTATTCCCAAATGTCGTGTACGATCAATTTCTATACCGTTAAGTTCATATCGGATTTTATCAAAGAGATAACCCATACAGTTGTTAAGAACTTTTAGAGAGATGGCGGTTGATGAATCATCTTTTGTTGCTTGCCCTTCAATATAGAGAAAGCTTTCACTTGGTAAAACATATGAATCCTGGTTTTGAATTGATATTCGAATTTCATCATTATTTTTATAAAATTGTAAATATGATGTATAACTATTATATTCCTTTTTAATAATTGAAATATCAAATTGTGGTTTTTGTAATACGTTTTTTATATTACTCATTTTCTTCTTCTTCTTTTGTTAACTTTAATTGAAATCCTAAACTTTGTAAAAACTTTTGATTACTTTTACTTAGATTAATTTTCGGTTCGTTTTCCTCTTGTGTTTTTTCCAATTTTATGTGCTCTTTAAAAGAAGAAGATAATTTATCCCTTGTTTCCTGCGTAGTGAGTGTTGATGGCGGAATGAATTTTGTTTCCGCATTCGAGATCCTTTTATCGAAAATAATCATTATTGTGCTGGTTTCAAATGTAAACGTATTGATATCTTCTCACCTCGAAAATTTATTAAATTTCCGTCCTGATCGACAATTTTCAAAACTAATGTATTTATTGTTTTTGTATTAAGTGGTAAATATATAACATTAGCTGGTGCTTCTGTTATTTTATAGCCTGGACTAACGTTCAATGAAAACTGATGTAGGGTATGAGCATATGTGCTGTTTATGTATATATGATCCACTTACAATATTACAATCAATGGATATTATATTTATTTTTGTTATATCTATAGTTTTATCCGAATAGTGCTCTTCACCATTTTTAAGTACCCTATTGCTAAAACCAAGGAATGATCCAATTGATCGTTCTTCATTGAAATAGATCGTGTCTAATGAACTTTAAATAAATGTCTGTAAAGTATTGTAATTAGCTTCAATTCTCAGTTGCCCTTTAGGATTAAGACTGTAATATTTACTAGTAATCAAATCTGAAATGTCAGATATTTCATATGATCCAACAGGAACTTCAATTTTATAATCACCAATATGAAATTTGGAATAGAGTGATATATATCGAAACTAATTAATCCACAAAGATAAGGTTCCTTAAGCTGAATTGGCGGAAAATAGTTTGCAACAAGTACAGAAGTGTTTCCGTTTAATGTTAACGTTATCCACATCTTAGCGTATAGTTGTTGAATAATACGATTTTAAATTAATTAACCATCTTTTATAGTAGATCATTAGCATTAATCCAAGAATTGTGCTCTGATGAAAATACTTACCATTTAACATATAACATATTACCCTTTTTCTTTAAAACCTTTTCAACTAAATATGTTTGTGGATATTTAGTTTTCATTAATTCAAATTCATAAAAACCACCTTTTATATCATGTCCTTGATAGTCTTCTAAAATGTATGTTTAGGATTAGTATTTCTTACACGTTTAATTTTAAAAATTTCAGTTGTCCAATTTGGTGTATAACCCTTTTCAAATATATGTTTATATTTGCTAATACGAACATTATCTCCAACTTTGAATTTAGGTTTTCTAAAAATCTTTAAATTGTTAAAGACAGTATCGAGTAAATGTTTTTCGTTTGTAGAATTCACTTCGTTTGGTGTCATTTTTATTGTTCTGTGAAGTGTGTTGTTGTATCTATCACAAAGATCTTGATATATATTAATCCATTTGTATGTACCTTGATAACTAAACTGTTTCCACATCATTCCCTTTAATGTTCTGTTAAATCGTTCAACTATTGATGCTTTCAAAACACTATATGTGGAATAATGATTAATTTGATGAGATTGCATTAGTTGACTAAAATGTGTATAAAAAAATTATTTTCCATCGTCTGTTTGTAAATTTTTCGGTTTTCGTTTGCTTTTATTAAAAATATTTTTCATTGCTTCTGTTACACTTAAAGCAGTTTTATTTTTAACAGCTTCAGCACAAGCTTTTTTAGAAAACGTGTCTATACCAGTTAATAGATATCGATAACCTCTATTATACGATTCATATGCAATCATTTCAACTAAATCCTCTTGCCATAAATCATCAATTCCTTTCACTATAACGTGTCTTATCTCAAAATTTTTCCGTGCTTGTTTATGTAGTTCATTTACAATATCTCTTTTATTCACATTCATATTCCTATTCAAATGTAAAATTCTATATGACAATTTATTAATATAAACATTCTATTTTATTAGTTTTTTTTAACAATTTCAATTTTTAGCAATATCATCTGTTAGACTTGTTTCAGATTTCTTGTCAATGTTCTTAAATTTGTTTTCATTTTCAAATGCAATTTTCTTTATTGCATTTAAATCCTTTTTAATATTTTCATTTTCCTTTATTTGTTTATTAGTAAATAGCAAAGTATTATTTTTAAGAGATGTCACATTAACTATTATATTTTGTATATTTTTCGATGTCGATATAATACTATTTGTTTGTGTATTATCAATTTTTTCTATATTCTTCAATATTGATGTATTAATGTTTTTAAGCGAACGATTGATTTCTTGTTGTAATAATTCTAATGAGTTTTTAAATTTTTTATCAACCTCATCAATTTTATTTGTAAGTAAATCAGTTCTGTTATTAAGATATGCTTTTGTAACTGCATCTTTAGATTCAACCTTGCTATGACTTTTAAGCTTTCTCAAAATTTATTTATAGAACTCTTTTTCTAATAAATTATATTAGCTTCTTTCAGTTCTTCAACTATAGATATTATTTCGTTTTTATGATTGTTATGTCCAACACTTACAGAGGATAGAAGAAGTCTTAGTCTATTGACTAACTCATTAGGATTATCCCAATATATATAGTTTGGTTTTATGTAATCCACAGATTTAAGTGTTAAACCACTACCTTTTGTTAAGTTATTTGTTTTTGTACTAAATAGTTTTTTTATTATACGTTGATATTTAAAAGCTTTTGTACCTTTTATTTGTCCATTCGGTTGATATTTACGTCTATATACATTTGTGGTTATTAATAAATCTTTATATTTATTTAAATCAGTGTTTGTATAATGTAAGGGTTTTGTATGAAATACTAATTCAAATAAACCTGGAGTCATCTTCAATTTTTTATTTCCTATTCGAATAGAATTATCATTATTAAGGACAAGTTTGTTATTCCCAAATCGCCAACTCCCGTTTTCATCAATTTTGAAACCATAAGTTTTATCTAAAACTTTATTATTTATAAGAAGTTGAACATTTTTAAGTAGTGTTGATGATATGTCAAAATTACTGCTTGTGAATTTTATACGGTTTCTATAATTGTTTATATCATAACTGCTTTTTCTTTTCGAAAATAAGTGTGTTTTTTTTACGTTTTTATATTGGTCATAATTATCATCAAATATAGATGTATTCTGTCGCTTTAAATATTTTTCAATTGAATGTGTTGCTTTATTTCTTTTTCTATCATTATTCAGTATAGTTTTACTTTTTCGTTTGACTGTATTAGCTTGTACATATTCCTGTTGAACTTCGTCGTTGTTATTGTTGTCCTTGTTATAGTTATCATGAACATTAACATTTGCTTCATGCGGTGATATAACGTTATTAAATAAATGTGATTTACTGTTTGCAGTTTGTTTATTATAAATTTTTTTCTTTCTTATTTGTTCACTGACCTTATGCTTTATAATTTTTTTAAAAATATTGTCATTTTTAAATTGACACCAAACGAAGTGAATTCTACAACCGAAAAACATTTACTCGATACTGTCTTTAACAATTTAAAGATTTTTAGAAAACCTAAATTCAAAGTTGAAAATAATGTTCGTATTAGCAAATATAAACATATATTTGAAAAGGGTTATACACCAAATTGGACAACTGAAATTTTTAAAATTAAACGTGTAAGAAATACTAATCCTAAACATACATTTTAGAAGACTATCAAGGACATGATATAAAAGGTGGTTTTTATGAATTTGAATTAATGAAAACTAAATATCCACAAACATATTTAGTTGAAAAGGTTTTAAAGAAAAAGGGTAATATGTTATATGTTAAATGGTAAGTATTTTCATCAGAGCACAATTCTTGGATTAATGCTAATGATCTGCTATAAAAGATGGTTAATTAATTTAAAATCGTATTATTCAACAACTATACGCTAAGATGTGGATAACGTTAACATTAAACGGAAACACTTCTGTACTTGTTGCAAACTATTTTCCGCCAATTCAGCTTAAGGAACCTTATCTTTGTGGATTAATTAGTTTCGATATATATCACTCTATTCCAAATGTTGATGTTGAAAATAATAAATTTCATATTGGTGATTATAAAATTGAAGTTCCTATTGGATCATATGAAATATCTGACATTTCAGATTTGATTACTAGTAAATATTACAGTCTTAATCCTAAAGGGCAACTGAGAATTGAAGCTAATTACAATACTTTACAGACATTTATTTAAAGTTCATTAGACATGATCTATTTCAATGAAGAACGATCAATTGGATCATTCCTTGGTTTTAGCAATAGGGTACTTAAAAATGGTGAAGAGCACTATTCGGATAAAACTATAGATATAACAAAAATAAATATAATATCCATTGATTGTAATATTGTAAGTGGATCATATATACATAAACAGCACATATGCTCATAGAACATTTCGAAGATTGCTTCTGGTCTAATGAAGACGCAACATGCGGTCCAGACACCTGTCATTGCAGTTATTATAAGAATAAAAAGAATCAAGTAGAAGAAGAAACAAGAAAAATAATAAATTTCTATTATGTATCGAAATGTAAAAACTGTACTTTTAATAAAATTTAATTATAATCCTAAGAAATGTATTTAGTATAAGTTTTAGAATAATATTTTTTTCCCAATAAAAATATTAATATAAAAATAAAACAAATTAAACATTTTTTATTTCAATTTAATTATACGAGTATGTCCTAAAATTTGTTCGATCATTTCAAAAAATGAAAGTTAATTTTAATAACTGCTGTTGCTGGGTTTTATCGATTACAGTCATTAAGTTATTTTAAGTAGCATGTGACAAAAATATCAATCTCTTGAAAAATAAAATATTCAACACAAACTTTTTGGTGGATGGATTATCACACACCGCTATCGTTTTCATAATCTTAAAATATATGAAGCAAATGCAGAGAATAAATATATACAATAAAACCAAATAAATATCTTTTTAATTGTTTTTGAATCTAGAAATGAAATCTATAGGTTCGAATAAAAAAATTAAAGTCTTATTCAACAGTGAACACGGTGAATTATAATTTAAAGTGGACTAAAGTGGAATATCTTCAGTGTATTTTAAAGAAAGATTGCACTGCAATCATAATATTTCTAATGATTTCTTATGAAAACAAAAAATTAGATAGAAGTTGTAAATTTTAAATTCCAATCTAATAATTTCAGCTTTCAACACAAAAATCATACAGGCTATTACGTGTTGTAGCTAATTTATTTTTGGCTATATGATATATCACATACATATGTACATGTGTTGTGCATTGCCTCCGTGTTTTGCAAATTATGACCATTGAATTGATTTGAATGGTGAGACAAGCACATTAGTTTTTTTTATGAGCTTAAAACCGTAAAGTAAGCAGGTTACGGTTGGTCAAACATGACTTTGCATGTGTATATTTTTTGTTTTGTTCTTATATAAACACTTTGATTTACAAAATTTTATTACAATAATTTTCACTTATCTTTTTTAATTTTTTCAAAATATTATGGAAAAGTTTATTCATAAAGCAAAGAAAACAAACTTTGCATAACTTCTCGCTGACTTATTTGTAGTAATGCAATTTAGCACACAATACGTATATGCATACATTCACAAACATACATATGCATAGTTTTGGTTTTCGTTCTACAAAATTAATGGTTTGTTTTCAAATTCTGCTAAAAGAAAATATTTGTTATTTGCAGAAAACTTTTCATAGGAGCATACTTTATATGCACTTAGTTAAATGAAATTTATTCCTTCAAAATAATAATATAAAAACGCGTTTTCTTTTGTGCGATGATACAGATGTATTCAGATATGTGAACGTACGTAAATTTTAATATGTTATCATACTCGTAAACTTACAAATTAATTCTGTTTTTGTTCTGCTTTTTCTTATTCCCCTTTACTTCGTCGTACTTTATTAGATTTTTAAAGGTATGTTTGTATGCATGTGTGCATTAATTTCCTCAAAATTTGTTCATGAATTTTTGTTCCCTGGATCTGCTTCACATATGGCCATTAAAATTGTTACATTTATTTGAACATGAATCGTTTTGCAAATCTCTTTGTACCGAAGTGATTTCAAATCATCTAAAATGTGTTATATACACAAAAAATTATAAAAATAAATATTACTGCTTTTATCATTCTCTAAACACCCTTATATGACCCAATTGTTAAAAATCATAAAAAAGCTGCATGTTGTATATTTTAAGAAGGTAATTTGAAAATCCTTTTGCATGAATTTATTAATTGTATGCACATTATTGCTGTTTACTTAACTTAATTAATCATTAACACTTTAGTCAGGATTACGACCTAGATTTTCTCACCACCCATGTCATATGTGTCAATTTAAAGTCGACTCCTGAACGCATTGTATGGACTTTCAGCTTAACTCTTTTAAAAATATGGAAGTGCCGGAGTAATATATATACTTGTGCTAAATTAAAAAAGTCCTTTAAAAGCGCAGTGGACAACGACGTGCTTCCTTTTTTATTATGTTTGTTTATTTTGCTTACAAAAGTATAAATTTAAAAATGCAATAAAACAAAAATGGTTTGAAATTTTGCAAAATTTATTCTGTTGTGAAGTACAATTGTTCCGGTTAGAAATGGAATATTTGTTCATTCATATGGCTGCAGCGGCTGGCCTCGCAGTACCTCATTCGGTTGAACCAATTTCCGTGCAATATTTCGAGTGTATGGGATCGTATCACGATAATGGCATCACAAACGTTGGCTTTCAAATGTTCAATTGTCGGCATAACACTTTTCTTTAACAACGCCTCACAGAAATTAGTCCAAATCGCAACTGCTTGGCGGCTAATTGACATCAACATTTCGGCAAATTAAATGGCCATAAGACGTTTGACGCAATAAATCGATTACGGCATGAGATGTGAGACAAGTTGCACCATCCTGTTGATACCAAACATCCTTCACTTCAATACCATTAAGATCGGGTAAAAAAAACTCGGTTATCATTGTGCGTAAGGTGTCTCCATTGACCGTAATGGTTGTGCCATCCTCATTTTCAAAGAAATATGGGCCAATGATGCCTCCGCTCCACAAGTCGCACCAAACAGTCACTCAGCCACAGCTTCGATATTTTCGGGTGTACGCACTGTACGAGAACGCTCTCGTCTTGGCGCATTGACAATGAAACCAGTTTCACGAACTTTAGCAACAAACTGGCATATAACGGCCACTGTTCGTCCTTCTCCGCTACCAAATTTTGTACGATATTTTCATGCAATTTCCAACCAATTCCTTATTTTGGAAATAAATTTCCAATAAATACCAACGTTTTTCAAGCGTAAATTGATTCACTGCGTTTAGTAGAGATAATATACTGAATTTTGTGACAGAATAGAATGACATACGTATTGCGAGATTCAAAATAACCGATGGTTTAAATTTAAACCGATAGATGGCCCACCCGATATTTAATGTTGCCATATTGAAAATAATTTATACTGTGAGCGTCAAAAGAATATATACACCTTCGACTGCCATGTTGACTTGTTAATTTTACTAATTTATTTTTCAAATAAATTGAATATATTTTGTTTTTTATATAACATATTTTCTCTGATTTCATTTTATTAAAAAACAATCAAGAAAATTCTTACAACAAGAAAAAATATACCCCAGAAACAAGCTATTCCGCATATTTCAAGCGTCAAAAGAAATTGTACAACATTTAAGGATTAAAAAATAACAAAATGATTCATAAGATTTTAGTATTTTGTTTCCTTGCTCTTTGAATTTAATAAGGCTTGAAGCCTTCTGGGCATCGAATGAACTAATTTTCGTGTTAATTCCGGGGAGATTTTTTGCCCTTTTTTGCCGGTCCAGAAGCTCCCACAAATGCTTAATAGGGTTGATTTCAGGTGATTGCGGGGGATGGTCCAACTGTTTGGAAGTATGATAAAACAGCCAATCCCTTACTGTTTTGGCAGGATGCTTGGAATCATTGTCTTGCTGAAAGACCCAAATTTGATCCAAGCTTAACTTTCGACATTCCCTGCCAAATTATCTTTTAAAATGTTGAGGTAATCTGTTTTATTCATAGTATTCTCTATGAATACCAAATTTCCCACACCACTGGCTACCATACGTCCCCATACCATCACCGAACCCCCGTCGTGCTTTACTGTTGTTTGAACATTTTGCTCGCAAATTCAGACTTCTTATTTCTCCAAGTTTCTACAGGTGTTTTTTTTTATAAAAATTTCAAATTTGCTCGCGTCACTAAAGAGGACATTATTCCAGAAATCATTGTTATGATTTTCGTAATTTTTAGCAAAACATTACGGATATCTGCGGGTTTCTTCTAGGAACTCGTCAATACAGTCCATTTGCGTGTAGTGTTCTACGTATTCTACTTGCACTGACATTTGTACCCGAGAATTCTGATATTTTAACAGTACTTTCCGTAGGATTTTTTTCACTTATCGGACAATGGACCGTATCTGTATCTCATTTAGTTTAGCTGGCCTTCCAGATATAGGTCGATTTTCTAAATTCGAGAACGTTTTATATTTATCAATTATGTATTTTAACCTTTCTTAATTATAGACCCAATCTCAGGCAACGATTTGCTTTCTTCGTGATTTTTTGCACAAGTTTTCTAATAATTTTTTCAAACTAATTTTGTTTTGTAAAAATTTTACTTTGTAAAAAGTCGGTTTGATATTTTCGCGACAATGAAAAGACCAGTAGTATCTTTTATAATTAATAAATATTACACAGAAAGGACACATAAAGCAAATCAACAAAAATAACGGTAATTTTTCTGTACAATTTTATTTATGCTTGAAATATGAGGAGTAGCTTGTTTTTGGGGTATATTTTTTCTTGTTGTAAGAATTTTGTTATATTTTTTAAATAAAATCAAAACACAAAAAAATGTTATATAAAAAACAAAATATATTTAATTTATTTAAAAAATATATTAGTAAAATTAACCTGTCAACATGGAAGTCTAAGGTGTAGAGTTTCTTTTGACGCTCACAGTATATTTAATTTTTATTTTATTTTATTTGCTTTTGGAAATATTCCTCACAGGCAATTTAGTAATATTACAAGATATCAATTTTAAAAAACTATGAATTTAAATATATAATTACATTATTTTTTATAACATTATTCGATAAAGAAAAATCTATTAGCATATACAATTTATTAAATTCTTTACACATTCTCCTTATTGATAATGGGGAAAAATGACGTGACGGACGTTGAGGAACATTAAACGTGATGTTATGGATTAAATAACTGGAGATATTTAACATAGTTCTGCGGCTTTTAAGTGTCGGAAGTTTGATTAATGCTAGTCTGGCAGAATAAGAAAGTAAACTTGTGGGATTGAAATTCAGTCCCCGGAGACAAAACATCTGAAATTGCTTTTGTACAGATTCGATGACGTCGGAATATTTTTTATATAGAGGATCCCATATTATGGATCCATACTCGAGTATAGGCCTTGCAAGAGATGTGTAGAGCGATTTAGTAACATAAGGATCGTTAAATTCTTTTGCCCACCGTTTTATAAAACCAAGTACGCTTCTAGCTTTATTTACTGTCATAGTTATGTGCGGAATAAAATTTAGTTTTTGATCAAGTAGAACTCCTAGATCCAGGAAGTTATCAACAAGCTCGTATCCGTCAAAAGCATAGTTTTCAGGAATCGGATTCTTTCTTACAAATCTCATGTATTTACATTTTTTGAGATTAAGCTGCATTAGATTTAAATTACACCATAAATGAAACGAATTTATGTAATTTTGAGAAGTTTCTGATCGGAAATTTGGCCATAACTTAAGAAAAATGTTTACATCATCAGCGTACATTAGGATATTGGAATAGTGAATCATATCAGGTAAGTCGTTAATAAACAATGAAAAAAGAAGCGGTCTAAGATGGCTACCCTGAGGTACACCAGAAAGAACATCTATACTTCTGAAGAAGGTAGATTAAAATCTCCAAGGACAAAAATAAAATCTCCGTATTTTGAAGAATGAGCTACAGAACTTATAGCTTCTGCATGTTTTATGTATACAGCTTGAGGAAAAGATGTCGGAATAATGAACAGGTAATAAAAATACGATGACCATTCATTTTTATTGAAACAGCTATAAATTCTATACCATGAGGTGTATCAATTACTACAAGTTCACCAGGTAAATTACATGAAACAGCAATAAGGACACCTCCTCCTGTAGTTTTGTTGCCACGATCACGACGAAAGATATTAAATTTGTTACAAAGTATTTCAGTATTTAAAAAATGATCATTTAACAATGTTTCCGTAGTCTAGTAGGTAGTGTATTGGCTTATTAGACGTAAAGCCAGGGTTCGAGCCCCAGGCCAGACATCAAGACAACATACAAAATGTATTTCTTCGGCGAATCAGCAGATTTCGTGTAAAAACTCTGAGAGTAAATAAAATTACCATGAAAAAGTTTCTCAAAAATCTGTCGTTCGGTCCCACCATTCATGTATAAAATTGACACACACAACATATGTGGTGTGAGAAACTAGGACATTGTACAATGGGTCAATTCGACCTCCGGGTACTGTACTTGTCAATTAAGACAAGTCCTCTAACCTAACCTAACCTAACCATGTCTCCGTAAAAACTAATACTTGTTGATCGATGTTAACACTATTCGTGTATAATGTTGTTGGTTTTGTTTTCAAGCCACGAACATTTTGATAAGCGATGGAAATGAACTCATCAGTTAGTTTTTTGGAACATAAGATTCACGCTGTGGAAGTACGGGAATACTTTGGGGTCTAGCTCTATAGATATATTCCCGAACTAGAGTATTTGTTGTTTGTTTCAAAAATATCCGTAGAAATGGTAATTTTAAATAATGAGATAGATCTAGGTTGAGGAAAATTAAATTTCTGTATTGATATATCCGCATCATTACCAATAGTATTTCTTATGTAAAAATCAACAGATTCCGATGTAGTATCGCGATGTAAGCGAAAAATGAAAATTGTCTTTTTTGGAGGAACTGCTCGGAGAGGAATATACCTGGATTCAGTATTTATAGATTGTGGAGGATTGCTTGCATTAGGATATAAATTATTACTATTTAATTCAGTAATATGGGAGGAAGGAACATTGCAATTGGATTCACGATATAAATTATTGCTATTTGAATAAACGGGTTATAGGGTAGGGTTAGTATGAAAGGGGTAGAGTATATAAATTTAAGCACGAACCTTTTAGAATGTATGTTAATAAGAAATATTATTTACAGTTTTATATTTGTGTATTTTCTATACACGTTATAATGTATTTTATTTGTATTTGCATTTAAGTTCACAATTTATATTATTTGTATATTAGTTCACAATGTTTGGGTTTGGAGATAAGTTCACAATATTTAGATATATGTATATATTTTATAATTTATTAATAATTCAAATTTTATATTATTTCAAAATATTTATTAATTTTGCTCACTGTAGTGCACTCGCGTACGATTTGTTGGATTGTTTAGTGTCGTCCAAGGATCGATAAGCAACTGATCTATAAAAGCTGTGAAATGTTATGTTGAAGATGTTATGAATGTGTGTATGTTGATGTGTGCTGTGAATATTGATGTGTGTTGGTGATGTTATTGTCATTATGTGGAAATGATATTGGAAGTTAGAAAGCAGGATTAGGGTTAAGTAAATTTGTTCACTCGTGTCAACATCCTTCCGGGCCGGCAACCTGTGAATAAAAAGACAATTATTTTTAATTGTTCTAAAAATGGGTATGGGTATAGATTTTTCACTCGGGATTTGAAGGTCTTCTCATGGGTATAGGCTTTCAATTCTGACCTGGAGATCAACCATAACTTCTTATCGGGTGGAATCTGAAAATAGTCTTTGGGTGGGTATTAATAATTGTGGGTGTTTTGGGTATGAATTCGGGTATTAGAATGGTGTTCGGGTGAGTAATGGGTGTGTAACGAGGGTGAAATATGGAAGATTTGAAGGAATTTACTTAGTGTGTGGGTAGGACCACGACCTTGGTTATGGGCCGAGTCAATGTTCCGGTTGATGTGCGCAATTCGACTACTCTAGGCAGTCCATCGGAACCTGGGTGAGGTTACTCGGACGAGTAACCATTCATTTGAGGGTAGATTGTCCTGTTTAATGACGACAATGTCATTGCTTCCACAGGACGTTTAGGGTTTCTCCATTTATAACGTTTATGGAGCTCTTTCAAATATTCATCATTCCATATTTTGCAAAACTGATGGTGTTGAATTTCCAACCTTTGCCATCTGTTCGCTAGCGTAATATTCTCGTTACTAAAATCGGGTTCAGCGGGTGATAATAAGGGTGAGCCAATTAAGAAATGGCATGGGGTTAACGGGTTGAGATCTTGAGGGTTTTCACTTGACGGGGTTATGTTAGGTTAGGTTAGGTTAGAGGACGTGTACTTGTCAATTAAGACAAGTACAGTACCCGGAGGTCGAATTGACCCATTGTACACCGTCCTAATTTCTCACACCACTTATGTTGTGTGTGTTAATTTTATACATGAGTGGTGGGACCTACAGTTTAAAGTCGACTCCGAACGACAGATTTTTATTTATTGAGAAACTTTTCATGGCAATTTTTATTTACTCTCAGAGTTTTTGCCAGAAATCTACTAAGAGGAAGTCCCGAAAAAATACTTTTTGTATTTTGTCTTTGATGCCTGGCCTGGGGCGCGAACCCAGGCTTTTGCGTCTAATAAGCCAACACACTACCTACTAGACTACGGCGACTTCTTGACGGGGTTAAGGATCTTGAGTTAAGGCATCCTTTTATTCTAGCCAATAGGGTTGCTAGTTCCTCAAAAGTGTATTTAAAATTTGCGAGCTTCTTAATATGGGACTTGAAGCTCTTTACGCCGGCTTCTCATAAGCCCCCCATATGTGGAGTTCCGGGTGGGATAAAGTGCCACGTCAAGTTTTGGAAACTAGTGGTTGATGTGACCAATCCTTTCAGATGTGACCAATCCTTTCAGATGATAAGATGAACGTGTTGGGTTAATAATTTACCATTGGGTATTGGGTTAATTGCAGCTGGGTAATTATGTTCTGTGCCATTTTTGCCTACAACACTGCACCACAAAGTTCTAATTTCGGTAAAGAAATGATCTTGATAGGTGCAACTCTCGTCTTAGCAACGAGTAGGGTTACGGACATATGTCCGTTTATGGGTATAACTCGTGAGTATAAAACCGCAGAGTATGTTTTCTCAGAAGCATCTGAAAAGCCATGAAACTCAATTTTCGCCGAAGGTGAAAAATTTATCCATCTAGGAACGCGAATATTGTCAATATTATCATAAAACTGCAGAAACTTGTGTCATTTAATAAGTGTGAGTGGGTTAAGACATTCATCCCAAGTTGTATTATACCGCCAAATTTGCTGCATCCCTATTTTGGCGGATATGATAATTGGTGCTAGCCAACCAACTGGGTCAAAGAGTCTCGCGATAAAACTGCTCGCTTAGTGCAGGCTGGTTTTCTTTCTATTTTGGGGGCCTCAAAGAAGAAATTGTCTTCCATTGGATTACAACGAATGCCTAGGGTTTTCCGATTCCGAAAGGGTGAGTAAGGCGGCATCGAGTTGGTGATCCTTAGGTAAATTATCGAAGAGTTTTTGGGTATTTGATGTCCATTTTCGTAGAGGAAAACCAGGCGATTCAAGAGCAGTGATCAAATGTTTTTGAGAATGTTTCAGCTCCTTGAACAGTGTGAGCACCGGCTAGTACATCATCGACGTACATGTTATCTCTTAAAATTTGAGATGCAATTTGGTGGGTATCTTGAATGTCTTTGGCTAATCTGTGCAGGGTTCTGATAGCCAAATAAGGAGCACAATTAACGCCAAATGTGACTGTTTGCCGTTCGTAATATTGAATGGGTTCGTTGACGCTTTTACGGAATAAAATTCTTTGATAGGGTGTGTGGGTAGGGTTCAATTGAATTTGCCTATACATTTTAGTAATATCGGCATTAAAAACAATCCTATAAAAGCGCCATCTCAAGATTGAACCAACCAAATCTTGTTGTAGGGTAGGACCAATGTGTAAGGTATCATTCAAACTGTTGCCGTTCGAAGTTTTGCTCGATGCATTAAAAACAATTCGAACTTTGGTTGTAACACGATTGGGTTTGACAACAGCATGGGATGGGGTGAATAATAGCGGTTGTTTGAAGAAGTGTTAGGGTAAAAATTATGGGTTTCATATGACCTAAGTCAATATATTCTTGTAGCGCGTTAACGTATTCAAGTTTCAGATCGGGTTTCTTTAGTAAATTCTTCTTACTTCTTAAATATTGAGCCATCGCTATATGGCGAGAGTTCCCTAACTCAATTTGAGGGTTACGAAATGGAAGAGTTACTTAATAGCGACCATTGGGTAAACGACGGGTAGTTGTCGTGTAAATTTCTTCACAAGTACAATCATCTTCAGATTGAATTTGAAATTTGGTCAAAAATCTATCAAGCTTAACAGAACTGTAGTAAGAGACGATTCTTCGGGTAGGGTGAGCATCTTGTACTGGTCCGGTTAAAATCCAACCAAACTCAGCTTCTTGAGCTATTAATGTGCCAAGAACATCTTTCTTAACACCAGCTCTGATAATCTGTGGGTAAAAATCACTACCAATTATAATATCAACTGGGCGGCTGTCATAAAATTTAGGATCCGCCAATAGGATTCTGTCCAACTCTTTTATGAAAGTATGGTTTAAGTTTTGGGTGGGTAAATTGCGGGTGAGGGTTTGGCAACAATTGCCTGAATATTCAATGAAAATTCCTTATTAGTGTTAGAACCTGGATGTATATCACACATCTTGTTTGAACGTGCTGAAACAACCTCATTTAAACCTGAGATTTCAACAACTATGGGTAGGGTGGGTAAGTGTAATTTGCGCCTTAGCTTATCAGAAATGAATGAAAAATCTGATGCTGGGTCAATAAGCGCTCTAGCAGGAAATTATTCACCGTGTATTTTAATATTCAAGGCAGCTCTGCCTAATAATTTAGCTCTGTCGTCTAATTGGGGTTTGCTTGATTGGGTTTGGGTAGAGAAAGACTATATTGCACTTGACGTAGAGGGTTTATCGTCATTCCGTGGGTTAGTGTTTGGGTTGAGTTTGTGTAATAGGGTGCTATGTCTGCCGCCACAGTATCTGCACGTAAACGTACTTCTACATTCTGATACCATATGGCTAATGGCCAGACAATTTTAACAAATTGAACTCTTTCTTTTCTTTCAATTCTTTCATTTACTTCCAGGGAAGTAAATGATGAGCATTCCATCAAAGTATGATTACTTTTGCACTATGAACCATCGAGTTTTTCCTGGGGTTTTGGGTAATTATGGCTATTTGGGTGGGACTGGTTAGAATTTAAGGGTTTGCTCTGGAATACGTTTGTGGATCGGGTAACCTTCCTATTGTTGTTTGCCACATTATGGAACTTCTTTACTCTTCTGTCAAATCGATTTTTGATGTCCTGGAAGAATTTGGGTTTTGGGTGGGCGTTTGGGTTAGGGTTAGAGTTAGAGTTACTTCCGGAACATCATTGACCGAAGTGAGTCCTTTGAATGTATTTGTTAGAAATACATCCACATCTGTCCAGGAAGGCATTTCAGCACAATCTTTCAGGGTCTTTTCAAATTACCTTCGGTTATCCTTGGGTAATTTTGTTAAACAGATATATACAATGATAGGATCCCAATTGTCCGTATCTATCTCCAATGTATTTAAATTTGCAATACAGCAATTTATCTTTCTCTGAGGTTTTCTTATTGAAACACTACACATAGTGTTTACCGCTGGTAAATTTAGAAGGGTTTTAATTTGTGCGTTAATTTGCATCCTTTTATTTTCATATTGATTTACCAATTGGGTCCAAGCAATAAGAAAACCATCATTAGTTAAGGGTGCGTTGTCGACTATTTCATTAGCCTCGCCGCTATTCTTATTCTTGAGGGTGGTTTTTCTACACCACTTAGGCGGGTATTATTGCCATAAATAGCCTTAAAGAGGTCTCTGAACGAGGCCCAAGACTTGAAATCCCCACTAAATATTTGCATATCGCAAGGGGGTACGTTAAATCCAGCTGAGTGGGTGGGTTGTGAGGATTCGGGTGGGGTGGAGTTTGAATTTTTGGATTGGGTTAAGGTTTCTATAGATTCATCTATGGAAATTATAGATATCCTATAGAAATGGCAGATTTCACGTTCCTGGAGAGGCCATTAAAATTTATTGAACTGGCTATTTCAGGGTCATTGGGTTGTGGCGACCCTTGGATTTGCCTGAATTTTGCATCAATTTTCGACCACAACTCCACCAATTCACGCTTCATGAATCTCAATGCGTGTAGTGATTGTAAATTCCTCAAAGTCATTTAAATCCAGTTGGATATGACGCATAACATCGGCGGATAAAGTTTTTATGTCCAACATTTTTATTTTAAAATTTTATACACAGAAGATTTTAAAAAAGTAAGTAATTTTCGATACGAAATCGATTTACAGTGGTTAATTTGGTTTAAAAAAATATTTGTTTCAACTTTGAAATTAATCAAATCAGCAGACAAAGTTGCCTTTGGGTATTCTTTGTGTTTTTATAACACTACACAAAGAGAACGAAAATATTTGTTCCTTACAATATTTTGAAAATATTATCGAAGAAAAAAGGGTAAGTATTGAGTGGGTGTTATAGAAGATAATATTCCTTATTGTGAATTTTCACAAAATTTTAAAAATTCGCAATAAAAATATATAACAATGTTATAAAAAATTGTAAATTGAAAACTTCAATGTACCTTGTCTGCTGAAGGTAGGGTACAAACTTTCACAAGAAACAGAATTGTTTTCTTGTGTTGTTTCCAATTCCTCTTTGTAATGTCTTCTGTTTGTGTAACGTTAAAAGATTATTTTATTATTTTTTAACGTATGATATGTGTTATTGTTTTTGATTTATTGTTAGTGAACTGTAATGTAATATAATTATTTGTGCACTTTATATTTTTCAGTTTTTAATTTTTGTCATTATGTTTTTTTTTAGTATAAAATATATAAAATAGCAACAGATTTTTGTAAACTTTGCTAAACATTTTCTATTTTTCGTTTTCCACTTTGGTTCTGTCTATGTATTGTTTCGAAAATTTATTATATATTTGTATGTATTTTGTTTCTAATTTTTACTGTTTTATATGTTGATTTTGTTAATGCACTTTTTTTTAATGTGATTATTATTTTTGTTAATTCGCAATTTGTGTTTATTATTATAATTTTCGGTATTTTGTGCACTTAAAGGTTCTTGTTTTTGGTAGTCTATATTTTTATTATATTGTGTCCTTTTTTTGCTTTTTCATTTAATTTGTACTTATTTAAAATTTCTTTATATCTGTTGTTGATTATCGGGTACTGGTTTTTGCTTGTAGGATATTTTTTACGTTTTGTGTGTAGGGTGATTTAGGCTTTATACTGTTTTTGTTAGTGCATGTGCGTTGATTTGTTTCACTTTTGCATTGATTTATTTAATGCACTGCAATATTATTGTTATTGTTTGAAATTTTCTTTTTGATTTCTATTCAAATTTTAAAATTAGGGTTTTTATGGAATTTTTGGTTAAATTACAAAAAATCTCTTAAGTTTGATTAAAGGAGGAAAAAACACAAATATATTTTACACTTTTTTACCTCATAAGGGTCTGAACTACTCCCCTTATTTCCTTCTGATCGGCACAGAATACAGTTGTAACGGGGCATATGGGCAGAATTCCTTTAATGGAGTCGTCCAACGATGTGGTTTTTGCTGTTTGTGTAGTATGTTGATTTTTCGGTGTAAAGTGTATTTTATTTTATGTTGTACTATTTTCACTATTTGTAATTTCTTGTTACACTGTATTTTGTTGTATTTTTATTTATATATTTTTGTTTTTATTGTTATATTTTTCTGTATTATTGTTTGTTATTCTTATTTTTTTAGGTTTTATGTTGTTATCTTTGTAAGTTCTCACAACGCTAAGAGATTTTTTGTTTTTATTTATTTTGCATGTTGTATGAATTTTCGTTTAATTTTAGTTTGCGTTTTTATGTGGTGTAATTTTTTAAAACTTAAATAATTTAGAATTTTATTTTTTTATATTTTAAATAATTTATAAAATTTATAGCACTCACGAATTTGAATTATTAAGTATCTTACGAAAGTTTTTTCTTGAGTTTTTTCGTTTATCGTTTCTAACGCGATTACTTCACTTGTCCCTGCTCGGGCGCCAAAATGGTTTTTCCTTGATAGTTTTTAAGGCAACATTAAATTAAACAGACAATAATTTAACTATTTAAAAATTGCGCACTTTGTGAATTGTCACTAATCGCACGAAAAATATCAAAACGTTTACGGAATAAGAAAATCGATCTAGTATGATTATTATATGATTACTCGTGACTGCCTAAAACTGTAAAAGGTGGGCCCATCCCATCCCTCTGCACCTCAGTGGTGACGTCAGATGCGTCACCCTTCGCACTACGTCGCCCTCTAACACCGTAAGTCATTAGCAAAATTAAACAATGACCTAACAAAATAAATAATTACACCTAATTCTGTTTTTACACGGTCTTTTTTACACGGTTGTGATATAACACGGTTTGAAAATAAAATATTTTTTTTTTTATACGATTTTATTCCATTTAGCACGATTTAAAATTTTTTTTGCTTAAATTTTTTTGTTTAATTTAAATTTTGCAAAGTATGTTCATATCACAAATGTAAGGGAATTCCCTTTTTGCGCGTACAAGCAAATTTACTGATCAAAGCAAATGTAAATGGCACGAATTTAGTGGAATTTCCAGGTCAGAGCAAATGAAATGAAATGTGTTAATATTTTGTGTTTGGTAAAGAAATTTTTTATTGGCGAATTTGTTTTCTTATCGTTACATTAAATTTAACGCATTAAGATAAAAGGTAAGCCAAAAAATATTTTATATTTAATAAACTATTTATATTTTTAATTTTGTTAAATATTTTATGAATCCCTAAAAGAAAAAAGTCAAATACAAAACTTCTTAAAAAATCCTTGTTTTTCACTATATTTAATAGGTTTTAGACATTAGGAACCAACCACCTATTTTTGCATACGATCAGTGTCTTTTTTTACACGGTTTTTTCACACGGAATGGAATGGAACCAATCTACCGTGTAAAAACAGAATTAGGTGTATACCAATTTCAAAAATAACGTGCAAACGTAGCCGAGTCAACAACAAATTCACAAACAACCGATTCACAAACCGAGAGAGATAAACACACAACCTCTAATCAATTAAGCACTAAAGTCACAAACCAACTTACAAATCACACCACTACAGTAATAGTTTCAGCTATTCTGCACTCAGGTATGTGCTTAAATTTTTCGACGCAAACGTGTGTGTGTTAGCTTTTCTTATAAGCAGAATCAAATAAACAAAAACTTCACACTGAAAATTCTGCGGTAATAACCAACAGAATTTAACGTTTATGCCACTGAAAAACACTAACAGCTGAAATATATTTATGTACATACCATCATACAAGTATCTTATATACATGACCTATCCATCGCATTTCCTGTATAGCAGTGATGCCAGTCCTACGTTTCATGACGGCATCCGCCAGTTGGGCGGAAGCAGCTCCTCTGTGAAGGGGAGGAGATCTTAATGGAGGCTTGGGTTTTATTTTTTATTGGATAGAGTTTTAAGTGGTGGGCTCCAAGCCCTATGCAAAACCCGTATTAAAGCCCATGAGATTCGACTGCTCTGCATGCATTTGTTGATAATATAATGGGTGAATGGCCCCTCGATGCAGGAGGGGCTAGAAGAAACTTAGAAACTTAGAAACTTTACCTTGTTTTCATATATCCCCCATTTTCCACTTTTTTTTATTTATTATAATTAATATAACACAACAAGATTTTAATCTTATAAGTTATAGTGCTATGCTTAGGATCAATAAGATATAAAACATAAAAAAATTATAAGAATTGTGAAATATAAGAAATATAAGAAGTTAAGCAAAAATAACAAATATATGTGACAAACGCGACCCTCCATCATATATTTGAAGTGTCTTACTGCTAAGTAAATCGCCGTTAGCTCACGATCGTATGTGATATAACGTAATTGAGTTATAATTTTTTAGAGAAAAACCCGAGCGGTTGAATCTGGCCATTGACGATTTGGTGTAACGCGGCACCGGCTGCAATGTTGGAGGAATCGACCCAGAGTGAAATTTCTGCTTCGTGAGCTGGGTGTGCGAGTAATGCGGCATTTGCTAGTTGAGACTTACACTTTTCGAAGGCGGTATTAGTTTCATCACTCCACGCTAGTTGCGTTCGGTCATTTTTTATGTTACCTGCTAACAGAGGTGCTTGTGCTTCAATGGCTTGTGGTATAAATCGCCTATAGAAGTTAATGATGGCAAGAAATCTCCTTAACTCGTTTACCTGTGTTGGTTTTTTATAATTTTGTATAGCTTCGACGCGATCTGGTAACGGTTCTATGCTTTGTGGAGTTATTATATGGCCGAGAAACGAAATCTTAGACTTTCCAAACTCACATTTAGCCAAGTTGATAGCTAAGTTATGTTTTTGTAAGCGCTCAAAAACAAGTTTTAAATGATGTTGGTGTTCGTCGGGAGACGATGACGCTATGCATAAGTCATCCATGTATGGAAATACGAAGTCAATACCTCTGAAAACGTCATGTAAGAGACGTTGAAAAGTCTGAGCCGCATTTCGTAGGCCAAACGTCATATAAACGAATTCGAAAAGGTTAAAAGGAGTCGTAATGGCTGTCTTCGGGATGTCATCAGACAATTAAGTAAAAATAACAAATTAATATAAAAAACAAATTAATTAAAGTATTAAATTTAAGTAGATATATAATTTAGAGCAATTTAGAAAAACTAACAATACTACAGAAATAAAAAGAAAATAAAAAAGTAAAAAAGATAAAGAATTCTAAAGATATGTATAAAAAAGAAATATTTACAAAAATCGGTATAAGAAAGTACGGATAAATATTTAACCGATATAATAAACATGAACGTAAGAACGTAACAAACTTTTCATTAAGAGAACAATTTAAATAACTCCTTTTTGAACGCGTTTGCATTGCCTAAATTTTGTTTGTAATTTGGTAGGGAATTTCAAAGACTAGTTGTGTGACAAGAGTCCTGTAACGTTGTTGAATAATCTTCATGCCCCGGCATGACCTAGCAAACTTAATTCGGCCTACTAAATATTCCGGCTATCCCGTATTAATAATTTTATGGAATAAAATGAGGCATTTACTTTTCAGACGATTATCAAATTTCACACTAAATATCCGATACGCTAAATGAGAAATATGATCCCAGCGACCTTTAAGAAAGACGTATCTTGCTATATTGTTGTATGCCAAGTTAAGTTTCCGGTTGTCATTACTATCGTAGTTTTCAAAAATTTCGCACCCATACAATAGCACAGGAATTAAATAAGTTTTAGCAAGTTGCATACGAATTGCAAAAGGAGTTGAATCAATGACCGCCCATAAATTTCGAAGCATGCTGTATATTCTGCCAACAACGACCCTTATATGGCCAGACCACGATAATCTTTCATTAAATACAATACCCAGATTAGTAGCAGACTTGATATAGTCAATTTTATTTCCCCTGATACTCAATACAGGTATGGCAAACGAGACATTGGTCTTCGAAAGCATCAAACATTTGGACTTTGAGGGATTAATGCATAGTCCATTCGCCGAAGCCCAACTGTCAATCCTATCCAAATCACGGTTAACAGAGTGTAAACAAGAATCAATATTCTCCTTACGAGTACTGGTATAAATCTGCACATCGTCCGCATACATATGAACACGGCAGTCAACCAAAACAACCGGTAGATCATTAATATACATACAGAACAACAGTGGCCCCAGTATTGATCCCTGGGGAACACCTCTACAAATATTAAGCGAATCAGAAATATTCCCATTTAAATAAACCATCTGACATCTGTCCAACAAATAAGAAAAAATTAGACTAGCGGCAGAATTAGAAAAATTAAACAGCTTCCGGAGCTTATTCAATTTTAATGATTGACTGTATCGAAAGCCTTTGTGTGAACGAGAAGAACTAAAAACGCTACACTATTTACATCTAGCTGCAACCTAAGATCCTCAACTACATTTAATAGAGCGGTAGTACAACTCCTACCTTTCATGAAACCCGACTGACTGACTGTTAAATAATTATGACCTTCCAGATAACCATTGATCTGTCTGGCCATAATGTTTTCAATTCCCTTCGACAAAAAAAGGAAGAATAGCAATTAGCCTAAACTCATTGTTTGATTTGGGAATGGGAAGGATCTTAGCTAGTTTCCATTCATCAGGAAAAGTAGATTTAGTCAGCACTATATTGAATAAGTGTGTATAATATGGCAAAAGTCTAGGTGTCAAAACTTTCAAAAACAAAAGATCCACATCATCGGAACCAATTGCGTTCGATTTCACCGCTGAAATACATTCCAAAACTTCGAACTGATCCACGCAACGAAAACTAAAGGAATATTGTGGAGGGACACAACAAAGGTCATCATACATACCATCGATTGCCGTCGGAACACTTGAATGTACAAACTGGTCATTAAGTTTTTTCACATCTACATCAAAATCAGTTTTAGGATATTTTCCACCAATTCCTATTTCACGTATCACATTCCATTTAGATTTATTGTCCATCGCATTGTAAAACCTTCTACCATAATACAACGTTTTCGCAATTCTTATGTGCCTAGTAACCTCCGACCGTGCGGATTTATGAAGAGCTTTCAAGTCATCAGTTCTGAACTTCTTCCACCGCTTGTAGGCACTATCCCTCCTCTCAATTAGTGCTTTTATTTCAGGATTAAACCATGGATTCTGCTTGGGTTTGATAAACTTGGTTTTGACAGGAACGCATCTGTCATAAAGCTGACGAACATTTTCCTGAATAAACGCTAATTGGTCATTAGCATTACCCAGTGTATAGACCTGGTCCCAATATATGTTATCCAATTCAGTGTCCAACGTTACATAATCAATATTCTTAATGTCACGATAAGTGATATATCTGTCAACGGCACAAGTTACAGCCAAGCTCTCAGAAATAAAAGATCATGGTTAGAGAAACCGGAAGAAGAAATTTGGTCATATAACAGAACCCTTTCATTATGATTCACAAATACTAGGTCAATCAGGCTACTGGAAGTTGAATGGAAGTGTGTAGGTGTCGAAACATTCACAGGATTCAGATGAAGCGATAGCATTGGTAAAATTTGCGGATTATCAAATAAAAGGTTGATAATAACGATAACTATGTCATCATATTGAATGCTAATACCATAAAGAATGGCACTAAAAGGTTCAAAATTCAAACTACAATTCGGTCTATATACACTACCTAGAAGAAGCTTCTGTCCATCGCCAATTGAAATATCCAGAAATAAATATTCAATTTCACTCCCAATGTGGGTTAACAATTTTTCCCTGCATAGTACACCGTTACGAACATAAATCGCAACTCCACCACCCCTAGCTCTGGTCTCTATTCCATTAACTATGATTCTCCTATCCGACCTGGAAAGATTAAAGCCCTGTAAATTAAAAACTGAATCCGGAGTATCTAAGGGAAATCAAGTTTCGGAGACACAAATAACATCAATTCCCGCGGACATAAATAAATACCTAAATTCATCAATCTTATTATTCAAGCTCTTAGCATTTATGTGTACAATGCTGAGACCTACTCTTTGCTAGCAAGAATTCTTACCATGTTATACACACTATCTCTGGAATTATAACCACAAGAAGTCATTAAATCGTAAGAAAGTTTTGGCAAGGCTTTCAAGAATTAGGTGTAAATCAGACGTTATAATAATTAAGTGTTCAAATAAATAGGAGTTATACATACGTTTTTGAGAGGTATAGTAGTTGGAGTACATATCATTTAACTTAATGTTGAAGATGGTGAGGTTTTTAAATATCAGGAAATAACTTAGGTGTTCAAACAACATGGCCAGGAAATAACTCATTTAGGCTGTCCATATCATCTAGTAGTATGAGGTCATCATTCGTATCCTTTTTTACGAATACAGAACCCCGCATAGTGAACGCAAAAGATAACATTTTTTCTTTTTTAGGCGAATTGCCGCGCTAAATAATTTAAAATTGGTCTGAGTTAAGTTCTCATTAAGGTAGAACTTTTCGTCTGAGGTGAGACCAATATTCCTAAGGCGGAAGACAAAACCATTGTGTAGTTTCCTGTAGTTTGCCATTAATTTCAAGAAAAAGTTCCTATCACATGCAGACCATAGTTTTACAATAATGGCGGCATCTTTAGAGTTCTCCCTACGTTTGTTGTTATGATTCCTTAGGCGATAGATGGATTGGAAGTTCGGTACCGGTGTATTGATGGTGTTACAAATTTTATGGTATATTTCCTGCAGGTTTTCGTCCTGTGCGTACGGGATTTCATTAATCCTAAGTTCAGATGAAACCGGATAATTCTCCCGTTGCCGTAATTTTATTTTGAGGTCTCTTATATCCTTCCGCATCTTATCATTTTCCGCAGCTTTATTCTCAAGAATGGTTACTCTTTCAGTAATGTTTGACAATTTATTCTCAATTATGCTGTATTTTTCGCGCAGATCACTAATTAACTCCTCTTTAAACTCTTTAAATTTGAGATCAATGGTGCGCAAATGCATCTGGTTAATGTCTGTTAGGCGTTTATTGACTGGGGTGTTAGGCAATTCAGTTCAGGTTGATAATCGGTTTTCGGTATTATCAACTGCTTGCATTTTAATTTTATTATTGTTGCTTTTAGTTTTTGATTTGTTAGTATTGTTTTTGCCGATTATCTTTTCGCAAGTTGTACATCGGAATAGTAATTTCGTCTTTAAAATTAAGTTCAAAATTAACTGCCAACACTCAATTAATAAATGCAAAAACTTGGCACCACATTCTCTAGCAGTACTTGTTATCAAAATAGCTGATATGTCTTAATTTGTTTACTTTTGTTTTATATTTTATTGTCTATTGTTTTGTATGGTGTAATGTTGTTGTGTATTTATAAAATAAGCAACACCGTATAACAGTGATAAGACGCCTTTTGCACGTTGAAATTAGTTTCGAAACAAGTTTGAAAAACTTTTTGCATTTTCTTTTAAACTTTCTTTCGCTTTTGCACGTAAAAAATTAATTTCACAAATTTTGTTTTCTTTTATCGCGCCATTCTGCTGTTTTTGACAGTTATAACTTTATTTGGCATTGTGATTTAGGTTCAAACAACACCAGACAATTCTTTAAAAATAAACATTATATGAATATTATATTTTTTATAATATTATAATATATTATACATATATTTACGTATGTATTATTATTTTTTAATATATTTACCTTATTTATTGATTTTTATAAATTAAAAAATTAAATTATATTCTTTTTGATTTTTATTTTTTCATTTTTATAATTAATTGTTTGGTACTAAAATTTTTCTTTTGCAAATGTTTTGATTTCAAACACAAAATAAACAAAAAGTAATGTTATTGTAAATAAGGAAAATTTATATTAACACGTTGACTGCCCTCTACGAGATAATTCATAGTTGGCTCCTTAGAACGGAACGCAATCTACGAGTTATCTCATACTCATTAAACCACTTTTTCTCCTAAAAAAACATAATTTTTATTTTTGATGATACCTACGATGTAAAAATAGAGTTTTTAAGTAATATAATGTAAAAAAATCAAATTGTCATTTTTGGCCAGTTTTCAGAAAATTGCCGCGGCAGTCAGCATGTTAACTTCACTATGCGAAACAAAAAATAAAAGAAAATGTGAAATCGAATACAACTCTGTGTATATACGAATAAAGAACAAAGCAAGTTTTGCGAGTACATGAAATTGTGAAATCACCCCCGCTCGTTTTTTCCCTCTCTCCTACAAACTCAAGAGTTTTGAAATTTGTTTCGAAACAAATTTCAACGTGCAAAAGGCGTCTAACTTTAGATAAGAAGGGAAGAATAGATATTGGCCGAAATTCATTGTTTTGTTTAGGTATTGGTGTAATTTTTGATTTTTTACATTCATCAGGAAATGTTGATTTGTTAGTACTGTGTTAAACACATAAGGCAAAGTTTATACAGCAATATTTGAAAAAACCTGGGATTTAATACATCTAGACCGATAGCTTTAGACTTTATTGAACGAAAACTGCTCAGAACTTCCAGTTGGCTAACGCACCGAAATGTAAAAGAATCCTCAATGGAGACAATACAGAGATCGTAATATATATTACTGGTCGGTGATGGTATGTTTGCATTTCTAAACATATGGTTTAAGCTATCGACATCAACATCACATGAAGAAACGTTATCTTTTCCAACTCCAATTTTACGAATTTTTTTCCATTTAGAACTGCTATCAATATCTGACGAAAATCTTCTCTGGTAATACAGTTTTTTCGCTTGTTGTATACTTTTACCAACAGCTTTACGACAATTTTGAAATAGTGCTCGAAGTTCTGGAGTTTTAAATTTCCTCCATCTAGCATACGCAGTATTGCGCTCATTTATCAGTCTCTTAATATGAGTGGTAACCAAGGTGTTTGATACTCTGCTACACATCTAGTTTTTATGGGTACATTTGCTTCATATAAAAATTTGACATTCTCTTGTAAAAAACGCATTTGATCATTTACATCGTTATATAAATAGATTTGATTCCAGTTTATATCTTCCAGCTGTTGTAACAGGAGGTTATAATCTATACCCTTAAAATCTCTGTATTCATATTCTTCCTGCTGTGTATTGATGTGATGATCATACGTTATAAATAACAGATTATGGTCCGAGAATAACTTTCGACAAATTGTTTACAAATACCAGATCTATCAAGCTGGTGGTGCATCCATGATAATGCGTAGGTATAAGAGTGTTCACGGGAAATAGCCCCAACGAAATGGGATCAATTAAAGTATTATTACATAGTAAATTATTGTTAAAATCACCAAGGATAATAATCTCGTTGTATTCGACAGAAAGATTCTCCAAAATACTTATAAATAAATCAATTTGTACATCTCTATGGGGTCTGTATACACTTCCAACTAATATCTTCCTATTGTTCTTTGGGATAATCTCAATAAGACTTCACTGCCCGCTTTTGATTGCATTTTCACAGCACAATTGATACCACACCACATAAAGATTGCAACTCCACCACCTCTGGCTTTGCTTTCGGTTCCATTTATTATAATCCTTCTGTCCGAACGATATAACTTAAAACCAGGCAAGTTATAAACTGAATCAATAATATCAAGGTAAAACCAGGTTTCAGAGACACATACTACATCCACTCCAGAAGAGGCAAAGACATCAATTCATCAATTTTATTACAGAGACTTTGAGCATTAATGTGGACTATTTTTAAACCAGTTTTCTGCTTAATCAGAATTCGAAGCATATTATGTGAACTCTCCTTAGACCCAAATTTATTATTTAACAACATCAATTATAAAAAATAAAAATGTAAGGACATAATTGGCAACGCAATAGGACATATTATAAATGTTAACTATATAAAAGTAGTTGGAATAAACCAGTTGAATATTAAATAAAACAGTATGAAAACTTTTTAAAAGAATTTTTGTTAAATTTGTAATCCTTCCATTAAGAAATAAGTTGTTGATCTTAATATTAAAATGAAAAATAAATAATTTTAAAAATACTAATGTAATATAATAATATAATATAATAATAAATTAAACTTATTCCCCAGAACACGGAAAAAGCTGGTGAAGGTGATCAATTTCATCAATTTGAACTGGATCATCATTTAAATGTCTTCTTTGTAAGTTGTTCTCAAGCCCAGCAAAATGAGTGGTAAAAATTTTGTCCATCGATTTGGGTCGTGATATAAAATTGCAGCTTTTAGCGTACTATGCCATCTTTCAATTATTCCATTTGCCTGGGGATGGTATGGCGTTGTTCGAAAGTGGTTTATGCCAAGATAACGTGTTAGCTCGTTAAAAATATTTGACTCAAATTGTCGTCCTTGGTCACATGTTATGTTTGCTAGGATTCCAAAACGGGCGATCCAACCTGATATAAGAGCCTGAGCTACCGTTGTTGCTGACATATCTACTATAGGAATTGCCTCCGGCCAACGGCTAAATCTGTCGATTATCGTGAGACAATAGCGGTATCCATCACTCGGAGAAAATGGACCTACTATATCTGTTTATATGTGAAAAACGACTCGCAGTTTTTATATTGTTGCAGTGTTGATTTTGTGTGATCAAAAATAATGATCGTTGGCATTGTATGCAACTACGAGCAAACTCAATACTGTCTCGACGAATATTTGGCAACACGAACCTGCTTGTCATTAATTTTGCGGGTGTGAAAGGTTATGTGTAGCTTGTAAAAACTTTTTTCGCAAAGCTGTCGTTATAAACGGTCGGACACGTTCTGTCGAAATATCACAATACAGGTGGCTTTCACTCCCTGGAATGGCAAAAGACTCAAGTTGTAAGTTAAGTTCATAATAACATAATACCTTTGAGAATAGCATCAAGCTCCTTGTCAGATTTTTGGTCTCGCGCGAGTTCTTCAAAATCAATAGACGGATTATTTGAGACAGATGATATCCTCGAAAACATATCTGCGGTAATGTTTTCCTCAGTTGTTATTTGACCAATATAAGCAAGTTGCCTTGCTTGCCGATTGTTTGCTTTTTGGAGATTTTGTCGAAAGGCATACGTAATAGGTTTATGATCCGTATATTTATTTTATTTTTTATTTATTTACTTATTATAATTAACATAACACAACAAGATTTTAATCCTATAAGTTATAGTGCTATGTTTAGGATCAATAAGATATAAAACATAAAAGAATAATAAAAATTGTGAAATATAAGAAGTTAAGCAAAAATAACAAATATATGTGACAAACGCGACCCTCCATCATATATTTGAAGTGTCTTACTGCTAAGTAAATCGCCGTTAGCTCACGATCGTATGTGATATAACGTAATTGAGTTATAATTTTTTAGAGAAAAACCCGAGCGGTTGAATCTGGCCATTGACGATTTGGTGTAAGGCGGCACCGGCTGCAATGTTGGAGGAATCGACCCAGAGTGAAATTTCTGCTTCGTGAGCTGGGTGTGCGAGTAATGCGGCGTTTGCTAGTTGAGACTTACACTTTTCGAAGGCGGTATTAGTTTCATCACTCCACGCTAGTTGCGTTCGGTCATTTTTTATGTTACCTGCTAACAGAGGTGCTTGTGCTTCAATGGCTTGTGGTATAAATCGCCTATAGAAGTTAATGATGGCAAGAAATCTCTTTAACTCGTTTACCTGTGTTGGTCTTTTATAATTTTATATAGCTTCGACGCGATCTGGTAACGGTTCTATGCCTTGTGGAGTTATTATATGGCCGAGAAATGAAATCTTAGACTTTCCAAACTCACATTTAGCCAAGTTGATAGCTAGGTTATGTTTTTGTAAGCGCTCAAAAACAAGTTTTAAATGATGTCGGTGTTCGTCGGGAGACGATGACGCTATGCATAAGTCATCCATGTATGGAAATACGAAGTCAATACCTCTGAAAACGTCATGTAAGAGACGTTGAAAAGTCTGAGCCGCATTTCGTAGGCCAAACGTCATATAAACGAATTCGAAAAGGTCAAAAGGAGTCGTAATGGCTGTCTTCGGGATGTCATCAGACAATTTGTCTGGCGACAAACGCCGCTGACGTGAGAAAACAGGAAATCCTGTTGTTTAAATACTGTGAATAACCGGTGACTCTATAGGAGTTCCTTGTTGTGCAAGGTGAGTAATGTTTGGAAAATCTTTTAGAATCTCGACAAACGCTGTAGAAGATTGGAAAATCTTTACTGATGGGTTTTTGCTTTGCGTGAGTTGAGGTGGGTTGAGTTGTCAATTAATCTTTTTGGTTTAAGGTCGATGAGCAAATCAAAATGACACAAGAAATGTGCTCCAATAATATGGGAGCTGACATCAGCAATTATGAAAGTCCACAAAAAATCGTGACCAAGACCAAGGTTGACTTTGATTATTGCCTCTCTGTAAACCTTAATAAGCGAGCTGTTGGCAGCAAAAAGCTGCATCTCTGTTGGCTGTAGTTTTGCTGTATTGGAGGACTTAGGGACTACTGAAACGTCAGCTCCAGAATCTATAAGATAACGTATGTTTGTGTCCCTATCAGTAATTTGGAGGCGATATTTGATGGTAGCATGAGCAAGCTCTCTGATTTGTGATGTATTGGTGTCGGTTAGTCATTGTTGTTTCCAGATGTAAAAGCACACGGTTTTCGATAAGAACGAGCATTTACGCCATTTATTCGATGGCACCAGCATGTGGATGTTGCATCGTTGTTGTTGTCATACACATGGTTTCTAGAACGTGGTCTGTAACGATTGGTGGTATTGCCTGATTCTTCTGGCACAAGTTTCTTTATAACCTGTGTCAGTTGCACAAGCTGCTGTTGTATGGCAGTAAAATCATTGCTTTCTGTTGTCTTTTTTAAGGTTATGTTGATTTCTTCGACTGAATTTATATTACGTAGCCCAAGTGAGTCAACAATTGCATCGGCGATGGCCGTTTTGCCGGCTATGTCAACTTTGGCTGCAATTACAGCGGCTTGAGCATGTGGTGGAAGGCGTGCTGCCCACGGATCAATGAGAATATTTTCGCTCGATGCGGTTCCAGCCACGCGCCTCATTTCATTCAATAAGTGTGAAGGTCTCATGTCCCCTAAAGGCATTTCCGACAAAACACGTTGTAAGCGCCTTTGCTGACTGTCAGCAAAATGCACCATTAGCTTTGATTTTATGTATTCGTACTTGTTTTGTGCAGGTGCTGCTTCGATAATCGAACTTGGGCCATTGTTATATTGTACTTCAGTTGATTGCGTTGTATTCCTGAAGCTGCAAACTAGAATTCAAGAGACATAAAGTAGGATTCGATATTTGTAGAACTCGTATTGGGTGGAGTTAAGCGAACAGCCGAAGATGCATCCACACTTACGTTGTTTGCTCCTTGTTGGGCATCTTCCAGTTTGACGTCTTCATCTTTTTCGTTGCCGCCAGCCATTTTCTAATAAATTTTTAAGTAAAAATTTTAATATGTTTTATTTTAACTATTTATGTTTAAAATCTTCGGGGTCACCAATTTAACGATTTAAGTTATCGTCTAAAACACTTTAGAGTTTTTATGATGATTGTTAAATTGTATTTAAAGAAACTACTTTAAAAATTTTTACAAATTTTTACGAGAAAAAATGTATTTTTATAGCGGAAGATTTTTTGAAGTAAAAGTCCCGTTTTTTGTGTGTTGCCAAAAATGCGATTTTTTAAAAATGATAAATTTAAATTTGATTTGCAGTGCTGCCACATATATATTAACAAGAAATATATATATATTTTTTTACTTGAGTTCTCAGTTATTTAGTTAGACATTTTTATTGTATAGTCTATTCTTATGTACTATTTGTTCCTTATTAGTTATCTTATCCACTATGGTTACATTATTTCTTAAATCTAATTTCTTAATTTTATATGGACCTTTATATTGGTTATCCAATTTATGTCCGGTTTCATTTTTAAGGAATACTAAATCCCCTATTCTAAAATTATAATCTAATGTATTCCTATCATAATTATTCTTTTGATTAATTTTATTTATATTAAATATATTTATATATAATAATTGTTTGGCTCTCTTAAGTGCTACTTCTAATTTTGCTTCTTTAGCATAATCATCCACGTTATATAGTGGTGCAACTCTATCTACCTCATTGAAATTTTTAAAACTATTTGGGATTTTACTGAAAACTAATTCATAAGGACAGTAATTATGTACTGTTGATGGTGTTGTATTAAATTATTTATTATTCTAAAATTATAATCTAATGTATTCCTATCATAATTATTCTTTTGATTAATTTTATTTATATTAAATATATTTATATATAATAATTGTTTGGCTCTCTTAAGTGCTACTTCTAATTTTGCTTCTTTAGCATAATCATCCACTTTATATAGTGGTGCAACTCTATCTACCTCATTGAAATTTTTAAAACTATTTGGGATTTTACTGAAAACTAATTCATAAGGACAGTAATTATGTACTGTTGATGGTGTTGTATTAAAACAGTAAGTAAAATACCTAAGCCATTCATTAAAGTCGTCTTTATCTACTGATATATATGAGCGTACATATTCATTAAATGTTCTGTGAGTTCTTTGTATTGTACCTAATGTCTGGTGATGATGTGCTGTAGAAGTTAATTTTTCAACTTTCAATAGGTTGCAAAGTTCAGTCAGTATCGAGTTTTTGTATTCTGTACCCATGTCCGTAATGAACGTCTTCATTGGACCATAGGTAAGTACAAAGTTTTCAAATATCGCTTTAGCGACAGTTTTTGCTGATTTATCTGGTATTGATACCGTTACCAAATATTTAGTTAAGGCACATATCAATGTGACTGCATATTCATTTCAATTTATTGATCTAGGAAATGGTCCGATTGTATCTGCATACACCGTATCAAATGGCATAGTAGGTGTTTCTGTGGGAGTCATCGGACTTTTAATGTGTTTGGTTATTTTTGCTAAGTGACATTTTTGACATGATTTTACGTATTTAGCTATGTCTTTTGTCATGTTATTGCAGTAGTAGTATCTTTTTATTTTTTCTGCGGTTCTAAATATCCTGCAATGACCTCCTTCAACCGGGTCATCATGGTACTTCAGCATTATTTCTAGAATTGGTTTAGCATTCTTATTATTTATTATTGTTACTTTATTTAATAGCGCTATTTTAATTTTACGTAATACATTATTGCTAGTATCTTTAAATTCCTTAGTTGAGATAAATTCGTAGGTGCTAAGTGTAGTTTATTTTCACTTCCACTTCCTCGAGCCCAGAGAAAAATTGTCTTAAGGCAAGTTTCTCTTTAGTAAACAAATCACTAATTTTTATGTTAGCTACAATAGATTTTCCTTTCTTTATATAAATTTTACTAGGAAAAATCTTTAATTTATAACATTTTCTGTCGTCAGTATTTTTAATTGGCACATATATTTTGGGCTTTTCAATTTTATTTGTTTTATGCTGATTTATTATTTTACTACTGTCTTTATTTGTTGTCATCGACCTTGTCGTGACTCAGTACAGAAGATACTTTTTTGTTTATTTCTTTAAAGTCATTTATTGTAATTCGTGACAATGCGTCTGCGACATAATTGTCTTTTCCAATATCAACCAAGTAAATTTTTTAACAATATTCAAGGTCCATTTATATATCATATACATATCAACTTTAGAATCTATTTCTTAACAATTATTTATTTTTTTTTTGAGTTTATTTATTTATTTATTTAAGTCAATGGACAAATTCCTTACTGACTAATAACAAAAATATGTACGAATAAAATTAAATACAATTACAAACAGTTTCTTCAATACAAAAGTAATTGTTACAATAAAAATATGAAAAGTTATGAATTGAGAAAAACAATAACCTTCCGTTTTATAACGCAAGAATTTAAAGAAAAATCAACAGCATAATTAGTTCTGCAGAATTAAATATAAATAAGATTATAACAGCGGAAGTAACGACAAGGAATTAGAATTTAACAGATCTTAACAAAAATTCACAGCAAGTATTACCATTGATCAGGTTAATCATAAAGGATATACTTAACATTGTTCGACGACTCCTAAGGGTAGGCAGTTTTATTAATTAAAATTGGTCTGACGAGCGATACATATAGCTGTTTCGTAATAAATGGATCAGAAATTTTTTTTGACCCAACGTTCTATGAAGCCAAGAGTGCTTCTTGCCTTATTTACAGTCAAAGTGATATGATCATAAAAGTTTAATTTCGTGTCTAATAGGATCCCAAGATCAATAAAAGAGTCCACTATATCCAGTTGATAACCTCCAAGCAAGTAATTAACCGCGATAAAATTATTTCTTGAGAACCGCATACATTTGCATTTTTTAATATTCAGCTCCATCACGTTGTACTCGCACCACAAAAAGAAATTATTGAGATCACTTTGAAGATAAATATGCTCGATGAAATTATTAAAGGGGAGAAAAACTTTTACATTGTCAGCATACATCAATATATTAGCAAAATTAATCATGTTGGGAAGATCGTTCATAAACAGCGAAAAAGAAGTGGACCAAGATGGCTGCCCTGAGGAACACCATAAGCTATTGTTCACATATACGGTCTGCTTTCTACCAGTCAAAGACGACTCTAGCCATCTTAAACTCCTATGATCCTAAATCCAATTTAGTTAACAGAAGTTTGTGATTCACTTTATCGAACGCTTTAATCTAAGATCCATAAAAATTACATCAGTTTGCTTCTGTTGAGAAAAGACCGCCTTTATCATGGATGTTAATTGAAGCACATTAGTCGTTGTTGAACAGCCCTTTCGGAAACCATGTTGATGAGGTGATAATAACGATGAAGTATGATGAACCAAAAAATCGGCAATCAGTTTCTCGAACATTTTTGGAATAGCACTCAGTTTTGCCCTATAATTTGTAACATCAGACTTATTGCCAGATTTAAAAAGCGGTATAATATACGAGTCCTTCCAACACACAGTAAAATATCCACAATTAATCGAGGTATTAAACAATATGACTAATGGTGTGATGAATGACTCTGCACATCGATTTAAAATACAACTTGGAACCCCATCAGGACCAGGATACAATTCAAAAATAAATTTCTTAGCATATATTCTTATAAATTATTTCGCAAATCTTTAATTTTAATTAAATAACACTATTTTTTGGGAGTATTAGTTCCTTAGACTTTTTGTCTCAAAAAAAAATTTTTTTTGCCTCGAGCGATTATTTCGCTTATAGGCCCTAAGAGTGCGTATAGAACGCACGTCTTTTACAAACTAATGAAAAAAATCTTTTAAAAAAATTGTTTACTTACTATCCCTATTCAAATGTTCAATTAGGAATTCAGTACGGTTGACTTTGTCCCAGATCTTGCATGCTTCTATCCAAGGCGGTGGTGATTTGGAGTAGACCATTCGCAGAAGTATGGCTTTCCCCTCTTCAGTTTTGGGTGTGACTACCAATTCTTTTTGGTTTACTGATCTTCTTGGTTGTCTTTGGCTCTTCTGGTTTTTGTGCACGCTTCCTGTATTCCTCCAGGGTCAGCGGTTGAGGACCCTGTCCTAATAGCAATTTCTTCATGCCTTTAGGCTAGGCGGATCTTCCTTTACGCAACTGACCGATTTCGGCTGTAATAAAAATTTATTTTGGGTGCTTTTGAGCACACCAGCTGTTGTTATATTTTTTTTCGGGTCCTTGGGTGCTTCAAATTTAGCACACCAAAGCCCAGGCAGGATTGACCTGCTTTTTGGTGCTTGATAAATTAGCACTCCAGAACTGGCAGGACCAATGTTATATTCTGGGTGCTAATATTTGCAGCACTTCCAGAATAGTGGCAGGATCGCCATGTAAATATGACAAAACAACAAAAGGTTTGTTTGTTTGTAACCAAGTGCGCAAGAAGCGCACAGTCTGGCTTTGGTTTATTAATTGATTCTTATCCCTAAAATACAGTGGAGGTATAGCAAGAATTTTAAACAATTATCAAGAACATGAAAATATGAACATGTCCAACACTAACAGTGTTAACAGCATTGGCTATTAAATTGCAAAGGCAAGCAAATTGATCGTTGCTTGAATTTACCAAACAGAAGTGCCATCAATAATGTGTGTGTATGTACATATGTACGTTATTGATAGTTTGTAATGAAAACATAATAAAAGAATTACTTTAAACATGTGTCGACAATGATGACGTTATGAACATGCTATACCTCCCTTTTACAATAATAAAAAAATAATTCTTAAACTAAATTTATTACTATCTTTTTAATTTCTTAATTAAAATTTAGTTCGAGCGTACTATGCTCCTTATTTATAAATATATATTAACAAGAAATATATATATTTTTTTTACTTGAGGCCTCAGTTATTTAGTTAGACATTTTTATTGTATGCTGTGCACAGTGCTGGCTCGATATATGTACAATTGAGAGAGACGCGAATCAAAATTTCATTATTAATGACAAGGATAAAGTTGTTAATATTATCGGTGCATATTTTGAAAATATACATTCAAAAAAGGTGTTCGATATCAACCACACCATACATGTCAACCGTACATTCAATGAGTTTTTGGAGACAAAAGCATCATTCGAGCGGAACGGGACTGTCTTAACATTTGCGGAAACAAAAAGAGCAAATTCCTTTTCGGAAGAGGAAGCGTATAACATATTTATAACACAAGACAATATTAAATATATTTTTAAAAACTTAAAGAGTAAAACATCAACAGGCTTAGATGGCATACCTAATGTAGTGTTAAAAAACATCCCCGAAAGATTAATTCTAGATTATTGCACTTTGTTTAATAATATTATCAACAACTCCTATTATCCAAGCGAATGGAAAAAAGCGAAAGTTATTATCATTCCTAAAAAAGACAAGGATCCTTCTAGAGTTGAAAATCTTCGCCCAATTAGCTTATTACCAAACATAAGCAAAATTTTTGTAATGTGCGTTAATAATACAATTAAAAAATTTTGCAAGAGTAATAACTTAGTAAACGACAAACAATTTGGATTCAAGCATAAACATTCGACCGTCAATGCTATTAATAAATTAGTATCAGATATTAATTGGAATTGGAATAAAAAAATTTGTACAGGAGCTTGTTTGATAGCTATGGTTACAAGGTTTGATTTGAATACTAATTGACTACAAGTTTCCCTTAAACTTGGTTATTTCGTTATACAACATGTTATTTGGTAAATCATTCATAGTAAATAACAACAAGTCTAGTAAGACACTCAGTATGATGAATGGCCTTCAACAAGGCACTGTTAACGCACCAATTCTCTTTAATATTTATACCCTCGACCTTATAAATAAAATTTATAAGATTATTTCATTTGCGGATGATATGATAATTTACCACGCGGAAGATAAAATTTCAAATTTAAACCAAAACTTACAAGCAACCTAGTTAACCTAGTTGAAAAATTCACAATTGACTGGCATATGAAAATTAATGTCGACAAATGTGAAACAATTTTATGTCGTCCAACCGTTGATAAATGTACTTACGACATTAGAACTAACTGGAAATCTTTTAAAATTGTCTCAAATACATTTAACAGCAAAATTACGAACAAGGAGACGGTCAAATATCTTGGAATTCATTTGGATAAATTTTTATATTATGATAAACACGTCGTTAATATTATAAGCAAAGCAAAAAAAAACATTTTTCGCATATAAAAAGCTCTTCTATTCCAAGTATCTAGATAAAAGAGTTAAAACTGTTATGTATCAATCATTAATTAGACCCATAATTACCTACGGCTGCTCAATATGATTTAATATCTCACCTTCTTACATAGAAAAAATAAGAATATTTGAAAGAAAATGCCTAAGTATATGTACTTCGATGAATAGATCACACCAAAGTAATTACTGCAAATATATAACTACTGCAAATATATATAATATAACTAGAATTGACAATTTTATTAAGAAAACATATAATAAGGTGTATCCAATGCGAAGATTTTAATTTAATAATGGCCCCATATTATACAGATATACGTTACATTAGGACCACTGCAGAAAAAGGATTTGTACCACCGGAAGCCTTCTATTTTTAGATAGTAAAGGTTTCATTCAAACTGATACAGGAGTCCCAATCTTTTACCATTTGTACAGACGGGCAACAAACAAATCAATTGACTTTAATAGAGTCGATATGGATAACTTGAGGATTGATACCTCAATTCCTCAAAGAGATAAATATACTACAGAAAATGGTTTCAATAAAAAATATTGGCGGCTGCATTCACAGTAGTTATTCTTCCTTTTTTTATTTTTTAGTACCTGACATAGTTTTATATTATATAAATATACAATGTAATGTTTTCTAAAAAAAATTTTCATTACAGGAGGATATTAGCCAGTTACGAGTATTATTATATAAAAATCGATTGGAATTTTAATTTATTAATAATAATTTATTACATTAAATATATATCTTACTAGGGTACCCCATGAGGGTCATTGTGAGAAAATTAAAAATTGTAAATATCCTCTATCTATTGTTTATTGAAAATAAATAAACAAAAAAAAAACAAAAAATGTACATATGTATGTACGTTATTGACAGTTTGTAATAAAAACAAAATAAAGTAATAAATAATTTAAAGTAATTCTTAAACATGTGTCGTCAATGAGGTCCTCATGAACATGCTACAATTCACAAGGGAATTTGGTTATCCTGGCACACTTCAATGGAAAATTATCAATTTCTCAAACAAAAGCTTTTCTGGCATAATAGGACAAGATTTTTTGATTTAAAATTAACTATGATTAAAATTACATTGAAATACTTAAAAATAAATTGTATTTCGAGGAATATGACTCTGACAAATATTTTCAAAATATTTGTAATTTAGAACATACAGAAAACAAAAAAATACATACAGAAAATAAAAAAATATTCGTACTTGTTTTGTGCAGGTGCTGCTTCGATAATCGAACTTGGGCCATTGTTATATTGTACTTCAGTTGATTGCGTTGTATTCCTGAAGCTGCAAACTAGAATTCAAGAGACATAAAGTAGGATTCGATATTTGTAGAACTCGTATTGGGTGGAGTTAAGCGAACAGCCGAAGATGCATCCACACTTACGTTGTTTGCTCCTTGTTGGGCATCTTCCAGTTTGACGTCTTCATCTTTTTCGTTGCCGCCAGCCATTTTCTAATAAATTTTTAAGTAAAAATTTTAATATGTTTTATTTTAACTATTTATGTTTAAAATCTTCGGGGTCACCAATTTAACGATTTAAGTTATCGTCTAAAACACTTTAGAGTTTTTATGATGATTGTTAAATTGTATTTAAAGAAACTACTTTAAAAATTTTTACAAATTTTTACGAGAAAAAATGTGTTTTTATAGCGGAAGATTTTTTGAAGTAAAAGTCCCGTTTTTTGTGTGTTGCCAAAAATGCGATTTTTTAAAAATGATAAATTTAAATTTGATTTGCAGTGCTGCCACATATATATTAACAAGAAATATATATATATTTTTTTACTTGAGTTCTCAGTTATTTAGTTAGACATTTTTATTGTATAGTCTATTCTTATGTACTATTTGTTCCTTATTAGTTATCTTATCCACTATGGTTACATTATTTCTTAAATCTAATTTCTTAATTTTATATGGACCTTTATATTGGTTATCCAATTTATGTCCGGTTTCATTTTTAAGGAATACTAAATCCCCTATTCTAAAATTATAATCTAATGTATTCCTATCATAATTATTCTTTTGATTAATTTTATTTATATTAAATATATTTATATATAATAATTGTTTGGCTCTCTTAAGTGCTACTTCTAATTTTGCTTCTTTAGCATAATCATCCACGTTATATAGTGGTGCAACTCTATCTACCTCATTGAAATTTTTAAAACTATTTGGGATTTTACTGAAAACTAATTCATAAGGACAGTAATTATGTACTGTTGATGGTGTTGTATTAAATTATTTATTATTCTAAAATTATAATCTAATGTATTCCTATCATAATTATTCTTTTGATTAATTTTATTTATATTAAATATATTTATATATAATAATTGTTTGGCTCTCTTAAGTGCTACTTCTAATTTTGCTTCTTTAGCATAATCATCCACTTTATATAGTGGTGCAACTCTATCTACCTCATTGAAATTTTTAAAACTATTTGGGATTTTACTGAAAACTAATTCATAAGGACAGTAATTATGTACTGTTGATGGTGTTGTATTAAATTATTTATTATTCTAAAATTATAATCTAATGTATTCCTATCATAATTATTCTTTTGATTAATTTTATTTATATTAAATATATTTATATATAATAATTGTTTGGCTCTCTTAAGTGCTACTTCTAATTTTGCTTCTTTAGCATAATCATCCACGTTATATAGTGGTGCAACTCTATCTACCTCATTGAAATTTTTAAAACTATTTGGGATTTTACTGAAAACTAATTCATAAGGACAGTAATTATGTACTGTTGATGGTGTTGTATTAAATTATTTATTATTCTAAAATTATAATCTAATGTATTCCTATCATAATTATTCTTTTGATTAATTTTATTTATATTAAATATATTTATATATAATAATTGTTTGGCTCTCTTAAGTGCTACTTCTAATTTTGCTTCTTTAGCATAATCATCCACTTTATATAGTGGTGCAACTCTATCTACCTCATTGAAATTTTTAAAACTATTTGGGATTTTACTGAAAACTAATTCATAAGGACAGTAATTATGTACTGTTGATGGTGTTGTATTAAAACAGTAAGTAAAATACCTAAGCCATTCATTAAAGTCGTCTTTATCTACTGATATATATGAGCGTACATATTCATTAAATGTTCTGTGAGTTCTTTGTATTGTACCTAATGTCTGGTGATGATGTGCTGTAGAAGTTAATTTTTCAACTTTCAATAGGTTGCAAAGTTCAGTCAGTATCGAGTTTTTGTATTCTGTACCCATGTCCGTAATGAACGTCTTCATTGGACCATAGGTAAGTACAAAGTTTTCAAATATCGCTTTAGCGACAGTTTTTGCTGATTTATCTGGTATTGATACCGTTACCAAATATTTAGTTAAGGCACATATCAATGTGACTGCATATTCATTTCAATTTATTGATCTAGGAAATGGTCCGATTGTATCTGCATACACCGTATCAAATGGCATAGTAGGTGTTTCTGTGGGAGTCATCGGACTTTTAATGTGTTTGGTTATTTTTGCTAAGTGACATTTTTGACATGATTTTACGTATTTAGCTATGTCTTTTGTCATGTTATTGCAGTAGTAGTATCTTTTTATTTTTTCTGTGGTTCTAAATATCCTGCAATGACCTCCTTCAACCGGGTCATCATGGTACTTCAGCATTATTTCTAGAATTGGTTTAGCATTCTTATTATTTATTATTGTTACTTTATTTAATAGCGCTATTTTAATTTTACGTAATACATTATTGCTAGTATCTTTAAATTCCTTAGTTGAGATAAATTCGTAGGTGCTAAGTGTAGTTTATTTTCACTTCCACTTCCTCGAGCCCAGAGAAAAATTGTCTTAAGGCAAGTTTCTCTTTAGTAAACAAATCACTAATTTTTATGTTAGCTACAATAGATTTTCCTTTCTTTATATAAATTTTACTAGGAAAAATCTTTAATTTATAACATTTTCTGTCGTCAGTATTTTTAATTGGCACATATATTTTGGGCTTTTCAATTTTATTTGTTTTATGCTGATTTATTATTTTACTACTGTCTTTATTTGTTGTCATCGACCTTGTCGTGACTCAGTACAGAAGATACTTTTTTGTTTATTTCTTTAAAGTCATTTATTGTAATTCGTGACAATGCGTCTGCGACATAATTGTCTTTTCCAATATCAACCAAGTAAATTTTTTAACAATATTCAAGGTCCATTTATATATCATATACATATCAACTTTAGAATCTATTTCTTAACAATTATTTATTTTTTTTTTGAGTTTATTTATTTATTTATTTAAGTCAATGGACAAATTCCTTACTGACTAATAACAAAAATATGTACGAATAAAATTAAATACAATTACAAACAGTTTCTTCAATACAAAAGTAATTGTTACAATAAAAATATGAAAAGTTATGAATTGAGAAAAACAATAACCTTCCGTTTTATAACGCAAGAATTTAAAGAAAAATCAACAGCATAATTAGTTCTGCAGAATTAAATATAAATAAGATTATAACAGCGGAAGTAACGACAAGGAATTAGAATTTAACAGATCTTAACAAAAATTCACAGCAAGTATTACCATTGATCAGGTTAATCATAAAGGATATACTTAACATTGTTCGACGACTCCTAAGGGTAGGCAGTTTTATTAATTAAAATTGGTCTGACGAGCGATACATATAGCTGTTTCGTAATAAATGGATCAGAAATTTTTTTTGACCCAACGTTCTATGAAGCCAAGAGTGCTTCTTGCCTTATTTACAGTCAAAGTGATATGATCATAAAAGTTTAATTTCGTGTCTAATAGGATCCCAAGATCAATAAAAGAGTCCACTATATCCAGTTGATAACCTCCAAGCAAGTAATTAACCGCGATAAAATTATTTCTTGAGAACCGCATACATTTGCATTTTTTAATATTCAGCTCCATCACGTTGTACTCGCACCACAAAAAGAAATTATTGAGATCACTTTGAAGATAAATATGCTCGATGAAATTATTAAAGGGGAGAAAAACTTTTACATTGTCAGCATACATCAATATATTAGCAAAATTAATCATGTTGGGAAGATCGTTCATAAACAGCGAAAAAGAAGTGGACCAAGATGGCTGCCCTGAGGAACACCATAAGCTATTGTTCACATATACGGTCTGCTTTCTACCAGTCAAAGACGACTCTAGCCATCTTAAACTCCTATGATCCTAAATCCAATTTAGTTAACAGAAGTTTGTGATTCACTTTATCGAACGCTTTAATCTAAGATCCATAAAAATTACATCAGTTTGCTTCTGTTGAGAAAAGACCGCCTTTATCATGGATGTTAATTGAAGCACATTAGTCGTTGTTGAACAGCCCTTTCGGAAACCATGTTGATGAGGTGATAATAACGATGAAGTATGATGAACCAAAAAATCGGCAATCAGTTTCTCGAACATTTTTGGAATAGCACTCAGTTTTGCCCTATAATTTGTAACATCAGACTTATTGCCAGATTTAAAAAGCGGTATAATATACGAGTCCTTCCAACACACAGTAAAATATCCACAATTAATCGAGGTATTAAACAATATGACTAATGGTGTGATGAATGACTCTGCACATCGATTTAAAATACAACTTGGAACCCCATCAGGACCAGGATACAATTCAAAAATAAATTTCTTAGCATATATTCTTATAAATTATTTCGCAAATCTTTAATTTTAATTAAATAACACTATTTTTTGGGAGTATTAGTTCCTTAGACTTTTTGTCTCAAAAAAAAATTTTTTTTGCCTCGAGCGATTATTTCGCTTATAGGCCCTAAGAGTGCGTATAGAACGCACGTCTTTTACAAACTAATGAAAAAAATCTTTTAAAAAAATTGTTTACTTACTATCCCTATTCAAATGTTCAATTAGGAATTCAGTACGGTTGACTTTGTCCCAGATCTTGCATGCTTCTATCCAAGGCGGTGGTGATTTGGAGTAGACCATTCGCAGAAGTATGGCTTTCCCCTCTTCAGTTTTGGGTGTGACTACCAATTCTTTTTGGTTTACTGATCTTCTTGGTTGTCTTTGGCTCTTCTGGTTTTTGTGCACGCTTCCTGTATTCCTCCAGGGTCAGCGGTTGAGGACCCTGTCCTAATAGCAATTTCTTCATGCCTTTAGGCTAGGCGGATCTTCCTTTACGCAACTGACCGATTTCGGCTGTAATAAAAATTTATTTTGGGTGCTTTTGAGCACACCAGCTGTTGTTATATTTTTTTTCGGGTCCTTGGGTGCTTCAAATTTAGCACACCAAAGCCCAGGCAGGATTGACCTGCTTTTTGGTGCTTGATAAATTAGCACTCCAGAACTGGCAGGACCAATGTTATATTCTGGGTGCTAATATTTGCAGCACTTCCAGAATAGTGGCAGGATCGCCATGTAAATATGACAAAACAACAAAAGGTTTGTTTGTTTGTAACCAAGTGCGCAAGAAGCGCACAGTCTGGCTTTGGTTTATTAATTGATTCTTATCCCTAAAATACAGTGGAGGTATAGCAAGAATTTTAAACAATTATCAAGAACATGAAAATATGAACATGTCCAACACTAACAGTGTTAATAGCATTGGCTATTAAATTGCAAAGGCAAGCAAATTGATCGTTGCTTGAATTTACCAAACAGAAGTGCCATCAATAATGTGTGTGTATGTACATATGTACGTTATTGATAGTTTGTAATGAAAACATAATAAAAGAATTACTTTAAACATGTGTCGACAATGATGACGTTATGAACATGCTATACCTCCCTTTTACAATAATAAAAAAATAATTCTTAAACTAAATTTATTACTATCTTTTTAATTTCTTAATTAAAATTTAGTTCGAGCGTACTATGCTCCTTATTTATAAATATATATTAACAAGAAATATATATATTTTTTTTACTTGAGGCCTCAGTTATTTAGTTAGACATTTTTATTGTATGCTGTGCACAGTGCTGGCTCGATATATGTACAATTGAGAGAGACGCGAATCAAAATTTCATTATTAATGACAAGGATAAAGTTGTTAATATTATCGGTGCATATTTTGAAAATATACATTCAAAAAAGGTGTTCGATATCAACCACACCATACATGTCAACCGTACATTATTCGAGCGGAACGGGACTGTCTTAACATTTGCGGAAACAAAAAGAGCAAATTCCTTTTCGGAAGAGGAAGCGTATAACATATTTATAACACAAGACAATATTAAATATATTTTTAAAAACTTAAAGAGTAAAACATCAACAGGCTTAGATGGCATACCTAATGTAGTGTTAAAAAACATCCCCGAAAGATTAATTCTAGATTATTGCACTTTGTTTAATAATATTATCAACAACTCCTATTATCCAAGCGAATGGAAAAAAGCGAAAGTTATTATCATTCCTAAAAAAGACAAGGATCCTTCTAGAGTTGAAAATCTTCGCCCAATTAGCTTATTACCAAACATAAGCAAAATTTTTGTAATGTGCGTTAATAATACAATTAAAAAATTTTGCAAGAGTAATAACTTAGTAAACGACAAACAATTTGGATTCAAGCATAAACATTCGACCGTCAATGCTATTAATAAATTAGTATCAGATATTAATTGGAATTGGAATAAAAAAATTTGTACAGGAGCTTGTTTGATAGCTATGGTTACAAGGTTTGATTTGAATACTAATTGACTACAAGTTTCCCTTAAACTTGGTTATTTCGTTATACAACATGTTATTTGGTAAATCATTCATAGTAAATAACAACAAGTCTAGTAAGACACTCAGTATGATGAATGGCCTTCAACAAGGCACTGTTAACGCACCAATTCTCTTTAATATTTATACCCTCGACCTTATAAATAAAATTTATAAGATTATTTCATTTGCGGATGATATGATAATTTACCACGCGGAAGATAAAATTTCAAATTTAAACCAAAACTTACAAGCAACCTAGTTAACCTAGTTGAAAAATTCACAATTGACTGGCATATGAAAATTAATGTCGACAAATGTGAAACAATTTTATGTCGTCCAACCGTTGATAAATGTACTTACGACATTAGAACTAACTGGAAATCTTTTAAAATTGTCTCAAATACATTTAACAGCAAAATTACGAACAAGGAGACGGTCAAATATCTTGGAATTCATTTGGATAAATTTTTATATTATGATAAACACGTCGTTAATATTATAAGCAAAGCAAAAAAAAAACATTTTTCGCATATAAAAAGCTCTTCTATTCCAAGTATCTAGATAAAAGAGTTAAAACTGTTATGTATCAATCATTAATTAGACCCATAATTACCTACGGCTGCTCAATATGATTTAATATCTCACCTTCTTACATAGAAAAAATAAGAATATTTGAAAGAAAATGCCTAAGTATATGTACTTCGATGAATAGATCACACCAAAGTAATTACTGCAAATATATAACTACTGCAAATATATATAATATAACTAGAATTGACAATTTTATTAAGAAAACATATAATAAGGTGTATCCAATGCGAAGATTTTAATTTAATAATGGCCCCATATTATACAGATATACGTTACATTAGGACCACTGCAGAAAAAGGATTTGTACCACCGGAAGCCTTCTATTTTTAGATAGTAAAGGTTTCATTCAAACTGATACAGGAGTCCCAATCTTTTACCATTTGTACAGACGGGCAACAAACAAATCAATTGACTTTAATAGAGTCGATATGGATAACTTGAGGATTGATACCTCAATTCCTCAAAGAGATAAATATACTACAGAAAATGGTTTCAATAAAAAATATTGGCGGCTGCATTCACAGTAGTTATTCTTCCTTTTTTTATTTTTTAGTACCTGACATATTTTATATTTATTATTTATTTTATATTATTTTATTTATTATTTTATATTATATAAATATACAATGTAATGTTTTCTAAAAAAAATTTTCATTACAGGAGGATATTAGCCAGTTACGAGTATTATTATATAAAAATCGATTGGAATTTTAATTTATTAATAATAATTTATTACATTAAATATATATCTTACTAGGGTACCCCATGAGGGTCATTGTGAGAAAATTAAAAATTGTAAATATCCTCTATCTATTGTTTATTGAAAATAAATAAACAAAAAAAAAAAACAAAAAATGTACATATGTATGTACGTTATTGACAGTTTGTAATAAAAACAAAATAAAGTAATAAATAATTTAAAGTAATTCTTAAACATGTGTCGTCAATGAGGTCCTCATGAACATGCTACAATTCACAAGGGAATTTGGTTATCCTGGCACACTTCAATGGAAAATTATCAATTTCTCAAACAAAAGCTTTTCTGGCATAATAGGACAAGATTTTTTGATTTAAAATTAACTATGATTAAAATTACATTGAAATACTTAAAAATAAATTGTATTTCGAGGAATATGACTCTGACAAATATTTTCAAAATATTTGTAATTTAGAACATACAGAAAACAAAAAAATAATGAATAGTATTGATTTATCCCATACAAATCACGAAGAACGTCAGGCAATTTTAAAATTGCTTACTGAATTTGAACACTTGTTCTTTAAAGAGGGGGATGTTTTATCATGCACAAATGAAGCTTGTAATGAAATAATAACTACAAATGAAAGCCCAGTGTATTCCAAAATATATAGGTACCCTCAAGTACATGAGCAAGAAATAAAACGTCAAATTAAAGATATGATGGAACATAAAATTATACGTGTAAGTAATTTACCTTATAACAGTCCATTGTGAATCGTTGTTATAGATTAAGATAAACTTAATCAATTCACGGTCGACGATAAATATCCTATTCCCAATTTAAATTCACTATTAGATAAACTTGGAAAAGCACAGTATTTCACAACTCTGGATTTGGCCAAAGGTGTCCATCAAATACCGGTTAGGGAAGAAGATAGAGCAAAAACAGCTTTTTCAACACGCTTTGGGCATTACGAATTCCTAAGGTTAATGAATAAAGTTCTCAGTGATTACATAACTAAGATTTACGTCATCTATATGGACGATATATTGGTGTTTGGCACCTCCTTACAAGAACACTTAACAAACCTTAAATTAATACTCCAAGCACTTAATAAAGCGAAACTTAAAATACAAGTGGATAAATGCGACTTCCTAAAAAAACACAATTTTTGGGACATATCTTAACGACTGAAGGAGTAAAACCAAATCCCTTGAAAATCCAAAAAATTCAAAATCATAAATTCCAAATACTACACAAAAGATAAAATCCTTTCCAGGAATGACTGGATTTTATAGAAAATTTATAAAGGACTATGCAAAAATTGCATATCCAATGACACGATTTTTAAAAAACGATCAACCAATTAACACAAATGATCCAAGTTTTATTACTTCCTTTGAAAAACTTAAATTCTTGAAATAAACTCACCGATATTACGATATCCTAATTTTATGCATATGTAATTAAATAAAACAACTGATTGGCTTCGCGATCAATTCAAGAATGTTCTTTATTGTTCCGCTATTCTTATTTATACTTGTCATTATCGACAGGGTTGTAAAAAGTAGTATTTTAGATAATTTATCTTTAGTACAGAGTTGTAATATTATATAGTATAAACCTAGTTTTAAAAATAGCAATAATGATATTAAGTGAGGGGTTGCCACTATACCTCCCTTTTTTATTTTATTTTTATTTTATACACTGGTGGCCAAAACAAAAGCAACTGACATTACACTTTGATATTTTAGCAAATATGTTCCGCTATAAAGGTTAAAACTGGATGTTTTTTGGTTTTTATGTTTACACATTATTCAGACTAAACGTAAATGCAAAAAAATTATAATCAATTTGCTTAAAATATTGCTTTTCTTTCAAAATAACGAAATAACCATAAAATTCTAGTGGTCAAAACTAAAGCAACTTTCGTACTTCTGTAACAAAACTTAAAAATTAAATTAATAGTCAATAGCGTAACCCTTATTTTTAATGACGGCAGCACATCTACGGGGTGTTGAATCAATTAGCCTCTTAATTTGATCTTTAGAAATACTGTTCCATGCGTTCTGGATACGATTAAAAATGGGGTGTTTATTTGTCCCTAAATCCCTTTTTATTTTGCGGTCAACTATGCTCCAAAGGTTTTCAATACGGTTAAGGTCTATCGATTAACCTAGCCACCCGAGAACAATTACTTTTGATTGACTCAACCATCCCTTAACAAATTTTGAAGCATGATTTGGGTCATTGTCATGTTGGAAAACCCAAACCAGTGGCATGTTCTCTTCTGCGTATGGCAGCATTACGTTTTCCAACAGATTTTTATAAACAAATCGATCCATTTTCTCAGTAATTTGATAAATTAGTCCAACTCCATCGTATGAAAAACAGCCCCACACCATTATTGAGCCTCCACTATTTTTTTCCGTTCCTTTATAATATTGCGGTTTAAGGCGTTCATTTTTTGGTCTCCTTACGGTGAAGTTCTTCATGTCTGAAACTTTTTTATATAGAATTTGGATTCATCGGAGAACAATATGCTTCTCCACTGAGCATGACTTCAACCAATATGGGCCTTTCCAAAAGCTAACCTGGCTCTGCGATTTTTCTGGGAAATAAATGGTTTCTTTGATGGTTTCCGAGCATTTAAATCTGCTTCTACAGCTGTAGAGTTGGACTAATTTATCAAATTACTGAGAAAATGGATCGATTTGTTTATAAAAATCTGTTGGAAAACGTAATGCTGCCATACGCAGAAGAGAACATGCCACTGGTTTGGGTTTTCCAACATGACAATGACCCAAATCATGCTTCAAAATTTGTTAAGGGATGGTTGAGTCAATCAAAAGTAATTGTTCTCGGGTGGCTAGGTTAATCGATAGACCTTAACCGTATTGAAAACCTTTGGAGCATAGTTGACCGCAAAATAAAAAGGGATTTAGGGACAAATAAACACCCCATTTTTAATCGTATCCAGAACGCATGGAACAGTATTTCTAAAGATCAAATTAAGAGGCTAATTGATTCAACACCCCGTAGATGTGCTGCCGTCATTAAAAATAAGGGTTACGCTATTGACTATTAATTTAATTTTTAAGTTTTGTTACAGAAGTACGAAAGTTGCTTTAGTTTTGACCACTAGAATTTTATGGTTATTTCGTTATTTTGAAAGAAAAGCAATATTTTAAGCAAATTGATTATAATTTTTTTGCATTTACGTTTAGTCTGAATAATGTGTAAACATAAAAACCAAAAAACATCCAGTTTTAACCTTTATAGCGGAACATATTTGCTAAAATATCAAAGTGTAATGTCAGTTGCTTTAGTTTTGGCCACCAGTGTATATACAGTGCATGACAAAACAATGGAAACTTGTTCAAAAATTTATTTATGTGTTACAATCGGACGAAAATTTAAAAATCTTTTTAAGAAATCGGCAAAATATTAATGCCTTTTATTAATATGCACTGTTATTAACATTTCTGTATTTTAAAAAATATATAAAAAGACTATATAATACAGTAATTTAAAAAAAAAATTCTATTCACATATTTGATGTTGACAAAACAATGGAAACTTTGGAAACTTTTTAATTTTTGAATTATATAATTCATTTTTATACATAATTTTAATATACAGAAACGTTAACAACAGTGCATATTAATAAGCTCCACAAATGTTTTGCCGATTTTTAAAAAACATGTTAAATTTTCGTCCGATTAAATACACTTTTGAAAAAGTTTCCATTATTTTGTCAAGCACTGTATATCTTTCAATCCATTTATTTCAAAGTTTAAATTTAAATATAAATACACATGAATAATAGTAAAAATAAATAATATAAAATGTATTTAAAATTATAAGAAATTTCTTATAAATAATTTGTAAGTGGGGTAGGTATACCTCCCTTAAAAAAAAAAAATTGGTATTAGTATAAGAAAGAAGAAAAAAGTTAATTTACAATGGCAACAAGAATGTATTAAATTATTAATTTGTTTCTGGTTTTTTGTTTTATTTTCAAACTTTTCTGATTTTGTCTTTATGAACTGTTTTTTCCTTTTTTGTTTCGTTATTGTAAATAGTTACGTTAACACCATTTATACTTTTGACAACATGAGGACCGTCATATATGTTCTTATGTTTTTCGTAAGGTTCTTTTTTTAGCACAACATTATCAGCAACTTTAACTGCTAATGGATTTGCAAATTTATAGAGTAGTTTGTTCCTCGCTTTGTTATTGTCTATTAAACGTCTTGCAATAATGTTAGTCTTTTGTAATCTATGTTTTACCTCTTTACTATAACTGTCCAAATTATAAAGTGGATCTAAACTTTCTGTTATGTTATTTGGCATTGTAGCAGTTTTCCCAAATACTAACTCGAAAGGTGTAAACCGATTATCAAATGCAATATTTTTAGTGTTGTGGTAAAAAGTGAAATATTTTAAGTAAGTGTCCCAATCAGCAATGTTCTCCCTGATATATGCTCGAATATATTCATTAAATACGTGGTGGTTACGTTCAACTGTACCCACACTTTGATGGTGATAAGCCGTTGAAAAATTTAAGTTTACTTTAAGTAATTTACATAATTCAGTAAATAATTCGTTCTTGAACTCAGTTCCCTGATCTGATTTTATAGCTTTCATTCTACCGTAGATTAAAATGAAATTCTCAAATATTGAACGTGCAACAGTATGAGGTGATTTGTCAGGTACCGGAATAGTAATAAAAATTTTTCGATCGTCCCCGGCCTCACACTAACCCACCCTCACCCGACCGCGGAGGGACACGTACACACTACAGTCCGGACTGTAGCGGGTAAGGCAAAAGTAATGGCAACGAGAACATAAATCAGCTACAGAACTTAATCACAAGCTGAATAAAGTTACAATAAACAGGAACTACCTATAACAAGAACGTAAATACATTTTTATATACTAATTTACAAATTAATGCCAGCATATAAGCTACGTTTTATATTACAAACACTACTATTAAAATCAATAAAATCATAATATAAGTCAAAATCGTTACATAATCTACGAAAAGGAAAATTACATCCATAGATTGTTCTATAAAAATCTAAAGAAAGAGGACGATAGCGCCGTGAAAATTTTGCTGGAATACTGAAATTCAGGTTACAAAGCAAAAACTCAGAATCGATATCACATTTATATTTATATATATCACAAATAATAGACGCATACTCAAAAATAGGACTAACAAGTGAAATGTATAGCAGTCTCGTTATATAAGGATCAATGAATTCCCTAGCCCATCTTTTCACAAAACCAAGAACAGCCCGCGCCTTGCCAATCATCATACTAATATGATCAATAAAAGACAATTTCATATCCAATAATACTCTCAGAGCAAGAAATGTAGTCACAGTTTCCAAAGGGCAAGAATTAATCACATAAGAGGACGAAATTACGCCCCCGCGAGAGAAAACCATGCATTTACATTTCTTCAAGTTAAGATCCATTAAATTAATTCTGCACCAAGTTACAAAAAATCAATATTTCGCTGAAGAACAGACTGACCATTATCATCACCAAAAGTATAAAATAATTTAACGTCATAAGCATACATCAGAATATTACAATCAGAAATAGCACAAGGAAGATCATTAAGAAACAATAAGAACAGTAAAGGACCCAAATGGCTAACCTGCGGACAGTCTTAGACAATACATTCCTAAACAATACCCCCTGAGTCCTAAATGAGAGGTAGGAGTCCAGCAAACGATGAATAATGCAGGAATACCGATTAATGAAAGTTTAAGAAGCAAAATTCTATGATCAACCTTATCAAAAGCTTTACTGAAATCAGTATAAATTACATCAGTCCGAGCTCTGGCAAGCAAACCCCTGAAAACATGTTTAGTAAATTCAAGAAGATTAGTGACAGTCGACCTACCTTTTAAAAAACCATGTTGGAAAGGGGAGTAGTATGTTTATGCCGCTTCGCGCTCAATCCCTCCATACGAATTTGGGATCATGCCTACGCTACAGTCGGTAGTTTAAGTTAGTTGATAGGTTTGTAACATTTAGATTGGACGGACAGAATGAGTGTGTGTGTGTGTCATTTTGAAAGTGTGTAGGTTCGTCTCGAGTCTGAGTTCATGATGCCGATGATCCGCGAGTGCGTGATGTAGGGTACCGTAAACTCATGTTGTTGACTTGTGCAATGTTATGCTTTTGTTTATTTTATTTTTTAATGTAAACAAATTTTAAAACGCTTGACTCATATTACAGTTTTTAATGTAAACAAATTTTAAAACGCTGACTCAAGAAATATGCAGCTGTGTGCACGTCTACATCGTATACCCAAATAGAAACATGATTATGCATGTTCATTCTATTTGTGTTAATATGAGTATATATGAGTGTGTGCACGTACATAAGATCAAAATGAACATTTTTTAAAGTAAACAAATACAAAATTTTGGGATGTGGTTATGTTTAATTAATTTTTTTTTATGATTCAATGCGATATATTTCCGTTATGTGTGGTCCTTTTCTTGTGGACAAATGTGGGATAACGACATATTGTTGCTGTAAACAATAGCAACACTTTGTTATAAATAAAAGCAGCGTGACTCCTTATCGTTTCTTACTCTTAAGGATAAGATCAATAAGAATATTTATTAATGTAAACAAATTTTAAAACGCTTGTCTCATATTACAGTTTTTAATGTAAACAAATACAAAATTTTGGGATGTGGTTGTGTTTAAATAATTTTTTTTTTGTATGATTCAATGCGATATATTTCCGTTATGTGTGGTCCTTTTCTTGTAGACAAATGTCGGATAACGACATATTGTTGCTGTAAATAATAACCGCGCGACTCCTTATGATGTCTTATTCTTAAGCATACGATCAATAAGAATATTTTTTTTTTTTACTGTAAACAAATTTTAAAACGCTGACTCAAGAATTATGCAGCTGTGTGTACGTTTACATCATATACCTAAATAGAAACATGATTGTGCATGTTCATTTTATTTGTGTTTATATGAGTATATATGAGTGTGTGCATGTTTCCTCATCTACATCCCAGAGTATAAATTGACTTGTTACCAGGATTTAGAAGTCATTCTTGAGTTAGAAATTGGTAGCAAGTTATATTTTCAAGTGCAAAATTTAAAAAGAAAAAATGTCTGGATTTATTTGTGAAGTTTGTAAAAAAGTATTCACTCTGAATACAAATTTAAGAAGACATCATAGATTGTATCATGATGGACCATCCACATCATTTAAATGTACACCTTGCAATAAGTATTTCTCAAACCAACTGAATTATCAACAACACATCTCACAACATTCAAAGATTGGAGATGGAGGAGAAACTTTTAAGGCTGTTAATTGTACGGACTGTAATCAACATATTCCAAAGACAAATTGGCATCAACATATTAGAACAAATGCTCACAAACTTAATTGTGCTAATAATATCCTAAATGATATTAATGGTGTTGATATTGATGACGATGAAGTAAAATGTGTTAGATCAGTGTTTAATAATCGCGTCATTACATATTTGATTGCAAATAATAAGGAAACGAATTTAATACCTGAGAACTTTTTATCGGGAATTAAATTCAAAGTGGTTAAGCTGTTAAGTGATGTGATTCAGAAACATGATAATATAAAATTCAATCTGGAGATTTTTTGTGAATACATGCTGGTAAAAGAAGAGGAGGATTCATGTTATATTGAAGTAAAATCAAATCAAACTAAAATGGTTATAATTAATCTCTCATCATCAACTGCAGAAGATCTCCTCAATATTTACAAAACACAATGCGATGTTATTGTTAAAAAAATGAGTGAATTCCAGGAACGTGATAGCGGATGGACATTAATACAAATATTACGGATAGAAATTAATATAAATAAATATCAGTGTCTAAAAGGTTCGCAGTATATCCCTCTACCAACCCCAATACAGAGAAAGTTTGCATGCATCAATGTTCAAAATAACAATGAGTATTGTTTCAAGTGGGCAATAATATCAGCATTGTATCCTGTTAATAAAAATTCTGACAGAACCACATTATATAAAATTAATAACATTAGTGATGATATTATTACGTTGGAAAATGGTATTGCTTTAAATTTTGAATATTTGACTTTTCCGCTACCAACGAATAAAATTAAAGATTTTGAAATGAAAAATCCCGATATTAGCGTGAACGTGTTTGGTTTGAATGACAACAACGAGATAGTCGGACCCTACTATTCCAGTATAAATGAAAAGGCTAAGCACATTAATTTGTTATTACTAGAAGATGGTGAGAGGTTCCATTACGTATGGATTAAAAATATTTCAAGGTAAATCAATAATAATTTTATGTTAAAAAAAAAATTATATTAATATAAAATTGTTTCACTTTCAATTTAATTACAGATTAATAAACAGTCAATTAACAAAACATAAACATAAGATACATGTATGTAACACTTGTTTAATACATTTTCAGAGTGAAACGGTGCTGATCAAACACAAAGATGAGTGCAACAAAATTGTAACCAGACTACCCTCTGTAGACAATAATATCGTAAGTTTTAAAAATTTCAAAAAGCAAATGGATGTACCTTTTGTAGTCTACGCTGATTTTGAATGTATTCTAGAGACAATTAATATCCAAAATTCAGGTAATGTTAATTCAATACAAAAACATATTCCATTTGCTTATAGTTATTACATCAAATGTTCATTTAACAATAGTTTAGATAAATTTAACATATACTGTGGTGATGATGCACCAAAACATTTCTTCGTAAATTTAGTTAAAGATTGTAAAGATTTATATGTGAATTATTTAAGTATCGTAAAACCAATGAATACCTTAACACCTTCTCAACAGATTAGACAGAAAGAGGATACAATTTGCCACATTTGTAAACAAATTTTATCTCCTGTAGATCGAGTAGCCGATCATTGTCACTTAACAGGTGAATATAGAGGACCGGCACATAACAAATGTAATTTAGAGTATCAAATAGCAAATTTTATTCCTATATTCTTTCATAATCTTTCATCATATGATTGTCATTTGTTCGTAAGAGAACTTTCTTCTATTGAAGGTGATATAAATGTAATTCCCTTAAACAAAGAACTATATGTATCTATATCGAAAAAGATTAATGTAGATGAAAAAAATACTATAGAACTACGTTTTCTAGATTCTTGTCGGTTTATGCCATCAAGTTTGGAAAAACTAGCGGGATATTTATCAGATAATGATCTGTTGACAGTAAACTCAAGTTATCAAACTCCCTATGAATTTAGTTTAATGAAACGTAAAGGTGTCTTTCCATATGACTATCTAGATTCAGTCAACCGTCTTGAAGAAACAGGACTACCACCCCGATCATGTTTCTTTAATAAACTTACTAATGAGTCGTGTAGCGTAGATGATTACGAACACGCTGAAAAAGTTTGGAATACATTCAAATGTAATAAACTTTTAGATTATCTTGTATTATATTTAAAAGTTGATGTCCTATTGCTTTGTGATGTATTTGAAAATTTCCGCAAGGTTTGTAAAAACATTTACAATTTAGACCCCTGTCAATATTATACTACACCAGGTTTATCCTGGGATGCAATGTTGAAAACAACTGAAATTGAGTTGGAATTATTGACAGATATCAACATGTACAATTTCGTTATGAAGGGTGTTAGGGGAGGTATTGTTCAATGCAGTAAGAGACATGTGACCGCTAATAATAAATACGTTAGTGACTATGATTCAACAAAAGAATCAAATTATCTAATGTATTTAGATGTAAATAATTTATATGGTTATGCAATGTCTCAATATCTCCCCTATATAAATTTTAAATGGCTTGACAACTGTAACGACTTCAATATAACTACTGTAGAAGAAGATTCAGAATTTGGTTATATTTTAGAAGTGGATTTGGAATATCCAACTGTATTGCACGATCACCATAGTGATTTTCCATTCTGTGCTGAAAATAAGAAAATTGAGAATATGAAACTTATAAAAATTAATAACAGACTTAATTGACTAAAAGAATTATATAATACATTACCGCAATCTTCAGCAATGTATTCAACATGGTTTAATTTTGAAAAAAATTCATAGAATTCTGCAATTTAATCAATCGAATTGGTTAAAAAATATATTGATGTAAATAACCATCATAGAACATTGGCTAAAAACACATTTGAACAAAACTTTTTCAAATTACTCAATAATGCTGTCTATGGTAAGACTATGGAAAATGTCGATAAGAGAAAAGACATCAAAATAGTAATGAAATGGGAAAATAGAAGAAAACGATTAAGAGCCAGATCACTAATTGCGAAACCAAATTTTCATAGTTGTATAGAAATTACTGAAGAAATGGTTGCCGTTGAAATGAGTAGAGTGAAAACGGAATATAATAAACCCATTTATATTGGTTTTTCAGTTCCAGAATTATCAAAATGGAAAATGTAAATGTAATGTATTTTCATTACGATTATATGAAGACAAAATATCTTGATAATATTAATCTCTGTTATATGGATACCGATTCATTTATATATGACGTGAAAACAAAATGATATGTATGATGATATTAGAAATGATATTCCAACACATTTCGATACATCTGCTTATTCAAATGAAAATGTTTATAATTTCCCCTTGATGAATAAAAAAATATTGGGAATGATGAAAGATGAATGTAATGGAAAAGTTATTAGGGAATTCATTGGTTTACGAGCTAAAATGTATTCCGTCAAAATAGATAGAGTAAACAAAAAATTAAAAAAATTAAAGGTGTTGGAAATAGTGTAACATCTAGACTAAGTATTAATGATTTTAGAAAATGTCTACTAGAGAAAAAGCTGTATCATGATTCTATATATGTGTTTAGATCTAAGATTCATCAAGTATACACACAATATATAAGTAAATTAACTTTAAGTTATTTAGACGATAAGAGATTTATATGTGAAAATAATGTTGACACTTACGCCTGGGGACATTATAAAATAAAAACCATCAGACTTAACAGTTTATAAGAAATTAAGTGTAAAAAATAAGAAAGAATGTAAACCTATCTATCTATCTACATAATAAATATAAGAAAAAATTAAAACCTACCTATTTATCTACATAATAAAAATAGGAAATAAAAAAATCGTTTATCAGTTGTTTCATTTCAAATTTTGGTTCAGTTTAATATTTTTTAACATTTCCTTTAGATCAGCTCTTGTCTTTACAAGATCTTCTAACATTTTAGTATGGTAATTTTTAGACATTGTGATAATTTTTTCATATTAATTTTGATCTGCTTTGTATCTGTTCCCGATCTGCTTTATATCTGGACACGATCTGCTTTATGTCTGGTCACGATCTGCTTTGTATCTGCTCACGATCTGATTTATACCTGATCATGATCTGCTTGATGTCTTATGTCTATATCTTTTGAATTTGGGTACGCTGTACCGTGCTTTCTAAAAGCTGCATTCCAATAAATTTATTCCTTTGTCTGCTCTTGCTAATTGTTTTTGAAGTTTTGTATCAGGTCCACAAAACTGATAACCAGGTAGATGGAATTCAACAGGTAATTTGTTTATTAAGTTGTTTACAAAACCTCTTCCAATCTTACACTAATTAGGTTTATTTTTTTGGTTTTAACTGTAGTTTATGACCATTTTTTCGTTACTTTCATATCTCTTCGTATGAAACACTGAAACAGTGGCTATACCAGCTATATCAGCTATACCAGCTATACTAGCTATACCAGCTATATCAGCTATACCAGCTAGGCTAGCTGTACTAGCTACACCAACTAGAGTAGCTATACCAGCTATATTAGCTATACTAGCTATACCAGCTAGACTAGCTATACCAGCTGTATCAGGTGTACCAGCTATTAGCCATACTAGCTATACCAGTTATATCAGCTATAGCAGATGTACCAACTACATATATCAGCTATACCAGCAAAACCAGCTATACCAGCTATATCAGCTATACTAGCTATACCAGCTATATTAGCTATACTAGCTATACCAGCTAGACTAGCTATACCAGCTGTATCAGGTGTACCAGCTATTAGCCATACTAGCTATATCAGCTATACCAGATATACCAACTATATCAGCTATACCAGCAAAACAAGCTATACCAGATATACCAGCTATATCAGCTATACTAGCTATACCAGCTATACTAGCTATATTAGCTATACCTGCTGTACCAGTTATACCAGCCTGGTATATACCTGTTACATACCAGGTATATACCTTGCATGTATCTGGTATATACCTGGTATAGCTGGTATGTACCTGGCATAGCCGGTATATACCTGGTATAGCTGGTACAGCTGATACAGCTGGTATAGCTGGTATAGCCGATATAGCTGATATATCTGGTATAGCTAATATAGCTGCTATAGCTGATATAGCTGGTATAGCTAGAATAGCTGATATAGCTGGTATAGCTGGTATAGCCGATATATCTGGTATAGCTGGTATAGCTAGTATAGCTAATATAGCTGGTATAGCTGATATAGCTGGTATAGTTGGTAAAGCTAGTATAGCTGATATAGCTGGTATAGCTAGTATAGCTGGTATAGTTAGTATAGCTGATATAGCTGGTATAGCTGATATAGCTGGTATAGCTAGTATAGCTGGTATAGCCGATATAGCTAATATATCTGTTATAGCTGGTATAGCTAGTATAGCTGGTATAACCAGCTCGCCACTGTTTCAGTGTTTCATACGAAGAGGTATGAAAGTAACGAAAAAAATGGTTATAAACTCCAGTCAAAACCAAAAAAAAAAACCTAATTAGTGTAAGATTGGAAGAGGTTTTGTAAACAACTTAATAAACAAATTACTTGTTGAATTACATCTACCTGGTTATCAGTTTTGTGGACTTGATACAAAACTTCAAAAACGATTAGCAAGAGGAGACAAAAGAATAAATTTATTGGATGCAGCTTGTAGAAAGCAAGATACAGCGTACAAAAATTCAAAAGATATAGTCATAAGACAGCAAGCATATTGTGATCATGTATAAATCAGATCCTGAGCAGATACAAAGCAGATCGTGACCAGATACAAAGCAGATCGTGTCCAGATATAAAGCAGATAGGGAACAGATACAAAGCAGATCAAAATTAATATAAAAATATTATCACAATGTTTAAAAATTACCATACTAAAATGTTGGAAGATCTTGTAAACACAAAAGCTGGAAAATGTATAATTTTCATTACGATTATATGAAGACAAAATATCTTGATAATATTAATCTCTGTTATATGGATACCGATTCATTTATATATGATGTGAAAACAAATGATATGTATGATGATATTAGAAATGATATTCCAACACATTTCGATACATCTGCTTATTCAAAAGACAATCCATATAATTTCCCCTTGATGAATTAAAAAGTATTGGGTATGATGAAAGATGAATGTAATGGAAAAGTTATTAGGGAATTCATTGGTTTGCGAGCTAAAATGTATTCCGTCAAAATAGATAGAGTAGACAAAGAAATTAAAAAAATTAAAGGCGTTAAAAATAGTGTAACATCTAGGCTAAGTATTAATGATTTTAGAAAATGTCTACTAGAGAAAAAGCTGTATCATGATTCTATGTATGTGTTTAGATCTAAGATTCATCAAGTATACACACAATATATAAGTAAATTAACTTTAAGTTAGTTAGACGATAAGAGATTTATATGTGAAAATAATGTTGACACATACGCCTGGGGACATTACAAAATAAATTCTCCATCAACATCATCATCATCAAATTTAAATTCATATAGAGAATTTATGCAAGACGATAATGATCAAATGTTTTTAAATTTAAATTCATATGTAGAATTTATGAAAGACGATGATGATGAAATGTTTTTAAATTTAAATATATAGATTAAGTAGTTGATAAGAAATGTAATATATAAATAATATGAATTAATAAATAAAGAATCTATTATATGTATATAAATTAAACAATTTTTTTTTATTTCATTTCAATTTATATTTATTGAATAAAAATTTTAAACACAAGTGCCCACAATTAAATGTATTAAATTTTTGTTTTCGTTCATAATTATATTCAATAGGAAATTTTAAGTAGTTGACAATCCCAAGTGGTGGTTGTAAGTCTCCAAAGCTATCTAAATATTCTTTATAGTTGTGGTTTTTATAATATGCTACCCAATGTGTTCCCATACCATTTGAATCATCTAAATTAACAATGCCGCATTCTTGCTTGAGTGGTTTTTTAGGTAAAGAATCACGCATGAAAACACCCCTAAAGTATTTAAGATGTTTTCCATATTTATTCAAATCCAAATCTGTTAATGGGCGCATAGGTAGGTTATCTAGTAGTTTTTTGGAGCTGGACTATAGTAGAGACCATATCCAGTTTTATATGGTTTGAGATATACCCCTTTGCCCATTGCAATTGATTCCATATATCTATTGTGACGGTTAGCTTCCGCCAATTGTTCTTTTCCATTTTTGATAGCATTTACTGCTTTGGCAATAGCGGATCCTCCACTTGCTAAACCACCAAGCGCCGACAATGCCGCTAGTACGGGAATAAGTGGAAGAAATCCTCCAATTTTCGGTACAGGTATAACTCTCGGTATTATAATGTCTGCTCGCTTTTCCCTTTAAAATTTGAATGAATAGTCTTTTGTGCTATGTTAACAGCATCATTTATATCAAGTGGTTTCTGTTCTTGCAATTGTTTCAAAGTTTTTCTCACAGTAGCAGTGAATAATTTCTTATTACATTTATTCATATTTCCTTTTCTCGTTCTTTTTGAATTCTTTCTTTTCTTATGCCTCCGCTCCTTCATACCTAATCCAAATTTCACTTTAGCTTTCATAGCGTTTGTCACAAACCACGCGTCAGCACGTTCTTTAATATCACTATCTTTAGATTTAACTCGTTGCCAGGCTTTTTCAACTAATATTTGATCTGCTTGATGTCTTGTGTCTATATCTTTTGATTGTGAATATGCAATATCGTGCTCTCTACAAGCTGCGTCTAACAAATTTATACCCTTATCTCCTCTTGCTAAACGTTTTTCAAGTTTTGTACCAGGTCCACAAAACTGATGACCAGGCAAATGTAATTCAACAGGTAATTTATTTATTAAGTTGTTTACAAGTCCTCTTCTCATCTTACACTGACTGGGTTTTTGTTTTGACTGTAGATTATAACACTTTTTTCGTTAGTTTTATACCTCTAGCAAAAATATCTGAAATCAAGACGATTTCCTATATATACACCAATTTATACGATCACTGTTTCAGGATTTCAGTCAACATGAAGCTAGTTAAACAAACAAAACAAATTATTATAAGAAATATTGATGAATCATCTCAATCAAGAGATAAAACAGTTGTACACAATACATTATTACCGAATTCGATTGGTGCATTGATAGTGGGACCATCGAATTGTGGTAAAACTAATGTGATGATAAGTCTAATTGAAAGTCCTAACGGATTGAGATTTAAAAACATCTATGTATACTCGAAATCATTATATCAACAAAAATATTACTATTTAAGAAAATTAATTAAACCGATAAAAGAAATTAATCTATTAACGTTTTCGGAAAATGAAGAAGTTCTAAGTCCAGCAAAAGCTTATCCACATTCTATAATAATATTCGATGATGTTATTTGTGAGAAACAAAATAGTATAAGAGACTACTTCTGTATGGGAAGACATAAATTTATTGATTGCTTTTACCTGTGTCAAACATATACTAAAATTCCAAAACATCTAATACGTGATAATGCAAATATGATTATAATATTTAAGCAGGATGAAATGAATTTAAAACATATATATAATGATCATGTTATTGGCGATATGACTTTTAAACAATTTGTTGACCTTTGCAGTGAGTGTTGGAAAGATAAATATGGATTTCTTGTTGTAAGCAAGGATGATTTAATAAATAAAGGACGTTATCGAAAAGGATTTGATAGTTTCATACAACTATGATATGTTATTTGATATTAGATAGCAAGCAGATCGTAACCATATATAAAGCAGATCGTAACCAGATATAAATCAGTTCGTGAGCAGATAGCAAGCAGATCATAACCAGATAGCAAGCAGATCGCAACCAGATATAAAGCAGATCGTGAGCAGATAGCAAGTAGATCATAACCAGATTAAATCAAATAAAAAAAATTATTATAATGTCTAAAAATGAACATAATAAAATGTTAGAAGATCTTGTGAAGACAAGAGCTGTTCTAAAGGAAAAGTTAAAAAATATTAAACTGAATCAAATAGATAGAGTTAATTTATTAGAAGATACCTTTCAACCAATAACAAAACCACTTAAAAAAATCATCGGAAAACTTGAAGATAAACATAAGGATATGTATATAGACAACACTTTTGGTGGCGAGGATGATAATTATGATGTAAATGGTGATAATAAAATCATCGCAAAACTTGAACATAAGCATAAGGATGTAGACAACACTATTGATGATGATGATGATTATTATAACGTAAATGGTGTTAGTGACGATTTTCAATATGGAAATAGGTCAACTGATGATAATGATGATGAACAAAACTATAACCATAATAGACCTGTGTCAAGTACATATATCAAAAAATTGAAAAGAAAACAAAGTTTAAAGCTAACGAAAGACTCTCCATTATTTGAAAATATTCAATTACTTATTAATAATAAGCAATTGGATAAAATTTATGGTCTTAATCAAGATGAATACGGAAATTGGAGATATGGCAAGGAAAAATTAATATTTAATAGAGATAATACTATGCGGATAGGAAATATGAAATTGAAAATGACATCTGGATTATTTGAACTAGTATTTCATACAAAACCTCTCCATTATACTAAAAATGATTTAAAGAAATATAAAGAGATTTTAATTCATACCAATGCACATAGACGTCGTTATGAATCTAAGGAACAAGTGAAAGGAACACGAGCCTTCAAATATGTACGAATAATTAAACATTTATTCAAAATAACAACAAAAATTTCAACAAAAGGCAGTGGATTATTGCTAAAATCACTAGATAATCGGAAATCAAACTATATATATTGGGATGATCCTAATGAATTAGTTGACAGACTACGTTTACTTCTCTCATCGGAAGGTGCTGGTCACAACAATCATCAAAACGAAATAATCTCTATTATCGAAGAACTTAAAGAATCTAACATAATTTATTAGAAGAGTGAAAGAGATGTCTTATATTAATAAATTTGGAGAAAGTTTTATTAAATATAATTATAAAAACAAAAATATTGTAATCAAAAAATATATAACACAAATATATGATGATCTAGTTGATCAAATAAACAATTTAAAAAGTGAGATTGAAAATGTTTATCTAAAGCATGACAATGAAATGAAAGTATTCGAAGATAATGTTAATACTTCAATTATACACAATCAAGAAATAATGAGTAATGATGTTAAAAATAAAATTAGCGAACAATCTGTAAAAATTTAGAAAATAAAAGACTATATGGAGAAACTTGAAAAAGCTCTTGATAACTATGTTGAGAAGGCAATAATAGATTCTAAGCAGGAAAACTATAATGGAAATATTGAATACAGAAATAAAATTACAGAGAAATTCAATAAAATTGAAAGTGAAATGAAAGTGTTTAACGAAGCATTCAAGAAAATTGAAATTGAAGTTTTAAAGAGAATTAATATCTATAATCAAAGGTTAAATCATATTTAAGAATATCTATTCAAAACATTCACTCAAAGGAAAAACTAAAAATCGATTAAAATATACTTACACACACACACACACACATACATACACATATAAATAATATGGATTTGAATGCAGACAAAAGACAAATAGTAGAAGAATTACACAAACAAGCTAGAAAAAAATTCAAAAGAAGACGAGTTGTACTGAAGGGAATTGATGATTTATGGCAAGCTGATCTAGTTGAAATGGGAAGCTATGAAACGTATAATAATGGATATCGTTATCTTCTAACAGTTATAGATACTTTTTCAAAAAATCCTGGGCTGTTGCAGTTAAAAATAAAGGTGCACAAAACGTAACGGCTGCTATGAAAAGTGTATTCGATATATCAAAACGAAAACCAAAAAACCTGCAAACCGATGATGGTAGACAGTTCTCTAATAATCAATTTCAACATTTAATGCAATCTCATAAAATTAATCACTATTCAACATATAGTTCTTTGAAAGCATCAATAGTTGAACGATTTAATAGAACATTGAAAGGGATGATGTGGAAAGAGGTTAGCTTTCAAGGAACTTACAAATGGATAAACATATATCAAGAACTAATAGATAAATATAATAATACACTTCATAGAACAATTAAAATGACACCAAATGAAGTGAACTCTTTCAATTAAAAAACTCTTTTGGATACCGTCTACAATAACTTAAAGGTTTTTAGGAGACCTAAGTTTAAAATTGGTGATCATGTTCGTATAAGCAAATATAAACATGTATTTGAAAAAGGATATACACCAAATTGGACTACAGAAATCTTCAAAATCAAAAATATAAGGAATACAAATCCCAATACTTACATTTTAGAAGACTATCGTGGTAGTGAAATTAAAGGTGGATTTTATGAATATGAACTTTTGAAAACAAAATACACTCAAACATATTTAGTTGAAAAAGTATTAAAGAGGAGAGGAAATATGTTGTATGTTAAATGGTTGGGATTTTCATCAAATCACAATTCTTGGATAAATTCAAATAATACTTCAGCAGCGTCATCAATATCATTATAAAAACACTGTAATATTTGAAAATTATTCATTCTCAAGGTATACGTTAAGATGTCCATAACATTAACTCTGAACGGAAATACATCAAAACTAGTTGCTGACTATTTTCCACCCATTGTGCTTGAATCAAATTATGTTTGCGGTCTAATAAGTTTTGATACCTATCACTCAATTCCGAATATTGATTATGATAACAATTTGTTTCATATTGGTAACCATATTATAGAAATTCCTGTGGGATCATATGAATTTTCAGACTTAGCTGATTTTCTATTTAGAAAATATAAAAAGTTGAATGTAAAAGGAAAACTTAATGTTCAATCAAATTATAACACACTACAAACCTACATAGAGAGCTCAATTGATACGATATTTTTCGATAAAGAGAGATCAATTGGAACACTACTTGGATTTAGTAAGAGAGTTCTAAAGCCTGGTGAAGAGCATAAATCAGACAAAACAATAGATATTACAAAAATAAACACTATTTTAATTGAGTGTAATATTGTCAGCGGATCCTATATAAATAACGTTTCTGCTCACACTCTACATCAATTTTCGCTTAACGTGAGTCCTGGCTATAAAATAACAGAAGCACCAGCAAACGTCATTTATTTACCAGTTAATGCTAGATCAATCAACACCATTGTTCTAAAAGTAGCCGATCAGGACGGAAACCTTATCTATTAGATTACATTTGAAACCTCTGAAGGAATGATTATATTTAATAGTAAAAACAATTCCTACAACAACAATTTATTATCAGTATCGCAATCAAAAACATTACACCCATCTCCAGCAATAAAAATATCACAAATAAAAAAAATACACAAAAACAGAGGACACAGAATCTCAGTAGACATAATTGTGAATTTCTAAAACAACTTGGTTTCAAACTAAAACAAAAATGAGTATAATTAACATACTACAACAACCAAATTTTGATAATTCAATCATCAAGAGAGAATATCATAGTTATACATCATATCTACAATCATTTAAGAATAACGATGAAATTCGTATATCAATTCAAAACCAAGATTTGTTAGTTCTACCAAGTGAAAGTTTTCTATACATAGAAGGATTTGCAACAAAAGACGATTCTACAGTCTCTCCATCATTAAAACTCTTAAACAACTGTATGTCCTATCTGTTCGATGAAATTCGTTATGAGATAAATGGTGTAGAAATTGATCGTACACGTCATCTGGGTATAACAACGGATATTAAGAACTATATTTCATTAAATCAATTCGAAAGTGATGCATTAGTAAATGCAGGATGGTCACCAATCAATGAATCTGATCTTTCGCTCATTACTGGAGGTTTTAATTTTTGTGTTCCATTAAAAATGTTACTCGGATTTGCAGAAGATTACAATAAGATAATAGTTAATTCCAAACACGAATTAATTCTTCTACGATCTAAAGATGATTCTCAAGTCTTTAAATCAAATATATCAAGTGAAAAATGTAAACTATCGATTTTAAATATAACATGGAAAGTACCACATGTTCAACTTGCTGATGCCTATAAACTGGAAATGTATAAAACTATCAACAGTCGTCGACCTTTGAACATATCGTTTAGAAGTTGGGATGTGTATTATTACCCCTCTCTTCCCGAAAGCAATACAATATTATGGAATGTTAAGCTTGCTCATGAAAATGAAAGACCTCGATTTCTGTTAATAGCATTTCGAAATAGCTCTAACAAATTTATACATTGTGATCTAACCGACGTTAAAGTTCATCTCAATTCAGAGTCGTATCCCTACGATGATTTAAATCTTAAATTTGATAGAAATCGGTTCGCTCTACTATATCATATATATTCAAAATTTCAAGAAAGTTATTATTCACGCCCCTCGCAACCCTTACTAAAACGAGATAGTTTTAAGACAATTGCACCCATAAATGGTTTTAGATGTAACACATCAAAATGAAGCCGTAAAAACTGGACCTATTGATATACGAATCGAATTGAAGACACAACAAAACATACCACTTAACACGTCTGCATATTGTTTAATTATACATGATAGAATGTTTGAATATGTACCTCTTACAAATGAAGTAAAGAAAATATTGTAAATGTATATTTAACTCTGAATATTTTATATGTTATATAAATAAAAAAGATATAAAAAAAAAAACAAAAAATATTCTTTTAATTTCACAATATTACGAAATTTTAAAATTTGCGTAGGTATATAAAGAGTAAATTTGGTTTATTGTCTAACATTACTGTGTGTCCATCTTATCGTACAGAAGAGATTAAAATATAAATATCAACCTTAACATCTACTGTTTTCAGTACGATCCCGAACACGAGAGGGATATAGACACCGGTGCTAAAATAAATAACCCTAAAGACGAGAGGAGTTATTTTTACGAGCGATTTTAAATCATATAAATAATAAAACCATCAACATAAAATGATTTTAAAGGATATATACAACTTTTTAAAATCATTCTCACACATAATTTCTGATGCAGATAAAACTAAACTGATCAACATACAAACACAACTGGAGTATGTAGACAACCTGAAAAGAATAAAAAATAGGCATGGTGAACATTTCGAGGATTGCGAATGGTCGAATGAAAACAGCACATGTGGTCCTGACACATGCCGCTGTACTTTACAATAAACATAGACTATATCAAGCTGAAAATGAAGTTAAAAATATAATTAATTTTTATAATCTTACTAAATGTAAAAATTGTGTTTTCAATAAATTGTAATTTTCAATAAATTCGAACGAAGAAATTATATAATAAATGAAGAAAAAAAAACTTAACCACATCTGAATTCTTATTTTTAAAAATAATCACCCCATCGCTATAATAAAGAGATTAATTAAAACAAAATAGTTTTTTTTCTTATGTGTATTTTATTTCAGTTTTTTTCTTTGTTATTTTGTACAATATAATACATATATCTATGGAACATAATAATAGTTAAATATTCGTTTATACAGATTGAAAAGTTTTTGCGTTATCATATATTTTTCATAAAATGTTTGACATCGACAAATGTCAAAAGATTCTGAGTAAATTTTTTCACAATAATACAAATGTATGACATTATTAATACATAAAAATGGATAACTTATTTTACTAATATTGTATAGCCTTAGTTCATTAATAATATTTAAAAATAAATCAACATGTTGTTTATCAATTTGATTACTATGTCTATATAATATATCCTCTAACTCAGCTGATGTCACCATTTTTTCCCCTTCTTTAAAAAGTCAATAGCAGGTCGTGTTAGTGCGGGACGATGTACTCTGAACAGAGAGTAATGATTAACTAAACGATATTAACATATTTTTAAAATGGTTTGTAGTTAATGTTTTCAAATGTTTGGAATAGAGTTTTCTGTATTAAGAATTAACTTTACGAAATTTCTAAATAAAATGGTATTTTTTCCAGCACAAATTCGATCACAATTATAGTGATTTTCACAAGTATTTAGATTAGTATTAGATTTATATAAAGTTCTTATATTAGGACAGTTCAGTTCATTTAAATTAATTACACATATTTCTATTTCTCCTTTAAGAAGATCTATTAACCACTTAATTTTATCATTTCCTTTAACATATATGACAGAGTATAGTTGTTCCCTTTTTTTCAAAGTAGTTGTTAAGTAATCTATCACATCTTGTAGTGCAGAGTAACCTTTATTCCAATGTATGCCATGAAAATTGTTAAATAGCCAATTATTGACCTTAATATCCTTATTAGTTAGTTCTGAATGTTTTTCCAACGTTGAAATGAGAAACGTTCGGATTTCAAAATCTGATATTGAAACGCAGACTTCTTTTGCATGAAATTTATCCCCAATGAAAATTCCTTGCACATCAACAATTATAAATCTATTTTGCTGTTGCGGTTCTTGTTTTATAGATGTTGTCATACCCCTAATAAAACTGGAATAATAACAAATATTGCTTTAGAGTTCTATTGTTCTATTTGTATTCTTTATTTAAATTTCATACATTCCAAATTGTAAAGTATAATTAGTAATTCCTTGTTTAATTTTTTTAAAATAAAAATTGCCTTTACAGAGGTTTTCAATTTGATCTCCTGTCATCCTTAAATATTTTTGAGGGAGAAAGACCACATTTTTTTCTAACTCGAGCATTATCCTTTCCCCGAATTTAGTATTCACTCTATTACATTTAATGATTGGATTGATGTAATCTATAGGTATATCCTTTAAACATATTGCTTCCTTCTCGTACTGCTTCAAACTTAGTTTATTAAGACCAGACACTGTGTTCATTTTTTAGTTTTTTTTTCCTTTTTCACGTTTCTAGAGGAACTGCTTTGTATGTTTTCACTATTATTTTCAAAATACGACTATTGAAAAGTTCCATTTAGAATCCCTATTTATATTAAATATACAGTTGTATAATAATTAAAAATCATAAAAAATGCTCACAATTTATACTGTGGTATGTAAATGAGGAAACATGCACACACTCATATATACTCATATAAACACAAATAAAATGAACATGCACAATCATGTTTCTATTTAGGTATATGATGTAAACGTACACACAGCTGCATAATTCTTGAGTCAGCGTTTTAAAATTTGTTTACAGTAAAAAAAAAAAAATATTCTTATTGATCGTATGCTTAAGAATAAGACATCATAAGGAGTCGCGCGGTTATTATTTACAGCAACAATATGTCGTTATCCGACATTTGTCTACAAGAAAAGGACCACACATAACGGAAATATATCGCATTGAATCATACAAAAAAAAATTAATTAAACACAACCACATCCCAAAATTTTGTATTTGTTTACATTAAAAACTGTAATATGAGACAAGCGTTTTAAAATTTGTTTACATTAATAAATATTCTTATTGATCTTATCCTTAAGAGTAAGAAACGATAAGGAGTCACGCTGCTTTTATTTATAACAAAGTGTTGCTATTGTTTACAGCAACAATATGTCGTTATCCCACATTTGTCCACAAGAAAAGGACCACACATAACGGAAATATATCGCATTGAATCATAAAAAAAAATTAATTAAACATAACCACATCCCAAAATTTTGTATTTGTTTACTTTAAAAAATGTTCTTTTTGATCTTATGTACGTGCACACACTCATATATACTCATATTAACACAAATAGAATGAACATGCATAATCATGTTTCTATTTGGGTATACGATGTAGACGTGCACACAGCTGCATATTTCTTGAGTCAGCGTTTTAAAATTTGTTTACATTAAAAACTGTAATATGAGTCAAGCGTTTTAAAATTTGTTTACATTAAAAAATAAAATAAACAAAAGCATAACATTGCACAAGTCAACAACATGAGTTTACGGTACCCTACATCACGCACTCGCGGATCATCGGCATCATGAACTCAGACTCGAGACGAACCTACACACTTTAAAAATGACACACACACACACACACACACTCATTCTGTCCGTCCAATCTAAATGTTACAAACCTATCAAATAACTTAAACTACCGACTGTAGCGTAGGCATGATCCCAAATTCGTATGGAGGGATTGAGCGCGAAGCGGCATAAACATACTACTAAGGGGATATTAAAGATCTCGTATTAAAACAGAGATAATCCGTCACCAGTTTCTCCATCAACTTGGGAATAGCACTGAGTTTGGCAATACCCCTGTAATTGGAAATATTGGATTTATTACCCGCCTTATGCAAAGGAATTATAAATGAACTCTTCCAAATAGATGGAAAATGACCAGCCCTCAGGAGCCCATTGAACATAAAGGTCAAAGGACCACTCACGACAGCAGCGCACTTTCTTAAAATACAGGCCGGTACCCCGTCAGGGCCCGGCAAGTATGTAAGTTTCAGTCCAGACAAAGACTCAAGAACAGACTCCTCATCAAATGAATATATATTAGAAATAGAGACACTTCCCACTGAATAAGGATACGAAAAGCCACTACTCACATCAGGTCCCGAGTCCAACTGCCTATAAGTAGACTGAAAAAAGTCAGCAAACACAGCAGACACAAAGATGATTTACGTTTAGCTCGAACGAAGTCGTAAAACGACTTAGGATCGCTAACGAAGTTCGACCTGACTCTAATCATATATTCCTCATAACAGTAATGATTCATTCTACGATAATCCGCACGCGCCCTAGAGTAAAGAGCATAATCAATATCAGTACCTGATCTAACAAACTTCTTAAATAATCTTGATTTTCTGTTCCTCAACCTTGACAGTCCAGCCGAATTAAACGGAGGACCAGAACGCTCCAAACGACTATTTACAAATGGAACACACTCCCTAAAACCTTTAAGTAATACCTCATAAAAACCATCTAAGATCCTGTCAAGTAAAAGAGAGTCATATGGTGGTGAAATAAGTAAAGTCGACCAATCTACAGAGGCTAGTAGTGTATTCAAACGACTAAAATCCGTACGATAGAAATTAAATCGCCCCTCATCACTAAATGAGCGATTTATTATAGGAGGTAAATAAAGATCAACTTCAATAGAAAGTAACAACGTTGGATGATAACTATCCTCAGGAATAGATGTAGGATCAATGCGAAATAAAGAAGAAATACTTGGATCCTCTAAAAATACAAGATCCAAAATTCTACCAATTGAATTCAATACACCATTCACCTGGAAAAGACCCAGATCACACATAGCGGATAGAATTTCATCATAGAATGGAACTGAAGAACATGGCACCAATGAGCCAGTCTCAGGTGAAAAATTCCAAGATGTATGCGGAAGTTTAAAATCACCAAGGACTACTATAATCCCCTCTTGCCCCATTGAGTCAATTACTCTAGAAATTAAATCGAAGCGAGCCCTATAGATATGAATGTCAGAACAGGGAGGAATATACGAGCGAGTAATGTATATAGACTTTCCACGATCATAGACCTTAACGCAAATAAACTCAATATCCTCAGAAGAACACAAGTCAATCAATTCAGATGTGTATTTAGAGCAAGTGGAAATAAGAACATCACCACCATTTTTAGACCTCATATCCCGTCTATAAATATTAAAATTACCAGACATAACCTAAGAATTAAAAATATTACAGTTCAGCCAAGTTTCAGTAAAAGCAATTCCATCAAATTCAAAATCAAAGCTACTATTATAAAGCGAAGAAAGTTTAAACCTAAGTCCGCGAACATTTTGATAAGCAATTTTGCAATTAAAAGACTATTTCGAAGTTAGTTTTTTTGACAAATAGGACCAGGCAAATTAGCACCCTTCCAAAACGCAGGATTAACAATTTCACCAAATCTTTCACCGGCAACATATAATTTAAACGAAGAAATACTGCTATTCAAAGATGGCCTCATCTTATAGCAACCAAACTCAAAAGGTTCCCTAATCTTCAATGTAACGAAGCATTTTATATCATCGACTGAAGTATTACATGAAAGACGAGACACAAAAATAGTTATTTTAGGTTTAACTACAACCAATTCCCTTGGAGCAGAAGTATCTAAAGTGAGAAGTGACATCACTAGAGGTAAATGTATAGGAGATAGAGTAGACTTTGAACTCAGTTCAACCAAATTTGCAGACTTCAGTATAGAACTGCCAGTTGGGTTATCAGCAATAGATGGACAAATGTCCACAACACTGGACAATGTATTGATTGTCGCAGTTTCCACCTGGCACAGAAATTTGCACCACATGCCCAGAAGCCTGAGAAGAAAGAGGGCCCGGAACCCTTTCCGATTCGCGCAAATCATTTAAAAGGCCACATTTTGAAAATAATTCCTCAAACTGACAAAATCTAGCAAAAAGAGATGCAAATTCAGTGTGCATTTCAGTAAACTCACGACGAGTCCCCATAAAAATTTATAAAATTGGATGTCCACCACCTTACATTTAGGACAACACCACCGTAGACCCAAGGAACTATCCACTAATTGGTACGTGGTACGAGGAAGCAAACCAACACACTTAATGTGAAACAAATTATCACATAACCAGCAAGAAATCTGGCGCTCACCCTCTTTCTTTACAATGCATTTTGTTGCCATACAATTGTTCATTTTAATAAATTAAATAAATAAATAAACAAACAGTATAAATTATTTATATATAAAAGAAATAAAAGATTAAAGGTATATCTAAAATGTAAAAACAAAAAACAAAAATAATAATAAATAAGTAAGAATTACAAGCAAAAAATAATACACAAAGCAGCAACCAAAATAAAAAGAAAAAAAACAAAAAAGGAACACTGATAGAAAGAAAAATAAAAAAATAAACAAATAAACCGTAACCAGCTTACAAAAACAAAAAATAATTAAAACAAGAAGCAATTTTTTGTTTTTGTTTTGCTAGAATGACACAACTAGTATCACAGTTTAACAAATTAAACATATAATTTTAAGATAAAACTTCAAAACACAAGAAAACAACAAAAACAGCTTCCAACACACTTATATCAAAAATTTAAAACCTATTTTAAACACTTAAAAATCACAATAATAAAATTTTACGAAGAGCACTTCAAAAATACACACAATCTCAACAGAGTTGCCAGACTATTTGGATAAATCACATATCAAAGTTATTGCATATTTATTATCTTAAGTTGATTGAGGTAATGGACCTATGGTGTCTAAAACAACTACATCAAACGCTTTAATCGGAGTTGGAGTTAAGATTAGTTTTTTAACATTTCCTGGTCTAACTTTATTTAACATACATTCCTTACAGTTCCTAACAAATTTTGAAATATCCCTCGTCATTTTCTTCCAATAATATTTTGTTCTAATTTTAGCATATAACTTCTTTTGCCCACAGTGCCCTCCTGTTATCGGATCGTTATGATATATTTCCATCAGTTACTTTTCTCTATCATCGGTTATAATCTTCGTTGGTTCCGTTAGGATAATTTCCAAAGTTTTTAAAATCTGCATACCTTCATCTTTTAGCTTTTGAACTGAACATATTGAGAAAAATGGATCACTTTTGGACCATTCAGGTGTGAAAATTTTGTGAATGTTGGCTTCTTTTTGTAGCCTCGAAAGCAACTTATCTAAACAAATTGTTTCGTTAACAATCTCAAAATCTAGATATAGCAATTTTTTAAATATATTTATGCGCATTTTGAAAAGTTTTTGTTCAATATAAAATAATTCTGTTTTTATCTTTGGTACCTTTTTATCGAAATTATGTGAGAATTTATCGTAAATTTTTAAATTATTGGAAACACCCTGTTGTTCAATATCGAATTTGTTCTTACTATTTTTTTTTGACATTGCTCGAGTTGCCATCGAAAATATATTATTACTCAAATTCTTAGGATCGTTGATGGAGATACTGGACAAAGTATCCGCGCCTACATTTTCCTTACCTTTTATATACTCTACATGAAAATTGTATTCGGAGAGTTCTAATCTGATCCTTGGTAACTTGGACGAAGGGTCTTTCATATTAAATAGGTGGACTAACGCTCGATGATCCGATCGAACGATGAATGAAGTGTCATAGATATATGGTCGAAAATGAAGGATTGCAAAGTGTATTGCTAGAAGTTCAAGTTCTATAATGGGTTTTTTTTGTTCAGATGGGCTAAATGATTTCGACGCAAAATATATTGGTAAATCGTTACCATTTATATTCTGACTTAAAATGGCTCCGCAGCCGGTTTTGGAAGCGTATACTGTAACTATAAATGGTTTTGTAAAGTCCGGGTATTGTAGAATTCTTGAAGATAACAAAGCACTTTCTAATTTGGTAAAAGAGTTGTGACAATGTTCAGTCCAGTTAAATTGTTCCTTTTTTCTTGTGATGAAGTTCAATGGTGTTGCTAAAATTGTAAAATTAGGAATAAATTTTCGGTAATAATTTGCAAATGCCACAAATCGCCGTACTGCATTTTTATCAGTAGGAACGGGGTATGTTTTTATGTTGATTTTCGAATCATATGGTAAAATACCTTTCGCAGTGCATCTGTGTCCTAAAAATGTTACTTCGGACCGAAAAAATTTGCATTTGTAAGGATTATCTTAAGATTGTGATCTCTTAAAATTGTGAAAACGTTTTCTAAATTCTGAATATGATGTCTTTTGCTACATCCAATTATAATAATGTCGTCTATATAAAGAAAAGCTTTGTTTGGTGCAAGTCCTGCAAAAGCGATAGACATCATTCTCGAAAAAGAATTTGGGGCGATATTAAGGCCGAAAGGTAAAACTTTCCACTTTCTATGATCCACTATCAGTGCTGAACGAAGTGATATCACGAGAGTCTGGATGCAAAGGTATCTGATGAAAACCAGAATACAAGTATATGACTGAAAAATATTTCGCGCGACCAAGGTTATCTAAAATGTCATCTATTCTTGGCAAAAGAAATTTGTCGGCTATTAATTTTTTATTTAGAGCGCGGCAGTCGACACACATTCTGTATGACTTTTTACCATCTAAACTTTTTTTGGGCACTAAAATCAATGGAATATTGTAATTGGAGGTACTGGGCTCTATTAGATCATTGTCTAATAAGTTCTTAACTTGCCTGTTTATCTCATCTTTCTGTGTGTCGGTAATTCTTAATATAAACAGGTGTAGAATCAGTCAGTCGTAATTTTTGTTCATAGAAGTTTGCACATGTCATTTTGTCATCCTTTAAAGCAAAAATATCTGCGAATTTCTCACAAAGTGGTAATACGTCATTCCTAACATCATCTGGAATTTGTTGTTCCAAAATTATTTTAAGCTTCAAAATGCGGTCGGAATCCGTTTTAGTTCCATTAATTGAATAAATATAAAAATTTTGAAGCTTTTCCGCTTTGATGTTATAATTTTTTATATGTTAGTATTGACTAACTGTAATCTGTAGTATTGACTAACCGCAAAATAGATTTTTCTGAATCAATGATGTCTTTCCCAATGAATACTCCCTCAGAAACTTCCTGCGAGTCGATAAACATTTGTTCTGTTATATTCCTAAACTTGAAAATTCTACAAACTTCACAACGAGGTGGTATTATGCAGGAATAGCTACTTGTACCCTATAATATTGGAATTTTGAATTTAGTATTTTGAAAAGAAACTGATAATGTCATAGAATCATAATCGATCTTGCAACTGTTGTTTTTAAGGAAATCCTTGCCGAGTATACCATTTGAAGGGATCTTGAAATCATCACTGACTATATGAAATTTTTGGGAAATTGAAAAATTTGAGATATTTAACTGCGTGTGAATTGTTCCTAATGTTCGTACAGGAGATTTTGTTATTCCTGTTATTGTAATTATTTCGCTTTCATTTAAGAAAATATTTGTATTTAAACATGAAACTTTTACTAGTGAGATGTCCGCTTGTGAGTCTACAAGAAACGTGTATGGTATACGGTTATTAAATAAGTTGAGCTTAATGAAATCAGCGTAATTCGGATTTAAGTTATAAATTGATTTATAGATTGTTGATTCGTTTCCTCCCCCAACAAAAGAGTTTGCTGAGGGGCCTCCGCGTTTTAAGGCCTAACAGAAACCCTATTATTGTTATAATTTCGAGAAGAATGAGACGGATTATTCCGAAAGTTATTAAAATTTCTATTTTTATTTCTATGGTTATTGTTACTATTTGAAGAAAAACTTCTGCCACGATAATTCTAATTGCCACGGTACTGAGCAAAATTATTATTGGTATTGGTATATCTGAAATTACGGTTATTCGTTCGGAAAGAAAGTACTTGGTGCTCTTTATTTTCAGTTGCCTGAAACTACTACTACGTCCTTTGAATCTGAAAAAACTTATGAAGTCAATATGGATTTGACCAAATCGGACTTAGCATTCAAACGACACATGCTGACAGTTTGTTCTACTGCCATTTCATGTGTCTTATTTTTACTGATACCCTCAATTACTAATGAGCGTTCAAATGCGTCTGAAAGCTCGTCCGCTTGTTTAGCAATTTTCAGTACAATTGTTATTTTTAACACTTAAAGCTGCCATCTTACCAGCAACAACTTTTGAGTTGTCCGACTTAATTCTACTCCTTAAAGCTTGTTTAATATCATTCACAGTTGAAATATTTTCCGGTAGTGCTTCCCTAGCCTTTCCTTCAATTTTGGATTTTATAAAACGTATCAGTGTCTCCTCTAAATTTACGTCTGTTAAGTCTTCAATGAAACTAATTTTGTCCAAAAAAGAATCTAATGCTAAAGGGTTTCTATCAAAGTTGTCCCTAAGAATTGACGAACACATAGTAACGAACGTTCGCTTTTGTTCAACCGTTGCCATTTTGCCTTATTGCCTAAACTAACTTTCCTTTCAATAACTGACTCACTTCCTGACCCACTGTACTCCGAACCACTTTCGCTATCTGACACAACGTCCTTATTTACAAGGTCAAACAACTCTAAGTTTCGTGGAACCTTTATTCGACAATTTAATTTAGCAAAACATTTTACCAAAATTTCGCGGCAATGTGTAACCCTTGACAAAATCTGTTGTTTTGTGTTGCTCGACAAATTATCCAAATTTGTTTTTGCGAATATTAGAATAGAATTCTAAGTTTCAACTAATAAATTTATATATTCATTTATTTTAAATTTATTAGTGGAAACTGGTCGATTTCGTAAAACTCTCTTTTTATTTTAAATAAATTATTAATTAATGTAACGAATTCTTCATTATCAAATTCCGACATTTGCTAATTAACTTTAGTTTGGAGGAAAAAGTGCTCATAAAGAAGAAAATCGTTTAATAGTTTTTTTTTGATTTTGTTTTCTTAGTTGCTTGTTTTCTCTTGTTGTTGTGGTTGTTGCCCTTTTTTTATAACTTTAATTATTAATTTTTTTAAATAGATTATCAAATTTAATTCTTTTTTTCTTCTCTTAATATATATATAACATAATATAATACTAACATTTTTTTTGGGATTTATTATATTTTAAAGTTATATAATAAAGATGTAAATGAATGAATGATTTAATATGAATGAAATGAATGCAAAATGTATAAATAAATGAAAAATATAAAATGAATTATATTATATTATTAAGTAACTACCTCTCAACTATATATATTACTACTAATTTTTTTTAATATATATATTTATATATATTTATTTAGGTATTATTACTAATTTATACAAATTCTTACTTATATATTATTACTAATTTCTATACATTATTACTTATGTATTATTACAAATTTATATAAATTATTTATATGTTATTACTAACTTCTACGTATTACTACTTACATATATATATACACCTAATTCTGTTTTTACACGGTAGATTGGTTCCAGAAAAAACCGTGTAAAAAAAGACACTGATCGTATGCAAAAATAGGTGATTGGTTCCTTATCTCTAAAACCTATTAAAATTAGTGAAAAACGGGGATTTTTTAAGAAGTTTTGTATTTGACATTTTCTTTTAGGGATTCATAAAATATTTAACAAAATTAAAAATATAAATAACTAAATAAATATAAAATATTTTTGGCTTGCCTTTTATCTTAATGCGTTAAATTAAATGTAACGATAGAAAAACAAATTTGCCAATAAGAAATTTCTTTACCAAACACAAAATATTAACACATTTCAATTGCTCTGACTTTTGTGCTTGTATGCACAAAAAGGGAATTCCCCTAAAATTTGTGCCATTTACATTTGTTTTGACCAGTAAATTTGCTTGTGCCCGCAAAAAGGGAATTCCCTCAAATTTGTGATATGAACATACTTTGCAAAAATTAAATTTGACAAAAAAATTAAGCACAAAAAATTTAAATCGTGCTAAATGGAATAAAATCGTGTAAAAAAAATTAAAAATATTTTATTTTCAAACCGTGTTATATCAAAACCGTGTAAAAAAGACCGTGTAAAAACAGAATTAGGTGTATTTATATAAATTAAAGAAATTTATTTAATTTCGTATTTTTAAAAAAGAACCTCAGACTTTAGTCTGAAGTGGATTTTACTTTATTGAGTTTATTTAATAACTAACTTTAAAAATTGAAAATTTTATTATAATGATTAATTATGCTTACTTAACTAAATTTATCCCAGACACAACCCCAGCAATATTTTTATAAAATAATATTGCAACATAATTAAATGAAAAAGTGCAAGGACTTTTGATCCAATTATATTGCAATGAATATTTTTATGCTTAACTAATATTCATTTATACATATAAATTATTTAGTTATTTATTGGTTCATATTTCTGCTACCGCACCGTAGACCTTTTCAGCTTCGCTTTCGCTGACACATGTTGTTGTTGTCTTGAGAGTTTCCATTTCTCTTCTTTCTAGGATTTGGTTGCTTATTATATGTATGAGTGTGGCGTTGTTTTTGTTATTAGAAGTAGTTGAATGTGTTCATTTTATTTTTGTATAACTGTTAAATTATTTTGTAATTGTTTTATTTGTTAATCTTATATTCTTTTGTTTCTTTTCTTGCTGACATTTTATTTAATTTCGTTCTGTATTTTTATAAGAGTTCATAGTTAATTTCATTGGTTTTTATTTTTTGGTATTTTTTCATTTCTTTTTGTGTTTAAAGAGAGTATTCGTTGCATTTTACTTTGTTGTAGTATGTTTTTTTTTTGTAAAACGGTTTTATATATTTTATTGTTGTATGTATGTAAAAGTATATATTAAGTAAGTACTTGATACATGTTTATATCAGTAAGTATATATATATAGTATTTATATGTATGAAATTTATTGAATTAGCATATTTTCTCTTTGTGCACTTTTATCTTTTTTAAATTGTTTGTTTCTTATGTTGTTTTTTCCATTACTGTATTTATTTTAGTTGTTTTTTTTCATCTTTACTTCATATTGAAAGTTTATGTGAAACATATATATGCGTATGTGTGTGTTGCTTCTACATAGTTCATAATTTTCACTTTTCGTCATTTTTCATTATTCATTTTTTTTTTTATTTTATAATTTCAATGTTAACTGTTTGCTTTCGACGTTTATATATACACCTAATTCTGTTTTTACACGGTAGATTGGTTCCAGAAAAAACCGTGTAAAAAAGACACTGATTGTATGCAAAAATAGGTGATTGGTTCCTAATCTCCAAAACCTATTAAAATTAGTGAAAAACAAGGATTTTTTAAGTAGTTTTGTATTTGACATTTTCTTTTAGGGATTCATAAAATATTTAACAAAATTAAAAATATAAATAACTTAATAAATATAAAATATTTTTTGGCTTACCTTTTATCTTAATGCGTTAAATTTAATGTAACGATAGAAATACAAATTTGCCAATAAAAAATTTCTTTACCAAACACAAAATATTAGCACATTTCAATTGCTCTGACCTTTGTGCTTGTATGCACAAAAGGGAATTCCCCTAAATTTGTGCCATTTACATTTGCTTTGAATAGTAAATTTGCTTGTACGCGCAAAAAGGGAATTCCCTTAAATTTGTGAGATGAACATACTTTGCAAAAATTAAATTTGACATACAAATTTAAGCACAAAAAATTTTAAATCGTGCTAAATGGAATAAAATCGTGTAAGAAAAATTAAAAATATTTTATTTTCAAACCGTGTTATATCAAAACCGTGTAAAAAAAGACCGTGTAAAAACAGAATTAGGTGTATATATATTTATATATACTAACGGTTTTGTTTCTTTTATTACACGTTTTGGAATTTTCATTTGAGGTTATAAATTATTTTCACATTTTTTTTAAGTTATAAATTATTTTTATATGTTATAACGGTTTTTAATGTAACACGTTTTTCTGTATGTCTACTTTTTTAGGTTATATTATAACGGTTGTTGATATAACACGATTTTTAACACGTTTTCTATTCTTTTGAGGTTATATTTTAACGGTTTAGTTTAACACGATTTCCCACACGTTTTCGGCTTTTTCTATATTTTTTTTCTGAGGTTATAAATAATTTCTACACTAGTTTTTTCTTTTTAAGTTATAAATTCTTTTTCTATACAGTTTAAAATAAGGTTTTTTTAATTTTATCTCTTTTGAACTCGTTTTCTGTCTTGCCTACTGTTTTTGAAGGTTATAAATGATTTTAATATTCTAACGGTTTTTTAACACTTTTTAACACGTTTTCTGTCCGTATAATTCTTTTAATGCGATAACGTTTTTGTACTAGCGAAAACACAAGAAAAAGAATAAGTTTTAAAATTAAATGGTTAATTTTTTTTATAAACATATGTATTTATATATTTTTATTCTTCACAAAATTTTTTTTATAACTTTTTCCTATATTATAATTTTTTTTCATTTGTTTTTAAATAGCTGTTTTTTTTCTTTAAAATAACTTTTTTCTTTCATTCTTGAGATTTCCAATAGACTGTACTTTTTTCCCATTTTTTTCTTTTGTAACTCTTACAATTGAGTTCTTTTATGTTTTTTTAGGTTAGAAGAAATTTTAATTTGAATCTTTTTATATGATTTTTATTTTCTTATAACATTTTAATATTTTCTCTTATTATATTTTTTTCCAAAATTCCCATTTTTCTTTAATTTTTATTCTTTGGTAATGTTTGTTTGTTAATTTGTCTTTTCTTTCTTTTTCCTCTTTTTTAACAGTTTTTTTTTCATAAATTTTCCTCTACCTTCGAGAATTCTCTAAGCGTCAAGTTTCAGTTCCTTTTTTTTTCAATATACCCATTTTTTTAATTTGAAATCAGGCTTTCTTTTCTTTTTCCTTAGTTTTTCGAATTTTAATAATTTTAGGTTATATGTATGTCGCTTGTATTTTTTCTGTAATTTTGTTCACATACACACACCCGCGTATGGCTTTTTATAATAAATTTTTGTATTCCAAATTTTTTTTTTATATTTAATTTCCACTTTTTTATATTTTAGGAAATTCTTCCAATTTTTTTTCATTTTTTAAAATTTTTAGTTTCACATACATTTTTTTCCACAGAATTCCACTTTGTTTTTCACACTAATTTTTTTTTTTTGCATCACCGCATCACATCGCGATCAATTCAAGAATGTTCTTTATTGTTCCGCTATTCTTATTTAAGCCAAAAGTCCATACCAGCCCTTTCATGCGCCTTGCGTTACATGCGATTCTTGCATTCTATGCCGTTTATATTGCAAGTTACACACAATACGTTTTATGCGACTGGTTTTTTGTTTTGATCAGCTGTTGTGGTAAACAACAAACAACCGAACGAGAACATTTTTGGGAAAAATAGAAATTCAAATTTTAATTTTAAAAGAATTTATGGCATTAATTACAAATTTATGAGTTTACATATGTGATATTTTGTGCTGTTAAGGCCTACGAAAATCCTCAAAAGAACACAAGACGAGTGTTTTCAGTTAATTTATCTTGTTTACATTTATTTTATTTTAAAATTTAAAATTTTATACCTCAAATTTATATAAAAAGAGTGCAATTTAATAGAAAGTTTTTAAATCTTAAGAAATAGTGGTTGATACTTGGAAAAACTTTAGTTAACTAATTGCAAAAAGAAAAATGCGAAAATAATAATGCACTATTTAAACATATTTATAGCAACCATTCACAATAGTAAAATATAATTTGACATGCCAAGTTGAAAAAACTGCTGACTTTTTTCAACACTGCACGAGTCGCATAGAAAAGTAGAAAGTAAACGTACTTGATGCATTCTATGCGTCTATGCATTCTATGTGTTTTCTTCTGTAACTTGTCACAATCAACGACACTGATTCAACTTTTTCGGTATATGAATGTAACGCAAGGCCGCATGAAACGGATGATATGGACTTTCGGCTTTATACTTGTCATTATCGACAGGGTTGTAAAAATTAGTATTTTAGATAATTTATCTTTAGTACAGAGTAGTAATATTACATTATATAGTATAAACTTAGTTGTAAAAAATAGCAATAATGATATTAAGTGAAGGGTTGTCAATATACATACATACATACATAATTGGTCATTACTACAACCACTTATGTTGTGTGTGTTAATTGTATACATGAGTGGTGATACCTACATTTTAAAGTCGACTCCGAACGACAGATTTTTGAGAAACTTTTCATGGCAATTTTATTTACTCTCAGAATTTTTGCCAGAAATCTGCTGAGAGGAAGTCGCCGAAGAAATACTTTTTGTATTTTGTTTTGATGTCTGGCCTGGGGCTTGAACCCTGGCTTTACGTCTAATAAACCAACACACTACCTACTAGACTACGGCGATATAATTTTTTGAAAAAATTTAAAATCACAACAGATGCCAGCAACTTTGCTATAGGTGCCGTTCTATCTCAAGATGGACATCCTGTTGCATATGCATCTAGAACCTTAAATAAGTATGAAGCAAATTATGTTACTATAGAGAAGGAGTTACTCGTCATCGTATGTGCAATAAAATACTTTCGTCCATAAGTTTATGGTAGGGAATTCGATTTAGAAAGTAAAAATCAACCGCTGAAGTGGTTGATAACAAAATATTCCGGAAAGGATATAAGACCGAGACTTTAAAGATTGCTCGTATGTTTGGGAGAATATAATTTTTCGCTGGAATATATAAAAGGAAAAACCAATAATATCGCAGATTTTCTTAGTAGAATAAAGCTGTGGTGACACTGAAAAAATATTTGCTTCAAATATGTTTATTCGTACTTGCATTTTTCTGTAGTTTGTTTGCTGGTCACATTGACGGTAAATATTTGACAAAATTTATTTTCCCAAATAACAATGAAACTACATCAAATACAGTTTGGAGCAAACATGTTTTCCCTGCGGTCCGACCGAAGTAAATATTTTTGTTTTCTCATAAACAAAATTTTGTTTCATCAGAAAAAGAGAAACAAACGAAAAGGTACATATGATTAAAAAACAAAACGAAAACAAAACAAAACAGAAACTTAAAAAAACGAAAATAAACAAATTTGTTTAATCAAAACAACAAAAATAAAGGGAAAAATATAACATAAATAAATAAATAAAAATTCGAAATGGAGGATGAGGAAACATTATTTGTGTTAAGTTGCGGAGCAGCCGCCATATTCTTTGCCAAAAAATAATGTAAATTCGCACAGCTGTTTAATTGTTTTCTTTTCTACATCAGTGTTGACAACTGAATTGCGTTTAAACGATAAAATATAAAACTTAATACCGTACTGTATATATACATAAAAATTTTGTGCCGTCGAACACTAGTTTTGGAGATATTTGCCTCTAAGGTCCGGATATTAACTTGCTGCTTTAATAAACCTTTGAAATATAATCGTCCCTGAGATGGATATCAAAGAAAAGTTCTTTCAAACAGCTTTCGATTGACGTATTAAAAATTTGAACCCATTCATCTATTAAACAAAAATTATGACCTTTACCTGATTTTTTTTACAGTATTGCAATTTTCTTGGAAATTAGTAGGTTAATCAATTTTTTGTTCCATATAACTTTCTGTAGCAAATTACATGTATGACCTTTCATTTGGTACAAACTTGCATTTAAAAAATGTGACAAAAAATAATATTTTTTGTCTCTGGTTCATAATGAACTAATGGATCAAAACTTTTCATAAACCTGTCGAAAGGTCTTTACACTATTTTTTTTTATTTATACTTTTCGTATAAAGTTTATTATTAAAAGTTTTCCGTTTTGGTGATTTTATTAAAAAAATTTAAAATTTATTATTAAAAGTGGACAACACTGCTTGCAACAGCTGTTATTTGCCACTGTTTGCTCTTACAAAATTTTTGCAAGATCAAATGTTTATTTACTCGAAAAAAGGAGAAAATATTAGACACAGGTGGTCACATTATAGACATTTTTGTTTGCAAGCAAACAAATTTGTTTTCTCAAAATCTTGTTTGCACCCCTAAAATATTTTATGGTTACACTAGAGCAAAAAAATTATGTTTTACTTCAAATATTTACTGAGTCTGACCATAGCTTTAGATTGCATCTTCTACCAAAGAAAATAAAGTATAAAGAATGTGCATTTTAACATATTTTGGAATATTTCAGGACGCGGGGAGAAAGATAGAAGGGAAGGATACAGAAACCAAGAGCGTAACAATGCGTTGTTCTCATCGTGCGTTTTTGTTGTTTGACCACTGTTTTATTTATTTTTCTGAAATCACTTATTCTGGTGTTAAAAACAGACGTCGGCACCAATGTCCCTCAGGGGAAGAACATCTTCGGCTTTTTACACACATAGGACACGAACATCAAAAATGTTCGTTAAAAAGAGCGTAAAAATGCATTCAGTTGCTTGTTGCTTATCAGCTTCTAAAGAAGAAGGTTCATGCCGCTTTTTTCAGACTTCAATTATACACCCAAAGAAATATCACAGTAGTATTCACTAATATCAATGAGAAATGATTTCGATTTTCGGAAGAATACTTGCCAAGTTAAATACGGTGTCTTTAGGGATTTAGTGCAGTACAATTTGTCTATATTTTCCGATCACATATACATATCATTGGGTTAATATGTAGACTTGAAATTATTACTAACAATTTTCCTCTAGGTTAAAACATGCCTTTGGTTAAGCCGAAAGTCCATACTATCCTTTTCATGCGCCTTGCATTACATGCGAATCTTGCCGATTTTATTGCAAGTTACACACAATGCGTTTATGCGACTAGTTTTTTGTTTTGATCAGCTGTTGTGGTAAACAACAAACAAGCGAACAAGAACATTTTTGGGAAAAATAGAAAATCAAATTGTAATTTTTAAAGAATTTATGGCATTAATTACAAATTTATCAGTTTACATATGTGATATGTTGACATTTGAAAAACGCTCATAACATAAAAGGACAGTCCAATTTAGAGGGGAAAAAAATGTTATAAGTTTTGCGAGGCAAATGTGTTAGAAGCAACAGAGTGAAAACTGGCAGATAAAGTAGGAAAATTAAATGTAAACAAACATTTATTTTGTGTTAAAAAGGGGAAAATTTGGAATACTTTTTAATTTCTTCAATGAAAAGTTTAAAGATTCTTAAATATTAAAATATTAATCGAAATGTGGGTGAATTTCGGTCACAATGAGTATAGTTTCTTCAGCAAGAGTTAATTAAGAAGCTAAATATAATAAGATCAAAGTAAGACGTACTGCTCATAAAAAATTTTTCTTGCTGAAAGTTGCCAACATTTTTTAATTTCTTGAAAGGAATAATTAAAATTGTTATTAGTTGTTTTTATTATTTATTAATAGTTTTACACAAAAATTACATTGTATTGTGCTGTTAAGGACTACGAAAATCCACAAAAGAACACAAGACGAGTGTTTTCAGTTAATTTATCCTCCATTTTTCTTGTTTACAAATTAATAAATTCAAAATAGATGACAGACACTCAGTACATGAAAACAATCATATATACATATACGTATAAACAATCATCATATACATATTTTGTTCATGACAGAAATGTGTTAAAAACTGTATTTTAATGTATTTTCCTCTTAAATTAGTAATAAACTTCATTATAAAATATGTTTTTATTAATATTTTTGTAATGCAAAAAGAAAAATGCGAAAATAGTAATGCACTATTTAAACATATTTATAGAAACCATTCACAATAGTATATAATTTGGCATGCCAAGTTTAAAAAACTGCTGACATTTTCCAACACTGCATTAGTCGCATAGAAAAGTAGAAAGTAATCCTACTTTCTAAGCGTCTATGCATATTATGCTTGTTCTTCTGTAACTTGTCACAATCAACTACACTGATTCTACTTTTTCGGTATACGCATGTAATGCAAAACGCATGGTATGGACTTTCGGCTTTATGGATTAGTGAGTAAGAGAGAGAAAATAAGTTGAGAGAATTTATTTATTTATAGCCATATAAAAGTGTTAGTAATATACGCCATTTTTATTTTCATTTCATCAACATACATATGTAAAGCTGTCTATCTTTGGCTTAATAATTTTTGATAAATAAAAATAAAATAAAAAATCCACTTTATTATTAAAAGAACATAAAGCTATCCATCTTTGGCTTAAAAATTAGGCCATGTTTTTTAGAAAAATAAAAAGAATAAAAAAACATTTATTTTTAAAAGAAACGAGCATTCCAAACCATTTAAAAAAGTATACTATGGGACAAAATAAAATACGCCCATCTAATGACATAGAACATTTTTAACACAAAATATTCTTCGAGTGTTATTCTGAAATAAAATTATAAAGCATACGCAGCACATGTATTCTTGTCGCAGTCTGATCGACAACTAAATCAAAAGACACAAGAATACATCCACATGTACGTACGTACGATGAGAGCAACACAATGTTACGCTCTTTGTTTGTGTTCATTTTCCTTCTGTCTTCCTCCCTCTTATCAAGAAATGATTTTTAAAAATATTTTGCTGAGAGCGGGTCATAATATTACGACCCGCCATAAGAAATGATGCGTATTCTTTATATCCATATTCTTTGATAAAACACAAAAAGTTTTTCTCTTTCGTTTACAGGAACCTCCGGGAGCAAACATTTTCCGATTTCAGGATGGTCTTTACACTTAAGCCGAAAGTCCATACCATCCGTTTCATGCGGCCTTGCGTTACATGCATATACCGAAAAAGTAGAATCAGTGTCGTTGATTGTGACAAGTTACAGAAGAAAACGCATAGAATGCATAGACGCATAGAATGCATCAAGTAGGTTTACTTTCTACTTTTCTATGCGACTCATGCAGTGTTGGAAAGAGTCAGCAGTTTTTAAACTTGGCATGTCAAATTATATTTTACTATTGTGAATGGTTTCTATAAATATGTTTAAATAGTGCATTATTATTTTCGAATTTTTCTTTTTGCATTACAAAAATATTAATAAAAACATATTTCATAATAAAGTTTATTACTAATTTAAGAGGAAAATACATTAAAATACATTTTTTAATACATTTCTTTCATGAACAAAATATGTATATGATGATTGTTTATATGTACATATGATTGTTTTTATGTACTGAGTGTCATCTATTTTGAATTTATTAATTTGTAAACAAGAAAAATGTAAACAAGATAAATTAACTGAAAACACTCGTCTTGTGTGCTTTTGAGGATTTTCGTAGGCCTTAACAGCACAAAATATCACATATGTAAACTCATAAATTTGTAATTAATGCCATAAATTCTTTTAAAATTACAGTTTGATTTCCTTTTTTTCCCAAAAATTTTCTTGTTCGCTTGTTTGTTGTTTACCACAACAGCTGATCAAAACAAAAAACCAGTCGCATAATACGCATTGTGTGTAACTTGCAATAAAAACGGCATAGAAAGCAAGAATCGCATGCAACGCAAGGCGCATGAAACGGATGGTATGGACTTTCGGCTTTAACACATCTTCGTGGTAGGTAACAGTTAGATGTACTTTGTAGAAAATTTTGACAGTTTCTACATTGTGTTATTTCGGGTTTTCTACGACCTTCCGAGTGGATACAACGATATAATAGACCCTTGATTGTTTTAAGCTCAATAATTCTACTATTTCCATTTATTTGAACCATATAGATTGGCAAACTAAACTAATGTGAAGGGACTTACTTTAATAAATTAGAGGTTTTTATTTTCTAACTTTTTTAATTAATTCAATATTACATTAGGATCCATATTGGCAGATAAGCCCTTTAATAAGAAAGTTTTTGTTTTTAGATTTTTTGTGTGAAGGAAAAAAATTTAGATTTTTGCTTCGAGCAGATATGCTGAGTTTTATCTTAATATTAAGACCATTCTTTACGAACTCTATAAGAGAGTTATGATCCACATCAAATATGTATAACGGAGGGGTTTTTTATTTTTGCTTTGAGAAACATTTGTTTGTTCTACGTTGTAATTGTTACTATTATTATTATTGTAGTTTCTCCCGGTTGGAGAGTTGGTAGAAATTGCATTTTTTGATGTTGTGGGACTTTCTCTCCCTTGCACATGATTTTTAAATTTTTGTGTTATTTCTTTATTGCAGTTATTGCTGTCGGCAAGAAGTGCCCAATAATTATTTGTTAAATGTTTAGCAACAGATTCCAGTTTATGGACACTTTTTCTTTTTCCCACATTCTCTGTTGTTGTTGTGTCACTAGACATGTTAATTGTATTGTTTTTAGCTAAGAAAAGAGCATCGTGCTCACTCATAATTAAATTAAGGTTTTTTGTTTTTAACTTTAAATAGACTCTATATTTCTCTTGCAATTGTTTAAAGGGCTGGTTACTCATGCGTAAAAAACGTAAAATTTTAACGTACGTAGACTTAAAAACGTTTGTGTAGTTATAGAAACGTTAAAAACGGGACATATGTCAACGAAGAATGTAAATAAAAACGAAACGAAACACAAAGCAACACACAAACGAACACAACACAATGCAAAGAAATTGGTATACAGAGATTTGCACTCATCATCAGTCTTGCCGTTTTTGGTTATTTTTTTGTTCAATGTGTAGATTTGGTTAATATTTTTCCTATACAAATAGCTTTTGTTTTGTTTATTAAAATCAATTAATTAGTAAGATTATAATTTTATTTTGTTATTTTTTGTTTCTTTTTTCTCAATTATAATTAAAATTTGAAAAAAATAAAATAAAAAAATGGGAATTTAATTTTGGTTATATTTTTTTCTTATTTGGTGACTGTCTCACAAATGTTGGTTACAATATTTTTTTTTTCGTGGCAACACTGGTCATCATCACTTATGTTCAAATTGTTGAAGAAAATATGGCAACTCTGCAATGTGTATGTGTGTCATTTAAAACTTTCAACTGTAAAGATAATTTTTTTGCTTTAATAAACATTTTGTATTACTTGGAAAAACCTTAGGGTGTGTTACAATAAAATTTATCAGGTTATGGGCCCAGATGCCTAAATTGTGTTTGGAATTTATTGAATAAGGAAAAAGAGTAAAGTGAATCAACAATGAGTGCGCCGGTAATGCAAATTGATAAGCTGGACGAGAACAACTACGATAGTTGGTCCATACAGATGAAGAGCATACTCATCCATGGTGGCTTCTGGAAAATAGTTAGTGGTCAGTTGAAGAGTGATGCGACAGGTGTTGTCAAAGAGAAGTGGGAGTCCGATGATGAGAAGGCACTTGCGTCCATTTGTTTGGGAGTAAAGCCAACACAGTTGGGGTATATAAAAAGTTGTACGTCTTCCCATTATGCCTGGACGAAGTTACAACAAGTGTATATGCCTAGGGGACCGTTACAGAAAGTGTCGTTGTACAAAAGACTGGTGAATCTGTCAATGAGTAATGGTGGCAATGTGGTTCAACATTTGAATAAATTTGTGGAAGTTTCTGAGAAACTGGCTGAAAGTGGTATACAAATCCAGGAGGAGCTTCTGGTGATAATGCTGTTATCTAGTCTTCCTGCGGATTTTGATAACTTTGTAATAGCAATGGAAACAAGAGATGATTTGCCTAATTTTCCGTTACTAAAACAGAAGCTCTTAGAAGAAGGAAAACGCAGAAAAGAGAAAATCGACAGCGAGCATGCACCATCAGGTTCGCAACAACAACAGCAACAGGCATTCACAGCAAAATCAACATTCACACGCAAAGACAAGAAGTATAACAACAACAACAACAAGAAGTTCAAAGGCAAGTGTTTTATATGTGGTGTGATTGGTCACTATGCAAGCAAATGTGAGAGAAAAAACAAAGCCAATACACAAGCAATGACAATGTTAGCTGCAGCAGAGGCAGGATCGTTAAATTTGAAAAATTGGTATGTCGACAGCGGGGCGACTTCACATAAGCCGAAAGTCCATACCACCCTTTTCATGCGCATTGCGAATCTTGCTTTCTATGCCGATTTTATTGCAAGTTACACACAATGCGTTTATGCGACTGGTTTTTTGTTTTGATCAGCTGTTGTGGTAAACAACAAACAAGCGAACAAGAACATTTTTGGAAAAAATAGAAAATCAAATTGTAATTTTTAAAGAATTTATGGCATTAATTACAAATTTACGAGTTTACATATGTGATATTTTGACATTTGAAAAACGCTCATAATATAAAAGGACAGGCCAATTTAGAGGGAGAAAAAAATGTTATAAGTTTTGCGAGGCAAATGTGTTAGAAGCAACAGAGTGAAAACTGGCAGATAAAGTAAAAAAAATTAAATGTAAACAAACATTTATTTTGTGTTAAAAAGGGGAAAATTTGGAATATTTTTTAATTTCTTCAATGAAAAGTTTAAAGATTCTTAAATATTTAAATATTAATCGAAATGTGGGTGAATTTCGGTCACAATGAGTATAGTTTCTTCAGCAAGTGGTAATTAAGAAGCTAAATATTATAAGATCAAAATAAGACGTACTGCTAATAAAAAAATTTTCCTGCTGAAAGTTGCCAAAATTTTTTAATTTCTTGGAAGGAAAAATTAAAAATTGTTGTTAGTTGTTTTTATTATTAATAGTTTTACACAAAAATTACATTGTATTGTGCTGTTAAGGCCTACGAAAATCTTCAAAAGAACACAAGACGAGTGTTTTAAGTTAATTTATCCTCCATTTTTCTTGTTTACAAATTAATAAATTCAAAATAGATGACACTCAGTACATAAAAACAATCATATATACATACATATGTATAAACAATCATCATGTACATATTTTGTTCATGAAAGAAATTTGTTAAAAATTTATTTTAATGTATTTTCCTCTTAAATTAGTAATAAACTTTATTATGAAGTATGTTTTTATTAATATTTTTATAATGCAAATAAAGAAAAATGCGAAAATAGTAATGCACTATTTAAACATATTTATAGAAACCATTCACAATAGTATATAATTTGGCATGCCAAGTTTAAAAAACTGTTGACACTTTCCAACACTACATTATTCGCATAGAAAAGTAGAAAGTAATCCTACTTTGTATGCGTCTAAGCAAATTATGCTTTTTCTTCTGTAACTTGTCACAATCAAATACACTGATTCTACTTTTTCGGTATGTGCATGTAATGCAAAACGCATTGTATGGACTTTCGGCTATATGTGTAACAACAGAGAGATGTTTGTACGTTTTAAAGATCATCATGAGGTTATTGCGTTGGCTGGCAACAACCACATAAATGTCAGTGGTAAAGGTGATGTATTAATCTACAACAACAATTTTGAAATTTTGCTTCAAAACGTTTTGTTTTCCTCTGAGTTGCAGGCAAATTTTATTTCTGTCAATAAAGTCGTCGACTGCGGTTTATTCGCAGAATTTAATTCGAGAAATACCGTTATAAAGAGAGCAGATGGTACTATTGTATTGAAAGCAGGACGCAGAGACAACATGTTTGAAGCAGCAAATAATCGTGCAACAAAGAGAGAGTGTGTGCTGTTAATAATATGAACAACGTATGACATAACAGGTATGGCCATCTCAACTTTAAAAGTCTGCAAGAATTGTCGAGTAAAAGTATGGTGTGTGGTATGAATATTGACCACATGAATGAACAGTCGGACTGTCAGACATGTATGTTAAGTAAAATACATGTATTGCCGTTTCCCAAGGAATCTACAACAAAGACAACAAGGTTGTTAGAGATTGTGCATTCTGATGTCTGCGGTCCCTTTAAAGCAGTGATGCTCAAAATCTAAATTTCCTATCACATGTGATAGGCAAAGAAAATTCTACTGACGCTGCGTTGATACACGTACACCAGGGATGGAAAAGTTGGTACAATTGTACTTTTTTTAGCACTATTTGGAAGTCAAAAACACCATAGCACCCCAATGACTTATTTAGCACTATTTAAAATTTTTCCCTATTTTATTACATTATTCAAATATTCTGTCTCATCTGTGTATAATTTTTTGTTTCATTTTCATATTGCCACTCGATGCTAACTTTTAGACCGCTTAAAATTTTTGTTCAGTTAAATAGCTCGCAATTTTATACAAAAAGATGCATTAGATGAAAATGATATATTAAAAATCAATATCAATGAAAACCATATTCCAATGTTGAATGTCATTTCAAGAGTTATAAAACGAATATTTTCAATTCCACATTCATCTGTAAACGTAAAAAGGATATTTTCGTACCAAAATTTAATAAAAACCAAAGGGAGAAATAGACTGTTTGCTTCGACTGTCTCCAATTTAATCCAAATAAGGGATTTATTGAAGTCATTTAATTCGTGTTGCTACAATTTTGAAATAACAAATAGTTTGCTAGCAAAAAAAAATATCATAAATAGTGATTTTAAATTTAGATCTCATAAACTTTTATGTTCCTTTATAGTTAAGTATTAAAGTAAGTTGTTAAGTTTACCTATTATAAAGGGTCCGCCAAATAATGGAAAATAATTTCATTCAAATGGCTGCCTCGGCTGGCCATGCAGTAGCCTACACCAGAAGATGCCGATTTTGGCAAAAAATCATCTTTTCAGATGAAGCTCATTTAGATCTTGGCGGGTGTGTAAACGAGCAAAATTGTCGCATTTGGGGCACAGAAAACCCGCACGCATACATTGAAAAGCCGACGCACCCAAAACGAGTCACTCTTTGGTGCGGATTTTGGTCCAGAGGCATAATTGGACCATTTTTCTTCGAAAATGAGCAAGGAGTGGCCATTACAGTCAATGGCGATCGTTATCGGGCCATGTTGAACGAATTTTTGTTCACAAAAATGGAAGAGGAGGATATTGGCAACATTTGGTTTCAACAGGACGGCGCTACGCGCCACACAGCCGAAGCTACACTCGATGTTTTGCGCTCTGTTTTTGAAGATCGCATTATCAGCCGCAGAGCTGATGTCGTTTGGCCACCTCGGAGCTGCGATTTAGCACCGTTGGACTTTTATTTGTGGGGTGCCGTCAAAGATAAGTGTTACGCCGACAAGCCAGAGACAATTGTCGCTTTAAAGGACAATATTCGTGAAGCCATTGCTGAAATACAGCTGCACACAATCGATAATGTGCTTAAAAATGGGACCGATCGTGTAGGCTACTGCAAGGCCAGCCGAGGCAGTCATTTCAATGAAATTATTTTCCATTATTAACCGGAAGGATTGTACTTTCCAATAAAAAAAGTTATTTGGCGGACCCTTTATATACTTAGTGCTTAGTACAAAGAAACTGCAATGTATCTTTTTTAATTTTTATGTTTTTTTACGCATATATGTACATAAATATATGTAAAATGAATTCTCATTTATAAATTTATTTAATTTTTAATAAAAAAAAGTTTAAAAAAGAAAAAAAGTGAATTTAGTACAATCAGGCTGAAAAAAGTACAATTTTTTGTAAAAGTTAGTACAATTTGTTAAGATCAATTTCCCATCCCTGACGTACACTATAAGCTTACTTGTGTGGTTTCTTACAATGATCGTGTGTTTGTTGCTTTGTTTGTTGTTTTGTGTTGAACTCAGAGAACAAAATCAATTCAGTTGATGTTTAGCACTTGATGAAGCAAGACTTTTTGCAAGATTTTTTGTTTTTTTCAAATACACGCAGCAAAATGTTTGATGAAAATTGCGAATATACGTTCTTTTTTATAGAGAATATGGATGGTAATGCACAATGTATTGTGTGTTATCGCTCTTTATGTCGTAATTATTTTTTTTGTGAAAAGACATTGCGAGGCTAGTCATGGATTTTTCGACAACATTAAAGGGAATGACAGGAATTTAAAATTATTGCAATTAAAAGCAGAATTTTTTTAAAATTCATGGTTGACGAAACGGACGTACCAAATTACAATAATTTACAATCTATACATGCATACATCAATATATTCATCAATACATACATACATCAATATATTCATCAATACATACATACATACATCAATACATACATTCATAAGTTCATTATGTAATAACATACACGCAACACAATAGACCAATTTTTTTAAATTTATTTAATTTTCCCAGTGTACGATTCTCAAAAATTAAGTTGAATTTTGTTCTCCGCTGCTTTACCAACACAACCAAAACTATAATAGTATGTGTTTGAGCACCACTGCTTTAAAGTGAAGTCTGTAAGCGGTGCGAAATATTTCGTAACATTTATTGACGACAGATCACGCAGAATTTTTGTTTACTTTATTAAAAGTAAGAGTGAAGTGTTCGAGAAGTTTCAACTGTATAAGGCACAACTCTGCTGAATATTTGTAAAATCTGGATAAATTTTTATGACAAGTCTGAATTAATATGATAGTCATACATTTGACACTGTTGGTAATAGACATATGGGTCTGTAAGATTCGACTTTCGTAGATGAGATATATATGCGGCAACCGACACATTTTGTTGATGCTAGTTCACCAGAAAAGGTTATACGCTTGAATAAGGCGATTTATGGTTTGAAGCAAAGCGGTAAAGAGTGGAACTGTAAACTGGATAGTGTTTTACGACAAATGAATTTTGTTCCATGCGATAATGAACCATGCTTATACAAGGCTTTCAAGAATGGTAATCTGGTGTTAATAGCGGTATACGTCGATGATTTAATTATTGGGTGCAGTAACATAGCAGTTGTTCATGAAGTGAAGAGACAGATTGCCGAGAATTTTGAAGTTAATGACAAAGGTGTACTCAACCATTTTCTAGGAATGGAAATAGAGCGTGAAGGCGATACAGGTACGATTAAATTGAGTCAATCTCAATATATTCGCGATGTTTTGAAACAATATGGTATGGATGAATGCAAATCAGTCTCGGTGCCACTGGAATCTGGTTATCAGGTGAATTGTAATGATGACTGTGAGAAGGTTGATCAACACGATTACCAATCGCTTGTTGGTACACTCATGTACCTTGCAATTTCTACAAGACCGGATATTTTGCATTCCGTGTCCAAGATGGCTCAACGAAATTCGGACCCACATGTTGAACATATGACCAAATTGAAACACATCCTAAGGTACCTATCTGGAACGATAGATTTGAAACTTATTTATGAAGCGGGTGATCATAACAAAGCTCTGGAGGGGTTCGTAGATGCTGACTGGGGAGGAAACGCATTGGACAGAAAATCTTATATAGGTTTTGTATTTTTCTTCAATGGTTCTACAATCTCATGGGAGTCGCGAAAACAATCTTCAGTCGCTCTCAGCAGTACGGAGGCTGAATATATGGCAGCTTCAGATGCGGCAAAGGAGGCAATATATTTAAAACGATTACTTATTGAATTAAATGAATGCAGTGATGTTCCTGTAATTTTGAATATTGACAACCAAGGTGCTCAAAAATTAGCTGAGAATCCAGTTTTCCACAAACGCAGCAAGCACTTCGACATAAAGTTTCATCATATCAGAGAGCTGGTGCAAAGTGGACAGGTGGAGCTTGTATATTGTCCAACAGCTGATATGATTGCAGATATTTTGACGAAAAACCTACCAAGGGTTAAACATTTTAATTGTGTAAATTTAATGAAATTAAATTGAATTATTTTTTTATTTTGTAAAACAACATCCACATTGAGGAGGAGTGTTGAAGATAATATGGCAACTCTGCAATGTGTACGTTGTTACTTTTACTTTTGACTTTGGCATCTTTTCTTTTTTGTATTCTACCTACTATGTAAAAGCCTCACTCTCATTTAAAACTTTCAACTGTAAAGATCATTTTTTGCTTCAATAAACATTTTGTATTACTTGGAAAAACCTTAGGGTGTGTTACAATAAAATTTATCACAAATGTCACGTAAAAACGTTGCAGAATTCTGTTTTATACAGATCGTTCCGTTTTGCTAATGAGAGAGAACGTTTCGGTAAACGTTTACATTGTTCTCCAAATGCTAAAAAGAAAACTTTCGCTACGGTACGTTACGTAACGTGTGAGTAACTGCAGCTTAACAATAATTTTACACCAAAATATAAGTATGTAAAACAAAGTACACAGAAATACAGTATAAAGAAATTTCATCCGTGATCTGCGTCCGTCTATCATGACAGTTGATCGGGACTCACCCTACCTCTTTTTGATATTGTGTTAAAGTGTCCTTTATTAATTGTATTGTTTTATTAATGTGGTCATTAATTTTTACATGTTGATTTAGCTCTGTTATAGAGTTATGTATATTTCTGTTAACTGAATTAAAATGGTTTGTGATGTCTGCTTCATCTGCACTGTCCATTGTTCCAAAAGGATACTTGTATGCATGACCCACCAAATTTATTAGTCCCCGTTTTTTCTACTAGCTGGAGTTATTGTTTTTAATTTGCATCTATTCGTTATTTATATATATTTTCTCGTTTTCATCAAAAGCCTCGATATTACTTCTCACTGACGACAACACGTTTGTTATTTCTTTTACATCTATCTGATGTAAAATTAAATCGGACCCCATTGTAATGGTACAATTACCGTTAAGAACTTCCACATAGCCGTTTGTTTCATTATATTAGCTTTAGTTGGTATTAGTGTCATGAATATTAATATTGTCCATAATAATATCTGTAATTTTAGGTTAATTGTTATTACTAGGGTAATTAAGCATTATTAAATTTGTTTGGTCTTTTAATGTTGCTTGTGTGAATTCCTTGTAATGAATGTTTTCTAAACTTGGGTTCTTTTTATGTCGCAAATTTTAATAATTTTTTATAAATCCTACCTCTCTGGTTTCTGCATAATTTTCTCTATTTCTGTTTGCTTTAAGTATGTTAAACTCTTTAATTTTGCAAAGTCTTTCGTCAATTATTGTGTGATTTATTATGTGGTTTTGTACTTCTAGAGGTGTGCATTTGATTGTGCTGTGATATGTGTCATTATATAACACAAATGCTTTGCTGAGAAATCGGTAAATGTTTTTCAAGATTCAAAGTTTGTATTTTTTCTGTAATTGTATTATTTAATCGTTCTATATCACTATTACCAGTGGGACTGGTTTGGTAATGTGATATTCTACTCCTTTGTTTATAAACTCTCTAACGTTCTCATTATTAGCCCGTTATCGAACACCATCTTCTTCACATTTTTTTTATTTATTCAATTAAATTCAACTAACATACAATTTGATTATTTGGCCTCAGCGCCCTATGGGCATTATTGAAGTAGTTGGCAGTTTCTATACTGATTAAAATTATTAATTTAATACTTCATATACAACAACAAATAAAGATAGATATAATAATAAAAAATATATATATTAATATAATATATACATACATAAATAACAATATTAACAATTATGGCTAATTATAAACTTAGGTAAAGCATTAGATATTTTAAATTTTTATATACATATGCATTTGGATATAAAATATTTTAAGTTAATTACCTACACAGCTTTCCAAGTTTTCAAATATATATTTTTTAGTTCATTTTTAAAGACTGACAAGCTATTTATTGATTTTAACCTTAAAGGTAATTTATTATATTCAAGACTACCAATATATTCAATCCGCTGCCTGGTTGTTTCTAACCTGCACTTAGCGGTATGTAAATTGCATTGGTTCCTTGTATTGAAAAGTGTTTGATTCTGGGAAAAAGTAACTGATCTATATCCTATGTTCCGTATGGATTTAAACATATACAGTGGTGGCCACGAATTTAAGACACGACATATGACTGACTTAGTTGTGATAATTCTAAGAGTTGCTTAGAGGAAAACAATATCACTGTTTTAAAATGGCCAGCTCAATCCCCGGACCTCAATCCAATTAAGAACTTGTGAAATGATGTTGAGGAACATGTACGAGCAGTAAAACCACAAATTTAAACGATCTGTGGGTAGAAATCCAAAAAACTTGGTATGCGATTCCAAAGCAACATTGTATGGCATTAGCCGAAAGTTTACCCAGGAGATGTGCTGCTGTGATCTAAAATAAAGGATTTCCCACCAAATACTAAGATTTTTTATGAAGCTGAGCTTTAATTTAGTGAATTATGTTTTATTTTGCCTATGTCTTAAATTCATGACCAGGATACAATTTGTGTTGATCTATATAATATGTAAATAAAAATTCTTAACCAAATGTAGGTTGCACAATATTACTAATTTTTCTTCCTAATATTACTAAAATCTTAAGAAAAATATCATGGACCTAAATTTTTTTGATAAGATGCAAAAATTATCGCAAATAAATAAGTGAGATGTCGTGTCTTAAATTCGTGGCCACCACTGTATATTAACAGCTGGTATTTATATCGTCCACAAAAAGGCATAATGTGTTTACACATATCTCTATAAAGTAATAAAGTGGGATATCGTAGCGGTAAATTATAAATTGTCTTCAATGCTCTATTTTGCATCACCTGCAATGATTATAATTCTAAATCCATATATTATTACCATATAGTTTATGTGACTTTGTATTAAGGACTGGTAAATCATCAATTTTGTTTTCAGATTAAGTTTATTTTTCATTGTAAATAAAACCCCAACGGCTGGTGCAATTCTTGATTTTACCTCATTAATGTGTAGATTCCATGCCATATTACTTTGCAATATAATTCCTAAATATTTTACTCTATCTGTTTCCAAAATCAAATTTTCACCGACTTGAATCGCAAAGCTCTTATCCTGCACACGTGTACATGGTCTAAATCTGATTAATTTGGTCTTATCCGCATTCAGCTTCAACCTATTAAGACGAACATATTCAAGAATAAGAGCAACGTCGAGTTCTATATACGTTTTCAAAACCAAATCGGACTTATAAGGATAAAATAAACAAACATCATCAGCAAAAATATATAATTTACCCGTTAGTTGTAAGTTAGAAAGGCCATTCCAATAGATAGAAAAAAGCAGAGGACCCAAACAACTACCCTGAGGTACGTCACTTTGAACATCCAACATGTTACTTTTTTCGTTACCAATCTGAACGAATTGTTTTCTATTCCTAAGAAAATTCTCACAGTCTCAATTCCTTTCCCATAATACCATAAAACATCAATTTCCGCAACATTATATCATGGTCAACGAGATCAAAAGCCTTACTAAAGTCCAAAAATAGCCCTGCAACCCCACTACAACGTCTATCCAACTTGTCACAAATGAAGTTTACAACATTCAAAACTACCTCTTCCGTATTACATCCCTTTCTAAATCCAAATTGATATTTGTACATTAAATTATTACTATCCAAATACGAAAACAGTCTCTCATGGATGATCTTTTCAAAAATTTTATTAATAATTGGCAGTAGGGAAACTGGACGAAAATCACTAGCTTCAGAAGCATTAGCAACTTTTGGTGTGGGAACAATTTTGCTTATCTTTAAACAATCAGGATATATAGACGAATTTATTATTTTACTAAAAATACATGTTAACACGGGAGCTAGTATATCATTACAGTTGTATATTACCTTTGCAGAAATATTATCATACCTTACAGATTTATTTAAGTTCAAATTATTAACAACAGAATTATATGTTCAACAGAAATCTGCTCAAGGTTAAAGCGGAAAGAAGACTGACGTAAAGTACGTAGTGAATTGCAACTATCTTCCGGATACGTTTGAGTTCGCAACCTTATAGTGTTTTCACACCGAGTGGTTTTAACGTAAAAGTTGGTTTTTTACCATACAAAATTATTGTGTTAAAACCAAAATAAAATCTTTTTTGAATTGGTTTTAAGTTGGTTTTATGAAATACAACCTTGTTTTGATGTACTAAATCAGAGCTGCCAGCTCTGCAATCTTGAAAACAGCTGATAAAAGTAAACAAAATAAAAACAAAATAAAAACATAAACATAAAAAGCCGGAGTGAAAAAAATGAACAGTGAAATAAAAAATAAAATTAAAAGAAAAAGAAGCCTGTGGAGCTAGCAGACGGAAAGTGTTTTCATAGAAATGTGGGAGTAAAAGATAGACGATTTAAGGGGGAAAAGAAAGAACTCCAACATTTTCAGAGAAATGGCTGCGGAATTATCCAAAAATGGCCTTAACATTTCACCGGAGGAAGTTAAGGCCAAAATAACTAATTTGACCACAAAATTTCGGTAAGTAAATAAAATTTTAATTATTTTTAATTCTTGTATGTGTAAAAATAAAATTGGTTCTGCAGGAAGTGCAAATCCTGTATTGGGCCTTCTGGGGGATCCCCATCTAATTGGCCTCTGTATGACAGGATCAACAGAATCATTGGGTCGCAGCCTATCCACAACATCGAAGCCATAACGGAGGACAGCATAACATGTAATAAGATGAAAATAAATTTTTTATTATATGTGTAGTATAATTTTTTATTAATTTTGTAAATTTAGATATACAAAACTGTCAGACTGAAAATATGAATGTGCGAGAAATGGCGTCGGATAGCGAAACATCTCAATCGCTGACGCCATCGTTGAATAATATATCACCGAGGATACCGTCTGCCGAAAGACCCACATCATCTCGCGGAGCTAGAAATAAAAAATTCATAGAAATGTTTGAAAAATTTGGAAATACTTTTGAACAAGCGGTTAAGGATGATAAGAAGTGTACTGATGAGTTATTAGCTTTGGAGCGTGAAAAGATAAAAATATTCCAAAATATAAGTGCGAGTACGGAGAAATTGACTAGTGGGATCTAGATTTAAAAAAAAATAGATAAATGAGTTATTATTTTTAGTTTTTTTTAGTTTAAATTGTTAATTAATAGTAAGTATTAAATTTATGTTATTTTTTTTTTGTTTTTTTTGGTTTAAGTTGTTAATTAATAGTAAGTATTGAATTTATATGTTATTTTTTGTTTTTTAGTTTAAGTTGTTGTTAATTAATAGTAAGTATTAAATTTATATGTAATTTTTAGTTTTTTTAGTTTAAGTTGTTGTTTAATTTTGTTAATATTGTTGTTAAATAGTACAAAATAGCAAATAAAATGAACTTACACAAATGTAAACAGAAAGCATTTCTTATTTGTTCGCCTTCTTTATTGTTGTCGTAAAAGGGACCATGTCTTCTTTCTGTTATTGAAGGGGAAATATCAACAATCCAAGAAGAATCTATTTCATCTTTTTCTTTTATTAAGAAATTGTGTAGTATGCAACACGCTTTAACAATTTTGTTGACATTAGCAATCTGATTATCAACGCCTTTTCCAATGCGTCGGAATCTAGAAATATTTTTTTTTAAACAAGTTCAATAAATTTTAAATATGCTTAAATACCTGCCCTTTAAATGTCCAAAAGCATTTTCAACTACTCTTCGACTTTTCAATAAAGCATAATTAAATTGCTTTTGACTTTCCGTTTTATCAGTACGAAAAGGATACGGTTTCATTACTGAAGTTGACAATCGAAAAGCTGAGTCTGCTAAAACGACAATAGGGACATTTACTGAGCCCATTGGTAAGCTCAATTCTTTTAAAAGGGTTGTATTCTGCAGTTGTTGCTTTAAGGTCGAATTTTCATAAATCGTAGCATCATTGCATCGTCCAGGGCTTCCTATGTTTATGTACATAAAGTTATAACTGGAAAGCAAAAGTAGAATTATTATAAAGATACATACATACATAAGTACATGCATAATATGTATGTATATTGATATAATAAACGCTACTACTTTGCATCTACTAATGCAAAAAGCACAACAGAATACCAGCCTTTATAGTTGAAATAGTCGGTGGCATGTTCACCTTTGGGATGAACTTCAATATGACATCCATCTGCAGATAAACAAAGTTTAGTTTATAATAAATGAACAAATTACTATATTACCAATTGCTCCTAAGCATTGAGGAAATCCGAATTGCAAGAAACCGTTGACAGAACGTAAGATCGTATTCCTGTCAAGAGGGAAATAGTTCATATAGAGTGGCCAAAGTACTCTCCAAGCCTCTTCACAAAATTCAGTTAAAATTTTGCAAACTGTGGATGTTCCAACACCAAAAATTGCTGCGATACTACGATACTCGGCAGATGAAGCTAAAGCGTACAGGGCAATAGCTATGCGTTTCTCCAAACTAATAGCCTTCCGATAATTAGTGTCTTTTTTTCTCCAAGGATTCTAGTAAGACACATAATTTATCAAAACTGTCCCGGCTCATTCGCATATGCAACTTAAAATAATCTGCACCATTTTCATTGCACTCTGTTTCCCAAAATGTACCAGTTCGATTCTAAACAAATTTATGTAAAAAAAATGTAGCAGAGTCTTATTAAACTCGCTTTAATGTACTTACCAAAGTCCACACATCTCGTGTTTCCATTAGCAATTGTAAAATTACATTACAAATTACAATTGCATTTTTTCCTTGAGCATCCTTTTACGTTTTTTATATAAAACTATTTGACTTCCAAACACTTCTTCACTTTTTATAAATAGATCCACTATTTTAAAATATTCTTTCACAATATTTAGAATAATTTTTAATTTATTTTCCATTTCATAATTTTTCTTTCTTTTCTATTAAACAAAAACAGCTGTTGAACTGTCATAAATGTCATGTATGTTAAAACCAGATTTAAGAAAACTTGCAGTGTGAACACAAAATCAGCTGTTTATGGGTTTAACGCTAAAATTAGGTTTTAACTTTTGGTGTGAAAACACTATTAAATTTGCCACAGACTGAATAAAGTATTGGTTAAGAATATTTGCCTTTGTTCGCCCATTTTCTATAGCTCACTATCATATATGAGATTGAGATCTTTCTTTCTCTGTCTTCCAAGAGAAGTGTTTATAAAATTCCAGGTCTTTTTCGGATCATTTTTAAATTTCTCTAAACAATCATGGTATTAGTTTACCCTGGATGACTTATAAGCCAGTTTTACAACTTTTCCTAATCTTTTCAACAACATATCATACTTATTGCTCCTGGTCTTTCTCCTTTTCGCTAAAATTTTGTGTTTATATAATAATAAATTTGAAGATTTCGGTTTATCCAAGGAACAATTTTAAATCTCAATAGCCTTTCATATTCATGTGTTTTTGTCGACTCCTTAATGGGATTCCCAATGCAACTTATTACGTTGCCAGTTAACACCAAAGTGTCATTAACATTCACAATTGAATTGAAATCTCCATCCAACAATTCCCTAATAATAATAATAATAATAATAACAAATTCAGCCTGTATTTTGCAACAGATTATATTGTGATCAGTTAGCGAACACTCCACTGAATCTACTGAAATTCGATCGAAAGTGTTACTAGACACTTGATCAATAGAGGTTTTATTTAATGGCCTCGTTACTAAAGTATGACAATTGTGACAATCATAGTTCAAAAATAAGTTCGATAAAATAGAAAAATTAGGATTATTCAATACATCAATATTCGTACCTCCAACTACAACCAACGGTTGCCGGTTAGTGGAGCTCATTATTCTTTTAACAATTGTTTAATGATATTAATATATAATCTACGAAATTCTCATTACAACAATTTTCTACATTGAGTTGTAGTTTATCACTTACATACAGTGAAGTGCCTCCATATCCATCAGTTCTACAACAATGACCGCTCTTATACCCATAAATTGAATAAAGATCAGTTAATTTTTTGTCAAACCAAGTTTCCTGTATTGATATTATGTCGGGTAGCCTTGAAAAACTTGCTATTAAGGATTTAAATTTATTAAATTTTGTTAAAGATGAAATGCTTCTAACGTTAACGCTAATTATATTGAAATATAAACTTTTAAAATTGGTAATGTGTTTATTATAATTAGAAATATTAAGAAAATATTGATTATTCATTCGTTTTTCTTTATCTATAATAATAATAATGTAATATAATTGTAAGACAGTATTCAAAAAGAAAACTATTCCAAGTTGTCAAAATCATCAGCTTCATCATTTCCAAAGGCTTGGCAGCTACATTGTGTTCCCGTGGTATACCCACAAAACAACCTTTTGTCGCTGATTTTAATAACAACTGATCTATTTCCTCTTCGGATCTAATTATCTGAGGCTTAGAAGTATCAGTTTTCTTGCAGAAAACCTTGCCGTTTTTTGCATACACTCAGTTGATGCCAATATTTTTAGAGTTTTAGCATACTTCAGTAGCTATAAAGACTCTCTAATAAGGAAATTGTGAACATAAACATCTTTGTGATCTGTTTTCAATTTTGGCCTTGCAGCCATTAATTTATCTTTCAACGTTATTGATGTAAATTTTACAACAATAGATTTTTTTGTTGGTACCATTCTTGTTTTTATAGGACATAAATTAAATCAATAGCAGAAACACCATCAGCTACAGTTAGTCCCTTTACATCGCAGTTATTCTTTACACCCATATTATTAAGATATTTTAAAAATTCTTTTAAGTTACTAATTTCCATTTTTAGAAAACAATTTTCTTTTTGTACTTCACTCAATTCTTTTTTTGTTTCAGATAAATCTTTTAAAATAACATCATATTGTTTTGCCATGAAATTTATTAATTCCTGAATTTCAGGCAATCACTTTACCTTTGATTGCCAGAAATTGTTGAATTTGCGCTACTAGTGTAATACTGTTTCTATCTGTTAGCGGTAAGCATGTAGCATCCTTTGAAAATTTATCAATGAAAACCATAAACGAATGTCTACTATTGACATATGTAGGTATCGGATTGAATTATTTCGTTAGTGGTTTGTGGAAATATGAAATTTATTTTTAATAGGATTGCTATCATATTTTCCACCCGAACATATGCCGCAATTGTTGATGACTTTTGTTATTTCCTCCCTAAGTTGTGGCAATGGCCACTTTCGTTTTTATGGAAGAAAGCGATTTTTTTCCTCTTCGCTATTTGAACAAATTTAACTTTATTATTTGACGAAAACTATTTTTCGATCTTTTGTTGAACCTTGTAACATTCATGATCATTCAAATAAGAGTATATCCCCACTCTCCCTTTTCCTACTTCTCTGCTAATAATATTCAAGACTTGATTTTTATCAATATCGTTTTTGTCTATGTAGATAAGCTTAAACCTGAAAATATTTTCAACTGTGTTTTGTTTTCTTTGCACAATAATTGTGAACTGTGTCTATTTCGACTGTCATGCTATTGTTGTCCTCATTGATATGGACTGATTCTATTTGAGCATTAATTTCGTCGTTTCTTATTCTACTAAGAAAACCTGCGATATTATTGGTTTTTCCTTTTCTATATTCAAGCGAGAAATTATATTCTCCCAAACTTACGAGCAATCTTTAAAGTATCGGACTTATATCCTTTCCGGAATATTTAGTCATCAACCACTTCAGCAGTTGATGGTCACTTTCTAAACCGAATTCCTTACCATGAACGTATGGACGAAAGTATTTTACTGCCCATATGATGGCGAGACGTAAAGCCAGGGTTCGAGCCCCAGGCCAGGCATCAAAACAAAATACAAAAAGTATTTCTTCGGCGACTTCCTTCCAGCAGATTTTTGGCGGAAACTCTGAGCGTAAATAAAATTGCCATGAAAAGTTTCTCAAAAATCTGTCGTTCGGAGTCGACTTTAAACTGTAGGTCCCACCACTCATGTATAAAATTAAGGCACACAACATATGTGGTGTGAGAAACTAGGTCGTAATCCTGACTGAATGGTAGTAATGACCAATTATGTATGTATGCATGCAAAAAATTAATATTGGTGAGTAAATTACAAGATATTTAAGTTTTTCAAAAGAAGTAATAAAACTTGGATCATTTGTGTTAATTGGTTGATCGTTTTTTAAAAATCGTGTCATTGGATATGCAATTTTTGCATAGTCCTTTATAAATTTTCTATTAAATCCAGTCATTCCTAGAAAGGATTTTATGTTTTTTGTAGTATTTGGAATTTTAAGATTATGAATTTTTTGGATTTGCAAGGGATTTGGTTTTACCCCTTCAGTTGTTGTTAGGATATGTCCCAAAAATTGTGTTTTTTTAGGAAGTCGCATTTATCCACTTGTATTTCCAGTTTCGGTTTATTAAGTGCTTGGAGTATTAATTTAAGGTTTGTTAATTATTCTTGTAAGGGTTTCGTGTAGAGTTCCAATTTCCATGGGTTCTGACTGAAATTTAGAATTTCGAGTATCTACGCTCATACGACTAATCCCAACAACTAATGGATTTGAGCTAGTAGGGTTAGTTTGACTTGAGGTGTCAAAACTAAAAGGCCTTTGTGTGTACGTATTATATTGTTTATTTTTATTGATGTTTGGCGTGTTAATTTTATAATTACTTAGTATTATGAATGTTTACGTTTTAATTGTAAGTATTAGTATTGTTCCTGTATTTAATGTGAATAGCTCTATGGTCGTCCAACGCCTTAATTTGGGAGTATTTCTTAATTATAGTATTAAGTGTACAATTCTGATTTAAATGGATCCTCATTGGTATGTCAATTTTTTCTATTAAAATATTTACTAAATCCCTATCAACTTCATCTGGTTTATAAATACTAGGCCTATTGTCATCAAATAAAAATATTTGGTTTATATCATATTTTTCCTTTTCAAAATAATAAAATAATTCTCTTAAATTGCTTACTTTTATTTCCATGAATTTGTTAAAAATGTCGCCATATGTTGTGCTCTTGGTCTGTGGTACTCCGTCAGTTTCGATTTTATTTGGTCCCAAGTTGCGTAGGTTCCCAATTCTCTAACGTAACTACCAACTGCACCATTTATCTTCTCGTTAACCACTATTGACATTGCTAGGTTTTCTAGTTGTCTATTGTTTAGAGGACAGAGCGGCATAATAGCCTCTACTGATGATATGAATGTGTTAACGTCGTGGTCTTTGTCCAAAGCTCTTAGTTGTTTGCATTGTTTAAGAACATCTCGAAGATCGAGGCAAAATCCTTTTTCAACGTTTTGCTGTTGATGTTGTAATTGGGCCTTTTGCTGGTTTATAGCCTCCTCTTGTGCCCTTATTACTTCGGCCATCTGGTCCTCGCTGACCGATTCAGCTAAGTTGCATCATTCGCCGAACTTACTCATCATCTTTTCTGCTTTAGAATTTTTATGGCAATTATTTTTCACATTATTAAAATTTTACAGTTTCACTGTATTTAGTTTCTATTCTTCGGAAGAGAGAATTTTGTATAATATAATTTATATACTCTGTATTTTTGCACTTTTTCTTTTCGGTTTAATTTCTTTAGAGGTTAAACTTTCTTTAGCGAATGATTCTTTTTAGCTAAATTTCTTTAGAGACTTAACTTTCCGACTGCGGCAGTTATGTTTATTAAAAATTCACTTTTAATTTTTTTTAGAAAAAAAATTACTTTTTCTTTACACGACTTTATTACTCGAGATTGGTCTTAAGACTAAATTTACAAAAATCTTAATTTTAATATCTAGCCTACTGCACCAAACTTTAGAATTCCAAATTGCTTTGTTGTTGTATAAACAAAAAGACTTGGTTCTGTTAATCATTTTAAATGTTAATGCCCTTGGTTAAACAAAAATGCTTATGGAGCATTATATGGTTTAGTGTTACAACGAAATAATTTTTAACACTCGAAAAAAATTGTAAAAGTGAAAATACGTATTTATTGTTTCAAGTGCCAATGAACTTCTACTTATTATTTAAATATTTCGCAATGATTTCCTCGACATTAACTTTTGGTTTTGTATGTGGAAGTACATAATAATAATGATAATATATCCTTGAATAGCATCATCACCCTCTTATCGGTCGCAACATCTACAAGTATCTTGTGTAAACCAATCACAGACAATAGGGATAGCCTCATAACCCCTTCTCTCTAGCTCAGAGCGATACTAACCTTCGAAAAGGAAGAGTAAGTCATCCGCATACGCGCACAGCTTGAATGTCAGCCCGAGTTGACGCAACAGGGTGTCCATCTTGAGGTTCCAAATGAATGGACCACAGATGGAGCCCTGCGGACAACCCCGAACAATCTCCATCCAGACCGTGTCATTGGATCCAATAACACAGGCTTCTCTTTTCTTGAAATAGTAATCGTAATCTTAATAAGATTATGATCACTTATCCCCCAATCGTCACACACCGTCCACCTATAGTCAAAAGCAGTCATTCCTGCCCCATTTGCAGCCGTCACGTCAATGTCACTGACGCCACTTGGTTCATGGAAGGTATATAACCAACTCGGCCCGTTAAGGACATTCACCTCATTGGACAACATCCATGCAATTAGTACCTCGCCTCGTTTGTGGTTCTGATAAGACGAACGTCTGAACATCTTACTGAACCACATACGAACAGGTGCATTTGCGTCTAGGCCAAGGATAACCGGAAAACTACTCGTAGCTAATAGCACCGTATCCCTATGCCCTAGATAGGGTTCCAAGGGGTCGCCAAACCTACAGTAGATATTAGCCAGGTACATCTTCCCAAGCCGCCCTTCTGCAAGAATACGGGCCCCCATTGGCTACTTCTAAGTAGGGTGCAGTCTATGTCACTGTTCCTTACTATTATCGCGGCCCTCCCCAACTTGTCGTAAAAATGTGCATTCCCCCGGAATTCCCCTAACAGAATCATTGCGAGTATAAGGCTCCTGAATCAACGCCAGGCTAACGTCAAGTTGACACATAACACCAAACGAACTCTGACAATTATGTTGCAGGAGGTGCAACATTTCTAATGCCTAACGTTCGCCCTGGCAACCATAGCCGCATATGTCGGGCACGATGACGACAGCATGAAATAGTCTGCAGGGAGGCCCTTAAAAGCACAATTGCGGCATCGCGGCATGTTTTGGCATTGTTAAGACATATGTCAACCCTGCCCACACACCCTGCAGACGTCCTCCCTCATGCGGCAATCACGAATACGGTGGTCAAAACCATGGCAGCGGTAGCACACTGGAATGGCCTCCTGTGGCCGCACCATGAAGCTGAACCATTTAATATATAAGCGCCCAACCGACAATAAAATGTCCATTGCCTTCTCCCTCGACAACCACTTTGGTTTGACCACCGTTGCCGGAATTCCAGGGACTACTAACCAGGCGAACGGTCTTCTTAAAACTGTCCACAGAGAACTTCCCCTTCATGTTCATCATGAACAGCTTGGACATAAATTCATCCGGAGAAATATCTGAATGGACGCCACGCACCACTACTCTGGGGCCCAACTTATCGTTCACCGACACTTCTAGGCCAACCTCTTCAAACTTCTTATTAACTGCAATCTTCTGCCTTTCCACAACTGACGGAGTGCGAATGACAGCTCCGCTAATGCGCAAAGGCTTGACGCCGTGAATCCTGACCCCACCTCCCTTGCCACGAACAACAACGGACCACGTTTAAACCGGCTTCGGAAACCTGAACAGAAACGGGGCCAACAGCAGGGACCGCAGAGACAGCCAAAGCCCGCGAAACAATCCCCAAAGAACAAACCGGCGACTGAAGGACATCAAGTCTCGTCTTCAACCACTCGTTCTGTACCAGAAGCTTTATGACAAGATCCTCGTACTTGCCAGCTTGCTCCACTGCCCCTCTTGTAATAACGGAACCGAGACCTGCACCAAAGACAACGTCGTAAAAAGTGTCCATCACCTCTCTCATCATCGCGACCTTCACGGTATCACCCACAGAGCCAGCAACAGAAGTCGAAGCCCCAACAATACGTCGCCGAGGACGACTCCGCCTACTTCCGGCCGAGCCTGGAAGAGCATCAGAAGTAGCAGCAGCGGCAACAACAGCAGCAGCAGGAGCCCTATCGGTCTTGTACCTATTGCTCCCACACTCTCAACATAATCCTCTGCTACCCAGTTCGCTATAAATACGCTGCTTACGCGACACTGGCAGCGAAGGTGGGCCCATCATTTCACCAGTCTGGCTCTCTGTGGAGAAGTCAGAAGCGTCCCCTTTCGTCCTACGGCGACCTTTACCTCCAGGGGGTAAAAAATTCAACCACTAACCCAATTAGAATATAAATTTAAATAATAATAATTTAAATAAAGTAATATATATTAAAATTCAAAATTAACGACAAAACCTTCCTCGCCAGTGAATAAAGCACCAATGCCAAAAACCTTATCAAAGTTGCTAATAATCCCACCACAGACACCAATTCACTAACCGCGAACACGTACACACCACTATTCTACCCGAGTCACAACACCACTAGTCCAATTCAAAAGCCAAGTCACTAACCAAATCAATCAATATCACAAAACTTAATACAGCACTTAAGCGCTGAAGAATTTCTGTTGTTTATACCAACAACTGAAAGCCACACAAAAAATTCGAATGAAATATCCAACCGAATTATATATCAAATTAAACGCACTAAATTAAACTCAAATATCGCACAGAAAACACTCCGGAAAAATCACGTATAGAAAAACACGTTCACACCGAATGCACAGCAAAGAGTCGTCCATCGGGTAACAATAGTAACCATTTCTTCAACTCTTTCAAAAACCTTAACTTAGAAAATCCGAATAATTTTTACGTTTTAGCAGGCGATCTTAATTGCAAACAAACGGATTGAGGTAATATTTCAAGTAACACTAAAAGAAATATGTCTAAAGAAATTAATAATGAAATTAGATTTAGAACTAGTTTGTACGATTCAACAACACCGTCTTATCCTCGATGTAGTTCCTATTTAGACCCATGTTTAGCAGCAAAAAAAATCTAGCTCAACTGAAATATTTTGTAACAATATTGTTAAAAAACTTCAACATGAGAAAAGCAAAATTTTAAATTCTATTCAAAAATCGAATGGATTCGAAATTATTCTTCCATTACCAGAACTTAATTTGCTAAAAACCAAACTAAAATTTATTAAAAAGTTAATTAAAGATAACTTTGTTATAAACGAAGAACTTAGAAACGTGAGTCCAACAAATTCCTCTGATTTGTTTAGCGAGGCTAAAAACAATTTAAAACATCAAAAAATTTTAATATCGAACTTTTGAAAATCGCTAAAGAAGACTGACTTGTTAGATAAAGACGATAACAACTTTGGGTTAAGAGACGAAAACCAAATACTTAATGTTATTGGTACTTTCCTTAAAAGAGTTCACGCTTTCTAAGAAACTTCAATAATTTCTTGGAAGAGAAAGCTGATTTCGAAACACAAAGCCCTTCTCTGATAACCTTTAATGTTAACAGAAAGGCAAACCAGTTAAATGATTCCCTTGCTGAGGACTACTTCATGACAAGTGAGACTGCTACATATATTTTTAGTAATTTGAGGAGCAAACTATAATAGTGAGTGGACAATATTCCCAATATTATATTGAAAAATATTAAAGAGCCTCTGGTACACTTTTTATTAACATATTAAACAATTCTTACTTGCCTCACTTTTGGAAAACAGCCAAAGTAATAGTATTACGAAAAAAATAACGATAGTAGTGACCCAAAAAACCCACGTGCGATAAGCTTACTCCTAAATATAAGCAACATTTTCGAAGTTTGTATAAATATTAATATAACACGATTATATAAAAAATTATTACTTATAAATGATAATCAATTTGGGTTCAAGCGCAAACACTAAACTATCCTCACTTGAAATATTTGCTGGAACTGGAATAAGTCCTTTTGCTCAGGTGCCTGCCTGATAGATTTCGAAAAGGCTTTCGATAGTATTTGGATAGTAGGATTAATTTATAAACTGGTTAAATACAAATTTCCCTTGCATTTAATATTTCTTATATAATATGTTAAGCAACAAATCTTTTATTGTCTCTAACAACAACAATTCTAGTACGAAAATTTTTATAATAGTTAAGGGCCTACTAGGCACGGTTAACTCCCCAACTCTCTTTAACTTATATATACATGATCTCCTCAATAAAATAGATAATATCATTGGATTTGCTGACGATATAATCGTTTTTCATTCTGATGATAAAATCGAAAAAATAAACCAAGAACTTCAAAACAAGTTCAATATTGTCGAGAATTATGCTATCGATTGGCATATGAAAATCAATAGTAATAAATGCGAGACCATTCTTTTCCGTCCCCCAGTGGGTAAGTGTAACAATAATGTTAAAAGGAATTGGAGATCATTCAAAATAAAATCTAATAGCAATTCAATTATTCCCAATAAAGACACGGTTAAATACTAGATAAGTTTCTGTATTTTAACACACACGTTAATTTACAAATAATTAAAGCAAAAAATGCCTTTTATATGTATAAAACACTATTTTTTTCTAAATACATCCACTCAAATGTAAAAATTATTCTATATCAATCATTAATACGCCTTATATTAACATATGGATGTCAAATATGGTTCAACATATCACCATCGTATATCGAGAAACTAAGAATGTTTGAGAGAAAATGTTTGAGAGTGTGCACACTACCTAATAGTAACTATTTAAAATATGTTTCAAACAAAAAATTGTATAATGAGGCAAAAATAAGTAGGATCGATAACTTTATTATACATCTAATAAGGAACCATATCGTGAAAAGCTCTGAGTGTATAGAAAATAATTTAATTATGGCTCCATACTATGTTTGCAATGAATTTATTCAAAAAACACTCCGAAACGGATACATACCAACTGAGGCTTTTGTATACCTCGATAGGAATGATTATATTCAAAACGAGTTCGGCGTTCCTATACTTTATCATTTGTATAGACGGGCCAATATCAAAGCAATTCGAAGCAATCAACTTACAGATACTAATAAAAGATTCGACACTAGCGTATATAAGTTAAGCATAAAAATATTCATTGCAGTATTAGTTTTATTTTATTATTATTATATTATTATATTATTTTATTTATTTACATTTGTTTTTGTTTTTATCAGCTGTTTTCAGGTTTTCAGAGCTGGTAGCTCTGATTTAGTACATTTAGTACATCAAAACAAGGTTGTATTTCATAAAACCAACTTAAAACCAATTCAAAAAAGGTTTTATTTTGGTTTTAACACAATAATTTTGTATGGTAAAATCAGGTTTTATTTTTGGTTTTAACGTTAAAACCAACTTTTGCGTTAAAACCACTCGGTGTGAAAACACTATATAATTGGATCAAAAGTCATTGCACTTTTCCATTTAATTATGTTGCAATATTATTTTATAAAAATATTGCTGAGGTTGTGTCTGGGATAAATTTAGTTAAGTAAGCATAATTAATCATTATAATAATAATTGTAATTTTTAAAGTTAGTTATTAAATAAACTCAATAAAGTAAAGACCACTTCAGACTGAGGTCTGAGGTTCTTTTTTAAAAATAAGAAATTAAATAAATTTCTTTAATTGGCGCCCGAGCAGGGACCCGCGAATTTTTTTCAAATAATACAAAAAATTAAGAAAAGTTTTATAACGTATAAAATACGGTTCAGTTCGGAAAATAGAAAACAATACGCGGGTGAAAAAAATAAAGAGCAGAAACGAAGGGCCCCTTAGTAACTTTCAAGGAACACGAACAGGAACTGGAAACGTCCAGTAGCCGCTGCATCCTTAGTAGAGAAGAGGACAAAGAAGATGGAAAAAGTTTACCTTTTAATGTATGTAATTTAGAAACATTATTTAAGAAATTTTAATTAAGAAAATTAAATAGGTAAATTACTAAATTAAGAAAAATTTTAATTAAATGAAAAATTGCATAATTATTATTAATTATTTACTTACAATTTGAATCTAATAAAAAAAGAAAAAGAATATCTTTAAGACAAATTCAAAATAAAAACTAGTGCTGAATTTTAATTAAAAGAAATTTAAAAATAAATCTTACAAAAAATTAATGAAAAATTTTAAGAAGAAATTAATTAAAACATATACCTCAAAGGAAGGATAAAGGATATAAAAATAAAAATAAAATAATTTGTGAAAATAAAAAAAGTATAAATATAAAGTAAAAAACAATAAAAAATAAGTGTTTTTAAGAAATCTATTAAAAACAAAAAGAAATAACTGTTGCGATTCCTACGGAACCCTCCAACGGTAGAAAAAATAAAATAATGATTTTGAAAATTTATTTATATGTATATGAAATAAAAATATTTTGTAAAATTTATATTGAAAAGAAATAAAAAAATATATATTCAATAAATTAATTTATTAGGAAAAACATATATGTATAACAGTGTAAGGAAATAGGACAGTTAACAAATCATCAATCCAAATCAAACAAAATATCAATCCTGAACATAGGGCACAGTTAAGTGATCTAGACAGGGTACCGGACGTGGTTAGGTGTTTGAGAGAGTTCGCCGGTCAACCGGGCGAATACAGTTCTTAGAGGAAATCTGTAGAGCGTATTCTCAATATTTATAAACATTTAAAAGGAACACCAAATTATTTTGGAATCCTAAGCATAATTAGAAACAAAATTGTTGGCAGTGCAGACGCTATATTAGAGTCCTACAATACCCCCTTAAATTGGGAAAGTATATCCCGCTGCCTAACTTTGCATTATGCTGACAAAAGAGATGTCAGTACTCTTGAATATCAATTAACAACGTTAGTCCAAGGAACTGAAAGAGTTCAAGAATTTTACCAAAAGGTATATAATCATTTATCCCTCATACTTAATAAGATTAGCGCTATGGATATAGGGCAAGAATCACTACACCTCTTAACTCAAACTTACAGGGTTAAAGCTCTGGATACTTTCATTAGAGGATTAAAGGGAGATCAGCCTAGACTTTTGGCTATGAAAGAGCCAACAGACTTACCCAAAGAATTGCACTTGTGTCTCAAATTAGAAAATCAGAATTTCAGAACTAATTATGCTCATAATAGGAAATTCATATCCACTGCTTCGCGCAACCAATCTACATTTTATCCGGAATTAGCACACATTCCACCGCCACCTCGACTAAATAAGAGGCCAAATTATTTTCAAAAACGAGATCAACCTTCTCAAGATTTAAGGAATTACCAAAATCAAGCTGCCATTGCAAAATATAATCAAAACTACCAAAATAACTATGCCCCTTTCTTTCCAAAACCCCAGTCCAAGCCAGAACCTATGGACGTAGATCAAAGTATAAGGACTGGAAACATAAACTACATGAACAGACCAGCAAAGAATGATCTTTTCGGAAAACGTCCACCGTCACAACATCCAGAAGCACGTAAACAGAGCAGGAATTTTCATTTGAAATCTCAAGCGGGTAATTTTATAAGAAAAGAAAGAACGGATGATGAAACATTACACGACTATATAGAAGGACATAGAAATGACAAAACGGACTACGGTCATGACAGTATCGAAGAAATTCATTTTTTAGACTAAATTCGTCCACCCTCCCATATTTTGATTGTAGGATGGACAGTGGAAAAATTTTAAAATTTTTAATAGATACAGTCTTAAACAAGAATTATATACGACCAAATCTTGTAAAAAGTCCTATTCCGAACAAAGAAACTTTTTATGCAAATTCAATTGCAGGAAAAGTAGAAATTCGATTTCATACCAACACCTTTCTATTTGGACGAACAGATGTACTAGTAAAATTTTATTTATTACCGAAATTAAAAACATTCAATGGCATTGTCGGAAACGATACTCTTAAAGACCTTGATGCTGTTATTCATACCAGACATAACTACATGAAGTTAGGAGAAGGAAAGAAAGTTTTACTTAAATATTTTTTAGCGTATAATATTAATATGACTTCAATTCGAACTGATCACATGACGCAACTACAAAAGGACATGCTGAAAGAAGCTGTTTTAAAATACCCTAATCTTTTTTCAGCACCGGACGAAAAACTGACGCACACCACTAAAATTATAGGAGAAATACGGACGAGAACAGAAGACCTCATATATTCTAAAACATATCCTTATCCAATGAGTTTAAAAAAATAAATTGAGACTCAGGTTAAAACCGAAGAAGAAGAAGAAGATGGTATTATTAGGCCATCGAAATCCCCAAACAATTCCCCTGTGTGGATTGTTCCCAAAAAAATGGACGCAAGTGGAAAGAAAAAGTTTAGAATGGTCATAGATTACCGAAAGTTAAACGCTATTACTATCGCGGATAAGTATCCCTTACCAGAAATTAATGAAGTACTTGCTCAATTAGGCAGAAGCAAATATTTTACGGTTTTATATTTAAAAAGTGGTTTTCACCAAAACCAAAGACATAGAGAAAATTGCGTTTTCTATCAACAATGGTAAATACGAGTTCACTCGATTACCATTCGGACTAAAGAATGCACCAGCGATATTTCAACGTGCGCTGAATGACATTTTACGTTCTCATATAGCTGTTAGGTGTTATGTCTATATAGATGACATAATTATTTTTAGTCCAAACGAGAATCAGCATATCAGGGATATTACAAAAAATATTTCATACTTTGCATGAAGCTAACATGAAAGTTCAGCTTGACAAGTGGGAATTTTTTAAAAGCGAGGTAGAGTTTTTAGGTTTTCTCATTTCTCGCCAAGGTATACAAACAAACCCAAAAAAGGTTGAAGCCATTATTAATTTTCCATATCCTACTACATTGAAGGATTTACGATCGTTTCTAGGTCTCTCTGGATATTATCGTCTCTTTGTAAATGATTATGCTAAAATAGCAAAACCCTTAACAAGCCTCTTAAGAGGGGAAGATGGACGCGTGTCCAAAAACCAGTCAGGACAAAAATTAATACGATTAGATGAATCAGCAAAAACTGCTTTTATGAGAATAAAAAATATCCTGGCTTCAAGAGATGTAATATTGACCTACTCAGATTTTAATAAAAGTTGTGAATTAACTACAGACGCTTCGAATTATGCGATAGGAGCTGTCCTTATCCAAGATAAAAGACCGATCACATTCATATCAAGATCGCTGAATAAAACTGAAGAAAATTATGCAGCCAACGAAAAAGAAATGTTAAATAGGAATAACAACGCTAAAATGAAACGTTGGAAGGCTATATTGGAGGAGTATAATTATGAACTCCACTATAAACCTGGAAGGAGTAATGTAGTAGCGGATGCTCTTTCAAGAAACCTACACAATAAGTCTGTCGATATCAACGCCTTAATGGCTACTGTACACAGTAATGATAGCTCTGGTGAAAATCTAATTCCATCAGTAGAATGTTCAATTAACGCGTTTAAAAACCAGATTTTTATTCTTGTATGTGAAGTCAATGAATATCAATTTAGATTACCTTTTCCCACTTACCATAGACATATTATAACAGTCCCAAGTTTTTCAGAACACAAATTAGTGAGCGTTTTTAAAAAACACCTTAATCCTAGCGTGATAAACGGGCTATTTACTTCCGAAGAAATAATGGGAAAGGTACAAACAATATACCCACTTCATTTCGCTAAATATAAAGTAAGATATACGCAAACTCAAGTAGAAGACTTGGTTGACACCTCTAGACAGGAGGAAGAATCTCTAAAGATTCATAAAAGAGCACATAGGAATGCAAAAGATAATAAACTTCAACTCTTGGAAAAATACTATTTTCCAAAGATGAGCGACAAACTAAATAAAATAATAAAACAGTGCAAAGTGTGCAGAGAGGGAAAATACGATAGGCATCCCAATAAATCATATATTTCACAGACTCCAATTTCACAATATGCTGGAGAAATACTCCACATGGACATTTGGAGCACTGAAAAACATTTGACACTGTCGGCAATAGGTTAGGTTAGGTTAGAGGACGTGTACTTGTCAATTAAGACAAGTACAGTACCCGGAGGTCGAATTGACCCATTGTACAACGTCCTAGTTTCTCACACCACTTATGTTGTGTGTGTTAATTTTATACATGAGTGGTGGGACCTACAGTTTAAAGTCGACTCCGAACGACAGATTTTTATTTATTGAGAAACTTTTCATGGCAATTTTTATTTACTCTCAGAGTTTTTGCCAGAAATCTACTGAGAGGAAGTCGCTGAAAAAATACTTTTTGTATTTTTGTCTTGATGCCTGGCCTGGGGCTCGAACCCAGGCTTTTGCGTCTAATAAGCCAACACACTACCTACTAGACTACGGCGACTTCTAAATGATTAAATCTCGGTCGATAGCAGATATTAGAGAACCAATAAGAAAAATGATGTTTAATTTTGGAGTTCCAAGAATGGTTGTCGTAGATAATGAAAAGGCATTAAATTCTGAATCAATTCTTTTTATGCTCGAAGATCAGTTGAATATTAAAGTTTTCAAGACTCCGCCATACAAAAGTACTGTAAATGGGCAAATCGAGCGTTTTCATTCAACCTTGTCGGAAATAATGCGCTGTCTTAACACAGAAAAAATACATAGAACTTTTGAAGAATTATTAGATAGAGCGGTTTACGAATACAATTACACTATACATTCTACAACAGGTAGGAAACCCATTGAGATGTCCTTTGGAAGAAGAGTTAGCACAATTCCTGAACAATATGAAAAAGCAAGGAAAGAAAATATAGAAGCAATTGTTAAAAAGCAAAAAAATGATATAGAACATCATAATAAATCAGGAAAACCATTTAAAGATTATATACCAGGTCAAAAAATTTACGTAATAATTAACAAAAGATTTGGGTCGAAATTATCCTCCAAGTATAAAGAAGAGATAGTGAAAGAGAATAAAAAGAGTACTGTACTTACGGAATCTAATAGAACTGTGCATAAAGATCATATAAGAAATTGAATTGAATTGTTTTTGAATCAATTTGTAAATATGTTACAAGAGTTATAAATAAATTTTCAAATATAATAAAAAAGGATAGTTCAATTGTAAATGAAGATATAGAAATAATTAGGAATAAAATAAGACTAACTAAAGAATCAATTATGAATGTAAAGTATGTCATTCAATGGGCAAAGAATAATGTAATAAACTCATTTTTGTTAAATAAAAAAGAAATGACACTGGCCATAAAACAGTTAGAAACTGAAAAAATTCCCTTCAGCAATATGGAAGAGGCATTAGAACTAGCTAATGTTAATGTTTTTAACAATTTTTCAAATCTTATATATGTAATTAAAATTCCTATAACTGATTCAATTTTGTATGAAAACATGATTGTAAAACCTGTAGCAAAAATGATTTTGTAATAAATTTAAATTTTAAAGAAATATTAACAAATAAAAATGAAATTGTAAAAACTATAATAAAATTAAAATTTGTGAAAGTGACCACTTAATAAATTTAAGTAATGACAATTGTATTAAAAATATGTTATCTCAAAACAAACCCTCAAGCAAAACCAGCAATGTTCAGCACATCCCACGCATCGAAGAGATTTCAGATGGCATTATACTTTTGAATGATGTAAATGAAACAATTAGTACGGAAGTTATGAAATATGATCTGAAAGGTACATTTGTAATAAAATTTGAAAACTGTACGATTCGAATTGATGAAAAATTTTATAAAAATTTTAAAGCACCCCAATTAATACCTATACCAGCCTCCATGCCACAAACACCAGTTGAAGAAGCAAGATTATATCTATTATCATTGGAATCACTACAAGAACTACATTTCAATAATACAAAGGTGATACATAATCTTAAAAAGGAAGCATGGATTAGGAATTTTGCTATATTTATAACCTTCCTAATCACTGTTATCTTAGCAGTTTGGTTATTAAAGAAGTCACGGAAAAGAGCGGTAACAACATTGGTTTTGCAGCCCACAAATGTTCCACAGATAGAAGAAAGCAAAATCGAAACATCCATTACAAGGATACATGACTTACCTTATTTCTGAATCGATCGGGGACGATCGAATTTAAGAAGGGAGGAGTTAAGCATAAAGATATTCATTGCAATATAATTGGATCAAAAGTCATTGCACTTTTCCATTTAATTATGTTGCAATATTATTTTATAAAAATATTGCTGAGGTTGTGTCTGGGATAAATTTAGTTAAGTAAGCATAATTAATCATTATAATAAAAATTGTAATTTTTAAAGTTAGTTATTAAATAAACTCAATAAAGTAAAGACCACTTCAGACTAAGGTCTGAGGTTCTTTTTTAAAAATAAGAAATTAAATAAATTTCTTTAATTTATACAAAAGATAAAAATATGTTTTGAAACGTAAATATTAAAATTTTTTGGTGGCTTACAAACTAAGTTGCACTTCCTCTTCTTTTTAACCTTAATAACTTTTTTTTTATTTTTTTTTACATATTTAAATAAGGTTTTTTGCTTATTGCCAACGGCACGGGGGTTTATGAAGCTAGGACAGAATTATTGTCGAGTCTGTCCAATAAAAAGGCTCCGAATTGGTAAGGTTCAGCTCCGTGAGGAGTGAATGTACCATTTTTGCCAATAGAGTTGCACCGCAGAGCTCTAAAGGGCGTAAGGTTTGAACCTTTACTGGTGCAACCTTCATCTTGGCAACGAGCAAATGTGTGAATACTTCACCTGACGGGGTTTTGATTCTACGTATTTTGTGTATGCTTGGCAGCGTGTGCTTTTTCAGAAGCATCACAAAATGTATGAAATTGAACTTCACACTCTAGGTTAAAATTAACCCTGCGGGGGATGTTAATCCGTTCGATGTAAGAGTAGTCATCGACAAATTCGAGCCACCAGTGTATATGTATGTCATGGGTTCCAAACAATCGTCCCATTCGGTTCTGTCTTTCCAAATTTGTTGCATAATAATCTTAGCGACAATTATTTTGGATGATAACCATCCAACAGGGCCAAATAGCTTGGCTATTTGAGACAAGACAGAACGTTTGGTGACTTGAGTACAACCGGGCGCTGGAGATGGCTTGAAGAAGAATGTATCTAAGCTCGCGTTCCAACGTAAACCCAACGTTTTATCAGTACTAGCATACGAAAATTTAAAAAAATTGGAATCGAATAAGTGTTCGGGGGTAAATCTCGAATAAGACATTGTTCATTCGAAGTCCATTTTCGAAGCGAGAAACCAACCGACTTCAAAACGTAAGTTAACACATCGCGATTATGAATTGCCTCTTCAATAGAATGTGCACCCGACAAAATATTGTCCACGTAATTTTTAGTACGCAAAATAGTGGACGCAAAAGGGTAGCCTGACTCACAGTCACTAGCTAATTGGTGGCACGTTCTGGTTGCCAAATAAGGGGCTCAGCTTACTCCGAATGTAACTGTTCTCAATTCATAATCTTCGGTATCTCCTCCGGGGTTTCGGCGAAATAGTATTCGTTGAAAGGGTGCCTGATCCGGTCTGATCAGTATCTGCCTATAAATTGTTTCTATGTCGGCGTTAAAGACGCAAAACCAGAATAGTGAGGTTAGACTGTAAAATTGGTCCGGGGTGGAGGACATTGTTAAGACTAACACCGTTTGAGGACGGGCTTGAGACATTAAAGACTACACGAAGTTTAGTAGTACTATAGGGTTTAAAAAAGCATGATGTCGTAAATAATATTTAGAGTTGGTAGAGTGAGCTAAATCCGCATTGACCTTTATCATATGACTCAAGACAGAATACTCTTCAATAACAGAGTCATATCGTTTCCAAGTGAAACTCAGGGTCAATAGATGAACCCAAGGAAATCGAGCAGATTTTAGTAGATTTTGCTGCTATCGCTCCGTTCAAACCAAGTATCGTAACAGTAGGGCAGAGAATGTTGGAAGATCCAACTTTCTCTAAAGTCTCCTTGAGATAAAAGTAGCCTGAGAGGCAGGTTCAGTCAATGCTCTAGCAGAACATCTTACGTCGTTGAGCATGATATATGTATATATATATATATTGTGACCAATAAGATTGTAAAGTATGGGGTGGACTGTAGTTCGGTAGCAACATTTTTAAATGAGCGACTTTCGGCATGAAGTTGATTTCTGTAGAAGATAATACGTCTCCTGAATATTATTAATATAGGGATTAGTTCCGTAAAGGGCCGCAAATATGTCTCAAAAAGAATGCCAAGAAACGTAATCCCCAGAAAATGTTTGGGTGTCACACGGGGGAAGATGTATAGGGATACTAGGTACTACGGGATGGGTTCGCTGTTTTCGATTTTAAATTATCAATTAACCCATCAAGATACTATATCAGTTCAAAATATAAAGTATACCCGACATATACTTCGTCGACATCTTAGTGCCCTCCCACTAAGACCTCCCACAAACGAATTAACTCCTACCGATGAGTGGCGAGGAAATGAACGGAATGTCCCTCTTGCGGAATATTCCGAGCAAAAGTTTAAAAATCTACGAAACGATTGAAATTTTTACTAAAATTTCTCAAATTCCTCTCCACTTTTATTAGATTAGAGGAGTCTTATTAGTATTTTTTTTTCAACAAATAAAGTTAATTTCGCACCGAAAAACTTAAAAAGGGGCTACAAAACTTTTTTTTCCTAAAAAGTAAGAAGAGAAATCGCGGTACACAACGATGGATGCGCAAAATTCCGATACGAGTTATTACAAGAAAACGATTGTATAAAAAATAGGAACCGGAAACTTTAAATTACACGGAGAAATATATTATATAATATTTAAAATAAAATAAAGTGTGTATATATTTAGTATACATATATTTAAAATATTCTTAAAAGTTATCACAACTTTTCCGAAAAAGTTCGAATAATTTTAATTTAAGCGTAAGAATATAAATGATTTCAATTACACAACAAAATTGCCGAAAAAAACGCAAACAATAATGTCCATAATCGAAAATTATTAACACCGGCTTAGTGAAAATTGATAACTTCTCATAGAAAGCAATAAACTGTTTACTTACAAAAGCAGTAAACAAAATAAAAAACAACACTTGTGCAGTTCTTAATTATACAAAATAAAACACCAAAGTACTTGTTTGTATTTATTGCTTTCCGACAACAACAACGCACTTTCAATTTTCACTTTATATTCTTACACTTCTTTTAAATAATACACTTCACTTTTTTATATCAAAAAATTCAAATTACATACCTTGAAAAATATATGTTGACTGTACTTGGGGAGGGGACTATTATGGCGGAAAATTTTAATTTAAATTTTGGGCCAATACGGCGGCCTCTCTACACTGATTCTACTTTTTTGACACACGCATTAAACGCAAGGTCGCATGAAACTCATGGTATGGACTTTCGGCTTAAACGACCTGAAAAGAGAACTCCAATTAAAATATTGTATTTTTGGAGAATCGGGCTCCAAATGTTTCGGGGAAATAAAGATGAGATTCAAAAATTATATTTTTCAACAGAGTTGAGGAAAATATAAATATTAGTTATCAAATTCTAAGGAAAAAGGTTTCGGTAAAACCTTACCTTTTGATTCGGGGGTTGATCAAGAATAGAATATATATTTTCTTTTATTAATGATTGTTGCTCAGTCCACAGTTCACAATAATCAATTAGTCGTATTTACATACTAAACTTACAACTAAGGTGACCAGCGTAAAATAGTTTTTCATTATGGTATTAGTAAATTGTATATGGAAATATCCAAGGGGTGGAAAAATTGTTGGCGGGTCACTTGTGGAAAATGTTGTTCTAGGAGGTTTACATACATACATAATTGGTCATTACAACCCTTCAGTCAGGATTACGACCTAGTTTCTCATACCACTTATGTTGTGTGTGTTAATTTTATACATGAGTGATGGGACCTACAGTTTAAAGTCGACTCTGAACGACAGATTTTTGAGTTTCAGAGTTTTTACCAGAAATCTGCTGAGAGGAAGTCGCCGAATAAATACTTTTTGTATTTTGTTTTGATGTCTGACTTTAAACTGTAGGTCCCACCACTCATGTATAAAATTAACACACACAACATAAGTGGTGTGAGAAACTAGGACGTTGTACAATGGGTCAATTCGACCTCCGGGTACTGTACTTGTCTTAATTGACAAGTACACGTCCTCTAACCTAACCTAACCTATGTATTTTAACATATATAAATTTCAGCTGCTTTTGTGGGCGTTATAAATGTTTTTTAGTGTCAACATCATTGCACATTCGTGATATTTTTGAGCAATGGGTGCAGCTTAAGAAAAATAATACAACAAATGTGTTGCATCATTTTGAACAATTTGTGGAAGGTCGTATTCAAAGATTTCTCACAAATATAGGGGACAAACTAAAATTCATTCTTTTAAAAATTAGTAATAATTGGACAAAATGTAGACGCGGAAAAAATAGGTTTGAAACTGAGTTGATTACATGGCTAGATAATGAGCTATTTTGTAAAGATATTTGTGATGTAAGTTTTTCTAGATCATCGATCGATTCTTTATATTTAAACATAAATAAATTCAATTAGGAACCAAGTACAAGTAGCGGTAAGGGTCGACCATCTGTTTGCTATGAAGATGCATCAGAGCGAACAAAAAGAAGACGAATCGAAGAGCTTGTTGCGTCCACTTCTGCTGAGGCTCTTACTAAAGCAGCAGGAAAAGTATATAAGTCCAAAAAAGATCAAATATCATTAGAAAGAGCTTTGGTCTTGTACATTGATATGGATCTCAACATGGATACAACATGATGAGAAAGGTTGTAAATTTAATTCACGAGGATGTTTTCCTTCCTATTATTTAATTGCAGAAGCTAAAAAAATCATTCCTAATGGTATTCATATATCAGAAACTTCTGCAGATATTCCTTTGCAAAAAATTTTAGATAAAACGGCTGAAAGTATATTAAATAATTTCGAAGTTGATACACAGAATGATCTATTCCTAGAATGTAAATGGGGTTTTGATGGAAGTAGCGGACATAGTGCCTATAAACAAGTTAGTAAAACATTTAAATCATAATTTGCGATTCGAAAGAAGTATATATTCAATTTTTTATGTCTTTTTGATACTTTTTTGGAAAAGGACATTTTTAAGGTAGGCGTATCCTTGCCCCAAATTGAACGAAATTTTTTGGAGGAAGTGTTAAGCATGTTAAAACTAATAAGTGTCCCAAATTTTAATTTCAGGATGTATGGGAAGGACACGATCCTTTGACTTTAAATGACCAAATTTTGGGTATGATTATGTTTTACCAATTAATATAGGTGTGCCAAATTTCATTACTCTACTATTACTCCTTCTACTTTTTGGCCATCAGTTATATGAAATCGCGACAGTGTGTGACGTCCTTTGATTTGACGAAATGGGATCCCAGCACTTTGATTGCTGCTTGACACACACATATGATCAAGTTCAAATGAGAAAGGTTCCCGATTTCAAACATGTGTGGAGTTTGTTCAATAGCAGAAATCTCCACCTGAAATACGCTGGGCTGGTTAGGTAATCTGTATGACTCGTTCAATGCCAGTTTATCGGAATAGACCCCATATCCAGCACCGCATTCCATTTTTGAGCCATCGGTAAAAATCGTTATATCATTATATTCTATAATAATTCATTTTGTTGGAGATGTCTCGTCTTGGGTTTGACCTGAGGCCTGACGTCTAATAAACTAACACACTACCTACTAGACTACGGCGACTTCAAATGGGTCACGTTCACTTAACTTCTTTCAAAACCGAAATGAGTTTTTGAAACCCGATCTACGCTTACTCTCCAGATCTGTGTTTATCCGGTGGGCCTCCGAAGGCTTAGCCGAAGCTTCCGCACAGACCTGTTTCATCGGTTTCCGCTCTCTTCGACTGAGAGAGAAGTTTCAAGTCCTGTTTGTTAGTCGAGTAGAGAGTCAATCCCTCCTGCGCCGACATTTCGGAGTCTGTTGAGACAGCTCTGTTCAGTCTTCTAAGAGCCCCCTCAGTAGCTAATTGACTATTCAAACCTGAGGTTGACATATGGGTAGACGTGGTCCAAGTTCCATTGCAGTCACTCAGGCTTTTGGCCTCCATTTAAGTGATCAGGTTTCTGGAGATTTTAGGACCCTCTTTCGTCGGATAGTTGAGGGCTGTAATTTGGAAGAGAGACTGTAAGAATAGTAAAATGTTAATGGATTGTTGGTAATAGTAAAAGAAAGGGCCTTACCTGTACCATAAATATGGTGAAGTGTGGAGAAATGTTTTCTGTATGTTGTTGTATAATAGTTTTTTTGCGAGGATTTGTTGGAGGTTGATCAGTACCTAAAAGGATATTGCATAGGTCGTTAGTTTACAAATGGTTGGTGGTAGGAAAAGTCAAAAAATTTAGTAGGATGAATTAAAAATTGGGATTGTAATAGTTGTATAGTATTTCTTGAATGGTGGTGCCAAGTTGTAAATAGAATGCTCTAGTTACTGTAATAGATAATTGGAGGATTCGCAACGTGTGCTATCATGTCGCATTGTCATAATGTTCTAAAATTTTCTAAATAGTTTAAAAATATTTTCTTGCTTTTAATACAAAAAGGGACTTAAAATAATAAAACTTTGTTTGCAATGTTTATTATTCTGCCGTATTTAAACAGCAGAGACCTGTGTCGATGGGCTATACCGGCTAAGCGGATATTGGATATGTAAGTAGTGCACGGATATTTGCGGATGAAGTTTTGGTAAATCTCCTCTAAAGAGAAGTAGTTTCCCCCTTGGATTGTCGGAGGGTCAATGTTGGGCTGGAACTTGTTCCATGCATTGTAGGTCTCTGAAGGCTCTAATTGATTGAGGCAGTAGAAGATTTTGGGTTTTTGTATTTTACATTGTATGCTTAGAGTAGTTTATTGTTTGCAAAGTGTGTGTGTGCATTGACTCGTATGACCAAATTTGTAAGTTTTTAGTTGTATGCAAAAAGATGTTCAAAGATTTGTTGGTGTCGATAAATGTCATTTGAAGCCATTGACCGCGTCAAAATGATGAAGGTCTCCAGATTTTTATATGGCAAATAAAGTGGTTATTTGTTGTGTATATGGAAATCTCTTGCAAGGTATGAAATCAGGACTTTTACAGTTGTGTGGAAGAGGTTGTTCTAGAAGTTCGAGGTTTCGAAATGCTATTAGAATCCGTTTATTTGATGAAAATCGAAACAGTAGTTCAAGAATATGGCCTGGATAATTTTTGATTTTTAGAAAGAATTTCCTTTTTGAAATACTTAAAAGTAGTTTATGAATATATATATATAGATATAATATATATATATATAGATATAATATATATATATTATATATATATATAATATAAATATATTTTGACGCGGTAAACGGCTTCAAATGACATTTATATATATATATATATATATATATACAGTGGTGCGCACGAATTTAAGACACGACATTTTACTTATATATTTGTGATAATTTTTACATTTTATCGAAAAAATTTTAGGTCAAATTAATAATATTTTGATACCTATATTTGGTTAAGAATTTTTATTTACATATTATATAGACTAACACATATCATATCCTGGTCATGAATTTAAGACATAGGCCAAATAAAACTTAATTCACTAAAGTAAACCTCAGCTTCATAAAAAAATCCTAGTATTTGGTGGAAAATCCTTTATTTTTGATCACAGCAGCACATCTCCTAGGTAAACTTTCGACTGATGCCATACAACGTTGCTTTCGAATCGCTTACCAAGCCTTTTGGATTTCTTCCCACAAATCGTTTGAATTTTTTGGTTTTACTGTTCGTACATGTTCCTAAACATCATTCCACAAGGTCTCAATTGGATTGAGGTCCGGGGATTGAGCTGGCCACTTAAGAACAGTGATATTGTTTTCCTCTAAGCAACATGTTCAGTAGACGTGAAGTGTGCTTAGGGTTAATATCATGCATAAATTTCCATATTAGAGGCACGCTGTCTTCAGCGAATGGTATCATAGCGTCTGTTAGAATGTTTTTCTAAACGTGCTGGTCCATTTTAGTATTAACCTTGTAAATGGGACCTACACCATGCCAGGAAAATGCCATGTTTGACCGTTTTAAGGGTGTACTTTGGGTGATGCTCCAGGTTTGGAGGGCGCCATACGTACTGCTTTCCATCAGAGCCGAAGCGACAAAACTTTTTACTCGTCGCTCCAAAGTATATTTTTCCAAAACATCATCGGTTTATTGAGATGTTCTCTCGAAAACGCTAGTCGGGATTTGATATTTTTTTTTGACACAAGTGGTTTACGTTGTCCAATACACCCACGCAAGTTTTTCTCATTTAGACGTCTTCTTATTGCTCTAGACGAAATATCAATACCAAAATCCAATGCAATTTTGTTTTTTATTTTACTTGAGCTCGTGAAAGGATTATTAAAAGCTACTTTATAAATTAAACTACCCTCTCTGGGTGTAGTGTTTCGGGCTCTAGGTTGCTGTTTGACATTTTTGGTGGTATCATACTGCTTGGTGTGTTCCAGAGCGTTGTAAATCTTACATCTAGAACATTTAAGCAGCTTGGATATCTCCATTACTGTTCTTCCTCCAGATTTTAGTTGTTGGATCTGTTTTCACTCGGAATCGGAAATCCAAGTACCTCTGGCCATTTCTAATTAAATATTTTGATGTATTCCAACATAAAATAACATAAAACATTCGTTACTCGCCATTTAGCTTCAAAAAACACCAAAAAAAGAATTAAAAACCAGATATTTCTGAAATGTCTTAAATTCGTGGCCAGTTTCAAATTAACGTTTTTACAATAATATGATCAAAAAGCAAGAAAATGTGAAAAGAAACTAAATAAAATAACGGTACATTTTCTTAACATTACAGGGTACCTAGAAAAATAAAGAACATCTAATTTGATATTACAGGATTGTAAAAATTATCACAAATAAGTCAGTCATATGTCGTGTCTTAAATTCGTGGCCACCACTGTATATATATATCAGTAAATATCTACATGTACTTCAGTAACAACAAACAAGTAATACAAAATACATAAAAGGTCATAACTCCTAACTGCTTTAATCAATTTTATTAATATTAATTATTATTAATATAATAATATATATATATTTATGTATTTTGTATTACTTGTTTGTTGTTACTGAAGTACATGTAGATATTTACTGATATGGAAAATTGTTTGATTTGTTACATGTGTATTGAAGTCGCCGTAGTCTAGTAGGTAGCGTGTTGGCTTATTAGACTTACGGCCACGGTTCAAACCCCAGTTTAGACATCAAAACGAAATATGAAAAAAATATTTCTTCGGCGACTTCCTCTCAGCAGATTTCTGGCAAAAACTCTGAGAGTAAATAAAATTGCCATGAAAAGTTTCTCAAAAATCTGTCGTTCGGAGTCGGCTTTAAACTATAGCTCCCGTCACTCATATATAAAATTAACACACACAACATGATTGGTGTGAGAAGCTAGGTTGTAGGTCCTGGTAAATGGTGTTTAAAATAATTTACCTCGTCACACTTGATGAAAACGTGCAGATTTTATGAGTAATAATATAGTTTATATACGGCAAATAAATTGGGTTTTTCGTAAATATATGCCTGTGGGAATCTCCTATTCCGTGATACCAAGTTTCTTTTTTTATTTTAAATTCTGATTCTGACAACAATCTGATACTGTAATACCCCTGAGAATATTAATTTTGTGAACATCTTTAGTGTGAAACACAAGGTGGCTCACTTTATTTATACAGTACACAAAATAATGCGACGAAATAGTAGTACTAGCATTGATCACTTACGAGTTAAGTTGTTTTATGTTATTGGATCCTTATCGTAGGTTTTTTGGCTTTGGTTTTACAATTTTGTAATTTTTGGTTTTACTCGCACTATAGTTGCACCGACAATAAATTTCAAGTGGCAGTTTTTCGTTATCTGTCTTTTATTGAAAAAGTGCTGCCAAATTTGACTAAATGGTTGAATTTTGTAATAATGGTGAAAGTATTTGATAAATATGTATTTTCAAGCAATATGGAGATCGTGTGTATAAAGCCGAAAGTGCATACCATTCGTTTTATGCGAATTGCATTATGTTCGATTCTTGCTTTCTATGCCGTTTTTATTGCAAGTTACACACAATGCGTTTTATGCGACTGGTTTTTTTTTATTTTGATCAGCTGTTGTGGTAAACAACAAACAAGCGAACAAGAACATTTTTGGGAAAAATAGAAAATCAAATTGTAATTTTAAAAGAATTTATGGCATTAATTACAAATTTATGAGTTTACATATGTGATATTTTGTGCTGTTAAGGCCTACGAAAATCCTCAAAAAACACAAGACGAGTGTTTTCAGTTAATTTACCCTCCATTTTTCTTGTTTACAAATTAATAGATTCAAAGTAGATGACACTCAGTACATAAACACAATCATATATGTATACATATAAACAATAATCATATACATATTTTGTTCATGAAATAAATGTGTTAAAAAATGTATTTTAATGTATTTTCCCCTTAAATTAGTAATAAACTTTATTATGCAATATTTTTTTATTAATATTTTTGTAATGCAAAAAGAAAAATGCGAAAATAATAATGCACTATTTAAACATATTTATAGAAAGCATTCACAATAGTAAAATATAATTTGACATGCCAAGTTTAAAAAACTGCTGACTTTTTCCAACACAGCATGAGTCGCATAGAAAAGTAGAAAGTAAACCTACTTGATGCATTCTATGCGTCTATGCATTCTATGCGTTTTCTTCTGTAACTTGTCACAATCAACTACACTGATTCTACTTTTTCGGTATATGCATGTAACGCAAGGCGGCATAAAACGGATGGTATGGACTTTCGGCTTAACAATTGTTAAATGGATGATTGGACTTTCAGCGGATGTGGAAACATGTTCCACCAATATTTTATTATAATAAATAATGTGTAATGATAATACGTAAATGTGCACACAGTCTGGCTGACTTCATAAACGCAGTTTGCAATGTAACCTTACAATGCATGGTGTTCATAAAAGCAGTAAAATTTGTTTTGGCAATGCCTCATGTTCATTATTGCATGGGAATGCTTTTCAGTGCGCATTATTTGTCAATTTCGTGCATGGTTTTTATTTGTGATTCTTTGTAAATATTTACATTTATTGGCGGCAAAAATTTTGTGATGGAAATGGCAGATTTGTAGTAATTTAAATCTTTTTTTATATAAATACAAATGTGATTTAACATTTAATTTTTTAGTGAAAAAAAATGGAGCCATGAAAGGAAAAAGCTACTCATTGAAGTGCATTTGAGGAATGAGCCAGACTTCACTTAAAAAAAGAAAAGAAACTCCATTTGGGAACAAAAATGCGGGATATTAAGGAAATCGATAGCATTTTTCCATTTACCAAAGAAATTTTTATTTAAATATTTATTATTATATTTATTATCAGCCAAATCGAAAGCGGTTTTAAAAAGAAGACTGCATTTTTTCTGAATACTCATTTTAAGAAATTAAATTATACAAGGGATCAAAAGTTTTCGCGTTCATAAATGTATTAAAATATCATCTCATTATTTGACAAAGCAGTGTTGCAATAAAACATTGCTTTGCCTTGTAAATGAATTTCTTTGCAATGTTGCATTGCAAACTGCGTTTATGAAGTCAGCCTCTGTGATGAATATGTTTTGTACAGGGTTCATATTGGAAAAACTGGATGACATATGGTGTGGAAGCGAATTTTTGATATTTTGATATATGTAAATAGGTGGTATCTATGCGTTGTTTCTGTAAGATTCTGATTTCACTAACATAATTAATTGAGTAGTTTTATTTGTGTTTTCCATACAAATAGACGCACGATTTCGGTCGAAAACAGACTTTTAATGAATAATATGTCAATTGGAATGTATGTGAGAGTCGATATGTTTCTTTTTTTTTTAAATGGGGTCAAAATTTTTTACGCAAGAAGAAGGGGTATGGCCTGCAGATTTGCAAATGAAATTGTGTCAGATCTTGGGTACGGGAAAAGTGTTTTCCACTCCAAATTTTTGGCAGGGGATTTTTTGAGGAAAAGTTGTTCTACGACTTGTTTGTCTTGCTAGCCATTATCTTTAGACATTTCACAGATTTTTCGAGGTGTGTTAAATGCTTATTCACTTATAGTTATTGATTGTTGATTATTGTGTCACAGGCTAGGAAAATGTTGTTCCATGATTTCTAGGTCTTGACAGTCTTGAAGGCACCGCAGAGTAATTGAGTGATATGTTTGTGTTTTTTGCACTCAGTTGGTATTGGTTACTATTGTTGGTAGTTTGAAAATCGGGAATTATTTTAGAAAAAATTTAAATTTACTTTTGTTACTTGGCCATTTTTCCCTATTATGAGAATTTTGTTTTATTTGTTGGGGTATGTGTCTTATACCTATGGTAGTACAGATATGATTACTAAAATTTATTTGGGAAAAGTTATTCCATGAATTTACCAAGTTGTTGATTATTGGCTGGAAATACTTTTTTCCTCCAAAATAATTTTTTGTTCACATTCCAGGAAAAAGTTGTTGAATGATTTCTAGGCTTTAGTATGTTTTTTGTTTATAGTATTCATAGATGTTAGTTTTTGAATATTAGTAGGTTGAATTTGGAAATTTAAAAAAAAAAAATATGAAGTTTCCTTGTGATATATCTTCTAATCAATGCCTATCAAAAGGTTCGTGGGGAGCTTTATCAAACGCGTCATCCACAGCCTTTCCTGATCGTTATCTGTATATGAACATTGTATTGTTCAATTCAACTAAATCACATTAACTTCGAGCTCATATAGATGCCTTATGCGTTTGTTCGTTGAGATGCCTTTTAGACGATAATCTTAATGAGATTTCCTCGAGTTTGAAAATGGTGGCAACAGAATCCTTAGATTATCCAGCAAACATTCTATTCCGATAAAGATTTCTCGTCTAATACTCTCCAATCCTTTGCTTGGACAGCTACTTTAATACCCAATACTCCTCTACTAACACTAGTAAGAAAAGTGGGCATGTACACAAAATTCAAAATATTTATGTTCGATACTACCATGGCATATTTATAATATATATATATATATAAATTTATACCTAAAAGGATATTGCATAGGTCGTTAGTTTACAAATGGTTGGTGGTAGGAAAAGTCAAAAAATTTAGTAGGATGAATTAAAAATTGGAATTGTAATAGTTGTATAGTATTTCTTGAATGGTGGTGCCAAGTTGTAAATAGAATGCTCTAGTTACTGTAATAGATAATTGGAGGATTCGCAACGTGTGCTATCATGTCGCATTGTCATAATGTTCTAAAATTTTCTAAATAGTTTAAAAATATTTTCTTGCTTTTAATACAAAAAGGGACTTAAAATAATAAAACTTTGTTTGCAATGTTTATTATTCTGCCGTATTTAAACAGCAGAGACCTGTGTCGATGGGCTATACCGGCTAAGCGGATATTGGATATGTAAGTAGTGCACGGATATTTGCGGATGAAGTTTTGGTAAATCTCCTCTAAAGAGAAGTAGTTTCCCCCTTGGATTGTCGGAGGGTCAATGTTGGGCTGGAACTTGTTCCATGCATTGTAGGTCTCTGAAGGCTCTAATTGATTGAGGCAGTAGAAGATTTTGGGTTTTTGTATTTTACATTGTATGCTTAGAGTAGTTTATTGTTTGCAAAGTGTGTGTGTGCATTGACTCGTATGACCAAATTTGTAAGTTTTTAGTTGTATGCAAAAAGATGTTCAAAGATTTGTTGGTGTCGATAAATGTCATTTGAAGCCATTGACCGCGTCAAAATGATGAAGGTCTCCAGATTTTTATATGGCAAATAAAGTGGTTATTTGTTGTGTATATGGAAATCTCTTGCAAGGTATGAAATCAGGACTTTTACAGTTGTGTGGAAGAGGTTGTTCTAGAAGTTCGAGGTTTCGAAATGCTATTAGAATCCGTTTATTTGATGAAAATCGAAACAGTAGTTCAAGAATATGGCCTGGATAATTTTTGATTTTTAGAAAGAATTTCCTTTTTGAAATACTTAAAAGTAGTTTATGAATATATATATATAGATATAATATATATATATATAGATATAATATATATATATTATATATATATATAATATAAATATATTTTGACGCGGTAAACGGCTTCAAATGACATTTATATATATATATATATATATATACAGTGGTGCGCACGAATTTAAGACACGACATTTTACTTATATATTTGTGATAATTTTTACATTTTATCGAAAAAATTTTAGGTCAAATTAATAATATTTTGATACCTATATTTGGTTAAGAATTTTTATTTACATATTATATAGACTAACACATATCATATCCTGGTCATGAATTTAAGACATAGGCCAAATAAAACTTAATTCACTAAAGTAAACCTCAGCTTCATAAAAAAATCCTAGTATTTGGTGGAAAATCCTTTATTTTTGATCACAGCAGCACATCTCCTAGGTAAACTTTCGACTGATGCCATACAACGTTGCTTTCGAATCGCTTACCAAGCCTTTTGGATTTCTTCCCACAAATCGTTTGAATTTTTTGGTTTTACTGTTCGTACATGTTCCTAAACATCATTCCACAAGGTCTCAATTGGATTGAGGTCCGGGGATTGAGCTGGCCACTTAAGAACAGTGATATTGTTTTCCTCTAAGCAACATGTTCAGTAGACGTGAAGTGTGCTTAGGGTTAATATCATGCATAAATTTCCATATTAGAGGCACGTTGTCTTCAGCGAATGGTATCATAGCGTCTGTTAGAATGTTTTTCTAAACGTGCTGGTCCATTTTAGTATTAACCTTGTAAATGGGACCTACACCATGCCAGGAAAATGCCATGTTTGACCGTTTTAAGGGTGTACTTTGGGTGATGCTCCAGGCTTGGAGGGCGCCATACGTACTGCTTTCCATCAGAGCCGAAGCGACAAAACTTTTTACTCGTCGCTCCAAAGTATATTTTTCCAAAACATCATCGGTTTATTGAGATGTTCTCTCGAAAACGCTAGTCGGGATTTGATATTTTTTTTTGACACAAGTGGTTTACGTTGTCCAATACACCCACGCAAGTTTTTCTCATTTAGACGTCTTCTTATTGCTCTAGACGAAATATCAATACCAAAATCCAATGCAATTTTGTTTTTTATTTTACTTGAGCTCGTGAAAGGATTATTAAAAGCTACTTTATAAATTAAACTACCCTCTCTGGGTGTAGTGTTTCGGGCTCTAGGTTGCTGTTTGACATTTTTGGTGGTATCATACTGCTTGGTGTGTTCCAGAGCGTTGTAAATCTTACATCTAGAACATTTAAGCAGCTTGGATATCTCCATTACTGTTCTTCCTCCAGATTTTAGTTGTTGGATCTGTTTTCGCTCGGAATCGGAAATCCAAGTACCTCTGGCCATTTCTAATTAAATATTTTGATGTATTCCAACATAAAATAACATAAAACATTCGTTACTCGCCATTTAGCTTCAAAAAACACCAAAAAAAGAATTAAAAACCAGATATTTCTGAAATGTCTTAAATTCGTGGCCAGTTTCAAATTAACGTTTTTACAATAATATGATCAAAAAGCAAGAAAATGTGAAAAGAAACTAAATAAAATAACGGTACATTTTCTTAACATTACAGGGTACCTAGAAAAATAAAGAACATCTAATTTGATATTACAGGATTGTAAAAATTATCACAAATAAGTCAGTCATATGTCGTGTCTTAAATTCGTGGCCACCACTGTATATATATATCAGTAAATATCTACATGTACTTCAGTAACAACAAACAAGTAATACAAAATACATAAAAGGTCATAACTCCTAACTGCTTTAATCAATTTTATTAATATTAATTATTATTAATATAATAATATATATATATTTATGTATTTTGTATTACTTGTTTGTTGTTACTGAAGTACATGTAGATATTTACTGATATGGAAAATTGTTTGATTTGTTACATGTGTATTGAAGTCGCCGTAGTCTAGTAGGTAGCGTGTTGGCTTATTAGACTTACGGCCACGGTTCAAACCCCAGTTTAGACATCAAAACGAAATATGAAAAAAATATTTCTTCGGCGACTTCCTCTCAGCAGATTTCTGGCAAAAACTCTGAGAGTAAATAAAATTGCCATGAAAAGTTTCTCAAAAATCTGTCGTTCGGAGTCGGCTTTAAACTATAGCTCCCGTCACTCATATATAAAATTAACACACACAACATGATTGGTGTGAGAAGCTAGGTTGTAGGTCCTGGTAAATGGTGTTTAAAATAATTTACCTCGTCACACTTGATGAAAACGTGCAGATTTTATGAGTAATAATATAGTTTATATACGGCAAATAAATTGGGTTTTTCGTAAATATATGCCTGTGGGAATCTCCTATTCCGTGATACCAAGTTTCTTTTTTTATTTTAAATTCTGATTCTGACAACAATCTGATACTGTAATACCCCTGAGAATATTAATTTTGTGAACATCTTTAGTGTGAAACACAAGGTGGCTCACTTTATTTACACAGTACACAAAATAATGCGACGAAATAGTAGTACTAGCATTGATCACTTACGAGTTAAGTTGTTTTATGTTATTGGATCCTTATCGTAGGTTTTTTGGCTTTGGTTTTACAATTTTGTAATTTTTGGTTTTACTCGCACTATAGTTGCACCGACAATAAATTTCAAGTGGCAGTTTTTCGTTATCTGTCTTTTATTGAAAAAGTGCTGCCAAATTTGACTAAATGGTTGAATTTTGTAATAATGGTGAAAGTATTTGATAAATATGTATTTTCAAGCAATATGGAGATCGTGTGTATAAAGCCGAAAGTGCATACCATTCGTTTTATGCGAATTGCATTATGTTCGATTCTTGCTTTCTATGCCGTTTTTATTGCAAGTTACACACAATGCGTTTTATGCGACTGGTTTTATTTTATTTTTATCAGCTGTTGTGGTAAACAACAAACAAGCGAACAAGAACATTTTTGGGAAAAATAGAAAATCAAATTGTAATTTTAAAAGAATTTATGGCATTAATTACAAATTTATGAGTTTACATATGTGATATTTTGTGCTGTTAAGGCCTACGAAAATCCTCAAAAAACACAAGACGAGTGTTTTCAGTTAATTTACCCTCCATTTTTCTTGTTTACAAATTAATAGATTCAAAGTAGATGACACTCAGTACATAAACACAATCATATATGTATACATATAAACAATAATCATATACATATTTTGTTCATGAAATAAATGTGTTAAAAAATGTATTTTAATGTATTTTCCCCTTAAATTAGTAATAAACTTTATTATGCAATATTTTTTTATTAATATTTTTGTAATGCAAAAAGAAAAATGCGAAAATAATAATGCACTATTTAAACATATTTATAGAAAGCATTCACAATAGTAAAATATAATTTGACATGCCAAGTTTAAAAAACTGCTGACTTTTTCCAACACAGCATGAGTCGCATAGAAAAGTAGAAAGTAAACCTACTTGATGCATTCTATGCGTCTATGCATTCTATGCGTTTTCTTCTGTAACTTGTCACAATCAACTACACTGATTCTACTTTTTCGGTATATGCATGTAACGCAAGGCGGCATAAAACGGATGGTATGGACTTTCGGCTTAACAATTGTTAAATGGATGATTGGACTTTCAGCGGATGTGGAAACATGTTCCACCAATATTTTATTATAATAAATAATGTGTAATGATAATACGTAAATGTGCACACAGTCTGGCTGACTTCATAAACGCAGTTTGCAATGTAACCTTACAATGCATGGTGTTCATAAAAGCAGTAAAATTTGTTTTGGCAATGCCTCATGTTCATTATTGCATGGGAATGCTTTTCAGTGCGCATTATTTGTCAATTTCGTGCATGGTTTTTATTTGTGATTCTTTGTAAATATTTACATTTATTGGCGGCAAAAATTTTGTGATGGAAATGGCAGATTTGTAGTAATTTAAATCTTTTTTTATATAAATACAAATGTGATTTAACATTTAATTTTTTAGTGAAAAAAAATGGAGCCATGAAAGGAAAAAGCTACTCATTGAAGTGCATTTGAGGAATGAGCCAGACTTCACTTAAAAAAAGAAAAGAAACTCCATTTGGGAACAAAAATGCGGGATATTAAGGAAATCGATAGCATTTTTCCATTTACCAAAGAAATTTTTATTTAAATATTTATTATTATATTTATTATCAGCCAAATCGAAAGCGGTTTTAAAAAGAAGACTGCATTTTTTCTGAATACTCATTTTAAGAAATTAAATTATACAAAGGATCAAAAGTTTTCGCGTTCATAAATGTATTAAAATATCATCTCATTATTTGACAAAGCAGTGTTGCAATAAAACATTGCTTTGCCTTGTAAATGAATTTCTTTGCAATGTTGCATTGCAAACTGCGTTTATGAAGTCAGCCTCTGTGATGAATATGTTTTGTACAGGGTTCATATTGGAAAAACTGGATGACATATGGTGTGGAAGCGAATTTTTGATATTTTGATATATGTAAATAGGTGGTATCTATGCGTTGTTTCTGTAAGATTCTGATTTCACTAACATAATTAATTGAGTAGTTTTATTTGTGTTTTCCATACAAATAGACGCACGATTTCGGTCGAAAACAGACTTTTAATGAATAATATGTCAATTGGAATGTATGTGAGAGTCGATATGTTTCTTTTTTTTTTAAATGGGGTCAAAATTTTTTACGCAAGAAGAAGGGGTATGGCCTGCAGATTTGCAAATGAAATTGTGTCAGATCTTGGGTACGGGAAAAGTGTTTTCCACTCCAAATTTTTGGCAGGGGATTTTTTGAGGAAAAGTTGTTCTACGACTTGTTTGTCTTGCTAGCCATTATCTTTAGACATTTCACAGATTTTTCGAGGTGTGTTAAATGCTTATTCACTTATAGTTATTGATTGTTGATTATTGTGTCACAGGCTAGGAAAATGTTGTTCCATGATTTCTAGGTCTTGACAGTCTTGAAGGCACCGCAGAGTAATTGAGTGATATGTTTGTGTTTTTTGCACTCAGTTGGTATTGGTTACTATTGTTGGTAGTTTGAAAATCGGGAATTATTTTAGAAAAAATTTAAATTTACTTTTGTTACTTGGCCATTTTTCCCTATTATGAGAATTTTGTTTTATTTGTTGGGGTATGTGTCTTATACCTATGGTAGTACAGATATGATTACTAAAATTTATTTGGGAAAAGTTATTCCATGAATTTACCAAGTTGTTGATTATTGGCTGGAAATACTTTTTTCCTCCAAAATAATTTTTTGTTCACATTCCAGGAAAAAGTTGTTGAATGATTTCTAGGCTTTAGTATGTTTTTTGTTTATAGTATTCATAGATGTTAGTTTTTGAATATTAGTAGGTTGAATTTGGAAATTTAAAAAAAAAAATATGAAGTTTCCTTGTGATATATCTTCTAATCAATGCCTATCAAAAGGTTCGTGGGGAGCTTTATCAAACGCGTCATCCACAGCCTTTCCTGATCGTTATCTGTATATGAACATTGTATTGTTCAATTCAACTAAATCACATTAACTTCGAGCTCATATAGATGCCTTATGCGTTTGTTCGTTGAGATGCCTTTTAGACGATAATCTTAATGAGATTTCCTCGAGTTTGAAAATGGTGGCAACAGAATCCTTAGATTATCCAGCAAACATTCTATTCCGATAAAGATTTCTCGTCTAATACTCTCCAATCCTTTGCTTGGACAGCTACTTTAATACCCAATACTCCTCTACTAACACTAGTAAGAAAAGTGGGCATGTACACAAAATTCAAAATATTTATGTTCGATACTACCATGGCATATTTATAACAGGTACGAGCAACTTTACAACAAGTACAACAATGCAAAAACAACAGGCATTTTGTTTTTGTAAAAGTGTATTTGAAGTGTCAAAAAAAAATTAACCCTCAAACCTCCATAGGAAATTAATTAAAGCAATTAAAAAAGCTAAATAAATTTTATATATTGAAAATTCTTATGATTTTTATGTCATGCTAATTTACACAATAGTGCAGCACCTATAAATTAAAAAAAATTATCAGCTGCAAACGTTATTTCTTATTAATTATTGTACCAATTAAAATTTGTACCTAATTTATATTTGTTTTATGACTGAATTTTGAAATTGAATAATTATTTAAACTATTATCTACAATATATAAATTATATTGTGAATTATTTTGAATTAGCTTTAGTAGAAAATTGAAATCAAAAGTTGTACTTAAAATTCACTTGCTTCCACAACACTCAACCAAATTGACAGACTCAAAAAAGAAAATAAGAAATACATACTAATACTTCTTTCTTTCTCTTTTCTTAATCCCAATTATAATTACGTTTGAGTAATTATAATAACAAATTTTCAGCAGAAGATTGGCCCAGTTTGTTTTAATCCCTATATCCCAATCTTTTGAAAGAGAATTTGTTTTAAAAATATCACACAAGTTATTTCAGTCATAGTTGGAGCACCTAGTTGGAGACATGGATTTTTATTTTGGTAATTCATCACTTTCATCTAAATATCTATAAATACAGTAAATCTAGGTTGTAGTTTAAAAGATATATGTATTTAGTGTCAAAGGCTTAAATATTGTTAATCATCTTGCAAAAATTTTAATATAATTGGCTTTAAAATAGTAATCCTAAAGAATTTCTAGAGTGCGTATCGTTAAGGATACATGCGGTACATATGAGGGTTTATGACTAATATAAATACGAAATTGAATATCGAAACAAAATACACAAAAAACAAACATTTTTTTTGACATTCAAAAACTCGTCAGCTGGTGAGTTGCTCCTACCTGTTATAAATATGCCATGGATACTACCGCAGTATTCAACAAGCTGCCGTACTTCAGCAGGTGAAGCTTCAGCACCTGGAAAATATGATAGTACCAAAGACTATAAAATTTATAGTATAAATATATAAAGATGTTGCACTGCCATACATTGTACTGCCAGTGCTAAATTTGTCGATGGCAATACGGCTACTGCCACTTATGGCTTGGTTACCCAAGCGTTAGAAACGTAAAATCGTAACGTACGTAGCCTTAAAAACGTTTGTGTAGTTATAGAAACGTTTAAAACGGGACATATGTCAACGAAGAATGTAAATAAAAACGAAGCAGAACACAAAGCAACACACAAACGAACACAACACAATGCATATAAATTGATATACAGACTCATCATCAGTGTTGCCGTTTTTTGTTCAATGTGTAGATTATTCCGGATTTGGTTATTATTTGTCTTATAAAAATAGCTTTTGTTTGTTAAAATTAATTAATTATGAGACTATAATTTCGTTTTCTTATTTTCTGTTTCTTTTTCTCAATTATAATTTAAATTTGAAAAAAAAAATAAAATAAAAAAACTGCGAATTTAATTTTGGTCATATTTTTCCTTATTTGGTAATTTTTTTTTACAAATGTTGGTTACAATATTTTTTTTTTCGAGGCAACACTGCTCATCATCTCTCTTGTTCAAATGTCACGTAAAAACGTGGGAGAATTCTGTTTTATACAGATCGTTCCGTTTTGCTAACGAGAGAGAACGTTTCGGTAATCGTTTACATTGTTCTCCATATGCTAAAAAGAGAACGTTTTCTACGGTACGTTACGTTACGTGCAGTGTTGTCAGATTTTTTTTCACCTCCATCGCCAAAAGCTATACGAAAAATCGCCAAAAATCGCCAAAATCAAATATTATTCATTTTTTCCAAAATGAAAATCGCCAAAAGTTTAAAAAATCATTGACTTTTATTTGTTTCATGTATTATAAAGTCAATATAAATTTAATAAAAGTCTACATATAATAAAAAAATATTATAATTTTACATTACATTTGTACTTTTAGTGCAATAGTTATTAGTTGTCAAAATATTTTTTACAAAAATTAATTGCATAAATCTATATCTATCTCTGCAGATTCATTTTCACTGCCTGGTATATAATACATTGTATTAGAATTAAACTTTTTTAACATTTTATCTGTAGGCTGAAATGAATTGCAATAATATTTATTAACATTTATATAACTTATTATTCTTATCAATGAATCTAAAAGTTCATATTGAATTTTATTACGTAAGCGAGTTTTAGTGTAATTCATAATAGAAAATACCCTTTCTACGCAAGCGTTGCTGGTTGGTAAAATTAATATATTTAGAACGGCCAATACTAAGTCTTTAAAGTGAAATGTTCCAGCCGCATCGCAATAATTGTAAACTTATTGCCAAAAGTCTAATAAATTTGTTGGAATTTCACCTTTAAAGATCTCAAACCAATTGATATATGCTAATTTTTACCATTGCAATTCATATTCCCCTGCAGATAAATGAATAAAGTTAATGAATTTTGAACTACCGAAAATTTTACTTGTGTTTCCACATTTTAATATTGAAAATTCATTATGTTTTAAAAATATATATATTTTCAGGTAATTTTTTTTAGCATTTCTTTTAAAAGTTTTTTAAGTACAAAAAACAATTTCCTTTTAACATTTCTGCATCATATTCATTCATTTTTATATTTTTTAATTCCATTTCAAATTCTGTGCCAAAATATATAGATTCCAATGGCAGAAAAGAATCCGGCGAATCAATACATACATACATACATAATTGGTCATTACAACCCTTCAGTTAGGATTACGACCTAGTTTCTCACACCACTTATGTTGTGTGTGTTAACTTTATACATGAGTGGTGGAACCTACAGTTTTTGTCGGCGAATCAATAGATAAATTTAATGAACATATTGTTATCCAAATTTCCATTATTTTTAAAAAATTTAACAACAACAATCAGTTTGTTGTTCTTGTATTGTTTTACAAGTACGAAATGACAAAGACATTGGTATAACCCATAAATATGAACTGTTTTACTTGTTGACATTAATTGTGCCATGCACTATGTAATAATAACATAATATATGAGGGATACCAGAGATGTATAATGTAAGAACATTATGTTATTGAATTAAAGTGTTAAAAAAGTATTTCAAGAAAATAAAAAAATAAAAATTTAAAAATAGCCAAATAAATCGCCAACTAGTTCGTAAATCGCCAAAAAATCGCCACGTCGCCAATTGAAAATTTTGGTCGCCAAAGGCAATGAAAAATCGCCACGTTTGGCGAGAAATCGCCACATCTGACAGCACTGGTTACGTGTGGCTAATTCACACTTTATTGTACTCAGAGAACTTATTATACTCAGAGAACGTATTGTTCTCTTTAAGCAATTTATTCTCATATGCTTGCATACGTGTGTGCATGTATGTTGTAGTTTTCATAGCACAATTGTGCAGAGAGAACTTACACGCATTCTTGTATTGCTTGATGTAGTTGTCGGTCAGACTTCGACAAGAACGCATGCGTAGCGGGTGTTCTATCATTTTATTTCAGAAGAACACTCAAAAAATATTTTATGTTTAAAATGGTCTATGTTATTAGCTGGGCGTATTTATTTTTATTTTATTTTGTCGCATAGTATATATTTTTTAAAAAGCTTTGGAATGCTCGCTTTTTTTCTTTTAATAAAAAATGGGTTTTTTATTCCTTTTATTTCTATTTATCTAAAAAACATGGCCTAATTTTTAAGCCAAAGATGGATAGCTTTATGTTCTTTTAATAATAAATGAATTTTTTATTTTATTTTTATTTAACTAAAATTATTAAGCCATAGATAGATAGCTTTACATATGTATGTTGATGTAATGAAAATAAAAATACCGTAAACTTCTAACACTTTTCTATGGCTGTAAATAAATAAATTCTCTCAATTTATTTTCTCTCTTTCTCATAACCAAACAATTTTTGGTATGTATACATTTGCCAAATAAAAAAACAAACAAACTAAAAGAAGTCTTGTTTTCACAAAATGTATGTGCAAATAACCTGTGGGAACGAAATGTTACCGTTTGCTTCATTGTAGGGTAAGAATACGTATTTTATTGTTGTAGAAATGAAACTATATCGACTCGCACCGAAATAAAAAACCTTTATTATATAAATAAATTTTTAGAATTACAGATTTAGAGAGAAACAAAACTAGCAAGATATGAAAATAATCTCTTAATTATTACATACATTGATTAAATATTAAAATATAAAATTTTTTAGCATTATTTTAAAACAAATTTTGGTGGAATTTATATTTACATTTGGTTTACCATAGTAACCATAGAAATATAGAAAAAATACATACAGACTTTTATTTACCGTTATTTAATCCAAAAGATGTGTTCCAAACTTAAAAATATTTTCTTTCCCATATCTTGACGCCATATTACTTAAAACCTGGTTAGACAATTTCAATTTTGACGAATGTTTTTAGAAAGATCACGGACATTATACATATGTGAAAGAAATTTTTCGCCAAACTGTTTTGGAGGAAATATTTGAAGCGAGTTGCCGTGCCAACATTGAACTTAACCGGCAAAAAAGAGGAAACAGGTATAGAAAAAGGAAACAGTTTCGAAAGTGAAGATGTTGACTTATATTTATATAAATCTTCGCCACGTAACCGTAAGAGATCGGAATCACCATCATTATGCACAAATTGTCAAAAATACTAAACAAATAAATAAATACTAAACAAAAAAGCTTCGTTTTATTACAACTTCATTCTATACAAAAATAGAGACAGAAGTTCAAATTTGAACTGTCTATAAAATTACATATCGCACACCCAGTACAAAAATGACTCAACTCAAAATTTTCATTTTTCGAGTTTATATCTTAAACTATGTAGAATACACTGGTTTATTTATAAAAAAATAAATAGCAGTGTATTTTGTTGTTACTAACTTCTACTAAAATGGTCCAAAGATTTTTTTTAACTATTTCTATTTAAATTTTTTTTAACTATTTTTATTTAATTCAAAAACAGTTTTTAATCGATTTCTGAAAAATAAAAATTTTGACTGTCACTTTTGTACTGGGTGTGCGATATGGTAAGTATATACATACATAATTGAATAGTCTAAAAAATAACATTATAATTCGATGCGAATCGATCTAGTTTCATTTCTACAACAATAAAACACGTATTCTTACCCTACAATAAAGCAAACGGTAACATTTAGTTTCCACAGGTTATTTGCACATACATTTTGTGAAAACAAGACTTCTTTTAGTTTGTTTGTTTTTTTATTTGGCAATCTATCTACATACATACATGCACACACGCATACACGCATATGAGAATAAATTGCTTAGAGAAGAGAACAATACGTTCTCTGAGAACATGTTACTTTTTGTGCTCTTTCTCTCAGTTAACATGGAAGTGAGCACGAATATTTAGCTTTCCCTGTTACCTACCCCCCTCATCCTAAAGAAGCAAAAAATTTTGTAAATTTTAAATACATTGTGTGCAACATCTTTATATATTTATAGTCTTTGATAGTACCCATACTACTTTTCCACTGTTACAACTTTTAAGGTGTAAAGTTTACACTGTAAACACATAAGCAGATGACCGTCGCGACGACAGAAAACTGCCAAGTTTAGAATACTTACGTTTATATGAAGACAATCTAAGCTGTTTCTGCCCAACTTGGACAAATTTATATTTTTGTGAGCAGCTAAAAGCAGATTAGTGATGCCAATACAATATGAAATCATAATTAAATAACAGTTTAAAATACTTCCTTTATTAAAGAGAAAATAACAATTCTACATTTATAGAATAAAAAATAATCTCCGCATATAAAAACTAAAATTTATTTATAAAAGGTTTATTAAACAAAAATATTTTTATAATAAATTTATAAAAGAAATAATTTTGCATGATGCGGAGTATACATCGAAACATGTTAAGTCCTGGATTCAAAATATTATACACAACACGCAATTCTATTTAAATGGCCAGCCCAGTCCCCTGTACTAAATTCTACAGAGAATCTGTGAGACTATCGGTGGATAAAAAATAAAACGCGAATAGGAGTCCTAATAATGAATTTTTTCCTCCAAATAAAAGAATCATTTCAGTAAGGGAAATTGATAAATTAATAGCTCATGTGCTTTCCGTGAGTTTAAGGATCCCATATAATGGCAGCAAAAGCACTCGGCAGCATTTTCTGTCGACCTGTCTAGCTGCTGTCTGCCTTCTATGTGTTTACACCTCTAGTCCTCTGATTGCACATTTACATCGCCAGAGTTCTTTGATCAACACAACACTGTGGTAAGATTTGATAAACGTTTTTGCAGTGAAATTTTCTTGATTAATCAGGTGTGCGTAATCAGATTTGAATCTCCAATGTTTTTAATAATATAAGATGTATGTATGTAAGTTAACTCAAACAAAGTTAACGAACCCTATAAATAATTTTAATTCAATAAACTGTTTATTTGGCAATAACAATAATTACGCCACTTTTTAACATAATTAAGTTGGTATAAAATAAGGAAATTGTTAGTTCTTAAGTTCCTTCTTGTATTGTAATTTTTTCAATAAAGTTGGTCGTCGGACCAAAAAATTTAATAAAAAATAATTAATTTTTTTTTAGAATTTCCAACGTGCAAATTCTTAACTGGCGCCCGAGCAAGTTTCGCGAGAGGCCTTTTCGAAATAGGCTCCCTAGCAACGCAAGTAAACGGGCGGTATCATGTGCCAGCCTTTCGGAAGGCTCTAAAGGAAAAAATATAACAAAAAATCCGTAAAGGATATAACACAAAAAATCCGTAAAGGATATAACAAAAAAAAATCCGTAAAGGACATAACAAAAAAAATCCGTAAAGGATATAAATGAAAAAAATCCGTAAAGGATATGGAAAAAAGCAGTGAAAGTGAATAGCAAAAAAACCTAAAGAAAACTAAAAGGAGTAACAAACAACAAAATAAAAATAAATTAAAATTTATTTGCTGTGAATTTATAAAAACAAAAAGAAAATTGTGACAACAAAACAGATTTTGAAATAATTTTTAGAATTTACTCTTTAAACTGAAATTTATAAATTAAAAAAGGGTTTTCAAATCATTGAACAAAAAGGATATCACCATAAACGTCAGTTCAACATAACCATCTGAATTATAAATCAAAAAAATTGGAACTCTATTAAGAAAGAAAGAAAAAACTGTGAAATATAAAAGAAATTTTGGAACTTTGTTAAGAAAGAAAGAAAAAAACTGTGAAATCTGTGAAATATCAAAAGAAATTTTGGAACTATTAAAGGAAAAAACTAGAAAATCTGTGAAATATCAAAAAAATTTTCTTGGAATACTGTTAAGGAAAAAAGCCTTGAGGAAGAAAAAACTAGAAAATCTGTGGAATATCAAAAAAAATTGTTGAATCCTGTTAAGAAAAAAGCCTTGAGAAAGAAAAATAAACAAGGGAAGAGGAAGACAGAATTGACGAATCCAGCCACCACGAAGAAGGAATTAAGGTAGATTATTAAATTATTTATTTATTTATAAGATTATTAAATTTATTATTGAAAACAAATTGTGTTATAGAAAAAAAGGATATAATATTAATATAAGAGTGAAAACAATAAATAAACAAATTGTAAATAAAATAAATAATAAATTAGAGCTGCGATTCCTACGGAACCCTCCAGTTCTACATAAAGATCAAATATAAAAATCAAAAATTAGGTGAACAAATTCCAATTTTTTGTAAAACAAGTATTTCCGATTGAATTAATTTCAAAAAAAATGGCAAACCCAAATAATTTAATTAGACCCCCTGTTATTAACAATGATAATGTACCTAGAGGTGCAGAAAATGCCCAATTGACCATAGAGGACTTATCCTCTCTTATATCAAGGGTAGCGTTAGACATATTTAATAATCAAGGACCACAGACTGTACAGGCAACCTTAAACCCCAATGCTAACATAAATAATGTGTCGGACCAAATAATAGAAGACAGACATAGATGAAATCTAGGTGACTTGGACAAAATATCAGATGTAGTTAAGTGCCTCAAGGATTTCTCGGGGCAACCTGGTGAGTTTAGTTCGTGGAAAAAGAACGTCGATAGTATATTAGTTATTTATTAGCCACTAAAGGGAACTCCTAAATATTACGGCATTTTTAGTGTAATACGGAATAAGGTAGTAGGGCACGCGGACATAGCACTTGAGTCATACAACACACCACTCGACTAGCCATCAATGGCAAAATGCCTCACACTTCACTACGCGGATAAACGAGATTTAGCAACATTAGAGTACCAAATGACAACTGTTGTGCAAGGGAATAGGTCAATTCAAGAATATTATCAACAGGTGTACACGCATTTCTCAGTTATGTTGAACAAATTAGGAAGTATTGATATGAGTAATGAATCTCTATATATGCTTACACAGTCGTACAGACATAAAGCCTTAGCTACATTTATCAGAGGGCTAAACCGAGATTTACCTAAACTGTTGGGAGTGAAAGAACCAGCAGATCTTCCACAAGCATTACATCTTTGCTTAAAATTGGAAAATCAAAATGTACGCGCATCGCATGCGTATAATTCAATGAAATTTCAATCTACATTTAAAGGGTAGGAAGCCCTTTTTATCCTGAAATTGCGCATTTTCCGCAAGCAAACCAACCGAGAAAATTTTTTAATCATCGGGGACAACATAATACAAATCCACCCCGACCACCTAAGCCACAAGCACGACCGGAACCAATGGACGTGGGCCCAAGTATGCATTCCCTTCGCATAAATTATATGAACAGGCCGCAACAAAATCAATTTGTTGGTAAGAGACCGCAGCATTTCGCCTATCAGCAACAGAACAAAAACCAAAGGACGTTCCATATTAATACATCTATACAAAATAGGGAAGAGAATAAGCAGTTCGGCGAACCGACTGACATTAATTTTTTAGGATGAATAGCTCTTCGTTACCATATTTCGAAGTCAAGACGGAGAGCGGGAATATTTTAAAATTTTTATTAGATAAGGGCTCGAGTAAAAATTACGTTAAGCCTGAATTAGTAAAGAAATGTATACCCAACGAAAACCCGTTTTTTGCTAGATCAATTATAGGGGATATAAAAATTAGTGAGCACACATTCGTAAAATTATTTAAATTAGATAATGAAATAAAATTTTACCTAATGCCCTCTTTGGAAACATTTGACGGTATTTTAGGAAATGACACTCTTAGGGAAATAGGAGCAGTCATTTACACAAATGAAAATGTTATGATATTGAAAAACAATTTCAAAGTTTGCCTTAAGCAACTTCCGACACAGTTCGTAAATGCAATAAATATTAAGGAGGAAAATTTATCAGCAACACAAAAAAGAGGAATGGAGGAAATTGTAAGCACGTATCGTAAGCTTTTTTCGGAACCTGATGAAAAACTTACGTATACAACAAAGATTGTTGGTGAGATTAGTACTACGACTAATTCGCCTGTTTATACAAAATTTTACCTTTACCCCGCTTCTCTGAAATCAGAAGTGGAGGCTCAGTGGAAAAACTACTAAAAGATGGTATTATAAAACCATCTAGATCACCTTATAATTCTCCAGTTTGGATAGTTCCGAAGAAACCGGCCTCAGCTGGAAATAAATAATATAGAATGGTCATAGATTGTAGGAAGTTAAATACAATAACAATAGCAGACCGATACCCCATTCCAGAAATTTCAGAGGTTATCTCTCGACTGGGCAATAGTCCATTCTTTTCCGTTCTGGGCCTAAAAAGTGGTTTTCATCAGATTCCACTAAAAAATCCGATACTGAGAAAACCGCGTTTAGCATAAATAACGGGAAGTATGAGTTTACACGCTTACCTTTTGTTCTAAAGAACGCGCCATCAATCTTTCAAATGGCGCTTGACGACATTTTAAGAGAATACATAGGGAGATTCTGCTATGTTAACATAGATGACATAATCATTTTTAGCAAGTCAGAGCACGAACATTTTGAACATATCAAATTTATTTTTGAAGCATTAGAAAGATCCAATATGAAAGTGCAGTTGGATAAATGCAACTTCTTCAAGGATGAAGTTGAGTTTTTGGGGTACATTATTACGCCCCAGGGTATAAAAACTAATCCGCAAAAAGTAAAGGCAATACAAAATTTTCCGGAACCACAAATCTTAAAAGAACTTCGTAGCTTCCTTGGTATGTCATGGTATTACCAACGATTTATTAAAGACTACTCCAAACTTGCCAAACCCCTGACATCCCCTTTAAGGGGGAAGGAGGACGAACGTCCAAAAATAAATTCGCAAAACTAAGGATATGCTTAAATAATGAAGCTAAAGAATCCTTTATCAAAATTAAGAACGCTCTTATTTCCGAGGATATCATCTTTGCCTATCCAGACTTTAGCAAAGATTTCGGGCTAGTAACGGATGCCTCGAACTTTGCAATAGAACCAGTCCTATCTCAATGCGGAAGACCAATTTCTTTCATCTCCAGAACTTTAAGCAAAGCGGAGGAACACTACGCCGCTAATGAAAAAGAGATGCTGGCTATAATATGGGCTTTAAACTCCTTACGGAACTATTTATATGGATCGGCTAGGGTTAAAATATATATGGACCACCAGCCTCTAACCTACGCGTTGAGCTACAAAAATAACAACAGCATGGAAGAGATGGAAGGCCATACTCGAAGAATATAACTATGAAATGCACTACAAACCGGGAAGGACAAACGTTGTAGCTGATGCTCTGTCCAGGATAACGGAACCAGAACTATATACATTGTCTATAGCAACAAATTCAGACGAAAGTTCTCCACATAACTTTATATATAGCGTAGAGGCACCTATGCTAATGCTTTCAAAAATCAAATACTTTTGAATAGAGACGTGATGACATCTTATCAATTTAAAATAGTTTTCCCCACATACCACCGCCATATTATAACAGAGCAAGATTATTCCGAAGAAAAATTAATGTCTATTTTGAAAAGATACTTAAACCCATCGGTTATAAATTGCATTAAAACGGAGAAACGGATTATGGAAAAAATACAAGAACTCTACCCATTGCATTTCGGAAGATATAAAATAAGATTTACGCAAAAAATGGTGGACGATATAACTAGTGAAAAAGAGCAGGAAAGTATAATAGTAAGGACACATAATAGAGCACATAGGAACTGCAAGGAGAATAGGACTCAAATTCTTGAGAAATATTTTCCATTTATGGCAAATAAAATAAAAAGATAATAAAAATGCGTCATATGTAAGGAAAATATGTATGATCGTCACCCAATGAAGCCTCAAATTCAACATACGCCAATACCACAGTATCCTGGTCAGTTAGTTCATTTAGACATATTTGTTATCGGAAAAGAATTAGTGTTGACGGCGATTGATAAACTTTCGAAATATGCTATAGCAAAACTCATCAAATCCAGAGCTATAGAAGACATTGAGAGACCTTATTTCTTCACTACTTCCTGAAACATTAGTAATTTTTTTTCACGCCGAGTAGGGCTAAATGTACCTAACCGCACCATAGAGGAAGTCGTGACGTCCCCCGTGTGTGGGGCCCTCACCCACTAAATCCCCCCCTCGTCTCGTGGACTTGTGCCCGCTCCGGAACTACGGTGGTATTACTTAGGAGTGGAGTCCCTTTGGCCCCTGCGTGTTCATATCCGCGTCCGGACTGCGTGTCGAAAGTTGAAGAGACATCTAAGTGTCTCCACTATTCCTTTCGTCCAGGTCCCTACCTCGAATTCCGCTTGGCACGTGTGCCAGTTTCATCTATTCCGGCGTGCCCACATGTTCCGCAGCCTCAAGATCCCTCTTCTTCAGTCTTGGAATGCTCTTCACGTAATTCGCCACTGAGGTCCAATTTTCCCTACTCGCGATCATTATCCCGACAATGTTACCGGCCGTGATCGTCCCAACTATCGACGTCAGTGCAGAGCGATAGCTCTGCCAGCGTGCACACTCGAAAACGGTGTGCTCTGCGTCATCAATTATCTCCCCTTCCTCGTAAAGACAGTAAAGGGAGGCGGTCTTGCCCATTCTGTGCAGATATTTCCTAAAATATCCGTGACCCGATGGCATCTGTGTAACGTAGTAATTTACATCTCGAAATTTCCGACCAATCCATGGTCTTATGTCCGGAATAAGTCTCGTCGTCCATCTTCCTCGTTCCATCGTTGTTGCCATTTTGAAATGGAGTTTTCCCTGAAATGAGCGGTTATGTGATTTCCAGCCATTTTTGGCCTATAAATCTCCATCCGCTCCGCTGCCAGCAGATCCACAGGGATAATACACGCTATCACCACTACGGCTGGAGCGGATACCGTACGATATGCCGACGCGATACGCAATGAAGCCGTTCTCTGTACCGATACCAGTGCGTTTGTCCGCTTCTTAACATCCAGTGTTTCGGCCCAAATTTCGCTCCCATAAAGCATAATGCTGTCTCCAACCTCCATCAGGAGTCTCCGTCTCGCCGGTAGCGGGCCTCCAATGTTCGCCATTAATCTACTGAGCTGTCCAACGATCTTCTGGGCCTTGTTAGCCGAGTACTGAATCTGATGTGAAAATGTTAGTCTGGGATCCAGCTTTATTCCCAGGTATTTCACCGATCCCTTGGTCCTAATTACCCCATCTCCTATACTCATGTCCACCTGCAAGGGGATATGACGACCAGTGATCAGCAGTAATTCCGTTTTATGCATGGCCAGACGTAGGCAGTGGGCATCCAGCCATGTTTTCGTTCTCAGCATGACACGTCTCAGTTTTCACTGTGCCTCTTCCGTGTTCCTGGCCGTGATAACAGCTGCAATATCATCTGCGTATCCAACCAAAAAAGTTCCTTCTGGCATATCCTCTATCAGAATTCCATCGTAGTTGACGTTCCATAGATCGGGGCAGAGGATAGCTCCCTGTGCCGCTCCTGATGTTATATGTTTCACCCTTGGGCCCGAGCTTGTGTTATACACCAGCTGTCTGCTACTCAGATAACTACTTAACATGGCCAAGATGTAGTGTGGCACCGAGAAATTGTACTCCAAAGCATTTAATACGTCGCTCCATCTAAGACTGTTGAACGCATTTTTAACGTCCAAAGTCGCAAGTAGTACCACAGGCCTCGAAGATTTGCTCCCTCGTTGTGTTGCCCTGGCCGCTTCAGTCACCTCCCTCAAGGCACCAATTGTAGTCCGACCGGGTCGAAAACCATATTGTCTAGCAGACAGTCCGCCACTATTCTCAATCGTGGCAGCAAACCGAGGCTTCAAAAGCCTCTCGAGCAGCTTTCCCGACGTATCCAGCATGCACAGTGGCCTGTACGCGGATGGGTCCTCTGGATCGCCCTTTCCCTTATTTATCAAGACTAGCCGTTGTCTCTTCCATATTTCGGGGAAAATACACTCTCTCAGGCACGCGTTGTACATTCCCAGTAGGAGTTGCGGTCTCTGATTGGCAATCTCCCGTATTACCTCAGGCGGGATGCCATCGGGCCCCGGTGCCTTACCGGGTTTCAATCCGACTGCAGCTGCTTTCAGCTCCTCTGCGAAAAATGGCAAAGGTTCCTTATTGGGCGTATTCCGTCGTCTTTCGTTCGCCGGTTCATGAGTAGGGAATAGCGTATCCACTATATTTCTCATTACTCGTTCGTCCATAATTTTCATTGGTTTCCTTCTGTTCAGTTTGTCCATTACAATTTTGTATCCAAGTGCGTAAGGGTTTACGTTTACGTCGTCGCGTAGTTCCTGGAATGCCTGATTTTTCTTTCGCGATATAGCCTCTTTCAGAGACTTCATTGCCTCCTTATATGCCCGCATTTCGTCAGCAACTGGTCCTTCGGGTCTGGCTCTAGTATACCTCCGTCGTAGTCGTAGGCACTCTCGCCTGAGTGCTGCGATATTGTCGTCCCACCAGTACACTGCCTTCCTTCTGATATTCGGAAGTCTCCGCAAGGGCATTGTCATTGATTGTTCCACTCTTGTCCTGGCATCGTCCGAGAGTTCAACTCTGCTACACAGTCTATCCACTTCCAAGATTAGCCGATCCCCTCATTCGCGAAGACCAGGCCGGTTCGAGCTGCCATCTCTACAATTCGCCTGCCTCTTGAGTTGGTATTCCGCATTCCCCACTCTACCGCTCTGGAGTTAAAATCGCCTGCAACTATGAAGTTGCCGCCAATCTGCGCCATTGCATCGTCGATTCTGGCCAATTTCTCCTCAAAGGTTCCCACGTCATCATTGGGAGTCAAATAACAACTCATTAGGGTAATCTCGTCAAACTGTATCCAGGTGAAACAATCCCCCCTACCAGATCTTCTCGGTCGGGGGCCCTGGTTATCCGTTATCCATATAGCTGCTGTAGATATTTCATCACCCAGCCAGAATCCGCTATTTTTAAATGCATACTGTTCGCTTATAACAGCTACGTCAACTTCCTGCTCCTTGACTATTTGCGATAGCAAAGAAAAAGCCACCTTCCCTCTATGCATATTCAGCTGCAATATCCTCATATTGCCTTTCGTAAGCTCGTCCCACAGCCCCGCGATCCCGGGAGGTGATCCAGAAATTTTCCTGACTCCGCAGAGCAAATACAACATTTCGGTGTGTTCCGGCATTCTTTTCTCTTATGCCCCTTTTCTCCACATTTCATACATAGGTCTGACCTGTCCGGTCCACCACACTCCCACCGTCTGTGACCTATTCCGAAGCATCGAAAACAGCGTGTCGGTTCTTCCCTGATGGTTATTCTACAGGGTGTTTATCTCGCCCGCTTCTCTTTGTACCGCTGCCAAAACTTCCGCGGTGGTTGTGAGGGCATCCAGGTCTCGAATTTCCAAAGTGACCGTAGGTACAAGGTCCTGTACGGTTGTCTCTTGATTTAGGACGCTCTTTAAGTTCTCCCTGAACTCGTCCCTTTTGCCACCTTTACCCATTTCAATGCGAATAGCACCTGTTTTCGTCTTCCGGACGGCTCGTATCGCTATCTCCGATTCCTCTGGTCTTATCTTGCTCCGTATGTTCTTCAGAACGTCAGCGTAGCTGCGCCCCTCGGTTGAGTGGATGATTAGAGCCTCTGGACGTTCTTTCACAATTTTCCGTCGCTCCTTTTTCTCTTTTCTTGCCGTTTTCTTATTCCTCACTGTTTTCCATTCCTCGTCCACTGTTTCCTTGAGCTTTATGGTGTCCGTCGGTTTCCTCTCGGCCTTTTTTCCGGGCGGCTCTCCGGCGGGCTTGAGGCACCTCTCTCATTCCTGTTATTCTTGGTGATCTCGAGTGCTCTACTCGCTTCTTTTTCCTTTTCCGCAGTCTTCCAGTTCTCTCTATAGCTCCGCATTATGTCGATGAGCTCCTCTAATTCAGCTATTCCGCTCTGAACTTCCATGCCCTCGTCATTGCCCCTCTAATCCTGCGGATAACATTTTGGCACTTAGTGAGGGTCTCCTCCTTGGAGTTTCTCATCTTGCATATAAAGTCCTGTCTAAGGGAACTGTGCCCCAAAAGCGGTTCCTTTGTTCCACTATGCGCCGGTTGCGTTTATTCCCCTTCCCGCACAGATTCCGGTGTCGTGCCACCCTTCTCAGCCCCAGTGTTCCTCGCGAACGCGCTCTGAGAGTTCGTCGTCTGGGATTTCTTCACCGGCGATCGCCTGATTTTCGGGCTGCTCATAAAGGCAACCTCTCCCTGTATCATCTCTCCCACTTCTAATATTCTTTTATTCATCCTTTCTCTTGGGTTCCATCTTCAAGCCGCTATCTCATATCGACTATGCAGTTGTTCTTCAAAGACTCCGAGGGTGCCTATGGTAATCAGTGAGGTCCTCGCGAGGGTTGACGCAAATCCTCGTGGGAGTTTGCGTTCAGAGCCAGGTCGGACACTAATTAGGAGTCATCTCAACTAAACCTGCATCACCAACTAAATTGCGACGATAATCGAACGTACTTGAAGCCCTGCCACGGAACGAAGGCGTCTGCAACATTAGCCTGAAAGCCTTTTCGACCGGTTTTCACTCTGTGTACTAAGGTAACAGAATGCAACAAACGTCAGCCCACTTGCGTCATCTTCAAAATCGATTTCCAATGCATAGTCAAGGTCGTGCCGAATCGTCAATCTTGCCTTCTCACATTAGCAAGTACCCAGCGGATGCTAAGTACCAGTACCCGGGGAGCGCCTGTTCTAAGATACGGAGGCTGTGAGCTGCTTGGTATGTACTTGCAAGGATAGCTCCGGGTTTCGCCAATTTGAATCAATCAGTGGCGTTGCCTTGTAGTTTCATATCCGCTCCCCGAAACATTAGTCATGGGTAATGAGAAATCGTTTAACTCAGAATCCATAAAATTCATGATCGAAAATGAGTTTGGAATACAGATTTTCCGAACAGCCCCATACACAAGTTGTTCCAACAGGCAAGTTGAACGATTCCATTCAACTCTACAAGAAATTGTGCGTTGCCTTAAAGAGGAAAGGGTACTATATACAGCGTTACCGTTGGAAATTTTGAAGAAGTCGCACAAAAAGGGGATTTTTGAAAAAAAGTCGCACATAAAGGGTATTTTGGCAGTAAAAAGGGGCAACATTTTTAAAAGAAAAGAAAATGAACTAATATAGATAAAAAAATTAATTTTTATTGGATTTTGTAATGTACATTAGTCAACATATAATAAGTTTATTTTTTAATAATTTTCCCAATTTTTGTAATAGAAACAAATTTTTAACCAAAAATTAATAAGCCTAAACAAAAATTCTAATTTTTTTTAAATTATTTGTTCTGTTTTATTTCTTGATTGAATTTCATTCAAATTTATGAACGTTAGGACATTTAAACTTCAAAAATAAAAAATGCATTTTTAAATTTATAAAAATTCCATTAAATAACACTTTTTTTTGCTAACCCACTATATAATAATACAAAACACAAAACAAAACTATTATTATAACTAAAAAACAGTTCATTAAAGATAAATAAAAAATTATACAAAATTGCGTATTTTGTAACAAATTAAAAAAAAAATAATAAAAAATATAATATATATCTATATATATAAAAATGAATGTTTGTTTGTATGTAATTAATAGAATCGTAAACTATGCATTTGATCATGCAATGATCTTCAGCAAAGTTGCTGCCCATGAGCCGGGGAAGGTTTTTAAGTTGGTATGACCAATTTCCGACAGGTGGCGCCACTGAAAATTACTAAAAATAAATTAAATCGTAAACTGTGCATTTGGTCGTGTTATGAACTTTAGCAAAGTTGTTGCGCATGAGCCGGGGAAGGTTTCTAAGTTGGTATTACCAATTTCCGACAGGTGGCGCCACTGAAAATTACTAAAAATAAATTAAATCGTAAACTGTGCATTTGATCATGATATGATCTTTAGCAAAGTTGTTGCGCATAAGTCGACGGAGGTTTCTAAGTTGGTGCGATTAATTTCCGATAGATGGAGCCACTAAGAATTAATCAAAATAAATTGAATCGCAAACTATACATTTGATCATGTGTTGATTGGGCAAATACCAGACATTTTAGCATTTATCATTTATGATTTTAATAACATTTAGTATAACTGATTCCCGTAAAATTTGAAGCATTTTAATTTTTAAAAATTTTTTAAAATGCTATTGGGTTCAATTGGATTGTTTACATGGTCAAGCAATTGGTCGACCTACACCTCGAGCACGGAAGAAAGGACCATTACGATCCTCAGAATCAGACGGGCAACTAGCATTGAGACTGGAAAATCTTGGAGTACATGCCGCTGAGACCCGTTGGCACGAATCACTTGAACAAAGAGAAGTGAGATTAGAAACTGATTGAATGCGTACTACTCAGGCCTGTTTGTCTGAATCGTCTGGACAACTGGAAACAAAATCAATAAAATGATTCAGATTTAATTGGATATTTGTGTAATGTCTTTCCTTCAAATTTGATTTAGTTGGTGGCGCAGCAACACGCGCAGGGTACAGCTAGTTTTAAAATAAAAATACAATTCAAAGTTATACAAAATTACTAATTACATTTCAAATAATTAATATGATAAGACTTAGAGTACATAGTATTTGGAATTTTTGTATTAAACAAACTGAGATAAAAAAGTTAAACATAAATACTAATTTTGTTGCAACGGTTCATTTTAGAAGTAAATAGAAACATTTTGTAATAAGTTAAATATATAGTTTTACATTTTATATTATATTATTTATTTATATGTCATAATATATCACAATTTTATGAAAAAATATATCATAATGGAAGGCACATTTTTTATAACTTTATTGTTCAGGTATGGAAAATAAAAATTCTGAAATTTAGATTTTTTTTCAAAACAAAACAACAAGAATAATCAAATTACACAAACTAGTTTATAGGTTATTCAATAGACTAATCAATAGAATAGTTTATAAGTTATTTAATACACCAATCCATAGACTAGTAGTAGTCTATAAAATAGTCGATCGAATAAACCATTGACTAATACAGTTGATTAATTCATGGCCTATTTAAAAAACTAGTTCAAATGCTATTTAAAAGACCACAGAAGTCAATAGACTGGTCAATATATTATATCATATACTAGTATAATATATTTACTACTCTATAGACTACTATACATATATGTGGACTGGTCTATTAAATAGCCTTTGAACTAGTTTTTTAAATAGTCTATGAACTAGTCTACTAGTCTTTGAACTGGTGTATTAAATAACCTATAAATCTACTCTATATTGACTAATCTATTAACAAGTCTATAAACTAGTCTGTGTAATTTATTCGTAGTTCTATGAAATACTTAGAAATTAGGATGCAGCGATATTTCTCAATGTCAAAAAGGACTATATTACTTAATTTTCCATGATTGTTTTGGTTTATATATTTTACAAAATGAGTTTTTATATATATTTCACAGTTATATTAGTATATTTACATTCGATTAAATTATTTTTTTGATAAATTAATTCTGTACTTTTTTGTAAGTTCATCGTCAGGCACCCAATTTTCCAGGTCCATGTGTCCACTTTTAACCTATTCGATAACTTATTTTTCATTAATGTTAGTTTCGAAAAAATTCTTTCTGCCGACGCACTACTATGTGGCAGAGTAAATACGTAAGTAACAAATTCATATAAATTAGGATACAAATAATTATTAAGCCTATTTTTTAAATTACCAATATTATGCCCAAATTCCCCTTTTGGGTTTCTAATATTTTTAATTCTTATACAAATATATCAGGTTTACTTTTTTTTAAAAAGGGGAAAAAAGGGTCAAAAATCTTGAAAAGTGTCAGATTTAGTTCATTTTAGTAAGGGGGCACAAAAAGTGGTGGGGTCGCTGAAAAAGTGGCAAATTGCGACTTTAGTCGCTCAACGGTAACGCTGACTATATATAATATAATTATATATTATATATAATTATCTAATTTTTCATTTCACACGGTTACAGGCAAAAGACCTGTGGAAGTATTTTTTGACAGAAGAGTGAGTAGTGACCCAAGGTTACTTGAAAAGGATAGGAAGGAAACTGTAGAAAGCTCTAAAAAACAAATGAACGACCTTGCATACCACAATAAAAATAGAATCACTCCAAAAGAATATATAGAGGGAGAAGAAATATTTGTCAAAATTAATAGAAGATTAGGGAATAAACTAACAGCTAGGTTTAGAAAAGAAATAGTGGCTCAAAATTATAACACAACAGTAAAAACCAAGTGGGGCAAAGTTGTCCATAAGAATAACATAAAGCAATCTTGAAGAAATCCATATAAACCCATAACATTCTCTTTAATATCTCTTGTTACAGGACAGAAGATGATAATATTCACAATTTTGACATGGATACTGGCAGTTACTGCTCAGCATCTCGACATACAGGACCTAACCAACAACAATGGTTATATACCATTTAGGACAGGAGAACTGAAAATAATCAGTCACTACAATAAAATTCTTCATTTTATTAACTTGATTGCGTACGAAGAGACAATATCCATTATTTCCGACAATATCAAGTCACTAACAGCAATTCCATTTGAGGACAAACGACTCCTGGACACAGTATACAAAAATTTTATTTTACTTAATGCAAGAATAAATAACTTACACATCCACTCTAAAACAAAACGAGGACTATTCAACATTTTAGGGAAAGGACTAAAATACGTTACGGGTTCTATGGACAGCGACGGTGAACAGGAAACACGAAACACAATAAACGAAATACATAGAAACGAGAGAATTACATATACAGGACTAAACAATTTGACGCATTAAAAAAAACTTCATGGCTGAACAAATCAGAAATATTACGGAGCATATAAACAAGCAACAAACTTCGGTCAGTAGATACATTAACGAGTTTAAAAGGGTGACGGAACATCGAATCAAGACATTGGAGGAGGAAGTTCAATTTATTGAACAGGCGTACAGTATGAACGATGACATATCACTTTTGAATGACCATATAAATGACGTAGGACAAATTATTTTTTCCCCACCGATATTTTTACAAAAAAAGAAGTTAATTTGATCAACGACTATGACAGTTATACGAAAACGAAAGTTGTAGTACTTTTTCAGGATAATAACATAATCTTGACACTCCTTATTCCCCAATTTTCCACAAAGGCACTAACCAAAATAAAATTCGAGCCTTTGCCAAATATTTTAAATAAATTCATTGTTTTGAGTACATCGGAAATACTAGTTGATGATTTTGATAAAAATTTACGACATTCATGTGAAGGACTATTTAGAAAGAAATCTAATCGCCTTGGACAATGAATGTATTAAAAACATTTTACAGTTTAAGGAAGCGCAATGCAACCTGGAAATTTCAGAAAAACCTGAAGTAGTGGAAATTGTTCAAGGAATCGTTGCGTTTAAAAATTTTGAAGGAAATATAACCCATGATTGCGGTAATTTTAAAATAAAACAAAAAGGTACATTCTTAATAAAGTTTGAAAATTGTAATATTATTGTATTAAATAAGAATTATTATATATTATGTTATTCTAAAAATGCATGAAACATTAGTTTTACCCAACGTAATGACAAAAATTAAGGAAAATAAAAATATGACAAAATTAGATCTGAAAATTGAAAATTTGTATTTAAAGCAAATGCAATATGATAATATTAAGGAGATAGTTCATAAGAGTAAAGAAATGCATGTAATTAGCTTAAGTTCAGATATATCGATTGTATTTTTCATTATCATTATAATATTCATTCTTGTCAATATCAGTAAGTTCAGAAAAAATGCATTTGATCATGTTATAGGTTAGGTTAGGTTAGAGGACGTGTATTTGTCAATTAAGACAAGTACAGTACCCGGAGGTCGAATTAACCCATTGTACAACGTCCTAGTTTCTCACACCACTTATGTCATGTGTGTCAATTTTATACATGAGTGGTGGGACCTACAGTTTAACGTCGACTCCGAACGACAGATTTTTGAGAAACATTTTCATTGCAATTTTATTTACTCTCAGAGTTTTTGCCAGAAATCTGCTGAGAGGAAGTCGCCGAAGAAATACTTTTTGTATTTTGTCTTGATGTCTGGCCTGGGGCTCGAACCCTGTCTTTACGTCTAATAAGCCAACACACTACCTACTAGATTACGGCGACTTCATGATCTTTAGCAAAGTTGTTGCGCATGAGCCGGGGAACGTTTCTAAGTTGGTATGACTAATTTCCGGCAGGTGGCGTCACTGAAAATTACTTAAAATCTATTAAATCGTAAACTGTGCATTTAGAAAAGTTGTTGCGCATGAGCCGGGAAAGGTTTCTAAGTTGGTAGGACCAATTTCCGACACGTGGCGCCACTGAAAATTACTCAAAATGAAATAAATCGTAAACTGTGCGTTCTTTAACAAAGTTGTTGCGCATAAGTCGACGGAGGTTGGTGCGATTAATTTCCGATTGATGGCGTCACTGAAAATTATTCAAAATGAATGATAAGCAATTGGTCGATCTACACCTCAAGCACGGAAGAAAAGAGCATTACGAGCCTCAGAATCAGACGAGCATTGAGACTGGAAAATCTTCGAGTATATGCCGCTGAGATCCTTTGGCTTGAACCACTTGAACAACTAGAAGTGAGATTAGAAACTGATCGAAGGAAATTCCATGTAGCATAGCGTGGGTCCAATCGTAAAGAATGATTCCATGATGGACCAACATTTAACCAAACATATTGTAAAGATTCATTTGATTCCATTCGCTCATGAATGTAAAATGGATCTTTATTCAATGTTATGATAAGAATGAAACATATTGGATAAAGTAATTAGAGGCCCAATATGTTGATATTATGTAATAGCCAGTATAAAGCTCTGATTCCAATTTGAACAAAAAACAAAAAATCTTCAAGACCTTTGGAAATTGTTTCGAGCGTCATGGAGTGATATACAACGTACAAGACGTCAATAATATTTTGAAATTCTTCCTGGGAGTTTATAATTGGTTATTAAAGAGAATACTAAAAGAAATTAAGCTCAAATAATGATTTTATCCATCCTAAAAGGTTGTGTGCTAATTACAAAGGAATTTTTTTTGTTTTTATGATTTAAGGTTTCATTTATTGGTTAATTCTTTTATGGAAATTCTCTGGATTCTATATATCACTAAAGTACACTCCATAGAATATTTAATTCTGTAAAGCAGTACCTTAAAGGTGTGGAATATTATTATTATTTTTAGGGTCTTATTTCGACACTGGTTCGGATAAGGCACGATCCAGTATCAGCTTTGGTATTAATCTGATCTTTCTGCATCTTAACACTATTTAATTCAGTTATGTATTACTTATTTATTAATAAACAGAAAAACTTCAGCGTACTTTTTAGAGGAGATCTTTATTATATGATAATTACAGTAAAAGTGACAGTTTTATTACTGTCCTGACCTTAGTTAAATTTATGAGAATCTTATACCTAATATAGAACTAAACTTAAGAAAAGATCCTACATTTTAAGCTAAGCAGGTCATAACATTTAAGCAATTAAGATTTAAAAGTTCTTTCTAGTGTTAACAAAGATTTGTTTACTGAGTACCTATTTTTACATATTTTACAATATTACGAATACAATAAAACTTGTAGCTTCAATTGTAAGATATGAAATATATTTCAATAAAAAGATTTAATAATACTACAAATATAATATATTAATAAAAAGATATAATATGAATTAAATGAATAAGTTAAACACATTAAATAAAATAATTAATAAATGTAGGCTGCTAAAATTGTCGTTAACTGTACATCGAGCTTTGTATTAAAAATGATACATTTGAATTTTTGAGACTCATATATAACTTTATCGCCATTTATCCATTTTAATCCATTAATCACCAAATAGAAAAAGAAAATTTCATACAGGGCTTAAAAAATTCAAAAACTTCATAATTCTTTCTTATGTACATTTTTGATACACATGACTTTCCTAAGGATTCTTTGGTGTTGGGTATGGAATTTTTTTTAAGTTTTCAAAGATTTTGTGAAGTTTTATCGTATTATTTATGATATTTGAGAGGGAATTGAAAGTTAAGTGTTGGATGAAAGTGAAGAGGCCAAGGTTCAAACCTTAGGTCAGACATTTCCAATTTACAACGAAATGTAATGACCGATTATGTATGTATGTAATATTCCTGCTGCTGAAGACTCTGAAGAAGAAGACAACAGAAGCTCGTCTTATGAACTGTCGAAAGTATTGGCAGCAACAGACATGACAATAGGATGTTTATCGCCAAAGATGATACTACTTGGAACAGAGAACCGTATGCCTTTAGTAGTTTGGGATGAGAAAATATTACCAATTTTCACACAGATTGCTAGCAGTTGTTTCTTGACTCTTGTTGTAGTCTTTCTTACTGCTATTCTCATATTTATCTCACGTGATAGATAAACATTACAAAAAAATTTTTCGTCCTATTTTTTATTTCATAGATATCGAATCGAATCGGTGCGGTTAAATAAATTTAAAAATTCCCTCATCTTTCTTACTGAAATAGATGATTGTGCATATTATAAGATCACCACTAAACGTACAAGTATACTTTGTATTCGCATTTATAGCGGCTGTGAGTTTGAGAGTTGTTCGAAATTAAATATAATTCTAATTGCATTATTACTGTTTTCCACACGCGTCTTTATCAACACTCATAATAAATATAAATAATATATGACACATTTTTTAGGAATATTGTTTCATTGGGCTTAGATATTTAAAAGCAATATTTCCGTATCCGGAATAAAATACTTTATACGTGTTAAGTACAGGAAGTTAAATTTCGATGTTTTGATTTGCAAAACAAAAAGTCATTTCTTAAACAGAAAACGGTGTGATAAAAAAAACTATAAATTCTATACAGTTCATAAACGTGAATATTTCAGTTGATCATTTTGCTCCATTTTGAAGTATTTACATTGTCATATACAATTTTTTATCATTTCATTTCCCACAAATCTACAAAAACAAATTCTATAGTCTGTTTTTAAAGTCAATATTTAGCTATCGTTGTCGCCGTAGTCTAGTAGGTAGTGTGTTGGCTTATTAGACGTGAGGCCTCGGTTCAAGCCCCAGGTCAGACATCAAAACGAAATTTGAAAAATATTTCTCCGGCCACTTCCTCTCAGCAGATTCCTGGCAAAAACTATGAGAGTAAATAAAATTGCCACGAAAAGTTTCACAGAAATTTGTCGTTCGGAATCGACTTTAAATTGTAGATCCCATATGTATGAAATTAACGCACACAACATAAGTGGTGTGGGAAGCTAGGTCGTAATCCTGACTGAAGGGTTGTAACGACTAATTATGTATGTATTTAGCGATATTTAAGTGCATAAAGTACAGAAAGTGTACACTAAAAACCTCGGTCTGGGTAGAATAATTCTTTATGTGGGAGTACTACTAACTTAACTTTTTTTAAGCTGGGAATATACAATAAATTATGTCATTATTAATGCAACTCCTTAACACCTTTTACTGAGTTGTAACGTGTATGCACCCATTTTATATGTTTAATTTTTAGTACATACAAGGAACTACATTTGAACGGAACTACGTTTGGGATTTACTTTACACCAACTATAGCAAGAATGATAAAATTAACATTTCGGCATTCACATAATTTCCATTTAGACAAAGCAGACAGTTACTTGCAACGCCTGAGATATTGATGACTCCCTAACTCTTTTATGTGCAAGTGGTCTTATCACATGTAATAGATATCAAAATTTAAAGTATTGTGATTTGAAGTGTAATGGCTAGTATGATTTATATACATATATATATACTAGCAGATTGTACCCGACGTTACGCGGGTTATGTAGTTTGTATTAGTTTAAAAAATGAAAAATGTTTTTAAAGTAAAAAAAAACAGTGATTATTTGTTGTTGTTAAAGAAATTTAAAATTTTTTATTATTAACACTTAAAAAATACAAAAATCAATAACTTAAGTTATATATATTAAAAATACTAAAAAATAAACTTATTCTATTATTAATACATATAGGAATATTGAGTACATAAATAAATAAATAAATAGTATTATTATTTTTATAAAACGCTTCTATACACAATATTAGCTGTTTTAAAAATATATAAATTTTTCCCACTTGGTACCCGTGAGCAGGCTACATACAATTGACCATGAGAAAAACATGGTGTCTCCAAATTTAAACCAGCCACCTTCAATGTTTGACCCTGAGACTTATTAATGGTCGTAGAAAATGCTAGTAACCTATAAAACAGATAAAATACAGCATTTATGCTTAAAAGGAATAATTTTTGCCCATTTTTTCCTCCCTTTGTCCCATTTTTTCTCCCCTTTTGGTCAAAATTTTGAAAAGATTTATAGCCTATGCACCCTGCACCGACAAGAACTTGATCTATATCCCAAATTTCAAGAAAATCGGTCCAGGCGTTCAGGTGTGATTGGCTAACAAACAACCAAAAACAGACTTACAGAAAGATTTATAATATATACATATATATATATATATATTAGGATAAATATATACAGTCAAACTTCCATAACTCGAACTTCTCTAATTCGAATTTTCTGTAACTCAAACAAATTAGATTGGCAGTAGGCTTAAGATAACAAATAACATACAATTACTTTTCCGTAACTCGAACTTCCATAACTCGAAGTTCTCCATAACTCGAACGAAACACATATAAATGAATTCTATTACTCGAATTATTTTGTTTATTTGGTTGGTTTGTTGATTTTGTTTGTTGGTTTTGCTTTCTTTTGCTGGTTAAACTGGTTTGCATAGTTCGCTGTCTTTTTATGGGGAAATCCCTTTTTATGGTACTTTATTGTTCCTTTGTACTTGTGTAAATATCATTTCCATTCAATTCAATTTTCCACCAAATATGACCTCTAAATTACAACCTCTTAATCAATGGGTTATTCAAAACTTCAAAGTTTTCTACCGTAGCAGAATAGTAAAAGAAGCACTAAAGCGCATAGAGGTAAATGAAAAACAGGAGGTTACGCTTATGGATTGCATCAACCATGTAACAAAAGCTTGGGATATTGACGTCAGTAAGCAAACCATAGCAAATTGCTTCAAAAAAGCTGGATTTGGTCAGTACTCTGAGTGGGAAGAATAAGATGACATTCCTTTAGTTTTTTTGAGTAATGTTGATGAAAGTCAAAATTAAATTGAAGCCGATTACCAAGCTTGGTTAAAAGCGAAAAAATAACTTGCAATACTACTTTTCAAGATTATATTGAAGTAGATGATGAGCTTTACACGACTGGATTTCCTACAGACAATGATATTTTGGAGCAAATATGTATTGAACCAGAAGATCCAGTCTTAAGCGGAACCGACAGTGATGACGAGGGTTTGTTGGAAGAAACTATTCGTCAGCCCTCCAAAGCCGATGTAGAAAATTCTTTGCGAACATTGAATTTATTTTTGCAAACTAATGACCGTACAACTGAGGAACACTATAAGGCTTTGAATAAATAAGAGATATTTTATACTGAAAATAACAAAAAAGTAAATTTTCAGTCACTTATTTCAGAATATTTCAATTCATTTTAACTTGTTGATTACATTATATAGTATGCTAAGGTATGCAGTTTTCAGTTACTACTTGTTCTAAGTAAAAATACATAATAAAAACACATTAACTCTTAAAGAAAAAAAAAATTCTGTAACTCGAAGTCTCCGTAAGTCGAAGTTTTTTTTTTGGATAATGGAGATTCGAGTTATGGAAGTTCGACTGTATATACATACATATATGTATATACATATACATATATAATTTTGTACGAAACAACAAAATATGTGTGATTTGAATTGGCTTTGACAGTTCTCTGGAAATGGAATTGGGAAAATGTCAGGCATACAATGGCAAATAATGTAGGGAGAAATTTTACGAAAAACTGTTATATAAGCGTTGTTCTATTAAATGAAGGCTAAATAATGCTACGTGGAAAACATAATTTTTCTGTGAACGTGATGTCGTACTCTTAGGTTCTAGTATTCTTGTGCAACTGAACCTTTCGTATAAGTTTTAATGTATAGTCCAAAATTTGGTAAATATAACAAATTAAAGGATAAAGGAAGATAAAGGAAGGGTTGTATATGTAAAAATAAAAGGATATGTGTAGCTTTTACTAACAACATGAAATCATAAAGAAATCGAAAATATATCTGGCAGTTAATTGCAGCGATGTATTGTATATAAAATTTTTGGACAAAGTAGTATTTGTAAATCTGCTCATAGGGAGGTTTCGATATGTAAAAAATTTTTTCGCAAACATGAAAAATTCTACTTGAAGCCTTGTCATTTTGGGATATATATTTATTATAATAATTTATTGCTATAAAAAACCTGCATTTTAAAGCATCAGCTTATGTTTGAAAGATAATACTTTTTTAAATATATGAGCTCTCTGGTTCACCACGAGAATCTTAAAGCTCAATTAATTAATTAGATAGTAAATCAATTTTTTAATTCCTTCACATTTCTGATCATAATCCCAAATAAAAGATTTAATTATATTATGTAGATGCTTTGTTTAGAAATTTATCTTTAATCATTTGGGCCTGAATATTTTTAAAACTTTAATTTCCGTTCAATGATTTGAGTTTTTGTTCTAATATTGATTCCTATTACCCAAAATAAACACTATTAATAAATTAAATTATAATATTATTATTATAATATTAGGTCTACAGTTATTGACACAAATTTTGAAGATCTCGATCTTAGGTAATTTTTTACTTTTCTATTGCTTTCAATCAAAAAACCAAACAGTATAGTCTAATTTATATAGAAAATAAATATTTAAACGATTACAATTGTGTTTAATACTTCATTTTATGTAACACACACTACAAATATTAGTCCAAATATACCTTCACTTACCTTTCCATATTTCTAAGTGTTTGATTTATTTTACATCAAGTACGTTCGTGCATAAAAAACAGTAAATAAGAAGTGTTCCAAGGTATTTGACGAAGACCTTTTATTTATTATACGTATTTATATTATCATTTGCAATTACATATTTTCCGAAAGCTAAATGTGGTTAATAAGCCATATGACGACAATTCATTTATTATTTTCATTAGCGGGGTAAAAAAAAACTGGTACAACTTAAATGGACCAAACCAAAATGAACAAAACAAAAGTAGATGGAGATCATTTGTTGAATCCTTAAGCTCCTAACGGAGTATAGAAAATATATAATATTAATTAATAATATTAAAAATAAAAATTTTGATTTTGCATTGCCATCGATGATTAAAAATTTTCTTTAATTTGAATTGGATGATCTGGATTCCAAAATCATATGGTTTCAACAAGACGGTGCTATGTGCCATATAGCTCTTGGCACATCGAATATTCTGCGCTAGAGATATGAGAAATGATGTAAACTGGCAATTCAAACCATACGATTTGACCCCGTTAAACTTTTTCTTGTGGGACTTTTTTAAATTGCAGGTTCATCCAAATAAGCTACAAGCCACAGTGGCCCTCAATGCCAACATAACCCATGTCTTCGGTCAAGTTCTGCTTGATTTATGCGCCAGAGTCACGAAAAATTGGATATTTCGAATGCGCTCCGATCCTGCTGAATATTGCTTTCCCGTACTGTAAATATAAGATTATGCCTTGCTGTGCAGGAATCTAGGAAATAGGTAAAGAAATAAATAAAATTCCACACTAGCTACAATTTAATCATAGTCTGTCAGTGTGGGAGGTGAGATTTCGAACCCCACCCACCCAAGATTCAAATTTGCAACACGTTGTATCGTTTTATGCATTAAAAAAATTATGTCAGAGGTATAAACATTGGATTAGAGGTATATATTGTATTATTAAAAATTAATGCAATACCAATTTGCCACTGTCTCCGTTTGCGACTAATACCTCTTTCCCTTAATCTTCAATATACTGTCCAAATTTAGATACAATGTACGAATCAATAGAGGTCGTCCCCTGAGAATTTGTTATTGCATTCAGTTTGACTTTAAAAATTGGGTAATTTTCTTAATCGTACACAATGAAATAACTACATGTCATAAAATGGACATAAAAATTGATTTAAATCATAAAACACATTTAAACGGGAATCTTTATTCATTTTTTTATTGGAAACTCTTATAGGGTATAATTATAATTATATTTTAGGAAGAAAATTCATACGTGAACCATATTTGCATATCATGTCATATTTAAAAAATTGATCGTATAACTATCTCGTGCCAAGATCTTCTTTTACACGGATTGCTTTTTTATGAAATATGGTAGGTATAGGTAAGTATTAATTATTGTTATACTACAAGGCTACAACAGAATTATTAAAAAATAAGGAAGTGTTAATTATGTTTAAGCTTTTGGGAAATTTTGTTTTCCAACTTTAAGCAATTATTCCTTGATTTTATTTTGTGAGTGGGAATTTTAACTAATTTTTATCTAAAGAGTTTTCTTTTCGCAAAAAAACGATAATTCGGTAAAATTGGTTTTTGTTACAAACGAACGTAGTCGTAATATTATAATTAAAAATAAATTATCGAACAAGCATTTCTAGACTATTGAATACTTTTGACGGCACAATTTTCAATAAGAATATTTCTCAGTAATTCTAATAAATGTCTCAAAAAAAATTATTGTTCTAACTGTAAATTTGGATTAATCCTTTCAGACATTAAATCGAATTACATACATAATTGGCCATTACAACCCTTCAGTCAGGATTACGGCCTAGCTTCTCACACCACTCATGTTGTGTGTGTTAATTTTATACGTGAGTGGCGGGACCTACAGTTTAACGTCGACTCCGAACGACAGATTTTTGAGAAACTTTTCATGGCAATTTTATTTACTCTCAGAGTTTTTGCCAGAAATCTGCTGAGAGGAAGTCGCCGAAGAAATATTTTTTTTCATATTTCATTTTTGATGTCTGACCTGGGATACGAACCCGGGCTTTACGAATAGTAAGCCAACACACTACCTACTACACCACGGCGACTTCAATTAAATTGGGATATTAAATCGAATTAGTTGAGATAAAATTCTGAAAATTTTACTGTGAAATGAATATGAAAAATTATTTCTTCGGCCATGAAAAGTTTTTCAAAAATCTGTCGTTCGGAGTCGACTTTAAACTGTACAAACAACTAAATGATGTGAGAAACTAGGTCCATAATCCTGACAGAAGGGTTGTAATGACCAATTACGTAGGTGGTAAGTGTTTTTGACTAGCATGGCGAACTTCCTTAGCAGGTACACTTTGAGTTATTTTTTTGCGTTTAATGGTATTTTGAAATGGTTTGCAATGTAAAACATGGTACCTTCCGATGGGAATGTAGAGTTTCGAGGTGGTCTACCTTTACGAAGTACTTTAATCTAATTCTGTGTTTTCTGAAACTTGACTGAAATGTTTGCTACTTCAGCTCGAAAATTCAAAGAATACTAGATTCTCAAAATTTTTTTGCAAAAGATCATTTCCTTCACAAGATTTTTTGTACTCCATCCATGAAGCGGTGAGCGCCAAGTCAAAAATGTGCGTTATTACACGCAAAGTTCATTTCGAAGTGTGAATGTTAATTCTATAGTACTGGATCATTTGATATAGGAGGTACACTCGCTCATATTTAAAAGACGACTTGCCTTGCTGAATAGTATATACATTCGTATAAAATGCGGCTGTGTTGAAAAATTGTTCATTGAAATATTTTTCGAAATATTGAAATGGCGTTTCTAAAATTTTACCACTATTGGGTGAAACAAATGCAACAAGTTCATGGTAGAGCCTTTTCTTCCATACTAAATTGTTTTTAGAGCAAATTGGAATTAAGTACTCTTTGAGTTTTCTGAAATGGAAAGATTTTGCACCTCAGTCTCATGTATAACTTCTGACAACGTTTTATGACGAATCACGCTGACAAAATTCACTATTTTTCTTTTTTTTTTAAATTTCACAAAATTACACCCGTACAGTAACTTTGTCCAATATATGGACATACACTAAAAAAAAGTCTGATAACTACATATATGCTATAAATTTATTTGCAAGTAATTTATAAAATTTCTAAATAAATATCCAATTAATAGTTATAATTTTTTTAGAGGTTAAAATATGTATTTATTACTTTTAAGGAGCGCTGAATATTAATGAACCCGACGACGCAAAAGCGCTTACAAAAATTACTTAATTAAACAAAAAGTAATGACAAATTAGAGACCTAAACCACACTCTTTTAGTAACGGTATTAACTGTAAAAAATGTTTATTATTGTCAGCGCTACATCACTTCAAAAAAAGTCAAATGTCGAATATGTATATTACACAAAATGTCTGAAAGAGTTAAAATGGTTCAATGTACATAAGCACATATATATTTAATTCCGTTTCGTTAAATATATATATAAGAATCTATAAACTTAAATATAACAAATATATTTATGTATGTATGTCATACCAAATTGTGCGTAGGTACAACAATTAATTGTTGCCATATCTGACAATAGAAAGAACATCGTTTTAATGATACTCATCCCAAAAGGGGTTTTAACTCTTTTACAGTTGTTCCGTTTCTTCTATTTTTTGTTTTTTTATTTCTGAGCCCATAAGGGCGTTAAATGTGATACAAAGAGAAAATGCACAATTTTACATGATAATTGCCAGCAATTTGTGACAAAACTGGCACATGGTCGCTTGTTAAAAAAAACACATACACACGCACGCATTCACAGGCGTACATCAAACGCTGAGGGGTCTTGACTGTCTTGAAAGCGGGCACACTCTTTCCTCAATGTGATATCCTGCGGTTTCAAAACGCTAACACAGCTTTGTATAAATACATTCAGTTGGTATAACTTAAAGGAACAATTTCTTCTATTAAAAGGCAGAAATTTAAATTAGAAATCACGAAAATAATCACTGCTTTATGAATTATGTATACAACTGAATAATTAAGTTTTCATATTTAATGTTTCAAGCGGCATCATTCAAAACCTTCCAATGATTAATTAAATTTTGAATAAATTCTTTGAAATTCTGCACAATTTTTTTAAAAAATGTATGTCTGTCTACATATACATACATATAATGATTGCTGTTTTTCAGTTGATTTAACGTAGTATGCATTACTTTTTGGTTTGAGCGTAAGCTACTGTTGCATTCCAACTAGTGATGCAAAAATTTTGATTAGCGATTGTCGAATACATCTCCAATAAAATAAGAATTATTTATCTTTAGCTGTGTGATTGCAAACTATTCCTTCTTGTATTTTTAATCTTGCGCCTTTGCTGATGCTGACGCACTGCGATTTTATTTTGCATGATTATACAATGGTCGAAAGCAAGTCCAAAGGTTAATACAGTAGGACCTTGATTATCCGTGATGGTTGGGACCGGAAGCATTCCGGATAATCAATTTTCCCGGTTAATTGAGTACCAATTCTGGCTAGTTTTTTAATAGATATTTTTATTAGTTAATAAATGAATAAAGTTAATAAATGAAGGAATAAATATGTACATATTTATATAAAAACAAAATAATTCAAGGATTTTATATGCATACATGTTTCAAAAATATAAAAAAACCGCACTTCTCAAATTTCTAAATTAAACTAAACAGGTTTACATGTATGCTTTTGACTCATCGTATACTAAAGAGGGAATTCACATTTTTCGCTTGTTTGTCCAATATTCCATTTTACTAGAAAAAAATGTTTGCTTATAATCACGGATAATAGAGGTAATCACGGTTAAACGATGCAGAAAAATTTAAGTCGTTCCAAAATAAAATTAAGTCGATGCAAAAAATTTTCTTTTTCCATCCCGGATAATTGATGTTGCCGGATAATCGAATCACGGATAATCAAGGTCCTACTGTACAACTTCTTAATCAGTTTTAAGTATAAAAAAAAATTCAAATGAATAATCCACTGGAAGTATCGAGTAATAAAACATGTTGAATTCATCAGCACTAATTTTAATTTCAACCCTCTGGTTTAAAGAACAAATAAATTGATTTTCTCCACAACGACAAACACGTTTATTGTTCTGTTATTATATTACGAGGCGATAGTTGCAAAATCCACCTCGTCACCGTTGTACACACACTTTTTTTCAATTATTTGTGCGCGTTGTGCGTTATGATGAGTACTGAAAACGTCCAGTAACCCCCATTGGCAGGGAACTGTGCCTTGCTGTTAAATGCCATGCCATGTTGGTAGGGTTTTTCTATGAACTATCAACATCTTTCAGGTTTCCTTTCGAAATACAATGTATTGCTTGGATCACGTGTATTCAATTAAGCTCGATTACGCTTCAATTGTTGCAAACAATGGACAATATTTCCATTAATAAAACAATCTAGCTCTCGATAGAAGGCATTTATTTTCGCGTTCAATCCAGTAGAAAGTTTCAGCCAAAATTGTATGTTTTTAACGCCAATAAGTTTAAGAGTATTCCTAATTTATCCCACAATTTCGACGCAACAAGGTCACAGTTTTAAGAAAAGGGCCATGAAAGGAATTGATATCGCAAACCAGAAGGAGTAGAAAGGCTCCAAATACCAATAATCTTATATAAAAATGAATGTGTGTTTATTTGTTTGTGGGTTTGTTTGTTTGTTTGTAGTCTATAGACGGCTAAACGGCTGGTTTTCTTGAAATTTTAATAGTACCTTCCTGTATGTCTGGAAGGAACTATAGGCTACTTTTTATTTTAAAATTTCAAGTAGGCGAGGCGCCACGCCCACATACCAAATAAGTATTTAATGTCGCATATCTCATAAACTGCAACAGCTGTAGTCCTCAAATTTTGTATGGACGACTTTGACGTATATATGAACAAAATGGGCGGATTGGCTATAGTGGGCGTGTTACCTCACATAGTCTACGTATACAAAAATAAATATTTGTTTGTATGTACCTTATAGAATCGTAAACTATGCATTTGATCATGTTATGATCTTTTGCAAAGTTGTTGCGCATGAGCCGGGAAAGGTTTCTAAGTTGGTATGACCAATATCCAATAGGTGGCACCACTGAACATTACTTAAACTGAATTAAATCGTAAACTGTGCATTCTTTAACAATGTTGTTGCGCATGAGTTGACGGAGGTTGGTCACTGACGTCACTGAAAATTATTCAAAATGAATGACAAGCAGTTGGTCGACCTACACTTCAAGCACGGATGAAAAGAGCATTACGTGCCTCAGAATCAGACGGGCATTGAGACTGGAAAATCTTCGAGTATATGCCGCTGAGACCCGTTCGCTTGAACCACTTGAACAACGAGAAGTGAGATTAGAAACTGATAGAATGCGTACTACTCAGGCCCGTTCATCTGAATCATCAGGACAACAATCAATAAAATGATTCAAAATTAATTGGAGACTTGTGTAATGTCTTTCCTTCAAATTTATTTTAGTCGGTGGCGCATCAACACGCGCAGGGTACATCTAGTGATTTATATTAAGTATATAGTAGTAAAATTTCCGGCTCTTTGTGATTGGAACAAGTTTGCATTTTGCTTCAATTTTTTTATATACATATATATTTATTTGTTATGTTTGAATTCGTTGTCTAGTAAATAGTGTAGTAGATAGTCTGTCTAGTAAATAGTCTGTTGGCTTGGTAGACGAGACGTCCGGAGTTGCAGTATTCCGATTTTGTATTATATTAGGCCACAAGAAATAACAGCCTAAGTCGAAAATAATTGCTTATGAGAAAAATTCCTTTTTATATGCAGAAGTGTCTCTGAAAAAATTGAGAAAGTGCAGTAGGAAAAATTTGTTGCAAAATTACGGCAAACCTAGGATCGAAATCGTTGATTTGTTATATTAAGGCGTTATTATAACTGTAATTGGGCATCATTAAGACTTAGGTCAACATATTTTTTATTAATAACTTTTTAAAAAACGTTGTTAGAGAAATGGTATTTTACGTAAATATAAAGTTTTATTAGTTGAATAGGATAGGATACATAACTCAAATTGACCTAAGTCGATATATATATATGTATATGTATATGTATATATATAGAGAATAATAGGATAAACAGTTTCCTTCTATTCCTTATTTCTAAAGTTTCTGCAGAAATCATTTGCCAAGTGTCCGAAACCAACGAGTGCCCATAATGCAATATCCAGTAATGATTCCAACAACCATACTTAGCGTGCAGATTTGGAGTTTAAGCAGACTTTTCAACTTCATTCAACTTTGTCCAGAATTCCAGCGCCTTTCTACCCGGATTGACTAATTTGGCGTTGAGGCCATAACTGTATTGCCAATTCATGGGAGAATTCGATGGTTGTGCCACACAATGTCATTACATCCGCTCTAAATCCGGAATATTGTTGTGCCCTATGATATGTCATATGATATGAACATCATTCTGTTCCGCCACCTCGTTGAGATACATTCTTGTGACAGCAACACTACGTCCTGAAGTTCTTTACATGCTTTAATATATGCCTGTATGTCAGAAAGTAGAATAATATTCCTGTATTATCGACACTTCCACCTGAGAGACTCCGCAGCCTTACACACGGTTTTAAAATTCAGTTAAATAAAAGGGGTAGGTGGGAGGACCTTACAAAAAAATATATACATATTTACAGTTCATTCAGAAAGCTATGGCAGTGCGGTTAGATTTACAATTGTATATATTTATATTTAAGTGATAGGGCAATGAAAGGGCACCTGCAAGCATTCAAACTTAGTCCCCATCAAATTCTTTAATCAAGGTAAAAATTAGTAAACAAAAAAGGGGACAGAATCTTGAAATGTGAAAGTTACTTTATTAGTACGAGTAAGCAAAGGTGCACGAAAAATAAAAATAATTAAAATAATATGCAAATACTAAATAACTCACTTTAGAACTGAAGTTACATTTTATTTTGAAACTTCATAAATTATTGGTAAAAATTTAAATCATAACAATCGTAAAATTTTTTGTACAAACACATAAAATTCACCCATTGTTGTAGATTTAAAACAGACATCATCAACCCTCTTAGTACACAGTAATCACCATTATTAAACACTTAAGCTGCCAAGGAAAATTTCAACATCATGCCAGACACGTTTTTCGGATTTAAAAAGTTGATGAAATGCCTTGTATATACTGCTATTTTATTTTAAAATAGCGCATAACAGTACACAAATGGGTACTTGTGCTGGACGTATGTACTACCAGTTACAAGCTCAATCAACAAAATGTCTACCCATGGTAAAGTAATATCAGCCTCTCAAACAGGAAGGTACTTGCATTCCACTCATTCTCTAATATACATTTATATTTATATCTGTATGGACCATTTTTTTTTTGTAAAGTCTTCCTTCCTCTTTGCCGGCATATGAGCAACAGCGTCTCAAATTTTCTAAATTCCTTCTGCGTGTGACAAAAATTTCACGGCGACTTGAGGAAGGTGACGAATCAGATTCTATGGAATGTGTGAAAGATTTTCATTTATTCATTACACCATTTAATAAATCGTTTCAATTTTCCTTTTCCAAGATTTTATTGCCATACTATTGCTAACGGGGATGTTTTTTACGAAACGCTGGTTGCAGCTCAATACATGCATTATATCCAAAGATTTCATACAAAGTAAAAATTGACCTTCACAGCAACTAAATAAGATATGCATATGTCTATCCATATACATATATAGTCGTTTTCTTTTTACACATACATACATACATAATTGGTCATTACAACCCTTCAGTCAGGATTACGACCTAGTTTCTCACACCACTTATGTTGTGTGCGGTAATTTTATACATAAGTGGCGGGACCTACAGTTTAAAGTCGACTCCGAACGACAGGTTTTTGAGAAACTTTTCATGGCAATTTTATTTACTCTCAGAGTTTTTTCCAGAAATCTGCTGAGAGGAAGACGCCGAAGAAATACTTTTTGTATTTTATTTTGATGTCTGGCTTGGGGCTCGAACCCTGGCTTTTCGTCTAATAAGCCAACACACTACTTACTAGACCACGGCGACTTCATCGTTTTCTTTTTATTTATTATTAAATTCACTCCCTTTCATTTTTTTCTAATTATTTTAATACTAAAAATGAATTGTAAAACTACTTCCAATACTGCGGAATGACCAAGACCATAAACTCGCTGTAGTATATCAAACAAGAGTCTCTGGTGCGAATCGAAATTAAAAACACACCAACATCTGAAATCAATCCATTTTCGGGTACCAATCTCCCTTCTACGCTGACGTATTATTCATCGGTGCTCTTACTCGAACTCGTTGCTTATGCTGATTTTATTACCACTGCAGCTAATACATAGGATGACAGACTATATTCAACTACATTTTGGGTTATCAATTAGGTCGCCACGTCTTTTTGGTGTGGAATCCTACGACATATGCATAGAATTCTCCAGCGATATTTTCTGAAAAACCCAAATTTTCGTGTGTGGTGTGCGAAGCCAGAAATTAATCCTGACTAAACGGTTGTAAATGCCGAAATTCAACAACAACAATGCAAACCGATAGACTGCTTTTTACGAGAAGGTGCAAAGTACTAAAATGTACACTACCTAGAAAAAATTGGGTCAGACTCAGTTTGAACCAAGGGTTAAGTATTTATGTTTGATCCTTGACCCTAAGCTAACATATCTGAGACGACTCGTAAACAAGCTTATTCTAACTAGTGCTACAGTAAGGCAATTGGTTTTAAATAGAAATTTCGCTTAGATGTGGTTCGCTGTGGTTCGATTTCAATGCCTCTGACTGAAATTGACTATCTCCCCAACTTAACCCTAATAATAGATTTCGCAGTAGAATTTCAAACAGGGAAGATCCCTTTGACATGGCCCAAGGATCGAGAAAGCTTGTACGATCGTACTAAATTGAGAATAAATTAATTAATTAAATTAGGGTGCCCTGGTAATCTAGTGGGTAGTGTGTTAGACTATTAGCGTGAGGATCGTGGGTTCGATTGTATTGTAATTGTATTGTAATTAATGAATAAATAAATAATTACTTAAATTTTTTCCGAAAGGCTTATTCTCAAAATATCTCTCCACATTCCATTATTCGATGGTGTGTTTTAGACTGCAATTATGACCATTAATTAGGCTGAACAATTGATCCTGAGTGAGAAATCTCTTACTATTATGGTAGTAGAAAAAATGATTCTATCTTCATTGATGGTCAAGCTGTAATAGGTGCATCCTTCTAGTCCTTAACGTAATATTCAAATCGCAAAATAGCATTGGAAATTAAAAGAATAATTTTAATGGCTATGTAAAGTAATGTAAAGCTGACTTTGTATATATAATGACTTATCTTCAGAGTGAGTCCGGAAATAGTTTCTTGATCTCTCGGAGCGCAAAATGTTTGGTAGTGGAGATATAACAATAGGAGTAGTCAAATTGGTCGTATCATTGCACAACAAAAGGTTACAAATCTAGAGACGATAATTCTTTTTCAAGGTTAGGTTAGGTTAGAGGACGTGTACTTGTCAATTAAGACAAGTACAGTACCCGGAGGTCGAACTGACCCATTGCACAACGTCCTAGTTTCTCACACCACTTATGTTGTGTGTGTTAATTTTATACATGAGTGATGGGACCTACAGTTTAAAGTCGACTCCGAACGACAGATTTTTGAGAAACTTTTTCATGGCAATTTTATTTACTCTCAGAGTTTTTGCCAAAAATCTGTTGAGAGGAAGTCGCCAAAGAAATACTTTCTGTATTCATCAATTATTAATTATTTTCCAATTATCTTCCATGAGAGCATGGGATCAGGAATGACCCCCAGATATTTAACACTCTTGGACAAAGAAAGATGAACCCCACTTAGGATCGTTAAGTTGAAATTAAGTACTCTATATCGCCTGGTAAAAAGCATGAATTCCGTTTGGCGAGGATCGTTGCAGTTCCTCTATAACGATATTCCACAGCAAGGGTGAGAGAACACCTCCCTTTGGTGTGTCTCTATTCACTTCCCTTGCCACATTAACTTTTCCTAGAAAGGAATTAATTATTTTCTCGGTTAAAAGTTCCGTAACGAACTTCGTAATAGTCTCGCTAACATTGCGCCCTGATGACAACCTTCGAATGGACATTGTTGAAGGCGCCATGCACGTCAATGAAAAGCTTGAAAAGCTTTCCCAATCTTTCCCACCAAGAAACTGAGCACAGTCTCAGTAGACCTGCCCATAGTGTAGGTGTGTTGATCATTACTGGCAAGTGTGCGAAAGTGGTTGAACCTTATCTCGAATCCAAAATCCTTTTTATGATTTTAAGAATAAATGAGATTAGACTGATAGGTCTGAGACCATTCACAGTGGATATCGATGGTCTCCCAGCTTTAGGGATGATAACGACCCTCGTCTCTCTGGAGTGGCAGGTACATATGAGTACTCAAGACATGTATAAAAGATCCGCTGCAGATAGGCAATCACCATATTAGATGTTTCCTGCAGTCCGTCAGCCGTCAGTACCGGGTGATTTGAAACGTTTGAATGAGCCAATGGCCCACCGAAAAATTTCGACTTTCAAATTTAAGGTAATCGTTTGCGTAGATGTCACCGTACGATGGGAGTAATGTCTGCGTTCACAATTACCCGGAAAATATGTATCCATAAGTACTTTAGAAGTCTCCTCGTCCGATAAAGTCCAGGTATAACTACCCAACCTGATAGACCCTATATCACATATCACAAGTTTGCGAAGTTTGCTAGCCTCATTGGATTTTTCTATTTCCCCACAAAAGTACATTCAAAAAAATCTTTGCCTTCCGTGTTACGTTTTTGAATTGGCGCCATTTCAATTTGTAGCCAGTCCAACCGTTCGTTAGTTCACAACCGTTAAACAACCTCCTCCATTGGCCCCGAAGTGCTGCAAATTCGGAGTTCTACCTCTGGGGTTTAGCTTTTCCCATTGGAACCCGTTCTCTGCAGGCTTTTCTAGTAGCAATACAGTAGGTGTTTGTCAGACTATCCACCACCTTATCCAGACTAGCTATGGCCTGAATAACCGGTAACCTAACCTAGCAGAAAACACTGATCTAAAAACATTCCAATCAGTATCCTGCCTATTCCTATAAGGCCGCCTCGCTTTGCCGGGGACCCCATTAAAAACATACGTTATGTATGAGTGGTCCGATAGAGAGCAGCCGTTGGAGACGCTCCAGTCTTTAAAGTCTTCCCTATGAGTTACAAGAGTTATGTCAATGAACTGACTACGTACTGAGTTAAAGAACGTGGGTTCGTCACCTACATTCAAAATCGACAATTAAAATTCCATAAGAAATTCATAGATTGACTCACCTCTTACATTAGTATCCGATCTTCCCCATATGCGGTGATGAGCGTTGGCATTAGCACCAATTAGTACGAGAACTCCTTTTTGTCTGGCTTCCACAATTGACCGCCTCAGGCAGTCATTAGATGGAAAGGAGTCCTCGTACGGTATATAGCAGGAGAGGATCCATAAGGGTCTACCCCCAGGGCGGTTGCAGCTTACCGCAATCGCCACCATATTAGCATAGCTAAAATCATTAAGAAGAAAATGATTAATTCCATTTTAGATTAGGATACAAGCTCTCCCTTATCCACACCAAGAGGAACGACCAGCTTGTAAGCCCTTATATTGAGTCCGCAAACCTTGCCCCTGTAGACCCATGGTTCTTGGACCAGAATTATATCTCCCTCCATTAAAGAGTCGGTGAAGAAGTGTAGCCGAAGCTACTTTCGAGTGATGAAGATTAATCTGCAGAACCTTCATCCTTTTTGGTTGCTACGACCTTGGTGTGCATCTCTTCGTCGGACAGAGAACTTTCATCAAGGTGTTCCGGCCACATCGACGCAAACTCCTGATGGAAGTCCGACGCCGAGTCATCCGTCGTGGAAGCATATTCTACAAAGGCAACCTCCGCAACTGTCACGTCTGGGGTGAGCTTGGCTTTGACATCATTGTCAGCCTTATATCTTGCCAAACCCGTAAAAGATGCAACTTTTACTGATTTTGAGAAGGGGAAGTGATTCCTCATTTAGGATTAAAATCGCCTTCCTGAACCAATTACTGGGTACTCCGACCTTGACCACGCACCAACTGTCTACCAGCCATTTGTTTTAAAGGTACGTCTTTTAATTTCGAAGCTAAAAGCGATCGTTTGTAAGCCTAATAGTGATGGCTTGAGAAAATGTTGAATTTATAAAAGAAATAGTTACAATCGAAAATGGTCTGATGACAATTCTACTAAAATGTCAGTTTTAATCATCTGCGAGCTATTTTCTTTTATCTGTAAGCTAATACAACCGGAGATTATACTCAACTTCATTTTGGGTTATCAGTTAGGTGGCCATGTCATTTTAGGGTGGCTAAACGGGAATATTACGACATATGCATAGAATTGTAGTCTCTTGTAGTAAGAAAGCCCTAGTGATTTTGATCTTCTGTGGTTGAAAATCAAGTGAATGAATAAACAAATGCTACTAAATGTTCTCCACAAATTCTAATCGCTAGAAGATATGCATACAGACTGCATTTAATATTTGGCGTTTTATAATAACTTGCACATAAGTCTCGGAGATATGAAAAGCTCTGACTAGGGGTCTTTGGTATTATACATTTCATAGTCACCATATTGAGGTCAAATAAGTAAAGCTATTCAAATTAAGTGAGAATAGTTTTTATTAGAACGGAATCCTGACTAAAGGGTGGTAATGACCAGATAAGTAAGTTTTTATTACTGTCTGTTTTGGAAACGTTAAAAAAGCATCAAAACAATTAGTATTTGTTCGGAAAGCATGCAGAAAGAAAATCAATAGCAAAACAACAGTGTGGTGCCAGAAATTACCAGATCCAAAATGAATGAAGTACAAATATGTATATCAAAAGGTAACGTTGTCAGTAATATGTAATAAGAAGTGTGGTGTAGTGTGCTAAATATAAAATATGTTCTTAATAAATAAAGGAATTATTTAAACAAATAAATAACAAACGTTGAAAATAAACAATTTCTTTTTCTTCAAATTACAATCTTTACAGCCACAACAAATACTAGCTCTTAAAAGAAGAAAACGTAATATTATAGTATTAGTAAACACTTAAGTCTGACACCGGACTGAAAACTCTTATTGTATTCACTTTTAAGCTAATATGGAGCTATAGTATATACATAGTAGTTGTGGACAACTGCCTGAAGTTTCTCACACCACTTATGTTGTATGTGTTAATTTTATACATGAGTGGCGGGACCTACAGTTAATAGTCGACTCCGAACGACAGATTTTTGCGAAACTTTTCATAGCAAATTTATTTATTCTCAGAGTTTTTGGCAGAAATCTGCTGAACGGATGTCGCCGAAGAAATATTTTTTCAAATTTCATTTTGTGTTTTGAAATGTCTAATCTGGGGTTTGAACATTGGCCTTACGTGTAGTAAGCCCACACATCCTACCAAACGACGGCGACTTCCTTAGTGACACAAGGTCTAAAAGTTCAATTCTAAAAAAAGCAAATCGAACAACGATTTCTAGGCGCGTATCGACGTCAAAGTCTAAATATGAGTACTGGAGATAGTAGAGATCCTACCTATAGATCCTACCTATCCTATCCTACCTATAGATACCACTTATACAATAAAAAAAATGTTAATATAGAATAACTTACCACTTTATTAATAAAATACATAAGATATTATTTTCATTAGTATTGTCTTATGTTTGTTTGTTTTTTATGATATTCTTTAATGAATTTGTTTCTTCTAATTTTTGTCTTTCCCGTACTCTTTCAAAATATTCCAAGAGTGCGGTTAATTGGTAGAAACGCATTCCTGTTAATGAATTACAATCTTGACTGCACAATTCACTCTTCTGACTATTATTATGTTATGTCCTTTAGTTATAGGGAATTCCCTTCGCTTTACATATTGGAAATTTTTCAAGGCCCAAATTTTCTTCACCCAAATCTCCTAGCTAGTGATATTTGGGGCTACTATAAACGCATTCGTCTTTTGAACGAAGATTCAAGAGATAAATAATGGAGAGTTTTGGCATTAGAACAATTCTTTAGTCACTGTAGAAGAAGAATGTCGATGGAAAAATGTTTATATATGTATGTTGAACTTGTGTTCATTGTTGTGGCAGTTTCGTTTGTCTTAAATTCTTCAGTTCCTGTTAATCTTCTGGCATTCAGACTACCACCTCTGAATGTCTACCTAACTTAGTTGTTGAATGGACATTCGAAAAGGGTCAAATTGTCATATGGATATTAGGAAATAGAGAAATAAGAAAGCTAAACATATATTGGTAATGCAACTACCTAATTTTTAAACATTGTGCTTGACTTCCAGTGCTGTCAATTTAATCCACTCGGTGAGGAGCACACTCTCAAAGGCTGAGCATCACATACAGTGGCGACAATTTAAATAGCCCGTTTAAGAATCAACTAATTTTCGTTATAAATTACTTGATTTATGTTTATTACAATAGGTTTGCTAACAGTTTCTTGCTCTCTTAACTCGTTGGTTTTTATTTGGTTATAAAAATAATGAAAAAATTTAAAAATAATTTTATTTGTTACCTATAATTATTTTAACGGAGTTTTTTATAGACAATTTAAATACCACGTTTTTTTTTAATACTTTGTTGGGAACTTCTGTTTTGTTTGAACTGTTAATCTTCGCGGCATGGATTATATTAGGATGCGGCACTTTTCTATTGGGTGGATTTTTCCATAGCCAGATTTGAAACATTTCCTCGATTTATTTGGTTATCAAAATTTTTCTATGGGATTCAAGTTCGACGATTGTGTCGACCATGACCCCACATCAATTTATTCTTTTCGTAAAATCTCTTCACAGGCTTGACTCGATGTTTTAAATCATTATCCTGAACATGTTTCCATTTCAGAGACATTTCTTCTTCTACGAAATGTAGCATTTTGCTTAATGAAATTTTTCTGTAAACTTCTTGATTCATTGTATCCTCTATTCGTACAAATGGTATCACTCCGTTCAACGAGAATCCGCCCCAAACCGTTACGCTATCACCTCCATGTTTAATCGTTTTTATTGTATGTCATAGATCGAATTCCTGGCTATGGTTTCTGCTAACATTGAGTCCATTATCTGAGCCAAAGTGATTAAAGTTAGATCTATAAAAATAATATTATTCTAAAAATTAGGTGGTTTTCGAATCTTTATATCTTTTTCTGAAACGTGTGGGGTATGCCTTGTAATACGCCCAAACAGATTATTTTCACTTAATTTGTTTTTAACGATATTTGTGGACAACTTTAGTCCAAGAGTTTCTTTAATTTGCTCGCGAATCCTAGGTACTCTCCTTTCGAGGCATTCGAACAACCGCCTAATCAGTGCTATTGAAAATGTTCACTTACAAAATGCAATTGTCTTAAATTTGATATGTTTCTCAAATTTATGTTGAAGTTTTGAACTTTTTACTTTATAAAATTAAAATAAATAACATAGCAATAAAATAACGGTTAATAGAATTTGAATTTATAGGAAAATAAAAATATTTTGCCAAATTGTTAGTGTTTTCTCTAAACAGGCTATTTAAATAGTCGCCAGTATCTATTATTATACAAAAATTTCATCACTTTAACCTTCAGATAATAATTCCTGCATCAGAACATGTAAAGTGGTATGTATAAACATGCCTTATATTTATGTATATGCAAATGCTTGTCTTCAATTTAATTTTAAGATGTAAAGTAGGTGATGACTTCTCGGTATCAATCTCACTGATTTCATTTGGGATATTTCCATCTCTCTTCTTTTAAGGCTAACTTTTAACGATTCATGGTTCAAGCAAGGTGCTTAAATTAGCCCTGTATTGATCTTCAGCTGTAAATCCATACTGCCTACGACACAATACAAGACCATTTAACTGCAAAAGGAAGTTATTCAAATATTATAACGACTACTACTACCTCAGCGACTATAATTGCTATTTATTAATAGATAAGTGTATATGTATACACATATATGAATTTGCATAAATAAATATTTCTTTGTGCAATTTGCTTATTTAACGATATGCACTTAATTTAAACAACATTTTCTATTGTAAGGCCTCAGATAGAGGTCGGAAACTATCAATAGTACTATTGGCACTATCAATGGTTTGTGACTATCGTATTAGAGTTGGGTTCTTTAGCTCTTTTGAGTGTTCGCTCTTTCTAGTTCAGCTCTCTGTAATGAACTAGTTCGTTCTTTTAGTTCAATAGTTCAGTACTTTTAAACAACGAAGGAAAAGGAAGTTATTCAAATATTATAATGACTACTACTACCTCAGCGACTATAATTGCTATTTATTAATAGATAAGTGTATATGTATACACATATATGAATTTGCATAAATAAATATTTCTTTGTGCAATTTGATTATTTAACGATATGCACTTAATTTAAACAACATTTTCTATTGTAAGGCCTCAGATAGAGGTCGGAAACTATCAATAGTACTATTGGCACTATCAATGGTTTGCGACTATCGTATTAGAGTTGGGTTCTTTAGCTCTTTTGAGTGTTCGCTCTTTCTAGTTCAGCTCTCTGTAATGAACTAGTTCGTTCTTTTAGTTCAATAGTTCAGTACTTTTAAACAACTCCGCTCTCTTTCTCAATTTTATTTATATTTAAAATGATGTAAACAATACATATATACATTTAAAGGAATTAATGCATTCCGTGTATCTATATCAACTTATTGAATAAAATAAAAACAGTATATAGTACAGTATTTAACACATTTTCATTTTTATTAATTCATTTATGTGCTTGAAGCGCTTTTTAATCAAAATTACTTAACTAACTAATAATAACAACAAAACTTATCTAAATATATACATATATTTAAAAGGAAAAAAATAAATTGAAAAATAAAAAATGCAGCTTTTGAAAATCTTAATTTAATTATAGGGACATAAAAACAAAAATTAAATAAATACAAAAAATAGAAACTAATAGTAATTCAGTCTATTGCAATCACATTTATTAATTCAATTAAAAAAAAAAACATTTATAATATGTTTATATAATAATATAATATACATTGTATCTACATTTTTGATATAAAGTTAATAGTAACTTGGCTCACATGTTATTGTGTAAAAACACAAGAATGGAAACTTTATTTGGTTTGATGAGGGTCCTTCTTTCGTTTATTATTTGTCCTGTTGCTGAAAAAATACGATCACATGGTACAGATGTGGCTACTATGCAAAGGCGTTTTAAAGCATACATGTACACCCTTGGATACAAATGCCTGCGTTCATTCCACCACGCAAGAGGGTCTTTCCTTCTTTCCAGGTACTCCTCGTTTAGGTACTTATCGAATTCTCTAATTCCAGCAGCTATGTTATTGTCAGATTTTGTAAGTCGACTGAAGTTCATGTCGAATTTTTTCCAAATATTTTTTGTGGAACTTCAGCAGTACTTCCTTCCGTATCAGGTGTTTCAGTATTTGGTAGTCTAATTTGGCCGATTCTGTTGCGCAATAATTTCACAGCGTTTTCATAGGAGCTGTCATTTTTAAAACCTAATTTTTTAAATCTGGGATCTAGGATTGTGCTCTCTGCATATAAACTACTTCGTTCTAGTTCACGAAAACGATTAGTAATTTCTCTTTTCATCACGGAAATCAGTACTTTTATTTGACTTTTAGTTGCGTTAAAATCAGAAATTACACTTTATAATAGATTACACAAAAATAAAACATTTGATAGGGTTACATTTTTTTCAACTGAAATATCTTTCGTAACCTCATAAAATGGCTCGAGAACTGGTATTAGTTCGTCTAAAACCTCCCAATCTTGAAGTGCCAAAGATAAATCGGGTTTTGTGAGCGACAGGGTTGAAATTACAGCATCTTTTACGGCAACAATCCTGTTAAGCATGTCGTACGTAGAGTTCCATCGTGTTGGTACATCCTGCTTTAATTTTAGCTCTGGGAGTTTCATTTGCCTTTGAGATTATTTTAGCTTTTTCATACCTTGTGTGCTTTTATTGAAAAATTCTACTATTTTTTTCACTTTAGAAACAGTATCACTCACCTCCGCAAGTGCTAATTGCACGATCAGGTTTAATGAATGGGCAAAACAGCTAATTCCACTCCAATTTCCCATACGTATCGCTGCAGTAATATTTGCCGCATTATCGCTCACAATTGCCGTAATTTTATTTTCAATACCAAACTCTTGCACCTGTTTTTTTATAAAATTTTTTAGGTTTTCGGCAATATGTCTGTCATCATATTTGTCGCATGCAATTAAATGTGATTTTAGTTGCATATCTTCGCTAATATAATGAGCAGTTATAGCCAAGTAGCTATCATTTGTTTTCGAAGTCCATCCATCGGTAGTTAAACAGACTGCTGTAGCAGATAATAGTTGAGATTTTACTTGGCTTAAGATATCTCCATAAACCGCTTCCATAATATTATTTGATATAGTTTTTCTTGTAGGAAGCGTGTATCCCGGACAATTTGAGACAAGTTCTATTAGCAGTTTGAATTCCGGTTCTTCTACAATTCGTAGAGCATGGTGTCCTTTGGCTATCATTTTCAACACTTGTCTATCGATTAGCTCAACAGTACGTACGGGTGGAGGCCTATGAAAATATTGTGTTATATTTTGTTGGGGTTGCTGAGGGAGCGTTGCACTTTGCCTGGATTGGAAGCTGGTAGAAGGTTGTACGTCTGGCATGTCTTCTTCAAGTACCTCTGGTGGGATTGTAGTCTGTCTTTCTTGATTTAATGGTGTAAGCGGATGTTTTGTTCTCATATGTCGAGAAAGATTCCCATGAGAACTCCCAGCAATGCTTAGGTTTATTTTGCAATATTTACACATTGCTCTATTACCTTCTCCTGCCGTGAAATGAGTATATATTGCGCTAAATTTTCTTTTTTCAGCCATTTTTAAATATAAGAATTCACTTAGATCACTTTGATCATCCGACATTATACCAATAAAAATTCACTTAGATCACTTTGATCATCCGACACTATACCAATATGAACTCTTTCGAATAACTTGTGCTTGATTCACCCATGTTGTCTATTTATATATGTGGCTCTCTTCCTGAGAAAAAAAATGTTTATTACAAATAACTCTCATTTTGATTTTTTACCCTGATTCTGTAAGTCGAATGTTTTTTTCCAGAAAAAACATGAAGAGAGCTATTGAGCAGTTTTTCATAATGGGTGAATGCTACAGAAAACTCTCAGTAAGAATAACATTTGTTTTGTGTAACGTCACACTTGTACGGTTAGGTAGCATGACCACATTTAACCCATTTTTCAATTGCGGCCCTTTTAGCACTCTTTTGACATTATTGCTATGACGAGAATAACATTTGTTTTGTGTGACGTTACACTTGTAGGGTAGGTAGCATGACCACATTCAACCCATTTTTCAATTGCGGCCCTTTTAGCACTGTTTTGGTATTATTGCTATGACGGAAATTTCCTACAATTTATTTCTTTGACAATTTACCTACCTGCTCTGAAAAATTTGAATACCCGGCAATAAATGAATGAAATCTAGTGTTTAGCGAGAATTTTGCAAATCCAGATTTTGAAATTGAACCCTTTTCCGATTACTGGCAAGATTTTTTGACCTACCAGTGTCGAAAAATTTGAATTTCTATCAAAAAGTTAAGTCAATGGATTTGCGGAAATTTTGATAATTGAATCGTTAAAAACAATAATATATACATAAAATATAAATATTAAGAAAAACATAAACATAAAAATATAAATTTAAATTTATTTATATACATATATAAATAAATACATTTACAGTCTCTTTTGTCTTATTTAAATTTTTTCAATCTTATAGATTTTTAGTTGACACTATTATTTATAAAAACATACTTATTAGCGTAACAGACCAGATTATCTTGTGAGAGTCAAACTCACAATCGTTACGCTATGCACTAACTTTCCATGGAGCCCACTTAGAAATTTTATTAAAAGAAATATATTATAAAATTTTTTTTAGCTATTATGTGCTATTACTTCTAATGTATAAAATTTGAATTATATTCAAGAAATTCAAAAGCAAAAAATTTTAATACATCGTCAAAAATTACATATGTTTTTATAAAAGTATATTTAATAAGAATTTCTGTGGATATTTCTCGCCTAAAGCTATGGTCAGACTGAGTAAATATTTGAAGTAAAACATCATTTTTTTCTTTGCTCTAGTGTGACCATAAAATATTTTAGGGGGCAAACAAGATTTTGAGAAAACAAATTTGTTTGCTTGCAAACAAAAATGTCTCTAATGTGTCCATAGTGTGACCACCCGTGTCAAATATTTTCTCCTTTTTTCGAGCAAATAAATATTTGATCTTGCAAAAATATTGTAAGTGCAAGCAGTGGCAAATAACAGCTGTTGCAAGGAGTGTTGTCCACTTTTAATAATAAATTATAAATTTTTTTCATAAAATCACCAAAACGGAAAATTTTAATACTAAACTTTATATGAAAAGTAGAAATTAAAAAAAAATAGTGTAAAGACCTTATTTATTTATTTATTTATTTATAGTAAATTCAATACAACAAGAACAAGTCTTATTTTAAAGTATTGGTTAGGTAAATGTCATATAGATTTTTTGAAATAATAATTATAATTATAAATAAAAGTGGAAATTTAAAGGATAAGTTAAAGTTAATTTCAGTAAAATAATAAATTTGAGAAAAAGAAAAGTTAAACTATATTATATAAAATGTTGTTTTAAAAAGATAACATTTAGACAAATATAACATAAAAGAAAGAAAGAAAAACAACTACGAAAAGTGCTTAAATATGGCAGTTTTAAAATGGCTTGCATTTGATATTATTTGTAATTGTGAGGGAAGTTGGCTCCAAAGGCGAATAAAGTTAATGAAAAAGTGTTGCTCAGAGGTAGCTTTAGAATATTTCATACAATGTATCTTCTTTCCTCTATTAGACCTTGAAAATTTTATTTTCCGATATAAGTAGGGTGGTTGCTGATTATAGATAATTCTATGCAAAAGCAGTAGTACTCGGCACTTTAATAAATTATCAAACGTGATATTATAAATTTGTTTGGCATAATGTGATTTGCTACTATTTCTTTTAATACCAAATACATATCGTGCAATGTTGTTAAAAGTGACATTAAGCCGGCGCTTACTAACAGCATCACAGCTAGCAAACAGCTCGCAACCATAAATAAGAGTAGGCAACAAGTAAGTTTTGGCCAAAAGCATTCGGATATGGATTGGTGTGAAATATTGCGTCATCCAAAGATTGCGAAGCATAGCAAACGTTTTTCCGCAATTAGCTTTAATCGAGTTGTTTGTTGAGAATTACTCCTAGATTTTTAACAGATTCCACAATGTCTATATTTATATTATTAATATGTATTGGTGGAAGATATGTCATAAAAGTTTTTGGTTGTCCAATAATTAAAACAGCTCATTTGTTGGGGTTTAGGCTCAGTCCATTTGCAGATGCCCATAAGTAAATTCTATGTAAGTCCAGGTTTATTAAACGTATACAGTATCTTCAATGGAAGATCATTAGCATATATGGAATATAAAAGTGAACCAAGTATGGAGCCCTGTGGTACTCCCCATGGCATTGAACAACTTCTGGATACCTTTGAATCATGATAAACACTTTGGCTTCTATTACTTAAGTAGGATGATAATAATTCTAACGCAGTTGGGGAAAATTTGCACATATGTTCCAATTTATGGAGTACAATGGAATGATGTACTGTGTCAAATGCTTTAGAATGGTCAAGAAGTATGAGAAATGACATAGTATGACGTTTATCAACTTGCAATCTGATTTCCTTATTCACATCAACTAAAGCACTAAAACCAGATTGCCTTTCATTAAGCAAGGAGTTAGTATGTAAAGCCGAAAGTCCATACCATCCTTTTCATGCGCCTTGCGAATCTTGCTTTCTATGCCGATTTTATTGCAAGTTACACACAATGCGTTTATGCGACTGGTTTTTTGTTTTGATCAGCTGTTGTGGTAAACAACAAACAAGCGAACAAGAACATTTTTGGAAAAAATAGAAAATCAAATTGTAATTTTAAAAGAATTTATGACATTAATTTCAAATTTATGAGTTTATTTAAATTTATGAGTTTACATTTGAAAAACGCTCATAACATAAAAGGACAGGTCAATTTAGAGGGAGAAAAAAAATCTTATAAGTTTTGCGAGGCAAATGTGTTAGAAGCAACAGATATACAGAGTGAAAACTGGCAGATAAAGTAAAAAAATTAAATGTAAACAAACATTTATTTTGTGTTAAAAAGGGGAAAATTTGGAATATTTTTTAATTTCGTCAATGAAAAGTTTAAAGATTCTTAAATATTTAAATATTAATCGAAATGTTGGTGAATTTCGGTCACAATGAGTATAGTTTCTTGAGCAAGAGTTAATTAAGAAGCTAAATATAATAAGATCAAAATAAGACGTACTGCTCATAAAAAATTTTTCCTGCTGAAAGTTGCCAAAATTTTTTAATTTCTTGGAAGGAAAAATTAAAAATTGTTATTAGTTGTTTTTATTATTAATAGTTTTACACAAAAATTACATTGTATTGTGCTGTTAAGGCCTACGAAAATCCTCAAAAGAACACAAGACGAGTGTTTTCAGTAAATTTATCCTCCATTTTTCTTGTTTACAAATTAATAAATTCAAAATAGATGACACTCAGTACATAAAAACAATCATATACATACATATGTATAAACAATCATCATATACATATTTTGTTCATGAAAGAAATTTGTTAAAAAATGTATTTTAAATGTATTTTAATGTATTTAAATTAGTAATAAACTTTATTATGAAATATGTGTTTATTAATATTTTTATAATACAAATAAAGAAAAATGCGAAAATAGTAATGCACTATTTAAACATATTTGTAGAAACCATTCACAATAGTATATAATTTGGCATGCCAAGTTTAAAAAACTGATGACATTTTCCAACACTGCATTATTCGCATAGAAAAGTAGAAAGTAATCCTACTTTGTATGCGTCTATGCATATTATGCTTTTTCTTCTGTAACTTGTCACAATCAAATACACTGATTCTACTTTTTCGGTATACGCATGTTATGCAAAACGCATGGTATGGACTTTCGGCTTAAGTGACGGCTTATCTGCGTATGTATTAATTTTTCAAAAACCTTTGATACATACGGCAAGATGGCAATTGGCCGAAAACTCTTATCCAGTTTCAAAATCGGAATAATTTTGGCATGTTCCCACACAGATGGGAAAGTAGATGTGGTAACTATCGTATTAAACAAATGGTAAGTGAGTGTATATGGTAATGTCATTTTAATAAACTTCGGATGCATTCCATCATAACCAACAGCCTTAGATTTTACATTAAGAAAGGACTCCAGTACCTCCTCTTGAGTAAAGTTTATAAAATTGAATTCATGTGATTGTCGTTGGCGTAGAATTACGTTGTCATAAAAGTTAATATTTATAGGTGACATGGGAATATTTGAAAATTGATAATTTACTTCGTTGACATCTATTATCTCCGCGATTTACTAAACCCATCCTCTGAAACTTATTCCCATAAAACATAGACTTGGAATTTCTTATCCTAGCATTTACAGCAGTTCTCGCAGATTTAAAAATTTCATAAAGCTCTGGAGTTTTAAACCGTTTCCATCTAGAGCAGGCGTGGCCAGACTTTTCTTGATGAAGATCGACTTTGTCTAAAACCCAGAAGGAAAGATCGACTAAAAATAAATGTAATTTTTTAGAAAACTTTTATTTAATCATTAATATTACAGCCACTTAAAATAAATTTGCAATTTTTATTTAGATGTAGATGCGTGACATTGCATGTTGTCAGCAAGCTGGTTGAACGATGGCACGTTATTGGTAACTGCTAAGTACAGGCACATTTTTAAATGTTCAGCTGTTAGAGTGCTGCGGTATTTTGATTTTATTATTTTCATACCAGAAAATGCTAATTCGCATAAGTAGGTACATCCAATGTACGCGGTCAACTGCAAAGCAATATCTCTTAAGCATGGATATTTTTCTTCTTGTAGCAACGACCAGTAACTCTTATCAATCAATATCAAAAAAACAGCTATTTTAACAGACATTTCTTCAAAATTCTGATTTCCGAAAGGGAATGACATAAATAGCAGAATTGGCTCTATTTTTTTAATATCTTGAAAACGATTTTCAAACTCACTCTCAATTTTTCTAATCTCTGCAATATAGTCATCAAATGTTGTATTAAATTTAAACTTTTCTGATACTGAGTTTAAACTTTTAAAGTTTTTTACATCTTTTGCTGACAACTACGATTTCAAAAGCTTTAATTTTAATTTGAAGCTATTAATGGAGCTTACTAATTCAGTAATAGTTCTGTTTTTTCCTTGAAGTTCAAAATTAAGTATATTCAGGTGATTTGTAAAAAAGGCAAATCATGAAGCCATTTTTCGTTCGACAATTGGGCATACCTTTCTCCTCTTGAATCCAAAAATTGTTTAACTTCTGATAGTAGTTCTTGAAATCTTTCCAAAAATCCCTCACGACACAGCCATCTGACATCAGTGTGCAACAACAGATCACAATATTTTGACTCATTTTCTTCTAACTGAATTTTAAAAAGTCGCTGTAAACTTCTTGAACGTATTGAATTAACTACTTTGAAAGCAATATCCATTACCCCGTTTAAGTTCAACAACAAGCACACAACGCATGCTGATGTATAGTAAAGGGTGTTTTTTATAGAGGTATAGAACTTTAAGTTGCAATAAAACAACGATGGATTATTCGATTGACATGAATTTTATTTATCCGAAAGATAATCTTATGGCATTACATTTTAAATATGATTTCTGGCATATGACCGCCACGGCTGGCGCAAATGTAGTCCAATCTGGACGTCCAATTTTCGATGACTTGTTCCAACATTTGTGGCCGTATATCGGCAATAATACGGCGAATCTTGTCTTCCAAATGGTCAAGCGTTTGTGGCTTTACCGCATAGACCAATGACTTTACATAGCCCCACAGAAAGTAGTCTAGCGGTGTTAAATCACAAGATCTTGGAGGCCAATTCACAGGTCCAAAACGTGAAATTAGGCGGTCACCAAACGTGTCTTTCAATAAATCTATTGTGGCACGAGCTGTGTGACATGTTGCGCCGTCTTGTTGAAACCACATCTCCTGGACATCATGGTTATTAAATTCAGGAATGAAAAAGTTAGTAATCATGGCTCTATACCGATCACCATTGACTGTAACGTTCTGGCCACCATCGTTTTTGAAAAAGTACGGACCAATGATTCCACCAGCCCATAAAGCGCACCAAACAGTCAGTTTTTCTGGAGGTAACGGTGTTTACACATACACTTTTTTTTTTTTTTTTTTATTATTTATTTATTTATATACAAGTTTTCAGTTTAGAATACAATTGCCTCAGCGTCTTGCGACATTGTTGAGGCGAGTTGGCATTTACTTATACACTATATAAGGTATGTATTCAAACTGTTTGATACATATACATTTATAAATTAAAAATGAAAAATTATCCTAGAAGCATTTCTAAATTATTTAACAAAAACTTCTTTAAATTTATCTTAAAAGCAGATATGGTATTTAAATTTTTTATACATTGCGGCAAATTATTATATTCAAAACAACCGATATATTCTATTCTTTGCTTTGTCGTTTCAATTCTGCATATTGTTGTCCTTAACTTTGAACTGTTTCTCGTATTGCGGGTTGTTTGATTTTTTGAAAATGATATTGTGTTATGACCAATGTTGTTAATAGATTTAAAAACAAAAGTTAGTAGCCTTAGCCTATAGATTCCATTTACAGGCAAGATATTTTTACTAACTTCTTTATATAATGTGATTGCATGGTAAGATATTGGCAGGTTATATATGGTTTTCAGGGCTTTGTTTTGTACTCTTTGGAGAGATTGTAATTCTGTACTATTTTTCCAGCCATAAATCATTATCAAATAGTTTAAATGGCTATGGATCAATGTCTGATAAAGCATCAATTTTGTGTTCTCATTGAATTTGTATTTGAATTTATATAGAATTCCCATTACTGGATATATTTTCGACTTAATATTATCAATATGGAGATTCCACCTCAGGTTGCTTTGCAATAAAATTCCTAAATATTTTATAGATTCACACTCAAAAACCTCTTCTCCATTTACAACGATGCTAAATGTTTCAGCATTGATACTTGAATATGGCTTAAATCGGATGATTTTAGTTTTTGACGTATTAATGACCAATTTATTTAACCTTGCATATTCAAAAATTATGTCTGCATCTTTTTGCATGTATGCTTTTAACGTTGTCTCATGTTTATAAGGGTAAAAAATAGAAATATCATCGGCATACAGATACATTTTTCCATTAAGCTCAAGGTTTACAATGTCATTTATATAAACAGTAAATAACAGTGGTCCTAAAACGCTGCCTTGTGGAACACCATGTTGAATATCACCAACAAAACTTCGTCTGTTATTTAATTCAACATATTGTTTGCGATTAGTCAATTAACTTCTTAATAACCTTAGTGCTGCATTTCTAATTCCATAATATTCAAGCTTTTTGAACAAGATCTCATGATCTACTAGGTCAAATGCTTTTGAGAAATCGTAGAAAATTCCAGCGACACCATTATAACCCTGATCTAGTCCGTGGCATATATAATTCACAACATTAACTACAGCCTTCTCAGTACCACTGCCCCTCCTGAACCCGTATTGACAGTCGTACAAGAGGTTGTTGCTTTCAAGATAATTTGAAAGTTGTTGATGTAATATTTTCTCGAAAATTTTGTTAATTACAGGTAACAATGCTATAGGTCTATACATCTCCACTCTTTTAGCATTTACAATTTTTGGTATTGGCACGATTTTTGTTATTTTCAATACATCGGGATACTGTGAGGTTAAAATTATGCTATTGAAAATGTTTAACAAAAAAGGCGATATCTCTATACTACATTTAGCAAATATTTTAGGCGATAAGCCATCGTGTCCAGGAGCTTTATTCGTAGCCAGATTTGTTGTAACCCGGTATATTTCTTCTAACGTTGAATTAGTAAAACTAAAAATGTTGTGGCAATGTCGTAATGTTCTAAGTCCATTAAAGCAATCATTAGCGGAGTACTGAATTTGTTCCTTCATTAATATTGGTATTTCTAAAAAGTATTTATTAAGAAGTTCACATTTAGTTTCATCATCTGTTATCAGTTCCTCAATTGAATTGTTTAGATTTACTTGTGTTTTTATGTTCCTTCCTAAACTTTCGTTTAAAAACCTCCAACTATTTTTAGGATCTTGTTGATAACTGTGAAGATGGTCTTGATAATAATTATTCATAGATTCGCGATATGTAGTTTTAATAATTTTGCTTAATCTACTGAGTTGGATCTGGATATTAGCATCATTAGGATTTCTCCTTTGCCATAAAATTATTTTCTTCAGTAATATTAAATTCTGCAAATATTCATTCATCCATGGCGTTATTTTATTTTTAAGGGATTTTTTTATTTTTTATATATGTTGACTTTATGCTTGCATTTGATAGACTTTGTACTAGATTTAAAGTGTCAACAGATGGATTGCCACTTTGTTGAATGGAATTATCATTTAATAAAAGTTCTTTAAGCTTATTACAATCGCAATTTTTCTGAATTATTTCAGTGTAATTAGAGTTTGGAATTTTCATTTTTACTTTACAGGATATTATATTATGATCTGATAAATTAAATTCTACAGCATTAATAGAAAGGGAACTTGAAATATTACTAAAGACATTGTCAATTGACGTTCCAGATATAGGGCGTGTGATTAACGTATGACAATTCTCAAAGTCATAACTTTCCAGTATATTCAATAACTCAGTTGATACATTTTGTAAAAAGTCAACATTGGAATCACCGACAAAGATACAGTAAGATCTACCATATGCCTGCATAAGATGTTCAATTATTTCATAAAACTGATTCAAGTTACATTTTGGAGATCGATAAAAGGATGATATTTTTATTGGCTTGCCATTTATTTTGTAGTTATTGAGTGTTAAAATTATTACCTCACAAAACATTTTGCTTTCGCACACATCCACGCTATACTGCAGATTATCTCTCACATAAACAGTCGTTCCTCCAAATCCATCTTTCCTGCAGCAGTGTACACAATTGTAACCAGATATTTGATAAATTTGAGATAATTCCTCACGAAACCACGTTTCTTGAATTGCAATAATATTGGGCAACTTTTCAAAATTAGCAATAAAAGTTTTGAATTTATTAAATTTTTATTAAATTTCTAACATTTACAGAAATAATATTTAAATAGGAAAATTCTTAAAATTGGTAAAATATTTATTATTCATAAGTTAAATTAATTTTTTTTATAAAATACATTTAAAATTTATACAGGAGTTAAATCGTCTGCATCAACAACATCAGATTGATTTGTAGGTCTATACCTTCGCTTCATAGTAGCAGCTTCCGACATGATTTTATCAACATCGCCTTCATTCTTTATTAGCATAGGTCTTGCATTTTCCGTTTTCCTTGCAAACACTCTCGAACTACTTGTATAGACATGGATATAACCATTTGATTTTAAGGATTTTGCGTAATGAAGTAGATTTAAAGTTTCTTTGCTTAAATAATCACCGATGAAAATATTTTTAGTATCCTCAGTATTTTTAAGTTTAGCTTTGCACATCATAAGTTTATCTTTGGATTTTTTGTTATCGAATTTAACAACCATAGTCTTCTTTTCATTCACTTTATCGCCTTTATTTTTAAAGAAGAAGGCATCATCAATATTGTCTTCATCCAGTTGAACACCAGCTTTTTTTGATAATTCAATAAGTGTTTCTACTGCACTTGAGTTATTATCTGCAACTACACCTCTAACGATGCAGTCATTTTTAACTCTTTGACTATTTAAAAATTTTATGGATTCTTTCAATGTGTTAACTTCATTTTTTAACATACGATTTTCTTTTTGCATTATTTCCAATTTTTATTGTTCTCCGCAACACTTTTTAACAACTCGTCATACTGATTTGACATAAATTCAATTGCTTGTGTAATAGAAGCCAGCTGATCTAATTTTTTAAGTTTGTTTTGATTTCTCTTAATTCAGATGTTATAGACACATCATCGACACCCGCACACAAGTGGCATACATATTCTTCACTCTCATTATCCATAAAATATTGATATTGACGTTTGTCGAGTTTCGTACAGAGAGCATGAAATTTTTTGGAGCATTTATCACACTCTATATTATCTTCTTTATTTTCTACAATTTCAAGTTTACATTGTCCGCAAAAAAAATTTAGATTTGCAATGCTACGACGGCTTTTTGGTGCCATATTTGAATATTTTTAATTAATTTGTTGTTTCTTTTATTAAATGTTCAAAGTTTTTTGTAATAATGCACAAGTTTTTTATATTTATTTTTAGAAAAAAAGAAAATATACTTTAGGAGCTTTTATTCTTTAATGTTTTTCACGCAGGGTTGCCAACTCTAATTCTTGAGGATTGCCTTCACTCCAAATGCGGCAGTTTTGTTTGTTGACGTAGCCATTCAACCAGAAGTGCGCTTCATCGCTAAACAAAATTCGCTTATGAAAATCGGGAACAACGGTAATCTTGTTTTGGGCCCATTCGACGAATCTACGCCTTACTTGATGATCGTTTGGCTTCAAATCTTGCACAAGTTGGATTTTGTAAGCACGCAAACCAAGATCCTTCCGCAAAATCTTCCATAAAGTGGATGGACACAGATCCAATTCCTGTGCTCGATGGCGGATGGACTCATTCGGGTCTTCCTCAATGCTACGCTCTACAGCAGCAATAGCTTCTGTACGCACCGTACAGCGTCTCTGGGGATGCGAGTTATCAATAAGAGTAAACGTGGTGCGAAAACGTTACATGGCTAGTCGAATTAACTGCTCTGATGGATGATTTTGTCGACGATAAAATGGACGTAGTGCGTGATACGTTTTCCGCACAGAACAGAACCATTATTTTCGGACTAAAATTGCACTATTTTCAAGCGTTGTTCAGGCGTGAGTCTATTCATGATGAATTGCCAAACCAAACTGAGAATAAATCACTTGTCAGCTGTTAAATCGGTCGCCATCTTGAAAAGTAATGCCAACTTAAAGTTCTATACCTCTATAAAAAAAACACCCTTTATTATCCCTATTACTCCTACTGAATTATATTGTGAATTAATTTAAATTTGTTGGAAAATTGTTATTGTTCACTAATTTTTAGACGTTAACTAACACTTAAATATTCCAACCTTCCAAATTTATCTTATACTTTTTTAAATAATTTATCGTTTGAAAAATTCTAAAGTTCATGAAATCAATTTTGTACCTAAAATTTATTCACTTTCACAACGCTCAACTGATTGGTTATAAACAATCTCAATTATAAATAAAATTGTTAAATACTTCTGAAAAGAAAAAGATCTCTCATCACTCATCTCATTTCAAAAGGGTAAGTTACACGTAACCACCTTAAAAGAAATAAATACTAATATTTATTTATTTCTTTCTCTTGACTTTAACCCCAATTATAATTACGATCGAGTAATTATAATAACAAATTTTCTTTAGAAGATTGAAACAATTGTTTCTTAATCCCTATATTCCAATCTTCTAAAGCGATTTTGTTTTAAAAATAATACACGTTATTTCAGCAAGTTTGTAGCAAATGAAAGATTTCACATGTAATTTGCCACAGAAAATTATATATGGAACAAAAAATTGATAAACTTTCTAATTTCCAAGAAAATTGCAATACTGTAAAAAAAATCAGGTAAAGATCATAATTTTTGTTTAATAGACGAATGGGTTCAAAATTTTAATACTTCAATCGAAAGCTCTTTAAAAGAACTTTTCTTTGATATCCATCTAAGGGTGATTATATTGCAAAGTTTGATTAAAGCAGCAATTTACCTTAGAGACCAATATCTCCAAACCAGTCTTCGACGGCACAAAATTGGTATGCATATATACAGTATGGTATTAAGTTTTATATTTTATCGTTTAAACGCAATTCAGTTGTCAACACTGATGTAGAAAGGAAAGCAAACAGCTGTGCGAATTTACTTTTTTTGACAAAGAATATTGCGGCTGCTCCGCAACTTAACACAAATAATGTTTCCTCATCTTCCATTTCGAATTTTTATTTATTTATGTTATATTTTTTCCTTTATTTTTGTAGTTCTGATTAAACAAATATGTTTATTTTAATTTTTTAAGTTTCTGTTTTGTTTTGTTTTTTAGTCATACATATGTATGTACCTTTTCGTTTGTTGCTCTTTTTCTGATGAAACAAAATTTGCGGTCTGACCGCAGGGAAAACATGTTTGCTCCAATCTGGATTTGATGCTGTTTCATTGTTATTTGGGAAAATAAATTTTGTCAAATATTTACCGTCAATGTGACCAGCAAACAAACTACAAAAATATATAACGCAAATACGAGTAAACATATTTGAAGCAAATATTTTTTCAGTGTGACCACAGCTTAACCCTTCTTTGAGTTAAATTGAAAAAATATATTATTTTAATTTGCTTATTTTTTTATTTTTTGCAATTTTCGCGCTTTTGTAGGAAAAATTTTGCCATAAGTTATTTTATTAGTATGTGGTAACACCGCCAATGATGGCACTACCATTTAACACTACGATAAACAACAGAAAATAACGAATAAGAACGAAATGAACGAATAAGAAACGAGAACAAGAGTCAACTGAACTACGGAGCTAAAAGAACTCATTAGTTCAGTTGGCTCTTTTAGTTCAGTTGTATGAATAGTTCAATTGAACTAATTCGTTCGTGAACTACACAACTCTCGTTGAATAGTTCAATTGAACTATATAGTTCGTTCGTGAACTACACACATGAGAACGATAAACAAAATAAAAGAACGAATTGAACGAATAAGAAACGAGAACAAGAGCCAACTGAACTACGGAGCTAAAAGAGCTCATTATTATGAGCGGCTCTTTTAGTTCAGTTGTGTGAATAGTTCAATTGAACTAGTTCGTTCGCGAACTACCCAACTCTACTATCGTATCCTTAATAGTACTCATATTTTATTTTTGTATACTAATTACAACAAGTTTGAAGAAGAAATATCATACATTTGCACGAAATAAAATGAGTCGAAAATTAATGACAATGTTAATAGCACTATGGTTACATCTAAAAATGCATCATCTTTACTCGGCTTTCTAGAGCAAAAAGTAAATAAAAAAAATAAATCACCTAGATCTGACGTAATCATCACAGTTGAACAATATCTAGAAAGGGAAAATATTGCTCACGATGCTGATCCTCTGCTCTATGCGAATGTTCAAATATTTTTGTATTCCCGCAGCTTCAGTGGAATCTGAAAGAACTTTCAGCACTACTTTACTGCTGATTTACAACAGGAGAAGTTGACAAAAGCTGAGTAGCGTGAATGCGTAAATATTCTTACACAAATATGAATGGAATTTTAATAATATGATATAGATCGTTTACACTACAATTTTTGATTTTATTTTTATATATTAAACCATAATACGGACATATGATTAGTTATACCAAATAATTGCATAAAAAATACGCTAACGCTTAGTGACATGAATCTTAATATATACTCGTATTTTTGTTTTAATTCAATTGAATTTTTTTTCTTATACAGCGTTTTAATTTTGGGAAAATCTATATAATATTTACTAGATTTTAATTAAATACCGTAAGTAATAGATGTAGTCGCCGTAGTCTAGTAGGTAGTGTGTCGGCTTATTAGACGTAAAGCCTGGGTTCGTATCAGAGATCAGCAATGAATCGCTTTTTCGCTACTCATGAGTACTCATGAAATTTTGAGTATGAGTGAGTCAACAGTATTGAAATCCAACTACTCTGATTCATTCGTACTCAGTACAACATTGATTTATAAGTACAAGTTGCAATGAATATGAGTACAACGTTGACATCAAACTCATAACATTCGAACTATGTTTGATTCCTACGCCTACTCATTCGGATTCATAGGTTAGGTTAGGTTAGAGGACGTGTACTTGTCAATTAAGACAAGTACAGTACCCGGAGGTCGAATTGACCCATTGTACAACGGCCTAGTTTCTCACACCACTTATGTTGTGTGTGTTAATTTTATACATGAGTGGTGGGACCTACAGTTTAAAGTCGACTCCGAACGACAGATTTTTATATATTGAGAAACTTTTCATCGCATTTTTTAGTTACTCTCAGAGTTTTTGCCAGAAATCTACTGAGAGGAAGTCGCCGAAAAAATACTTTTTGTATTTTGTCTTTGATGCCTGGCCTGGGGCTCGAACCCAGGCTTTTGCGTCTAATAAGCCAACACACTACCTACTAGACTACGGCGACTACCATAATCAATCATAAATTTAGAAAAATACTTATTATACTTATAAATGATTCGAGTGATTCGAATCATTCGTCAAAATTTACAGTCTTAGTTGTTGTTGCAGTTACAAAGAAAGAAGAAAGACACATAAACAAAAAAAGAAAAAGACAACAAGCAGAGCAAACACACAACCTTCTTGTGAGTATTGTAGTGTTCGTGCGCGAATCATACTTATTTTGTGATCCGTGTATACGATGAGTCACGGAGAGAGTAGTACGAGTATAATATTAAAATAAGTATGAATGCGTATAAGTATCAGAAATCATAAGTATGATTCGAATCTACTCATCGTTTTGAATACTCATTGCTGACCTCTGGTTCGTATCCCAGGCCAGACATCGACACGAAATATGAAAAAAATATATTTCTTCGGCGACTTCCTCTCAGCAGATTTCTGGCAAAAACTCTGAGAGTAAATAAGATTGCCATGAAAAGTTTCTCAAGAATCTGTCGTTTGAAGTCGACTTTAAACCGTAGTCCCGCCACTCATGTATAAAATTAACTCACTCAGCATAAGTGGTGTGAGAATAGGTCGTAATCCTGACTGAAGGGTTGTAATGACCAGTTATGTAAAGTATTAGATATCATTCAAATTGAGTGAATTATCATAAATTGAAAAAATATATAAACATAAGTACATAATAAGTGTGTATATAAATATGTATGTATACAATAGAATGCAAACGTTTTTACTTGATTTTAGTATAAAATTAAGTATAAAATTACTGATTTTATGAAATATTTTTCATAAATGTACCCAACACAACGGACTATCGAAAACTATCGGCAGTACTCGTATGGAGAATATTGATTCTTGTTTACACTCTGTTGACCGTGATTTGGATAGGATTGACAGTTGGGCTTTGGCGAATGTCCCTCAAAGTCCAAATGTTTAATGCTTTCGAAGACTAATGTTTCGTTTGCCTTACCTGAATTGAGTATCTGGGGAAATAAAATTGACTTTGTCAAGTCTGCTACCAATCTGGGTATTGTATTTAATGACAGATTATCGTGGTCTGGCCATATAAGTGTCGTTGTTGGCAGAATATAAAGCATGCTTCGAAATCTATGGGCGGTCATTGATTCAACTCCTTTTGCAATTCGTATGCAACTTGCTAAAACTTATTTAATTCCTGTGCTATTGTATGGGTGCGAAATTTTCGCAAACTGCGATAGTAATGACAACCGGAAACTAAACTTGGCATACAACAATATAGCAAGATACGTCTTTCTTAAAGGTCGCTGCGATCATATTTCTCATTTAGCGTACCGGATATTTAGTGTGAAATTTGATGATCTTCTGAAAATTAAATGCCTCATATTATTCCATAAAATTATTAATACGGGACAGCCGGAATATTTATTAGGCCGAATTAAGTTTGCTGTTCTCTTAATGAAAAGTTTGTTACGTTCTTAGCATGCTTATTATATCGGTTAGATATTTATCCTTACTTTCTTATACCGATTTTTGTAAATATTTCTTTTTTATATCTTTCGAATTCTTTATTTTTTTAACTTTTTATTTTCTTTTTAATTCTGTAGTATTGTTAGTTTTTCTAAATTGCTTTAAATTATATTTCTATCTAAATTTAATATTTTAATCAATTTGTTATTTATATTAATTTGTTATTTTTACTTAATTTCTTATATTTCACAATTTTTATTATTTTTTTATGTTTTATATCTTATTGATCCTAAGCATAGCATTATAACTTATAAGATTAAAATCTTGTTGTGTTATGTTAATTATAATGAATAAATAAATAAATAACCCAAGTTATCTATGGTTTGTAAAATACTACCGCCTACCATAGTCAACACTACAGATAATTTCCGACAACTCTTTTAAGCATATACATATTTCACACGTCTTATTCTAGAATGTGCAATAGTAATTCAATATCGTGCCTATCTGGAAAAATGTTATTAACGAAACTGAAACAAAACAAAGATGATAATAAGCAGAGGTAGTATAAGCTTTGAGACCGGAATGAAAAGGAATAAGTACTATAATATGCAATACATATAAAAACAATAATACTTGTCATTATTATAAAATTTGCATATAAATCTATGTTTTTAAGTGGTTTTTAAAAAATGTGCTACATTTCCTTCACTTCAAAAACGATGTCGAAAAAGTTATTTTAAAAAGAAATAAACGACCTTTCATTGTCTCGATATTTTAAACGCAAATAATCACAATTTATCGAAAGAAATAAATATAAATTTTTGTTTAATTTTTCCTCATTTTTTTTTAATTCTTTGATGTTCGTTTTTATCTATAGTCGTATATAAAAAACAGAAATTTTATCTTTTTTCTTCTTTAAAATGTCAAAAAAAGTGTCCAGACAATTCCGTCATAAAATTCTGTATTAAAATATTTAAGCCGTGTCATATATGCAGACAATCGTGTACATAGATATAAATAAACGAACATTCAAGTTGACATACAGGTAAATTCTCTGATATGGAAAACGGCTCAAAATTATGTATAAGGCGCCGAACTTAACCTGTCAAAGCGTTCAGTGTACACTGAAGAGCGCAGAAATGTACAAATATCACACATAATAACACTTGGGGTAAAATAACAAAATTTTAGTTGTTTTAAATTTCAAATTCATTAAGGTCACAACGAAAGTAATTGATCACATTTTAATCCTCTATTATTAGGGAAATATTTCATTTGACATCTTACAATTTTAAAAAGTATGTATGATTGATTTGAAAATAAATTTGTCTTATTTTTATATAATTATAATATAAACACCTGTCACTACTTTGTCATTTATTCCTGTTATATTGTGTGCTAAAAGATGCCAAACAATTTCAGTTACGAAATTAATTGGAGCATAATATTAAAATTTTACAAAATTGGCAAAGTTTTGAAAAGCAACATAAGTGAAAAATTTGCCAACAATTTGTTTCTTTAAAAATTCCCAAAGGTGTTAAATATCGACTAAAAAAATAAAGTATTTATAATTAATTTTACGTAACTGATTAATCGTACACATTTTTGCCGATATTTCCATCCGACTAAGTATTTTAGATAAAAAGGAAATATAAGAGTTACCCTAATTATCATTATTTGCAAAAGTCGGTTGTTAAAAAGTAAATTTTAAACAAATCATCGATCAAAATTTTCAAAACACTGTATTTTCTTAAATAAAGCGTAATTAAAATGAATGTTGTCTTAGCGTAATATATGTACATATAGTTTATATGTTAGATGCATACATTCATACTCTATACGAGTATATGTACATACATATGTAACTTCCTTCATATGACTTTAAGTGGTTAAACTTTTGCTCAGATGTCGAACAAATGAAATAAATTGATGATCTTCATCTTTTTTTTGGGTTTTAGACGGCAGATACCACATATTGATATGTGGTGAAAAGTTTGTTTTAACAACATAATACAATTCTTTTCAAGCAGAATTGGTGAAATTATACTTTTCTTTTGTTTTCTTTTTAGTGCCCTTCGCAAATGGGTAGCTAGGACGCTAGGACTTGGGGGCAAGGATGTATAGTCTAGCTGACTGTGTGATGCAGTCACCATTGGGTGCCTATCAACGGAGCCTAATCAGAGCACAATCTAAGAAGTTCTACATGTCTATTGTATCGATTTTTATAGTTGGAGCGATTAAAACACACAATCTCCATTTCAATTAAACTCATTCGTTGCCGAATTTTGCATGTCTGGCTTCAAAATCGACGGAGACTCAATTACCACTGTGACCCCGGTTAGTGGAGTGGTGACGTTCAACCCCTCAAATTTTTTTATTATTATTATTACTATTTTATTGTTATTTAATTTAAATTTTTATTTTCTTCATATATTGTGAACAAAATACGAGGTCTATATTATAAAATGGTGGGACAGTCGAAATACATCCATCTAATTACATAGTGTAGGTTGTGAGTGTTGATCATAAGAACTCAAAAAATATTTTTTTTACATTTCTCGAACCCCCCAAACTTGTTTTATTTGACAAAAATATTTTTTGGAGATAAGCCTTTAAAATAGTATAAATAAACATATGGTCCAAACTTACATATTATGAGTTTTGATCGGATAAACTTGGAATTTTTTTTTAAAATTTTGATGGATCTTAATTGTTTATCGAAAAATTTACCATTTTCGCGTTTGAACGACTATCAGAAGTCGGCTAATATATCCGTTTTTAGCACATAGTATAATTTCTGGTAGTTGCTCAAACCTGGAAAGGGCAAATTTTTCGACGGCGCACAAACAAACAGCAAATGAAACTGCTAGTGCGATTCGTGATAATTTCTAATGCAACATTTCAGTCAGGATTACGACCTAGTTTCTCACACCACCTATGTTGTGTGTGTTAATTTTATACACGAGTAGTGGGACCTACAGTTTAACGTCGATTCCGAACAACAGATTTTTTTTGAGAAACTTTTCATGGCACTTTTACTTACCCTCAGAGTTTTTGCCAGAAATCTGCTGAATCGATGAAGAAATATTTTTTCATATTTTCGTTTTGAAGTCTGAACTGGGGTTTGAACCGAGGCCTTACGTCTAATAAGACTACGGCGACATCATGATAATTTCACAGAAAACAATAAATTACCTTGGCGTAATGATTGATGCAAGACTGATCTGTTAACAACAGCATTTGGCAATCGTTGACATTAAAGCTGGATTCACCCATTACAAAAATTTTGTTCCGAAAGAATTTTTTATATGTAGTTTGAAGCACCGTATAAACAGTATCGAAACCATTGACTTTTGACAAACGCTCATAGCAGCAAATTACTAGCCAATTTAGAGGGAGAAAAAAAATGTTATAATGTTTTGCGAATCAAATGTGTTAGAAGCAACAGATATACAGAGTGAAAACTGGCGGATAAAGCAGAAAAATTAAATGTAAATAAACATTTATTTTGTGTTAAAAAAGGGAAAATTTAGAATATTTTTTAATTTCTTCAATGAAAAGTTTAAAGATTCTTAAATATTTAAATATTAATCGAAATGTGTGTGATTTTCGGTCACAATGAATATAGTTTCTTGTGCAAGAGATAATTAAGAAGCTAAATATTACAAGATCAAAATAAGACGTACTGCTCATAAAAAAATTTTCTTGCTGAAAGTTGCAAATATTTTTTAATTTCTTGAAAGAAAAAGTTAAAAATTGTTATTGCTAGTAGTAGTTTTTATTATTTATTAATAGTTTTACGCAAAAATTACATTTTTTATTAACTCTCGCCAATATAAAAAATCCCACCCCAAAACCTAAAAAAACATAAATAAACAAAACAGACAGACAATCAGAAAGGGACAGAAATACTTTTTGGTAATATTTGCTGTCCCTTTCATAATTCGCTGGTAAACGTCAAAATTGCGTTTCGATACTGTTTATACGGTGGTTTGAAGTTTCTCTTTTTGAGAGAGAGAGCGAAAGAGAGTAAGCTTGCTTCGGAACATTTTCAGCTCGAATCACAGGCATACAGATACGAAAGGTTTGACAGATGAAAAACCTTCATAACATAAAAGCATAGGTAAATTTAGAGGGAGAAAAAGAATGTTATAATATACAGAGTGAAAACTGGCGGTTAAAGTAGAAAAACTAAATGTAAATAAACATTTATTTTGTGTTAAAAAAGTGAAAATTTGGAATATTTTTTAATTTCTTCAATTAAAAGTTTAAAGATTCTTAAATATTTAAATATTAATCGAAATGCCTGTGGCTCGAATTGGTTTAATTTTAATTGCTGCCAGTGCTGCCAGCTACTTTAATTTTTTAAGTAAAGTTGAACTGAGCTGCCACATCATATTATATGTACATTCGTATGTATCTATTTATGTATGTATAATATCCATTATTATTTATTTTTTCACTTCAACAATTTCAGATTGGTTTTCATTTACAATTTCTTTGTAACACAATAAAAAACATGATCACACTCAAGCTAAGAAAACAAACGAATTGCAATCATCTGCTACTGTGCTGCCTAATTGTAAAACTAACACGCATCGTTTACAAAAATATTTCATATGGTGGCCTTGTTTTTACAGAACAATTGTTCGAAGTGGGTGAATCGTTTCGGAACAAACTCTCAAAAAACTGAATTTGTTCCGGAACAAGCATTTTGTTCCGAAACATTGGCTGAATCCAGCTTAAGGCTTAAAAATTAAGCAAATGGTCCTCTCTGAGAGGCAGTCTGGTTTCAGACCTAACCACAGCTGTATTTCTGCGCTCATTAGAAGAGTTGCGATAGAACTCAATTTGTCTATCACGATGGCAATAAATCGAACAATTTTTTAATATCTAGAGGGCTCGATACTCGGTCCACTTTCTATTCAATTTACTCTAATGATCTGCCATCTAAGCTGAAATTCTGTAATGTACAAATGTACGCAGATGGTGTTCAGCTTATATTAGTTGCTTGCTGTCTTAAATTGCAAATTGTATAGGCAAAATAAATTGTGATCTGCATAATGTGTTTCAATGGGCGTCGATTAATGGTCTTTGCCTCATTCTGAGGAAATCGAAAGCTTTGACAATAGGCAAGGTAAACTCTACAGCACAGCTTACACCAATAGAGATCAATAATACTACTATTGAGACTGTACATAATGTTAAAAATCTTGGAGCTATCTTTAACAATAACCTTAACTGGTCCAACCTTGTTAATGCTATTTGTGGTAAAAGGCTTGCATTTTGCGAAATCTGAACTCCTTTTAATATTCGTGTGCTGCTCGCAAAAATGTGAATGGATGTAAACTACTTTCTAGTTGCGACTCAGTAAGTAAGAATAAACTCAAAATCACTTATAACAATATTGCTAGATATTGTTACGTTTTTACCTTTTAAAAACGTTTAAAATATGAGCTCGTAGATTGCAAATAAAATAAAAATAAATTTGTATTTAGTTTTAATTAAAATTCTTTATTATTCGCACAATTCTGTGTGCCACAGTTTATAACTTGATGTAAATAATAACAATTGCTTTTCTTTTTTACTCCTCTGTTTATATACTTTGCATAGACAATAACATTCCTAGACAATTATTCGAGAGATCTTTGCAACGGAGATCTTCAAGCCACGATTACTCTCTTCAAACGCACCGCGTGTTCACACAAGACTGACTGAACTTCACGAACTCAGTCGCCTACTTTGCCTTGCTTTTTATATGGCAGAGTAAACAGTCTGATGAATTTTCTTGAAGGCGAATGTTCATGACTTCGCCTTTTCGAAATCTCTATAAATGTAAACATCGTTATTAAATCATGGACCGCAGATCGGTATGCCAGTAGAAATCTCGGAATGTGTTCGTCCCACATTTCCTTCACTGACGCTGACTCGAAATTTCTGCCTTGATCGGAATGTAGCTCTATTGGGACCACTTATCGGCATATCCAGTTGATCACAAAAAGATTTACTATTGTGTTCGTCTCTTGTTTGGGTATGGCATACACTTCCGGCCATTTGCTGAAATAATCCATCACGACGAGAACATATCGGTTTCCGGCATTACTGACAAGAAATGGACCTGCTACGTCCATCGCTATTCGCCCGAGTTATATTGCTACAGCTGACCTCAACTTCTTGCTGGACCTTTAGCTGCAATACACTGGGTACAGTTTGCTATCCAATCCGCCATTGCTTGCTGACATCCAACTCAATAAAAACGTTGTTTTACTCTTTCCAGCGTGTTTGTCACCCGAAGGTGTCCTCCGCTAACTCCGTTATGGAACTCATTTAAGGCTTCCTTCATTTTGGAGGAAGGCACTATTATTAGGTTGGATGAGGTCTTGCTATAACCGCTTTCCTAATGATCAATTTTAAACTGTCACATTGTGCCTAGTATGCTTTTATAGTAGGATCTTCTGCTGATATTTCATTTTGGGTAGGCCGTTTCTCCTCTTCCTTAACTGATATAATCTTCGCCAATATTGGGTCACTTCTTTGTGCTACAGACCAGTCTTCGTTGGCATCGATCTGCGTTAGTCGGATATCAATGATGGATTACTTCTTCTCAGCCTTCACACAATGTTTACACTCCAAATTACAAGGTCGGCGTGAGTAAACATCAGCATTTCCATGTTTTATGCCTCTTCGGTGTTCAATGCTGAAGTCGTAAGTGAGGAGGCGCTCAATCCAACGTGCTAACTTTCCTCCAGGGTTCTTGAATTGCATCAGCAATCTCAGTGCGGAATAATCAGTCCTTAGCATACAGGTACTTATGGTAATGTTTTATGCATTCCAGCACTGCCAGTAGCTTACGTCGGGCCAGACAATAGTTCCGTTCAGACTTTGACAGTGTGCGACTATTGTAGCCTACGACTTTCTCTGTACCATTGACCACTAGGGAAAGTACACCACCCAGACCATATCAGCTCGCATCACTGCCTAAAATGAATTTTTCCCCTGGCATTGGATACGTCACAAATGGTGCAGCACACAATAGGTCTTTTAGTGTCTGGAACGTCTTTTCTTGTGACTCAACCCATTGATACACTTTTGATTTCTTGGTGAGCTCATTCAAGCATGCAGCCACGCTAGCAAAGTTAGGTACAAGCGTCTGTAATATGTGCAAAAAGCTGCGTAATTCATGAACGTTCTGGGGGACTGGACGTCTGCTCGTATTTTATCTTCATCCATGGATATACCATCTGCTGTGACAGATGTCCCAAATATTTCACTTGTTTTTGGAAGAATGTACATTTCTTTACGCTTAATTTTAGTCCAGCCTTTGATATTCGTTGCAGAACTTCTGCCAGGTTTTTGAGGTGTTCGTTGAAAGTTCTGCCCATCACTATTATGTCATCGAGGTACACCAGGCAAGTCTTCCAATGCAGTCCCTTTAGTTCACGTTAGATAAGCCGCTCGAATATGGCCGGAGCATTACAGAGCCCAAATGGCATAACTTTAAACTGGCATAAGTCACCGTTCGCACTGAATGCAGTTTTCTTCTTGTCCTTTTCTGCAATCTCCACCTTACAATACCCGCTTTGTAGATCCAATGTAGAGAACTACTTCGCTCCGACTAGCGTGTCGTTAATTCTCGGTAGTGGATAACTATCCTTTTTAGTGACATCGTACAGCTTCCTGTAGTCTTCGCAGAATCTTGTACTGTCATCTTTCTTTTTGACTAAGGCTACTGGTGAGTTCCACGGATGGATGAATTACACCGCTCTATTCTCTGTTCGTTGGATTTGACAAGGGCCTTTGCTGATAACAAATCCGTCTTAATTTCTGCTGTTTCAACAACCCACAAGCGGTTTTCCTCACAATCTACCTCCACACCCGCCCATATTAACGCTTCAGTCTGACGTGGTAATTTTTGTTGTTCGACCGCAACAAATCTTCTGCGGTACACTTGATGCTTGTATTCCACGTCAAGAGGTATCTCCACATATCGCCAACACATTATCTGTAGCCACATACTTAAATTGAAGCCACGGGCCATCATAAAATCAGCACCAGTGATAACCACGTCTACAATATTGGCAGCAATAAAGTCGTGGACGGTTGCAGACTCTCCAGTAGCTGTCAGTAGTCTTATATTACTAAGTACCTCACATTTCCCCTTCACTACATCTGGTCTGATGGTAGACTTCGTCGCAGCGGTATTTGTAATGAAGGTGTGTTGTCTGCCATTTATGTACCCGCACGGTGTAAGGTTGTTGTTGTTTTTCTGCATTACCGATATGGAGATTGTGGGGCCCTCGCTAGTGGGAGCCAGCAGTTGCCCCTCAGTGCTAGCTCGTTTTAGTTTAACGGGGACTCTTGTGTAGATGATTGGTACTTCGCCCGTTTATTATTCCTTGCGCTTTGCAGTTTCTTTGGAAATGAACACCCTTTCCACAGTTGAAGCATTTAAGTTTAGCCTTTTGTTTGTTTTCTTCCAAAACTTGCTTCATCATCTCTTTAAATTTATTTAAAAGGCATTCTTCACGACTTCCATTTTTCGAAAGTTGTTTACTGTTGGTCTAGAAATCGTGCGAGCGGTCTCCTGGGCTATTTCGAAGGCCACGGTCTCTGCAAAAGTTGTCTTCTGTGTAGAAGAAATTATGAATGTTGATGTCAGGATCGCGTATGCCATTAACAAACGCTTCGGTTTTTAAATAGTCTATCAGTGGGTGGTTTTCTCCTAGGTATGTTAGCTGCACTAATCTCTCGACCTCCATTGCAAAGGCGTGAAGTGACTCATTAGCCTTTTGCGCTCAGCACCTTAACTCCATACGGTACAGTTCGCCTTTGTGCTCGTCGCCGAATTTACGCTGTAATGCTACCATTAAGTCGTTGTAGTTGTCTCTGCATCTGGTTGGCATGGTTACTAGAATCTCGGCTGAGATTCTCTTCATCGTCCATCAATTTCTGCCGACTACTGTCTCGAATTATAATTTAATTACGGATACCATCAAAGCAAGGTGTTTTTATCCTGCCGATACCTTCTGACACGATTCGCATTCGTTCCGGTCGCTGGCTCTGGAGGTTGTTGATCTTCTCCATTATAACGAGTTTTCCGCCGACAGTCTTTTCCAAATTAATCAATTTCGTGTCAACGGTCTTTTCTAAATTTAACACTTTTCTTTCTTTTGCTGAGCGTTTCATGTATTTCCTGCAACTTCTCCGTTGTCGCTTCAAATTTCTTTTCAATTTTTGATACAAATTTTTGTTCTCTATTCTCCATTTTTATAATAATTGCTGCTAGCGTGAGGGTCGTGGATTCGATTCTCACCAGAGACTCTGGTCTGTAACACTACTACTCCGCCCGTATATAATTAAAATATAATTTGTAATTGTTTGTAATTAATAAATAAATAATAAAATAGGATGCAGTATTGTTATAGATAATATTTTACTTCCTTAGAGTTAGCAAAAACTTTCATTTTAGGATCCATTCTCTTGTCGAAACTGACTGAAACTTTCTGCAGGTACGTTTTTATTATTCTCAACATATTTGAACACAATGTAATAGATATAGTTTATCTTGAAGATAAAATTGTATAATTTTGATATACGATTTAAAATAAGTTTTAGACTATTATCAAAGAATATGGATATAAAGAATACGCATTATGTAGAAGTAAAATTTCTTATGGCGGGTTGTAACATTACGACCCGCTCTCACCAAAATATTTTTAAAAATAATTTCTAGATGAGGGGGGGAGGAAGACAAAATGTTCTATGTCATTAGCTGGGCGTATTTTATTTTGTCCCACAGTATAATTTTTTTTAAATGCTTTGGAATGCTCGTTTTTTTTTTCTTTTAATAAAAAATGTTTTTTTTATTCTTTTTATTTTTATTTATCTAAAAAACATGGCCTAATTTTTAAGCCAAAGATGGATAGCTTTATGTTCTTTTAATAATAAAATCGATTTTTTATTTTATTTTTATTTATCTAAAATTATTAAGCCAAAGATAGACAGCTTTACATATGTATGTTGATGAAATGAAAATAAAAATATATGGCTGTAAATAAATAAATTCTCTGAACATATTTTCTCTCCCTCACTCACTAATCCATAACCATAGGCATGTGTTAACCTAGAGGAAAATTGTTTGTAATAATTTCAAGTCTACTTATTAACCCAATGATATGTATATGTGATCGGAAAATATAGAAAAATTGTACTGCACTAAATCCCTAAAGACATCGTATTTAACTTGGCAAGTATTCTTCCAAAAATCGTAATCATTTCTCATTGATATTAGTGAATACTACTGTGATATTTCTTTGGGTGTATAATTGAAGTCTGAAAAAAGCGATATGAACGTTCTTTAAAAGCTGATAAGCTTTTTTAACGAACATTCTTGATGTTCGTGTCCTATGTGTGTAAAAAGCCGAAGATGTTCTTCCCCTGAGCAGCGTTGCCATTTGCCAAGTTTTCCCTTTTTTTCCAAGTTTTTTGAGATGCGAAAAAGTTTTCATTAAAATTTTTTTTCTAACAAAACAAGTTTTTTCGAAAAATTCAAAATTTCAATAAATTCAACAATAACACGAAATATTTACATTTCTAAAAAAAATATTGTGTATTTTATTCGTCCCGGGCATAAGTAGCAAAGAAACACCAATAGAGGACACCGTTCTCCGGTGTTTCCTTTAAAAATGTTGATACTTTTGTAGAAAACAAGTTTTTTTTTGTAAAAAAAGTTTTTTTCCCAGAAATAAAAAGTTATTTAAAAAAATTATTGGCAACACTGCCCCTGAGGAACGTTGGTGCCGACGGCTGTTTTTAACACCAAAAAAATAAATAAAAAAGTGGTCAAACAACAAAAACGCACAATGAGAACAACGCATTGTTACGCTCTTGGTTTCTGTATCATTCCCTTCTATCTTTGCCCCCGCGTCATGAAATATTTTTGAAATATATTCCAAAATATGTTAAAATGCGCATTCTTTATACTTTATTTTCTTTGCTATTATGCTCCACAAAAGTTAGCAAAGAGGAAACTTTATATTATTTTGTATTGAAAATGAAGAAAAAAAATGGTGCAATTTTTGATGCAGTTGGTATCAGCATTTGCATCCTATATCATGTACTCGTACATGGAATTTAGTACTAAATACACCTAATTCTGTTTTTACACGGTCTTTTTTTACACGGTTTTGATATAACACGGTTTGAAAATAAAATATTTTTAATTTTTTTTATACGATTTTATTCCATTTAGCACGATGTAAAATTTTTTGTGTTTAATTTATTTGTTTAATTTATTTTTTGCAAAGTATGTTCATAAGTGTAAATGGAATGTAAGTGTAAATGGCACAAATTTATGGGAATTTCCTTTTTGTGCATACAAGCAGAAAGGTCAGAGCAATTGAAATGTGTTAATATTTTGTGTTTGGTAGAGAAATTTTTTATTGGCGAATTTGTTTTCTTATCGTTACATTAAATTTAACGCATTAAGATAAAAGGTAAACCAAAAAATATTTTATATTTAATAAGCTATTTATATTTTTAATTTTGTTAAATATTTTATGAATCCCTAAAAGAAAATGTCAAATACAAAACTTCTTCTTAAAAAATCCTTGTTTTTCAATAATTTTAATAGGTTTTAGAGATTAGGAACCAATCACCTATTTACGCATGCGATCAGTGTCTTTTTTTACACGGTTTTTTCTGGAACCAATCTACCGTGTAAAAACAGAATTTGGTGTATAAGACTTTCAACATTGAACAACGCGCTGAAAATACAAAAATACGAAATAAAACTAATTTTACAATATTAATTTTCTTACAACTAAGCCTCAGTATTTGTTGTATTCACATTGCAATAACTGTTGTTTTTGGTGTCAGCATTTTTGGTAGTTCACAAGCGGTTGTTTTACTGGTGTTGTAGACGTGGTATCATCACTTTGTTAATTGTGCGTGTAATGTTGTTGGTATGTTGTTGTATTGTAGGCAATTATTTATGCAGCTACTACAGTAATACCAGGGGATACCAGTGAGTTCCAGCGCTAAACGAAACAGCGTTAAACAAGGCAACTAATAAATCAATTGTGACGCAGGAAAGATGCGTTCGTACTGCGATTGCGACTTTGAAAAATACAGTTGGAATCTTTATTCTGGACAGACTAGCAAAAGGGCATTGGAAAAGATACATAGTATAAAACAAGTATCAATACAGTGTGCGATTTAGGGGAATCCCTATACTAGCGCGTAATACTGAAAAGTAGTATGTTTTTGTACCTTCTGGGGCACTTTTTTCATACAAAATTTGGTTCATGCCTGCTTCTTCATGTTCCTTTTATTTGTATTGCTTTTCAAACGAATGATTGGACGGACAGAATAAGTGTGAGCACGCGCATAAGATCAATAAGAATATTTCTTAATGTAAACAAATAAAGAATTTTGGTGTAGTTTCGCTTAATTAATTTTTTTGTTAGTGTGATATACATATTTCCGTTATGTGTGTGTGTTTTTTTTTTTCTTGTGGACAAACGTGGGATAACGACACATAAACAATAGCAGCGCTTTGTTATAAATAATAGCAGCGTGACTCCTTATCATTTCTTACTCTTAAGCATAAGATCAATAAGAATATTATTTTTTTTAATGTAAACAAATTTTAAAACGCAGACTCAATAATTATGCAGCTGTGTGCACGTTTACATCGTATACCTAAATAGAAACATGATTGTGCATGTTCATTTTATTTGTGTTAATGTGAGTATATATGAATGTATGCACGTGCATAAGATCAATAAGAATATTTTTTAATGTAAACAAATAAAGAATATTGGATGTGGTTAAGTTTTATTTATTTTTATGCGATATATTTCCGTTATGTGTGTGTTTTTCTTGTAAACCCATTTTATGATCGTCGAATGTGGGAGAATACATTTTTTATACAACAATAATAATGCTTTGTTATAAACAATAACATCGCGCGTCATTATGATTTCTTATAAATAGAAACATGATTGTGCATCTTCATTTTATTTGTATTACTTTTCAAACGAATGATTGGACGGACAGGACGTTTCCTCATCTTCATCCCAGAGTATAAATAGACTTGTTTTAAGGATTTGGAAGTCATTCTTGTGCTAGAAGTTGTGTAGTGAAGTTGATAGCGAGTTGTGTTTTCGAATTTAAAATTTAAAAAAGAAAAATGGCTGGTTTTATTTGTGAATTTTGTCTTAAAGAATTCAAGTTTAATAGATCATTAAGAAGACATCATAGATTAAGTCACGATGGACCATCCACATCATTTAAATGCATACCTTGCAATAAGTATTTCTCAAACCAACCGAATTATCAACAACATATTTTACAACATTCTAAGATTGTAGATGGAAGAGAAACATTTGATACAGTTAATTGTACGGACTGCAATCAACATATTCCAAAGACAAATTGGCGCTATCATATTCGAACAAATGCTCACAAACTTAATTGTGCTAACAATATACGAAATGATGATAATGGTGTTGATATTGATGACGATGAAGTAAAATGCGTTAGATCAGTGTTTAATAATCGCATCATTACATATTTGATTGCAAATAGTAAGGTAACGAATTTAATAATTGAGAACTTTTTATCGGGAATTAAATTCAATGTGGTTAAGCTGTTAAGTAATATGATTCGAAAACATGATAATATAAAATTCAATCTGGAGATATTTTGTGAATACATGCTGGTTAAAGAAGAGGAGGATTTATGTTACATCGAAGCAAAATCGCATCAAACTAAAATGGTTATAATTAATCTCTCATCATCAACTACAGATGATCTCCTCAATATTTACAAAACACAATGTGATGTTATTGTTAAAAAATGAGAAAAATTCCAGGAACGTGATAGCGGATGGACATTAATACAAATATTATGGATAGAAATTAATATAAATAAATATCAGTGTCTAAAAGGTTCGCAGTATATCCCTCTACCAACCCCAATACAAAAGAAACATGCATGCATCGATGTACAAAACTATGATCCATATTGTTTCAAGTGGGCCACATCATATAAAATTAATAACATTAGTGATGCTATTATCACATTGGAAAATGGTGTTGTTTTAAATTTTGAATATTTGACTTTTCCGCTACCAACGAATAGAATTAAAGATTTTGAAATGGAAAATCCTGATATTAGCGTGAACGTGTTTGGGTTAAATGATAACAATGATATAGTCGGACCCTACTATTCCAGTATAAATGAAAGGGCTAAGCACGTTAATTTGTTATTACTAGAAGATGGTGAGAGATTCCATTACGTATGGATTAAAAATATTTCAATGTAATTCAATAATAATTTTATGTTAAAAAAATGATATTAATATAAAATTGTTTCACTATCCATTAAATTACAGATTAATTAAAAGTCAATTAACAAATCACCGTCGACAAGTTTACATATGTAACATTTGTTTAATACATTTTCATAGTGAAACGGCGCTGATCAAACACAAAGATGAGTGCAACAAAATTGTAAGCAGACTACCCTCTGTACACAATAATATCGTAAGTTTTAAAAATTTCAAAAGGCAAATGGATGTACCTTTTGTAGTCTACGCTGATTTTGAGTGTATTCTAGACGCAATTAATATTCAAAATTCAGCTAATGTTAAGTCAATACAAAAACATATTCCATTTGCTTATAGTTATTACATCAAAGGTTCATTTAACAGTAGTTTAGATAAATTTAACATGTATAGTGGTGATGATGCACCAAACTTTTTCTTCGTAAATTTAGTTAAAGATTGTACAGATTTATATGTGAATTACTTAAGTATCGTGAAACCAATGAATACCATAACACCTTCTCAACAGATTAGACAAAAAGAGGATACAATTTGTCATATTTGCAAAAAAAATTTATCTCCTGTAGATCATTGTCACTTAACAGGTGAATATAGAAGACCGGCACATAAAAAATGTAATTTAGAATATCAAATAGAAAAATTTATTCCTTTATTCTTTCATAATCTTTCGTCATATGATTGTCATTTGTTCGTAAGAGAACTCTCTTCTATTGAAGGTGATATAAATGTAATTCCCTTAAACAAAGAACTACATGTATCTATATCGAAAAAGATTAATGTAGATGAAAAAATACTATAGAACTACGTTTTCTAGATTCTTGTCGGTTTATGCCATCAAGTTTGGAAAAACTAGCAGGATATTTGTCATATAATGATCTGTTAACAGTAAAATCAATCTATCAAACTCCCAATGAATTTAGTTTAATGAAACGTAAAGGCGTCTTTCCATATGACTATCTAGATTCAGTCAACCGTCTTGAAGAAACAGGACTACCACCCCGATCATGTTTCTTTAATAAACTTACTAATGAGTCGTGTAGCGTAGATGGTTACGAACACGCTGAAAAAGTTTGGAATACATTCAAATGTAAGAAGTTTTAGATTATCTTCTATTATATTTAAAAGTTGTATTTGAAAATTTTCGTAAGCTTTGTAAAAACATTTACAATTTAGACCCCTGTCAATATTATACCACACCCGGTTTATCCTGGGATGCAATGTTGAAAACAACTGAAATTGAGTTGGAATTATTGACAGACATCAACATGTACAATTTCGTTGTGCGGGGTATTGTTCAATGCAGTAAGCGACATGTGACAGCTAATAATAAATACGTTAGTGACTATGATTCAACAAAAGAATCAAATTATCTAATGTATTTAGATGTAAATAATTTATATGGTTATGCAATGTCTCAATATCTCCCCTATAAAAATTTTAAATGGCTTGACAACTGTAACGACTTCAATGTAACTACTGTAGAAGAAGATTCAGAATTTGGTTATATTTTAGAAGTGGATTTAGAATATCCAACTGTATTGCACGATCACCATAGTGATTTTCCATTCTGTGCTGAAAATAAGAAAATTGAGAATATGAAACATAGAAAATTAATAACAGACTTAAGTGACAAAAAGAATTACATAATACATTACCGCAATCATGATTTAATTTTGAAGAAAATTCATAGAATTCTGCAATTTAATCAATCGAATTGGTTAAAAAATATATTGATGTAAATAACCATCATAGAACATTGGCTAAAAACACATTTGAACAAAACTTTTTTTCATATTACTCAATAATGCTGTCTATGGTAAGACTATGGAAAATGTCGATAAGAGAAAAGACATCAAAATAGTAATGAAATGGGAAAATAGAAGAAAACGATTAAGAGCCAGATCACTAATTGCGAAACCAAATTTTCATAGTTGTATAGAAATTACTGAAGCAATGGTTGCCGTTGAAATGAGTAGAGTGAAAACGGAATATAATAAACCCATTTATATTGGTTTTTCAGTTCCAGAATTATCAAAATGGAAAATGTAAATGTAATGTATTTTCATTACGATTATATGAAGACAAAATATCTTGATAATATTAATCTCTGTTATATGGATACCGATTCATTTATATATGATGTGAAAACAAAATGATATGTATGATGATATTAGAAATGATATTCCAACACATTTCGATACATCTGCTTATTCAAATGAAAATGTTTATAATTTCCCCTTGATGAATAAAAAAATATTGGGAATGATGAAAGATGAATGTAATGGAAAAGTTATTAGGGAATTCATTGGTTTACGAGCTAAAATGTATTCCGTCAAAATAGATAGAGTAAACAAAAAATTAAAAAAATTAAAGGTGTTAGAAATAGTGTAACATCTAGACTAAGTATTAATGATTTTAGAAAATGTCTACTAGAGAAAAAGCTGTATCATGATTCTATATATGTGTTTAGATCTAAGATTCATCAAGTATATACACAATATATAAGTAAATTAACTTTAAGTTATTTAGACGATAAGAGATTTATATGTGAAAATAATGTTGACACTTATGCCTGGGGACATTATAAAATAAATTTTCTATCCACATCATCATTATCATAAAATTTAAAATATGGAGAATTTATGCAAGCTGATGATGATGAAATGTTTTTAAATGTAAATATATAGATTAAGTAGTTTATAAAAAAGTAAGTGTAAAAAATAAGAAAAAAATGTAAACCTAACTATTTACCTACATACACATTTGTTTCTATACATAATAAAAATAGAAAATAAAAAAAATCGTTTATCTGTTGTTTCATTTAAAATTTTGGTTCAGTTTAATATTTTTTAACATTACCTTTAGAACAGCTTTTGTGTTTACAAGATCTTCCAACATTTTAGTATGGTAATTTTTAAACATTGTGATAATATTTTTATATTAATTTTGATCTGCTTTGTATCTGTTCCCTATCTGCTTTATATCTGGACACGATCTGCTTTGTATCTGGTCACGATCTGCTTTGTATCTGCTCAGGATCTGATTTATACCTGATCACAATATGCTTGCTGTCTTATGACTATATCTTTTGAATTTTTGTACGCTGTATCTTGCTTTCTACAAGCTGCATCCAATAAATTTATTCTTTTGTCTCCTCTTGCTAATCGTTTTTGAAGTTTTGTATCAAGTCCACAAAACTGATAACCAGGTAGATGTAATTCAACAAGTAATTTGTTTATTAAGTTGTTTACAAAACCTCTTCCAATCTTACACTAATTAGGTTTTTTTTTGGTTTTGACTGGAGTTTATAACCATTTTTTTTCGTTACTTTCATACCTCTTCGTATGAAACACTGAAACAGTGGCGAGCTGGTTATACCAGCTATACTAGCTATACCAGCTATAACAGATATATTAGCTATATCGGCTATACCAGCTATACTAGCTATACCAGCTATATCAGCTATACTAACTATACCAGCTATACTAGCTATACCAGCTATATCAGCTATACTAGCTTTACCAACTATTATTTTTTTTTTTTTTCGCCGAGGAGGGGCAAATGTACCTAACCGCACCATAGAGGAAGTCGTCACATCCTCCGTGTGTGGGGCCCTCACCCACTAAATCCCCCCTCGTCTCCTGTGGACTTGTTTGTACCCACTCCGGAACTACGGTGGTATTACTTCGGAGTGGAGTCGTTTTGGCCCTTTGGCCCCTTCATGTTCATATCCGCGTCCGGATTGCGAATCGAAAGTTGAGGAGTCATCTAAGCGCCTCCACTATTCCTTTCGTCTAGAACATCGTCTCGGTTACGCCCGGCACGTGTGACAGTATCACCTATGCCGACATGCTTACTCGTTCTGCAGCTTAAAGATCTATCTTCTTCCGTCTCAGAATGCGCTCTATGTAATTCACTACCGAGGTCCAATTTTCACTACTCGCAGTCATAACGCCGACAATATTAGCGGCTGTGATCGTTCCGACTATTGACGTCAGTACAGAGCGATAGCTCTGCCAGCGTGCACACTCGAAAACAGTGTGCTCTGCGTCATCAATTACCTCCCCTTCCTCGTACAGGCAGTAAGGGGAGGCGGCCTTGCCCATTCTGTGCAGATATTTCCTAAAATATCCGCGACCCGATAGCATCTGTGTAACGAAGTAGTTTATCTCTCCAAATTTCCGACCGATGCATGGCCTTATGTCCGGGATAAGTCTCGCGGTCCATCTTCCTCTATCCTCCTCGTTCCATCGTTGTTGCCATTTTGAAATGGTGTTTTCCCTGAAGTAACCGGTTATATGATTTCCAGCCGATTTCGCCTTATAAATCTCCATCCGCTCTGCCGCCAGCAGATCCACAGGGATTATACCCGCTATCACCAGTACGGCCGGAGCGGACACTGTACGGTACGCCGACGCGACACGCAATGCAGCCGTTCTCTGTACCGATACAAGTGAGTTTGCCCTCTTCTTAACATCTAGTGTTTCGGCCCAAATTTCGCTCCCATAAAGCATAATGCTATTTCCAACATCCATCAGGAGTCTCCGTCTCGCCGGTAGCGGTCCTCCAATATTCGCCATTAATCTGCTGAGCTGTCCGACGATCTTCTGGGCCTTGTTAGCGGAGTACTGAATCTGATACGAGAAGGTCAGTCTGGGGTCCAGCCTTATTCCTAGGTATTCCACCGAGCTCTCGGTCCTAATTGTCTCGTTTCCAATGCTCATGTCCACATGCAAGGGGATACGACGACCAGTGATTAGCAGCAATTCCGTTTTATGCATGGCCAGGTCTAGGCCGTGGGAATCCAACCATGCTTTTGTCCTTAGCATAACGCGTCTCAATTTTCGTTGTGCCTCTTCCGTGTTCCTGGCCGTGATAACAGCTGCGATATCGTCTGCGTATCCAACCAAGAAAGTTCCGTCCGGCATATCCTCCCTCAGAATTCCATCATAGCTAACGTTCCACAGGTCGGGGCCGAGGATAGATCCTTGTGCCGCTCCAGATGTTACTTGTTTCACTCTTGATCTTGAGCTTGTGCTGTACACGAGCTGCCTGTTACTCAAATAACTACTTATCATGGCCAGAATGTAATGTGGCACACAGAAATTGTTCTCCAAAGCATCCAGTACATCGCTCCATCTATAATTCTATAATTCTATAATTCTATACCGAGAGTATTCTGCCGTTGTTCGATCCTTGATTCATGAGTAGGGAATAGTGTATCCACTATATTTCTCATAACTCGTTCGTCCATAATTCCCACTGGTTTCCTCCTGTTCAGTTTGTCCATTACAATTTTGTATCCTAATCCGTAAGGGTTTAGGTTTATGTCATCGCGTAGTTCCTGGAACGCCTGTTTTTTCTTACGCGATATCGCCTCCTTCAGAGATTTCTTTGCCTCTTTGTATAATCGCATTTCGTCAACGGCCGGTCCGTTGGATCTAGCTCTAGTGTACCTCCGTCGTAGTCGTAGACACTCTCGCCTGAGTGCTGCAATATTTTCGTCCCACCAGTACACAGCCTTCCTCCTGCTATTCGGGGGTCTCAACAATGGCATTGCCTTCCTACACCCGCGTCCTATTATCTTCATAGTTTGTTCTACTCTCGTCCTCGCGTCGTCCGAGAGCTCAATACTGCCACACAATCTGTCAACCTCCAAGATCAGCCGATTTTTATCCAATTTTCGTGCATCCCATCCTCTACTGTTCGGAGTGTAATTGTTCTCCTCTCCTCTATTTCTCGAAGCAAAGGTGTACGATATGTACTGATGATCACTACCCGTATATATTTCCAATACCTTCCAGTCCCTGACTCTGTGACATATGCGCTCCGAGACCATAGTTATATCAGGGATAGTGCCCTCGCATCCCGGTCGTCTAAAGGTAGATACGCTCCCCAAATTCGCGAAGATCAGGCCGGTTCGAGCTGCCATCTCCACAATTCATCTGCCTCTTGGGTTGGTATTCCGCATTCCCCACTCTACAGCTCTGGAGTTAAAGTCGCCTGCCACTATGAGGTTGCCGCCAATCTGCGTTATTGTATCCTCGATTCTGGCCAATTTCTCCTCAAAGGTTCCCACGTCATCATTGGGAGTCAGATAACAACTCATTAGAGTAATATCGTCAAACTGTATCCAGGTGAAACAATCCCCCCTACCAGATCTTCTCGGTCGGGGGCCCTGGTTATCCGTTATCCATATAGCCGCTGTAGATGTGTCATCACCCAGCCAGAATCCGCTATTTTTAGCTGCATACTGTTCGCTTATAACAGCTACGTCAACTTCCTGCTCCCTGACTATCTGCGATAGCAAAGAAAAAGCCACCCTCCCTCTATGCATATTTAGCTGCAATATCTTCATGCTGCCTTCCGTAAGGTCCTCTCACAACCCCGCGATCCCGGGAGGTGATTCAGAGATCTTCCCGACCCGGCAGAGCAAATACAACATTTCATTTCGTTTCGGCATTCTTTTCTCTTATGCCCCTTTTCTCCACATTTCATACATAGGTCTGACCTGTCCGGTCCATCACACTCCCACCGTCTGTGACCTATTCCGAAGCATCGAAAACAGCGTGTCGGTTCTTCCCTGATAGTTATTCTACAGCTTGTCCAGCCTATTTTGATCCTCTGTAGTTTCAGAAGCGCATTCGCACAACCTGCAGAGGTTGTTACAAAGGCTCTTTTCTGCTCCCGGCTGTTCGCCCCGGTTATACGAACGGATATATCCGGATTCATTTCGCCCGCTTCTCTTTGTACCGCTGCCAAAACTTCCTCAGTGGTTGTGAGGGCATCCAGGTCCCGAATTTCTAACGTGACCGTAGGTACAAGGTCCTTTACGGTTGCCTCTTGATTTAGGACGCTCTTTAGGTTCTCCCTGAACTCGTCTCTTTTGCCGCCTTTACCCATTTCAATGAGAATAGCACCTGTTTTCGTCTTCCGGACGGCTCGTATCGCTATCTCCGATTCCTCTGGTTTTATTTTGTTCCGTATGTTCCTCAGAACGTCAGCGTAGCTGCGCCCCTCGGTTGGGTGGATGATTACAGCCTCTGGACGTTCTTTCACAATTTTTGTCGCTCCTTTTTCTCTTTCCTTGCCGTTTTCTTGCTCTTCACTGTTTTCCATTCCTCGTTCACTGTATCCTTGAGCTGTGCCGTGTCCGTCGGTTTTCCTCTCGGCCTCTTTTCCGGGCGGGTATCCGCGGGGCTTGAGGCGCCTCTCTTATTGAGGGAACTAACAGGTGTGGAGACATCGTCGTTCCTGTTATTCCTGGTAATCTCAAGAGCCCTACTCGCTTCCTTTTCCATTTCTGCAGCCTTCCAGTTTTCCCTGTAGCTCTTCATTATATCGATGAGTTCCTCTAATTCTGATACTCCGCTCTGAACATCCATGCTGATGTTCCTTGCTCTCGTCATTGCCGCTCTTATCCTGCGGATAACACTTTGGCACTTAGTAAAGGTCTCCTCCTCTGAGTTTCTCATCTTGCATATGAACTCCTGTCTAGGGGAACTGTGCCCCAAAGGCGGTTCTCCTGTTCCACCATGCACTGGTTGTGGTACATGCGATTGCGCACCCTCCTGCGCAGATTTTGGTGTCGTTCCACCCTTCTCTAGCCCAGTGCTCCTCGCAGATGTGCTCTGAGAGTTCGCCGTTGTCTGGGATTTTTTCACCGGTGATCGCCTGATTTTCGGACTGCTCAGAAAGGCAACCTCACCCTGCATCATTTCTTCCACTTCTAATATTTTCTTATTCATTTTTTCTTTCGGGTTCCATCTTCAAGCCGCTATCTCATATCGACTATGCAGTTGTCCCTTAAAGACCCCGAGGGTACCTATGGTGATCAGTGAGGTCCTCGCGAGGGTTTACGCATATCTTCATGGGAGTCTGCGTTCAGAGCCAGGTCGGACACTAATTAGGAGTCTTCTCAACTAAACCTGCATCACCAACTAAATGGCGACGATAATCGAACGTACTTGAAGCCCTGCCACGGATTTAATGGAACGGAGGCGTCTGCAACATTAGCCTGAAAGCCATTTAGACCGGTTTTCATTCGGTGTACTCAGGTAACAGAATGCAACAAACGTCAGCCCACTTGCGTCATTTTCAAAATCGATTTTCCATACATAGTCCAGGTCGAATTGCCGAATCGCCAATCTTGCCTTCTCACATTAGCAAGTACCCAGCGGATGCTGAGTACCAGTACCCGGGGAGCGCCTGATCTAAGATACGGAGGCTGTGAGCTGCTTGGCATGTACTTGCAAGGATAGCCCCGGGCTTCGCCATGTTGAAGCCAATCAGTAGCGTTGCCTTGTAGTTACATACCCGCTCCCCGCTTTACCAACTATACCAGCTATATCAGCTATACCAGCTATATTAGCTATACTAGCTATACCAGCTATACCAGATATATCGGCTATACCAGCTATATCAACTATTCTAGCTATACCAGCTATATTAGCTATACCAGCTATATTATCTATACTAACTATACCAGCTATATCAGCTATAGCAGCTATATTAGCTATACCAGATATATCAGCTATATCGGCTATACCAGCTGTATCAGCTGTACCAGCTATACCAGGTATATACCGGCTATGCCAGGTACATACCAGCTATACCAGGTATATACCAGATACATGCAAGGTATATACCTGGTATGTAACAGGTATATACCAGGCTGGTATAACTGGTACAGCAGGTATAGCTAATATAGCAGGTATAGCTGATATAGCTGGTATAGTTAGTATAGCTAATATAGCTGGTATAGCTAATATAGCTGGTATAGCTAGTATAGCTGATATAGCTGGTATAGCCGATATATCTGGTATAGCTAGTACAGCTAATATAGCTGGTATAGCTGATATAGCTGGTATAGCTGGTAAAGCTAGTATAGTTGATATAGCTGGTATAGCTAGTATAGCTGATATAGCTGGTATAGCTAGTATAGCTGATATAGCTGGTATAGCTAGTATAGCTGATATAGCTGGTATAGCTAGTATAGCTGGTATAGCCGATATAGCTAATATATCTGTTATAGCTGGTATAGCTAGTATTGCTGATATTTTTTTTATTTTCTTTTTTTATTATGTATACAAACAATTGTGTATGTAGGTAAATAGTTAGGTTTACATTTTTTCTTATTTCTTACACTTACTTTTTTATAAACTACTTAATCTATATATTTACATTTAAAAACATTTCATCATCATCAGCTTGCATAAATTCTCCATATTTTAAATTTTATGATAATGATGAAGTTGATAGAAAATTTATTTTATAATGTCCCCAGGCATAAGTGTCAACATTATTTTCACATATAAATCTCTTATCGTCTAAATAACTTAAAGTTAATTTACTTATATATTGTGTATATACTTGATGAATCTTAGATCTAAACACATACATAGAATCATGATACAGCTTTTTCTCTAGTAGACATTTTCTTAAATCATTAATAATTAGACTAGATGTTACACTATTTCTAACACCTTTAATTTTTTAATTTCTTTGTCTACTCTATCTATTTTGTCGGAATACATTTTAGCTCGTAAACCAATGAATTCCCTAATAACTTTTCCATTATATTAATCTTTCATCATTCCCAATACTTTTTTATTCATCAAGGGGAAATTATAAACATTTTCATTTGAATAAGCAGATGTATCGAAATGTGTTGGAATATCATTTCTAATATCATCATACATATCATTTGTTTTCACATCATATATAAATGAATCTGTATCCATATAACAGAGATTAATATTGTTACGCAAATCGAAACGACGTAATATCGTCTAACAACAAAAACGATAAACAAAAGCCACACGATACAAATACACACTAACACAAGGAATACAATGAACGTGTTGATTATCTAAAGTTGCACACACACATATGTATGACGAATCTGGTTGCGGCTAGTACCAACAACAACATAAAGTAAACCAGCTACGACAAATATGTAATGGACAACATAAGCAAAGTACACAAAGAACAATGTACTAGCAATAGAGTTCTCGAGAAGGCGCGAGCGAGAATCTTCCACATCGAGAACGTGCGTGCGGACTATAAAAGGGCTGGACAAAGCAAGCAGAGTCAGAGTTAATTCAGTCAGCCTTGTGTGAAGTTGCGTGTGAACAAAATAAGTCGTGGTTGTAAAGATCCAGTGAATACTTGTGTGAATTAATAAAGTGAATAAACGGATTATTATTGTATCGTTAAGTTGTATACGGTGGCACACAAAAGTAGTGTAAAGAATAAAGAGAGTTTAGAAAAACCAAAGACATATTTGTTTTTACTTTGTTGCAATTAACGAACTCATATTTAAACGTTTTTAAAAAGTTAAAAACGTAACAATTGGTGTCAGAAGTGGGATTGCAAAATCCAAAAGTAAAAATAAATAAATAATTAAGAAAGAGAAAATCAATATCAAAATGAAACTCTCCGAGTTAAAAGTGGAACGGCTTAAACGAGAGTTGGATAAACCCAAGCTGTCAACAATGGGCACGAAGAATGAATTGCAAAAGCGGTTAAGGGAACACCTGCAGCTTCAAGGCATTGACATAGATTCCTACGAGTTCGAGGATGAAGAGGAACAAGAGGTAAAGGCCATTGCAACCCCTAGCGGTGTTGACATTAATTTTTTGCTAGAAAAATGGAAATGGAGAAAATGGAAGTAGCAAACCAGAAGCTATTCGAAGCATCTAGAACCGAAAATCAAAAACTTCTAGCTGAAGTACAAGAAGCTTCTAGAACCGAAAATCAAAAACTTCTGGCTGAACTACAAGAAGCTTCTAGAAGTGAAAATCAAAAATTTCTGGCTGAAGTACAAGAAGCTTCCAGAGCCGAAAATTACAAAATGCAAGAGGCGAACGAAAGACTGTTTGCTGATGTACGAGAAGCTTCTAGAGCCGAGAACCAACGATTGCATGCAGCAATTTTGTCAAAAATTGAAAAGGAGCTCGAAGCAACATCTGGAAAGCTGCAGGAAATCCATGAGTCGGTCAGCAAAAGGATCACTGGTGTCGAGGAAAGGGTGTCACATTTAGAAAAGGCCGTTGACACGAAAGTAGACAATTTAGAAAGGACCGTTGACGCGAACGTGAGCGATTTGGGAAAGACAGTCGACGGAAAACTCGTGATGATGGAGGAAAAGATCAACAACCTCCAAAGCCAGTGACCAGAACCAGTGCGATTCGTACCAGACGGTACTGGCAGGATAAAACCACCTTCCTTTGATGGTAGCTCTCCCCTATCCGTAATCAAGTTCCAATTCGAGACAGTAGCCAGCAGAAACGGATGGGATGAGGGGGAGAAAGCTCTGGAACTAATTTTGGCTCTAAAAGGTGTCGCAGCTAAGATCCTAGAAACCATGCCAGCCAGCTGCAGGAATAACTACAACGAGCTAATGGTGGCGTTGCAGCGTAAATTTGGCGATGAGCACAAACGAGAACTATACCGCATGGAGTTGAGATGCCGGGCGCAAAAGGCAAATGAGTCATTACAAGCCTTTGCAATGGAGGTTGAGAGATTAGTGCAGCTCACATACCCAGAAGAAAACCATCCGTTGATAGACAACTTTAAGGCCGAGGCGTTTGTTAATGGCATACGCGACCCTGACATCAAACTTGCGGTATGCTCCACACAGAAGACAACCTTTGCAGAGACCGTAGCCTTCGCACTAGCCCAGGAGACCGCTCGCACGATTTCTAGTCAGCAAAGTGCGAAGAATGGAAGTCGTGCAGGAGGAGGAATGCCTTTTGGACAAATTTAAAGAGATGTTGAAGCAAGTTTTGGGAGAAAATGGACAAAAGGCTAAACTTAAATGCTTCAACTGTGGAAAGGGTGGCCATTTCCAAAGAAACTGCAAACCGCCATGCAAGAGATCAAGATCCGCCTCACCATCAAGGAATAACAAGCGGGCGAACTACCAACCATCTTCACAAGAGTCCTCGTTAAACTAAAACGAGCTAGCACTGAAGGGCAAGTGCTGGCTCCCACAAGCTAGGGCCCCACAATCTCAATATCAGTGATGCAACAGAACAACATCAATCTTACGGCGTCCGGATACATAAATGGCAGACCACATACCTTCACTATAGACACCGGGGCGACGCAGTCTATCATCAGACCAGATATAGTGAAGGGAATGTGTGAGGCACTTAGCAATGTAAGACTACGGGTAGCTACGGGTGAGTCTGCCACCGTCCACGGAAAAACAGAGGCGAAGGTGACTATAGCCAACATTAGTGTAAGTCACATCTTTATTGTTGCCGATATTGTGGACGAGGTTATAATTGGTGCCGATTTCATGATAGCTCATGGCATCAATTTAAATATGGGGCAACAGATTATGAGTTAGCGAAATGTAGAGATACCTCTAGACGTGGGGTACAAGCACCAAGTGCACGCCAGAAGGATAGTTGCGGCCGAACAACTCAAATTGCCACCTCAGAGTGAATCACTGATATGGGCGGGTATGGATGAAGATTGTGGGGAAAACCGCTTGTGGGTTGTTGAAGCGGCAAAAATTCAGACCAATTTGTTATCAGCAAAGTCCCTCGTTAAATCCAACGAACAAAGAATAGTTCCAGTGAGAGCGCTAAATTTATCAGGCCACGAAAAAGTCGTCTGTAAAAACTCCGATGTGGGCCAATGTACTCCAGAAGAGGCGGTAATAAACACCGAACAATCGCCGGAACCTGCCGAAATGTCAGCTAAGGATCAAAAGGAATTTGGTGAAAATGTGGAGAAATGGGTAGCAGGTTTAGCAGCTCCAGAGAGAAACAAAGCCAAAAAGCTGCTAAAAAGGTATGCTTTCGCTTTCGCAACGAACAATAGAAGACAAGGAAGAACAGCACTGGTCAAACATGAAATTGATACCGGCGAAGCGAGACCAATAAAACAGGCACCCAGAAGCATACCGCTGGCGAAGCGTAATGAGGTCAAGGAGTTAGTCGACGAAATGAGGAAGAGCGGTGTAATCGAACCATCATCGGATCCGTAGAGCTCACCTGTAGTCTTAGTGAAGAAGAAAGATGGCAGTACAAGATTCTGCGTAGACTACAGGATGCTGAATGATGTCACCAAAAAGGATAGTTACCCGCTACCAAGAATTGACGACATACTCGACACGCTAGCCCGAACAAAATGGTTCTGCACATTGGATCTACAAAGCGGGTATTGGCAGGTGGAGACTGCAGACAAGGACAAAGAGAAAACCGCATTCAGTGCGAACGGCGGCTTATGGCAGTTTAAGGTTATGCCATTTGGACTCTGTAATGCTCCGGCCACATCGAGCGGCTTATGGAACGTGTGCTAAAGGGACTGCATTGGAAGACTTGCCTGGTGTATCTCGACGACATAATAGTGATGGGTAGAACTTTCAATGAACACCTCAAGAACGTGGGAGAAGTTCTGCAACCAATAACAACGGCTGGACTAAAATTAAGCGTAAAGAAATGTGCATTTTTCCAAAAGCAGGTGAAATATTTGGGGCATCTTGTCACAGCAGATGGCATATCCACCGATGAAGATAAAATGCGAGCAGTAAAGGACTGGCCTCGTCCCCAGAATCTTCATGAACTACGCAGCTTTTTGGGACTATGCACATACTACAGACGCTTTGTACCTAACTTTGCCAGCGTGGCTGCAAGTTTGCATGCGCTCACCAAGAAGTCAAAAGTCTATCAATGGGGTGAGGCGCACATTGTCAAAGCCTGAACGGAATTATTGTGTAACCCGACGAGAGCTACTGGCAGTGCTGGAGTGCATCAAACATTACCATAAGTACCTGTATGGCACTGAGATGGCTGCTACAATTCAAGAAACCTGAAGGACAGTTAGCACGTTGTATTGAACGCCTCCAGGCTTACGACTTCAGCATTGAACACCGAAGGGGCATAAAACATGGAAATGCTGACGCTCTTTCACGCCGACCTTGTAATTTAGAGTGTAAACATTGCGTGAAAACTGAGAAAAAGCCAACGAAGACTGGTCCCAAGCACAAAGGAGTGACCCAATATTGGTGAAGGTAATAGCAGCGAAGGAGGAGGACAAACGACCTACAAGAAATGAGATATCCGCAGAAGGTCCTCTTACAAAAGCATATTGGGCACTATGGCACAGCTTAAAGATCATAAATGGGTGCCTATATCGACTTTGGGAAAGCGCTGAGACCTCATCCAACCTATTGGTAGTGCCTTCCTCCAAAATGAAAGAAGTGTTAAAGGAGTTCCATAATGGAGCCAACGAAGGACATCTTGGAGTGACCAAGACGCTGGAAAGGTTAAAACAACGTTTTTATTGGGTTGGATGCCAGCAAGTAGTGTCGGACTGGATAGCACACTGTACCCAGTGTATTGCAGCTAAAGGTCCAGTAAGAAGAACTCGAGGTCAGCTGCAACAATATAACTCAGGCGCACCTTTCGAGCGGATAGCGATGGACGTAGCAGGCCCTTTTCCTGTCAGCAATGCCGGAAACCGATATGTTCTCGTTGTGATGGACTATTTCAGCAAGTGGCCGGAAGTGTATGCCATACCTAATCAAGAGGCGAACACCACAGTAAATGTTTTTGTCAACAACTGGGTATGTCGCTACGGGGCTCCAATAGAAATACATTCCGATCAAGGCAGAAATTTCGAGTCGGCTGTATTCCAGGAAATGTGTGAAGTATACGGTATTAAGAAGACTCGAACGACGCCTCTTCACTAACAGTCAGACGGAATGGTAGAGCGATTTAACCGAACCCTGGAGTAATACTTGCGAAAAGTAGTGAGCGAACAACAGAAAGACTGGGACGAACACATTCCGAGGTTTCTACTGGCGTACCGATCCACGGTCCATGATTCAACATCTAGATCACCCGCCAAGGTTATTTTTGGGACTGAGATAAAGCTGCCCGGTGACTTAGAGTTTGGTGTTAAGCCCGGCACAGAGAGGGATGCCACATACATTGGAAAAGACGAAAGCCTAAATGAACTTCATGAGTTTGTGCGCACCCGTATAAAAATAGTCAGTGATAGAATGAAAGCCAGGTATGATCGTGCGGCAAACACGGAGGGCTTCCATGAGGGACAAATGGTTCTGCTATACAACCCAAAGCGGAAGAAGGGATTATCTCCCAAGCTACAAACCAGCTGGGATGGACCGTATAAAATAATTAAGCGGTTAAAGGATGTCGTGTACAGGATACAGAAAGCTAACAGCTCCCGAGCAAAAATGAAGGTCGTACACATAGAGCGGCTGGCAAAATATGGGAAAAGAGATAATGAGCCTATTCGGGACGAACAGGCTTAAGTGGGCGGCAGTGTTACGCAAATCGAAATGACCTAATATCGTTTAACAACAAAAACGATAACCAAAAGCCACACGATACAAATACACACTAACACAAGGAATACAAAGAACGTGTTGATTATCTAAAGCTGCACACACACATATGTATGACGAACCTGGTTGCGGCTAGTACCAATAACAACATAAAGTAAACCAGCTACGACAAATATGTAATGGACAACATAAGCAAAGTACACAAACAACAATGTACTAGCAATAGAGTTCTCGAGAAGGCGCGAGCGAGAATCTTCCACATCGAGAACGTTCATCATACTGATTACGTGCGTGCGGACTATAAAAGGGCTGGACAAAGCAAGCTGAGTCAGAGTTAATTCAGTCAGACTTGTGTGAAGTTGCGTGTGAACAAAATAAGTCGTGGTTGTAAAGATCCAGTGAATACTTGTGTGAATTAATAAAGTGAATAAACAGATTATTATTGTATCGTTAAGTTGTATACGGTGGCACACAAAAGTAGTGTAAAGAATAAAGAGAGTTTAGAAAAACCAAAGACATATTTGTTTTTACTTTGTTGCAATTAACGAACTCATATTTAAACGTTTTTAAAGAGGTAAAAACGTAATAATATTATCAAGATATTTTGTCTTCATATAATCGTAATGAAAATTATACATTTTCCATTTTGATAATTCTAGAACTGAAAAACCAATATAAATGGGTTTATTATATTCCGTTTTCACCCTACTCATTTCAACGGCAACCATTGCTTCAGTAATTTCTATACAACTATGAAAATTTGGTTTCGCAATTAGTGATCTGGCTCTTAATCGTTTTCTTCTATTTTCCCATTTCATTACTATTTTGATGTCTTTTCTCTTATCGACATTTTCCATAGTCTTACCATAGACAGCATTATTGAGTAATTTGAAAAAGTTTTGTTCAAATGTGTTTTTAGCCAATGTTCTATGATGGTTATTTACATCAATATATTTTTTAACCAATTCGATTGATTAAATTGCAGAATTCTATGAATTTTCTTAAAAATTAAATCATGTTGAATGCATTGCTGAAGATTGCGGTAATGTATTATGTAATTCTTTTTGTCACTTAAGTCTGTTATTAATTTTCTATGTTTCATATTCTCAATTTTCTTATTTTCAGCACAGAATGGAAAATCACTATGGTGATCGTGCAATACAGTTGGATATTCTAAATCCACTTCTAAAATATAACCAAATTTTGAATATTCTTCTACAGTAGTTACATTGAAGTCGTTACAGTTGTCAAGCCATTTAAAATTTTTATAGGGGAGATATTGAGACATTGCATAACCATATAAATTATTTACATCTAAATACATTAGATAATTTGATTCTTTTGTTGAATCATAGTCACTAACGTATTTATTATTAGCTGTCACATGTCGCTTACTGCATTGAACAATACCCCGCAAAACGAAATTGTACATGTTGATGTCTGTCAATAATTCCAACTCAATTTCAGTTGTTTTCAACATTGCATCCCAGGATAAACCGGGTGTGGTATAATATTACCAGGGGTCTAAATTGTAAATGTTTTTACAAAGCTTACGAAAATTTTCAAATACATCACAAAGCAATAGGACATCAACTTTCAAATATAATAGAAGATAATCTAAAAGTTTCTTACATTTGAATGTATTCCAAACTTTTTCAGCGTGTTCGTAACCATCTACGCTACACGACTCATTAGTAAGTTTATTAAAGAAACATGATCGGGGTGGTAGTCCTGTTTCTTCAAGACGGTTGACTGAATCTAGATAGTCATATGGAAAGACACCTTTACGTTTCATTAAACTAAATTCATTGGGAGTTTGATAGATTGATTTTACTGTTAACAGATCATTATCTGACAAATATCCCGCTAGTTTTTCCAAACTTGATGGCATAAACCCACAAGAATCTAGAAAACGTAGTTCTATATTATTTCTTCCATCTACATTAATCTTTTTCGATATAGATACATATAGTTCTTTGTTTAAGGGAATTACATTTATATCACCTTCAATAGAAGAGAGTTCTCTTACGAACAAATGACAATCATATGCCGAAAGATTATGAATGAATATAGAAATAAATTTTGCTATTTGATACTCTAAATTACATTTGTTATGTGCCGGTCCTCTATATTCACCTGTTAAGTGACAATGATCGGCTACTTTATCTACAGGAGATAAAATTTTTTTGCAAATGTGACAAATTGTATCCTCTTTCTGTCTAATCTGTTGAGAAGGTGTTAAGGTATTCATTGGTTTCACGATACTTAAGTAATTCACATATAAATCTGTACAATCTTTAACTAAATTTGCGAAGAAATGTTTTGGTGCATCATCACCACTGTACATGTTAAATTTATCTCAACTACTGTTAAATGAACATTTGATGTAATAACTATAAGCAAATGGAATATGTTTTTGTATTGACTTAACATTAGCTGAATTTTGAATATTAATTGCGTCTAGAATACACTCAAAATCAGTGTAGACTACAAAAGGTACATTCATTTGCTTTTTGAAATTTTTAAAACTTACGATATTATTGTGTACAGAGGGTAGTCTGGTTACAATTTTGTTGCACTCATCTTTGTGTTTGATCAGCGCCGTTTCACTATGAAAATGTATTAAACAAATGTTACATATATAAACTTGTCGACGGTGATTTGTTAATTGACTTTTAATTAATCTGTAATTTAATGGAAAGTGAAACAATTTAATAACAAATTAACGTGCTTAGCCTTTTCATTTATACTGGAATAGTAGGGTCCGACTATATCATTGTTATCATTTAACCCAAACACGTTCACGCTAATATCAGGATTTTCCATTTCAAAATCTTTAATTCTATTCGTTGGTAGCGGAAAAGTCAAATATTCAAAATTTAAAACAACACCATTTTCCAATGTGATAATAGCATCACTAATGTTATTAATTTTATATGATGTAGTTCTTTTAGAACTGTCATTAACAGGATACAATGCTGATATAACAGCCCACTTGAAACAATATTGATCATAGTTTTGTACATTGATGCATGCATGTTTCTTTTGTATTGGGGTTGGTAGAGGGATATACTGCGAACCTTTTAGACACTGATATTTATTTATATTAATTTCTATCCGTAATATTTGTATTAATGTCCATCCGCTATCACGTTCCTGGAATTCACTCATTTTTTAACAATAACATCACATTGTGTTTTGTAAATATTGAGGAGATCATCTGTAGTTGATGATGAGAGATTAATTATAACTCAGACTGCGACAAGAATACATGTGCTGCGGATGCTTTATCATTTTATTTCAGAATAACGCTCGACGAATATTTTGTGTTAAAAATGTTCTATGTATATTTTTTTAAATGCTTTGGAATGCTCGTTTTTTTCTTTTAATAAAAATGGTTTTTTATTCTTTTTATTTTTATTTATCTAAATAACATGGACTAATTTTTAAGCCAAAGATGGATAGCTTTATGTTCTTTTAATAATAAAATCGATTTTTTGTTTTATTTTTATTTATCCAAACTTATTAAGCCGAAGATAGACAGCTTTATATATGTATGTTGATGAAATGAAAATAAAAATAGAGTATATTACTAACACTTTTATATGGCTGTAATTATATAAATTCTCTCAACTTATTTTCTCTCTCTCACTCACTAATCCATAACCATAGGCATGTGTTAACCTAGAGGAAAACTGTTAGTAATAATGTCAATGATATGTATATGTGATCGCAGAATATAGAAAAATTTTACTGCACTAAGGCACTAAGACACCGTCTTTAACTTGGCAAGTATTCTTCCAAAAATCGAAATCATTTCTCATTGATATTAGTGAATACTACTGTGATATTTCTTTGGGTGTATTATTGAACGAACAATCTTGATGTTCGTGTCCTATGTGTGTAAAAAGCCGAAGATGTTCTTCCCCTGAGGGACATTGGTGCCAACGTCTGTTTTTAACACCAGAAAAATAAATAAAAAGTGGTCAAACAACAAAAACGCACGATGAGAACAACGCATTGTTACGCTCTTGGTTTCTGTATCATTCCCTTCTATCTTTCATGAAATATTTTTGAAAAATATTCCAAAATATGTTAAAATGCACATTGTTTATACTTTATTTTCTTTGATAAAACTTAACCACATCCAAAATTCTTTATTTGTTTACATTAAAAAATATTCTTATTGATCTTATGCACGTGCATACATTCATATATACTCACATTAACACAAATAAAATGAACATGCACAATCATGTTTCTATTTAGGTATACCATGTAAACGTGCACACAGTTGCATAATTATTGAGTCAGCGTTTTAAAATTTGTTTACAATAAAAAAAAATAATATTCTTATTGATCTTATGCTTAAGAGTAAGAAATGATAAGGAGTCACGATGCTATTATTTATAACAAAGCGCTGCTATTGTTTATGTGTCGTTATCCCACGTTTGTCCACAAGAAAAAAACACACACACATATAACGGAAATATATCACACTAACAAACAAATTAATTAAGCGAAACTACATCCAAAATTCTTTATTTGTTTACATTAAGAAATATTCTTATTGATCTTATGCGCGTGCACACACTTATTCTGTCCATCCAATCATTCGTTTGAAAAGCAATACAAATAAAAGGAACAAGAAGAAGCAGGCATGCACCAAATTTTGTATGAAAAAGGTGCCCCAGAAGGTACAAAAACATACTACTCTGAAACAGCGTTAAGCTCGGCAGCGTTAAGCGGGATCTTACTGTAGTAATATTCCAAAAGCTTATATTCAGAATGGCCGCATTGCTAAATAATTCACTTACATTTATCCAGATACCTTAGTGCGCAATTAAGAGTGTTGAAAGTAAATTGATCCATTTCCTTTTTTTCATTTTTAAACTCATCTTTATTTAAAAATTATATTTCCATGATTACACTTTTTCGAAATTTTATGTTCAGATATTACAAGGAATTATTTATATAATCACAGATACTGATAAGTTTTTATTTTAATTTTCTATGATATTCAAAGCAATAACGGGAAAACCCTTATCTAACAAATAGAGATTCAAATATACTTAAAAAATTTAGGTACACAGTTACTAAATTATACATACCGTTAAAAATTTCAGAAATTTTTTGACTAATCCGTTTTCGTTGAAAATCTTTATATTTTCCTTGATGTTAAGGTCTTTTGCATTGGCTAAAAATTTCCTGAAATTGAACTGAATTGTGGCCCTGCACAGGCCCATAAAGGTATGCATCCGATTTACAAATTTCACAAATTTATGAACCAATGCAAAAGACCGTCTTAAAATCGAGGAAAGTTGTCAGACAATTACAAAGATTTTCAACGAAAACGGATTAGTTAAAAAATTTCTGAAATTTGTTATCCGTATGTATACTTTTGTGGCTGAGTGTATATAGTTAAATTATCTGAAAATAATTTTTATATACAAACAACCTTCAAATTTCCAATTTTTAAAATAATATTGCCCTCAGTCCGACTCAATTCATTCCTTTATCAGTTGATAAGAAGAATTTACAATACCTTCATTATATTTATCACTGATTCTTTTTATGAAATTTTCACCGGCTTCCTGGTGAAGAAACTGCGTGGGGTGAATCTAATCAACTTTTCCATAATTTTTTATAACTGCAAAATTAAAAAAAATCCTGGTTTTTAGGAAAAAAAAAACTGCACAACAAAAATTACAAAAAATATGTAACGTATTTCAAATTTATATCTGTAATTTAAATATAAAAACATAAGACATAAGACTATGGTAAATTAAAAGAAATAGAAATTATAAAAAATTAAAATTATTAATTTTTGTATATAAAAAAATAAATACACAACACATTAAATGACATAGCACAACAAATTAAATAACAGAAACAACAAATATTGTTTTAGAGAGACATGAGGCCACGGTTCAAACTCCAGGTCAGACATCTCTATCAAATCGAAATATGAAAAATATTCCTTCGGCGACTTCCTCTCAGCAGATTTCTGATAAAACCTCTGAGAGTAAATAAAATTGCCATGAAAAATTTCTCAAAAACATCTGTCGTTGGTAGTCGACTTTAAACTGTGGCGGGAACTACACTTATGGAAAACATAAGTGGGAAGTGAGAAGCTAGGTCGTAATCCTGACTGAAGGGTAGTATGTATGTTATGTAAAGGATAAAAATTAATAATTTTCATAAAAAATTTACTTATTAATAATTAATAAACAAAAATAATTCATATTTTTATCGGTTGAGTAGTATTAATATAAATCTTAGGTCATTATCTTAGGTTATTAAAAAATCTTTAAAGTAATCTTTAAATTTTTTAATAAAGGTATTTTTTGTAGTTTTTTAATCGTTTTAATGCTGATTAATTAATTTAACTAAATTTATACATATCTTTGCTGAATTTGTTTGCCATTTTTTGTGATTGCACGAAATTGCTGCAATTACTTTTGTTGTTTTTTTTTAATTTTTAGTTCTTAAAATACCGCACAGTGTTGGCACTTCAAGCCTGTTTGTAGGTTTATTCCTATTAATATTTATTTGTGAAAAATTGCATTCCATATTAGCAGTTGCCGCAGGTACTGACAAAATAGCATATACATACTATTCTTTTTAAATTGAGTTTCACTCCAGGTATTCCTTTAAATATCACATTCCAAATTTTTTCAATGTTTTCTTCTTCCAAACAAATTAATGCGCAAGTTCACCCCACTCATCATATATTTTTCGTATTTAGTTCATTTCTACTAAATATATTAGGTATAAAACGATATAATCGCTAAAATCTTAACACAAAATCTTAACACATTCGAAAAAAGCGTTATTAAAATAAAATTTTTCATATTGAGAAATGAAATTTTAGGCAATGATTTCTAAGGTTGTTTTCACTTTCCTCAGATAATTTATGCATTGTAGTTAGTACTAAGAGAATTGTGGAATTTTCAATATCAATCTTTTAAAAAAATTTGAAACAAAAATATTCTTCCTTAACTATGTATTCAAAAATTTTTACAATTTAAAGAAAAACTGAGTTTTATGGCAAAAAACTGCAAAACTGCTCAACTGAACTGCTTTTGCATGTTCAAAGTTTTTTGAAAATTAGTTTGACATACTCTTTTGCATTTTCTTTCAAACACAAGACTTGAATATTATATGAATATTATATTTGTTATTATATTATAAAATATTATATATTTATGTATTATTATTTAAATTATATTCTTTTTTATTTTTATAAATTAAAAAACTAAATTATATTATTTCTGATTTTTATTTTTCAATTTTAAATTAATTGTTTGGCACTAAAATTTTTCTTTTGCAAATGTTTTGATTTCAAACACAAAATAAAGAAAATAATGTTATTTTAAATAAGGGAACTTTATATTAACATGTTGACTGCCAACCACGAGATAACTCGTAGATTGCGTTCCCTTCTAGGGAGCCAACAAAAAATAAAAAGAAAATTCTAAATAAAATGTGAAATCAAATACAACTATGTGTATAAACGAATATAAAACAAAGCAAGTTTGCGAATACCTCAAACTCAAAACTCAACCCCGCTCGTTTACCCCTCTCTCCAACAAACTAAAGAGTTTTCAAACTAGTTTGAAAACTAATTTGAACGTGCAAAAGCCGTCTTAGAAAAACTGCAAAATTCAGATAAATCAGCACAATTGGCAACGCTGCCAATGTTTATCTTCTTATATACATATGTATCTTCTTATATATAAATGAATGTGTGTTTATTTGTTTGTGGGTTTGTTTGTTTGTTTGAGGTCTATAGACGGCTAAACGGCTGGACCGATTTTCTTGAAATTTTAACAGTACCTTCCTGTATGTCTGGAAGAAACTATAGGCCTCAAATTTTCCATGGGCGACTTTGACGTATACATGAACAAAATGGGCCGATTGGCTATAGTGGGTGTGTCACCTCCCATAGTCTACATATATAAAAATCAATGTTTGTTTGTATGTACCTTATAGAATCGTAAACTATGCATTTGATCATGTTATGATCTTTAGCAAAGTTATTGCGCATGAGCCGGGAAGGTTTCTAAGTTGGTATGACTAATTTCCGGCAGGTGGCGCCACTGAAAATTACTTCAAATCAATTAAATCGTAAATTGTGCATTTGATCATGTCATGATCTTTAGCAAAGTTGTTGCGCATGAGCCGACGAAGGCTTCTAAGTTGGTATGACCAATTTCCGACAGGAGGTGCCACCGAAAATTACTTAAAATGAATTAAATCGTAAACTGTGCATTTTTTAACAAAGTTGTTGCACATGAGTCGACGGAGGTTGGTGCGATTAATATCCGATGGATGGCGTCACTGAATATTATTCAAAATAAATGACAAGCAATTGGTCGACCTAAACTTCAAGCACGGAAGAAAAGAGCATTACGAGCCTCAGAATCAGACGAGCATTGAGACTGGAAAATCTTCGAGTATATGCCGCTGAGACCCGTTCGTTTGAACCACTTGAACAACGAGCAGTGAGATTAGAAACTGATAGAATGCGTACTACTCAGCTCCGTTCATCTGAATCATCAGGACCATGGGAAACAAAATCAATAAAATTATTCAAAATTAATTGGAGATTTGTGTAATGTCTTTCCTTCAAATTTATTTTAGTTGGTGGCGCAGCAACACGCGCAGGGTGCAGCTAGTTAATTATAATGTCTTTCGAGACACATACCAAAATATTCAACATCATTCTGAATACATATACATACATATGTTTTCATTTTGAAGAGTAAGCTGACGATTAGGTAGACGTTTAGGAGAGTTGTAGTACGGAAATATAAAATCCTAGATTTTGTTCGTATTAATTTTTGTTTTCGTTTTGTAAAAGTATTTTCTGCAAGATTCGAAACTTTTTTCCATCTTCTTCGTAAGTGACTTCGTGAGTTTGTGCATAGTATGCAACTTTTAAGAAAGTAGGAGAAGATGAATCAGAAATAAAAATGGAATATAATGAAATGGCTTGTGAACGATTTAGGAGGCGAAAGTGTATCATTTAGTGCTACTTAATATGTTTTCTCCGTAAGTAAATTCGCCACAAGCAAACATTAATAATTTTGTGTATTTTGATTCAATTTTGATCAACTTGCAGATAAAACCGTTGGGCCAAACTGTGTCAGAACCTTTTCCCATATGCAAAACTAGTATTAGCGTAGATTTCTTGCTACGCTTATTAACTTGAATCATATTTATGCGGTTGATTGGGTGTACTTACTGCACTGATCTTTTTTTGAAACCAAATTGTCCGCTAGCTATAACTGACTCATTTTCAGTGCCATTAGAAATTCTATTTTGATTTGTTTTCTCAAAAACTTCTCCTAGATTGCTCAATAAACTTATTGGCCTGTATCTATTTTATCATTATTGGAATGGGAATAATTTACACTTTCTTGAAATCTTTTGGGAAGTAGTTAATTTTTAACAGCATTAAAAAATATCGTCAATAATTATATGGCTTTTGGAGGAAGATTTTAATTTAAAATGTTTAAAATATCTTCCAGTCCAAGTGATTTAGTTGTTTTAAACGATACAATTAATCAAATCAGTTAGTTTGTTGAAATAAGGAATAAGTCCACAGATTAAACATTTGTTGAGTTTAATAACGTTACAGTTAACAATTTTATCACATGGGCGTTTATAGTAGTAGTCGCCGTAGTCTAGAAGGTAGTGTGTTGGCTTATTAGACGTGAGGCCACAGTTCAAACCCCATTATTAGAATAAGTATTTATTCTGAACCTAATTGCGCAAACCAAAAGGCCTGTGATTTGAAGGGATGTCGCAATCGAGAACAATGATATAAAGATTAAGAGAACTATTGCTTAATATGAGATCAATAACCGACGTATTTCGACTGCATTGGTATAATAAAAAGTAGGCCCATTGGTATAATATATAAAGAAGTTATAGGATTGTTCAAGGTTATAAAGAGCATTTTCAGCAGTGTTGTTATTAGAACAGTTCCACGACCAATGCTTATCAGTAACATATCTCAAAATAATAAAATCTTCATGTGGAGAAGTTAATTGGATAATAACATGGAGAACAGGGAGAAGTAACAATTAATTTCGTGTAGTTCACTTCAGTCCCAACTGAAATATTATCAACGCCTAACGTATTCTTTAATTGCTAGCAGCTTATGTTTGACGGATCTGCGGATAACTATAGCCATACCACCTATTCTAGAATCTAGTCTGTCATTTCGATAAATAAAATAATTTTTTAAATAGGTTTTGTGATTTTCATTAAAATGAGATTCATTAAAAGATGCGAATTTCAAGTATTCGAATTGGAATAGGTGAGAATAGTTAAAAATGCTATTAGCAACTTTTTTAAGCAATTACCTTTATCGACAACCATATGCATATTTAACCATTGACATGATTACTTGAAATTGCTCAATATTTGTTGCATAATTCTTAAGATAATTTAATGTTGTGGTGAAAAATATTCCAGAGGTCATCTATTATAAAGAAATCGTTGGTACCTCTTAAACAGTCAGCATTTGATAACGAACTACGATATGTAGTGATATTGGTGTTATTATTTTTAGCAAGATTAATGTTGATGTACTGTGGTGAGATTTGTTTGTTGAGTTTATATGTTGTTTTGGTCGCTTTATTTTAGTCCCCAAATAAAGAGAGAGAAAACTGCAACTAATTTCATTTGCAGAATTAAAATTATTTCTTGTAAACGCATTATTGAGCGCCCACACCAACGACACTACCATGAGGAGTGTAACGATTCAGCTGTAGCGAAAAGCTCCACATACACACGACAACACAACAGCCATTGTCGAGAACTACAATGAGTGGAGAATGAGTGTGACACGCCTTTTCAGACGCAAGAAGAGGGAGCAGGAAAGGCGAGAGCGTGAGGCAGTCGAGTTGTGCAATTGTAGGAATGATGCTCGATAATTCTATTAAAGCATAAGCAGCTAGCAGAAGGTTTTGATCGCGGGGCGCCTTTCTGCGAAGATGAAGACGGAATCTTGGTAACAGATTCGCAAGTGTTACTGAAGTTATGAAGGCAGCACTTTTCTACTCTTTTAAGAGGCGGTGACGACAAGGTCAAAGTCGCGATTATGCGACTTAAGAGCAACAAATCTGTAGGTCTTGTTGGCTTTCCCGCTGAATTGTCTAAGACCAGAGATAATGGGTTTGTAGGGTGCCTGCACCGACTTACTTACAAAACATGGCTAGACGAAAGTATGCTCAACCCTACGATACGCGACAACTACGGAGGTATAACCCTTCTCCCTATCGCAAATAAGGTTCTTACGGGCGTATTGTGTTAACAACTGAAGCCACGCGTCAAAACACTGATTTGATCCTATTAGTGCGGCTTCAGACCTGACAAGTCCGCCATCGACCAGATCTTCACACTACGTTAAATTCTGAAGAAAAACAAGTCGATACACAACATCTTTTTTTCGTCACAATGTTTGAAGACGGTATACCTGCGAAGCTGGTACGGCTATGCAGAATGACGTTGAGCAACTCCTGTAGCTTCGTCAAGGACCACCCCGAACCTTTTGATGTCGTGTGGGATTTCAAACAAAGCGAATCCTTATCATGCCAAGGTTTGCACTATTTTGCTTACGTACCCTGACGACATTCACATCATAGGTCGTACCAAGCTAGATGTTACTGCTGCTCTTAACGCAATTGAACGTGAGCCTATTAAGATGTGTCTCGTAGTAAATGAGGGTAAAGCAAAGTATATGTTGTCGACAAGTTGGGACATGCGTCGTATTTAATCTCAGGCTACGCCCGATAACTATACTTTCCATATAGTCAGTGAATTTGAACATCTTGGCTCTGCCGTTACCAACTCATTAGTACTACAAAACTAATACTAATTTTTCCCGTGCTTCTTTATCTCGCAGATAAAGCACTGATGTATTAGCCTTGAGAGTATTCCAGAGAAAAGTCATAAGCAAGATGTTCGGTCCAGTACGGGTTGACGATTAACATTCAGCGTCTGCACTGGCTCGGCCATGTCGTCGAATGGAAAAGATGCTCCAACGAAACGGGAATTTGCGGAAGTCGGCGTAGAAGACGACCTTGTCTGCATTGGAAGGAACAAATCGAGGAAGCCCTGTCATATATTGGTGTGATCAACTGACGAATGCACGCAAGGAGCAGAAGCGTGTTAATTCAGGCCGAAAATCAATTCATTAAGTAATACTTGACCGAATTAAATTTCGTACTAATATCGGAAATAGATGAAGGAGTTTATTTATAAGATTTGGTATCTTTTTTAATATCCTCGGTACTTAAATTTGGAAGCCCATGTAAAAAAACTGTGTGAACACTTCCCCCTAGAGTTAAAAGTGTGAAACTGAAACTTCTATTTAGCAAAATTTTCCTACACTTTTCATAAGATTCCGTAGTTGGAGGAAAAACTTTAGTTCTAATCGATGTACGGTTATACATTGTGTCTTTATCTATTAAATCAAGGAGATCCTTGAGATGAATTTTTTCATCAACTATCAATGGCGGAGGCTTAACTTTTTTCTCTACATTTACATTAGATACTGGATCCATTTCCATATCGTTAAGGTCACCGAGAGCATTATAATGATTTTTCGATAAACCTTTTTTTACAATAGTTTTTGAAATTGAAAATACAATTCATGGAAAGAAAAAAGGGAAAGGCTAGAAAATTACCCTCATTTGTAGATAAATGCACTAGTTAAAATAATACCATAGCATAGACGAAAATGTCCCTTAAAGTAAAAGTCATTACATTTCCGTCCCAATGCTTGGTTGTGACTTTACCATAACGTGGGTCTAGCCGTTTCCACTTTGACCTTTGAACGTCTCTTAAAACAAATGTCATTACATTTCCGTCTCCATACTTAGCTTTGCCTTTGCTATAGTGTGGGCCCAACTGTTTCCACTTTGATCTTTGAAGGTGCCATATAATCTGTATTTTCTTTTTATTAACTAAATGTTAAATAAAATTACTAAAAAATACGATTACGAACTAAAATTGTTTCTCATTTTGATATAGCACAATTAGCGTGAGCTTTTGCAACTCCCGGATTGTATAACGAATTGTATAAAAGAAAAAAGTTGCCTCGGTTTTGCATAATATAGAGTATGTTAGAATGAATTTAAGTTTGAGGAGAGTTGTCTCCGGTCATAATATAAATAACCTGTACACATTTAAACATAATAGTGCTGTAGTACTAGTTCTAGTAGCTAATAATTACATTCCTTAAAAAGGGAATGTTGTTTAATTCTGTGAGAAGTTAAATATTGTCTTATTTTCCAAAAGGAAAGAAGATATAAACCAGGAAAATATTATGACAAAAAAGTTTCCACATAAATGTGAAAATATTACAATAATTTTAATTTTCACATTCAGAAAAATAAGAAATTGTTACATTCTTGCTACACGCTGACATGCTATAGATTACAATTTTAGGTTATTGCCTATAAATCGCCATACACTGTATTTAATTTCTAAAAAACTCACGTAGTATATGTCTAGCAGGTTAGCACAATGGGCCCAATGCGGCCTAAGTGTGTCCATCACCAAGAAAATTTTTCTTGGATGGGCAGCCACCTCTACCTATGTCTAGCAGGTATATATGTATGTATGTATATAAAATGTCGAACAAGAGCTTGTTCTCGTTACTCTGATACTGAAACAACTACTGTGTTTATACTTTAATACAATTTCCTTTTTTTCTTAACTGCTCAAGGTCATCATAATCATTATTTTAAATTTCTTCAAAGAAAAAAAGACTACTCAAACAATGTATATGTATACATACATATGTATGTAAATGCCAAATTTATTTAACGCTAAAAGAAATTTTTTTTGGAATTTAATGTGTAAAACTATTTTACTGCAGGACTTTATTATCCCCTATATTTCATATAAATGAATCTGGTTCAAATTAAATTTAATCCAAATGAAGTGTCAACATCTGAAAATATATACATAAAGCAAAATTTATATTTTTTTGGTATAAAATTTAATTTATTGTCAAATATTAATTTGCAGTTCTCTTTTAAACGAAAAAACTTAACATTTTTATGTAGGCATGTATGCAGGTATGTATGTATATTGATTGTAAAACGCAAAAGAAACTAAAATCTCTAAAAAAAAAAAAATAAGCAAAATATTATTCCAAGAAATCTTAGTTTATTTCAGAAAATCAATCACCACATTGATTTTAGATTAGATATATATTTGAGATTAAATTTCTAACTTGAATACCTTTAATTTTTTTTATTATGTAGAAGTATCACAACAATATTGTTTCTCGGTGCTCTGCTTGGAAAAATCACCTTGTTTGGCCCTGTTCTTTCTGTTTGTTCGCATTCCCTCTATTGATTATATTGTTAAGAAATATTCAACTTTAGCTGACGAGCTCAACAAGCCGAAGTCTTAAAGGTAATAATGAAACAATGGGGAAGATATAATTTCATTGTACCGAGCTGTAACGTACAATAGGAATTGAAACAGTGAACAAAAATAGAGTTAGACTACCAACTAACCGCAGGCACTCAATGCTTTATTTATGAACACTGAGACGTAAGTTTTGTGTAGGTAGGTAGCTGATACCTACCACTTTTATTTGAAAATACTTTCTTTTCTATCTTATGTTTCTAATGCTATTATGAGAAACCATTCTGGGGATTCTCTTGTGTATTGTTATACATATACATAGCACACGAACTAGTTCTCAACTGAAACAAATGGTTAATTTCACTCAAGACATCTGTATGTTAATAATGTTTGTTTTTAAATCAAATGTGAAATGTGTCTATTTATTAAGGCGTAACACATTGATGTTTTAAACCTAATTTGTGGTCAATTTTTAGACGTTATTGGACGCTGCACATGTTATTTTAAATGCTATTTAAAAAATACTAATTATAAAAAATTAAGATTTTCCTTTTGTTGTCAATTGGCAATCATTTACGATGCTAATAATCTAAATAGAGAAATAATAGAGAAAAAATTTACTAGATTTTACTAAATTAGTCATAAGACTTACTTTCAGTTATGAAGGTTTCAGTTATGTTGTTTTGTAATGTTTCGTATCAGGTAGCTAAAAGATGACGAAACTGTCGCTTATTTGACTCAAATACACTGGTATTTTTTATGTAGTTTTCCAGAAGTATGCCTTTCAAAGAATAATGTAAAATAAGTACTTATTACTTGAGCATAAAAGCTCTAAAAATAAATATTGTCAAGGTCAATTTTTATGAAAAACTCATCACACTTTAATTTAAAAAAATTGTCTAGTGCTATTCTGTAAACTGCGTATGGTAGTATTATAAATTATATGTATGTATTAATTATTCACCGAACTGTTGAACAAGCTAAGGTCCATCAGAATGAAAAAGTCCTGATTAAAGTTCACATTAAAAAGCATTATTAAAAGATTTTTATTTTATTCATTTATTAATTGGAATACAATTACAAAGTATATTTAATTATATACGATCTCAGTAACTTCGACCATATACTCGGTGTAGTGTAACAGACCAGAGTCTCTGGTGGGAATCGAACCCTCGACCCTCACGCTAATAGTCTAACACACTACCCACTAGACCACCAGGGCACCATTAAAGATTTTTAGTAAAGCAAATTTTGAAGTAAATAATATTGTTCTTCAATGTTGTGTCTCTTCCGTAAGACCAAAACTAAATAGCCGTTATAAGGTAATGACGCATTCCCACCTATGACTTCCATAGATTTTGTGCGATATAGTCTTCTTCTGTTTGAGGGATTGAAATATATTTATTTGCAGTTTAAAATGACGATTAGCAGCATATTTCTTATAAGTGATTCCTTGCTAAGGACTTGAAGATAGTAATGAAAGGCAGAACTTCATCATATTGTGTAGGGCTTTGTATTGAAAATGTGGTATAATATACAGTGGCTCCATCGCATAATCGGACAAGCATTAGTCTGATATATATGTGCTTAAAACTTAAAAAGAAAATATTAAATATATGTTTTTTGCTTTTATTTAAACTCTACATTACAGCCTTTCAGATTAATACAAAAATAACAAAATTTTTCATGATAACGGTAATTTTTTAAAGAAAAAGAAAATTAACTCCATTTTTTGCGCTCAACGCATAATCGGACAAAGAAGAGCACCATTGCTAAAAATGACAAAAGAGAACAATTAATACTTTGTGGAATATCCTTTGTTCTCAAGAACGGCCTGTAAACGTTTTGGAATTGATTTTACAAAATTGTAGCATACCACAGGTTCTATGGAGTTCCACGCTTCCAGTAAAGCCGCATTAAGCTGATTCAAAATGTTAAATTGTTGTTGGTATACTCTTCTAGCTAATTCTTCCCAAAGATGTTCAATTACGAGAAACTATGTCGTAATCCTCACTGAAGGGAATATTTTTCTACAGATTTAAATACAAATTTAGAATAAAGTTCATCACAGTTTGTTATAAAGTATCTCGAAGATAGATAAACATACATATTTCAATTAGTTGGCTTAACGTTTAATGAAATTAATCTGATTCGACATATGTAGAACAGTTGTTGGAACATTTGCAACGGTATGCAAATCTATCAATTCTTCCATCTGATCCTCAAAGCTTGAACTTATACTCGTCTGATCATAATATTGTTTTCCACTGTTGTCGGGTACTTTTCACATATGCTCGGGAACTAGTCTCTTCTTTGCTTTTCGTGAAATGCGGATAGTCATGTAAAATTCTTATTTTTAATTCAAAATTTAAAACATTATCTAAAAGAATTTGTAATTTTTTTTATTTATTTATTATATATTTACATTTATGTTAAATAATTTTATTTATTATCATTACAATTAAAAATAATATAAAATATTTTAATAAATTCTATTTTTGAGGTATTACTATAAGTATTGCAGCAAATAAATTATTTTAAAATTGTAAAAATATACTAATCTAGCTTATATATTTACACGTCAGGTAAAAAAGATAGCAAAAAATCCTTATTGACAATTTGTAATTTAATTACATTTTATATTTAGAAATATTAGATTTCTTGAATAGTAGAATTATTTATGTGAAATTTCTTTAGTAAATTGCTAAAGATTTGTAAGTACAAAATTGTGCATATGCAAAATGAGAGAGAGAGAGGAAATATTTTTAACCGAAAAATTTGGATCCTCATATTCAAAGATTACTTTTTTGTTATTGTGATTCATCAGAAGACAATTTTTTATTACAAAGAAGTAAACAAAGTTGTACAATAAATACACCAAACATCAAGTATTACAAACAAATTGGAAACTAATGTATAATTGAAGAGATGAAATATTGCTTTAGTTGCAAATGTTATGATCACTACATACTAGGAGACTTTAGTTTAGGGGCAACCGGCAATGAAATGGAAAATATGAGTATCGTAAGTATCCTTTAGTCTGCATTTCCAAGTATACAAACTTTAATTAAACTACAGTAATATTATTTTAATCTTAGTCCTACATTGAGAATGGTTTATTAATAAGTATCTAAAGTTACACTTTTACTGCAACATTTCAAAACACATATACATACATAAATACACATCTTTTTCAATCATTTCAATGCATATTATTTGTTGTTACGGTGTATGTGTACTAGAGATGAGCGATCCAGTGATTTTTGAAGAACGTTGTTCTCAGTGAACGTGATTTGTTAATCACTGTTCTTTAAAACAGTGATTGTGATCAGCGTTACCGTTGAGCGACTAAAGTCGCAATTTGACACTTTTTCAGTGACCCCGCCACTTTTTATGCCCCCTTACTAAAATGAACTAAATCTGACACTTTTCAAGATTTTTGACCCTTTTTCCCCCCTTTTTTACAAAAAGTAAACCTGATATATTTATACAAGAGTTAAAAATATTAGAAACCAAAATTAATGATAAATCATATGGATATATCTTTAAAATTACAAATCCAGAAGAATTTTGGCATAAAATTGGTAATTTAAAAAATAGGCTTAATAATTATTTGTATCCTAATTTATATGAATTTGTTACTTACGTATTTACTCTGCCACATAGTAGTGCGTCGGCAGAAAGAATTTTTTCGAAACTAACATTAATGAAAAATAAGTTATCGAATAGGTTAAAAGTGGACACATGGACCTGGAAAATTGGGTGCCTGACGATGAACTTATAAAAAAGTACAGAAGTAATTTATCAAAAAAAAAATTTAGTCGAATGTAAATATACTAATATAACTATGAAATATATATTAAAACTCATTTTGTAAAATATATAAACCAAAACAATCATGGAAAATTAAGTAATATAGTCCTTTTTGACATTGAGAAATATCGCTGCATCCTAATTTCTAAGTATTTCATAGAACTACGAATAAATTACACAGACTAGTTTATAGACTTGTTACTAGATTAGTCAATATAGAGTAGATTTATAGGTTATTTAATACACCAGTTCAAACACTAGTAGACTAGTTCATAGACTATTTAAAAAACTAGTTCAAAGGCTATTTAATAAGCCAGTCCACATATATGTATAGTAGTCTATAGATATTATACTAGTATATGATATAAGATATTGACCAGTCTATTGACTTCTGTGGTCTTTTAAATAGCAGTTGAACTAGTTTTATGAATAGACCATGAATTAATCAACCGTATTAGTCAATTGTTTATTCGATCGACTATTTTATAGACTACTACTAGTCTATGGACTGGTGTATTAAATAACTTATAAACTATTCTATTGATTAGTCTATTGAATAAACTATAAACTAATTTGTGTAATTTGATTATTTTTGTTGTTTTGTTTTGAAAAAAATCTAAAAATTATATATTATGACATATAAATAAATAACATAATATAAAATGTACAACTATATATCATATGTAACTTATTGCAAAATGTTTCTATTTACTTCTAAAATGAACCGTTGTAACAAAATTAGTATTTAAGTTTAACTTTTTGATCTAAGTCTTATCATATTAATTATTTGAGTTTAATTACATAGTAATTTTGTATAATTTTGAATTGTTTTTTTTTTTTTATTTTAAAATATATATTATAGTTTTTGTTATTTTTTTTAATTTGTTACAAAATACGCAATTTTGTATAATTTTTTATTTATCTTTAATGAACTGTTTTTTAGTTATAATAATAGTTTTGTTTTGTGTTTTGTATTATTATATAGTGGGTTAGCAAAAAAAGTTTTATTTAATGGAATTTTTATAAATTTAAAAACGCATTTTTTATTTTTGAAGTTTAAATGTCCTAACGTTCATAAAATTGAATGAAATTCAATCAAGAAATGAAACAGAACAAATAATTTTAAAAAAATTAGAATTTTTGTTTAGGCTTATTAATTTTTGGCTAAAATTTTGTTTCTATTATAAAAAAATTTGAATAAATTATTAAAAAATAAACTTATTATGTGTTTGCTAATGTACATTACAAAATCCAATAAAAATTTATTTTTTTATCTATATTAGTTCATTTTCTTTTCTTTTAAAAATGTTTTATTGCCAAAATACCCTTTATGTGCGACTTTTTTTCAAAAATCCCCTTTGTGTGCGACTTCTTCAAAATTTCCAACGGTAACGCTGATTGTGATCATAGTATTCCAAAAGAAAACAATAATGACAATAACGTATTTTATTTAGTCGTAAGAAAGAGACAACTAGATACACACTACGAAAAGAGTACTAAAGCCTACTTTACACGGTCCCACAAGTAATATGATCTGTCAAAATTTTATGTAGAAGAGTACGGATGTGATCGTCTAAACGTACTATGTAATGAAACCATCACACATTGAGAGAAAATACGGATGAAAAGTTTGGCAGTCGTATGGCTCTCTTCATTTTTTGAAATGATTCAAAAAAACAAGCAAGTCGCATTAGATCAGGGATGTATTTTTATGTAAACACAGAAAAAAGTGTAACAGCTGTTTTAATTTTACTTTGTTATTGTCTTATACCGATCATGTAAACGCAAAAAATATAAATCATACGACTTTTATTCTCTTTTTTGTCATACGGATGGAATTTCATTTTACTTTTTCGTTAGACTTTACGTACGTAAAGTATTACCGTGTGAAGTGGGCTTAAACAAAATCAAAGTGGTGTCATCAATGTTATTATTTTTAATGTAATTTTTTTTTATATGAAGTTTGACAATTAAGTTTCACAGAAAGTTTATGTATAAAAGACAATTTTGAAAGAACGACATCATTAGTAACTGTTATTTGGCAATTTCAATCACTGTAGTTACCAGTGAATTATCAATCACCGTGATTAAATCACAGTTTTGAAAATATCGCTCATCTCTAATGTGTACACGAACATTCTCAAACGTCTTTAATCGGGGATAATCTAAGGGCTTTGTTTTGCTATTTTGAACAAAACAGAGATTTAAACGTCTGGTAAGTGCCTTTCTTTAATAATAATAACGTCTTTGTAGACGGCGTGATAAAAGGTTTTCTTTTATCTACAGCTCAAGAATTAGTACTTTTAAAAGGTTTTGTTTGTAAAGAAATAAATACGGTTTTATACGATTGTATCACTGTAGATAAATGAAAGTCTAGAGATCATTCAAATCTAGTTCTTCACAAAATTAATTTAAAAACTGTGGAAATTTATATTTATGAAATATGCGGTTTACCTACATAAACATAGAAAAAAAAGTATTTATAATAATTGCTATAATCTTCCCAAGAATACCTTTATTTTTTACAAATTAAAAATAAAAATTTGTAAGAAAATATAAAAATTCAAAATGTACAATTTCTTTTCATAATTAAAGGACTGTCTAAATTAAGAATTAATTACATTGAGAATGATTTGAAAATCCTAAATTTTTGCAAAAAAATTTAAATTGTTCTAGATGTATGGAATTATAAATTAAATAAGGAAACTCCATACTTTATTTCAAAATTTCTTTCTCTAAGCACTGTAGACAAGTTTTCTTTTTTCTAATTGAAAAACAATTTTTATTTGGAAATTCTTTTAGTTTTTAGTTTTAAAGGGTTCTATCTACTTAATTTAAAAGAAATATCAAAGGAAAATTCTTAATTGTAAGCATCTGAGCAAATTTAAGAATTTTAGGTTTCTATTTTTCTTCCCTGTTGTTTGAACAATTTTAAGCCTTACGTTTTTGCGTTATGTTAAAAAGTATGCCTTTTTAATTAGGAGATAATAAGATAATCATTTGAAGTCGCCGTAGTCTACTAAGCAGTGTGTTGGCCTATTACACGCGAGGGGATGCTTCAAAACCCAGATCAGACATCTCGAAGATAACGAAATATGAATAAAATATTTCTTCCTTAACTTCATGTCAGTAATCTTCTGGCAGTAACTCCGAAAAAATATTTTTTTATATTTCGCTTTGTTGGAGATGTCGGACCTGGGGCTTGTGAACCGCAAGCCAATACACTAAATACTAAACTACGGCGACTTCAATAGTTTTGTAAATTCTTGTCTTACACATTCTTGTCAAAAGTTTTGACTTGAATATTTCGTTATGAATTGTTTTCTCGTACAGTTCAATCTTGTGGATAATCTCTTACACTGTTATTATTGCTTATTAGAACGCTAAAGTACTTGAACTTCACTACACCGTCAAAATAGTAGTAGATTTACGATCAGTTCTACCTAATTTACCGCTGCTATTACATTCGCGTATAACTTTTCTAGATAACGCCTAATTTAGGTTAAAATTGCATACGTCATCACTACAGGATGAACAGAATAAGACTGTGCCGTTGCATGGCTAATATTAAAACATCTTATATCGAATTTCTCAACATGCTATTCGATTAAAGCAACTAACTTTTCTTTGTCTGTAGTTTTGTGCACTTGAACGAATCAATTTCTTGCTTATGCGAAGCAAATACTTCAGTTATTATACTATTATAACCTCTTTGAAATCGACATCGACACTAGTAAATTATTATTAAGTTCATAAATCTTCTCACGATCTTACTTTAGTACAAATACTTGAACTATTGTCGATAACATAACCTGAATTGTTCGAGTATCATGCATTTCAGAAAAAACTTTACGGCACACATTCAGTAATGATGGACAATAAACACCGATGTTTTAAAAAGATACAATTCGATGTTTTTTTTTTCATTCATCAACATCGATGAAACATCAATGCTTTTTTATTCGATGATACATTTTAGATACGTTTTAGAATCAGTAAAATTTCATTATCAAATTTTATATACTATAGGAGATCTAGGTTAGGTTAGGTCTGAGTGGTAGCTCTGATTTCACAAAGCTCACTTGAGCACGCATAGCGGCCCGTTGTGATGCCACGGATGAACGCAGTCCCTGTACTGACCAAGTTCCGCCAAAATCAGGGAAGAGAAAGAAGTTGGTCAGCGCAAGGGCTGCACATCAAAAGCACGACTATCCCATACTGGAAAACCAGCCAGAAAGTTTGATGAACAAAGCTATATCTTTGATATCAATAGATGATAGCTCCGTCAAGCTGACAAGAAATGGAGAGCCAAATAGCCTATATCTACACCTAGAGAGAGACGGGCATTGACAAAGAAAGTGGATAACAGTCTCCTCTTCCTCAGCGGATCTGCATCCACGGCAGAAATCGTTAAATGGGAGCCTCATTCTCTCCGCGTGTCTACCCATAACGCAATGACCTGTAAGCACGGCCACTGAAGTTGAGATGACGTCACGACCAAGACCAAGTAATTGGTTGGTGCGCCTTCTATCCATCAAGGGCCAGGTGAGTCTAGCTATGGAGCAGGACTCCTCATTGACCCAGGATAGGTTGGCGTCCCGAGAGAATTTCCTCGCAATGTCTAACTTGACCGAGGCAAGTGGCATTCCCAGTTCAATTGAAGAGGATTCCGGAAGAAGCGCACCAGCTCTGGCGAGCTCGTCGGCCCTACAGTTTCCCGGAATGTTACTGTGCCCGGGGAATCACACCAGTGAGACACTGGAGACAAGGAACGTACTTTGAGACCTGCCAGGGTTTTAACGGGACGGGGGCGGCTGTAGCCCTAGCCTAGAGCCGTTCACACTGCAGGTTTCACCCCGGTGCTACCTTGCATACACAACTAGATCCAGAAAGCTACAGCCACCAGCTCAAGGCAATCAAATCAGAAACAGGGGGGAAGAGTGGTCAGAAGAAAAGGGTCGTGCCAAAAGGGGTGGGCTCAGCCATAGTCACCCCGGCTGAGAGGGAGGTGTTTATTGACTCCCCAGTCTAAATCCGTAGTGTTTTGTTGAAGGGCAGGGCCACCTCTAGCAGGATGTGACGATGTCAGGCACTAACGGTCTTGATAGGGTAGAGGCTGAAGGCTCCGAGGGAGCTATGATCGCATATCCCTATCCTGCGGAAACCGCTTGGCCCCATAGGCGATCTAAGTAACAAACAAATTATTCCTCAATTTTTGTTATAAACTTATTTCAACTAATCGAAAATAAAAGCTGCCAAATACCATATATTTTGGTGACATATTTTTGCTAATGATATTAAGTTTCCTAGAACAAATCATTATTATATGTGATAGTTTTCTAAGCCAAACGTATTTATTACTAGGGTATATAAAAATTTTTATATTTTAACGTTTAATCTCTATTTACATTCTGCATATGATTATGTTCCCGTATTTTGTTTTTTTAAAAAGTACATTTTTGGAGGTGGATGATTTGGTATAAGCGGCGTCGTGGGATCCGGTCGTCTGATGGATTTAAGACAGTTGCATAAAGTAACGAAAACTAAAAATTTTCAGACTGTGGTAAAGATAATTATAGACAAAAGTATGGTAAGCTGACAAATCGATTGGCTAACAGCTCTATCTTTAAGTGTCCCCTGGACTAAGTAATATAACTTTGTACTCGACATAATGTTTTAAAAATGGTACCGTTCTGAGGTATACAAATGGATTTAAAACATATAGTGGGACAAGGGGTTTATGCCAACGAAAAACTTACTTAATTCAGGTCAGGAAGTATGTGGCAGTACTATCTGACAGTCTTAGCTTGAAGTTTTCGCATGAAGTTGAGACCATGTGGGCAGAAAAAATAGAGTCACCATCTGCTTGATCGCAGATCTAGATGCGATTCTTGGCAATGAACAGGTAGATGAGCACGCAGAGGGGTGGAATTCCACGACGCCGATGAAGACAGATCCTCGCTGCAGAACAGGAAAAGGAGTTTGGAAAGTTCTACTCTGCAGTTGATAAGTAGGTGAGACTCTCCTCAAGCGAGACTAATTTAAGACAATCTAAATTTTAAGATTTTTGTGCCTTGCATTAAATATAGACTAAAAATATTATCGGGAAGTGGAGACTCAAAGAACATAGTACGGAATAGAAATCAGTTCCAGCCCAATATGTAATTTACGTGATGAGTAGAAAGAATCACTGAAAAACATAGTTGGCACCTATGCGGCGATTATACTTTTCAAAAGGACCATGTGTTTCCCTTTGCATGTTGAGTACTGACACCGAACTGCATCGTGAAGATTAGGCAAAAGGATTGGGAGAGATGTTAAAGGGATACCCAATATAAGGGCAGTGAAATAAATCGCCATGTCGCAGTACTCTAGTACCTCTACGTAACAATAATGAATTCATGAAAAACATAGATATTTTTTGTGAAAAATTAATATAGCATCGATGCATCTTTGCGATGCATTCATGTTATTTTTTAATGTCCATCTTTAATATTCAGTAATAATATATTATAATAATTTTTACAGATACGTATTTTCGTCAAAGTCTCTAAAAAATGCTTTTGTTAATTTATTAAGGGCCTAATTTCCTAAAGCACTACGCCTCACTTCACCCTGCGTTTATTAATTTAGTATTTTATAAAACACATTAATATGACACGTGATTGTTTGCGTTTGAAACACTTATTGTTACGTTATTTAAAAACAATGTATAGAATTTGAAATTTTGTAAAACGTATAACCTGAAAAAAATGTCATTCAAAACTTCAAACCTAACACGTAAATTATTCAGGCGTTTTGTGTTTTTTATATAAAGGGTCCGCCAAATAACCTTTTTTTAGAAAATGCTTTAAAACAAAACTACTGAATATTTTCTCAAATTTCTTTTTTTATTTGAAAGTACAAACCTTCCGGTTAATAATGGAAAATAATTTCATTCAAATGGCTGCCTCGGCTGGCCATGCAGTAGCCTACTCGATCGGTCCAATTTTTAACCACATTATCGATTGTGTGCAGCTGTATTTCACCAATGCACTATAGGCAGAATGACCAGTTTTTGAGGCAAAAAGTCCATTTTTGAAGTAAACAATTTTCAAAAAGTAATGGTGACAAATAAAATATAACATTTGGGAATAAAAAAGTGCAAAATATTAGAAACAGGTGGCAACACATAATTTGACATCAAGCTCTCAAAGTTGAATGTTCTTTGTTTGTTTTGTTTTCATACATTTGGCGCCAAAGTAATAAAGAAAACAAAAGTGTGACAAACAAAAAGTCTTCAGCTTATTAATTTATTGTAAAATGGAAAATAATCAAAAAGGTATGTAAATATAGATTTTTGTCAAAAAAGCATAAAATTATTTTTATACTACATAATTTGTATCGTTAAAGTGTGTGTGTGTGTGTGCGTGTGTGACGTCTTTTTTATGTAATTTTGGTGATCGTTGGTGTGTTCCATGGAGTAGTACTTTGTTTATCGAGGCGTATTCACTGAACTATTTATATGTTTAGAAAGGTATTGATGTGTACTTTAATGTGTTAATAATTCTAACTGCTCATATCTGCTACCCTGTACAAAATTTACGATTTTAGATTGCATACAAATCAAAAATGCGCAAATAGTTAATTTTTGGTTGGAAAATAATCGAAATGCTACCACTGTTATTAATTGGATTTGTGATAAATTTCAAAAGAAATCTAGTGAGGACTGCATGATAGCTGTTAGAAAAAAATATCAATTTTTGTGCACGTGCTAACCAAAAGTGGATCGCAAACCGCAGAAGCCGGATTAGATTCGAAAAAAGTGAAAAATTGTGGTTATCTGGTATGACTGAGCTTACTTTAACACACAGTGATGTCGCAACCAAAAAAGGTCGCCCCAGTGTTAGATATAGCGAAGGAAGTGTGCGGCAAAAACGAAAACTTGCTTCCGTAGTCTCGTCAGCATGTCTCGTCATGATTAATGTTTTTTAACTTTAGTTGGATTAAATCTGGAAGACGCTTTGAACTAATTCAATTTTTTAAGTCATACAACTAAATATTTTTACTTATTTACGGAATATGATAGAAAATGAAGTTAAAAATCTATATTTTTATAAAGTATTAATTATGAAAATAAAAATATTATCTCTACCAAACTTACTTGTCGATAATGGCCCGCCCACTTTTAGGTGGGCATGGTGGTAAGTGGAGTAACTTTACATTCTTACTAAAGTTTTAAAATTAAATATTAAAAGCAATCTTAATAATTAAACTTCAAATTATTTCAAGTAATATTTTTTACTTAGATGTATTGGCACATTCCTCTAAAAGTGGGCGTGGCAGTTGCCGATCGTCATGAAATTTTTACTGTACTTTTTGATTGACCTAATAGTCAGATGCACAAAATTACAAGCGTCTAGCTGCTTCGGGTGATTTATTGCCTCAAAAACTGGTCATTCCGCCCAAAGTGCATTGCTGGCCAATCATTTTTAAAAAATATACATATTTTGTGTAAAGCGCAACACACATTTATAATGGTTTTTGATTTCTCTGGGCTATAGTGTAATCCCCGTTCTCCAATAAGACAACTAAATCAGTTTTTTAAAACACCGTAACATCACTCGATGCAATTACGGGCCTTGGTCAATGTGGTGTTGAATTTTATTTGGGCATCAGTTGAAGGGTTTCTGTATGGAGTGAGTAAATGTGGTAAGCACTGATATCCTCCATCGCCTATAGATAGATAGATAAATAGATAGATATACAAAATGTGTTCCTTACCTAAGAGCCATGTGTTTCTCTTTCCGTTAAAAAAAAACCTTGTTTTAGGTACTCATTTGCTGCACTCGATGACCAAATAAATGAGTCGTGATTTGCCCCTGGATGTCGGGAGTCAACATATCTGATAACTAAATCGGAATCGCAAATCTATGAAAATTATTTGATTCTATATGTATAACAATTGCAAAACATCAAAAATTTTATGATATTCTTAGCTTCATAGCATTGAGGCTATAAAAACCTTTACGGTTATATATATATATATATATATATATATATTTTTATATGTGTGCCGTCCACACAGCCAATAACTCCTGGCATATTAAATTTTTCATAAAATTTTGGTTAAATTGATCTTTCCTCGTCAGGACGAAGGTTAAATTGCACCCATTTACTACACAAATGATTCTCCAAAATGCCTAAACATTCGTTTATGACTTCATAAACTTTCGTTTGAGACAACGATGACAGAAACTCGTTACCAATTCCTTTTTGATAACCTCCGGTAGCGAGAAAGCGCAAAACTGTAGCCAATTTGATTTTGTTGCTTATTGCTGTACCTCTAAATGTTTTTTTCATATGAGCAGAAATCTCATCTAGGATAAATTTAAAAGTTTCCGTACTCATCCTAAAATTTTGTATAAATCTGCGATACATGAACACTATTAATAACATGCAATAGAAAATATGTTTACTTACTCATTGTTTGGCATATCCATGAAATCATTTTGAAAACGCATTTTGCGTTTCGTAATGTTCATTTTCTGGGAAGCATCTTCGTCTTCTGATGATGACGATTGTTAAAAAATTGCACTAAACATCTCTAGCAAAAGGCTTAGCTACTTATTGGATTTGCACATAACTGATATTTTAATAACTTACCAATTCGAAATTTATATTATAATTTAAACGGTTTTAATAAATTTTTTAAAATTGTATTTTTTTTAATTATTTATTTGACAATAGAGTTGCTGAATCGCATTAAAATACATATTTTAAGAAAAATAGTTATTAATTGTATAAAGGTAGGCAACCATAAAAACGTAATGCATTGAAAATTCAAGTGATAAACGTAACAATCAAACGCAATGTCGTAGTGATATACAAAATTAAATATTTTTGGCTCTGCGTTCACCTTTATCGGTGAAGTGTAAGTGACGCGTTCAACGCAGGGGATTTACAAAATAAGGACCTAAATCTTTATTATTGATTGCAAACAAATATATTACACCCATAATATTCTTTTTTATTATTTTGAGTTGCACTGTTATTGTTTAATCAAATATTTGAAGTAACCAAAAAGATATTTTCTACTTTTTAAAATTAATCATGCTACCAGCTATAAAAAATATGTACTTCTAATTCTTCTGAGCATTACATTTACATACATACATGCATATATCAAGTTTCAGTAAAATCCAAGACTAACACATACATACATATGTAAAAGCTTATCAGGCTTTCTAAATAAGTTTCCACTCTTTTTTAAGGAAAATATGACAATTAATTAACATACACTTTCTATTGTATATTTAATAATTATTGATGTAAAGTTTTCTCAAATTGTTAAATTTGTGTATTATAAATTATTTCGCAATTAATGTTGTTTATTTTATTGGTTTTGAAAATTATTTACTTGTCATTTTTCTATATTTTTCTGTTCTTCAAAATTGTTTTAAGTTGGCAAAGAATAATAAATGATATCGATTAATCGAAAATCGATTCAAAAGATCTTTATTCAAATGCGACATTCTGAATGTTTCGATGAGGTTCTCGTTCATTACAAATTTTTAAATTATCTCTCCTTACTTAGCCTGAAAAATTTCAACTTAATTGTAATGTGTATGCGTTTATTTGATGATATTTAAATTACAAAATTTTTTTGTAACTTTGATAAACTACTGCTTCTCGCTCTAGACTTAATGTAAACTAAAACTCAATTTTTGTTTTAAGAAACTTTCAAATAATGTAATATGGAGGAAAAGATGGAAATAAAATTGTTAAGATGCAGAGAGTCTATAGAAATAATCCTGATGATGAAAATTCTCGTTAAATAGTATGTCCAAGACCTTCCATTGTCCTTAGATTTATTTCTAATTTATTAAATTTTGTTCAAAAACAATTTAAATGTAAAATTTGTAGCATGATTCAATTTTATAGTTATTTTACATATTGCTTGAGCTTATAAATATGTATGTTAATGTGTATGGGAAACGGACATCTGCACGAATTTGTTTCACATGCATATGACCGCATAGAAAAATGAACACATTTCATTTAGTATTTTTTTTTACTTGTTGGGCTTGTAATTGTTTAAAATTGACAAGTGTGACATTTTTACCCTACTATATACATACATACATATATCATTTTGTTGACTCCAAATAATTTCGTAAAGCATATCGCTACAAATACGTTCTATACAAATAGCAAAATATTTTTAGCAACAATTTTTTAATGCAATAGTACACTAGGCGACAATTGAATGTTTTTAAAATTATCATAAAATTGCAATGTATTAAAGGATAAAAACTTGTTGTAAATTTAGAAAAGTATTTCACACCCGACAAGTGTAAGTAAAAAAATTGCATTCATGTTTTATTTCGATTTAATTACTTTTCAGTATAAAGTTATACAGTATTCTTTATAGTTTGTGTTTCCATCTTTATTTTTAATGAAAGCGCGAAGTTGATTCGGTATACAAATACGTACTGTTTATGGAGCAATCCTTGGCCATTGATATCGTAATTCTTTACCAAAAGGTTGTGATGTTAGTCCTGTTGTTTAAACATATTTTAGTGTCCAGACTTATTCACAAGTGCTCAATAATTTTGGAACCCTATTATTTAAAAAAAAATAATTTGCAATGGATATTGTACTATACATAATTACATACATAGTTTATCCATTTATATATACATAAATATATTCTTATACTATATATTTATATTTATGTTCTCTTTTTTCTTTGGTTTTTAAGTACAAAGCGTTAAAACCCTTTTCTAAAAGAATCCTTCATCTCTTCTAATTACCAGCCTTTTCATTTAGGTGAATATGAATTTGTCGTAATTGGAATGAAATCCTCTTATTGTACATCCTGACACAATAGGCTTGAACTAAACTTTGCTAGTATTCGAAGTTAATGTACTAGTTGTTCTACAATATATGTACATATAGGTATAAAATTTATTTTATAAAAATTATCCTTCGTAAGGCAAATTCTATTTACCTATGTATACGTAAATGCTGAAATGGATAGGAAATTCATAAGCAAGTATTGTAAATATTATTTGATAACCATAAGGGCAATTTTTTGGTGTTGTTGCAAAAGTTAAAACTTACTGATTTTTATCCACTTAGAGAGTAACCGGTAGTGTTTCCTTTTGCGAAATACCCAATCAAATTAGGAGTTTCGGCCTCTGACTAAATACTCCTTGGTAATGTCATACGTCTATTATGATGTTCTATCTAAAAATTGATAGAACACCACGATAGACAAAACACAGTCGACCAAGCTATAAAATGAAAGATTTCTAAAAACAAGAATATGTTCAACCAACTAATCAATAACAAATTATATGTTATATAAATATCATTACGCATCAATAAATATTGGACAAAGGTATGAAATGCATTTAAATTCAAAAGAAAGAATTCAAATATGAAAAATGATTGATGATAGCACAAAAATAAAAAAACTAGGTCAATTCTTTACTATAATCTGGATAAAGCCGTTTGAATAACACTCAAAAATTATAAAATAGTATAAGGGATAAGTAAGTGCAACGAAAATTTTATAGCCAAACATACCATGTTATTGCGAGAGTTTTCCCATGACTATATGTGCACCTGCTAAATCTGAACTAATCAGAGAAACATAATATTTGATCGTAGATTTTTTAGTAACAACGAGTGAGTAACAACGATTGAAAAATAAATAATTTTAGGGTATTGGATTCTAGAGCTGTGCGTCTAAAAAGCGACCTAGTAGATAGCCTATGCCCAAATTCAGGTAGCTGTGATACCACCAAGCGGCTATAAATATTTACTATAATTGGTTCATTCAAATTTCACAACGCCATCTCATGCAATCAAACATATGTATTTTCCTATATACAGTAAATTCATATATGTACATGATTGCCTATTACATACATACATAAGTATATACGTCCAAATGTAGGAGTAAAAAGCTAAATTAATAAATTTTTACAAATTATGTTAAGGTTATTTCACTTTTATAACTACGTACATGTATTTCTTATTACTACCTTACCTATTTCTGTATTAATATATGTACATACATACATATATAAACATTTATACCATATATTTATATAGATATGTACATATATATGCACATACATATACATACACACACGTAGACAAAAGAAATATGTACAAATATGTATGTATATACATTATCTATTTATTGTCTACATGTGTGTATGTCTAAATAGTCTCTTGGAGTGATATCGGAACTTCGTGCAAGAGTATTATGCCTGTGGGGACTTTGGAAGCCAAATCACATGTTCACGTTAGCAGCCGTACAATGTTGGAAGTAGTGACCATTAGAAATGTTTAATTCTTCCGAACTAAATTAAGATTCATTAAAATTCAGAAATAAATTAATATAATAAGTATAAAAATTTTAATTATTTATACGAACTGTAGCTACAAATTCATGAAATTGCTAAAATGTATTGGGGTACTAAGACTTTTGCTGTCCACTGTATATTTATATAATAAATATATAAATAAGATATATATAATACATATACATATTATATAATATATATGCATAAATATATATATAAAATATATATATAAAATATATATACATATGTATATAATATATGTATATACATATTATACATACCTGTAGGTATATATTTCTGTAATAATAATTGGTCATTACAACCCTTCAGTCAGGATTACGACCTAGTTTCTCACACCACTTATGTTGTGTGTGTTAATTTTATACATGAGTGTATAAACAGATTTTTTTAGAGACTTTTCATGGCATTTCCTGGATTTTCGTCTAATAAGCCAACACACTACACACTAGACTACGGCGACTTCATTTCTGTACATACATAAGATATAAATAATATATTTACATAATATGTATATAATATATGTATATACCTAAATATATACATATATAAAATATATATACATATATATGTACATATATAGATATATACATAAACAGTGGTGGCCACGAATTTAAGACACGACATATGACTGACTTAGTTGTGATAATATTTACAATCCTGTAATATCAAAATTGATATTCTTTATTCTTCTATGTACTCTGTAATATTAAGAAAAAGTACCATTATTTTATTTTGTTTCTTTTTACATTTTGTTGCTTTTTGATCATATTATTGTAAAAATGTTTATTTGAAATTGGCCACGAATTTAAGACATTTCTGAAATATCTGGTTCTTAAGTGATTTTTTGGTGTTTTTTTAAGCTAAACGTTGAGCAACGAATGTTTTATTTTATTTTATGTTGGAATACATAGAAATATTTAATTACAAATGGTCAGAGGTACTTGGAATACCGATGCCGAGCGAAAACTGATACAACTAAAATTTGATGGAAAAATAATAATGGAGATATCCCAGCTGCTTAAATGATCTATATGTAAGATTTACAACGTGCTGGAACACCTCAAGCAACATGGTACCACCAAAAATGTCAAACAGCAACCTAGAGCCCGAAAAACCACACCCTAAAGTAGCTATAATAATCCTTTCGCGAGCTCAAGTAAAATAAAAAATAAAATTGTATTGGATTTTGGCATCGATATTTCGTCTAGGGCAATAAGCAGATGTCTAAATGAGAAAAACTTGCGTGGGTGTATTGCACAACGTAAACCACTTGTGTCAAAAAATATCAAATCCCGACTAGCATTTTGTCTTGATCTATATAATATGTAAATAAAAATTCTCAACCAAGTATAGGTAGCAAAATATTATTACTTTTTCTTCCTGATATTACTAAAATCTTAAGAAAAATATCATGGACCTAAAATATTTTTGATAAGATGTAAAAATTATCACAAATGTATAAATAAAACGTCGTGTCTTAAATTCGTGGCCACCACTGTATATGTATATACATATACATATATATTTAATACATAATATAATAATATTTATATACTATATATATATACATATACATATATTTAATATACATATACAGTATGTGGAAAAAATAAGTTTCCAATAGCATACTTAAAATGCTGGAAGCTTTGAGTACTGGAAAACTGTTCTGTACTGCATTTTTATAACGTATTTATTCCATTGATCATTTGTGAAAAAATTTAGAATTTTTTCTCTTTAAATAAAATAACGGTAGATTAAATTCTATTTTATAAAGACATGTGACATTGAAATAATAAGTTTCTAGAAGAATATTTTAACTAGCAGTTGCTTATTAATTGTGGGTTATTTAAAATTTTCGCTAAATTTAGTTGTAATTGTTTACATTTAACAACTATTAAGGTAATATTTTTCCAAATGTGTAAAAACTTCATTTTTTGAATAATTTTTATGGTTTTCTAAACATTGGCAGGAAATATTAAAATTTGGCAAAATAATGAGTAAATTCAAACAATTGACAACTGAAGAACGCAAAGTAATTGTTAATCTGTATAAAGATGGCCATAACTTACGTTATATTGGGCAAAAATTTGGCAAGTCTCATACAGCAGTCCGTAAAGTCATTGTTGCTTACGCGAATGAACACAGACTTTGCGCTAAAAAGAGACCAGGACGCCCTAAAATAACAAGTGCTAGAGTTGACAGAAGAATCCTCGAAATTTCAGAAGCAAATCCCCTAACTTCCTTACGTTAGTAAAATCAAAATGAAGAAAAGAATGCAATTTTACGAAGAACATGTTTTAAAACCGCGAGAATTTTGGTATAAAATTTTATGGACTGATGAATTAATGATAAGACTAAAATATTCCCATGGTATGGTTCACGTTTGGCGAAAGGCAGGTGATGCTTTATCTTATAAATGCAATTTACCCACTGTAAAAGCAGTGGAGAGAGGCTTAATGATTTGGGGCTGTCTCTCCGCTAATGGCACTGGTGAAATAGTAGTACTAGAAGGAAAAGTAAACGCATCGGTTTACTTAAAAATTTTAGAAGAATACGCTATACCAGAGGGAAATCGCTTAATAGGTGAACATTTTGTATTCCAACAAGACAATGCCCGTATTTATACTGCCAAAAAAGTTGTGGAATACCTTTCGGAGAAAAATATAACTATTTTAAAGTGGCCACCTCAAAGCCCAGACCTCTCTCCAATCGAGAATGCTTGGGCTATGCTAAAAATTCGTATTGCTGAGGAGGCACCACAAAACTTGAGCCAACTAAAGAACAGTATCATTTCAAACTGGAAAAAATTCGTTCAGAAGAATGTCTAAAGTTAATAGACACTATGCCAGATCGACTTGCTAAAATGTCACTTCGTGGCGGTGGTCACTGCGGTTACTAAATAAAATGGAAACTTATTTTTTCTACATTGTTATCCATATTCCCTAAAATAATTTCGTCCGACAGTATTAAAATATTTTGTTTGTTAATATTTTTTATATTTTATGTTAACTGAAATGAATTCTATAATTTGAATAAAAAAAATCTGAAAAAAACACAAACACTAATCTAACAAGCGTTTTTATATTAATTGTTCCTTTGGAAACTTATTTTTTCCACATAATGTGTATACATTTTGTGTTCTTGTCCCTTACCGATTCTTTACATTTTCTTTTTTTATAGGTAGTTACACTCCCCTGAAATAGGAATTGTTCCGATTTTACACCGCTTTTTACGTAAAAATTACACACCAATTGTAATGGTCTTTGGTAACGAAATGGCAGTTGTCTCTGTCATTCTTATTACAGTTTAGTTGAATTTGTTGTTGTTCCATACCTTGTTTCTTGCTTTTGAATCACTCATTCCAACACATTAAATTGAACCTCCCGGCAAAAGAGAGACAGCAATACTTTCGCTGTGCGTGCGTTCATTCGTGCGCATTGATGTTTTCATGTTTGAAAGATGTTTTCTTTTTTTATAATAATGGTTGGTTGCTTTGTGGGTTGTATTTATGTAAGAAATTTATTTACTTGTGAGGATGGCTGCATTAATTTTAAATAAACATGTATATATATGCGTTTTACTATGTTTCTTTCTCTCAAGTTCTTTCGCTGAGCAACTGGATGCGTGTACACTTTTTATGTGTAACATTTCCCAAACTTTAGATTTTTCTCAGCTGTAATGTATAGTTTTTTGTCTTTATTTTCCTACCCCTTTTTGGTCGTTTAACACTCCTAGTGAAAACAATATTGCAATGAGTAGTAAATTTCATTACACTGTCAATTTCAAATCTGTTCGCAAACAAGCTCTTAAATCTTAACCACATTTTTACAATTTCGATATGCTTGGTCTGCAATTTTTCTAGATATTTACATATGTATGTAGGAGTTAACACAAGGCATAAAAAATTTATGTATGTCCTAGAAGTTTTTAATAACAATTTAAAATAATAAGTCATATTTTCTGTTTGTAGAAAATGATAAACTATTACAGATCACTCACAGTTTTAAAAAACAATGAAAAATATTTGCTAATATTTATTTTGAAGATCGTAGTTGTAGTGCATTTAATTATAAAGTTACAAAGGTTAATAATCATTTACGTTGGATGGGAAGGCCTAGTCCATTGTTCCATTTTACTAGTATAGTTAAACCGTATGCTATCAGCCAAAGACTGTATTATTCACCATCCGAACTGTTCTAATTTTGGCTTATTTTATTATTATTTCTTATTTTCTACTGTGATAAACTTGAAAAACTTGACTAAATTTTATAGCCATAATCGTGGAAATTTCGTTGATTTTAAAACCACGAGTTCTAATTTAGAAAATACATACAATTGTCAATATTTACTCTATTCTCTACTCTCTGTTAGTTTTTGGATTAACATGTGTCAAAATATCTGAATTACTCGCATATAATTTGAGGAACATTCTGTTTCTACTTTCCTAGATATAGGATGTAATGTATGGAGAGGTCACATGCAATCTTAGATTAAAAAAATATATTTATCATTATTCACGCCATGATTACAAAATACTATAAAGGTTGTGGTTTTTCTGTTTAAAAATACACATAATAATACATGTTAGTGCATTTGGCTTGACCAATTTTCAGGAGAAAGTAAGCTATTGGAAGTAAAACTTAACACTTGTATGCATTTCATTGAAAAGGGAAATATTTCTATAATTTCTTATCCCCGTCATTCAATATATGTAAATGTAGATACATGTCTATAAATTGTTTATAGAACTATAACTAACTATAAAATGTTTAATTGCTCATTGTTCAATGATTTCCTAATTTTTTTATATTTTCCATCCGTCATCGAAACAGATATGTTGTTAAATGAAATTAAATCTCTTTTTAATCGACATATTTCTTCAGGTTCGAAATTATGACATGGTCTTTCGATTCTAAACCCAAAGGATAAGGCAGAGGATCACCAAATTCGTGACCTAATTCAAAACTAAACGACGTATCTTCAAATTTTGACAAGAGTCAAATGCCTGTTAAATGCAGCAAAAAGCACGAAATTATTGGTCTACTCGTAAATGGAATGAAACTAAAGAGATCATAAAAGGAGACTTATAATGGTTCAAAACTCTAATATTGCTAAGATGCAAACTGCAGTACTAAATGGATTGAAAAAAAAAATAAAATTTAGGTGCGTGTATTTTCTTAATTCATTTTTTTATTTTAATTCTCTTCTTCTCTTGCAGTCTCCATCAGATGTTTAATCAAATGTATTTTTGATTTTTACAACTTTAAAACTGCGACATTTGAAGAATATTTGGTCAGTTTTTAATTTTAGAAAATTTCGATAATAATCATTAGTATTCATTGTATTAATTGAAGTAGGTATGCACATCGAACATTTATTGACTAATTTTAGTTAAAAAAATTATTGCTTAAAGTATTGTTTGACATATTTTTTCTAAATTCAATTTAAATTGAACTACTTAATTATATATGTATGTATGTATGTATTTATATATTTTTCTTATTATATTATTAACACTTTTCGTTCATTACCATTTTCGAATTTCGTACACTGCAAGTGTTAGTCGGTTTATTTTTTTTTCCCTTAATTTTTTTTCTTTCTTTATATTCAACTATTTAAGTTTGTTGGTTTATATATTTAATGTTCGTCGTGTACGTGTGTTTGTGTATCTTTTTTCTCTTTCGACAGCCATTCATGCCTGCTTATTCGTTCGAGCATGCACATGCATCTCTTTTCATATTGACTGCTGTGGTTCCATTTGTGTATGGAAAGGTGTGTGTCAGTACTTTTGTTACTATGGATGGGTGTATTATTGTTTTTATTTTCCTTGTTGTTCCATTCATCGTCTTGTTTTCTCCACTGAATTTTGTCGTTATCGTTGCCGTTGTTGTTGTTGGCATTTATGCTGTGTGCGTAAGTGTATTTGAGGCGGTATGTGTATGGTTGTCTATTTTTGTTGGCTTTTACGTTGTGTTTAGTTATTTCAACCGTACTCCGAAATATATGAAGTACTTTTTGGCACGTTTGTTGGGATATTTTTTCGCATGAGAGCTCATTAACGTTTCGCTTCGCTAAGTGCACTGTACACTCGCATACATTGAATGTTGTCGACAACATTTTGTTGTGAATTCGTCTGCACATATACACTGCAATAACAAAAAGTTATTATAAAAACAAGAAAAAGAAATAACAACACAACAATAAAAAAAATAAATAAAAAATAACAGGCATAAGCAAAGAAAAATTAACTGTCGCAAAACCAGAATTTAGAGTAATGTTTTAATTAAAAAAACAACGTGTCACCCGCTATAACGTAAGACTACCGGTCATAGCACGAGTCACACACATGTTGTACTGGAGTTGAAACTACTGTCATGTGCCAACAGCCTGGTTTACGTAAGAGTAAATATATCTCTGATCTTAACTGAATTGCACGGTATTCCAGGAGCATTATTGAACAATGAACCTGACATTTTATGTGCTCGGTTGTTAATTTTTTCCCTTTTTTTCTCGTACTCTCTTATACAAACAGACAACGATCAGCGTTCGTGTATTGCATACTCATATTTGTGCTATCGCTAATCGAGCATGAATCACAAATTAAAGCAATTAATTAAAACTTAAGAAAAAAAATCAAATAAAACAAACGAAAACCAATAGTGACAAAAAAAATACAAATCGAAAAGAACAAATCAAAATGAATCGTTTGTGTAAGAAATTTGTTTAGAAATAAAATAAGAAACCAAGAAAATATAAAAGCGATAATAATTTTAATATTAAAGGTAAAATAATAAACTTATGTGTTTTAAATAAAAAAAAATAATTTAAGAAAAGGAAACGAAAACAACAAACCCGCCGTATATCTATTAATAATGATTGTGATTTAAATGAATGAAGTGAAAAAATATCTATAATTATTTACTTGCATACACACACACAAAAAAATTCTCACAGATACATATATGTATCACAAAGAAATAGTAATAAAATATTACATTTTGTAAAGCATATGTTTAAATGCATTTAATTTCACGTTGTGCTGATTTATTAAATAATACCTATAAGTATTGTTTTTTTTTACAAATCAAACGAATAAATAAATAAATATACATACATACATAAATAAATATACATATAAATATATATATATATATATATATATATATATGTATTTATATATATAAATTAAAATTATAATAAAATAAATGAAACTATTTTTGTAAAATCATACATACATATGTAGTATGTATAAACAAAACTGTAGGCGTATTCGAATGGATATTTATGCATATGTAATTTATTAGGTGTGTCGATTTAAAGCATATTAAATCAAAGGTAAAATTCTGAAAATCGTAAAGTGAATTGTGTTTGAAAAATAAAACTTTGTATCCAATGATGATGCTAACAACTGAACACATAATGCATGGCCATGCCTCATCGGTCAGTCAAAGTGCACTATTCGGTTGCTCTACCGCTGGGCATAGCGGTATTAACCAATTGGGCGGTGTTTATGTCAACGGCCGGCCACTTCCGGACTCTACCCGCCAGAAGATAGTAGAGCTTGCCCACTCTGGAGCTCGGCCATGTGATATATCGCGAATTCTTCAAGTATCTAATGGTTGCGTTAGCAAAATTTTAGGCAGGTAAGTACTTTAATTTCTTTGATAGGAATATGTAAATAATTTCGCTTAAAGCATTGTCTCATCAAACTGTACAGTGTGATTTTCGTATTACAGTTTGACATTTAATAATGTCGAATAATAATAATATCGTACAGAAATATTTCTATTAAAAATGATACATTAAGTAAAGCCGCCTCTAATGACTGTTCATTAATGTATGTCGTTGACTGAGCTAGTCATAACTACTAATATAATTATAAATATAATATAAAAGTAAAATATAAAAATGACATATTATTTATATTTTGCTTAAATATATGATCAGTCTGTGCGCCACCAAAGTTGGAAACTTGCGGGCTTTTTGAAGGTCTGTTGCCTCCAGTTTTTTCTAGACTTTTTTTATGTTTATTTATTTACAATATATAAATTTTTTTACTATAATAAACTAGTATAATACATATTTACATATGTATATACAATGTTGGATTACGGCGGGCAAAAAATAATTTTAACAGCACTTTTATTTTACTTTATAAATTCACTTCTTTATTTATCAATAAATTTACTAAAAAGAAAACTTAAGAACACGAGCTTTAAAATTTTATTAATTTTTGCCTCGTCCTTTTATGTCGAAATCCAACTCTATAAATGATTTACTTTTTCTTTAATATACTCCAATTTTCTTAATTTCTTACGTTATGGGTGCAAAACTAACCGTTACTTCGAATTGGAGTATATTTTCTTAATTTGTTACGCGTCGAGTGCAAAAGCAACCGTTAATGTAAAAGAGAACATTCGTAAATAATACAATGTGAAATGTACAAAAGTATGTAACTTTAAATTTAACATTAAAAGAGAAACATTAATAAAGATATGATCGAAACAAATTTAAGCAATAAGGAAAATTTTTAAACCGCTGTGGGCGGCGGCAACATTCCCTCACCCGTAAGCGAACTGTGGGTCAGCTTGCTTATGATCATTGCTGACGTCCAAAACAGCTATCTTCGTCACTGGTCTTTCCATGATACCAAACTGCGTCTTAATCGTCGCCCTCCGAACTTGACCATCTTCTGCAACTACGGTGTCGATAATTTTGGCTTTTGGCCAACATCTCCGGGGAAGATTTTCGTCTACGATGATGACTATGGCGCCGATTGTGACTGGTGGTACTTTGGCAAACCATTTGCCCCTACGAGCTATTATTGGGGTGTACTCCTTAAACCACCTTCGCCAAAAGTGGTCGGCAAATGATTGTGTTTGATGCCATCGTTGACGTAGGCTTTCACTATTTTCAAAGAAAGGTTTATAACCATCGCACGAGCCAAGTAGTTAATGATTCGGAGTTATGGCTTCATCATCTTCGTGATCTACCGAAACGAAAGTTAAGGGACGGGAATTAATTATTAATTCTATCTCGCACAGTGCATTTTTTAAAGTTTCGTCGCTGAAGTTGAGTTTGGGGTATAAGGTATATAAAACGCTCTTTATTGACCTTATGAGCCGTTCCCAGGCTCCGCCCATATGAGGGGCAGCAAGGGGATTAAATATCCATTTAGTTTTATCAAATTTTAGCGATATACCGGTGTAATCTATTTATTTTACTTGTTCACTGAGTATTTTTTCGGCTGCCTTAAAGTTCGTGCCATTGTCTGTATATCTCGCGGGGTACTCCACGTCTGGCGACAAAGTTTCGGATATAGAGAATACATGAACTGGTGTCCAAGCTGTAAGAAATTTCTATATGTACGGCACGAACCGTGAGGCATGTAAATATTACTCCCCATCGCTTTTCTCGTCTCCTACCAGCGGATACAGCTAGGGGACCAAAGTAGTCTATGCCGACAAACGTGAAGGGTCGTTGAAAGGCATCTAGGCGGGCCGCTGGTAAAACTGCCAGTTGTGGGGGCTGTGGCACAGCTGCATTGTTCTTACATACCTGGCATAACGTACGCACTTTTCTATAGAGGACACGTAAACGAAAAATATAAAACTGGCTTTTAATTTTGTTGATTACTGCTTCATGAAACTGATGATGAAGACTCTCGCGAAATGAGCGTACTATGAGAAATGTGATGTGATGGTTAGTTGGTAACACGATTTCGTCGTCGTGATTATTAAGACGTTTTATTCGGCCACGGCATCGTAGAATTTCGTAACTGTCTAAGTAGACGTTCAATGGGTATAACTTACTTGTTTTTTCGATGTTCGCTCCGTACTTGAGCGCAGCAATTTCTTGATTGAACTCGGTTTGTTGCGCTACCTTAAATAGGAAACGCTGTGCTTGTTGAACCATATCGAAATTTACTTCGTTAATACCAATAACTCTTTTTTATATTTTTTACTTTATATAATATAGCTTTTTCCAATTCGAAAAGTACTCGACGTTGAGATAATTGAAATCATCGAAATTCCTGTTGATAATTAAGAAATGACGTCTTATTTCGGAAGTATCAATATCAATATATCAAGGAGATATCCTTTTGTGTGGTTACTTTCGTTGCAAAATCTGCTGGGTTCGTTTTGGTTGGTACCCACCTCCATTCACTTATGTTTGTATGCTCCAAAATTTCACCTACTCGGTGCATAACAAATTGTTGTAGATTTCTTGGGTCCATACGTAACCACTGAAGCACGGTTTTTGAATCTGACCACCAATAACATGAAGTTATGTGTAAACGTCGAACTGTTTTAATTTTGTTTGCTAATCTTACACCAACAAGTGCCGCTTGCAGCTCCATTCTAGGCGTTGAAACTGGTTTCAGTGGTGCCACTTTTGATTTTGCTGCGACAAGTGTGACTGTTGTTTCGCCTTTGTGTTCAACGAGTACGTAACAAACAGCAGCGTAAGCATATTCACCCGCGTCGACAAAGGTATGGAGTTCAACTTTATCGGCTTCACTAAGTATTGGAGAATAGCAACGTGGTATTTTTACGTTTTTTATAAGTGGTATTGTAGTTTTCCATTGACACCACTTTGCCTCTAAAGCTTCGTTTAACTGATCGTCCCATCCTATGCCTGAACGCCAAATATCTTGCAGCAGGATTTTAAGTCCGATTGTATGGCAAGACAGAAAACCCAGTGGGTCAAAAATAGACATGAGTACCTGGAGACATTCTCGTTTATTTGGGGTTATTTCTTCTTCGATCAAGTTTCGACGTAGACGTGCAAATATGCAGATATATTTAAAAACATCATTAATAGGGTCCCAATACATACCTAATACCTTTTCAGTGGTTCCCCACTCTTTGAAATCTTGATGTGTCGGATAATTGTTTTAGGACACTAGCGGAATTAGAGGCCCAGTTATGTATGTTATATATGAAAACCAGCAGCTGCATGTATTGTGATTACTTGTTTTGCAAGGAGAGCGGCATTTTCCTCGGTATCTTCGCTATCGATCATGTCATCTATATAATGATATTTTTGAATTGATTCTACAGCGCGCGGGAACTGTGATTTAAATTTGTTTGCGTTGATGTCACGAACATAGTGGGCAATGCAGGGTGCACAATTAAGGCCAAAGGTAAGTGCGCGCATGACATATTTGCTGGGCTGATATAACTCGTCCCCTTTGTCCCACCATAAAAATCGCTGAGCGTGCATGTCGCTTTCTCGAACATTAATTCTATATACATTTCAGCAATGTCTCCACATACTGCGATTCTTCCTACGCGGAAGGCCAAGAGGGCCTCTACAAGAGGATTGAGTAAGTCCGGGCCACTGAGCAGAAAATCGTTTAGTGAAGCGCCTTTCGACTTAGCTGCGGCATCCCACACAAGGCGTACCTTATTAGGTTTATTAGGGTTTAATGTCGTAAAAATAGGCAAATACCACGCTTTGTTTGGCTGATATAATCCTTCATCACGACTTAATTTTTTCGCATACCCTTTTTGTAATAAATTGTCAATTTGAGATTGCATTTGTTGTTGAAGGAGTGGATTTTTAGCGATTTTCTTCTGCAAGCAAATTAATCGTCTTAAGGCGTTATCGTAGCTTTCTGGTAATTGTATGTCGTTATTTTTCCATATCAACCCGACTTCGTACCGTCCATTTATTTGTTTACATGTGGACTTCAATGTTTCTAACGCTTGTACGTCGTCTGCAGGCTGTAAAACAGATGGTACCGGTGTTTCTAGACGAAAATAATTTTTTACAGCTTCATGAATTGCGTTGTAATCTTTTTGACAAGCACAGGTATGAATTTTTAGCATATGCTGAGTTGAATTGTTGATTGTGCCGCCTTGTATCGTCCATCCAAGGCGCGTTTTGGATGCAATAGGTTGTTGCCAATTACCTTCAACTTTAATCGGTACAGCTAGTTTCCAGCTATTTGCGCCAATTAAGATCATGGGCTTTGCGTTGCTATACGATTGTATCGGAAGCTTTTTTAAATACGGGACCTTATTGTCCAAGTCTACCATGTTGAGGGATTGAGATGGTAACTCTAGGTGTTTAACTGTGTGTAGGTTCGAAAGAATAAACTTTGTGTTGTTGAAAATATTGGACACTTTCAAGGATGTTCGAACAGAATTGTTTTCTACGCGAGTAGTTCCACCTGCCCACTGTAAGCAGAGGGGGCACACCGGCCATCTAGGAGAAGACCTTCAAATATACTTTGATCCACTAAGGTAACTGATGAACCTTCGTCTAAAAAAGCAAATGTGTTAATAATATTATCTTTTAGATGGATGTGGATTGGCAATATGCGAAAGAGAGGGTTTTCTTCGCCATCGTTACTGTGTGTGTTGAGTTGCACGTTCCGCTGCATATTAATTTCATTTGTACTTACGGTCAACTGGTCGGTAGATTCATTATGTAGTAAAGGGTGATGCTCGTACCTGCAATCTGAGACACCACATTCCTTGTTTTTCGCACATTTACCTTTGTGTTGGTTAAGACACTGTCGGCACAGATGATTAAATTTTACAACATCCCATTTCCTTTTGAGTTGTAGACTTTTAAATTTGTCGCATTGTTGAATTTTGTGAGCGTCTACTTTACAAACGATGCATATTTTATGTTCATTATTTTTAACTTGTGTATGAGTATTGATCGCTGCAGCTCCTTTGCTAAAACTCGTGGGTACGACTTTGCTGGCTGCTTCGGCAATTTGGTCAAGCCACGTACTAAATGCTTTTACTATTGGAACTGTTTCATCCCTTTGATACATTGCCCAACTAAGTTTATGTTGATTTGGCAACTTATCTACAAGCTCTTTTACTAGCATTGGGTTATTAAGGTGATACTCCATCCCACATGATTCCATCGTAGCACAGATATTTTGTACACTTAGGGCGAATTCTATAAGTAACTCGAGCTTATCCCGAGGGCTTGGCATTGCTCTTGCCCTACTTATAACACGCTCCAAAATGTGCTCTGGTCGGCCAAAACAGAGGCGAAGGGTGTTGATAATATCTGGCACGAGTGCTGGTAAGAGCAGTTTCCTTTTAACCATTTCCCTTGCTCTTCCCTTTAGGCTGCCTTGGAGGCGCATTAAATTCTCCGCATTAGAAAACCCGCCGGTAGCCGTACTATTTTGAAAACTGCTAATAAAAAGTGGCCAATCTTCAGGGTCGCCATTAAATGTGGGAAGTCCACTTGGTATTGAATGTCTAGCTGCCAGTTGAGAAGGTGTAGGGACACGTACTGGAGGACAAAAAGATTGCTCATTATTTATAAAACTACTTACAGATGGAAGCTGTGTCGGGGCTTGTAAATTTATACTTCTCAAAGGCTGAATCTCACTCTGTGATAATATTTTATATTTCCGATCCAAAAATTCCTCTTGAATTTTTCGTTCCTCTTCTAGCCTTTGCAGCTCTAGAATTTTTTGCCTGTGCATGCTTTCAAAATTGTTATTCGAAGAAGTTATATCTGTTCGAAATTGACTCGGCTGTATTGCAAACGATGTTGTTGCTAGCGCTGTTGTATACAATGGTAGTGATGTGTTAAATACTGTTGCTGGTTGTCCAGGAAACATTCTTACTGCACTTGCAGATGTAACCGATGTACTTGGTGTTGTGATAGCAAGATGTTGTGCACCTAAAGTGCTTACAATTTTGGGTGGCATAATTGATGAAGAAGTCGGATTAATCGGCGCTGCTACGTTGGGGTAGGTAATTCCTGTGGTAGTTAACATAACCGTTGTTGTGGCCGCTGGTGTAGTTACAATCGGAGATGAAGATGCACACGCTCGTGTGGTGAGTCCTACTGTTTGGTGTGAAGCAGTAGCAGTAGATAACGGGGATTCGCATAAATCACAGTTCCAACTATAGTCAGCTACATCACTGTCTACTCCGGCACAAGTGTAGTGGTACCACTTGTCGCATCTGTCACACATCACCATTTGATCGTTGTCCAATTGGCCACATTTCTTGCAGTTGTGATTGGTTTCATTTTCATTGTTTTCCATATTTTATGATTTTTATTAAATTAATAAAATTTTAAAGAATTGTTGGATTACGGCGGGCAAAAAATAATTTTAACAGCACTTTTATTTTACTTTATAAATTCACTTCTTTATTTATCAATAAATTTACTAAAAAGAAAACTTAAGAACACGAGGTTTAAAATTTTATTAATTTTTGCCTCGTCCTTTTATGTCGAAATCCAACTCTATAAATGATTTACTTTTTCTTTAATATACTCCAATTTTCTTAATTTCTTACGTTACGGGTGCAAAACTAACCGTTACTTCGAATTGGAGTATATTTTCTTAATTTGTTACGTGTCGAGTGCAAAAGCAACCGTTAATGTAAAAGAGAACATTCGTAAATAATACAATGTGAAATGTACAAAAGTATGTAACTTTAAATTTACAATTAAAAGAGAAACATTAATAAAGAGATGATCGAAACAAATTTAAGCAATAAGGAAAATTTTTAACCCGCTGTGGGCGACGGCAACATACAAAGTCCCAGAAACGAGCTCTCGAGTATTATGGATATAATATTAATTAATTAATTTTGATTTGCAAATATGTATAATAAATTTTTATATATTAAAAAATACAAAATTATATTTTTTATTTGTAATGAAAAATGAGAAGAAAAACATTACTTATATGTATATGACAAAAATATTAAAAAATGTCTTAAGATAAAAAAGTGGGTTTTATATTTTACTACATATTCCGTTATCCACAAAAACTTTTTGGTTTTTGTGCTTTGTAATATAAAAGAATCTTTATTCGATATACTTTTATCATACCTGCTAGAGAAATTTGAAATATTATTGCAGTTTACTGCTTTGACATTGGCACGTCTATAATTATGATAAAAAATTGGAATACCATTGTTATCTTGAATCTAGATTTTATTTTCATGTGGATTTTATTTTTTATTTCCTTTTATTAAAGGAATTAGAATTTTTTTATTCTTTAATACAATTTTTTTTATTTAAAAAGTAATTTCCCATAGTTTTTATTAAATTTCAGAGTTAAAATTTTTTTGTGTAGTTATTTATGTGTTCAACATGTAGCTTAATGTAAACTTTACAATGTAATTAACATCTCCTTGAACAGATGATCTTAAACGAAACGTAGTAACAAATGTCGAAAAGAAAATATTCTTTGGAAATTAATAAACTGATTGTGTTTTATTAAAAATTACAAATTGGCTATGATTCTCTTAAAACAGAAGTCATGGTTTCTCAGAACTTGGTCAAGGATACAAATAGTAAACAATCTATAGACATTGACATAATTAAATCTAAAGTAAATAAAAGGATCTAACCAAACTTGCTTAAACTTTTACAAATAGCTATGAGTCTACCAATAAGCACATCTCATATTGCGGCTATGGGATGAATTAAAACTTGGTTGCTTTCAACAAAAATAGCTATTTTAAACATTGAAAACGTACTAGTCAAAAACGATATTTTTACGGAAGTTATTCTTAATATATTTTGCAAAAAAATAGGGAACTAATCTATTTTTGTTTACACGTATATTAATACAAACTAATTTAAGTGACTGAAATTAATGTGTTAATGAACAATAAGATGATAAAAAACCTGGAATATGTTTAATTTTTTATTTACTTTTAAACGTTAATTATAATAATATTATTATTGTTTATGTTTCTTTAACAATGAATGTGATAATTATTTTTAATAAAAATTAAAAAAAAACGCTGAAGAATTTTTTTACTTAGAAGGGCTATAGTCCCCCAAAGGAAAATAGCCTAGCTACGACAGTGAGTGCAAATATGGTTTTGAAGGAAACGCAACGCATTTAAGCCGTATGGCTAGATGCACTTTGTTCAAGAGTTTTCGTGCTTTAGTTAATACAATTTAACAGATTTCCACGTGTTAAAACTTGCATCAACAACCCATGATCCGCCCGTAATTACTAGAATAGAATTTGTAATTGAATTGCAATTTAAATGAATATTCGATTCGTTTCCATAAGTCACTTTCAGTAAATTCGCTAAATTAATTATAAAATTAAATTAATTTCAATAATAGTTCAATTTTTGATGTTAGATTAACGCTTACGAGAGAGATGCTCCAAATGCATACCATACAATATTACGATTAAATAACAAAGTTTTCTGTAACGCATGACATGGTCCACTAACCAATCGATTACAAATGAATTGTGCAATAATAAAAAAAAATAAGATAAATGTTTGCTTTATTAAAGGGAAACTTATAACTTACAATTTTACAAATGTTCTTTATGAACACTTTTGTAATTCTTAGATAATTAAAGAACTTTAATATTTTATGGAGTAAACTCTGCACTTAATGACAAGTTTTACTCTTGTTGACTCATAGCTAATCAAATTTGGGATCAATTTCGCCAAGCCTTCAATTACTACTGAAGTTACCATTTTTAAAATGTTTAAAGTATTAAATATTATTATTATAAAGTCATTTAATCTTTGCTTATGGTATCGAAGTCGCCGTAGTCCGGTAGGTTGTGTGTTGACTTATTAAACATGGGGCCACGGTTCATACCCCAGGTCAGACACCTACAACAAATTGAAATTTCAAAAAATATTTCTTCGGCGACTTCCTCTCAGCAGATTTCTGGTAAGAACTCTGAGACTAAATAAATTGCCAAGAAAAGTTTCTCAAAAATCTGTCGGTCGGAGTCGAGTTTAAAAGTCATGATATTTAGTTTTTAAGTAAAACCAAATTTATTTAATTTTATTTATATTCTTATTTATTCAAAGAAATAATAAATTCTTTTATCAATAGTTTTTATTAATGTTTTAAATTTTAACACAATTCACACGGTTTTATTTATAACAATTTGTTTTTAATGTTGAACACAATTTTCTTTACAATAATTTCAATTATGACAATTCTTATTTTAATTCTTATTTTAATACTTTCTGTCCAAACGCCAGATCAATTATGTTTCTTTTCTTTCTATGTAACCGATTTTATAGTTTAATGTAAACGAACAAAACCAAACATGATCGTGTAAATGTATGATATGTACATACATTTACTTCATATGCGTTAACGTTTGTTATGTAAAATCATAACAAAAGAAAGCAAGATTGTACATGCTCAATCATGTTTGTTTAAAAAGGAATAGAAAAAGAATAATATCAAATAAATGGTACAGTTGTACCAAATATGTATTTATATTAAAAGTTACATGAAACATGAATAAATAATTACGGTTACCGCAAAAGAAAACAAGATTGTGCATGATCAATTAAAACTGTTATTTAAGAAGAGAAAAATAATAAAGTAAATGGTACAGTTGAACCAAACATATCAAAAGTTACATGTACACATGTATGATTACTACAACGATCATTATGGGTGTTCACACACATAACTCCCCCATCGTTAGATTGACGCTCCGAGGAAATAATTTATCAAATTTATAATAAAATTTAATTTAACTTTAACTTACTCACTATTATGTACATGCATTTTACTAGGTTTAAATTTTTATGATTAAAACATGTTATATGTACATTTTTATATGTATATTGCCTATATAAATTTATATATTAGTTATTTAAATTTCGTATATTTTTGAAAAAATTCTTATGTATATATCCATATAAACTACTTATAGGAATTAATTTAATTTAAATATCGATTATTTTAAATCATTCTCCACAAAAACTTGGTTTTACATCAAAAAACAAAAAAATCTTTGCATCTTTATATTGTCAACTATTGTAAAACTTTTTCTTCCTCTTGATATGGGATTTATAATATTTGTGACCTTTTTGTGTGATAACGTGATCATCATCAAATTGTTCTACACTAATTTTTCTTAATTTGACATGATTTTCCCACCTCTTTCGGTTTTTGTAAACACGTTTCCTGTTTGAATTTCACAGTTCTCACGACGATTATTTAATTTATGTAACGATTTCTCCTTGCAATTTAAGATTCTTTCCTTTATCGTCAAATACTCATCAGACTTTATCCCGCCGTTTTGGAAGTCAACAGGTCTACATCCTGTGGTAGCGTGAATTGTTATAAAACATTATTATTTTATTGATTTTCTCCTCAACGGAATCACTACCTTTATCTGGGTCATGCCTAAGTAAACGAATATGTTCATTGATCGTGTTATGAAGACGCTCTACGTCTGAATTTGAAGTGTGGTTATTGTTTGAGGAAAAATGAATTTTAATATTGTTTTGTGTTAAAAATTCAGCCAATATTAATATTACGTACAATACTTAAATACTGCGTAAGGGCTCTCTTAAATTCCAACCATGATCTTTTCTGGATTTTTATTGCCTGAGCAAATTTTTAAAACTTATCAATTATAGTAAGAAATAATGTTTTCAGTAAACTGTAAAACACGTCGATATGAACTATTTGTCCAGGCCTATCAGGAGTTTCAGTCATCATAAATTTTTGTTTAATCGGATGGCGATCATATTTCTCAATATTGCATATTTCAAAATTATTAATATATTTTTGTATTCTAAATTTAAGTTTCGGATGATATTTTACTGTCTTTAATTGTTCAAAATTTTCGTTTATACCACGGTGGTTATTCCTCAGAGGTTCTTTTTTAATAATATCGTATAGTACATTTTCGTCAATAATGTCATCTAAAAAGGTATCGCATTTTGCTATCTTTAGGAGGGAATTATCAGAAAAGTACTTTAAAACAGTTTCCTTAAAAACTTCATAAAAAGCACTATCTGGAATGAAAACCGCGTTGACTCTTTTAGGGTGGAAATTATTTTTTATAATACTTATCATACCATTTTCGTTAAGACTACATGATGTAATGAAAGTTCTATAATTTTTGAAAATTGTTTTCTGTACCGTTTTTATAGTGGGAGAATTTGATTTCTGAATAATAATCTGATTCCTATATACGTTAATTGGAGCATTACTCTCCGATATCAGATTTTGTCGTGGAGAACGAATTCAATTTATTTGTGGTTCAATGCGTAACGATGCGTCCGCATTGCCGTTGTTTATACCACGTTTTGGAAATCGTAAAGGCAAAATTTTATAATTTATCCTCAGTTCATTTTGATCATAATCTATAACAGCCTTATATCTAAATAATATATCATTTCCTATAATTCCATCGCAATTATCATGAAATTTGCACTATATTAGCAACATTTTCTCGCTTGAATTCCCTAGCTCGGAAAACAATGGTATTTGGTAAATAGTGTCCGTTAATATTTCACTTTGTAGTGTCTTCAACGTAAGAGTTCCTGAATTTATTTTCCATTTTGGATTACATAAGCCTGGATTAACGATTGAGTGAGTGGCTCCAGTATCACAATAAATTTAAGGTTGTCTTTTAATATTATATACGGTAGCTCTCTGGAGAGACCCGTAAAGGAAAATTTTGGGTAGCTTTATTTACTGTAGCAACATAAGGTAGATGAAAATTCGAAAGCTGATTTGTATAATCTATTTGTTGCAAATGCCCTTTTGGTTGAGATTATGAATTTTGAGACATATTATTGTCAAAATCTTGAGTAGAGTGGTTATAATAGGAATTTTGGTTAAAAGAAAAATTATCTGAAAATTTTGGTAGTGAACTCGTTTGCGATGTATCAGCGTTAATTGGATTGCTTAAGTTACAAACCATATTGACGTCCATCGGTTCTGGCATTGGTTGTCTGAGTAGAGAATTTTGATCAAAATTTGAATTATTTTGGTTATAATTTCGGTTGTTTCTGTAATAGTTATATGAGCTATTCCTGTTACTGTTATTAAAACGAACATTTTTCTGCATGTTGGTATTAGGTGACCCGTTATAACTGTATTGCTTATTTCCGTTATAGCAACTCTTATCAACGAATTTTCCATTTGTATTTGAAATAAAGCGTTGGTTACGGTGACTATTTTGAACTCCGTTATGATTGCCTCTCTTATCGCTCATGTGTGTCTTATACATATTTCTGCTACCAAAGTTTCTATCGTGGCAATCGTAATTAGCGTATCCTGATGCAAAAAGAATGTTCATGGCTTCCTCGAGAGTATTTGGGTTTCTGCAAGCCAGAATGGTTCTCATCGGCTCAGGAATTTTCTGTTTAAAAATGTCGAGAGCAGTTCTCATATTGTTCTTAGCAATCTGTTCGCTATTAGCATTTATCCCTAAATCCGACACAGTTTTGTTATTTAAACTTCGAAGCCTATTTTTTATTTCATTGTAAAAATCAATTGCATTTGTCTTGAAAACTACAGATCGAAGTTTGTCGTATAGTTGCTCTACACTTAGAGTTTCCCCAAAGTAATTGGTCAAAACTGTCTTAATTTCTGCCCATGTCTGCATGTAAAAATTGATTTCAATAGCCTCTTTGGCCTTGCCTATAAATTTGCTTTTGATTAGGTCTATAAAAAGGTGTTGAGAAAGTTCGTCATAGCATAGTAAAAGAGGATTTATTCTGTCTACCAGAGAAATAAATGTATATAGATCTCTTTTGTCTCCTGCAAATTCCGGAAGTCTCTCAATAAATTGAGGAGGATCTAAAGAGTTAGGAACTAAGGAGGAGGTATTGGAATTCGCCATTTTGTATTTTACAATTTCTGAAGAATAAGAAAGAAAAAAATTTGTAAAAAACGAAACTTATCATCGACAAATGCACAGTTTTTAATATATAATATATTTAATGAATATATAAAAAAGGTCTATAAATACTAGTTATATTTAATAACTTACAAATTAATACTTATATTTAATAGTTGCTCTATTGTCCTTATAGTTGACGTTGAGGCTCCAGATGAAGTTTCTAGTTGTTGGTGTTTCCAGATCTAGGTTTTAATTGTTGAAGTCGTTATATTCTTTTGCACATCAGATGATTGAAGGATTTATACAGGAATTTATATTAAACTGTTCTCTTTGTTGTTAGTTTGCTTTTAATCCATTTTTAATCAATTTGTTTATTTTAGCTGAATTTTGGATTATTAGTAATTTTGTTTGCAAATTTATATTTTCGTTTTTATTGAAAAGTTTTGTCCGAATAATTATTTTTATTAATATACATATGTTATAATTTTTAGTATATTAATTTAAACATTGTCATTTAAATTCTTAACAATTTCAACATTGTCGTTTAAATTGTTACACAAAATACTTAAAACATTGTCCTTTTAAAGAAGGAAAAGTTGGTATACCCATTTAAACATTAAAGTGTTAGTATCCTTTTTCTTATGTAATTTTCAATTATACACTAGGATACTTGGGTATCCTACCGACTGCGCCAGTTATGATATTTAGTTTTTAAGTAAAACCAAATTTATTTAATTTTATTTATATTCTTATTTATTCAAAGAAATAATAAATTCTTTTATCAATAGTTCTTGTTAATGTTTTAAATTTTAACACAATTCACACGGTTTTATTTATAACAATTTGTTTATAATGTTGAACACAATTTTCTTTACAATAATATCAGTTATAACAATTCTTATTTTAATTCTTATTTTAATACTTTCTGTCCAAACGCCAGATCAATTATGTTTCTTTTCTTTCTATGTAACCGATTTTATAGTTTAATGTAAACGAACAAAACCAAACATGATCGTGCATGCATGATATGCATGCATGTACATACATTTACTTCATATGCGTTAACGTTTGTTATGTAAAATCATAACAAAAGAAAGCAAGATTGTACATGCTCAATCATGTTTGTTTAAAAAGGAATAGAAAAAGAATAATATCAAATAAATGGTACAGTTGTACCAAATATGTATTTATATTAAAAGTTACATGAAACCTGAATAAATAATTACGGTTACCGCAAAGAAAACAAGATTGTGCATGATCAATTAAAACTGTTATTTAAGAAGAGAAAAATAATAAAGTAAATGGTACAGTTGAACCAAACATATCAAAAGTTACATGTACACATGTATGATTACTACAACGATCATTATGGGTGTTCACACACATAACTTTTAAACAGTAGGTCACGCTACTCTTATAATAAAATGAACACACACAACATAAGTGGTGTAAGATGCTAGGTCGTAATCTGGAATGAAGGGTTGTGATGGCCAATTATGTATGTATGTTTATGGTTTGGATCATTATATTACATTATCTTTGTATAGCTGCGTTTGCAGACTAATCAGAATAGACAACGAGTTATTCATTCATTTATTTTTGTCACCCGACTATTTTTATTTTCGAAAATTTATTAGAATCCACTCTTTGATTCACAAGTGAATTTAAGAGTTAATGCACGATGCTGAACGCAATAATTATTATTATTAATAAATTTTATTATTGTCTTAATACAATACTAAAACACAAAAAGTAAGGGACTGCCGTCTTCTCCATGAGAACACAACAAAGAACACCTTCTTTGAAGCATTCGCGTGATGTCTAATTGCTCATATCGATTATAAGGTAATATTTTATCAGTAAATACTACTTCTAGTATTTTTATATCTTCCAGTGTTTTTGTATCGTCACTCAACTTTTATTTAAGTCCTAGTTTGTTTCTACCAGAGGACACTTTTGATGACATTTGGCCATACATCTAATCTTCACGTTATATTTGGCTTTTATAAAAATCCAAAAGTTAATTTCACATTATTGCTTATACTATAGTTTTTTGTGTTAAATTTTGTTACTCATTCTAGGTGACGTAAACAGTAAGGACGTCCTAAAAAATAAAATAAACACATTTAAATAAATTTAAAAAACACGAGCGAAAACCTCGTCGAAGTTTCTGACTCTTCATTTGACTCTTCAATATTTACATCACTTCCAGCTACAGATGCTATATTAATGGCGCGCTTATGAGTCATTGTTTTGTTCTTATTTACAATTAAATTGACTTGGTGTGGTGTGGTGAATATTGACGGAGAGGAAATGCAACATTAGAATAAATAAATTCAATTTCAATTCAATTCAATTTTCAATTCAAGTTCAATAAATGTGTTGTTTAGGGATTCGAAGTGCGATACGAACATCACTAACAAGAGCATTGGACACAATACTCCTTGTTCTATATAAGGCGGGCCAGAACCACAAATCGTATCACCGCAATATATTTGAGACACTGGACGGTCTCTCGCTTGACGCACAGGACGCCCAACCTATCAAAAACAACCAATTGCATCACTCTAATACCAGATCAACATTCTTGGTCAAACGGTTCCATGCCACGGATCTTTCTATAGAAAACCAGAAATCAAATTATGCCTCTGGCTAGTAATCATTTGGTATGCTTAACGTATGGGGATTTAAATATCTTTACAACAGTGGTCTCCTTTCCCACCTACCTATCTACAATTAAATTATAACAAATATTTGTTTTTATATATAGTCCTAGCTGTACCCTGCGCGTGTTGCTGCGCCATCAACTAAAATAAATTTGAAGGAAAGACATTACACAAATGTCCAATTAATTTTGAATCATTTTATTAATTTTGTTTCCCGTTGTCCTGATGATTCAGATGAACGGGCCTGAGTAGTACGCATTCGATCAGTTTCTAATCTCACTTCTTGTTGTTCAAGTGGTTCAAGCGAACGGGTCTCAGCGGCATATACTCGAAGATTTTCCAGTATCAATGCTCTGATTCTGAGGCTCGTAATGCTCTTTTCTTCCGTGCTTGAGGTGTAGGTCGACCAATTGCTTGTCATTCATTTTGAATAATTTTCAGTGACGCCATCCATCGGAAATTAATCGCACCAACCTCCGCCGACTCATGCGCAACAACTTTGTTAAAGAATGCACAGTTTACGATTTAATTCATTTTGAGTAATTTTCGGTGGCACCTCCTGTCGGAAATTGGTCATACCAACTTAGAAACCTTCGTCGGCTCATGCGCAACAACTTTGTTAAAGGTCATATCATGACCAAATGCACAGTTTACGATTCTATAAGGTACATACAAACAAACATTCATTTTTATATATGTAGACTATGGGAGGTGAAACGCCCACTATAGCCAATCCGCCCATTTTGTTCATATATACGTCAAAGTCGTCCATACAAAATTTGAGGACTCTAGCTGTTACAGTTTATGAGATATGCGACATTAAATACTTATCGGGGCGTGGCACCTCGCCTACTTGAAATGTTAAAATAAAAAAGCAGCCTATTGTTCCTTCCAGACATACAGGAAGGTACTGTTAAAATTTCAAGAAAATCGGTCCAGCCGTTTAGCCGTCTATAGACTTCAAACAAACAAACAAACCCACAAACAAATAAACACACATTCATTTTTATATATAAGATATATGTGTATATATATACAATATAAGTAAATAGAGAACATAGAGTCTTGTGGGAATTATATTACTTTACATTGCCTTTATATGGAAAATAATAGACAAGAAGAAATCTTAGAGAAAATGTTTTTAAGAAAGATAAGAAATTGAGTTGGAGTTAAAACAAAAATTTGTGCAACCTCTGACCTAAACACATCTATAGCAAAAATGCTACCGTGTCACTTCTTCAAAAACCTGTGAAATGTTTAGACCATTACATCCATCCACAGTTTAGAGAGTAATACTAACAGTTCCCAAAAATTTTAGATTTTTAGGCTAGAGTTAGTTGGTGGTGGAAAGTGTTGAACATATTGCTATCGAGGAGTAAATTTTAGACTTAGTAGCCTCACTCCTTTATATTCGCAAGCTTTCAGCACGGAGAAAAAACCACCACATTTATTACTCTATAACTTTGGTAACAAATTTAAAGAAAATTATTAGTTTCCAATGCATCGATTGATTTTTGTGACAAATTGACTTACTGTTGATTGGAGGTACTAAAATTCTAGGACCTAATAATTTATTACACTGCCCTTAATCCATATTGGGTATCCCTATAACGTCTCTTCCAATCCTGTCGCCTAACAAACTTCAGAATGCTGTTCGACGCCAGTAAAAGTAACTGTCACAGGTTTAAAGTATGTTTTCTGTTCATTCGTTCTCCTCATCGCCGAATTTATATATTGTAATTGGACTTTTTTGTGTCTCTAATGATAATATTTTTAAACTATTTCTGAATCGGCTTATACATGCTACAAATATCTTTTTCCTATAATTGCCAACTAAAAGTTTAGATTGTCTTAAATCAGTCTGGTTTGAGAATACCCTCTACCTCTCTATGCCTTATCTTTCACAGAGTAGAGCTTTCCAAAGTCCTCTTTCTGTTCTACAAAGATCTGGCCCCATCGGCGCCATGAAAGCTCACCTGCTGAGAACCTAATCCAGGCATTGCCGTAAGTTACAATTTGACCTTCGCTAAAGAAGAAGATCATCCCATTCATTTCAAAACTATTGGTTTCTCTCAAACTTCGGTTACAAATTGTCGGTTGATGGCTTGATAATATATCTGGCAATGTTCATTACGTTAAGAAAAACATCATAAACTTCACTTTGTCACAAGAAATTATGAAAATGACATTACTCTATGAAATGTGGATCCACTAGTTCATAAACCCCAGCGGATTGGTTTACTTATTAGTACGGAGATCATTTTGCAATAATAGTACCATTTTAAAAAACACTGTGTTCGGATGGATTGTTGTTATTAAATTTCCACAGTACGTTTCTGTGACCATTGAGGCTTCCACAACCTCTCTTGATTTTACTTTGAAAAAATTTTGGGAGATCGAAGACTACGTAAACACTCCTTCGAAGTTCACAGAAGAAGAAATATGTGAACAACAATATATTGAAAATATCATCGTTAAAAAAATGGTACATTTTAGGTTCGTTTGCCTTTAAAAAATCACCAGAATTTCTTGCTAACTCATACGAAACAGCACGAAAGCGTTTTTGTCCCTAGAAAGATCCAAAGCTTAAACTTCGTACGCTCAATTAATGGATGGATATTTGTCACTCGGCAATATGTCGCTTTATAATAAAGTGATAATTAATCCAAATTTTGTTATTCCTCATCATTGTGTGCTTCGACCAGAAAGCACTACAACAAAACTTCGTTGTTTTTGATGGCTCGGCTCGTCATCGAATATATCATTGAATGGTTGGCCCTACCATAATTACTACATTGTTTTCTTTTCGTTTAAATAAATTTGCTTTTACCAGAGACATTTCTAAGATTTATCGACAAATTGAGATTGATAAAAGGGACCGCAAACATCAGTTGACTCTATGGCGAAAAAATAAATTATGTTGTATCAACTGAGCACTGTTATATACGGTTTATCTTCAGCTTATTGCAGACAAATATCGTTCAACATACTCTACTGGCTCTAAATTTTAGTTTTAGAGTCTAAAACTTTAAGAAGAGACCTTTATGTGGACGACATTCTTATTGCTGAAAATTATATTAATACGTTGCTCATAAGAGACGGAACTGGTACACATACTGAAAGCTCTGAAATAACATAATCCAATAATGCCAAAGTGCCTCTTGACATATCAGAAGACAACGCAAGAAAAACCCTCGGAATGTCATGAAAGCCACAACAAGATGTTTTCTGCTATCTTTTTGAGTTTTTAGAAGTCCTTGAATCAACAAAAAGAACTGTTTAATCCTTCGTCGCTAAAATTTATGATTTAATTGAAATTTTGAGCCCAGTCGTGATTCGATACAAAATCGTACTCCAAGAATCTTGGGTCGAGAATTTAGACTTGGGACTAAAAGCTAAATAAATATCTGAAATCTGTATGGCTTCAAATGAATGTTGATCTTCAATTTCTAAAATGCATCAAATTCCCAAGGTTATCAGGAGAACTTGGTAAAGCTCATGGTTTCGCTGATGCATCCCAACGTGCTTATGGTTGTTGTATTTACTTTCGATTTTCGGTAAAAGGGAAATACAAAACCACTTTACTTATTTGAAATCTAAAGTGGCACCAATCCAGGCTCAATCATTATTCGACTCGCATTTTATGCGGCTGTCCTGCTAAGTTGAAATTGGAGTAAAATAAAATCGAGAACGGGCTGATTCGAAAATCGTTCTTCAGTGGCTAAAGCTATACTGGTTAGCATTAAATTGTTTCGTCGCAAATCGTGTATTCGAGCTACAAGGTATCAGTTGGAGACATGTGTCATCAAAAAATAAACCTGCATTTGTTTATTTTAGTTCAAAGCCCACCCCACTCTCCACAAACAACATCCTTTTGTACTTAAAGCGAATCATAAGCACAATACAACTCATAAGCCCAAGAGGCATTCCTCAAAAAATCGGCAATAAACTTAAGGAGCTCAATTCTCCATTCCAGGAGGACGTTGTTCGCGAAATTAAATAGTATTTGACGAAAATGGGTTTTGAGTTTAGTTTTATTCCCCTTCCAGCTTCGCATTTTGGCGGCTTGTGGGCGGCTGCTGTCAAATCAGCGTATACTTTGCTTGCTAAAAATCTTAGTCAAGTTCATTTAACGTTTGAAAAATTACAGACACTCATAACAGAAGTTGGAGCAATTTTGAAGTTACGTCCAATAACACATATGTCCGACAATTCTAGTGATGGAGAAGCCTTAACACCAGGACACTTAGTAATTGGCTCAATTTTAGCGTCAGTCAACAGTTTTGAAGAGCGTGCTGCAGAGATTGTCTTTTGTCGCTCCAAGGACGAAGCAAATGGTTAAAAGTAGAACCAAACATAATCAAAGGATAACTTGTGGCTGTTCATGAAGATAAAACTCCAGTAATGACAATTGGCTGGAGTTTTAAAAGCAATAGTGGCTCCTAATGGACGAGTTCGAATGTAGAGCTTAAGTCAAAAAAATTTTTTTCATCGTCCAATTCATAAGGTGGCTTCCTTTTTTCTTTCTAATTCGTATTGAAAGAGAGGCCTTTCATGTCGGATAAGGTCGCATATACTTTTTGTAATACATATTTTTTATGAATTGATGTGCTAAATACAACCATAATAACCTTTTAAATATTGTATTAATGTCGTTGTAATTTTTTGCTTTTGTGATTAAGCTGAAATACTTAGTTTAATATAAAATAATACATTTATGTATTTACCGTTTAATTAATTACTTAATTTATGTTTATTGGACCTGGTTTTTAACAGTTACGTGCTCTCTTAAATCGTTGGTCTTTATTTAGGTTATAAAAAATTAAAACATTTAAAAATAATTTTATTTATTTATTTATTTAAAAGTTTAATAAAAATTAATGTAAAAACAAAAAAAAATAATTATTATTTTGGCCTCAATAATTTGTTGGGAACTCCATTTTGTTTATAAAAGCTGTCAATCTTCGCAGCATGGATAGCATTAGCATGCGACACGTTTTTATTAGAATTGAGTTCCGTGCCTTTTCAATTTCTTTCCATAGCTGGTCCAGATTTGAAGCAATTGATACCACATCAGTTTTTTCTTTCTTCGAAAAACTTCATTACAGACGTGACTGTGTGTTTTGGATCATTCTCCTGAATAAGTTTCCATTTTGGAGGCATTTCTTCTTCTACGAAAGGTTGCATTTTGCCTAATAAAATTTCTTTCTTTGAACCATTGAACTCTCTATTCGTGCAATTCGTCTCAGTCCGTACCATGAGAATACTCCCCAAACCATTACACTATCACGTCCGTGTTTAATCATTTTCATTATATGTCTTGGATCATATAATGGTTTCGGCGATCAATCGGAGCCAAAGCGATTAAACTTAGATTCATCTATAAAAAGAACATTATTCAAAAAATTAAGTCGTTTTTTAAATGCTCTGTGGCAAAATTAAGACGAATCTTTATATTTTTTCTGAAACGGGTGGAAATCGAATCAAGGCCAAAAGTGAGGTCCTTTAAATTGAACACATTATCTGTGTTATACTCTTGTCTAAATCCAGCTTGGAATTCATTTAAGATATTTCGTTTGTCAAACCAACACGTGATACGATTCATAAGGGTGTTATTCATATTCTGCATAGAGTATATACATATGTGTTTAACACAGGTCTCGATAGTTTGATGGACAGTTAGGATTACCTTTTTTAGAATCGGAATTAGAATAGCAGATTTAAAACTAGTTGAAATGGAAAGCATCAAAATTACGGGAGCATATCTGTAAAATTCATAACTGATACCATCCTGTCTGATGGTCAGCGATAGCTTTCGACACATCTTTATGCTTCTTCGTTCGAGATTGATTAATTAAATCATACATTTTAGATAAAGCTTTAAATTTATAAAAAACAAAATGTTTTAACTTAAAATTATTTTAGTATTTTGAACAGTAAAAATTCTCAAAACGCAAAGAAATTGTCAATTTTGCCAATTCATTTCGCAAACAAATTGATGTGCCTCTTGGATCTTATAAAGCGCGATGTTCATCGAATCAAGCAATGTGATTGCGAGAAGACCTGCAAAAAAACGCTAATCAGTATAGTGAAGTGAGTGGGCAATAAAGTGGGCTAAGTGGGTATGTTTTTCTCACATAAAATGTGTAAATTCCTTTAATTTTTATAAGAAATCATTTGTATCAGTTGGTTCGTGCATGAAAAATTTAAAATTGTTAGCTGCAAACTTTAGACAAACACTGCCTGTTAGCTCAAAATCAATATCAGCTGATGGAATAAATGCGAGTTTGAATCTACCAAATCTGTCGAGATATGTTGAAACATTATTTAGTCGATTATGGAATTGAATATATGTATACAAAATTTGCAGCAGAACAAGACCTGTGATTAAAAAATTAATGAATTACGTAATTAAAGCAACAATCTTAATTGAGAAATTTTTAGATAAAGATATTTAACACTACATATTCTATTGATTCCCACTAGGGATGCTAAACGGGATTGATTTTTAAAAATCACAATCTAAACTTGTGGGTAAAATGGTTTCAATATAGAGTATGTAAGTATTCACCTCAACCCCCTCCTGATACAAACTAATCTATTTCTTAAAAAATTGAGTAACTAAATCATCAGCTCTCTTATTAGATTTTATTGGACTTTTATATTAACAATGGAAGTTGGGTTCTCATTCAATTCGATGTTGGGTGATATAGAATATTCACTTAATTATTGCAAAACACACTTGAAAAACAACATGAGTATTATTTATCATAATACTATATATTCTTGCTTCATTTAGTACATCCAGACAGGTCGCCGGAGTCTAGCAGGTAGTGTGTTGGCTTATTAGACGTAAAGCCACGGTTCAAACCCCAGGTCAGACATCAAAACGAAATATGAAAAATTATTTCTTTGGCGACTTCCTCTCAGTAGATTTCTGGCAAAAACTCTGAGAGTAAATAAATAAAAAGTTTCTCAAAAATCTGTCGTTCGGGGTCGACTTTAAACTGTGGCGGGAACTACATTTATGTATAAAATTAACACACACACAACATGAGTGGTGTGAGAAGCTAGGCCGTTATCTTGACTGAAGGGTTGCAATGTCCAATTATGTACATATGTTATGTATACCATATAGTACATAAAAGTTTTAAGAAAAAAATCCCGTATTCGGTATTTCTCTATTGGCATCCCTAATTCCACCGATATGCCAATAGAATTTCAACGATTACAATTCCCTATTAGTTTGCTTTTTACAATTACTGATCTTGAGGATCAGTTATTACAAGTTTGCGAAATAAATTTAGAAGTTCATGACCGTAAAATCTTACGGTCAAACGTACGTTGCGTCTATGCGAAACCGCCGTATTCGTTCATTTTTCGTGAAAATGCCAATACTAAAAATATCATTAATTCACCAAGCATTGCAATAATTTTTTTTTGATGTTTTGACATTAAAAAATTATGTTTTCACCACTTCTTAGCAGGAAATTATCAATTCTTTTACGAAGATTTCTTATTTAATAAAAATACGTACACTTACATATATATATACATATTTATATATATATATATATATATATATATATTGTTCAGCAATGCGAACTGGGTTCTCTAGATTAAGTATAAGAAGTAGAAAATTATGTTTCTATATGTACTTAAATACGTACGTATGTAACTCTTAAAAAATACGAACCATGTATTTCCCTTTTTAGTTTCATTCATATGAACAAGAGTTGTGAAATCTAAATCTAATTGTTCTGGGGCACTGACCGCTGCAAGTACCAAATGAAATTGTTAATTTCAATATTTTTTATAGCAACACAGCTTCATTTAATTAATTTTACAAAATAATACTTTTTTATTTAAAGTGTCCAATAATTTGTAAGATATTTGATTGTCTTTATTGAAACAATGAAGTGACTTGCCGAAAACGACTTAAAATGCCTGGATTGCCCTGAATAATCGCCGGATCTTAATCCAATAAAAAATTTGGGGAATATACTGAAGAAGAAAATAATAACCAGAAGTCCAGTCCACAAAATTTAAAAGAGTTTGGGTATCTGTAATTGTTGAATGGGCAAAATTGGTAGGTCTATTTTACGAAATTTTAACAACAGTATGCTAAAAAGGATTCAATAAGTTATTAAAAACAAAAGGTAGCCACGTTAAATAATAAAATTCTGTTTGAAAATCTAAAATAGCCAGATTAACGTTGCGTTACTAAAGTGGTCACAATATATTAAATTTATTATATTTCTTTTTTAACCCTGGACGGTTACTCTTCATTTTTGTACATTAAGGTTACTCTTCGTTGAATCGACGAACAATTTAAACAAATTTTTACCACAAAATAATACAGAATTGAAACCTTTGACGTTTAAAAACGCTCAAAGCAGCACTTTAACCTACCTCGTAGAGGGAGAAACAAAATATTTTAATGTTTTGCGAATCAAATGTGTTAGAAGCAACAGATATACGAGTGAAAACTGGCGGTTAATGTAGAAAAACTAAATGTAAATAAACATTTATTTTGTGTTAAAAAAGGGATAATTTGGAATATTTTTTAATTTCTTCAATGAAAAGTTTAAAGATTCTTAAATATTTAAATATTAATCGAAATGTGGGTGAATTTCGGTCACAATGAGTATAGTTTCTTGAGCAAGAGTTAATTAAGAAACTAAATATTATAAGATCAAAATAAGACGAACTGCTCATAAAAAATTTTTCTTGGCGAAAGTTGCCAATATTTTTTAATTTCTTAAAAGAAAAAGTTAAAAATTGTTATTGTTATTAGTTGTTTTTATTATTTATTAATAGTTTTAGACAAAAATTACATTTTTTATTAACTGTCGCCAATATCAAAACCCACCCCGAAAACTAAAAAAACATAAATAAACAAAACAGAGTTCCAATCAGAGAGAGACAGAAATACTTTTTGGCAATATTTGCTGTGAATTTCTCCATGGAAAGTTAAATGTCAAACTCTTGTTTCTATTCTGTATTATTTTGTGATTTTTACGTCTGCTCACTGCAAGCTTTCGTTATCAACTAACGTTGTTGAAAAAGAGAGCGGAATTTGGTCAAAAATAAAAGAGTTATATAAAGAGCAGTAAATGATCTTTGTCGATTCGACGAACAGTAACTGTCCAGGGTTAATTAAATTTTTGGTACCTGTTTAATTTACTATCAAGTAAGAAATATAATCCATGAAGAATAAATAATTTTTATTAACAACATTGTGTTATGAAATAGTATTATTGTTTTTATGAACAGTTGTGGAAGTCACTACATTTAATGGTGTGAGTAAGTTAGTCGACAGTCTCAGTGGATTCCCAGGTATTCTCACTCCGAGGCGTTTTTAGTGATGGATGATAACAGGAACTGTATCATCAGCAAAAATTCACGTGCTTCGGGTATTTATATGATACTTCCTTAAATAACGCCAGACACAGTTTTTACCAAGCAGTTAGATTTTGAATCATCGATTTTATAAGTATGTAAGTCGCGAACAGCTGAAGGATGGTAATAATGTACATATTTCAGACATTAGTATTTTGAAGAATTGAACAGTTCTGTTTACTCTTGTTTTTCTTATTGAAGTTATTCAACGATGATATGAAACTATCAAAATTAAAACTTTTACAAAATTCAAGTTTTTATTAAATATAATTTTAATTATTTAATTTGTATATAACACACGCATATATAATACATATATAATAAATACATATATTTATTTAATTTAATTTGTACAAAACATACATGGTTAATTCGATGTTATGCCAGTAATAATTAATTAACAAAACAGTTTCAAATTTTATTACAACTTGCATTATAAATAGTACTGTGTGAATCAATATTTGCAACGAGTAAAAACCAGAGTCACTCAGTATCATTTCTTGAATGGAATTAAGTAAATTCACCCGACTGGCTATTAAACTAAATCATATTGGTTGCCACTAGTCCATTGCTGTTGAATCTCCCAAGCAAAGAATAAATATTTGTTTCCACAATTGAGATATTTGTCCTTTACATTCTATATACTCCAGTTTAATTATAATTATTTTATTTACTAGAAATATACATATGTATATAAAAATATATTACTATATTATACTAATTTACACACTTCAACTCTCATTCAAATCGTTAAGGTATGTTAAGACTGGATATATATTTGGCAAAACACATAAATTTTTTTTTGTTTGATGCAGTCTGAACACAAAATAATTTTAAAAGGCAAATAAAATTTGAAGAAATAAGCCAACAAATATTTTTCTGATTTAAACAGAGTGTGAACAGAAAACGACAAAGATTTTTAAAATTTTTCGACAAGCATTTATTTGATCTTACAAAAAAATTTAAAGAACAAATAGACAAAAATAATTTATATATAAATGATTTAAACTTTAAAAATGTTAATACTAAATAGTAATAATGAAATATTTTCTCTTCTTAATAAATTCATATTACGAAACCGTCTGTAATAGATTTGTTTACCGAATTTTTTTTAGTTTGTTGAAACCTAAGTACGTATGTAGAAAGTAAACGTGCTGACATAATACTACGAATCTCCCTGCTCGGAAAAAATAATAATTAAAAACTTTTTGAGTGCAATTTAAATGCGGCGCATTTGGTCAATTCACACGACTATGTATCGCGTATGTTGTATTGAATACACTTTTTGTTTGTGAACGTTCAGTTCTATGTTGCATTGTATATTTCGTATTCCAAACGTCAAAAAGCAATAAGAAAAAGAACACCTGTATTAATAATTTGATTTTCAAGCAACAAAATGAAAAATATTACGGAAAAAGGTAAATTAATAATTTTCTATGCGAACAATATAATAATAAGTTACATAGAAGAAAATTTGTTTTTTTATTCTTCTTTTGACTATTGAAAATGATTATGATTATATGAAAAAAAATGTGTATAAGTGTATCGGGTTTTTATATGAAAATTATCAACAACAAGCATACACTATTGCATATTCGTCCAACAATACACTCTATACAACGATACAAGGGCTTGTGTGAATTGCCCATACATACTGACGTGTCTTACAGCAAAACCGGTGTCGCCAAGAGAGCCATTATGTGAAGCTCTGAGTTCTAATTTAAGCTTGAAGCTACAATTGATAATTTGATTCAATCAATAAATAGTTTTATGATCCCCTTAGCATTAAGGAATGAACACAAATTGTTAAAGCAATTCTTAGAATCTTAGAAAACGGTATACATTCATAGCTGCCAGATTTGACGATTTGTCGTCATTTTGACGATTTTTTACTTCAAAAATATCATAATGACAATATGACGATTTATACCCTTATTTTGACGATTTTTAGAAATTTAAAATTTACATAATTTTCTTTACTTTAGTAGATTAAAAACCTGTTTAAGCGTTATATTTGCTTTGCAGTTGTTAGGTTAGTAATAAAAAGGAGTAAAGTATTATATTTTTAAATTATTTACGAACACCTGTGATGATACTACATAAAATGCTAAATAACCTAAATAAAAGTATTAGTAAAGAAACTTAAAATTAAATGATTAGATATTTAAATAAAAATGGTAAGTTCTGCAAATATCTGCAAATACCCTAACACTACCCAGCAAATAATAACAATACCAATAATTTTGAAATGAGATTTGCACTTTTCGTAGTTGAGCAAAACTTACCATTTGCCATTGAAGACCATTTTTAAAGATTCGAATACAGCTTCTAATATTACCAAAGGCAAGTGCCAATATTTTTTTTGTACGACCAACACTCATGGGATGGCCCCTACACAGTGCAGAGCATTGTGTTGAAACTAGGAAAATATGTTATGGGAAGGAAGAAAGAGGGTGTAGTGTTTGTAGACACTAGATTTGAAATCCTTTATACCATAAGTGACAAGAAACACCTCTGCAGGAAGGGAGTTCCAAATACGAATAGTCCGCATAAAAAATGAATTGTGTCTGTAATGCAGTGCGCGATCCACTGGCCAATCGACCACAAATGAAGAAGTCACCCTTATTTCGCTCGAGCAAAATTCGTTGTAGTAGCGATAGAACAGTGAAACACAAGCCACATTGCAACGATGCTCTAATGAATCAATGGAGTTGGATACCCTATCGTCATTAACGAGAACCTTCACCCTCTCCTGTACACGATGGAGAAGTCTCAAAATAGACGTTGACGCACCGGCCCATACATGAGAGTTGTATTCGATTCTCGGCACGATATAAGTGGTGTAAATAGGAAGAAGATGAAGTTTAATATTAATTGCACGCTCTTAAGAAGCCAAGGCACTGAATAAAGTGTCGGTTCTAGCGAACATCAAACTGAATTTTCATGCCCAGAACGTCAAGAGCTTCTGATCGCCTAATATTTACTCCGTCCGTAGATATATGTAAATGATGCAATATTATTGCTGGGCTTATGTGTCAATAAACAACACTGGTATAGATTGTTTAAACTTTAAACAATTTTTTCCTGTAAATGATTTTTCCTGAAAAAATGAAAATAAGAGATGGTACCTTTTAATTTCCAGCCTCGACTAAATTTATTAAGAAATATTAGTATTATCTCATTCTTCAGCTAATTTAGGTAGAGTATTAAGCCAAGTTAATTTAAATTAAACTAAATTTCTGAGAAGCAATATTGTATAAAAATATTATTTAAAACTTGGCAATTGTAATTGCTTCGACTTTAGTATTGTACCTGATTTGATTAAACTGTTTAATTCTAATACATACATATATTTAAACTATATACCTGTTTTTAACATACAAATACTATATATTATTGTATAAAACACTCGTTTATCAAGTTTATTTTTATATTAAAGCGTTAAAAAGACTTGTTATTTTTTTTTTTTTTTGTTAAAAGTGTTTTATTTTTGAACTAAAATATTGTATATTGAATTAACTTTATATGTTTTATTACAATAAAAATAAATTTTTGAATAAAACCTTTCAATTTATTTACTTATTTTTTTCTGACGATTTTTTTACGATTTCAATGAACGTTTTTCACAAATTTTTTCTAATATTTGACGATTTGATGCTTTATTTATCTGGCAGTTATGTATAAATTACAAAAAATTTCGAAAGTCTTAATGATATATTCGAGTCATATTATTCAGTAGTGTTAAATTTAAGCCATATTTACCAAACTTCGCTGGTGACTGGTTAGAAATGATGCTGAGCAAGATGACTTCTGTTTTGATCACCTAACAACTGTGTTCGCACTGGAGTTATGCCTCGATACTACCGATTTGCCACCTCTACTACCTCTAAAAAATGCTCCTGTAATTGATAAAGTTAGTATCAAGATGTTAATGGAGAAGCACCATACTGCCACGACGTGGCAGATTCAACCTAAATTCTAGAGTGAAATATTATTCTCAATACTCTACGGTTGTACTAGTTAAAATGATACCCAAACCTGGCAAAGATTGTACTAAAGCGGCGTCAGTTCATCAGTTTTTACTTATTTGTCTAAACCTTTTGAGATATCTAATACTGGTACAGAAGCTTATGCCAATATCAAATTTAGGAAAATTCAGTTACGATTCAGAAGTAAAAACATAGCAATATTTAAAAACCTATAGATCGGTGAAAGTCATAAAAAGGGTATTCAAAGAAAAGAAGTTAAAACTGTTTGAAATATACTGACTAAACTCTTAATTACTTCTAAAAACAAGATGGTGTAATATTATAAGAGATGGACAGAGCGATCTCATCTCCACAAATATAACTTCTGTTTTTCAAATACAAAATCTATCGCAACTAAATCTATTTCTTAGTAATTACACGGTGCGACAGTGAAAATACACCCGAGTAACTACCTAGTCTAAGTTGTTCTAAGTTCTCGAACCCTCCAAACTTGTTTTATTTGACAAAAATGTTTTTTTGATCTTTTTACACAAAATTATTGATTATCCAAATATTTTTTAACCTATTTTCAAAATCCAAAGTTTTTGGAAAAGGGTATTTTTATAGATGACCCTTTAAAATGATGTATGTACATAAACATATTGCTCAAATTTACATGTTATGAGTTTTGATCGGGTAAACTTGGAAAATAAGATTTTTTCTAGTTTTTTCAAGTTTAGCTATTCTTAATTGCAAAATTTAATTAAAAAATATAATATAAGTGATGACATTCTGCAACTACATTATCTTGTGAAGAGATTAACACTTCGTTTGATCAAATCGGAGAAAAATTACAGTAGTTATTATTTAAAAAATATAACAGTTCTGTTATATTATTTAAAAAATATAACAGTTCTGTTATGTTTTTTATATAATGGGTGATTTTTTAGGAGCTATAGGAAAATTGTTCAAAAACAAAAAACACATACAATTCAAAAAATGCATGAAATCTTTATTTAAATCTATAGTACGGTCCATTTAATTTAATGTTTGAAGATTATTTCATGCAAATGTTGACCGCGACTGCGCCTCAAATGGTCCATCCGCTTAGTCCAATTTTGGCATACTCTTTCCAACATTTCGGCCGGTATCTCACGAATAAATGCTTCAATGTTGTCTTCCAATGCGTCAATTGAACCGGGCTTGTGTGTATAGACATGAGCTTTAACATAGCCCCACAAAAAATAGTCTAAAGGCGTTAAATCGCACGTGAAATAAATTGTTCACCGAACTCGCCTCTCAATAAGTCCATTATTACGCGTGCTGTGTGGCATGTGTTGAAACCACATGTCATGCAAGACAAGCTCTTGCATTTTGGGCAAAAAAAAGTTGGACAACTGAAAGAAATGTACCCCAGCATCTTCGCTTATTTGTTTTTGGAAAGACCATATTATTAAGCGAATGAATAATATTCTTAAACTTAACACAATTTCTTTGATTTTGTCAAGGATTCCACTCGAAAGAAAATAATCCAATCCTGTCTGTCGTGACTTCTTTTCTATTTCTTTTATACCGCGTGTATGAAATATTGCCTTTAATTAAACGATTTCATAATTATTGTTCCTGTTCCCAAAGTAAACTTGACGAAACTTCATATCTGAAAATTGAATTCCTTTATAGAAAATATTCCTTTTTTTGAAAATATTCGCAATTTAGTACGATAATAAAAAAAAACGCAATATGATCCCATAGTTAAATGTTGTCGTGTCTGAGAGTGTGTTGTGTTCTTAATAAAACGAGGCGTTCACATTTTTATTTTTTAAACACCAGAAAGTTTTTCATGTCAAAACAATTAAGTAATGAAGTTTAATCCAGTTTTTAGTGCCGTTTTGGTCAACATATTTAAATATACCAAAATTAATTTTAATTTTCCCAGCTTCAAGTAAATGTTTTGAACTACTCGTATAATCTAAAAACAACACCCGGCGGTTCGGGTTCGTGGTTTTTCATTCATGTTCGTAGCATTGAAATACAACGCATAACGTTTTAAATTAAAATAAGCCTGTCAATTATCTAGAACGAAAGCAGTTTGGTATCATCGATGCGTTGTGGGAGCTTCCGTTCATATTACAATGTTTATATAAAACATTTTTGTGAAAAATTTTAACCATTCATGTGAGATTTTCTAATGATATTTTTAAATATTTGTTGTTTTTTATTTTAGGTGGCAACTTCAAATTCCAGGTGGAAAACCGGCATCAATTGTAATATTTTACCACAGTGCAAAATTCAGTAAACATCAGTTCAAAAAACATAATTGTTCGACTGCCTAGAATTATGTCACAACCTTGTAGCTCTGATCGACATTGGTTTCTTTTGATTTTAAACTAGCTATTAAGAACTAGTGAATAACAAATAACATTATTTTCGTTAAGAGTAGAACTTTTATCTGATCCATCTAGAAATCAATTTAATACTTTTTAATTTGTCAAGACATTTAACTATTTCAGTTATGGTCTTTCATAACTTTGTATGTCTGATATTCAAAACACGGCAGTCTACTTAATTACATAAATGCAGCGACAGAACTCGGAATTAAACTTATTGCCACACTTTCGTCTAGAAATTTGTGCCCAAACTGTAAATCGTTCAGTGAAATATTACTTCATCATGGACTTTTTTAAGTTCTTGTATAAATACGCTTTTCCAGTAAACTTAGTAAACCCACTAGTATATTTCAGTAAACCCACTAGCACCAATATCAAAAAATGAAATATAAAATTGAAAACTTGATGAATTTAAACTAAATTCTGAATATAAATTGTTTTAAACTCTAATTGCCATGTTAATTGATAAAAAATTTTAGATGAAAAATCACAATTAAGATTAGACAAGGCAACTTCGGTTTTTCTTCTCAAAAATTTTAGTTGTGTTAGACTTTCCTGCTTTCCTCCACACGGATTTCTGTTTTTGCTATATTTTTAAGGGTATCCTCATTTGTTCATTCCTTTAACAATTAAGTGACAGCACGAGTCTTGAAGGTTTAAAGTTAATTTTCCGGTGCAATAGGTTATGAAATTGTACATAGGATGTGTTTTACCCGTTTTCAACTTCAAGCTTTAAACAAATGCTGTGAGACCCTCTGTCGATTAATTATATTAGAAACATTTCTAATTTAGAAACCCTGAATTATTAGACCATCCGTCAACATTTTTGCGTAAACACAGTTGTGAAATATTTTAGACAGACTTGAACCAACCTGAAGTTCCGTATAAGTGTACCTTAAAACCCAAAGCATTTACAGTTCAGATGCTATTATGTCGAATTCTGGAGAAACTTTCTTGAAAATCAGATCAGAGCTACAATTTCTTAAAGAATTATAATATTTTAGATAAATTATTATATTTTAAATATTATAATATTTTAAATATTAGTTCCTTGTTCTAAATTTTTAATCGGACATGTTTTGAAATGTCATGTGATTTTAAAAATATTTGAAATTATATATATCTGTCGTACATCAATACTAGTAAGTAGAAAGAACTGGTTTTTACACTGGTCTATTGTGATCGATTCCAATTAGAGCAATTTTTCTTCAAATGGGATTTTTACAAGTCGGTGTTATTTACGAAGATTATTTTGTACAGTTAGCTGTTAACGTATATACCGTAGATATCGAAAAATGTAGTATTCTAATTGTCTGCACTTAAGTCACCAGCCGCAACTAGAATATCGTCGTCCTTGCACTCTTGTTACTGTCAAGAAATTCTTAACACAGAATTACGAATGCTGTGGTTGATTTTTGGACAAAGCGTAATATCCTTTTATAAAATTCTGTAAAAAATTGTGAATAAAACTGTCAATCTTAAATAATAAAATAAAAAATTAGTTAAAGCAACAAGAAGTCATTGTCATGAAGTGACCTTGACAATCTCCCGGTCATACATACATACATATGTACATAATTGGTCATTACAACCCTTCAGTCAGAATTACGATCTAGATTCTCACACCAGTTATGTTGTGTGTGTTAAGTTTATACATGACCTACAGTTTAAAGTCGACTCCGAACGACATATTTTTGAGAAACTTTTCACGGGAATTTTATTTGCTCTCAGAGTTTTTGCCAGAAATCTGCTGAGAGGAAGTCACATAAGAAATAATTTATCTATTTTGTTTTGATGTCTAACCTGGGGTTTGAACCCTGGCTTTACGTCTAATAAGCCAACACACTACCTACTAGACTACGGCAACTTCATCCCGATCATAACAATATAGAAAATCTATGTCAAATAGTAAATTACAAAACCAATCAAGATGAAGTGGAGGAATCCTTTAAAATAGAAGCTAAGTCGCAAATATCAATTGAACTTATAAACAATTTTACCGATCCAATACCTAAAAAAATTTTAAAAAATTTTTGCATTAAAGTTAAATATTTATTCAGTTTGTTTTATTTTTTATTTAAAAAAGATTTCAAAAATAATATAAACACACATTTACATACTTTTCTTGTAAGAGAAATTTGAATTTTTTTTATATTTAAAGGTTTTTTCTCCTTACCATATCAAAATTTCGATACGTAAATATTGTTTTTAGTTGTCACACTATACATATACATTTTAGATATTCAAAGGAACATGAAAAAGTATCGGGTTATTTTATTTGTTAGAAATATTTCACTTCACAAAAGAAAAGAAATTTTTCACGTATAGGCCGGTGTTTTGAAGTCTGATTTTAAATTAATTAACAGCCGAAGTAACCATGATTGATAGCAGGGTATCCAAATCAATTAAATTTAAATCATGTGCTGACGAAATAAGTTATCGAATAATACAATGCAGAAATAATTTGCTTTACTTCTCACATCAACAAAACGTAGCTTTGCCGGCAATATATGCGGTACCCTCACGAAGACCTCCACTAAGCGGACACTCCCCGATTGCAGACGAATTTCGTAGTCCCATGCCTTTGATGGCAATTTTGGAATAAAATAACCTCCGTCAAATATACTCTCTCTTTGCTGGAGACGGACAGTACTTTATTGTAAAACACCTAATAATTTTTTCTTAAATACGTGCCGTTGCCGTACAAAAATATAATAATATAAAATATGAACCAAATACATATGTATGTATAGTGTGATACGCAGATTTTCTTTTTAATTTTAGTTGGCCATTACTACAACTTGCCTTTAGCTTAAAGCAGGATTTTAACGGCAGATAATTTGTTTTTCATTATTATAAGTGGACAATAAGCGTAAGCGTTAAGCCGAAAGTCCATACCATGAGTTTCATGCGGCTAGCATTACATGCTTTTCGCACATTCTATGCGTTTTTTATTGCAAGTTACACACAGTGGCCCATAATCATAGTCAAACACTAAAGTCGGTTCTTTTTAAAAACAACTTTAATATTTAAACCTGTTACTAACTGTTTCTTAACTATAGTGAAAATTAATAATAGTTTTAAGTTGAATGAGCTTTAAGTGGGTGAATAGTATAATGTTTGTAATTTTCAATACAAATTGGTATAAATATTGTATAAGTGGCATCTCTGCACAGTTGATGCAATAAAAGCACCAAAAAAATTACCAAAATATAAATTGTTATTTTGAAAAAAACAAACAATTGCATAAAGCGAGAGGCAAAATGGAGCACCAGTGAAAACAATTTATAAAAAAATAATAAAATAAAATATATAATATAATAATAATGTAATATATAATAAAATATTTCAAAAAAAAAATTAACACAATCCATACAACTTTTGTTTTTGGTTAGTTTTGATTTTGTAACTTTTGATAAATACACCTGTCCCTCGTTTTGCACGATAGATACGTTCCTGAGAAAATCGTGTAAAACGAATTCAAAAAAATTTGTATGGAAAATCGTGTAAATCGAAAAAAAGAAAAAATTGGTATATATAGTATTTTTTAATATAATTTTATTTGCTTTAATGTGAATAACCACAAACCAAGCAAACAAAATAAAACAATTTCATTTTATTTAACAACCAAAATACATAGTTATAAAATTCATAAAACTTAAAAATTAAATGCAATACAAATAAGAGAAAACACAAAAATATACATATAAAAATGCCATTAGCAAAAAATCAATACATGAACTGTTGAGCAAAAAAGAATAAGTTATATTCAACCAATTTCAGTATATGTACCTACATACATATACTTATTCGTCATCACTTTCTTCGACAACTAATCGTATTTCTTCGGTTGGTGACGAATCATCGCTCGATACCTCAATGTTTTGTGGTTCGATGTGGGGACGTGGGGATTTTGAGATATTTTTTTTTATTTTTACCTTATAATACTAGTTATAAATATCTAGCTTATATTCTGAAGGCACTAGCAACCGAGGCTATCGGCCCGATTTTTTATATTTTAAACATTAATGATTAATGATTAGTGTTTTTCTATTTTTCTTTACCTTCTTAAATGTACTTATACTAGTAAATATTTATAGTGGCTGAGTAAATAATATATTTACATATTTACAGGAATTAATGCTTTTCTTCATATGTTACTTAAAATATTATTTTGTTTTAGGTAGACATAAATTTTATGAAAATTTTTAAAGTCAGTCAGTAACTCGGAGGGTTTACTGTTCCCGAAAAGATTGTGTCTGTTGGCGGTCAGAGCTGAGCAGTCATCTATTAGATGTTCTACTGTTAATGGGCATAGACAGGTAGAGCACTGTAAGTGTGGATTTCTGGACATCAGATGTTCATGAGTCATTTTGGTATGTCCCATACGGAGCCTAGTAAAAACTTTTATTTGGATTTTTGTTGCGTTTGCTGGGAAGAGCGGCACTTCTCCCGCCGGATTAAATCGTTTATACCAATGTTGAGACTTCGTACAATCGTTTTTGAAAGCTGTCCTCATATGAATATTTATCATTCTAATGATGTCAGTTTTAACATTAGTTGGGTAAATAAAAGTGGGGTGTTGGCTTACATTTTTGGCGGCTTTGTCAGCGTATTCGTTACCTTTTATGCCCGAATGTCCGGGAACCCACATTAGTTTCAGTTTTTTTGGATGTTTTAACAATATTTCCCGTACTTCTCGAATCAAGCTGCAACTATTATTGGGATTAAGGACTCCAGATATAAAGCTTTTGCTGTCACTGCATATTATAAATTTTCCGCGTAACTTAGCTACGTGCTTGCTCGCTGTCAGAATGGCCCAGCCTTCTGCCGTAAGAATTGATACATAAGGAAATAGTAGTCCTGAACTAATAAGTCTGCCGTTTTCTTCTACAACAGAAAAGGAGGTAGTCTTGTTATCTTTAGAACCGTCAGTAAAGATAAAGCTCCAACCTTCGTTGTGCCAGCGATCTCGGATCTCAGCAAACAGTTGTTTGTATATTATTGGATATGAGTGGACATTTTAGGCAATTGTTGCAGGGAAGTTAACGTGGAGCTTATGGGGAGCTTCCAAGGAGGATATGGAAGCTGAGGTAGACTTGAAAACTTTAATTCACTTGCACCCTCTACAGTTCTATATAGCGCTGATTTGTGACGTGGTTTTGTTTTCCGTTTTATTAAATTGATTACTGTTTTATGGATTACAGCATTAGTTGTTTTATATATTTTACCAATAAGTTTAAATGTATTTTGTTTTACCCTGCTGAAAAGATCTGGCATACCGGCTTCTACTAACAGTATTTTTGTTGGTGTCGATCGGAAAGCTTGCAGGCTGTATCTAATAGCAGAATGATACGGGCCGCATAATTTTTTCATGTTTGTTTTGCAGCAATTACCGTAGATAGGTAGGCCGTAATCAATTACAGATAGTATAATTGCACGAGTAATATTAATCATGGTTGATGGATGAGCGTTGCATTGTTTTGATGTTAGGTATTTGATTATATTAAGTCTATTTAAAGTTTTATTTTTGATATATGCACAATGATCAGAGTAAGTTAATTTTCTATCGAATATGATACCAAGGATTTTCAGGTTGAGAACATTTTCGATGGTGTGGTTGTCGTGTATTAAAACAGGGTTGTGGCAGTTGTGCTTTTTGCAGATGTGAAATAGTTTACATTTTTCGTAAGATAGATTTGAGCCTGATTTGCGTGACCATGTTAAAATGTCGTCCAAAATATTTGTAAAAGTATTATTGACTTTGTGCAAATCAGTAGCTTTGGTAAATAACAGGATATCGTCTGCATAAATGCTACAGGATATGTCGTGTTTTTGTTTGATTTCCTTTAGTTCTTCAAAAGCAATAATAAACAGTATGACTGATAGTGGTGAGCCTTGGGGAATCCCGTTTTCTAATTTCCCAACTTCGGAGCAGATGCCATTTGTTTTACATTTTATCTTGCGGTTGTTTAGAAAGCTCGACACATAGTCGTAAATTTTCAGGCCCACTTTCCATTTTTGGAGTTGCCTTAAGACTAAGTGCGATCCAATGCGATCGTATGCTTTTTCGAAGTCTAAGGCTAAAATAGTAACATGATTTCTAGAAGATATTGCCGATGATACGAAGTTTTTAAAGTTTAACAAAGCATCTATTGTCCCCTGTCCTTTTTTAAAAGCGAACTGATTGTGTGATAAGAAGTTATTCTTGGTACCAAACCACATAAGTCTGGAAGCAATGATTTTTTCAAGTGCTTTGCTAAGGCAAGGTAATAGCGAGATCGGGCGGTAATTTATAGCTTCGGTAGAACCTTTGTGTGGTTTTAGAATAGGTATAACGATTGCAGATTTCCAGCACTGTGGAATAACACCAGTGTCGAAAATCTTATTGTGCAGTTTAGTTATTCTTTCTTTGACTACCTTTGGCAATTTTCTGATCATATCATATGTAATTTTGTCGAAGCCGGGTGTGTTTCCTTTAGCATTGCTCAAAACTATTTCTAACTCGAGAGCGGATATTGTTGATTCAATCTGTAAGGCTTGGTTAGTTAGCTTGGTTGGTACAACATATTTAGTTACCGCAAATGATCTCTTTTCACTAATATATTCTTGCGAAAAGTTTGCGTCAGAAGAAAATATTGACCATGTTTTGGTGAAGTGGTTAGCGATTTCCAATGAATTTAAAAGAGGACCGGTGGATGAATTCAATAAGGTAATTTTTTGTGGAATATATGAACCTGTTAGCATCTTAATGTTTTTCCAAATTTGTTTTGAACTGGTATTGGGGTTGATAGTGGAGGTGAATTTGTTTAGGCTATTTTTCTTGGCAATTTTTGCATGAAGTCTAAATATAGCATTTGTTTTTTTATACTTTAATAGTTCATCGTCGGTTTTCTGTTTTTTATAGTCTGCCCAGGCATCTTGTTTTGCTTTACGTAATTTCGCCAAGGCGGGAGTCCACCAAACGACTGATGGTTTGCCGTGTTTCCCAATGGTTTGCGGAATATTTTTGGTCGCAGAGCATATTATGATTTTACGGATATTAGCAGCTTCTTTATTAATGTTAGAAGAGATAACTCGATGTTGAGTTTCGTGGAGGCAATTAACTTGGAAACCGTTCCAGTCAGCTTTGTCAATAAGGAATATTTTACACCGAATAATTTTGTCCTTGTTGAAACCAGAAATGATTTTTATAATTATTGGAAAGTGGTCACTTCCGTGAAGATTTGGTAATGCTTTCCAGCAGCTTCTCGTCACTAGAGTAGGTGAGCATAGTGTGATATCGACGTGGGTAAAAGATTTGTGAGTGGAGTAATGAGTAGGTGAACCATCGTTTAAAACCACCAAATTGTGTGTTTGGATTATTTTTTCTATTGTATCGCCACGAGAGTTTAATTTTGGAGATCCCCACAGCGGACTTCACGCATTTAAGTCACCAAGTAGAAATAAAGGAGTGCTGATGTTTGATATTATATTTACAATATCTGTCACTGAGAAATTTTGACATGGTGGTATATAGGTGCAAATTATAGTTATTGGAAAACCAACATTTATTTCTATTGCCAAGGCTGCAATTGTTCCAGTGATGTTAAGGCGTTTGTGAGGGATATTTTTCTTTATTAAAATAGCTATACCTTGTTTGCTGTATGTAGTTTGTGTGTGGTTATAGAAATATCCTGAGTACGTTTTTGGTACCGCAGGAATAATGTATATATATACTACATAATATGAGTTTCTTGTAGGCAGATGATGCTGGGGTCATATTCTTTAATTAGTAAACTTAGCTCATGATAAAAGTCCATTGAGATTCCACTGTAGTATATTTAACATTTTATTTATAAAGTTGGTTCATCTTCTGATATTTCTGTGTCTGATATTTTTGTTTTTGTATTATTGGAATTTGGTTGACCCGTTAGTTGATTTAAAAATAAATTTTGATTGTTATTGCTGTTTTTGTTTTTGCTGTTATGCTTGTTGTTGTTGTCGTGCTTTTGTAAAGAGAGGGAATTGTTGTCAATACATTTATATGTTGTTATTAATTTTATCAGTGGTGGCTGCGTTAAGTTGAATTGTTGGATTTATGTCAGTATTGTTGAGTAATGAAAGTATTGTTGTTTGTGGATTTTGTTTTTGTTGGATTTTGGTTGATTTAGTTTTAATTTGATGGTTACTTGTTTTGTTTAAACAGTTTGGGTTGGATACTTGATTTTCTTTGTTTTTGTTGGTTTCGGTTGAAGGTGAAGTAAGGGTTATAGACGTATTGTTGTTGGTTGAGTGTTGTGCTGCTACTTGAACAAATGAGAGATTGGATGTAGAGGTGGAGGGAACAGTGCCTTTGTACAATTTTAACGCTTCTCTCATAGAACATTTGTTGGTTATTTTAATTTTTAAAATTTCCTTATTTTGCGTAAATTTCGGGCAAACACTTGATGATGCGGGGTGATCCAAAGAGCAATTGATGCAAAAGGTTCGTGTGCATGTTACAGGCGAGTGAGGAGGGAGAGCACAGGTCTCGCAAAGTGTTGGTTTCTTGCAGTATTTTGCGGTGTGACCAAAGACTTGGCAGTTTTTGCATCTCATGGGATTCGGGACATATTGTCTTATTTTGATATTATGCCATGCTATGTCTAAACTTTCCGGTAGATGGTAAAGATCAAAAGTTAGTAACACGACTCCACTCGGTTTAATAATGCCATCAATGGTTTTTTGAAACTTATATGCAGATATTACCCCTTGTGCGTTGAGGTTCGATATTATTTCTTCCTCTGGAATATTAATTAAGCATGGAGCGTAGACCGTGCCTTTAGTGCTGTTTAAGCTTTCGTGGTACTTGACGGTTATGTCACAAATTCCATGAAGAGTTTTTGTTCTTAAAAATGTTTAGGCAATAAGCCGGTCTTCTACTAGTAGTAATAAACTGCCCTCACGTAGCTCGTTTATGACTTTGAATTCTGTGCATATTAATTCAAGGGCTTGTTTAACTGCAAAACATGAGTACTGATTAAGTGGCTTGTTTGCATCAGTGGCGGCCACAACCATAAATTTTGGATCGGAGAGTTGTAAGGTTTGGAGGCCTGGGAAGTCAGTATTGCTGAAAGGTATTTTTTCTTTCTTTTACTTTTGGGACCCTCGGCCAGCTCTGCAAGCCGATTATTCCCGAGATTTGGTGGCCCCGGGGCAATTTTTTTTATCTTTTACTCAATAAATTATAAGTTTTATATTATATTAAATAAGAATTTACAAAATTGATATTCAAAGGAGAGAAAAAATACTAAGCACAAAAAAGGTTCGCAAATAACTGTCACTAACTGTAATTTACAATTAAGCAATGTTAAAAATACCCGCGAATAAATCACAAACGATGCACTCCGTACGAGAGACAGACGGTGATTTTGAGATATATTTAGTTATAAGTATTTGTGAGAAGTTTTTGTTTAATTCTTTATATACCTCCCGATATTGGTCCAAGCCTTGAGAAATATATTTTTGAAACTTAAGAGCTCTTTCAACATTTGGATCATATTGTAGAAAATTATTTCCTAATTTCCGGCCTAATTCAAGACCGTCAGAAATATTTTGTGATGTCATTTCAACGATTTGTGAATCATCTTCATCAGACTCATTATTTTCCTCATCAGTTTCATTAACTATACCAACTAGTTCATCTATGTATCTATCTATATCTATGTATGGTACTTAAAGTATACTTTTTTGATGACTATGATTATGGCCCAATGTGTTTTATGCGACTTGTTGTGGTAAAATAATTATCAACCAAAAAGAGTTTTGGGAAACAGGGATAATCCAATTGTGATTTTAAAAGAATTTATGGCATTAATTACATGTTTATGAATTTATATATATGATATTTTGACTGCTAAGGCCTACGAAAAGCTTCAAAAGAACACAAGATGAGTGTTTTCAATTAATTCCATTCACAATAGAATATAATGCCACATTATAGAATAATTATTTATTTATTTATTAATTACAATACAATTACAAATTATATTCTAATTATATACGAGCGTAGTAACTTTGACCATATGCTCGGCGTAGTGTCAGACCAGAGTCTCTGGTGGGAATCGAACCCACGACTGTCACGCTAATAGTCTAGCACACTACCCACTAGACTACCAGGGCACCCTCACAATAGAATATAATGCATGAGTCGCATAGAAAAGTAGAAAGTAAACATATTTGATGCGTTCTATGCATTCTGTGCATTCTATACGTTTTATTCTGTAACTTGTCACAAACAACTACACTGATTCTACTTTTTTGACACACGCATGGTATGGACTTTCAGCTTTAAGCTAAAGGGAAGATCATCCTTCCTGTAACTTTTAAAGTTAAGTTTATGCTTGAACTTTCCATATGATATATTATATTTCAAATGTAAACAAAATGAACAAGCATGTCAGTGTGTATTAAAAAAAATTGTTTAGTTTGGCAAAAGTTATCTATTAATTTTTAAAATTTATAGGTATAATATTTTTAAAAAAGTGAACTTTATTTTATCATTAAGTTGTAATATCGAAAAAAAGTTAAAGGTGACTTTATAGTTCTATTTCGCTAAAGTTACCTTTTACTAAACCGAACTTCAACGGCAAGTTGTAGTAATGATTTTTACTGTATGTATGTATGTGTGCACATGCAAAATAAAAGTCATCAATAATAGGGGATTCCCACATTTTTTTGCCAACATTAACAACAAAGATGATATTGCAATGTTTATGCATATTTTTAAAGCTCTTGGCATATTCAGCCGTTGAAAAAGTACTACATACAGTACGTGGAAAAAATAAGTTGTCAAGACTAATATTTCAACAATGGTACGCAGTAAAATTTATTTCAGTGTTTTTTCTTTTAATTTGTTCAATGAATGCCATTTACATATCCCATAGTTTGAAATTAAAATATATTTTAAAACAAAAACAAACCTTATTCCAATTTTGAAAAAGAAATTAAACGATACAGTCGAAATTCATGTTGCAAAAGTAAGTCGTCAATAAATTAATATCCACAATGCCCGGAGTTTTGAATGGTCATTTTGCCAAGTCTATGTGTCATCCAGTCCACAAGCTTCAAACATTGATCCCTAGGAAAATTCGCTCAGTGTCTAATGATACACTCTCTCAAATCTTCTAAGTTTTGGGACTTATCCTCCGAAATGCGCATTTTCAAACTTGCCCACGCATTTTCTATTGGAGACAGATCTGGACTCTGTGGAGGCCAATTTAGAACATTTATATTTTCCCCTCTAAAATAATCGTTTATTAATTTCGCTGTATGGATTGGCGCCTTGTCCTGTTGTAGAATGAATTTTTGCCCTATTAGGCGTCTACCTTCTGGTATTGCAGTCTCTTTAAGGATTTTCAGGTATACAGCGGCAGTCATTCTGTCTTCAAGAAGCATCCCCAAATCATTAAACCTCTTTCTTACGACTTAAAGGTGGGTAGAGTACACTTGTATGTAAGTTGTTCTTTGGAGTTGCGCCATACATACACCATGCCGTGCGAATATTTAAGTCTAATCATGGACTCATCTGTCCAAAGCCCCCTATGCCAAAAATTTGGAGGTTTTAATATGTGTTCCTCATAAAATTGTCGTCTCTTTTGTTTGTTTTTCCTGCTTATAAACGGAATTTTACGAGCAACTCGACCAGGCTTATTACTTTCACGCAATCCGTTACGTATTGTATAGACCGAAGGTGCCTGTTTTCCTTAATTTAATAGTTGCGCCCGAATCTTCGGTGCAGATTTGAATGGATCAGCATTGGAAATTTCCAAAATACGCCTACTTATTCTTTCAGTGGTTATTTTAGGACCCCCAGGTCGCATTTTCCTGCAAACTCGGTGTTCTTTCTTATACTTCGAGATTACTTTCCAGATTGACGTTTGACTTTTATTAAATTTGTTTGCTATATATCTCTGTGTGTGGCCGTCTTTATATAAATTAATTATAGCAGATCGCTCTTCATTCTTTAATTGCCTAAATTTTGGCATTTTTAAACTTATCCTAGGAAAAAATGCATATTATTTATAAAAAATTTAAAGAGACCTTCTTTTATAATAAAACTAACCAATTATACTTACAATTAAATACTTTCAATTTAGTTGTAACTAGCCACAAAATTTTGCTTACTTGCTTTTAGTTTTTTTATATAAAAACCGATAGACACTTCAGATGACAACTTATTTTTGCAACGTCACAACAGCAACTATACCAATTTAAAACAGCACCAAATACACATTGTTGAAGCAAATCGTACCAAAATGCACGTGCTTTTTTTATAACGGTACTTCAAAAATATATAAAAACAACACACAAAAAAACAATGAAGGATCGTAAGATCATCTAAAAACTTAATTTTTGCTTTGACAACTTATTTTTTCCACGTACTGTATGTTCATCATAATTATATGTACATAATAAAAGCGAATTTAAAAAAACATTAATACTCCATCAGTACATAGTTGTTTTCTTAAACATTGAAGAGTTTAGTAGACACATTCCTATAGCGGACAAAATTAGCTCGACGGTCGTTCTCCGGCTATAGGAGATTTCGCTGTAAACAAATTCAAGTAAAATAACAATGATTATATTCTCCTCGTCTCATGAATATATTTTCCTATTACAAACAAAATGTCATCTTCTGAATAGTGGACAAGGAAGATAACATAAAGCCATGTAATTACGAAATGTGTAAATAAGTGATACAAATTTACATGAGATGCATGAAACAGAATAGAACATTAAGAAATATGTACATACTACACTACTTTAGTGTAGTACGATACAAAATTAGCCCACTAATAATTAAAATCATTGCACTCAGTGTGCTTCGAAATAAAAGTTTAGTAATAAAGTCGATGTCAAGTGCCACTTGAAAAATCTGCCTTTTGTATATTCTCAAAATTTGTGTGCTTTCGCCTTTAATCAGTGCTCAAATGGTCCGGTACTGATAACATTCCCACGGACTTATGAAAATCAAGTACAGTTGGGCTCACTGATGTTCGGATGGAACTTTTTGTAAAATTATGGAATTTAGAATTTCCACAAAACTGAAAAAATTATACTGAATTCGCCTAATAAATTAAAAATATTTTAAATAATTAGTTTTGAAACTTTCGTTTGGTTGAAAATGTCCGCAAAGAGATTATCTATTAAACAAACAAAAATGTGATTTTTCTTTACAGATATTATGAAACTGGGTCAATTAAGCCTCGTGCTATTGGAGGGTCTAAACCTCGGGTTGCAACAACACCAGTCGTACAAAAAATTGCTGATTACAAACGAGAGTGCCCAAGCATCTTTGCATGGGAAATACGCGATCGATTACTATCGGAACAAGTATGCAATAGTGATAATATACCAAGTGTGAGTATGATAATAATGATATGCAATGCCAATAAAATTATGAACAGTTTTGCTTTGAAATTGTTTACATATTAATTTTATTATTAACAACTTTGAGATTGCAATCAACTTCTTTCTAAATTATTATTATTAAGAAATATGACGTCTATGTGAGTTTTATCAGTGGAATTTAAATAGTTTTCAGTCTCAGAAGAATTTCTCGTCTAAACATTGCCATATGGACAACATTCAAGTGCTTCTGAAAGGTTTTTTCTTCGGTTCAGTCACTATATGAAACGAAATTTCTAAAGAAAAAGTATTGTAGTTAACAATATCATTACCTTTAATTATAAATTGTTTTACCGTTGTTTGAAGTTAATCAAGTTCAGTAAAAAATTGCTTCTTTAAGACCAAAGTGAAACAAATAATCTACTAAATTGTATTTTCTATAAATTTTTACTTTATAGCTTTAGGCATAATTTCTAAAATATGTATATTTTCAATAATCTTCTGAGGTAATCGTACTTTTATCTTTTCCACATGAAAACAATTTAGCCGGGGAGAAAATACACAAAGAATATTAAAAAATTCTAAATTCCGAACGAAATACTTGCTAATGTTCAATTAGCTCATAGCCTTTTTCTAACGCTATTGCAAAATATTAGATTGCACCACCGCTGTGACAAAAGTTCATGTTGGGTATTAATAGCATATTTTTAATTAAACAACTTATTCATATTTAAGGTCTTTCAACAGAGGCTTCCGAACTTTGATGGTTGATAACCGCCATCTTGTTGCAGCTACATCTCTCAAATTAGTTGTCACATATGCAATCTGTTTTTGCGACTTAACATGGACGACAATATGAAACGACGTGTGTTTGCTGACTGGGGTCTTGAGGAGTTGACAATTGATCAATTGAGGAGTTTGTGATTAGACCCGTTTCTGAATGAAGGTCTAATTTGGGACAATTCCAATCCACGTGAGTTCCAAAAGCGTTCAATGCATCCTGAAAAAATCACCTTTTGTTGCGGATTTTGGGCTGGTGAAGCAAGCCTGAAATGAATGATCTGAATACCAACGATATGTGGGTTTAACAGAATGGCGCGACGTGCCACAAAGCTTAAGCCACATTGGATGTTTGGACCTAACGATTTCAGGTAGTGGTCATCTCACATGGAGGTGATGTGAATTTTCCACCGAGATTATGTGATTTGACCCCGTTAGACTTTTTCTTGTTGGGTTTTTTTTAAGTTGCAGGTGTATACGAATAACTCATAACCCACAGGCATCCCGAAGTCGCAATTAGTGGATTCCATTAAAGTAAAATTAAGAGCGGGACCAAAAATTTCAAAAATTTTATAAACTTTGTATGCTGTGTGAACTATAAAAATCAATGTCTGTTTATACCTTAAATAATAACAAAAATTTGATAAACAGTAATTTGCGGTGTAGTCGATAAATAGTAAAGAATGAAATCAGAATCACGAATAAAAGTCGAAATCATGAAAACCGTTTGCAAAAGTTTGTTCACGTTTGCACATATCCAATATATGTATATTGTACATATGTATACATATACATACATATATAATGCTCTCCAATGTTTGTAAATTTGAGGAAAACATTTTTGTTAACATTTTAATGATTTATGTCGATTGAAAATGTTTATAATTATATATTTAGGAAATTTTATTAAATTCTATTGTAATTTTAACCACAAAAATATAATATAAACAGATTACGTACGTAATGGCAAAAAGCTAAATAAATTGCATTATAATTGAATTTCAAACGAATCTGGCTCTGAAATGTTTTTCTGCAATAAAACAAATTAGAAATAGAGAAAGAAAATACAATAACAATAACAAGAAACTTAAGTATATGAAATATACAAGAGATAAAAAACAGGGGTTGACTGAATTTTATATTTTAAATTCAACCACAGCACAGCTGGATACTTATAGAATCTTAAATAGTGCAACCAAGCGGTAAATAAGTGATGCTATCTGTGATGACAGCAGCTAAAGATAAAGAAATACATAAATACATGTACAATAGCACTAATCTATACTTGTGCTGTATTGTTGATTTTTTGGTTTCGACTTTTATTTGAGCGAATTTTGGATGTCGACATATTTATTTATACTTATGTATGGGTTGTGTATATGTATGTATGTATGTGAAACTGTTCTTGAGTCTGCATACCCACTTCTAATCACATTTTCCACTTCAATATGATAAACTGTTAGAATATTTACTTCATACATACATATCACGGATATGACAGAACTGTTTAAAATACCTCAATTGCACGGTGGAACATTTTACTTAAAAATAGAATAAAACACCTTAAAAGCCCGGCATAGTGAATTACCGAAGAATGCAAAACAAAATTACTATCATGGTTTTCGAATTTAAAAAATTAAGGTTCTCTAACTCACCACGGAGAGAAACATGGATAACGAACGTCATAGGAAGATGAGACAGTTCCACCTCTGGAGATTCCATTAGCAAAAAGTTGCTCACTTTTGCACATGTTCCTAGAAAGCTTTGTTTCTAGACAGAGACAAATAAACCTGCTAACATCCTCAGACCTGATACAACTAGGACATAATAAACCAGTCATATAAGTAGGAAAAAAATGATTAATGAAAATGAAATGAAAAGCAGTGAAGACTTGTCACAGCCCTATCTTTTTGTTTTTTAAAGGAAACAAAAAGGAAAATATAAGCAAATATTCGGTTAATGGGTATTATTTTGCACAGAATTTCAATATTATTGTATTAATATGTTATCATAAAACTGCTTTGGCAATAAAGTCCAAAGTCTATTCTCAGTCATCGGTAAATGAGGTACAGTAGAGGATACTTAACGTCGTTGAAACTTAACAAAAGGAAAACTAACTAAAATGAAATTTTTGGATGTTATTTTTAATTTGAAAAATTTCGATTAGAGTAGCACAACCCAAAATATCACAATATATTCATAGATTCCAAAGCACGTAAATTTACTTCCTCCTCACCGAAATTATATATTTAAATTTTAAAAGAAGTGAAATCTATTACAGATACTTTATTAAATCTACGATCTTAGGGAAAGTATAATTAACTATAAACTGAAGATGAAACCAATCTAATCAACGTTCTATCGAACGTCAAGTTGGGGCTTTAGATATTGCCAAATACTTGACAGATCGCAAGAAGGGGAACTTTTATCAAAATTGATTAGTTTCGGTGTTGATATCCTATCTAATGAGTTGAAGCGAAAATGCCTAATATCAATGAATTCCTCGCTTCCAATTTACGGGCAATTTTCTATCACTTTCCTAATATCATTTATTTACTCTTAAACGTACAATTAAATAAATCATTAGCCCTTTAAAAATAGCATGCAAAAAATACCAAATGAACAATTCAGTGTGCTATTTTAATGTTAAATCAGTTAAATTAGCGAAAAATGCACTTTGGATATTTTGATGATAGACTCAATGAAATAAACAACAGTTTTTTTATTACAATAACTGTTGCGGCTGGGCTTAGCCGGCACCGACGACCTGTTCAGGTCTCTGTTTTTTAAATTCAACGGAATAATACTAAATCCAACAACAATATTTTTAAACTATTTTACAATTTTAGAACATTATAACAATACGACATGATAGCACATGTTGTAAATCCCCAAATGTTTCATTTGTAAATATTAGGCAGTCAGGCCTAATGGAAGTGCAATTTCTATGTGTCGAAAGAAGTATTCTAGTGACTTGATTTATTAAACCAGTTTAAAAAATATTTCATTCCCTACTTAATTATATCAGCCCGAAAATGGAATAAAATTCTCATTTTTGGGCCGGTGATCTTTAGTTCAGTTTATTTAGTTCATATACAGCCTGCAGGAGAGGATGAAGATGCTAAAAAATGACAATATTGATTTATTGGATCACCGTAGCAATGTGCCATGTGTTTCACAGTTCTGTTCCTATTACAACTGACCGTTCTGTATTGAAATTAATGGAGTTGTTCTCCAAAATCACATATTTTTTGTAAAGCACATCCATAGGCTTAGTTGATTGACCGTTCTGTCGCATAATGCATTACGTAGAAAATTCGGTATTTAGCCACATTATACATACGTATATGGTGTACCCTTCTTACAGAAATCTTTCATGTGAGAATTATAATAGATTGAAATATATTGTCCATAAACATTACTCCCTCCTCCCAATACTCCCTCTTCAGAAGCAATAAATAAAACTGTACATGATTAGAGATCATCCTTTGAGCATTTGTAATACAAAATCAATAGTTAATTATTATTTCGTTTGAGCAAAAGTAAAATATGATCTAACTCGTTTTTAAGCGTTGGAAAACAAAAAAAATTGGTTTAATTTGTTTTAACACTTATTTTAAATATGGTTAGTGAGATATTTTTATGATTACATTCAGTACAACAATAACTGGACATTAAACGTTAATTTAAAAACACTAAAGTGTTTAATACATGAACGAATGTATTATTTATTAATATTTTTAGATTGATAATTATCTTATCATTTGTTATAAATAGAATTTCTTAAATTGATGAAACATTTTTTTCTTAGCTATTTTTTTTATTGAGAAATAATGACTTAAAGAATGTGAAACAAATAGAATCTCATACGCCTAGCCCTCAACAATGGAACACATTTATAAGGTTTACTTCGTTAGCCTCCTTTATTTGTTCGAGTTGTTTGTAAATGCATCTACGATCCTAAAGTTGTTCAAACAATGAAACTGAACTAAAAAAACATATCAAAATAAATTCTGTTGTTGCTGCTGTTATTTAAACTTTGCGGTTCGATCTGTATCACATTTTCAACTCATGAGTTCATTGTTGGATTAACAATGGGCGTGATAAAAGGTATTCTATCTGTATTTATGACAAACTAAAAAAAATACCTTAGCGCATGATGTACGCAACACTTATTTATTATTACACACATATATATTCCTTTTTTCTTTCATGTTTCTTTTTCCTTTTTTCCCTGTTTTGACTCATTTAGATATTTCAGTAGTTGTATTTTTTTTGTTTACACATTATTATTATACAAGAAGAAAAACGTCAAATACAGCTCCTATAAAAATAATAGCACAAGTAAAAAAGACTGATTACATGATTAGTTATTGAAAAATTTAATTAAATTTACATTAATTATTATAAAACATTTAAACAAAATAAAATTTATACTTCAAAGAGAGGTTTAAATTATCTGTCCTCTTACTAACAGTTGGCGTCGACGAAACTGAACACTACAGTATTTCTTACAGTTTTGCTTTATTTTTCCTAAATAATGCAGAACAGTCCTTTTCAAGATCGTTGTAATATGTTCAACATTATTACATACTTACTCAATTGCTCGTTACAACCCTTTTGTCAGAGTTTCGACTTAGCTTCTCACACCATCCATGTTATCTGTTAGTTTTATCTATGAGTGGCGGGACCAACAGTTTAAAGGCGATTTCGAAAGACCCATTTATAAGAAGGTTTTCATGGCATTTTTTTTACTCTCAGAACCTTGTATGAAGACTGATGAGAGGAAGTCGCCAAAGAAATATTTTTTCATATTTTGTTTTAGACGAGATGTCTGAGCTAGGAGTTGAACCTCGGATTTTCGTCTAATGAGCAAGCACACTATCTACAAGTCTACCAAGCTCATAGTATGGATAAAACGCAATAAATAATAATCTTAAGGTACAAGATTCAGACTATACGGTGAATGCATAAGAACTTTTAGTCAAGATCATTCAGTTCTGCCGTTGCCATTATCTTTTATTTTGTTTCGTTTACGATTTATAAATTCGCTTCAGAAATGGTTTGGTTTCGTTCCGCTTTAGCAGTCAATCCTAATTGGAAATTTGGTCCATTTGATTTTTAATTGTTGAATTATGTGACGTATTGATATGAAACACCACATATGCAAGTGGTGTTAATTTCGTATATATATATATGTATATTTTACTAAGCTTATTTTCTGTTTAATAATTTAATTAAATAAGTTTAATAAAATATTTTGTTACAAGTCCATTAATAGCCTTTAAACAAAAAAAAGTAACCAACCTAAAACCAACATTTGCAAATGTTGCAAATTCTGAATGATTTTAACACCACGCCTTTGTGCTATTATTTTGGTAGTAACTGTCGCTTGTATGCGAAACACTCACTCAAAAGTTTTTCAGATACATAATTATACAATGGGTATGGTAAGAGCATTAAAGTTAAATACGGTTTAATGCCATATGTTATGCAATTTTCTCTATTGTTTTCTAGTCATGATGGCAATAACTATAAGAATGAATAGAAAGACTTTGTGTAGCGAGCAAAGATTTGTGCCTGAGAATGTGTGTGTGTGCGATTGTACGTTTATTTTGTGTTTATGTTACAAAACTGAAAGTGGCTGTGTAAACCGGGGATGATTTTCGTAAACGTACTGTACTGTAAATTTGTTTGAGAAAATTTGTGATATTCCTAATGAAAATTAAACAACTAATTTGTGAAATTTTATTATTTGACAGACTTAATTAAAGTTGTTCGTTCATTCATTTGTTCGTTCGCTTGCCCTTTCCATTTTTAGTTGTTGGCTCTTCCGTTACTTTCTTGGACCAACAAAATTGTTTCGGTTATAAGGGTATAATTCTGTTTTTTTACTGTTTTTTAAAAAATCAATAGGAAAGTTAAAATTGATATTTTCTTTACATACATACGTTTACACATGGATGCGTGTGTTAAATCCAGGGAATCATTAATGGTAACGACCAGATACGTGAGTAAATATCATATAAAAAACGTTTCTTTTCTCGTACCCTTTAAGCTAACCAATTCATTTTGTTTGCATTTGTTAGAACCGTACAGCTGAATGAATGTGTGTTTATGATTGATTCCTTTTTATTTTGACTAACTTTATGAAGTAAGCTGGGTTTTCATCGAGTAAATATAATGTTGTACAATGAATTTAATTGTATTATCCCACCCAACCGTAAGAATGTGGCTTTGCATTACATATGCCGTCATTCAATAAACACCAAGAAATTTCCCTTATTACGACCCGATCTACTAAAAGGAGTACGAAATATATAACGTGTCATAAAACAGCTATTTGTTTTCAGATATTTGTTCAATTAATTTTGTGAAAAACAAAATTTTAAAATTCAATATTTAAAGTGTAATTTATCGCCAATTTATTTGTTAAATTATTATTTAGTTTCATAGTTTTTATTATTGTATTACAAATATTTATGAAATTTTTTAATTATTTTCAAAATACAAACGGAAAGTTATTTGAGTGATATGTGATTGGAAATATTCCACTTAGGTGTAATTAATATTGCACATGAAATATTCACAACTAATTTGAGCATTGAAAAATCGCCAGCGATTCAAAGGCTTGAACAGGAAAACAAATCATAAATCTGTCTCAAAAGCGAGACTTAACGTTTTGTGACAATTGGCGACAATTGAACTAAATTATACTAAAGCCATTTATATAGTAGTTAACAATCGATTGCTGTGAATCAAACTTACTACCACACCGGATATGTATATGTCACACCAACAAACTCCGTGTGATTTGTATATAACAATTGGTCATATGACGTCAACTAGTATATTAATTTTTGTTAATTTTAGCAAATCGAAAGACAATATGAGAAACGGTCAAAATCAATTCTTTAAATTCGTTACAATGGTAAGACCAGTCAACAATTTATAACAACCTTTAGGATAAAACAAGATTCTTCTTTGTCCCCACAACTCTTTAAAGATGTTTTGGGCGAAGTCCTGGGTAAAATTTTAAGAACAAGGATTGGCATTATCTGGTATTTCCATAACCATCTATAAGGCTTAGATTTTCAGATGGAATTTATCTATTGTCACACAGTGATCATTAGTATCTAGTCAAAAGTAAATAGTCTGGTCGAAATTATTAAAAGAATAGGTCTTAAAACAAATATCAAAGAAACACAAGATGCGCAAATAAAGGATGACAGTCTTGAGCAAAATCTGATGCTGATTGATGGAAGAGCACATGAAGACAAGTCCCACAAGCAAAAGACAACTAGATTAACATAAAGTCTGTTCTGATCTATGTATGCGAGATTTGACGAGACAAGGACCGAGCACAAAGACTTCAGATCTTCGTAAATATATATCTCCGAATTATATGCCATATCTTTGGATCAAACATGGTAAATAACATAACACTATTGATGCTATCCAACGCAGAACAAATAGTGAGGCAAGTAGCACTACGCAAATGGAAATGGATAACTCATACATTACGTGGCATCACATGCAAAGCACTAAAATGGAACCTCAAGTCAGACGACACCGCAGCCAACTTTATAATATATGTCGTAGGACAATCTCACAAGAATTTATGAAATGAAACAAAATGAAAATATAAAGGACAATATAATAATCTTAAATAACCTTGTAGAATCCCTGGGAACATACATTCCCAAGTGAAATAAATAAAAATTATTGGTTTCCTGGATTTTCTTTACTTATTAACCTTTCACTAATTATTTGAATTTATTCGTAATTTACATCTTTGTACACAATATTATTGTTTACCCAAATATTTTTTGACTTATATTCAAAATCCTAAGTTTTTCATAAACATATGGTTCAAACTTATATGCTATGAGTTTTGATCGGATAAACTTGGAAAAAATGATTTTTTCTTATTTTTTAAAGTTTAGCCATTCTTTGCGAAATTTAATTAAAAAATATTTAATAAGTGGTGATACTCTAAAAATGCTTTATTTTGTGAAGAGATTGACACTTCATTGATCAAATCGGAGAAAAATTACAGTAGTTATAATTTAAGAAATATAACAGTCGTGTTATGTTTTATATATATATATATATATATGTCATCTTATCAAATGAACTTTCAGTTCAAATATTTTCAAAAGTTTTGTTTATCGCAAAATTTATCAATTTTACGTCTGCACGACTACCGGAAGTCGGCTAGTATTTGTGTTTTTTGCAAATATTATTATTTCTCTTTGCGCAAACATTGGCCAACTTCTGGTGGTCGCTCAAACGTTAAATTGACACATTTCCCAATAAACAATCAAGGTCCATCAGAACTAGTCCATTTTGAACTAAAAGTTCATTTGAAAAAATATATAATGAAAAATATAATTCGACTGTTAGACTCTTTAAATAATAACTACGGTAATTTTTGTCCGAGTTGATCAAACGAACTGTTAATTTCTTCACAAGATAATGCACTTTCAGCTGTTATCACTTATTTAATATTTCTTAATTAAAGTTTGCTACTATGAACGGACAAACTTGAAAAATATTAAAAAAAATTGCATTTGTCAGGTTTACCTCATCAAACCTCAAAGCATATTAGGTCAAATAATATATATATGTATATCGTTTTAAAGACCCATCCCTCTCCTTTCCAATAAGGTTTACATTTTGGACATCGGTTCAGAAATGTTTCTGTAATCAATAAATTTGTGCGTAAAGTCCAAAAAACAGTTTTTGTCAAACAAAACAAGTTTGGAGGGTTCAAGAAATATAAAATAAATATTTTTGAATTCTACTCAAAAAAACTCACAACTTACACTGTGTCATTAGCTGGGTATATCTCATTTCTTTTATTTTGTCGCATAGTGTAATTATAACATTGTGACTTTAATTGATTTCAGATAAAAATATATTAAAATAATCTTTAACCAAAAGAATGCAAAAAAGATAATAATTGTGGAAATTATCAACAAATAAAAATCCTGAGAATTTTAATGGGTAAATCGGTTTCTATTACATTCCTCGCGTGAGTTATTTGAAGTGGATTTGCGTTGTTATGTGAGAATAACTAACGCTAGACTGTGGGTTTTTGATTGCTAGGCCCAATATTGTTTGAATCTCGTTGAAATGGACATCAGTAAAGAGATATTAATCCATATATTTTTTAGATTTTCTTTGAATTGAGATTGTAAGTGTCTGTGACGACCAGGGAGCTCATATGGAAACTTCTTATACATCAGTCTTATAGTTTGCACCATTTACCAGTTGTTTAGCACCAAATACTTTTGATGATAAAAATTTCGTCTTAAAATAAGATTGTGTATATCGATTATTCTAGTTTTGCCATTTCTCCAGGAGGAGAAATGTTCATTAACAACATATATGTATATCAGACCATGTCACTTTTACGTTTTCAAAAACTTGATTTGTTTTTATATATATAACTATAACTATTACTATTACTATTAACTATTTTATATATTATAACTATTATTCACAATTACAGTATTTCTGTTAGCATTAAGACTGATTCCTCTTCCTGTTGCCATTATTATTATTCTTGTTCTGTAAAGATTTTTGGTTTTTATTAAAATAAAAAATGAAAACAATTTTGTTTGTGTTAGCACGGAGTCCTATTTTAATAATTCAAAAGAACCCGAAGAGGTTTAATTAGTTCCGATCAGGGACCATGCTATTCAATCTAAATTCATTTAACCACAAATTATTGAGTTGTTCTAACTGCACACTAAAGCATATGGTTTTTTATTAATGAAATCAGTGATAGATTATAATAATTAAAGACAAATAATAAAAGAGATTAAGAAAATCCTCAATTGAATCTTACCAATAATTACTATGGAAGTTATAATAAGTGGAAATCATACGTAAATTCGAGTAAAAATCAGAAGTGAAGTTAAGTAAAACTCTCCAATAGTAAAAGCGAGCAAACCCAAAAACCTATTTATCGAAATTAGTTATTGAAGGTGTATGGTAAAGAAAGCAAGAGACATTAAAAGACACTCCTATTAATAAATTAATTGCATTGTTACTCTCAAACTGCTTACAACAAACTAGGCAATAAATAAATAAAAATTAGGTGCGATCTCTTGGAGCTACAAAGAGAAGAAACAGAAAAAAATTAATAACTATAACGAAGAGCAAATTAATTAGGAGACAGTACTGAAGCATTAGTACTAAATGTATAATTAATCCTTGAAAATTATAAACAGTTTTTTCTACTATTACAGAAAATTAAAAAATATTTTTTATCTTTAATGTCTACTTAAATATTAACATAAATTTTTTCTATTTATTTATTTATATTTAATCATAGCACAACAAGATATTAATCTTATAAATGAAAGTACTATGGGAGTACAGCAAATAAATAATGTAATAAAAAATCATTGGTAATAAAAGCAATAAAATGTATGAAATAATGTTTAAATAAAAATGAATATGAACATATTATAACCTCAGAAAATATAGAAAGGAGTGAATATATGCAAAAAATAAATAAGGAAAAGTCTAAAGAACAATATATTCAAATACATATGAAAAAATATACCCAAACAAAGAAAAAATATACATACATATATAGATAAAGATACAACGAAATTTAAAGAATAAATTAGACGAAAAATTAAAATTAATAAAACAAAACAAAATAAAAATGTAACGATCTACAAAATTAAACTTATGTATTAAGATTAAAAAAATTCTGATTTTAAGAGAAATAAAAACAGTTCTTACAGAACAAATTGTTTTGAATTAAATATTGTTAAAAAAATGGATTGGCTAGCAAGTTCCACGGATGTTAATCCAATGGCAAAGTGAAATTTGAAGACAATGGAAAAAATTAAACACGAAGAACATTATCTGTATCAAATTAAAAAAAGAGTGAAAGAATATTTCGTTTTATTTCTTGAAAACGAAAATAAATAAATTGACCTCATAGTTATGAAACACTGAATAATGGATAATGTAACAAAAACTACACAACGATAATAATAAGATTTATCAATGAGGAATTTCCTAAAAGTGCCTAAAAGACAAGTAGGTCTTCAAAAGTAACGTAATCGGGTTAAGTAATATCTTATAAGATACCTGACAAATAGAAGGGATCTTTTAAATGTTTGACTCACTATATACAATATACATTTCTATATTTATTTGTGTATATACGATTTAAATTTATGTACATATGTATGTAGAATATATATGAACATACATATGTATGTGCATTTATGGAATGTGTATTTTTCAGTTACTGTGTATGAAAGCTTTTCTTTATTCGAATTACTGTTCCGCCAACCAATACAAAGTTATCTGAAAATAATTTTATGTTTCCTTTGATGTTCTTTGAAGTACTATATCTCAATATTGTTCATTTTTTTATTGTTGTAAGGTTAAAGGCTCTCAAATGTCCTGCTTTTGGTTGCTGTTGAAAGCATGTAACGATCAGAAATTGTACATTTCAATCGTTGCGATGTGTTCAACACGCGGTGACACGTGCCGACGAGTGTTTTACATTGTGCTATTAATACATAAAAGTGACAATTTATATGTAAATGATTAATGGCTTAAAACACATGTAGATACCACCCACATCACTTATGTGGCCAAATGAATTACTCGAATATTTTTATATTTTTCGTTTGATTTAATGAGAACACTTTAAAAACAACGGTTGAAAGAAACCGCTCAATTTTTTTTTGTGAGAGTACACTTTTGGCTTATTATGTTCCATCTTAAATTTTGCTTTGTGGTATAGAATTTTAGGAATATAAACTCTTCACTGAAATACTTACCGATGGTTAAACAACAGAAAGTAAAAAACGGTTATTCATCTTTGAATTTCTTATTTAAGGGAAGGTTTTATTTAAAATTTGATTGTAATTCATTTACGCAATTCTTAATTATCAGGTGTTGCACTTACATACAAATATATTGCTTAAATATTTATTTATGTATGTACATTAAATGACATAAATATAAGTTTAACTATTATGAGTATATTATTCAAAAATATTAAAAATAATAAAAATCTCATTCATCAATATTTTGCAGGTGTCATCAATCAACCGCGTTTTAAGAAACCTGGCGTCACAAAAAGAGCAACAAGCACAGCAACAGAGTGAATCGGTATATGAAAAGTTGCGAATGTTTAACGGACAATCTGGTGGTTGGGCGTGGTATCCTGGCAATACAACAACTGCTCATTTAGCCCTACCTCCAACACCTGCCAGCGCCACATTAACCGGCCAAATAACGCGCGAAGAAATTCTGAAGCGAGGTAAATATTTATCACTATGGTATTATTAATCCCATAATTGTGTTAACAAAAAACACATCGTCGTCATGTTAACAAAAAAAGAAAAAAATCTTACTCATTCATTCACCCATCTTTTCATATAGATTTTAAAGTCGTCTTTCATGTGTTGAAACAAAATGTTAGTAATGATGAAGCAATATTTACAAGATTAAAGCTGATTAAAGTGTTTATGGCTTTGAGGAGGAAAAGGAAGTTTTAAAGTCACATTTATAAGCAATAAGAATAAAATTATGTAAATTATTTATAAATGTTTATCAGGAATATTACAAGAGCTAAATATAATGCATTTAAAAATATTGTATTTGAAACAACACAACAACGATTTAACCAACAGTAAATACTTTTAATAAAAAAGTAAGCAAATGCATCTTTAGTGATAATTAATAATGAACATTACGTCTATGCTTCCCACCCGTACATACGTATAATAAAGTATTTATTGTACGTTATTTCGAGTAATTTTACTCTATACTTTATAGGAGCAATCAGGTATGCGAAAATACTTTATTTCGCATGATTTGATGTTTCTAGAATTTAAAATACATATGTAGATATAAGTTATATTGTTGTTTTTTATATTGGTCAAAAAATGGAAATTTTGTCCTCACCGGAACGGACTAATGAAATTCACACGAATTTTTTTATTATTTGTTGATAAAGCCTTACAGTACCTGAATAAATGGTTTGATTTTTAAAAACACGAAATGCTTATTTGCAGTAAGCAACATAAATTTAAAGAGTAATGTTGAATTTGGCAATATTTTTAACATAATAGAAAATGTAAACCTGATAAAACTTAGTGTAGAAATGAATGACATGTATGAAGAAATTGCGTTATTAAGCAAACAATATGAGCAGATACAGTTCTCAAAATTATCTACTACACGTTAGTCTTTAATAAGACTGATGAGAAATTATCACATTTGTATAAAGTAATTTAATTTTTACTTTCCACTCCTGCCATGTTAGTTAGCATTTACGTTTTTTCTGAAATGAAGATGGTAAGATGTCTGTTTGGTAAGATGTCTGTTTCTGACATCTTCGTCACATCGTCACTAAATCTGATAAAAAATTAATTCATTATTAACTTTAATTTAAATATAGACTGTAAAGATGATGGCCCACTATTCACTTACTTACTTAATTGGTCTTTACAATCCTTAAGTCAGGATTACGGCCTACCTAGTCTACTAGGTAGTGGCTTATTAGACTCCAGATGGTTGTTCGAACCCCAGCTCAGACATCTCGAACAATACGTAATGTGAAAAAAATATCTTCCGGCGACTTCCTCTCAGCAGTCTTCTGGAAAAAACTCTGAGAGTAAATAAAATTACCATATGAATGATAGATTTTCTCGAAAATCTGAAAAACCTATCATTCGGAGTCGACTATAAACTGTAGATCCCGCAACTCATGGATTAAATTGCAAACATATGCCGTGGGTGGCGCGACAAGCTTGGTGCAACTGTTTAGCAATGATACTGGTTTAATGAACCTTGCGAAAAACAATAAACTAAATATTTTTAAATATAACAATAAATGAAAAATTGTACTTTATTTTTATACTACGTACTTTTATTTCTTAAGCTTTAATAACCAATGTTCTTTAATTTCACAAACAAAAAAAATTGTGTTAACCCTAATTATATCTATAATATATCAATTTATACAAAACATCCCAAAGTTTAACATTAGAAAAGATTAATAATAAATTATTAAAAAGACGTAATTGATTCTACCAATATTGAAACGTTCCAATTAAAGTTTTCGGATTAATTTACTAAAATATGACTAAATATGTTATCTGCAATCAAACAAGAATCAATTTTTCCCGAATTTAACATATTTTTCCACATTTCTGTAGTGTAAACATTTGCAGGTAATAATATTTTACGCAGTGTTAATGTGGGAAAATATTTTGGAATACATTATTGAATTTTGCACAATTAGTAAAAGTTTCCTTTGCGGGCCGCCAAGTACCAGTACCAGTCTGATATATGATATGAGCCAAAACCTGGTCCAACTACTTTGTTGGAATTGCAGTTTAGTTAAACACCGTCAATGACCAAATACCACAAAAATGGAGACAACAATCCCCATTGAGGGCAGCCCCTTTTGGCCCTTATCGAGACAGATCCGATTCCCAGCCCAATGTCTTTCTGCAGACCTGAAATACAGCAATATAAATAAAGCAAAAAACAATGCTGTCAGTCAGTTATGAATAGTTAGTCAGTGATAAAACGCGAGTGCAATGATTAATAACCGAGAATTGTATTAAAAAGTGCGCGATAAGCATAGTGGTATTAACCAATTTTGCTAATAAGTATCGTGAATAAAATTGATAGCGTAGTGTTATCAGTTGAAGTATGAGTTAATTAAATAAATAAAGGATTTAAACAAATAATGGATTTAATAAATAATAGATTTATAATGGATTTATTTAATTAAAGAAATTAATAAAGATCACTAAAATAATTAATTCTATTTTTATTGGAATCATAGGATCTGATTAAACGCAGTGCAAAATTTAGAAAATATCTTTCCTGTATTCCAATACAATGCACAGTGTTAATGGAAGTCATCTCCTGAATGTTGGTCTCAACAAAAAAAAAAAAAAAATATTTGTACCGAATATTGGACCAAAAGAAATACTGGAATAATAAAACTTTTTTAAATAAAATGGAAAATAGTATCAAATGAGTATCTCAGGATGAATATAAAGTTAAATAATGATGAAGTAATACTAACTAAGGGCCATTTTTTGAGTGCAAGATTAAACTCAAGTTTAAGTAATCTCCAGTTAAATTTAATCTTACATTAATTGAATTTAAATTTTTTGAGTGGAAGTTTAAGCCTTGTTATAAGTAAAAATTGTAACGTGTTTCACAACAATTTGCTTTTGTATAGAACAAAACACCTGAATGCTATTGATCTTTAATTAAAAAAATAATTTTTGAAAAATAACAAATAAATTAAGACTATCTATTGTCAATTTGTGTTATATAAATATTTGTCTTATTCGGCTTTCTCTCATTTAAAAGCTTTTCTTAAATAAAATTTGTCAACTGCTTTTGATAGTTAATCTTAAGTTTAAACCACTAATGTAAGATTAAGTAAACTCAAAAATTGAACATGAAGGTTAAAGTTAACTTAATCGTTAATCTCGCACTCAAAAAATGGCCCTTATTGATGGTAATACTGAAGTAATACCAAACGAAGTATAAGCTGACGTAACAAATGCGGCTGTACTAAAATCTCAGAATTATCTTTCTAAAACATATGAACCGTCCTAGAGGTAATAACGATATCGTGATTTGGTACCATGAATTGGTATCGTTATCGTATCTCTTAACTGACGTAAAATCTTAATAGATAATATATAGCACACATGCATTTATTGTTTCTTAAATATTTTTATAAATATATGTATTATGTATAACAAAATATACATATCGTTTAGAAAAAGTATAAGCAATTCGTCCGAAGTTATGTTAAGGTTTTTAAAGTTTCCTTTGAATCAGCTACTTCATTAGTAAAATCCGCATTAATTTGATTCAGTGTATTTTGCTAACGACTATTCAATTAAAACTAAAATTAAATTAAAAATATTTATTTTTGTTTAAAAAGAATATATTACCGAAGAATTTTTTTTAATTTACGCTGTGTAGCCAATTTAATTCTGTCAATTACAATTATGATTAGATAATAGAGTGTATTTCGGTACAGAGAACTTTATTAAAACTATTCTTAATAACTTAATAAGGTATGCCAGTAAAGAAACAAATATTTATTTTTATACAAACTCGATTATTTTGTACACTACCCTAAAACGTACTTGTGTATGTTAACGACCACCCTAATATACATAACTACAAACATAATTTTTTTACATCATTATAAAATTACCCTAAAATAGTATATCAATACTTCTTCTTTTCCCTTTTTTCATTTTATTTTATTTTCTGTATGTGATTGCATGAATGGTTGGATGAATTTCATGGACAATTTATCAATGACATACTAACAAATCTATACAGTTTTGCTGCCGAATATTTGATGACAGCTATGATATGTTTTTCTATGTTCTGTTTATTTATATTTTCTTTTATTTTGTTTTATTATTGTTGTTTTGTGATGTTTCATTTTATTTACTGCATTTTTGTTCTTGTCGTTATAATTAACTGAATGGCCTTTAATAATGATGATGTAAATCGAAGTCATCAAATTAACTTTCCATATACAGTGATCTCGCAGAAACGTGAACAAATTTTTGCAAATGATGTTGATGTTTTCGATTGGTTTTTTTATTTTCAGTATCATTCACACTGTTTATTCCTGTAGTCCTAAATCTAAGTTTCTTGTTTTGAGAAATCGGCAAAAATTAATTAATAACCTCTAAATTATAAGAACATAAATTAAGATACCCTTACATATAAATTATAGAATACCACCTTACGCGATTTGTTTTTTTATTATTTATTCGCCACTTTACATTACGTATGATCATCTGATATCATTTCGATCTCAAAAAAGTTATGTAATCAAATATTTTTCATACACAATTTTCCTAACTTTCTTTAAATTTAACCCACCACAATTGATATAACTCTTAATAACTCTAAAATATCTACGTTTTCCTTCTGTTCCATTTGTTCGTGTTTTAAAATAGTCAAAGTAATGGATTGTTAAAGCTTCACGTTTTCGCGAGTTCACTGTGTTATGAATGAAAGACAATGTGTGTATGTATGTATATTTGTGAGCGTGTATGCACATTTATTGTTTGCAAAATTGGATTTCTTGTTCCATCCTCAACATCTGTGAAAATAATATATTTTGTATTTGTGTATTTTGATACATATTCGTTATTGACTACTGGCGATGTCATTTAACACAATTGGCAAGTAATTAAATACATCCTTAACATTATTAGGCGAATAGAAACATTATAACCTTGGGGGTCACAAACATTTATGATTCTAACATTGTTGCTATTTATTTTTTTTAAACAAACGGTAGCTGCTTCTTGTCTGGTGAAAAGATCATTTTGAAGTTATAATAATACATTTATAAACATTGAATATGAGTACATATACATATGTAAAAATAAAAAACATTTGTATGCCTGAATATGTATTAAAAAATTTAGAGGAGAGAATTATCTCACAAGTTCCGGGTTGTTATTTTATAAACATAACATTTAAGTGCTACCGTGTAGAGTCTTAAAAGGAAATTAAAGTGTTGATGCTGATTTGTGGTATTAACTGAAGTACTGAGGTTCTTCTTTTTTTAAGTTTTTTCTTTCTTTTTTTCTTCTTTTTTAGCTGAGTAGCACTATTTTTTTATATTTCTCGAACACTCTAAACTTTTTATTAAAAAAATATTTTTTTTTTACTTTTCACACAAATTTATTGATAACTCAAACATTTTGTTGATAACTTAAACTTTTTGGAAAGGGGAGATTTAAAACAATATACCTACATACATATATACTATGTATGTTTCTACTATACGAACTAAAGGTGTGCACAAGACATTCAAAATTGTACAGTATTGTATTTTTCTCATGAGCGAATATTTACTGTAGCTGCAAATATAAATAAGAGTGAAGCATAGATAGAGAACAAAAAACAACTGCACACATAAAACATTGTACAACAGTATAAAAGAGAGTTGTGTGAAGAGTACAACAAAAATATTGTACACTTCATAGTGTCACAACGTGCATTTATTTTTGCAGTAAGTGTAAAAGAAAAAATGTTTTTTTCTTTTTTTTTCAGAATAAAGAAAGAGTATTTATTCAATAGTAGACGTCGGCACCAATAGCCCCGGGGGCCTTCGGCGTTTTACACACATAGGACACGAACGTCAACGAATATTAACATAGCAATTTGAAGAGAGATTGTTGTTGGAAGAGTTCATGGCAGAAGCAAAGAATGTATAGAAACACTTAGGCTGGGTTCACCCACAAGTTTCTGAAACATTTTTGGTTCGGAGAAATTTCTTGTTTACTGAGAGTTTTCTGCAGCATGATTCACCCATTTCAGAAACTTTGTTCGTAAAAACAGTGCTGCCATATTTAATTGAAAAAGAAATAAATGCAGATGTGCATAAACTTAAGAAAGTTAATTATATTTGTGTCAAAATAAAGAAATAAAAAATTAATAGTTTTAACAAAAAATAAACAGTATTTGTGGTGAATTATTCGGTAAGAATAAAAACACCTTGTTCTGCGATGGGTATAAATCATTTGCTACTTCTGTTCGCCATTGAAGTGACCAAAGTAAAGTTACTTGCAAAATATATTTATGAAAAACGAAAATCAAATATTTGAAACAAAGAGAAGCTTTGGCTTATTTGGCTTTGGGTATTTTCACTCACTAGTTTCCGAAATGCGTTTAAATGACGTAGATTCATTTATAAATTTTCATCGCATGGACCCTGGGACTTTCGATGAACTTCTGCAAATATTGGTGTATTGTATAAATTTCATATGGTGTGGCAACCTTTTCTAAAATGGTTCGGACCAAATTTAAAATTAATTTAATTCACACTGAGAGTTGTTCGCACAAAATAATTTCTCTCGCTCTCTGAGAGAAACGTCAAACTCCATAAAAAAATTTTTGTGCGAACCAAAAATGTTTCAGAAACCTGTGGGTGAACCAGGCCTTATGTACGCATATTTTTCAACGTTGGTACTACTGAAATTCATTTGACAATACTGAAAATTTAGTTTCAGTAATGAAATATACTCTTACAACATAAAGCATATTTCCATTACTTCACAGATAAATAAGTGCTGTTGTATACTTTGAATAAAAGAGAAATACACATTTCAGTGTACTCGTATAATCAAGACCAACAAAAAGAGAACAATTCAGTATTGCATTTAGTGAAGGGTAAGCTAGCAAGATGTCTTGTGCACACGTCTAGTACGAACTGATATGTTTTGAGTTTTGATCGGCTACAATTGGAAAGTGTACCTTTTTTCTTTATTTTTAGAAGTTTGAGCATTCTGCATTGCAAAATTCAATTAAAAAGTGCTAATAATTAAATAATTTTTAAAGTTCATTCCCTCGTGCAGAATTTGAGTTTTGGTTTGATAAAACGTACAAAAATGTCCGTATCTATTATTTAAAGAGTCGTGTCAAAAATAAAATAAACATTTCTATTTTTCGGCCACTACTTTGAAAGTTTTGTCCACACTTTTAAGTATCGAGGTTATTACACAAATAAGGCTATATATAGTACTAGCCGGGATATCAAATATAAAACAAATTAAAACAAATACAGTAGAGGCTCATAAAACTTAAGTTAGTTATATGGCAAAGTTAAGCAACTTTCAGTCACCACATGGGGCTTCAAAAAGTTAAGTTCTTCCTAACTTTTTTTTTAGCAATTTTTGAATTTATTTAAAATTTTATTTCGTTTCTAACATCACCATCGTTTATAAACGCTGAATATTATTGAATACTACACAAAATTCTATACCAAAGACATCTCACATAGAGGTGAGCGATATTTTCAAAACTGTGATTTAATCACGGTGATTGATAATTCACTGGTAACTACAGTGATTGAAATTGCCAAATAACAGTTACTAATAAAGTCGTTCTTTCAAAATTGTTACATACTCAAATTTATTTCATTTTATTTTGAGCGAGGCAGAATTACTATTAGATGATGCTGATTATTTACTTTTGTCTTTTATACATGAACTTTCTGTGAAACTTAATTGTCAAACTTAATATAAAAAAAAATTACATTAAAAATAATAACATTGATGACACCAATTTGATTTTGTTTAGTAGTCTTTTCGTAGTATGTATCTAGTTGTCTCTTTCTTACGACTTAATAAAATTCGTTATTGTCCTTATTGTTTTCTTTTGGAATACTGTGATCACAATCACTGTTTTAAAGAACAGTGATTAACAAATCACGTTCACTGAGAACAACGTTCCTTAAAAATCACTGGATCGCTCATCTCTAATCTCACATCTTCTCGAATTACGACCAGCCGTTTTAAAATCCTATTCTGACATAAGATTAACGAACACAGCGTATACATTATATTGCTACATAAGTGAGTAATACTGTTATAACCTTTATTACACAATTATAAATCAATATTACATTTAATGTTAAGACTTTGAAAGAATTATTACGTTCATAGGTACAATAAATAAATAAACTGTAATAAACTAACATATACTGTGTATGTACAACTATAATTACATACATTTCTAATATTACGGAAATTTACTATAGTTTAGGCGATATCGATTTTAATATTTTTCATATTTCATATATCATAATTTCAAATATATTTTCTCAAACCTCACTTTTTATAATTGTTTTGAAATTTCTACTTGCGTTTGCATTGCTAAACTAAAATTTATCTTTGAGATTAATGTTACAATTTGGTGATAATGGTGTAGTTCATTTTAGAGAAACCCTTCATACCATGGTCAGAATATTTTCTAAGACAGCATCAGATTTTAACATATGCCATATAAATGCCCAGAGCCTTCACAGGAATGAATTTGTATCTCATAAACTTGGTTTCGTATTGATGTTAATGACAGTTTTTATGATTTGGAACGATATCGTATCTTTCGATCTGATAGAGTATCGAATGCCTGAGGTGTGGCAACATATGTATAGTCATCGATTTCTTGTAAAAGAGCAGGATTAAAGTATTTGCTCGTGGGCGAAACGGCAACAATTACTAATAATGGGGAACTTGATACTAGCTCCCATAATGTAGAATTTTTATATCTTGAGTTCTTTAGTAGCCATCAGAAACTTTTACTGGGTGTAATTTACCGACTAAACAATAGAATTAATTCCAAAACCCTTTTGGATAAATTGCCCTCACTTACTTTGGGTTATACAGATACTATTTTAATAGGCGACTTCAACGCTAACATTCTTTTATGTATAGGTTTGGCAGAGGATATGAGTACCATCGGTATGCATTTAGTAAATGGCCCAATGCCTACGCACTACACATCAGGTGCTAGTACATTAATTGATTTGTGTTGTGTTGATAATCCCAATCGAATGTTTTTATTTGCACGATCTACTTTTCCTATCATATGATTTTCGAACAATAACAAAGGCTCAAGCGATCAAATACAGAGATTTTAAAAACAATAATTTTGCTTCACTAGAAGCAGAATTAGTAACTATACCATGGAATCAAACCTTTTTAATGCCTACAGTGGATGAGCAAATTAATTTTTTACAGGGAAATATACAACATCTATTTGAGAAATATGTACCAATAAAAACAAAGAACATATGAACATATTAATGAAAGGAATATATTTATTTATTTATTTTATAGGATATCACATACAACAAGAAATTAATCTTTTAAATTACAGTATGTGATTATATTGTGTTTACAAAAAATAGAACAAGATATTGTACAACAAAATAAAAGTACAAAAACAATATCAAACAAGAATACAAATACATGCATGTACATATGTATGTAATAATTTTACATTAAAATTTTTAAAATAACATTTTTTAAATTGCAAAGCGTTGCCATTGATTGGTAGTGGGTTTGGTATTCGTAAAGAACAGCCACTCGGATATTAAAGTTTGGTATCTTAACTGAATGATCTGTTTTCCTCTAAGAATCGTATTATACGCTACAGTTAATCTAGTTTTATTTGTTGAATCACAATAAACAAAAATTTCGCAGCCATATAACAGCTTGGGCATTAAGTACGTTTTTGCAAGAAGCACACGAATATTAAGAGGTGTAACGTGTTATAGAGGATATAGCGTTCTAAGCATAGAAAAAATTGTTCCGGAGACAGAATTAATGTGCGTATTCCATTGAAGAGATTTGTTAAAAATTATACCAAGATTTTTTGCTGAATGTTTTGATTTCCTAAAGTGATTGGGATATCAACGACAATATTTTGATTTCGTTGGGCTATAATTAGGCCTTTTGACTTTGTAGGATTCAGGTATAAGCCATTTGACGATGCCCAGTAATGTATTTTGTCAAGGTCATCATTAAGTTTCCCACAACAGTCATCAATTGAGTCGGTTTTACAATTTATATATTTGTACATCATCTGCGTAAATGTGGATATCACTATGCAAGAGACAATTAGGTAAATCATTTATGTACTTTATTTACATTAAGTAAACAGTAGTGGTCCAAGAATAGAGCCATGCGGTACTCCTTTAGACACGGGCATGGGAGTAGATACGGTTTCGCCAGCAGAGACAGACTGGTATCTATCAGCGAGATTGGTTTTATTGGATGATGCACTCGAAGAAAAATAAAAACTGTTGTATATCTTTTTACAAAGTATATCATGGTTTACAGAGTCGAACGCTTTTGAATGGTCCAGGGGTACCAAAAGTGTGATACCACCATTATCGATTTTGGATCTTATATCCTCAGATACACTTAACAGCGAAGAAACACAGCTATCCCCTGTTCTAAGTCCAGATTGTTTGCTTAAGAGCAGCTGATGCCCATTTAAATAAGTACTAATTTGGTTGTGTAACAGTCGTTCCAATACTTTAGATAAAAATGGAAGTATCGATATGGGGCGATACTCATTTGGTGATTTAGAAACGGGAATGACCTTAGCATGTTTCCAACAGTTAGGAAAGAGGCTGGTAGTGATAATGGTGTTAAATAAGTGCGTAATATAACGTGATATTTTAGGTAGCAAAAGTCTTATGAATTTAGGATGGATTTGGTCAAAGCCAACTGCATTCGAAGTCACTGATTTACAGCATAAAATGACGTCATCTTCAAACACTCGAGAAAACTCGAAACGGTGTAAGGAAGAAATTCCCTCATATGAATTACGCATATCATAAATGGAAAAGATATAAGACGACGGAATTTTACGAAATTTTTAAAGCACGTAGAAGAGACACAAATCTGAAAATTAGAGCCGCAAAATCGAGTTTCTTTGCTGGAAAATTCTGATCGAATATCTGCACCAGGAGAAATGGAGGGATATTCAATCATTGGGAATAGTGAGTAATAATATTATATCCAATGAAATGGTTGATGTAAATCAACTCAGCTTAGAATTTTCGAATATCCGGGAATTGATGCCGATTTGTAGTATTACAACTCATCTGATGCCTTCTATACTACTAATAACTTAATTCAACCGAATTTTGAATTTAGTAACGTTACACAAGATGAGGTTGTTGAGACCGTTCTAAGCATTAAGTCTAACTCCATCGGAAGTGATGAAATTAATCCCAAATTTATAAAATTAATTTTGCCATATGTTCTTATGAACATAACCCATTTACTAAATACGATAATTACATCATCTACTTTTCCTGCAATGTGGAAATATACTAAAATAATACCTGTGCCTAAACAAGAAAACTTTCCGCCCAGTGGCAATATTGTCGTACTTATCGAAAATTTCCGAGAAATTAATTTATAAGCAGATGACCCAATACTAGTATGGCAATGGCGTGCTTTCTTAAAGGGCAGTTTGATGTCAGACCTAATCACAGCTATATTTCTGCACTCATTGACGTTTCAGAAAAGTTGCGATTAAGGGCGGATAACAATGTGACATCATTTTTGGTTTTACTCGACCATTCTTAGGCATTTGATACCGTTAATTATACTATTCTATGCCAGAAGTTAAAACGCATGTGCCATTTTTCGATCGTATTTGTGTATCATGATGGTAATAAATCGAACAATTTTTTAATATCTAGAGGTGTACCATATGGCTCGATACTTGATCCTCTTTTATATTCAGTTTATTCTAATGATCCGCCATCTAAGTTGTATAAATGTACGCAGATGATGTTGATTTATTAGTTGCTTGCCGTCTGATATTACAAATTGTATGGACAAAATATATTGTGATCTGCTAATCGATTGATCGATTACTGGTCTTTGCCACAATCCGAGGAAATCTAAAACGTTGACAATAGGCAAGGTTAACTCTACAGCACAAGGTTACTTCAATACAGATTAATAATACTACTATTGAGACAGTACATAATGTTAAGAATCTAGGAGTTATCTTTAAAAATAGCCTTAACTGGTCCAACCATGTAAATGATATTTGTGGTAAAACGGTTGCCATGTTGAGAAATCTATGGCTAACGCCGTTTAATATTCTTATGCTGCTCGCAAAAACATACCTCACCCCACTTTCCTGTACGGATGTGAACTATTTTCTATTTTTGACTCAGTAATTAAGAACAAACTCACTTATAACAATATTGCTAGATATGTTTATGATCGTACAAGGTACAGTAGCATAGCTGAATTGTTATATAAAATCTATAATATAGCTTTTTACAATTTGTTAAAACGCCGTACCCTGGCATACCTACATAAAATCATCTATGTATGTTAGGAAACCCCATTATTTGTTTAATAAATTAGTTTTCTTAAGATCTAATAGAGGCTTGAAAATTAATAGCGTTATATACCGTAAAAAGATATCTGAGAGACACTTTTACACTAATGCACTTCGTCTCTGGAATGAACTTCCGAACAGCACACAGTTCTTAAGCAATGCTAAGCATCTCAAGACTGCAATAATTAAATTTTTTAATTGTACATTTTAGTTTTTAATAATATTTATTATGTTGAATTATTTTTAAGGTTATTAATTTTGTAATTTCTCAAACTTTGTTACGCCTATATCCTTAGCAGTACTATTAAATAAGATAATATTTCGTTGTACTGTATTTACGCCTGAATAAATAAATAAAAATAATTTTATCCATAACGACGGATTTTATTTACTGTCACAGTTTTTGCCAGAAGTCTGCCGAGAGGAAGTCGCCGAAGAAATAAATTATTTTCATATTTTTTCTGATCGAGATGTTTGACCTGGGGTTGGAACGTCTAATAAGCCAACAGACTACCAACTAGACTGCGGCGACTTGAGTTCTCGTATACAAACAAAATTCTCTTAATACTACCGCCAATCTAATCAGTTCTAGTTAGAGAAGTTCAAGTTATGGAAGTTGTTTTTATAGAATATGGAAAGAACAAAAAATATATTAACATATTTATATGTAAGCAAATAATAGATGCATTCGCAAAATTTTTTAATTAATATTGACATACGTACACGGTAAAACGTGGCGGAGTCAGTATTGTTATTTGGAGATAATTTTCCTACTGTAATGTAGGTCTTTATATCGTATGCAAGGTACATATTTAGAAAGGAATGGACTGTGTTCCTTCGAAATTTCATGCTGCGTTACATTAAATAAATAATGCCACTTCGATGCGTATTCCAAAAGGATAATTACCCTAAATATAGAGCAAACCACGCTAAGAAATGGTTCGAAGATAACAAGATAGCTGCATAATATTCAAATCGGAGGAAAGTGTCCCGTAATTACGATAAGCTTTGGGAACTAAGTCTGCCTAGTATGTTGTACCGGATTCGATATATCAATATATATGCTTAGACATTTCTATCAGTTTTTAATAACACCGGAACATTAAAACTTATTACATTCATCATATTATTGATATTCTGGTAACAATTTTGAAAAGAAAATGTTCTTATTTTTTCACAGGGTGAATTTATATATTAATTCAACACAAAATTTTTTTATTTTTATTTATAAGCTAAAAATTTGCGCATTATCTTATCAATTAGTCTATCTAGTTGCCGTTGTCTAGCAGTTAGTGAGTTGGCTTGTCAAAAGAGAACGCGTGTTGCAAACCTCATCTCAAACAACTCGAACAAAACGAAGTATGAAAAATCTCTGATACTAAATAAAATTGCCCTGAAAAGTTTCTCAAATCTATCGTAGAACCCGCCACCCAAGGATAAAATTAACACACACCACTTGGGTGGACTCAGAAGTTAGATCGTAATCATGACTAAAGGGTTGTAAAAGTAAGTAACTTATCAACTATTTCTCGTTGTACTTACTTTTTCATCAAATCTCTAAGTGTTACGTTGGTGTCCTATTATTTTGCACATCACTGTATTTCACATTTAATACATACTCTAAAACAGAGCCAGGCAACACTTGCTATTGGTCAGTTGTTGCGAGAGCGAAAACTAAGAAAAGAGAAAAATGTATGCTCTCACATTCACTACACTACAGGCATGGAAAATAAAAATTTTTAAATTTGTAAAATTCGTTTAGACTTCTTTGATTATATCTATTTCAGAAAGCATTTTAGGTTAAAATTTGTTTTTATTTTTGGAAATATACATATTTAATAGAAAACTTTCTGGGAAATTTATACTGTACTCACAAAATGAATAAAAACAAACAAAATCGATCAGTCTCGCTCGAGCTTTCATGCAGTGAGGTTTGTTTTACGCTTGATGCTAGAGACACACATAAATGAAAATTTAAACTTTAAATTAGATGAATATGTAGAAGTACTTGAAAATTTATTAACAAAATACAATAAGCGTTTTAGCGTTTTTTTTCAAAAATAGAACACATAATTGAATTACATAATAATCCATTGTTATGCAATATAAACAATCAATCAAATGAAATTAAAGTTGAACTGGATCAAATGATATATCATTACCATTAGCAAATGACATCGAATTTTGGAAAAAAGTTGATGAAAAAATTTACCCAAGAACAAAAAATGAAATTTTGAAATTATATTCGATGTTTGGTTCAACTTATATTTGCGAATCCTCATTTTCTTTTTTAAAATTAATAAAAACCAAAACTAGAAACAGTTTATCTGACAATAATATTGAAAATCTACTAAGGATAAAATGTTGTCCATATTCTATTAATATTGATAAAGTTATAAACAATACAGTATGAATGTGTTACATAACTTTATATATTTTTATATAATTTTTTTAAAGAATTCCTCTTTATAATCAAAATTTTAGCAATTTTTCCTTTTGTATATGTAAATAGTTTTTATGAATAGTGAAATGTAAGTTATTTTTGTTTTACTAAATTTGTTTTTTGTTTTAATAAATTTCGAAATTTTTTCTTTTTTATAGAATTTTTTTGAAAAATACTTCCTCTTTTATATGTACATAGTTTTTATGAATAGTGAAATATAAGTTTTTTTTGTTTTATTAAGTTTGTTTTAATAAATTAGAATAATTTATTTTGAAAAAGATTATAATTCTAAAAACGTTTAAGCTAAAAACATTAAGTTTTCCATCCCTGCATTAGCATGTCTTCATGTACAAAAGCAAGAAACATGCGACAACACAACCTCTTTCAATGAATGCTCAAACGAGACTGAGAGTGTTTTCAATACGTGTGAGCACGTTGTTGTAAATTTAGTAATGGCTGAAATGCACGCGTGCATAGGAAATGCCGAGCTCTGCTCTAAAACAATCGTATCGTTTAGTTAGGAGTTGGTTCCAGCCGTCTTTAATTCTATTATATCGAGTAATAAGGTTTATTGATTTATGTGTTGCCGTACATTGAGTAATTTTTGGATCTGAATAATTTAAAAGTTAGATAAGTTCTTTGATAAAAGAAAATAACTAATAAACTGGCTGTCCTGGTAGACCAGTGGTTTGAGTGGTAGTATATTAGTTTGAAGGTTGTGAATTCGAAAGTCCAGAGACTCTAAAAACGTATGATAACATTGGACAAATATACTAGTTCTACTGAATATTGTAACAAATCACTAATTGGCCTCCAAAGACCGTTGGGGTTAACAAAATTGTTGTAATCGAATGATTAACTGCAGATTAGCTATGAATAATTAAATCATTTTCAAAAGAATTGGTGGAATTAAATAAAATTAATTAAAAAAGTGATTTCCAAAAGAATAGGTAAGATAAAATATTAAAAAAAAAAATCATTGTAAAAAAGAAAAAATGGAGATGGTGGTACTCTTAAATTTTATCTGAACTCGCTTCATAGCCTATCATTTACGACTAACCATACAGATTAATGAGAAACTTTATATTTAATTGGCCTGTGTCAGAAACGAATGCCAAATGTTTCGATTGTCTGCACTTGATCTCCAATTGCTCGTATCAAGTTTTCAATGATAAGATTAAAGATGCCTCTGCCCTTAAAAACATTCCAGACACATTTTCTCGTTGGAAAGCTTATACAAACCCAAGTATTGCAGAATTTTTAAACCTGAGATAATATGTCACCGTTTGCGTCATTTTAGTTCATTCCAAAGAACATACGCCTAATATGCTGAACAACAACACGCTAGACGTGGTCAATTCTTCTTCTTCTGACACTGATCAGATAACACCGTATTCGTATCTCAACGTGAGAATCGAGTACTGTTGATAACAATCAAATCTATAAGCCTCATTCTATCAACCACATTTGCCGACCAAAAATATTTTCTCCAAACTATTCTATAAAAAAAAAAAATAAATAAATAAAGTGTATAATCCTACACTACTCTCTCTTTCTATCCTCATGCACACTGCTTCAAAAATTTCAGCACAATGGACAGGCTGTGTAGAGGCCATCCTTAGAGTGTTGATCTCAGTTAAAACATCAGAAAATCTTCTAGACCAAGAAAATGTCAAGGCCGGGACATCGATCATATTCCCTTTTCAGGCTCGCATAAAAATGTCTTTAGTCTGTAAATATTTTGTTTTAATAGTATAAACAAAATGGCTACAAAAAATATATGACGAAGAAATAAGAATATTACTGGCAAGATTTTTGTGCTTTCGAAAGTGATAATTTAGCTGTTTCTGAAGGAGACGTACGCATAAAGTTTCTTGCAGAAGGAGGCGGATGGAAGTATATCGGATGATAACTCAAATACCGAATGCCATAAAAGTGATCTGAATATACATATGTATTTGTGGTAAAAAGAACAGCGATTTTAAGTAGATTCATGAAAATATTCTACTATTTTCAAAGAAAAATTAATATAAATGGTCGACAACTAAAGGAAAATGATAAACCAAGAGTCCCAAAGGGAGAAGATAGAGGTATTCTAACTTTTATCACCGATGAAATAATGTGTAGCAATATTTCGTGCTAACGAAAAACGAAGAGATGACCCATTTCGTAGTCTAAGATTTCAAAATCGTTTAAAGTCTCCTTCTTTAGACTCAATCTGGTTAAAGGAAATGCAAAAAATGTGTGAAAGGCTGAAACTGTATGCAGCAAATGGGAAAAAAGTATACGTGGAGAGCATAAAGTTGACTTTTGCTACTACGATATGGTAAAATTTTGTCTTTTTTGTTATTTTTTTGTAAGGAGCATTGTTTTAGTTTTGTAATGGCAAGGAGCATTTTAAGTTTATAGATGTATTTTTCTTTTTATTATTAGTTTTTAACAGTATATCATATTACAAAGACTAAACTCAGTTAACAATTGGTAATTTAAGAAAATACATTAAAGACAAAACCTGTTACCAATGATTTTTTATTTTTAATAATATGTGGCCATTGTACTTTAAGTTGCTGGTTAGTTTCTTACAACTTGTGCACCTTAATTTTCTCAGGACCGCAATTAAGTGAGTGTTAGTCGAATCGTCTAACATTATTAATAGCGTTATTAAAATTGCGTTGGCAATCAGAGTTAAGATGGAGAACTGACTCAGATATGTACTGGGTGTCTCAATATTAAGCCCAAGCAGATCAGACTGCTACGAAAAATGACTACTGACTCCGGTAATAAATTTAGACAATTATGGTTTTCGGTGGGTACCGAATAGTTTTCTTGCTTCATAGTAAACATGAAAAGTGATGGCAAACCTAGCACTTAAACTTAACAATTAATAAAACCAATCAACGTTGAATTACGGAAAATAACACGATTTGGACAATGAACGTATGAAGCCATCGCGGCTGGCACAGTTGGAAAATTTAGATCATTCTGATGATTAGCGGAATGAAGGACAAAATTTCGAAGAAACGAACACAGTCAGAAAACAATACAGTTGTGTAAAGTGAAACCATCTTAAAAATTTAATTCAGGTGTAGGCTTTCTCATCTCAGCCCGATTTTTCACTGAAGTATATCGTGGTATCATACTCATGATGAGGAGACGCAGATGTAACGATGAATGATAATATTAGTGAACAGTTAGCGGCAACATTTGCGAACATAAAAAAGGAGACATTACACTCCTTGTATACCTATTAATATATAGGTCGTAGCCAGATCATAATCCTGAATGAGGCTTTGTAATGAATGTATAGGCGTTTTTATGCCAAGTTATGCAACAATAATAGCAATATGAAGCTATCTGACAGAGTCAGGATACATTTATTCAGAATGGACGTTGTCTCGAGCCTAACATGTAGATACTGTTACGATGAAAATAAATCATCGGAACACATTCTAGGAACCTGTATGGCTAAGAAGAAAGGAAGAAATACTTGAGTGCATATCGAGTGCCAGGCAAGAAATTACCATTGTTAACTCCGAGCAGCATCCTGAATTTAGTCAAGGCAATAGGCCTGATATTGTATAAGGTTAGAGGGGAGTATAGTAGATCGTATAATCGCAGTATTAAGGCCCTTCATCACAGCAAATATTGGTGACTACATATTCTCGCATAAAAAACCCACAACTACTCATGGTCGTCAGCAAGTTGTATTACTACCTACTAGACTACGGCGACTGTCAACAGGAAAGAAATTGGAAATAGAAATTTACATATGGAGAAATCCCCTTTTCGATGTACGCAATTAGAGAGAACTGATACCGACAGTGATAGCGAAAATGATCTGATAGTTGTTAATATTAGAATAAAACTAATAATAATAAAACTAACTAACTAATACAGCTGTAAATAGATCAAAAACTAAGCACTCCAACTTCGGCCGATTACGAAATAAGGATGTGCTAAATGTTTTCAGTAAAGAAACATTTAGACTACATATTACAAATATTAAGCAATCGTGGTACGAAGTGCATGCTACCGAGAAATTTATACCGCGGATTACACATGCATAATACATGGGAACTCATACCCATGATATGTTATGCTTGACTTCAGCAACAGTACAAGGGAGTCGGAGAGGAGTGAAGAAAACCACAAGGTGTCGTAAGAAAATATATTTTAAAAACTTTGCCAGTCTTGCCGAGGAAACGGTACGCGAAAACAATATGAGACAGGTCCCTAAGAATATTGATATTTTAGAAAATAAATAGCCGAGCGTAACAGAAACGGATATCTACTCCCCGGCTCGTCTGATCAACTGCATACATAGCGTGATTATTTCCTAAAAATTGGTAACTGCCTGCTACGTTCAGAAGAAACAATAAATATAAATTACAACGCAACACAATAAACATAAAGCTTAGAAAGTTTTCGCCCTAATTGTAGTTGCGTTATGCAAACAAATTAGTGATAAACAGTAAAAAGAACATCGATGTTTTTCTCGATGCAGTGCATCGCAAAGTTGCATCGATGTTATATCGATTTTTTACAAAAAAAAACAACGATGTTTTTCATGCATCAATTGATTATGTTAACAAAATGGAACTGAAGTGGACTTACTGTTACGTAGAAATATTATACTACTGCGACAGTTAAAATTTAAGCTTTTTACTTACTGTTCTTTTTGCCAATTGAACTCGAAATCTGAAATTTCTCTTCCTTTGCCATTTTGATTTAAGAGATTAGTCAATTCAAAGAGCTCTTAGTAATTTCTTAAGTTCTTGAAATTAACCAGTGTCAGTATATTCTATAGACTAAGTTTATAATTTTAATTGTATAGACTAAGTTTATAATTTCCTTGTTTACATTGTTAAGAGTATCTTCAGTTGCGCGTTCAGAACACAAGTTTTTCCAAGCATTTCTAATTGTTGATGCAAACACATTCTCTCAACATACTTTTCATTTATTAATTTATTAATTTATTCAGGCGTAAATACAGTACAGCAAGATATCATCTTATTTAATAGTACTGCTAAGGATATAGGCATAACAAAATATAAGAAATTACAAAAATAATAACCTTAAAAATAAATTAACATAACAAATATTATTAAAAAGAAAATAAAAACTTTTTACAAAATTGTGTGATAACTTCGTTATTTTTTATTTCTTCGACTAGGCCAGGGGTCGGCAAACTTTTGAGACGGAAGAGCCAAAAATTTGCAAAACTTAAGTTTTAAAAAAGCCACAATTTTTTTTTCAACAAAAAAAAAGTTTCTTTATAACAAAAAAACAATATATTTATTCATAAAGATACTTATTATTTAAGTAAAAACTTAAAAGAATTAAACATTTACTTACTAACTAACTTGTACTTCAGTAACAAACAATTGATCAAAAAAAGTCAATGTGAGCGATGGCTTTACATAGTTTTAGAAAGTTTGGATAAATTTGCATGATAACTTGTTGTTTTAAGTTTCAAACACGACTCTAAATTTTCATTTGTTAGTTGTCTTCTAACGTTACTTTTAATTATATTCATGCACGAGAACGCTTTCTCGCACGAATATGTCGATCCAAAGATAGTCACCACTCCAAATGCCAACTTTTTCACCTCACTGTAGCAATCTGGAAGACTATTCCATGCGTTGAATATAAGCGCCTCAACTCGCGGCATTTCTTTTAAATCTGTCCACTTTTTTGTGTTACGTACATATATTTCTGGAGCTCTAACTGTTTCAACTTGTTTTCCAACTCTGTAAATTTTCCACTCCACAAAGCTTTACTTTTTAAATCGATCAGTTGCATTTCTAGAGTATCAACCAGTATCAATTCCAAATGGCTCAATGTGGATTTCGTTTGTGCTGAGAGGATTTACTATAAATGCTAAAGTGGTTTTGTTGGTTTTGAATTGATCAAATAATTTTTTTTATAACTGTGCTAAAGTAATTCCTGTCAACAGTTGCACTAGTTTTATCGCGATATTGCTTTAGAAATGAAGTAATTTACCGCTCTGAATATCTTCTGCAAAAATAATTAATTTTTCTTCAAAACAGTCTAATTCTTCTACCAAAACATAGACTGGGTACCCTTTCCTTGCAGTTTTAGATTCAGCTCATTAAATTTCGCTGTGATACATTATGGAAACGTTTACGAAATGATTTGTTAATTTTCATACACTTCTTGTTTATCGATTCTAAACAATTTTTTTTATACAATAAATAATATATGTGTATGGAACTAAAGAACCACAGCTTCACATCCAAAGAGCCGCATGTGACTCGCGAACCATATTTTGCCGACACCTGGACTAGGCTGTTCAAGCTTTTTCGAAAAAAGCATATTTTGAATGCACCCACATCCATGAGTTGAATAAGATCTGTTGTATGTATTTAGAGGTCGTAATATGACTATAAAATTTTCACTCATTTTGTTGAAATTGATGGAGTCCTATGCGACAGGCTATCTACTTTACAATATTTCTCAATTAACATTGCGTCTTGAAATAATCGTTAAATAAGCTTAAGCTTTCCTTTCGAAAAGTTATTCAGAGTTGTTGGTATTTCGAAGCAAAAACGTGAGCCTAATTTTCGAAATCTCTCTCTCTTTCGAAATGAATGTTCTTCCTTGCAATTATTTCCAGAATAATCCAGAGGGTATATCCACCTTCAATTCACTCTTAAATTCTTCACTGTCTGCACTACCAGGGGCCTAATTCTGGCATCCGTGATCGAAATTAAATTCGATTCTAAAATTATTTCGATAGCGAATAATTTTACTAATGATGTTAAGCCGAAAGTCCATACCATGCGTTTTGCATTACATGCGTATACCGAAAAAGTAGAATCAGTGTATTTGATTGTGACAAGTTACAGAAGAAAAAGCATAGATTGCATAGACGCATAGAAAGTAGGATTACTTTCTACTTTTCTATGCGACTAATGCAGTGTTGGAAAATGTCAGCAGTTTTTTAAACTTGGCATGCGAAATTATATACTATTGTGAATGGTTTCTATAAATATGTTTAAATAGTGCATTACTATTTTCACATTTTTCTTTATTTGCATTATAAAAATATTAATAAAAACATATTTTATAATAAAGTTTATTACTAATTTAAGAGGAAAATACATTAAAATACATTTTTTAACAAATTTCTTTCATGAACAAAATATGTATATGATGATTGTTTATACATATGTATGTATATATGATTGTTTTTATGTACTGAATGTCATCTATTTTGAATTTATTAATTTGTAAACAAGAAAAATGGAGGATAAATTAACTGAAAACACTCGTCTTGTGTTCTTTTGAGGATTTTCGTAGGCCTTAACAGCACAATACAATGTAATTTTTGTGTAAAACTATTAATAATAAAAACAACTAATAACAATTTTTAATTTTTGCTTCCAAGAAATTAAAAAATTTTGGCAACTTTCAGCAGGAAAAATTTTTTATGAGCAGTACGTCTTATTTTGATCTTATAATATTTAGCTTCTTAATTACCTCTAGCTCAAGAAACTATACTCATTGTGACCGAAATTCACCCACATTTCGATTAATATTTAAATATTTAAGAATCTTTAAACTTTTCATTGAAGAAATTAAAAAATATTCCAAATTTGCCCCTTTTTAACACAAAATAAATGTTTATTTACATTTAATTTTTTTACTTTATCTGCCAGTTTTCACTCTGTTTATGTGTTGCTTCTAACACATTTGCCTCGCAAAACTTATAACATTTTTTTCTCCCTCTAAATTGGCCTGTCTTTTTATGTTATGAACGTTTTTCAAATGTCAAAATATCACATATGTAAACTCATAAATTTGTAATTAATGCCATAAATTCTTTTAAAATTACAATTTGATTTTCTATTTTTTTAAAAAATGTTCTTGTTCGCTTGTTTGTTGTTTACCACAACAGCTCATCAAAACAAAAAAGCAGTCGCATAAACGCAATGTGTGTAAAGCTGAAAGTCCATACCATGCGTTTTGCATTACATGCGTATACCGAAAAAGTAGAATCAGTGTAGTTGATTGTGACAAGTTACAGAAGAAAAAGCATAGATTGCATAAACGCATAGAAAGTAGGATTACTTTCTACTTTTCTATGCGACTAATGCAGTGTTGGAAAATGTCAGCAGTTTTTTAAACTTGGCATGCCAAATTATATACTATTGTGAATGGTTTCTATAAATATGTTTAAATAGTGCATTACTATTTTCGCATTTTTCTTTTTGCATTACAAAAATATTAATAAAAACACATTTTATAATAAAGTTTACTACTAATTTAAGAGGAAAATACCTTAAAATACAGTTTTTAACACATTTCTTCCATGAACTAAATATGTATATGATGATTGTTTATACATATATGTATATATGATTGTTTTTATGTACTGAGTGTCTGTCATCTATTTTGAATTTATTAATTTGTAAACAAGAAAAATGGAGGATAAATTAAATGCAAACACTCGTCTTGTGTTATTTTGAGGATTTTCGTAGGCCTTAACAGCACAATACAATGTAATTTTTGTGTAAAACTATTAATAAATAATAAAAACAACTAATAACAATTTTTAATTATTCCTTTCAAGAAATTAAAAAATATTGGCAACTTTCAGCAAGAAAAAATTTTTATTAGCAGTACGTCTTATTTTGATCTTATAATATTTAGCTTCTTAATTAACTCTTTCTCAAGAAACTATAGTCATTGTGACCGAAATTCACCCACATTTCGATTAATATTTAAATATTTAAGAATCTTTAAACTTTTCATTGAAGAAATTAAAAAATATTCCAAATTTCCTCTTTTTAACACAAAATAAATGTTTGTTTACATTTAATTTTTCTACTTTAACCGCCAGTTTTCACTCTGTTGCTTCTAACGCATTTGCCTCGCAAAACTTATAACATTTTTTTCTCCCTCTAAATTGGCCATTGCATTTGAGCTCCATTGCATTGCAGCTCCATTTCTTTTATTTGAAAGTTTAGTTGTTGCTTCTTCCTTTTAATCCTTCATTTCAATTGTTTTCTTTTTTATTCGAATTAGTTCACTATTCAGTTCAATATCCTTTTTTAAGTTCGAGGTTTTTATTTTTTATTTCAATTAAAGTATCTAACCTTTTTATCATCTCTTTTTGGTAAAGTTCGGAAGTGGACATATTTTTTAAGGAAACTATTTTTTGTTTCTCTTTCTTGATGGTGTATTTTTGGAATACTTTTTGGGATTGATTTGGTTGTTGTTGGTACAATGTTTTCTTCATCTTCGATATCTATTAAAGAAGAAATCTCATTTTCAATACGAGTGTCTTCTTCATCTTCCGAAAATAAACTGAGAGACTCCTGTGATGTACCGCGGGGATCATTTTCATTTGAAGAATTTAGTGGGGATGAGTCTTCCACTGCGTTTCTTTGCAAATTCGATCCAAAACTTTTAACATTTTTTAAATCCTCGACAGCGACTTCTACGCCTGCAGCAGCCAATATTTGTTCCTCCACTTGGGAAAGAACTTTTTCATTATATGGGCCATCACCTGTTCTTCTCTTTGAAGATGTATTAAATGAAGGCTGACTCCCCTGCCGTCAAATGAGTAGCTAACTACAAAAAAACTAACTTTAAGTTTGGTTGTATAGACTAACTTAAAGCTAACTACTACGCAATGCAAAATTTACATTAACCAAAGTGTATACAAACACTCCAATTCTTAACGCCGTTGGATATAGATAACTAACGTCTTAGACATTTGATTAGTAAACAAAACCGCGTGTCATCTTTTCGCTTTATATTTTTGGTTAAAAATTTATTGTTTGCGTAAAATAATTTAAAAAAATACACTAAATTAAAAAATACATAAATTCGAAAGGTTTGAAGTGTTTTTATTTGAAGTGAAGTGAAACAATATTAAAGGGCCGCTTGCCAAAAAAGCTTACGGAAATTATGTCACCAAATTTGTGCATGGACATAAACTTGGATGGTGTTCATGGCAAGAAGCGTTTAAAAAACTTTGCTGCTTTTTATGACGCCTTAACAGGTAAGTGCTAATTTGAAAATATAATTTTCAACGAAGTCTTCAAACATGTAAAAATTTACATACATATTTTTTAAACAGATGCCTGTCGATCACTCGGCTCTCAGGATGTGGAAACTGAGCTGCGTAACGCCTTAAAAATAATTAAAAAAACGTTGTATTCATGCTAAGTGCATTAAAAATAAGAACGCAAATCAAAAAATTAAAATATTTGAAAATGTTATATTTAGAAACTATTTTTATCTTTTTTTACTAACAAATGTGCAAAATATTACTTGTGATGTATTGAAATGAATTTATTTTATTTATTAATTTATTAATTTATTTATTTTATTTATTTATTTTATTAATTTATTTATTTTCTTTTTACATTAAACTTTTATTTTCTATTAAAATATAAATTTTAAAAAACTGTTTCATTTCGAATAATTAATATGATAGCTTATTATTGTGAGTTTAAAGCCAACGTGTAAAGAACTGACTTTTCATTCACTGAAATTTAGCTAACTTATAGTCAGTTTAAAAAAACTAGCTTAAAGCTAATTAAAAGTAGTAAGTTTTTAGCTAGCTACAAATAGGTTTACTTTAAGTTAACTGCTAAGTAATTAACTTTAAATTAATTTAAAAGTAATGCAGAGTCGGACAATTGACTACTTCCTAGGACATCGCAATGTTAAAATAGTTAGTCATTTCCATATAAAAGTAATCCAAGTGTCAACCACCACTGCTTGAGAAATAGTTGGTTTTAAGTTAATTTAAAGTCAACTGAGTGTACGACAGGGTCTTTACGTTTTGTTTTTGATCAGCGTATACCTACTCAAATATAAATTAATTTCATAGAATATGAAAACCTATTTTGTCTTTATAGGTACTAATGTTACCTTGCGCCACATCTTTGCACCTTTTGTTGGTGGTCCAGAGGCATTTAGTTTGAGGGTAAGATGCTAACAAAGTTGGTTAGATTTAGCTTTTCCTTGGGAACTATTAGGCAATAAACTGTTTGCCAAGTCTGTACGCTTTGTCATAAAGTTCCCAAGAATTTTCTTCAATTTAGACCTAAAATTTATAAATTTATTAAATTTTCTTAAAGTTTCTTTAAAAACTTTTCTACTTACAGTTTTTCAATTTAATTTCATGTTAGAAAACGTTAATTCGATTGCTGCTTTGCTTACGACAAAAAACTCGCCATACATATTTAAAAATGAATTAAATTAATTTGTTTAAAAATGAATTTGAAATGTCAGAATTTTAAAGATTGAAATGTAAAGTTTGGATTTTAGATACTAAAGTTTTTACCTAAATTTTGTGAAACACTCTAATACAAAATTAGAAAATGTAAAATAAAAAATAAATATTTTGCATAATGCTACATTATTTTATATTATTGTCATTTTTAACCCTCCTATAATTAAATATTTTTTACGGTGGAATAAACTTTAGTACGTACGACAATAAAATTAGAAAGTTATGTTCTTAGCTTTTTCTTTACTATTCTCTATAAAAAAAAATGATACAAAACAACCACCACCTCTAACACCACTCCTTAGACGAGGCAGTATGTATGCACATTCAGACGTGAGGACAAAAACATGTGCGGAGTATAGCCATCTCTTTTAGACGAGCAAAAAAAGAAAAATACAATTGGTTGCCTTTGGAGGTGTGTCTTAGCGCATGTTCTCCGTGGCGGTAACTGGTTGTTCAAGTATGCCAGAACTGGCACTTAATTCCGCATGCTTCATAATTTTGGTTGGTTATTTGATTTTTGATTCCGCCAGTTGGTTGGTTATTAATTGCACGCCTCTACATACTTCGGATGAACGAATACGCAAGCAAAAGTATACATTTTTGTATTTGCAGTACTTTTTTTCGCATGGCTAAGTATTTAGCATTGTAAAATCTCTTTTTTATTTTCAGTTGATAACAATAAAACGGATATTAGAGAGGAATAAATTTTCTATTCAGACTTTCTGCGGAATGTTTCGGAGATTGAAGTGTATCAAAAAACTTACGGTAGTGTGATTTTAAAAAAGTTCTAATAGTTATTGTGATTGTTAGATTAAATGATTTCGCAAAAGATGAAAATTGGACGGTGAAATGAGAAATTTTTTTGATTGTTTAATAGTTTGTCTTTGCCTAATGACTTTTTAACTTTATTTCATTTTTTATTACTTTGCGAACACGAAGTAGATATTGTATATGTAAATAGATTTTTGAAATGTAAATACAGTACGGGCTCGATTTGCGCAACCGATAGGAAATCGGTGGTTGTTGCGATTTCCGAAATGTTGCAATAACCGACAACTAAATGCAGTGCAATTTTTAAATTAATTTTTTAACGAAAACAAACAATTTAATTAACATAAAATAATTAATTCATTTATTTAACAAAAAAAGTTATAATAAAAGGTTTAAATTAATATATTACTAATAAAAATTAAAAATAATAATATTTAATGTAATTAATTTGGTATTCACTAGTTTAAACAAAAAAAATTGAGATTTTTGTTGGAACTTTGGATTTTTTAAACTTTTTGTTAATTGCAGACTCCTTTATATCCTGAAGTGCAACAATTTTTTCAAATGAAATGTCATTTGTTATTGCCCAATCTATACAAACGTCAAGTGCTTTAATAACATCATCAGTTTTTATTTTTGATATTTCTTGTACCTCAATATGAACTGAATTTTCATCATCAGAAAGGCATATCTCTTCGTACTCATCTTCCACACTATCATTGATCCACATATTCACTTCTTCAGCTGCAAGGTTACCATTACGCAAAATATCTCTTAACGATGTTGGTATAGGAGGTGCAAGTAAGGCCTGTTCCTGGAGCATATTCTCCCGTATTGAATTCAAAGGAATATCATCCTCATTTGTCCATTGTTCATTGCTTGTTATAAGAATGGTCCAGCATTTCTTAATTGCAATGGATGAGACTTTGTCCCATGCGTTGGCCAAAATTGTAACTGCCATACGAATGTTAAAATCTTTTAGCTTTTGTTCTAAATCTGGGCCCTTTACACCAATCAAATGTGTTAGAAGATTTTTTTATAGTACAATTTTGTTAAATTTATTGAATTTTGATCTAGTGGTTGCAAAATAGCTGTACAATTTTGGGAAGACACATTATGACAAAATTAACGTTGTCACTTTTCAGTTGATTTTCTTTAGGATGACATGGTGCGTTATCTATGAGCAACAATGCTTTTAATGGCAACCTTTTAGATTTAAGAAATTCTGTTACCTATACAAAACACATAGAAAATCAAGTTTTTAGCCAATTAATCAGACTTCATTCGATTACAATACAAACCTCAGGCACGAACACATTTTTAGACCAATCTTCAAAAATAACGTACGTCATCCAGGCACTTTTGTTTCCTCTGTAATGAACTGGGTTGTTTTTGAAGTTCTTAAATGCTCGCGGATTTTCCGATTTCCCAATAACTAGCAATTTCAATTTATGAGTTCCATTTGCTTTGTTATCCTTTCTTTCGAAATCTTACGACCAGCAGCTGATTTTTCCATGGAACTTACTAGAGTTGAATTTGGCAAAAGTCTAAAAAATAACCCGGATTCGTCGCAATTGCATATTTGATCAGCCGTTAATTGTAGTTCATTGATTTTAAAAAAATGGATCAACACTTTCTGGTTTATTTGAAAGCTTTTCCCCACATATTTTTAGCCTGCGTATACCATGGCGTCGTTTAAAGTTTTTCATCCATCCATTACTAGCATTAAAATGTCCAGGTTTTTCCTTTATTTTATTATGAAAGTACTGGGCCTTCGATTTTAAAACCTCCTCAGATTTTGGCACATTTTTTGATCTATGATTTAAAAACCATTTAAACAACGCTTTTTCCATTTTTGGATATTCTGCAGACTTGAGGGTTAATCCATTTCCTGGTCCAGATTCAGTGTTTCTCACAAAATTTTGAATAGAAACTTCATTTTTTTTAATTCTACTAATTGTAGATTTATTGACATTGTAATCAATACAAATTTTCTTTACAGTTTCACCATGTTTTAATTTGTTTAGCATTTCTATCTTCTGTTTTATTGTAAATTTAACAATTTTTTTCACGACTCCCATATTTAACTTGTACAATGATGTTCACTATACTGAAATAAATCTTAAATAAAATGAAAGAGACAGAGACAAAACAAAAAAAAGTAACTGTAAATAAACAGTCATAATTGTTTAGGTTCCTATGATTTGTCAAACAATTTTAAATTATGCTTCTGATTGAAAACTATGAGAATAAAAAGAAAATGAATCACAATAACTGCCAAATAATATAACATTTGCAAAATAAAAAATAAAGTTGCACTTATCGCGACTGTTTTTTGAAAAAAGTTGCTGTTATAAAGACTGTAATGTTAAATTTTCGGCTGTTGCGCAAATCGGTCAGTTGCAATAATAGGTAGTTGCGCAAATCGAGCCCGCACTTTAAATCAAACTTGTTTTATGAATTTTTTAATTTTTAAGAGGACAAAGTTCATCTTTATACACATATTTACACATGTAGATATGTAGGTACATACATATACCTATTTCCAGATTCTTAGGCTTTTAAATAACGCGAAAAAATTAAAACAAAATTTCTGTAATTTAATAACACTTGTTATTTTAACCTTTATGTTGTATATATTTCTTGTTTATATCACCTCAATTTAAACATTAATAATGGCGACATAAAGACATATAACATGTTCCGTAACGCCTGAAGCCGACAACATCGAAACAACAATATGTATACGTGTAAACAAGTAGGGCTCCAATATGAACTTGAGGAGGTACCTCCATTTTGATGTTTGCAGCGAGCGAACGCATTCAGATCTGTGGCCAATAATACTCAGAATTTTAAATAAAAAATCTTAGACGTCCTACTAAATTGGATTAACAGTAAAGCGTTTCCCAAGTGTAAGGGCAGGAATTGCATTGACAAACGAATTAATATTTAAGTTTTCCATTGGATCCTGCTTATTTAACGGAATAAATAATAGCAAAAGTGATTAATTGGATAACCCTTTGTTTCGTTAGGTATTCGTTTTCAATCGACCAAAAATTATATATAAAAAACACCACTTCTTTTTTTTTGAATTAAAATACACATTTCGGAAAATTTCGATAATGTTATGTATGTATGTATTTACCTATTTACATATATCGTATCATATTTTAGTTCGACTAAATTCAAAATAACCCAATACTACTATTATTAAATGGTATTAAGCCGAAAGTCCACACCATGCGTTTCATGCTAGCTTGCATTACATGCGTATACCGAAAAAGTAGAATCAGTGTAGTTGATTGTGACAAGTTACAGAAGAAAAAGCATAGAATGCATAGAAGCATAGAAAGTAGGTTTACTTTCTACTACATTATATTTATATATGTATTACATACTATTGTGAATGGTTTCTATAAATATGTTTAAATAGTGCATTGCTATTTTCGCATTTTTCTTTTTGCATTACAAAAATATTAATAAAAACATATTTTATAATAAAGTTTATTACTAATTTAAGAGGAAAATACATTAAAATACAGTTTTTAACACATTTCTTTCATGAACAAAATATGCTTATGATAATTGTTTATACATATATGTATATATGATTCTTTTTATGTACTGAGTGTCTGTCATCTATTTTAAATTTATTAATTTGTAAACAAGAAAAATGGAGGATAAATTAACTGAAAACACTCGTCTTGTATTCTTTTGAGGATTTTCGTAGGCCTTAACAGCACAAAATATCACATATGTAAACTCATAAATTTGTAATTAATGCCATAAATTCTTTTAGAATTACAATATGATTTTCTATTTTTCCCAAAAATGTTTTTGTTCGCTTGTTTGTTGTTTACCACAACAGCTGATCAAAACAAAAAACCAGTCGCATAAAACGCATTGTGTGTAACTTGCAATAAAAACGGCATAGAAAGCAAGAATCGCATGTAAAGCAAGGCGCATAAAACGGATGATATGGACTTTCGGCTTTAGTCGCAGAAGAAACTTAAATACGTATATTTGCTATATTATGGTACACACAATTGAACTGTCAATGACTAAAGTTTTAATAGAATCATAACACATGAATTTAAAAAAAGAAAAAAATGTTTTTCTGAAATCCAAATTCTAGTCGGAGTTATTTTTATGAATGATAACGATTTCATACTTAAATTAATTTCTTTATTAATTATAATCCAATTACAAATTATATTCAATTATTTCGAGTAAAGTATTTAAGAGCATATGCTCGTTATAGTGTAACTAGTGTTGACAAACTGAAATTTTGAAATGGTACTGATAGGTTTCGAATCGTGGGCTCACGTCTAGTAAGCCGGCACACTGCCTACTAGACTATTTACTTGTTTATATTTAATACACATACAGGACAAAAACAGCTGATTCGGAGAGCAATGCAAATGCTTACCGAAATTATATTACAGTTCGGCAAGCGTCCTCATTGCTTTTCGTATTCTAAAAGCGGACGTACGTTCCGTGGACGTTTGGCTAACCGTCGCTAAAGCCTAATTCTACCTTTAGCATTGCGTTGAACATGTTGCTAATGCATTAATAGTTGAAAAGCGCAAGGCATAAAATATGTAATAATAAAAAAGTACAAAAGTACTGAATTTTTCAACACTGAGTTACTTGTGGAAGTCGAAACCATGCCCCTTCACTAATAGCCTAGCAGACAACCTATAAAACCACCGTATGCATACTATTTATAAATTTCATGTTGTCCTGTAATTTTTTGTTTATGTTTAAATTTTATAATAATATTTATGTCTCAGCATAGTTCTTTGATGTATAATCTAAGCGAAAAAAACTTCAATTTTGCTTATAATAACGGTTTTTGACATTATTTTTAGTTCGAAAAATTTAAAAAAAATTACTTTTAAATTCTAGTACTTATTATCTGTCTACGTGTAATTATCATTTTTTTCGAACTGAATAATATAAATTCATGTATGTATTGCTTAATTTTAGTTTTACCAAAGTTAATGTGTGTTTTAGGAATAGAAATCTGTAGCTAAGTGATGATCTTAATCATTCATATCAGTTTACCACTAATTTTGGGTGAATTGGCAGTTGTCCTTAAGGATAAAAAATATAGTAAGTGTGTGCATGCTCGGTATTGACGACTACCCATTATCGGTCTGCTCGGTTATTGCGACAGCTTAATTTTTAACATTGCAGGTAATTAATCGAGACAGTAATATAAATATAATAAACAAGATTAAATTTTCGCGAATTTTATACATATTTTTTTAATTTGTATAAATACATATTTGTAATGCAAAAGGCAAAAAACTCTTTTTCTAACTTTTATCCTTTTTAGATGATTTTAATGTTTAATTTTATCAGTTTACTTGCGACATTTGTTGTGTAAACACATTTTAACTTGTGAAAAGTTCAACATATTTTAAAGTCAACGATTACTCAAAAATTATAAATTACAAACGAAAAAAATTAACACATACCTACAACATGGGCGATGCGAGAAAGTCACTGCAACCGACTAAATTAAGTAGGTTAATGCAGTCACAGACGTTAATTTGATAGCAGTAGTTGTTGTTTTTTTAATTTAGATTTGTTTTAATTTAAATTTAAAGCTTTTATTAATTAAATAATTTGCTTATTAGCCTTCAAAAAATTAAATACATTCTAAAATGATACTACATAATTTATAAAAAATAGAGAAATATAAAAATATTTAATAATAAGTCGCCGTGGTCTAGTAGGTAGTGTGTATGCTTATTAGACGTAAAAGGGGTTCAAACCCCAGGCCAGACATCAAAACAAAATACAAAAAGTATTTCTTCAGCGACTTTCTCTCAGCAGATATCTGGCAAAAACTCTAATGCTGCTTTTTTTCTACCAAAAAATGTGCATTTTATTTAAAAAAAATGCAATTTTGTGTTTGTTTCTTAAAAATGTTTCGCCCTCTAAAAGGGTGGTATGTTTTATTCTAAATTATTTGCACTTGCCAATGGTGGAGGGCATTGCATTTTATGCCCTGTATAAATCGAGGGCGCTGATAATACCCTGTAAAGCAGATGACTTTTGTTTATTTATAGGGCTCCCAGATAAAATTTAAAAAAAGTCGCCTAGTATCGTTGTCCAATTTCGAAGATAATTTTTTCATTGTTTTGTGGAGTTACCTTAGGGAAACATTACATTATTAAAGCTACATGGTCAGTAATATAAAAAAATTGCATTCAGTGTTAGAACTGTGTAAACAAATTTTTTTGTTAAAAAAGCGCTCAAAAAATGAAGGCAAAAAATTAGCTATCTGGCAACACCTTCTTCATATTTACATATTTTATTGAAAGCAAATCAAAAAATACAACATATTTTTAAATCTAAAACAGAGCTCGGCATTTCCTATGCACGCGTGCTTTTCAGCCATTACTAAATTTACAACAACGTACTCATACGTATTAAAAACACTCTCAGTCTCGTTTGAGCATTCACTGAAAGAGGTTGTATTGTCGCATGTTTCTTGCTTTTGTACACGAAGACCTGCTAGTGCGGGGATGGAAAACTTAATGTCTTTAACATCAGCGTATGGTGTACGTTTTTAGAATTATAATCTTTTTCAAAATAAATTATTCTAATTTATTAAAACAACTTATATTTCACTATTCATAAAAACTATGTACATATAAAAAAGAAGTATTTTTCAAAAAAATTCTATAAAAAAGAAAAAATTTCGAAATTTATTAAAACAAAAAACAAATTTAGTAAAACAAAAATAACTTACATTTCACTATTCATAAAAACTATTTACATATACAAAAGGAAAAATTGCTAAACTTTTGATTATAAAAAGGAATTATTTAAAAAAATTATATAAAGTTATGTAACACATTCATACTGTATTGTTTATAACTTCATCAATATTAATAGAATATGGACAACATTTTATCCTAAGTAGATTTTCAATATTATTTTCAGATAAACTGTTTCTAGTTTTGGTTTTTATTAATTTTAAAAAAGAAAATGAGGATTTGCAAACATAAGTTGAACCAAACATCGAATATAATTTCAATATTTCATTTTGTGTTTTTGGGTAAATTTTTTCATCAACATCAAAAATTCGATGCCATTTGCTAATGGTATTGATATATCATATATATATATAAAGTTTAAATTTTCGTTGAAAACTTCTGCAGTTCTTTTAAAAGTATTTAAATTTTTGTTTTTTAAATTAGTTATTAACATTTCCAGTTTATTTGTAAATAGTTTAACTGCGCAAACAAGTTCAAAAATGTTTTTATTTTTGCCTTGTAACTGAAGATGTAAGTGATTCACAAATTCTGTAATATCAGTTAGAAATCCTAAATCTAAAAAAAAATTAGGGTCTTTTAAAGACGTCAGTAAGTCGTTAATTTCCATTACAGAATTATTTTCAAAATAAAGAGTGACCTCTTCGCGAAGACTGAAGAGTCTCTGAAGGCAACGCCCTTTGCTTAACCATCTAATCTCGGTATACAACAATAAATCACCATATTCAGCATTAATTTCATCGAGAAAGGCTTTAAACTTTCGACGGTTTAGGGCGTTATGCCCGCCACGTATTTTGTTTACAATTTTTGTTGCCGTTTTCATGGTATTCATTAAGTTTAAATTGTTTGCAATTAATGCCTGCTGGTGAATTATACAGTGAAATGCGTATATATTAAAATTATGTTTCAGTAAATGTCCAATAAAACCGTATTTTTTCCTATCATCACCTTAGCACCATCCGTGCATACAGTATACAATTTTTTCCCTATCAGCAAATGAAAAAATTGTTTCTTGGATTATATCAAAAATAGTTTTTCCCTTAACATTTCCATGAATGGCAACCAATGACAACATTTTTTCATGGATTTCAAGATTTTCATCTACTGTTCTTACGCATATTATTAACTGGGCTGTATCACTTATGTCCGTGCATTCATCCAAGCAAACAGAAAAATATTTGCAATTCAATATTTTATTTTTAATATTGGAATATATAAATGAGCTGATATCTTGTGTTCTTCTAGCCACAGTACTTGAGGATAACGGAATATCTGTTATTATTTTACGAATTTCATCAGCTTTTGCTCCAAAACATTCTAAAACGTCATTGCTCAGCTCCTTGAAAAACTCTCCGTCCTCGAACGGACGGCATCGTTTAGCAAGCGCTGCAGCAACGACGTATGAAGCTTTCCTTTTTAACGAAAGATCATCTTTATTTTGAGATTCGTAATCTAAAACAAATTTTTCAAAGAATTTTTTTTAAATCTAATAAAAAACATGTAAGATAATGTCTTTCTACATAAAATTTGTTAATTCGTGCCATCGTCCGTTTACTCGGGTTTACCAAAAAAATTTTCGGCAAACAAGAAATTGTTTTCCCATTCTACATTAAACATTTTTTATGTGTGTCTCTACCATCAAGTGTAAAGCAAACCTCACTGCATGAAAGCTCGAGCGAGACTGATCGATTTTGTTTGTTTTCATTCATTTTGTGAGTACAGTATAAATTTCCCAGAAAGTTTTCTATTAAATATGTATATTTCTAAAAATAAAAACAAATTTTAATCTAAAATGCTTTCTGAAATATATATAATCAAAGAAGTCTAAACGAATTTTACAAATTTAAAAATTTTTATTTTCCATGCCTGTATTGTAGTGAATGTGAGAGTATAAATTTTTCTCTTTTCTTATTTTTCGCTCTCGCAACAACTGACAAGTGTCGCCTGGCTCTGATCTAAAACCTTTTTTTTGAAAAAAAAAATATAAATATGAATATTGCTGCATCTATTTTATTTGCGAAAATTGAAATAAATCAGTTATTGGATTCATCGTCGTCATCTGATGAACAAATTGGCATTTTCTTAATAAGTGGTAAACACAGGGCATCACCGTATGTGTTCGGTGCAGGGTATACCCTTTTTAATATTCGTGTTATGTTCTTCTCAAATAAAAAATTACATTATAACAGGGTTGGTCAGCAATTTATTTAATGCACCTTGTAAGAGGGTAACATTTTCTTTGTAGAAAAGAAAACACCATAAAAGTAAATAAAATTGTCATGAAAATTGTCAATTGTGAACATTGTCTGTCGTTCGGATCGACTTTAAACTGTAGGTCCCGCCACTCATGTATAAAATTCACACACAAAACATAAGTGGTGTGAGAAACTAGGTCGTAATCCTGACAGAAGGTCTGTAATGACCAATTACGTATGTATGTATGTAATTTTCAAAAACTTGATAGCTTATATTTTGCTTATTACTAATAACCGAAAATATTAAATTTGTCATTGAGGTTATGAGATTTTCAAGAGTTTGAGTTTCAAAACCAAATCATAACTGCTTGTTTTTCTCTCAAAATCTGTCTCCTTTTTTTGCAAATCTTAACTGCAGAGATTATCCTTACGTTTTCAATAGGATATCAATTGGAAATGCATTCCGACCATGGATGTAGGTCAACATTTTTGGATGAAAGCCTTGATTACTTATTCTTGTTGAAAGATGAAGTGATCTTCAAAATTTTCTGGAAGTTCCGAATATATTTCTGAATTCATTCTGGTGAAAATAAAGCAAACGGGAAACTAGGAGTTATAAGATAATGCTCCCAACGCTTCCTTCACTATAATTACGCTTTAATTGTTGAACACATCCTCTGTCCAGATCATGCCAATAATAAATGTAGCGTTTGGACCAGGGCATCTCTTACGGTGCGTCATAGTTAATCATGACCTAAACTTAATTTCTTTCCATTTAGTTGACGTCTTAACTACTATAAGACACGCAATTAAAAATAAAACGACGTGGTACTCCTGAAGTAAAATTCAAATTGTATGATGAAACCGCATCCAAACTAAATCATATAGGTAGTAGGAACGCTGGGAAGATCGGATTGTTCAATACTAAATATTTCACAAAGCGATGGGTTAAAAACTTTTTTATAACTTTATAAAGTGCGGAATAAGCAGTGATGTTGTGCTAATTTTTTTTTATCGGAAAGCTTTCCGGACTCAGGTTCACGGTTCGGAAAAACAAGCCGGTTCGTTCCGGTTCGGGTTCGGTTCAAACCCTTGTTTATAAAAATACATATAAAAATTCGTTAAAAATTAGAAAAAAAATCAGCAATTCTTTTTAATTTTTTTTCAAAACGTCAGCCAATTCTCGTTATCAGAAATCATCTTTAGTTCCGGAACGCGTTCCTGTCCAAAAAGGAAGTACCGGAACGATGTTCCGGAGCATTCCGGCACGACAACACCACTGGGTATAAGTAATATTAGTATTACGCAATAGTTTTCAGTTTTATAAAGCCTCACCAATTTGAGAACTGGCGCTACAAAAGCACTGAAAACACTAGTCAATGTAGAAAATGATAGTGGAAGGGCACTACTTTAGGACAATTAGTTGTGTACCATCATGTGTCCTTGATATATTAAAAACGAATTCTCTGCTCTCAAATTCAGGACGGAAAGCCTCACACCTTTATGATGTGACGCTTTTGTTAGATATAATAACGAAGAATGCTGGGAGTCGGTGAGTGAATGGATAATTGTTACTAGACTTAAATCTCGAGTACGCAAAGTTACTATTGTGCAGAACTATGTACCCACAGATCTCGCGGTGATAAAAGAGAAGGAACTGTTCTACAGGACCGTATCAGGAACCCTTAGCAATATGAATGGCGGCGATATAAAGACCGTAACATAATACATTGAGCACGTAAAATGGAGAGAAACTAAGAGTTTTGTGGAAGCAACAGGCTTGTGATTGGTGAAATATTATTTCAGTCCATAGGATAGCATGGGTTTCGCCAAACGGTACTACTAGAAACCAAATCGGCAGTTTCTTCATTAGCCTTATATAGGCGCGACACAATGGATGTAAGGAATAGCCACAGTGCGGATATGCGTCTGATCGCATATCGTTCAATGTTGCAGAAGTGCGATTAAAAGTCGTCTGGCCACGGAACACGAAACAAACATCTGTGCAAGACTTCAACATTAATCAGCTCAAATCATCGGCTACAATCCAATCTGTTAGCAATGTTACATACATAATTGGCCATTACAACCCTTCAGTCAGGATTACGAGCTAGCTTCTCACACCACTTATGTTGTGTGCGTTATTTTATACATGCACAGGCCCACAAAAGTTAACAAATTTCAGAAATTTTTTAACCAATCCGTTTTTTTTTTTAAATATTTATAATTGTCTGACATCTTTCTTCGATTTTAAGACGGTCTTTTGCTTTGGTTCAGAAATTTGTAAATCGGATGCATACCTTTGTGGGCCTGTGCAGGCCAGTTCAATTTCAGAAATTTTTTAACCAATGCAAAATACCATCTTAACATCAAGGAAACTATAAAGATTTTCAACGAAAACGGATTAGTTAAAAAATTTCGGCAATTTTTTAACCGTACGTTTTTTTTTTGTCTTGAGCCGGAGGTGGGAATCTTCGAAAGACATTTTTGTTCCAAAAAAGAGTGCTCGATTCACCATAACTGGTGCCTACGTACTAAACCCACCCCCTACACACTTCAACCACTCTCCCCCCGCGGGACTGCCGTAAGGTATTACTTCGCGGAGGGCTGGTTAGCTTGAAAGCTTTATCACATTAATTTAAATTTCGCCTCCGTTCCTCCAGTCTTCGGAGTACTATCATTACTTCACCCATTCTCTGACTATATTGACTCCATAGAGTCATAGAGTTTCTACAGTTCAACAGTTATTCCATTAGCCGGTTTGGTCCTAAATTCGTTTCTCCCGGCCATCTAAATCTGGGACAGCATGTTAGAATATGCTCCGCATCTTCCTCCTCATCTACACAGTTTGGGCATATAGGGGAAGTGTCATTACCAAATCTGTGCAGGTACTTTCTGAAGCACCCATGACCAGTTAGAAACTTGGTCACGTAGTAGTTCAACTCGCAATGTCCGTTCTTCATCCAAAGGGTTACATCAGGGACAAGACGAAATGTCCATCAGACACTGTCCTGAAGCCACTTATCCGTCTAATCGCGCTTAGACGATACACCGAGGACAGTATCTTCCTCGTCGTCCCCACTGAGAGTGCCTCCGACCATATTGGGCAAGCATACAGCATTATCGACGTTACTACCGCCGATATTATTCTCCTTTTAAATGGACCTGGTCCTCCAATATTTGGCATCATACTCGCCAGTGCTCCCTGTGTTACAGATGCTTTTTCACCGATGTATTTCACGTGCTCGATTCGATCCTTGTGCCTCCAACGGTCACTTCCATCTTCTCCACTATCTTCCGGCCGCTTATCAAGACAGCCTCCGTTTTATGTGCAGCAAGTGTCAAACCTGCCTCACCCAGCCATGCTCCAACATTTCGAATCGCTGTGTTCGTTTTCTCCTCTATTTCTCCTACCGTTTTAGCTACCGAGACTATGTCAATGTCATCTGCAAAGCCCACAATTGTAGTCCCGCTTGGAATCGCAGTCGAAGTACTCCATCGTACATAATGTTCCATAGTAGTGGCCCAAGTACAGAGCCCTGCGGGACTCCTGCCGTCACTACGTATTCCTGCTCTCCTTCATCCGTTAGGTATATTACCTTCCTGTCCTGAAAGTAATTGTTCAGAATCTCCATTAAGTATGGCGGCGTAGCCATATTAAGGAGGGCTCTCATAATTCGCCCCCAATTCGCCGAGTTGAACGCGTTTCTAACGTCAAGCGTGACAACCGCGCAGTACTCCTTGGTGCCAAATCTCCATATTTCGGCCTCTATTGCATCTCTTGCAATGTCGACCACCCTCCTTATCGCGTCAACAGTGGACCGTCCTTTCCTAAATCCGCATTGCAGTTCCGAGAAAGCTCCTCCTGCCTCGGTACACGTTAGTAGTCGATTGTATATTATCCTCTCCAGTATTTTTCCCATCGTGTCAAGTAGGCAGATGGGCCGATACGAAGATGGTTCCCCTGGCGGTTTACTTGGTTTTGGAATGAGAACCAATTTCTGCTTCTTCCACCTACGTGGAAAAACACCCTCGACGAAGCACTTGTGGAACACCTTGGCGAACGTATCCGGTCTGAGCCGGATAGCCGCCTTAAGCGCCCTATTTGGGATTCCATCCGGCCCCGGTGTTTTCTATCCCCTATTCCAGTGCATGCTGCGAGTACCTCCTCTCCTGTTACCTCGGGTATGGTATGAATGGCCTCCGGCTCCCTACTTATAAAAGTGTAGGGCTGGCTCCGTGGGAATAATGTACCAACGATCTCCCGTAGCTAAACTTGACAACCTAGTTTAGGCTGTTCTCGAGCACCGATTCTCGTGCAGACTACTCTGTACGCCGTCCCAAAAGGATTGATGTCAGCTTCCTGGCATATCCGCTGAAAGGATAGTTTCTTGCTCCTTTTAATGGCTCTTCTAAGTTGACGCCTTAGATCCTCATATGAAGCCCGTTCGGCTTCCCATGTCGTCCTTTCTCTCGTGCGCTGGGCCCGTCTTCTCACCCCAAAGCATGCCGACCGCAGTCTTCGAATCTCTTCATTCCACCAGTAGCAGGGGGAACGTCCCCTACACACAGTTCTCCTAGGCATAGCAGCATCACATGCAGTGTTGAGCATTTCGTATACGCCGCTCACTAATTGCTCGACCGTGCTGCCAGTCGTATGAAAAGACGACAACATCAATCTATACGTCTCCTCGTCAAAGCGGGAGTCCTTCCATTTAGGTCCCGTAAACTTCGGCAATCCGTTTCTTCTCGTGTTGCGCCCAGTAACCGTCATCACGATTGCCTGTTGGTCACTATTCGTGAAGTCCTCAGTTAGCCTCCACGCGGTCCGCGAAACAAGGCCATCGCTCACAAATGACAAATCTATTATCGAGCTCGATCCAGCACTCCTAAATGTGTTCCTCTTCCGTCATTTATCAGCGCCACAGGAAGGGAAGCGAATGTTTCCAAGAGGCAGCGACCCCTGGCGTTAGTATATCTACTACCCCATTCGGTCGCCCAAGCGTTAAAATCTCCTCCAATAATAACGGGGGTGTTCAGGCGCACGTGTGACGCCAGCCTCTCCAGCATATGTTGGAACTCATCCATTGACCGCCTCGGGGGGGCGTAACAGCTGTAGACGAAACTCCCTTAATCCTGGCCATAACAAAACCAATGTCCCGCGCATAGGTTTGCTGGAAGGGTAATGAACCACAAGTCCATATAGCCGCAGTACTAGATCCGTCCATGATCCAAGTACTATTCCTCGGTACCCTACAAGGTTCGCTTATGATTGCGACATCGATATTCTCCTCCTTGGAGACCAGTAGGTCCTGAGCTGCTTCGCAATGGTTCAAATTAATTTGTATTAACCTCATCTCCTAGATCGTGATTTAAGAGCGCGTTGAAACTGCGGACAATTCCTGCTCCCCGCGATATGTTTGGCGAACCTTGGGTTGTCCACTTTGCAGAACATGCAGAGTGGTTCCCGTTCGCAATTCCCGGCAATATGACCGTCCTGTCCACACTTGCGGCATGTTCCCGAGCGGTCAACTTTACTCTCGCACAGGCGGGCTATATGTCCAAACTGCAAGCTTCGGAAGCATTTCGTCGGAATGTTCCTTTCACAAATCCTGCATATGACCCAGCCGATCCTAATTCTATCTTCTTTCAGAAGAATAGCCGCAGCGTCTGCATTAAGGCTCACTGTGGCCGTTTGCGTCCCACCATATGCTCTCCTGAGACCAACTATATCGGCTAGAGCGAAGCCCTCAAGACCTGGAATGTTCTGTATTGCGTTATATACATCTTCCTTCTCCGTGATCTCATCAATGTCCTTTATCTCAATTGTCCTCCTCTCTTTTAGAGTGCGGACAGTCGCGCATTCCCCTAGGAGCCCTCCAATGGCCCCTCTGAAGTCCTCCGTTCGTTCGCCGTTCTTGCCGAGCTAAAGTAATAGCTCTCCTTTGACAGTTCTCCGAATTTTTGTTACGTTTTCACCTAATTTGCAAAGCTTAGGGTCCGTTTTAACCCTCCTCAAAATGTCAGCATACGATGTGCCATCCCTCGTTGGTATCATTATTGCATCAGGCTTTGTTTTCCTCTCCTGAGGTTTCTTTTCCTTCTTTTTCCTTTTAGTGACTTTTGCCACCCTGGTTCTCCAGTTGATTCCTGAGTGTTTACCTGCCGACCCAGAGTCGTCTCAGTAGTCCTCTTTGCCAAAGCTTTTGGTGCTGGATTTGGAGTTCTCCTCTTTGGTTCGGGAGTCTCAACAGTCTCCTCTTCCCCTCATGATTTCTTATCCAGGGCGAAGTTTTTGTTGGAGAACTGCTGCAACCCTTCTCATTGATTGACTGCCCCCTCAACTCACCTGCGTACAGGTCGTATAGGGTCTTAATAGAGTCAATTGCTTCTCTCATTGGTTGGTGGATTGATCTCCTCTTTCCATCCTCCATCATATTAACTAAGCTCCTAATTTGGTCTCCGAGTTGACCAAAAACCCCGCTGGTCGATGACGTCGTGTTGCTTCGCGTTGGTTCCGACTCCGATGCCACCAATCCTGAAGATTCTTCATCCACTGGGGATCTCGGAGTCCTCGTACTCTGACCGAACGGGTTGATTTCCCGATTCCGCACAGGAGATTTCAGAATCCTTTAGCTCTGCCCGAAAGCGTTCAGCTCCAAGGTATTCATATCATTCGTCGTCTTATATGTAGGTTTATTTTTGTTGTTAATAATTTCATTTGGGCCCTAACTCCCGGCCGCTATCCTAACCCATCGTTGTAGTCGTCACAAAAGACCCCGTGGTTATCTATGCACAAGCAGGGAGGCCACGCGAGGGTTGACACGTAACCTCATGGGAATACGTGTTCAGAGCCAGGTCGACGTAAACCAGGGATTCACATCTGGTCCTACAACACCAGCTTAACGGTGATAAATCAGGAACGTACCGACAGACTTGCCATCATTCTAATGGGGCGGGGGCAATGACAGCATTAGCCCGACAGCCATTTCAGCTAGCTATCACACCGCCTAATAAAGTGCCGGAATACTGCCATCGTCAGCCTATATCACCAATTAAAATCCATTTTCCGGTATACCATAATTAGAACCTTACCGGGCTCGGTTCTAATGTCCCAATCAAGGGTGTCGTAGTTCGCCGCTTCGGTGGAACTGAGGGAACCACGGAATCGTTACTCTCCTATTTTCCCATCTCTTGAGGGAACCCCCTGTGGGATGATGCCTGATAACGTCTTCGGTCACTTGTACCTTTTTGTAGTACGCCTCCGTATCTGCCGCTTTTGGTCGGGGACTGCTTATTGGTTATTCGCAGCTAGCCTACCTGAGATAGGCCGTCCAGTTATCCGCCACCTACTGACCCCCATGGTAGCCTGAAGCTAAGCCCGTACGTATAATTTAGTAACTGTGTGTACATACATACATACATATTACATATATAAATATTAAGGGCTACTTAATAAAATTTTGAATAACTGTTTTTGGAGTGTATAAGGAAAAAATATTACTGTTTCAAGCCTTTTACGTTTTTAGCCAAACTACATACATACATCTCTAGTTGTGTACATTATTTTATTTCTCATGAAAAATACTTAATTTGCTTAAAAAAATATGTATTATTTTCACTTATTAGATAAAAAGCAAATATTTTCCTTTAATTTCTTAAAAACGACATAGGGACATAAATTCGAATTACGAAAAATACATTTTTATTGCAGATGTGTTTTCTGGAGATATATCTCATACTAATTCTCACGAAAGTACGTCCGACGGAAATTCCGATCACAATTCATCAGGCGATGAAGACTCACAAATGCGGTTACGTTTAAAACGTAAATTACAACGTAATAGAACATCATTTACCAACGAACAGATTGATAGCTTAGAGAAAGGTAAATGAAATTATCGTCTAATAATTACTTTTCCACAAACTTAATTAAATTCTTTTCAACAGAATTCGAGAGAACCCATTATCCAGACGTATTTGCCAGGGAAAGACTGGCTGAAAAAATAGGTTTACCAGAGGCACGTATTCAGGTTTGTCTTTATTTGGTTTCTTTTTAATTTCATTTTTATTTCTTTAAAGTTTCTTTACAAAGATATGACATGAAAGAATAATTTGTAAAAAAAGTCTCATATTTTGAAATATTATTATGCGCTTATAGTGCCACAACTCGAACACAACTTTTTAGGAGAGCCGTTTAAAGTTTGCAATTGCCATATCAGTATATTTATGTATGTTACATAATTTTATTCATATTTCTGTCTAGTTAGAATTAAAGTGTGCGATAAATTGTTTTATTACTCGTATATGAAATAACAATAAAATAAATTGTATAATAAATAGAAAAAAATATCAATGAAAACTTTTGAAACAAAACCTTACTAAGGTTGGCTTGGTAGTCTAGTGGGTAGTGTGCTATTCGATTACACTACACGTAGCAATTTTGAGGAATGATTTTTATGCAGTCACAAAATGGCAGGCACAAAAATTAATAATGATTTTACACGAGATTGGACCCAAAATTAGGAGATCTGACGTGTAAATGGTGGCAGTAGATTAAAAAAATATACTTTGGTGAAAAATGACAAAAAATGGGTTTGTAATTTAATAATTTCAAACAACATTATACCGAGCTAGGTTCTACACTGGTAGAGTCTAAGTTTGCAATTACGAAATTTTGTAAAGATGAGTTAAAACAAATTGTTCACATCAGAAACGGTTAGAAAATCTACTAAATGATCGTCGGATGAAGATTCTAACTGTTAACGAGTTAACGAAAATCGCTGCGAAGATATCGAATCGAGATATTTTTTCCAAATTTGTTGTTTCGTTCGTTTGTTTTTTATTTAACTGTATTTAATTATGTAATAGATGTGTAAATATTAAAAACAATAGTTTTCCAAGTAATATTACAGTTAATATAATTAAAACGGAGAATACTGCGTATAAGTATATAATATACATAATTTGCATAATTGGTCATTACAACCCTTCAGTCAGGATTACGACCTATTTTCTCACACCACTTATGTTGTGTGTGTTAATTTTATACATGAGTGGCGGGACCTACAGTTTAAAGTCGACTCCGAACGACAGATTTCTGAGAAACTTTTCATGTCAATTTTATTTACTCTCAGAGTTTTTGCCAGAAATCTGCTGAGAGAATGTCGGCGAAGAAATACTTTTTGTATTTTGTTTTGATGTCTGGCCTGGGGCTCGAACCCTGGCTTTACGTATAATAAGCCAACACACTACCTACTAGACTACGGCGACTTCAATATAATATATACGTATAAAATATATATATTACGTGGGCTTACTTCTTACTTCTCATAAGGTGACGAAAACCATGTTAAAAATATTTTCGTCTACTTCGGTGTTTGAACCAGAATTATTCTGGTTTATATTATAATCTATTCGTGCATTTTACTAAATATAAACTGTATTTTAATAGTTGTCAAGTGATGTAAAAAAATGCGTAGATGCTTTTCCTGCTAAAAGGTTTAAAAATTATACCATTTCTATTTCCATAACCTTGTGAATTTTTAATTCCATAAGGTTGCGAAAGAAGTCAAATAACATTATGGCTGCCTTCCAAAATGTTAGTTGCTTTGTGTTTGAACAAAGTATCGTGTTTCATAATGCCGCTGTACAAAATATATACAATGTATTTTATTTAAAAACGTCGTCAATGTGTATTTTTAACGCAGTCAAAAAGCAATCAGGCATCGGATTTATAATTGACGCATTGTTTGGTTACTTTGCATATCTACATAGTTTATATACAGCACAATGTACACAGTGACGACTCGGGATTTTGACATTTAACCGTATACTAAGAAAGGGACAGCAAATATTACCAAAAAGTATTTCTGTCCCTTTCTGATTGTCTGTCTGTTTTGTTTATTTATGTTTTTTTAGGTTTTGGGGTGGGTTTTTTATATTGGCGAGAGTTAATAAAAAATGTAATTTTTGTGTAAAACTATTAATAAATAATAAAAACAACTAATAACAATAACAATTTTTTACTTATTCTTTCAAGAAATTAAAAAATATTGGCAACTTTCAGCAAGAAAGCGTTTTTTAAACGTCACAATTGTCACCACTGGTTACATTGTGATATACAGTAGTAGAACTGCATACAAACTTTGTATTGATACATTTTGGAAGGCAGCCAATATTTAATGACTTTTGACAGATTGTTTACAAGCAATAAAAACAGGAAAGGATCCAAATGACATCGTTGTGGCACACCAGTTAAAAGGGCTAATTTAGTGAATTTAGTCTGTAATTGGTGATATATATACATATATATATATTTTTTGACACCAGATTTAAATAATAAAATATGTTAGGCAGATGGTCAAGTTTTAAAACTAATGCCCCAACACAGTTCATAAGAAAACAACTAGGAAATCCGTCAGGTCCAGATTTATATGAAGAAGAAAGCTTTCGGAAGATTCATAAATAAACCGAATTGAAGTGAACGGATTTCATAACTGATGTAGAGGATAATAGTTCGGGTTATCAAAATAAGAATCCAAATAAATCGCTGAAAAGAAGTCAGCAAATAAATTGCTTATTTTGACGTCACCATCAAATTCAATATCTTGATATTTAATTATTTATTTTTTATTTTATTTATTTATTTATTTGTTCAAAACAATACTACAAGAATAATTCTTATATTACAGTATTGCTTAGCAATTATTACTAACATTTATTCTGAACCATTTATTTTAACTAAATTAACATAATTTAACAAAAAAATCTATTTAAAAACAAAAGAAACTTAAAATTTAAGAAAAAAAGGAAATTTAAGTAAAGAAAGGGAAAAGAAACATTATTATCACAAAAGTATTAAAAAAAAGAATATCACAATTATAATAAAACTAAGGGGAAACAAATTTACAAAAATTAGAGAGCATTGCTGATCATTTGTATTTAAGGGGGAATTTGGTTCCAGAGACGAATGGAGTAAATAAAGAAATGTTGTTGAGAGATGACCTTTTTATATTTCATAGAGTTTATCCTGTTCCCTCTATTCGACCTAGAAAATATTAATCTCTCATAAAAATAAGGTGGCTGTCGACTATGTACAAGTTTGTGTAGAAATAGCAGAGTCCGGCAATTCAATAAATTGTCAAATGTGACATTATAAATCAGTCGGGCGAAATGCGACATCCAGAAATTTCGAAGCATCGCAAAAGTTTTTCTACAGTTCATTTTCACGTGATCCGACCAATTTAGTTCTCTATTCAGAGTTACGTCAAGACTTTTAGCCGTTCTAACAAATCCTATATTCGAATGATTAATTTGAATTGGTGGTAGATTCGAGATAAAACTTGCAGGTGCTGCAATCAGTAACGCCATTGATTTGTTGGGATTTATGCTTAGACCATTTGCAGGTGCCCATAAATAAATTTGATTCAAATCCTGATTTATCAAACGGATGCAGTTGGTAGCATCACTAGCACTACAACCCATGTATAGCTGCACGTCATCAGCATACATGTGTATTTGGCAATGTTTTACCTGCAACGGTAGGTCATTAGCATAAATCGAATACAACAATGGGCCAAGTATTGAGCCCTGTGGCACACCTCTTGGCATCGAACAGCTCCTGGATATAACTGAGTTATGGCTAAAGCTTTGACTTCTGTCGCCTAGATAGGAGGAGATCAGTTAAAGTGCTGTTGAGGAAAAGTTGCACATACACATATTTCAGTTTAAGTTTCAATATGGAATGATGAACAGTGTCAAATGCCTTAGAATGATCCAGTAGTGCAAGAAATGACATAGTGTGCCGCTTATCAATCTGGCACCTAATTTCCTCGGTTACGTCAACCAACGCACTAAGACAACTGTGTTGTGGTCGAAATCCTTTTCGTCAATAACGAATTAGTATACAGATAACTACTAATTTGCAAATAAACTAATTTCTCAAAGACCTTCGATAAATAAGGCAATATAGCAATAGGCCGAAAACTTTTATCCTGTTTTAAAATTGTTACGATCCACTATGTGGCATTTTGCCTGAAAACCTGGCCAAAATTAATAGAAGTGTTTTATGAGTTAATGACTGGAATTTTTTGATAGTGTTAGTGATAATTAGGCCCAAGGATGAACCCAACTGATTTTGTTTCAAATCGGTTCGTGATTTCGCCTAGCCCCCATATAAATTCCCCTCGAAATTGCACTTATTTACACATAATTATAGTAATTATGCAACAATCATGATAAAATTTAGCATGGATCAGTTCTGTGTACTAAGAAATCATGGTATAAAGTTTGGTGAAAATCGGATCACATTTGACCCTGGTCCCCATATAAAGTCCCCATTAGAAATTCACGTTTGCGCTTATAAATGGCTTAAAAACATCGGTATCGTGATGAAATTCGGTATGAACGTGTATTTTGTAAATCTAAATCATATTACCAAATTTTGTTATGGTCGGTCCATAATTGCCCCTTGGTCCAAAATAGGGCCCCTTAAGAAAATATGTTTAGCAATTATAATTGGCTTAAAAATTTTATTACCTCGATGAAATTCGACGTGAACATGTTTAATATGAATGTGCATCATTTATGATCACATTTTATTATGATCGGATCATAAGTGCCCCTAGGTATCACATACGGTCCATTAAGAAAATCAAACATACATATGTAATTAAGTTTTTAAACTTCTATGATAATTAATATTTATTCATAATATTTATTTTACATTATTTAATACTTAACTTAAAAAAAGTTAAAAAGTGAAACTAACTACAATCGTTAAAATCGTTATCATTTTCAACATCAATGTCAGGAAGGAGTAATTTAATAGTATCTGATGAAAATGCTTTTCTATTCCTTTGCGATTTTTGTGTACTGCAGCTTATAAAAGGGTCACTGATTAAAAGTAGCCTATTCAGGACATCTCGATTGGTATCGCTTCTACTGAATCCATATAGTTTTATTTCTCATTCTATTGAGAAATAAGGCCATATGGCTTTATTGCCTATGGCTTTATTACACTGCGTCTAATTTTTTTAATTTTTCAAAAAAAGTAAAATTTTCAAAAAATCGCCAAAAATAATGGCGCAAATTTGCGCAAACCTTTTTTTGTTTCCGAATGTAGAGAGTTCATATTTTCTTGTGGTATATAACATTAAACTACTAAAAACTACTTTCACCTTTAAATTCCTTATCATTTTTTGGGTTGGGTAAAAAAATGTGAAATTTGTATTATTTTTAAATTTTGAACGAATAATTTTAACATTAATATATGAGATATATATAAAAAAACTGAAAGTAACAGTTGCTCATACCTTTCAAAATTTCAAAAAAACACCAAAAACGCATTTGATTTTATTCACTTTCCTGATTTTGACATCGTCTCAAATCTACAAATCTCAACTTAAAGTCGTGCAAATTCACTATATAATGCAGAATTTTGTTGTCAATCGAACTGCATACTCAGTTTCTTAAATTTCTTTAAATTCATTTTTGCCTTTTTGGCCAGCTTTTCAGGGTAAATGCCACATAGTGCGGTCTTAGCATGTTTCCATATAGAAGGGTACGTAGAGGTGGTAATAATTGTATTGAAGAAATGAGTGAAATAAACAAGTGTATATGGGAGCGTTAGTCTAATAAATTTTGGATGCATACCATCATTGCCAACAGCATTAGATCTAACGTCAATAGATGACCTCAGTACTTCTTCCTGCCTAAAATGCATGAAATCGAATTCATGCGTTTGTCGTTGATTTAGTCTAATGCTATCATAAAAATTCATGTCCACAGGTGGCAATGGTATATTTGCAAATTGTCGGTTTACCTGGTCTACGTCAATTTCCTGGGGATCATCACTGACACGATTTACTAAACCCAAATTATTAATTCCCATCCACTTTTTCCGTGAGTCTATACAAGTTCGAAAATGATTGCCATAAAACATTGATTTGGATCTCCTAATCTTCGCATTAACGGCAGCCCTTGCAGCCTTAAAAGTCTCGTAAAGTTCAGAAGTCCTAAAGCGTTTCCACCTGGCATATTCACGATTCCGAATGTCAATCAGATCTTTAATATCAGAAGTGAACCAGAAGTCCTAAGAAATTTCGTTCTTACACGAATATGCTTTTCATAGAGATATTTCAAGCTATTGTCAAAATAGTTTAATTGTTCATCAACAGAACAAATAAAAAAACACTTGACTCCAATTTAAGGCTGATAGGTCAACAGCAAGGGAATTATAATCTATATTCTTGAGGTCTCTGTACTGTTTGAGTTTTTCGGGATTTCTTGATCCGATAATTGTATGATATGAATAACATATCATGGCGCGAAAACATAGATGCAGATAGTTGATCAAAATTTAGCAAATCAGAGATTTTATTAATAAAACAAAGATTTAGAAGAGTACTCGAAGTGGACGTAAAATGAGTCGGATTTCCACCATTTATTATTATCTTCTAAAATGTTAGCATTAAAATCACCTGTCAAGATAATATGATCATACCCAAGAGTATGTGAACTAAGCATTTCCAACATTAGCTCCATATTTATATGTCTGTTAGGCCTATATATAGTACCAAACAGTAGCTTTTCATCATTATTAAAAATTTCCAGTTAAATGTGCTCAATATTGCCGCATTATTCCTACTCTTCTCTCTACACGTAATACCTGTTCTGGTGTACACCACAACTCCACCACCATTAGTTGTCCTATCGGATCGAAAGAGACGATATCCCTTCAAATTATACACATTACAATCCACTTTCGCGAAAAACAACGTCTCCGATACGCAGATAATGTCAATTCCAGAATTTTCAAAAAGAAGACGAAATTCATCCATTTTATTATTTAAACTTTGAGCGTTAATATAACAAATCTTAAGTCCGGAGTCATATTTCGAAATAATTTTCAACATGATATCAAGATTTTCTCTAGAACCAGCCCTCATATTATTACAAGTCACCATAGTTATATAGAATAATTAATTCAACAATGTAAATGTAGAATAGTTGCCCGAAATGCACTGTAAAAGTTATAGAAAATAATGATAGAATAATAATAAAAATAAAAAGTCCCTAATTATGAATATAGATAGATAAGCGAATATTAATTTAAATAGAAAATAGATTTTATGATAAATTAGTTGTTTCAAAATTAATATAAATTTCCTTACGAAAACAATTTGTTTGTTAGTTAGGTCTAAGGCATCATAATCATCGATCCGTAATGGTTCTTCGTTTCCGAGGGTCTTTGCGTAAACGTTTACCACGGTTGGTGTACACTGCTGACAGCATCCTGTCCTTTTTCAATCGATAAGCCCGAACAAAAGTCCTATGATTGTCTGGGGTAAGATTTTCATTGATGTAAAAAGGAGTATCATTATCGAATCCAACCAAGTTTAATCGTAGAGGACCTTTTTCTTTTATATACCTCTTAATTGTTGTCAGCACATAATTCCTATCGTAGGAACTGGAAAATTTTATTATTATTGGACCATCTTCCCTCCTATTACCGTTCCTGTTGTTCTTGATAATTTTCACACGGTAAGCTTCTTTAACAATTGGAGGATCAATATTAATTGCTTCGCAAATACTTTTGTACATCCCCTCAAGATTTTCGCCTTCTCTTTGGGGAACACCATTCACTCACAAATCATGTGAAACCTGAGAATTTTCCTTAATTTAAAAAAAAATTTTTTTAGGCTTCAATCTCCTTTTTATTTTGATGTTTTCATTGCCCTGTCCTACGTATTCTGGTTTTACACGTTTTTAACCAAGCTTGTTTGCAAATAAAAAATCTTTTAAAAAAAATTAAAAATTACGGAATTTATGAACAAAAATGTACAATGTGCCTATAGGCAACATCGGGCATAAAAGGTTAAAATAGTGCATTACTATTTTCGCATTTTTCTTTTTGCATTACAAAAATGTTAATAAAAACGTATTTCATAATAAAGTTTATTACTAATTTAAGAGGAAAATACATTAAAATACATTTTTTAACAGATTTCTTTCATGAACAAAATATGTATATGATGATTGTTTATATGTACATATGATTGTTTTTATACTCAGTACATAAAAATTTATCATTTATCATTTATTTTGAATTTATTAATTTGTAAACAAGAAAAATGGAGGATAAATTAACTGAAAACACTCATCTTGTGTTCTTTTGAGGATTTTCGTAGGCCTTAATGCCATAAATTCTTTTAAAATTACAATTTGATTTTTTATTTTCCCCAAAAATGTTCTTGTTCGCTTGTTTGTTGTTTACCACAACACCTGATCAAAACAAAAAACCAGTCGCATAAATCGCATTGTGTGTAACTTGCAATAAAAACGGCATAGAAAGCAAGAATCGCATGTAACGCAAGGCGCAACGGATGGTATGGACTTTCGGCTTAAGAGACGTTCTTCGTATTCACTGAACATTGTTTTCATATTTGTTTGTAGTTGTTCAGATAATTTCTCAAAACGTTTATCCATAATCTTTATAAACCTTAAGGGAGAATTTGTATTATTTAAATAAAGGGACTCACGCTCAGACCCATGACATAATTTTGGAGTATTGTCAGAAAGAGAAATTTGATCGATTTCTCTTAATCGTTTTTGCATAGGCGAATTTGATTTATCCATTGCACTGAAAACCGGTTCTTGTGTTTGTTGTTGCTTGCTGTTTTCTTTATTTTTGCTTATATTTTTGTTGATATTTTTGTTTTGGTTTCTTAATTTATTTCAATACATTAGGTTGAATTTGTTATTATTTTTTGTTATTATCGTTGTTTATTTTATTATTTAGTTTTGTTTATGTTTTGTATTTAAAAATATAAACTAGTATCGAGATAAATTCAAAGACATTAAAAAAATTAAAGCGGAGCGCAACTAAAACACGTCTGTTCAGCTGAGATGCTATATATTAATTACAGACAGGATTGTAGACGTCATTTGTTTAGAGTTGACAAAGTTCAAGAAGTATTTGGGGCTAATTTAATATTAATAATAATTATATTAATAATAATTAATTTAATATTGTTATATTGAACACAAATAAGAGAACATTTCAGACTTTTCGTAAGTATTATAATAATATCCTTTGTATTCTTAACAAAAGAAAAATATTTGGTGTTCTAAGCTGGGCCAGAGAAGTTAAAGTCAAAACTTTATGGATTACATTGATTCATAAAGAGGTAAATTTTATTATAAAATTTTTTAATTACATCGTCTATATTTGTAATATTATATGTAGGCCTAGAATATAAAAACAAATTCATGCATGGATTTATTTAGCACCGCATGAGAATAGAAACAAAAGGATAGCAGGAGTTCTTTGAAACTAAAATTGGATCAATACGATTGATAGCAATCTCGATAATTAGTAATTTAGAATGTACATTGTAAGTACCACTTGACTAATGAAGATTCAAATGTCAAAGTCCATATGATATGTATTTGTCCTTAACAATGTCAAAATGAAATAACCATCATCAGATGAAAAATTCTATAAAAATAAAGACGTCGTTAACGTCATCAATAGGCATGATAGAATCATTTACGTTAAAAACATTAACAATATTTTTAACCAGCAGGTAAACTGAAATATGTAATAGTCTGTAAGGTTGATACTAGCGGATATACAGTATTCCTTTGCCTCATTAGGATATTCTCGAACAAATATACCCACACGCCAAAAACGTGGATCGATTATATTAAAAAAAATCCGTCAGGAACAATAATTTTAATGGCCATTGTTGAAAGTAAATTATTTGTAAACCGATAAATTCCAAAGTGACGATGCTTAGATTTGATATAAAATCTAATCAGTATAGCTCTTAGGTGTTTGGTTATAAATCCCACAGAATCAGAGTATTTGAACATGAGTAGTGTGTTTTTGTATGTTCGGGACCACTTACTCCATACAAAATTTGGCTCATGCCTACGCTACAGTCGGTAGTGTCGGTTAGTCGATAGGTTTGTAACATGTAATGTGAAAATGTATGTACGTATGTACGAATGCTTGGACGGACAGAATGAGTGTGTGCACGTTTCCTCATCTACATCCCAGAGTACAAATAGACTTTAATGTGAAAATGTATGTACGTATGTACAAATGATTGTCGTTGTCGATGGTCGTTTATTAATAATAAATTCTTGGCACGTATTGCTCATGATCACAGGTAGAAGAAATAGAAATATAAACTGATAAGAAAGGGTAGGTTGGTTGTGCGGTTGTTTTTTATTTTTTGTATGATTTAATTAGAAGGATATTTAAATTGATAAGAAAGAAATGTATAGTTGTGCCTGCGTTTTTTTTTATGCATAAGTAGAATATCTGTTTTTACATAATTGAATTTACTGATTGATTTGCAACATCCCAGAGTATAAATAGACTTGTTTAAAGGATTTAATTTTTTTAGTTTTACTGTTTTAAATAAATAAAATTGTAGAATAATGGGATTAATTAAAACAAATTAGTTTTTTTTTCTAGGTATACATATTTTATTTTTAGATTTTGTTATTTTGTACAATACAAACATATATCTATTTAACATAATAATAGCTAAACATTCATTTATACAGATTAAATAGCTTAAGTGTTAACAAATATTGTGTATAAAATGTTTGGCATCTGCGAATGTCAAAAGATTCTGAATAAAATTTGTTTACAATAATACAAATGTATGACATTATTAATACATAAAAATGGATTACTTATTTTACTACTGTTGCATATTCTTAGTTCATTGATAAGACATAAAAATTATTCTATATGCTCTTTATCAATCTGATTACTATGTTTTGTTAATAAATAGTTCTTCCAATTCAGTTGATGTTACCATTTTTGTTCCCCTTCTTTAAAAAGTCAATAGTAGGTTGCGTATGTGGGGGACGATGTACTCTGAATTATTTCATTTCAATTTATATTTATTGAATAAAAATTTTAAACACAAGTGCCCACGATTAAATGTATTAAATTTTTGTTTTCGTTCATAATTATATTCAATAGGAAATTTTAAGTAGTTGACAATCTCAAGTGGTGGTTGTAAGTTTCCAAAGCTATCAAAGTATTCTTTATAGTTGTGGTTTTTATAATATGCTACCCAATGTTTCCCATACCATTTGAATCATCTAAATTAACAATACCGCATTCTTGTTTGGATGGTTTTTTAGGTAAAGAATCACGCATGAAAACACCCCTAAAATGTTTGAGATGTCTTCCATATTTATTCAAATCCAAATCTGTTAATGGGCGATTGGGTAGGTTATCTAATAGTTTTTTTTTTGGAGCTGGACTATTATAGAGACCATATCCAATTTTATATAGTTTGAGATATAACCCTTTACCCATTGCAATTGATTCCATATATCTATTATGACGGTTAGCTTCCACCAAGCGCTGACAATGCTGTTAATACGGGAATAAGTGGAAGAAATCCTCCAATTTTCGGTACAGGTATAACTCTCGGTATTATAATGTCTGCTCGCTATTTCCCTTTCAAATTTGAATGAATAGCCTTTTGAGCTATTTTAACAGCATCATTTATATCAAGGGGTTTCTGTTCTTTCAATTGTTTTAAAGTTTTTCTCACAGTAGCTGTGAATAATTTCTTATTACACTTATTAATTTTTCCTTTTCTCATTCTTTTTGAATTTTTTCTTTTCTTGTGTCTCTGCTCCTTCAAACTTAATCCAAATTTCACTTTAGCTTTCATAGCGTTTGTCACAAACCACGCGTTAGCACGTTCTTTAATATCACTATCTTTAGATTTAACTCGTTGCCAGGCTTTTTCATCTAATATTTGATCTGCTTGATGTCTTGTGTATATATCTTTTGATTGTGAATATGCAATATCATGCTCTCTACAAGATGCGTCTAATAAATTTATATCCTTATCTCCTCTTGCTAAACGTTTTTCAAGTTTTGTACCAGGTCCACAAATCTGATAACCTGGCAGATGTAATTCAACAGGTACTTTATTTATTAAGTTGTTTACAAATCCTCTTCTCATCTTACACTGGCTGGGGTTTTGTTTTGACTGTAGATTATAACAAATTTTTTTCGTTACTTTTATACCTCTTCCCAAAAATAGCTGAAATCAAGACGATCTCCTATATATACACCAATTTATATGATTTCAGTATGTTCATTTTTTGATATTGATTTTGATCTGCTTTGTATCTGATCACGATCTACTTTACATCTGATCACGATCTGCTTTGTATCTGGTCACGATCTACTTTATATCTGATAACGATCACTTTTTTGGTTTTTGGTTTTGTCTATTTTATTTTAATTTTGTTTATTAATTTTTTTGTCATTGCCATGTTCTACCTCAATGTTTAAATTGTTTATTTAATCAGCTAGATCATCATGTATTTGTGTTATATACATAAATATATATATATATATATATTTTCTTTTTGGTTACGACATTTTTTTTGTTTTTATGATTATATTTATTGAAACCTTCTCCAAATTTATTAATATAAGACATTTCATTCACTCATCTAATAAATTATGTTAGATTCTTTAAGTTCTTCGATAATAGAGATTATTTCGTTTTGATGATTGTTGCGACCAACACCTTCCGATGAAAAAAGTAAACGTAGTCTGTCAACTAGTTCATTAGGATCATCCCAATATATGTAATTTGATTTCAGATTATTTAGTGATTTTAGCATTAAACCACTGCCTTTTGTTAAAATGTTTGTTGTTGTTTCGAATAAATGTTTAATTATTCGTATATATTTGAAGGCTCGTGTTCCTTTCACTTGTTCATTAGGTTCATAGTCATTTTCAATTTCATATTTCCTATCCGCATAGTATTATCTCTATTAAATATTAATTTTTCCTTGCCATATCTCCAACTACCGTCTACATCTTGATTAAAACCATAAATTTTATCCAATTGCTTATTATTAATAAGTGTTTGAATATTTTCAAATAATGGAGAGCTTTTCATCAGCTTTAAACATTGTTTTCTTTTCAAGTTCTTGATACATGTACTTGATACAAAAACTTTAATGGACTATATAATAACAAATAATAGAACAATTACGGCGAAAAATAATATAAATAATAAAATTTCTGATCATGAATCTATAGACATTTTTATTGAGAATATTTGTGATGCTAAAGAAAATCGTATTAAGGAAAAGGACATTTTTATATATAATAAAAACAGCTTCAAAAATGAAATAAGTGCAATATTAAATAATAGTGAAACAGATGATCTCAATTTGGATGTGTTAAATTTTGACCGATGCTTAGAAGGCGTGGTAGAGAAATTCACATTCAAAAGGAAAATGAATGAAAGAAAATATAAACTATGGTTCAATAATGAACTCAGATTATTAAAAAGAGAAAAAGTTTATAGATATCAAAGTGCAATAAATGAAAACACGAATGAAGCATGGAATAATTATAAGGCAATATAAAATATATATAAAGTTAAAAATTAACGTGAAAAAAATAGATACATTAATAATAAAATAAATAATGCATATAACCAGAAGGAAATGTTGTACAAGATCAAGGAACTAGTCTTAAGGAAACCAAAAAATGTGATAAACACTGTGATACATGAAAACATAGAATATAAAGAAAATGCGCAAATAGCCATTATTTTTAACAAGTATTTTGTAAATAGTATTAAGGAAATTAGATCCTCCATTGATGATGTGCAATATGAAAATCAAATTCTAATTTTAAATTTCGTGCAATAACTTTACAAGAGTTGAAAACTGTTTTTAAAAGTATTAAGAAGAAACCAGATTATACAAAAACATCAAGCAGCATAATTCTTGACAATTGGGGTATACTAGGCAATATTTTATTAAGATACATAAACAAAACATTAATGACTGGAGTATTTCCAAGTAATTGGAAAGAGTCGATGATAATCCCAATCGAAAATGTAAAAAATACGGTGAAATGTGAGGAGTACCGACCGCTTAATACTTTGAAAACATTTGAGAAAGTCTTTGAAATAATAGTAAAAAATCAACTTGAAGATTATATAGAACAACATGGCTTCCTATCTAAATATCAATCAGGATTCAGAAAGCGCTTTTCATGCGAAACTGCTGTAAATTATGTTGTAAATAGATTTAAGAGTAGACAAAAGAATAACAAAGTATTGGCGATTTTCCTCGATTTCAAAAGAGCTTTTGAAACTATAGACAGAGATATATTGTTAAAAAAAACCTATATAAATATGGAATTAAAGATACGGAGCTAAAATGGTTTAAATCATATCTAACGCATCGCAGACAATATACTAATGTCAACAATATAATATCTGATCCAATTGAAAACGATTTCGGAGTACCACAGGGTTCTGTATTGGGAGCTCTTCTTTTTATCATATATATTAATGATATTGAAAGAGTCTTGGAGAATTGTAGGATAGTCCTATATGCTGATGATACCTTGATTTTTACTGAAGCGGCGACAGAAGAATTGTGTTATGAAAACTTAGATAAAGACATCGATAATATAAATAAATGGCTAAAAATGAACAAACTAAAATTGAATGAAAGCAAGACAAAATGAATGGAAATTAATATGAAGACTGACAAATTAATCAAGATAAATAACGTTATTATAGAGAAAGTAAATACAATTAAATATCTGGGTTTCTTAATAGATAAATGTTTAAATTTTGAGGAACACATAGAATATATTTGCAGAAAAATTGGAAAAAAAATTGGGTTCTTTAAAAGAATAAGAAATAAAGTGTCAATATTAACTGCAATTAACATTTACAACACAATGATAAAACCACTCTTTGAATATGGTTCAACTATATTATTCACCTGCTGTTCAGACCATCAAATAAATAGGCTACAAAAATTACAAAATAAGGCTATGCGCTCAATTTTAAAATTTAACCGGTTTACATCGATTAAATATATGTTAGACACATTGAAATGGTTAAATGTAAAACAAAGATTGCAGCTAAACACAATATTTTTTATTCAGAAAATGAAAATGGGATGTGCACCAGAATACCTGACCGAACTATACCAGCTATAGCAGCATTACCAGCTATATCAGCTATACCAGCTATATCAGCTACACCAGCTATATCAGCTACACCTGCTATACCAGCTATACCCGCTATACCAGCTATACCTGCTATACCAGCTATACCAACTATAGCAGCTATATCAGCTATACCAGCTATATCAGCTACCCAGCTGGTATAGCTGATATAGCTGGTAATGCTGCTATAGCTGGTATAGCAGGTATAGAAGGTATAGCTGGCATAGCAGGTATAGCTACTACAGCTTGTTAGTATAGCTAGTTCAGTTTGTATAGCTTGCTAGTATAGTGTTTCATGCGAAGAGGTATGAAAGTAATGAAAAAAATGGTTATAAACTACAGTCAAAAGAAAAAACCTAATCAGTGTAAGATTGGAAGAAGATTTGTAAACAACTTAATAAAGAAATTATATGTTGAATTACATCCACCTGGTTATCAGTTTTGTGGACCTGGTACAAAACTTAAAAAACGAATAGCAAGAATAAAGGAAATAAAGGAATAATTTATTGGATGTAGATTGTAGAAACCATGATACAGCGTACTCAAAATTATAGGATATAGGCACAAGCCATCAAGCAGATCGTGATCAGGTATAAATCAGATCGTGACCAGATAGTAAGCAGTTAGTGACCAGATATAAAGCAGATCGTAATCAGATACAAAGCAGATCATAATCAGATAGCAAGCAGATCTTAACCAGATCAAAATCAATATAAAAATTATTATAATGTCTAAAATTACCATAATAAATTGTTGGAAGATCTTGTAAAGACAAGGGCTGTTCTAAAGAAAAAGTTAAAAAATATTAAACTGAAACAAATAGATAGACTTAATTTATTAGAAGATACCTTTCAACCAATAACAAAACCACTTAAAAAAATCATTGGAAAACTAGAAGATAAACATAAGGATATAGACAACACTATTAATGATAACGATGATTATAATGATGTAAATGGTGATAATAAAATCATCGGAAAACTTGAACATAAGCATAAGGATATAGACAACACTATTGATGATGACGATGATTATGATGATGTAAATGGTGATAATAAAATCATCGGAAAACTTGAACATAAGCATAGACAACACTATTGATGATGAGGATGATAATGATGATGTAAATGGTGATAACATTACATTTGCTAGATCCAACCGCGGTATGAAGATTATCCAACACAGACATAGGACTCTTTTGTCACAACGCCAGTTTTTTATATACACCATCAGTCTTTGGAATACTTTACCTAATTATATTCAGAATATAGGCAATGCAGTTAAGTTCAAAAAGGAGTTATACAATCTGTTCAAGTAGTTTTTAGCATATCTTGATTTTTTTTTGTGAATTTTTTTCTCTCTATTTCTATTAATGATTGTTTTTAATTTTTCATTTTTTACTTAATATATCTTTAAATTTCATTGTATCTTAGTATATGAATATATTTTTACTTTGTTTGTATATTTCTTTATATTTGTATATATTGTTCTTTGTAGTTTTCCTAATTTATTTTTTACACATATTCATTTTTTTATCCTTTTTTGTATCGATTGCTATTTCCCGTGATTTTAACACGTTCTTATTCATTTTTATTTCTACATTATTTCAAACATTTCATTACATATATAATCAATGATTTGTTATTATTTTCTTTCTTTGATGTACTCCCATAGCACTTTCATTTATAAGATTATTATCTTGTTGTGCTATGACTAATAACAAATAAATAAATAAATAAATAAATAAATAATAAAATCAACGGAAAACTTGAACATACACATAAGGATATAGACAACACTATTGATGATGACGACGATTACGATGATGTAAACGGTGATAATAACGATTTTCAGTTCGAAAATATTTCAACTGATGATAATTATGATGAAAAAAACTATGACCATAATAGACCTGTATCAAGTACATGTATCAAGAACTTGAAAAGAAAACAATGTTTAAAGCTGATGAAAAGCTCTCCATTATTTGAAAATATTCAAACACTTATTAATAATAAGCAATTGGATAAAATTTATGGTTTTAATCAAGATGTAGACGGTATTTGGAGATATGGCAAGGAATAATTAATATTTAATAGAGATAATACTATGCGGATAGGAAATATGAAATTGAAAATGACGCCTGGATTATTTGAACTAGTATTTCATAAAAAACCTCTCCATTATTCTAAAAATGATTTGAAAAAATATAAAGAGATTTTAATTCATACCAATGCACATAAACGTCGCTATGAACCTAATGAACAAGTGAAAGGAACACGAGCCTTCAAATATATACGAATAATTAAACATGATCCTAATGAACTAGTTGACAGACTACGTTTACTTTTTTCATCGGAAGGTGTTGGTCACAACAATCATCAAAACGAAATAATCTCTATTATCGAAGAACTTAAAGAATCTAACATACTTTATTAGAAGAGTGAATGAAATGTCTTATATTAATAAATTTGGAGAAGGTTTCAATAAATATAATCATAAAAACAAACAAAAATTCGTAACCAAACAGAAAATATATATATATATGTATATAACACAAATACATGATGATCTAGCTGATTAAATAAACAATTTAGACATTGAGGTAGAACATGCTTATCTAAAACATGGCAATGACAAAAAAAAATAATAAAAAATTAAAATAAAATAGACAAAACCAAAAACCAAAAAAGTAGATGGTTATCAGATATAAAGTAGATCGTGACCAGATACAAAGCAGATCGTAATCAGATGTAAAGTAGATCGTGATCAGATACAAAGCAGATCAAAATCAATATCAAAAAATTAACATACTGAAATCATATAAATTGGTGTATATATAGGGGATCGTCTTGATTTCAGCTATTTTTGGGAAGAGGTATAAAAGTAACAAAAAAAATTTGTTATAATCTACAGTCAAAACAAAACCTCAGCCAGTGTAAGATGAGAAGAGGATTTGTAAACAACTTAATAAATAAAGTACCTGTTGAATTACATCTGCCAGGTTATCAGTTTTGTGGGCCTGGTACAAAACTTGAAAAACGTTTAGCAAGAGGAGATAAGGGTATATATTTATTAGACGCATCTTGTAGAGAGCATGATATTGCATATTCACAATCAAAAGATATATACACAAGACATCAAGCAGATCAAATATTAGATGAAAAAGCCTGGCAACGAGTTAAATCTAAAGATAGTGATATTAAAGAACGTGCTAACGCGTGGTTTGTGACAAACGCTATGAAAGCTAAAGTGAAATTTGGATTAGGTTTGAAGGAGCAGAGACATAAGAAAAGAAAAAATTCAAAAAGAATGAGAAAAGGAAAAATGAATAAGTGTAATAAGAAATTATTCACAGCTACTGTGAGAAAAACTTTAAAACAATTGAAAGAACAGAAACCCCTTGATATAAATGATGCTGTTAAAATAGCTCAAAAGGCTATTCATTCAAATTTGAAAGGGAAATAGCGAGCAGACATTATAATACCGAGAGTTATACCTGTACCGAAAATTGGAGGATTTCTTCCACTTATTCCCGTATTAACAGCATTGTCTGCGCTTGGTGGTTTGGCAAGTGGAGGATCCGCTATTGTCAAAGCAGTAAATGCTATCAAAAATGGAAAAGAACCATTGCCTGAAGCTAATCGTCATAATAGATATATGGAATCAATTGCAATGGGTAAAGGGTTATATCTCAAACCATATAAAATTGGATATGGTCTCTATAATAGTCCAGCTCCAAAAAAAAACTATTAGATAACCTACCCAATCGCCCATTAACAGATTTGGATTTGAATAAATATGGAAGACATCTCAAACATTTTAGGGGTGTTTTCATGCGTGATTCTTTACCTAAAAAACCATCCAAACAAGAATGCGGTATTGTTAATTTAGATGATTCAAATGGTATGGGAACACATTGGGTAGCATATTATAAAAACCACAACTATAAAGAATACTTTGATAGCTTTGGAAACTTACAACCACCACTTGAGATTGTCAACTACTTAAAATTTCCTATTGAATATAATTATGAACGAAAACAAAAATTTAATACATTTAATTGTGGGCACTTGTGTTTAAAATTTTTATTCAATAAATATAAATTGAAATGAAATAATTCAGAGTACATCGTCCCCCACATACGCAACCTACTATTGACTTTTTAAAGAAGGGGAACAAAAATGGTAACATCAACTGAATTGGAAGAACTATTTATTAACAAAACATAGTAATCAGATTGATAAAGAGCATATAGATTAATTTTTATGTCTTATCAATGAACTAAGAATATGCAATATTAGTAAAATAAGTAATCCATTTTTATGTATTAATAATGTCATACATTTGTATTTTTGTAAAAAAATTTTATTCAGAATCTTTTGACATTCGCAGATGCCAAACATTTTATATACAATATTTGTTAACACTTAAGCTATTTAATCTGTATAAATGAATGTTTAGCTATTATTATGTTAAATAGATATATGTTTGTATTGTACAAAATAACAAAATCTAAAAATAAAATATGTATACCTAAGAAAAAAAAACTAATTTGTTTTAGTTAATCCCATTATTCTACAATTTTATTTATTTAAAACAGTAAAACTAAAAAAAAAATTAAATCCTTAAAACAAGTCTATTTACACTGTGGGATGTTGCAAATCAATCAGTAAATTCAATTATGTAAAAACAGATATTCTACATATGCGTGAAAAAAACGCAGGCACAACTATACATTTCTTTCTTATCAATTTAAAAATCCTTCTAATTAAATCATACAAAAAATAAAAAACAACCGCACAACCAACCTACCCTTTCTTATCAGTTTATATTTCTATTTCTTCTACCTGTGATCATGAGCAATACGTGCCAAGAATTTATTATTAAAAAACGATCATACACGTTATATGTTACGCACACACTCATTCTGTCCGTCCAATCATTTGTACATACGTACATACATTTTCACATTAAAGTCTATACTCTGGGATGTAGATGAGGAAACGTGCACACACTCATTCTGTCCGTCCAATCATTCGTACATACATTTTCACATTACATGTTACAAACCTATCGACTAACCGACACTACCGACTGTAGCGTAGGCATGAGCCAAATTTTGTATGGAGTAAGTGGTCCCGAACATACAAAAACACACTACTAACATGACTTCAATTAACTACCATCAGTTACAGACAATTTATCATTACTTTTGAATACCATTGTTTATAGTGCTACAATATTACTCACTAATATAACAATATCATCTGCATGTAACAGTAAATGATAATGGATATTATTTACATAAATTTCTCAATTTAAACAATCATGAAAATCGTTGATATGCTAGACAAAAAGAGTAAAGGATAACAAGCAACTTTGTTTTACTGTTATTCTTATCAGCAGTGCAATAACTTTTACGCAAACTCACTTGATATTTGATCAGAATTTCTTTGAAAACTACACATTTACTTTTAGTTTTTGATGTGATGTACATCCAGGTTTTTTAAGGCTGTTAGGTCAGCAAAGATATGAATTAAATTTTGCTGCCGTAATCGTGCAGGTTGGGAAACAATCCAAGATTCAGTTGATGCGAAAAGATTACACATTTAATCTTGTCATAAGATCTACATATATTTGTCAGTGAATACTTGAATGTTGTTCTTCAGTATTTTCGATATTAATACGAAGATCCATATGAACATTATCTTTAACTTTTACATAACTACTACCTACTAACTATGATTATTAATCCATTTCGAGATCTAATGGTCATCAATGATTCTTTCCGGTGTAAGAAGAATTGGCTAAATGAAGCTTTATTTCAGTTAGAATAAAGACAATTTTGTAGACAGTAAAATCCAATGAATTAGTCTTTAGCGATGATTGACTTTAGCCTTCCTTGATAGGTTTTTACTCCATTATAATTAATACGTGACTTACACGGTGTCCAGGTATGCAACTTTATTGCGTAAATCGCAATAAACGTCATTATTGAGCTCAATATTTCATATAAAGTTTCATTTAATTATTGCGCAATAAATACGCAAATTGTTATCATATTAAAAAGTAAAACTTAAAATGAAGCACTGTCATAAGTATGTTCAGTGAGCATATTACAATTAACCGAACACTTTTTGTTGATATTTGACAACTCAAATGTCAACAACGACAAACAAAAAAAAAAAACAACAAAACAAAATAAAACCAATGTTGTTGAAGCAACCAGACGTTTGATTTACCAGCTGTCAAATAAATATTGAATAAACAGCTGAACTGCGTATGCCTGAACACTTAAAATATTGTACTCAATAAACCGAATATTGACTCAATAAAAGTGCATATCTGAACATAGTATTACTTATGACTTCGTTTGGATTATTATTATTAAAAAGTTTCCTGCATTGCTGGCATTTATTTGTGGTTGGAGCATACGAAGCGTAGTATTAAGAATCTCTCTTTTGTTAGTAATAAAAAAGGTAGGTTTATTACTGTTGTTAACAACTGTTAGTTCGTTTTCGACTGTAAACTGTCATACTTCTTAAATTAATATCTGTGACGCTTCAAATGGTATGGTTAATATTGGTTTTGTTTATTGTTATAAGTCAATTTACTCACCTCATGTTATATTGTACATATGGTGATACTGCAGGCGGCCATATAGCTAAAATCAGATAGTATAGAAGCGTTAAGACTGCTTTTGACCATAATATAAGATCTTACCGTAGTCTAGTAGGTAGTGTGTTGGCTTATTAGACGTAAAGCCAGGGTTCGAGCCCCAGGCCAGACATCAAAACAAAATACAAAAAGTATTTCTTCGGCGACTTGCTAAGAGCAGATTTCTGGCAAAAACTCTGAGAGTGAATAAAAATGAAAAGTTTCTTAAAAATCTGTTGTTCGGAGTCGACTTTAAACTGTAGGCCCCGCCACTTATGTATAAAATTAACAACACATAACAGAAGTGGTGTGAGAAATTAGGTCGTAATCCTGACTGAATGTAACGTACCTGTAATGACCAATTATGTATGTATGTAATCAAGTACCTTAGTATAAATTGCCTTAGTCCACAAAAATTATATTTATACAACAAAGATTTTTTGAAATATAAGATCATCTGTGTCATTTGAAGGAGTAGAGATAATTGTTAGTTTGAGTAACTTTGTTATCACAATATTTAGTCGCTATTCGGCAATGTCGGCGTCCATAGTAATGACGTTTGATTTCAGTAAGGACTAATCAGCTTCTGTCACTTCCATCTTGCTAGTTGGAATATATGAGAGCTGATTAGTTACGCAACTCATCTCTCGCTCTCTTTGAAATTTAAGTTTTCTAGTCGTCGTCATTACTGTTGACTCTAAAGAAGAGTTTTCCTAATTTAGAACATCTTCCTATGATTCCTATGTTAAAAATTACAATAGTCTGTCTGGTGCACTAAACAGTAATCCTAGCTTTCTAAGAATAGCTTAATATTAGTGAACTATTGAATTTTTCAGGACGGTAGGTATACTCAATGGTATGCTAGTACATCTGGCACTAGATCTCAACCGAATTGAACGATCATCTTCGATTAAGAAGGGATATTCGAGTTATCCAGTAGAAATTTAAAAAGGCTTCACCATTAAAGTCCAATGTTTTGAAGATATGGTGCTATCGCTTGTCTGACAATCGTTTTGGTGGGTTATACACTACAGGAAAAGTGGCGGCTTTTAATCCTCCGATTGCAATTTTTGCCTATTGGAGAGAGCTCTTCTGACACTCTGTTAGCTCCTTAGTAAATCTTCTACGAAACTCTTCCGCCTGGATTTTTTAAAGTGTTGATATAAGACCTTGGATACCGAATGAGATGCTTCCGAAACCGTTGAATAGTTCTTCATGCAGCCAAAAATTTTCCTATTAAAAACAAATTGTGTAGATTTTTTTAAATAAACTGCATATATTTTTTTACAAAAAAGTCTCCTCCTTCTCAGGCTCATAAATTCTACAAAACTTATGTGAACGAACGGCGAGGCTTTCGGCATGCCTTCCAATGCATCAATGGTTAGTAAGAACCGGTGGACGAATGAAAACCGATGAATGGATTAGAACCGTTACATGGTCAGTTCAGGAGTGTCTAGCAATACTAAACTTGCCCTCACTTAGTTAATGAAGTTATAAACTTACTCGAGGATATACAGTTTAACTGAGGCAATTTGAACGCTTATGTTTTCATACACTTCGAAAATTTACAGCTGGGTATTCGTTCCACACACTGTTAATCAGCAACGAAAGTTTTGGCTATTACTCTAATTTTCCGAAATCTACTGGCCTCATTGGAATCCTTCCAAGAGCTTTTATTCGACCTCCTAGTCGCGTTCTAAAACTCTCTTCGTTTGAGTTTTTAATCAGCAAGTTAACTCTGGACCTCATTGCATATCGTTCTACGTTCGCCATGCAAGAATCGGATTTCAGAACTGCAACACGGGGATTACTTGTAGAGTGGACTGCTGTACAAGTTGACTTATCAATTAAATTGCTCTTTATTTGGCATCTCTGACAGTTTTCCGGCAGAGAGCAGTCCTCATATGTCAAGATACAAATTACAAAATTTATAGCAGACGTACGACAAAAGACAAAAGTCTGAGTTTTCTTTGTTGGCTTACAAAAATTTCAACTTTAATAATGCTTAATTGATTTATATATGCATTATGACTATAAACCTCTAACTATGCGTGAGGAATGTTGAGTTTTAAATAGTTTTTTATTTTATATTTATATTTAATTTTTATTTTTTCTATATTTTTCTACTTCTTTATTATTGTTTTTTTTATTAAATTTATTTAATAAAACCGTTATAATATATTATCGTGAAATATTTTGTTTACTAATTTGCGTTTATTTAATTTTTATTAACCTATTTATTAATCAAAGAGGTTACATTTCTTAAAATCAAAAATAATGTTATATTTAAAAAATATAGGTATGGTTTTCTAACAGACGTGCAAAATGGCGTAGAGAGGAAAAATTAAGAACCCAACGACGGTCTACCGACAATATCGTTCATAGTGGAAGATCAAGTACAAGTATTCAAAGTGGAATCAATTCTGTTAACAATACGACAGCAATAGTTGAAAGCAACACTTCTAGTCATACACCCAATTCGAATAGCAGCAACACGACGAATGATTCAGCCCCAACAGCGACTGCGATATCAAGTGTACCTACAAATAGTACAAACGGAGCACCTAATATAACAGAAAATAGTGGCGCAAATAGCGTTGGACATGTTAATTCTATTAGCCCGCCTTTACAAACAGTCACGTCGAGATTATCTCTAAATTCTGGCTTTAATTCAATGTATTCACCCATAACTCAACCAATTGCAACAATGGCGGAAACTTACAAGTAAGTGGTAGGTCGTGAATTTAATCAAAAAAGTGCAAAAGTAGCACAATCAAACGGTAACTAACTATATAAAAAAATATTTTCTAAGAAAGCAAATGTTCTAGTTTCAAATTAAAAGATCTTAAAACCAGAATTTACATGGTCAATGAAAGTATGCACGTAAGGTGCCAAAAGCTTTCACTTGTTTGTGGCTATTACGATTATCTATTTACATTACTGAAACAATATTAACAACAACCCAAAAAACTGATTTATTAATAGTGAACTATATTTTTCCAACACCCAATATCTATAATTGACATATAAATTTACTTTTAGCTCAATGACGTCTTCATTAAGTTCTATGCCATCGCCATGTTTACAGCAACGTGAAAGTTATACGTACATGTTTCACGATCCACTTTCTCTAAGCTCTCCGTATGCTGCACATACGAGAAATTCCTGCAACCCATCTAGCGCTCATCAGCAAACATCTCAACATAATGTTTATGGAAGCAGTTCTGCTGCTGCAGCAAATAATTGTGGTAAGGTTTAAAACTGTGAATTTGTCTATGAATCCTATCATAACACCATATACATACATATCGGCATACATATTTATATATGTATGTATGTATATATATACATACAATCATGACAATGTGTTTATTGCATTCGACTTAGTAGAAAATAACCCTAGATTGCAATTTAATGCTGAAACCTTATTAATAATTACATGTAAATAGTGAAGAAAAACAATATAAAAATTATGTAGTAGCTATAATAAATTATTATTATAAGATTAAAAGAAATATTAAAAATGTGTTCCTTGTAAGCTGAATACAGAAAATACTTGAAAAATTATTGTTTTTTTTCATAGTTTTAGAATTTATTACAAATATTTTTGATATTTATTTTTTTTTTAGCCTTACTGACTACAATATATATATTAACGGTTTTATAACAAAGCAACAAAACTTTAATTAACAATTTAAAAATATGGTTAGGGTTTTTTAAGCATTTTTACACTCCGGGAAATCAATTACTTGGTAGCATTCATTTGTGCAGCCCTTAAGCTGGATTCACCAATTGTTTCGGAACAAAATGTTTGTTCCGGAACAAATTCAGTTTATTGAGAGTTTGTTCCGAAACGATTCTCCCACTTCGAACAATTGTTCTGTAAAAACAAGGCTACCATACGAAATATTTTTGTAAACGATGCGTGTTAGTTTTACAATTAGGCAACACAGTAGCAGATGATTGCATTTCGTTTGTTTTCTTGGCTTGAGTGTGATCATATTTTTTATTGTGTTACAAAGAAATTGTAAATTAAAAGAAATCTGAAATTGTTGAAGTGAAAAAAAGGATAATAATGGATATTATACATACATAAATAGATACATACGAATGTACATATAATATGATGTGGCAGCTCAGTTCAACTTTACTTAAAAAATTAAAGTAGCTGGCAGCACAGTTCGATTGTTTCGGAACAATAATTAAAATTAAACTAATTCGAGCTGAAATTGTTCGGAACGAAACAATGGGTGAGTCCAGCTTTACGCTTACCAACTTCTTTCTCTTCCCTGATTTTGGTGGAACTTGGTCAGTACAGGGACTGCGTTCACCCGTGGCATCACAACGGGCCGCTATGCGTGCTCAAGTGAGCTTTGTGAAATCAGAGCTAACACTCAGACCTAACCTAACCTAGCATTCATTAAAGGTTTTATTTATTTTATTTTAATGATAGCAGTTCAAAATTACGTAGGTCGCAGAGGAACATTAAATTTCAATCGACTGAGCACGAACTCTGAATCAACATCACCTCGTATTAATCCCAGAATAAAAAGAGTGCTCATCATGGAACGACGACTGTTAAGAGTTGGTAGTTTAATCGGAGCTAGTCTACTCCGATATGGCGGTAACTCATAGGAGTTCCAACCAAGACCTCGTAAACAGAAAATTAAAATTTTTTTGTACTGACTCAATGCTATTTATATGAACTGCATAGCAAGGGTCCCATATGATAGAACCATACTCCAGGATAGGTCGGACGAGAGATATAAATAACAATTTTGTTAAATAAGGATCAACAAATTCCTTACACCAGCGTTTCATATATCCAAGTATGTCTTAAGCTTTATTCACGATCATGGATATGTTATCCCGAAAGTTGAGCCTGTGATCCAATAGTATACCAAGGTCTAAAATAGTTTTAACTTTATCCAAAACAGCATTCTCAATGCAATAGAAGGTATCAATCTTTGAGTGTCTAAAAAATGTCACACTTTTTAATATTTAATTTCAACAAATTCAATTTGCACCACTTATAAAAACTGCAAAAGTCAGCACGAAGTGCGTCAAATCCATTAACATCGTTAAAAGTGTTAAATATTTTAACGTCGTCAGCATACATCAGTACCTTAGCCCATTCGCTGCCAAGCCTAAATTATATGAAGTCATTCCCATTGCCATTTATATTTTGAGTGTTATTGTTTAAATCATTGTTTCAATCTCATCAATCTACGTTAATCATAACCCAAGAACAAAGTTCCCTTCATTATCTTGATGCTATTCCTCCCACACAACAAAAGAAAAACCCAACTCGCAAATGTAGAGTTTGTGCAACGGAAAGCATTCGAAAGGAGACTCGATATTACTTTCCGAGCTGTCCTGATAAACCTCCATTATGTATTGGACTTTGTTACAAATCCTATCATGAAGATAAGGTATTATAAGTGATTTAGTTGCTATAAAATTTTGTTATAAATACACGATGAAGTTGATTTATGCGTGAAAGATCATTCTCTATAAGAAATAAAGTATTATTATTGTAAACAATTTTATTTGTTTTTTCAAGTTTTTTACATATTTATATTATGTTTGTGGCAAGAAAAAATTTGCTAATTCAAAAGCCTGTATGTTATAATATATTTAAAGTAGGACGAGTATACTCGTCTTTGACAGGGTATCCCGCACTGCCAACACGAGTATACTCGCCCTTGGCAGCGAATGGGTTAGAACGCAAAACAACTGAAAGAAGGTCTTTGATAAACAAAGTGAATAAGATTGGGCCCAAATGACTGCCCTGAGGAACACCAGATTGTACTTTAATAACTTTAGATGTGACATTTCTAAATTTGACCCGTTGAGTTCTTTGCGACAGATATGAATTTAAACATTTTACAGCAGAAACACTAAAGCCCATAAGTGATAATTTGTGCAATAAAAGTTTATGATTAACTTTATCAAATGCTTTATTAAAATCATTGTATATCACATCAGTCTGCATTTTATTTGAAAATCCTTCATTGACAATTGTGGTGAGTTCTAAGATATTAGTTGTTTATAATCGAGATTTATGAAAGCCGTGCTGACATGGCGATAGAAGAGGCGAAATTTGATGGTATAGGAGATCAGATAGCATTTCTCAAGAAGTTTAGGAATAGCATTAATTTTGGCAATATCTCTGTAGTTTGATATATCCGATATAATGCCACTTTTAAATAAAGGAATGATGTATGTATGATTTCTTCCAAATTAATAGCAAATAACACGATTTAAGAGACATGTTGAACATTGCAGTAAGGGGCGCGGCTAGTAATGATAATTTTACATCCGATCTTGTTTTATTTTCTTAATTAGAAATTACATATTATGCGAAGTTGTTTTTTATTTTTACAATTCTGAAATCGCGTTGGTAATGTGTATAAAAATCAAATCGCTATTCATGTTATTCCATCCAGATATAATATGCACTGTTGATTAATTTAATTAATTAATTAAAACAATTTTTGACTGCGTCTCTTTTTTCTAATCTATCATTAGAATAGAAATGAGAAGTAATTGTGTTGCTAATTTTTAATGAAAAAATGTCTCTTAGATAATTTATATTTTTAAGTGTATGTCAACAAATGTGTACATTAAGATTTTTTCCTATATTTTCAGTCTTATTCTACTTTCTTGTTTTGAAGTTTTCCACTTGAAAATTATTTTGCAAGTTGAGGTTACGACACAAAATTAAGGGATGTGAAGACCAACCTGTCCGCCACAGATGTTAAGATAGCCGACACAAGAGTTCTGCAGAGATAACATTCAGGCTACATCAATAAACATAATCCACACCCGTCTTAGATTATCAGCTATATATTGCCCACTAACATCAAAAATCAATTCCTTGACTACTTCAATACTCTGGTATAGAAATTTGTTACAGATGGTAATAACAATGTAATATACACTATCTGTGTATGACGTCAAACCCCAGATCAGACATCTTCAACAAAAAATATTTCTTCGGCGACTGCCTCTCAGCAGGTTTATGACAAAAACTCTGAGAGTAAATAAAATTGCCATGAAAAGTTTCTCAAAAAAATGTATTGTTCTGAATCGACTTTGAACTGTAGGTTCCGTCACTCATGTATAAAATTAACATAAGTGGCGTGAGATGTTAGGTCGTAATCCTGACGGAAGGTTAGAAATGACCAATTATGTGCGTATATTGTATATTCACACAATATGGACGCTTTATCTGCAGAATATCCCAAATACTGACCTCCACTTCATTAAAAAAAATTCCAGAAGCAATTGATTTTGCTACTATACAAAACATAAAACGTGAAAATATTTATTTGATGCCGTAATTGGATTTGCCATCAGATCACTCACCGAACTTTCTAAGTTGGACCAGAACAGTCAGTGTTACAGATACGCGAATAAATTGGCTAAAGTATAAAATGTTGAAGTCGCCGTAGTCTAGTAGGTAGTGTGTTAGCTTATTAGACATGAGGCCTCAGTTCAAACCCTAGGTCAGACATCCCGAGCAAAACGAAATTTGAAAAAAAATTTCGGCGACTCTCTCTCAGCAGACTTATGAGAAGCTTGGTCGTAATCCTGACTGAAGGGTTGTAATGACCAATTATGTATGTATGTATGTATAAAATGTTTGTTAGTTTACACATACCAGAAAACATTTCATTTAAGCGTGGTGAAGAAATCGAATCAGGAGTCATTCGGTTTACAAATATGTTAACCAGTGTTGCCATTTGCCAAGTTTTCCCTTTTTTCCAAGTGTTTTGAGATGCGAAAAAGTTTTCATTAAAGTTTTTTTTCTAATAAAATAAGCTTTTTCGAAAAATTCAAAATTTTAATAAATTCAACAATAACACGAAATATTTACATTTTTAAATAAAATATTGTGTATTTTATTAGTCCCGGGCAAAAGTAGCAAAAAAATACCAATAGAAGGCACCGGTAGCCGGCGTTTCCATTAAAAATATTGGTACTTTTGTAGAAAACAATTTTTTAAAAAAAAAAAGTTTTTTCCCAGAAATAAAAAATTAAAAAAAAATTACTAGCAACGCTGATGTTAACAAAAGCATTGTTACGACAAAAGAAACCTGACGCTAATGTCCAGGGTTTCGAAGACTTCTGAGTGTAGCTTTAAAGGAGGATAAAATGTCGAATTTACGTAACTCTTTGCAATACTTGGACTCAACAACGGATTCAGACCATAACTAATTAAGGACAATAAAGAAAATGACACGGCCTATTACTTATGAATCTCTCTTACGACCATAGAACGGTGAATGGACAAAAAGTACAAATGAAAAATAAGTTACTTTTGCCAACCACTTAGAAAATGTTTGACACTTAACAGCATAAGTGCCAGTATTGCTCCTATTGTTATTGACAACGTTGTACAATGACTTATACAGTTCAAGGTGCCTGCAGCTATTATGGGTTTGAAGGCAAAAAATTATCTGATAGTTATAAAATTACAATTACAATGATTAAAAACCTGACTTCTGGTGCTGTGTTTTTATTATGTGCATATACATCTCCATGTTAGAAGTTGGTCATTTTCCCGTTTCTTGGAAATTGTTGAAAATAGTAATGTTATCCAAAACCAGGCGAAGACAGCATCCAAGTATTATCCTAAGTTTCCAACCCACACTCTCTAAGATGTTTGAAAAAAATACTGCTAAAAAGGTTATTACGTTACATAAATGCAAACAATATATGTAGTTCCCGAGCATCGGTTTTGATTTTAGGAGGAGTCATGGTACTATTCAGCTAGTACATAGAACAATAAACCTTATTTGAAGTGTCTTTTAGAATAAACAATATTGCTGCGCACTATTCATGGACATATTTTCAGTCTTCGACAAGGTCTGGCATGACGGACTTTTAATTAAAATCATACGGCTGTTACCAGTTCACATGCATAAGTTACTAAAAAGCTCTTTATTTAATAAGTCGTTTTAAACAAGATAATATATGCTGACTTCCAAAACGTTAGTTGCTTTGTGTTTGAACAATGTATAGTGTTTCATATACATATACGGGTATACAAAATGTTTACAATGTATACTATTTCAAAACGTCGTCAATGTGTATTTTTAACGCAGTCAAAAAGCAATCAGGCATCGGATTTATAGTTGATGCATTGTTTGGTAACTTTGCATATCTACATAATTTATATACCGTAGTAGAACTGCATACAAACTTTGTATTGGTACATTATGAAAGTCAGCCATACATACTGTCATCTCATCCCATAAAAATATATGTGCTGCAGTTCCGCAAAAATGTATCTACATATACATATATGTACAAATGTCCGCGAGTGAATTGACTCACATATCACCTTCGCGGATGATACGACATTTATGAGCATTCACTAAAAACCGTTAATTGTGTCTTCAGACCTTCAATCGCATAAAAATGAGTTGGAAATACGACTTCAAATGTGAAAGATAAAATCAATGCTTCTAAGTACGTGCATATAACGTTCACTCTGAGAAGAGAAAATTATCTGTCTGTTGCGGTTATAGGTAAAAAATATAGCCACGTTAAGTATCTTGGTATTCGCTTTACATGACCTTAAACTTAAAAAATCACAGCTTTACTGGCTCATTGGAATAAAGTCAACAATTGACATAGACCTAAAGCTACTAGTATACAAATCAATTTTAAAGCATATTTGGTTATATGGCATTCAGCTATGGGGGTAGTGATGGTGAAGATATCTCAAGTAGAGAACAGCAAAGGAGACAGTTGAAACTGAGCTCCCAGTTATATTAAGAACCGTCATATCTATAAGGATCCCCATTAGTTAGAGAGGAAATTAAGTATCAACTACGTCACGGAACTTCCTAACCGTCTTGCAAGATACTTACTTTTATTAGAGGGTCACGACGTCCCAATAGGCTTCAAACAATTGATCTGACCGGATAAATTTTGTTTTTTATAGACACTTAAGGTTGTAAATTTAGTTTAAGTTAAGATTTGAATAATTTATGTAAATGCCGAAAGGAAAGATTCCAAAAAATATATATTAAAAAAATTATGATTTTTTTTATGATCTTGAACATAAATCCGCTTTTTAATGTTTTAATCAACTATAAAATGATTTTTTTGCGATATAATTGACAATTCTTTGTAGAATTTGTTATGCCTTGGTTACCCAAGCGTTAGAAACGTAAAATCGTAACGTACGTAGCCTTAAGCCCTAGTTATGCTATCGTAACGTAATGTAACGCAATGTAACAGTAATGTGCACGGAACGTAAAAATGTAAGAGCAATTATAGAACGTAAAACCGTAATCATATGTTTTTACGTAAACAAAACAATAAAAGAAATAAACAAAAACAAATAAAGAAATAAAAATTGCGAAAACTAAAAGACAAAACTTCAGATGTGAATAGACATGTTTTTGGGTTTGAGTTTTTATTTTATTATTTTTATTATTGGATTTTAAACAAACTTAATATTAATTTCAGATTTTAAAAACTTCGTTTTATCTCTTTTTATCACTTTTAAGATGGCGCCTTTTGTTTTTCTTTTATTCAGCCGTTACCCAGTGTTATCACCACAGAGTTTTTAGCTTCATTTCAACGATTTTATATTTATTTAATGGTACTTATTAAAAGTTTTTTTTATGTCGCCGTAGTCTAGTAGGTAGTGTGCCGGCTTATTAGACGAAAAGCCAGAGTTCAAATCCCAGGCCAGACATCAAAACAAAATACAAAAAGTATTTTTTTGGCGTCTTCCTCTTAGCTGATTTCTGCCAAAAACTCTGAGAGTAAATAAAATTGCCATGAAAAATTTCTCAAAAATCTGTCGTTCGGAGTCGACTTTAAACTGTAGGTCCCGCCACTCATGTATAAAATTAACACACACAACATAAGTGGTGTAACAAACTAGGTTGTAATACTGGGTTGTAATGACCAAATATGTATGTTATGTACGTATTAAAAGTTTTATATACTGTTTCTGTAAGCTAAACGATTTCACTTTTACTCAAACAAAAACACTCAATTTAGTTTATGTTTGTTTGTTGCGGAAAACAAACACAAAATGGAGTGCTTTTGATTGTATTTTCCAAATTTGTACGAACGTTAAAACGAAGTTATTTTCAATAATAAAAGTAGAGTGAAATGCTTTTCGAACGCTTTAATTAGTTAAAAATATATAAATATATTTTTCTAATTTAAAATAAACACTACCTACATAATGTAATAGTAAAATAGTGTTTATTTTTATTTTAAATTATAAAAGTTAATAATGAAATAAATTATAATTTGGGTTTTTAAAATATCTGAAGTTTTATTTAAACAGAATTCCACATACAGACCAACATAACATACGTACAAAATTTAAATTCTGTTTATAATTTCAATTTTCAGTTTTGATGGTTTTTAATATTGACATGTTGTTAACACTGCTAAACAGATGTCACGTATAAATGTAAGAAAATTCTATTTTTTACAGATTCTTACGTTCCGGTTACGTTACATTACATTTCTATAACCATTTGTATTGCTTTATACATAACAAAAACGATCAGCTGTTTCTTACTGTTGCGGTTACATTCCGTTACGGTAGCATAACTAGGGCTTTAAAAACGTTTGTGTAGTTATAGAAACGTTTAAAACGGGACATATGTCAACGAAGAGTGTAAATAAAAACGAAACAGAACACAAAGCAACACACAAACAAACACAACACAATGCATAGAAATTGGTATACAGACTCATCATCAGTGTTGCCGTTTTTTGTTCAATGTGTAGATTATTCCGGATTTGTTTATTATTTGTCTTATATTTATTATTATTCGTAATATGTTGAAATTTCATTAACATTTTACTAATTTTAGCTGAAGTAGTTGAAGCTAAGTTTAGCTGAAAAATTTTAGAGAAATATTTGCCGAGAAAAACATAAATTAGTTGAATAATTTTAAACATTCATATGTACATATGTATGTATATTATTTTGAATTTAGAAGAACAGTTTTAAATAAATTGTATATCTTCCTATTTCAGATAATCATACATTTGCCGGGGTTATATCGGCTGGAGTATCTGTACCAGTACAAATTTCAACACAAAGTAGCACTGATTTGGCAGGAGCAAATTATTGGCCACGACTTCAGTGATCTACGTTCTTTGATTTGACACCACAATTGCTCACAAAAGCTGCTGCTGTGTCTCACAACAACAATACTATAGCAGCAACACCGTCGATAATCGTCCCCTCTTCCTGCAGTGCAAATATTAACATTAGTAGTACTAGTGCTACGGCGGCAGCATCAGTCGCTGTTGCAGCTGCTGCTGTAGCACTGGAAGCAGCGGCCAGCATAGCGAACAGTGATGCACCAACACATTCTCACCAAATAACTTCAAGCATATACGATGAACGTACATCTTCATCACCCATTATGTTGACTAGCTCAAATCAATTGCATCTATCATCTCATGCAAACGATCTCGAAAACTCCTTGGAGCAAGGATTTAACAAAACTTTGGAAACATCTTCATCAAAATCTGTAGAGCAGCGACTATCACAGCAGATTCATGCCCAGTACCATCATCATTATTTCCATCATCACCACTCCCAACACCTTTCCAACGATCATCAGAATAATACGAATACACAACCCTGTGACAGCAATACCAACATCGATTTATGTTCTAGAACAATACGACAGCATCAACAACAACAATAATACAAAGTATTTCAGCTTGTGAACCAATAGTTAAGCAGCACGCACAATTATGAATATTCTGGAAAATGGCAACAATCAGAAAAATACGACAAATATTCAAGATATTCGCTAATATTAAGAATATTTTTCCCATTAATTTCTGATATTTTTTGTGAATTTAGTTTTTCAATGTTGTTGGCAATGCAAAATTAATAGCGATATTTTAAAGGAATACTGACATTACATACATATTAACATATTATTTGAACAATGACAGTGTTACAAATATTTTTAAGTCCATTTCGCTCTATATTGCCAAAATTTATGTACAATATTCGAAGCAGAGACCAACGTGTGTTTTTATGAAGAACTTACGAAAAATGATGATTTATTATATTATAATTCAAATAATTATATTATTACAAAAATATTTTTTTATAGATTAGGAAAGGAGTGACACAGACAGATATTTTATTTCACCCAAGTTATTGGAACTCAACGAAAGATAAGATATATTTACATATATATATATATTTACATATATATATTTGTATATGTATGTATGTATATAACTTTATAGTGCTTATATAACATATAATTAAGTCAATTTTGCAAATAAAAAGTAGCCAAGCAAATAAATTAAAGTAAATTAAATCTTTTTAAGCTTTAATATCATAATTTTCCTTTTAGTTAGTTACGACATATTTCAAAAATTGAAATTTATTCAGTTTAGTAATTAATAATTCTTTTTTTTATAATATATAATATATATATATATAATAAAAATTATCTTAACTCTTTAGATTTTATTTTTATGTCAAAAAATTTTTGTTAAAGAAATAAATAAATTATCTAAAACTAGCTGTACCAGCGCGTTGCTGCGCAACCGACTTATATATATTTGAAGGAAATACATTACACAAATATCCAATTAATTTTGAATCATTTTATTGATTTTATTTCCCGTTTCCAGATGATTCAGACGAACGGGCCTGAGTGGTACGCATTCGATCAGTTTCTAATCTCACTTCTCGTTGTTAAAGTGATTCATGCGAACGGGTCTCAGCGGCATGTACTCGAAGATTTTCCAGTCTCAATGCTCGTTGCTCGTCCGATTCTGAAGCTTGTAATGCTCTTTTCTTCCGTGCTTGAGGTGTAGGTTGACCAATTGCTTATCGCTTTGGAGGCATGATTGCACGGGAACGACGTGAAAAATGCATTTAAATTTATTAGAATCTCATAATGTCCCCAATCCAATTGAACCGGATGTTCAGACATGGATAGAAATGTTAATATTGATGGGGATCACCAATTCTTTGAGGGAAAGCAAGCATTCCAGAATTGTTAAAATCGATGTTAAAAATTTTGTAGAAGAAATTTAAGAATATATGTTTGTGGTATCTATTTACCTTATATCTCTTCCACACAACGCACACTTATATCTATGTATGTACATATGTATGTATGTATATTAAAAGAAGGAAAATCCAAACGATGTCTTGTTTTTTAAAATATTTTTATTTAATTTTAGACCATAAATATTTATACTATATATTTTTAAAAATTAAATGTCTTTAAGTACCGTGGCCACGATCAAATTTAACTGATCAAATTTTGCATATGTGTTGGTAATATTTGTTTGGCTTAGCACAGCAACACATCAAATTTCAGCCTTCAAATTTCATTTGCAAAGTGTCGTGAAGAAGAAAACATCATATGGTTTTCATCGGAAAAAATTCTTTTATGGTTTTCTTTTTTGAAAATATTTTTTTAGGTTTTCTGAAAGAAGTTCATAGCCGTTGCCCTGGCGCAGGCAATTAAAAAAACAAAAAAGGAAACTGCGAAGCGTCTTTGGATCAAAGAGTGGTTGACGAAAGGGTATGAATTTACGCATGAAAATCATCTCAATGCACTCAAATTGTCACCAAATGATTTTCGAAGCTTTTTACGGATGGATGAAGGCACTTATGTATGAGAAACTTTTAAATTTGGTTGGCTCGAAAATTCAAAAACAAGATACTCAAATGTGTGACGCCATATCTCCGTTTCAACGTTTATCTATAACATTGCGTTTTCTTGCTACAGGCAATTCATTTTCTGATTTAAAATTGTTCAGCGCTATTACGGAACTAGGAATTGGTCGCATTGTTATAGAAACTTGTGGAGAAATAAACAAGATTTTAAAATATAATAAAAAAGCAATGAAAGCAAATTATTAATGGACTTAATTTTTTCGGCTTATAATTAAAATAATTTTTATTAAACAAAACAAAGTTCATAAAAATAAAGGAACAATATCATAAAATTCATAAATAAAAACAAAACTACATAAAAAATAACAAAACAACTTCTTTTTTATTTTTATTATCATTTTTTTGCTACACACTTTCGAAACACCCTCGAAACAAACAGATGTTACTCCTACCACCGTATAAGACTCCTACGAAATCTAAAGAAAAATGAAATTTGAAGTAATTGCCCGCACACACATTCATTTTTGCTTCAATTTTCTGCGTCTGTACGTGTGAGTACAGTTTTACCAATACAATCACAAAAATGGCAGATTGATCAGTTCAGTTTGATCGTGGCTGTGCTACTTTAAATGTCTAAGATACAAACAACAGCATTTTTAAAAATTTTTCAGAACTAAAAGGTTTCAAATTTGTGATTGACATTTTACGGGAATGAGTTATACCAAATGTTGTTAAAATCAAAAATGATGAATCCTAAAATGTCTGGTATTTGTACGATCAACACATGATCAAATGCATAGTTTAGGTTTCAATTCATTTTGAATATTTTTCAGTGGCGCAATTTATCGGAAATAATTCGCACCAACTTAGAAACCTTCGTGGACTCATGCGCAATAACTTTGCCAAAGATCATAGCATGATCAAATGCATAGTTTACTATTCTATAAAGGACATACAGACAAACATTGAATTTTATATATACAGAAGATTATAGCGCCACTCTCGTGAAAATGATTATGTAATTGATGGAATTTGTTTTCATACACAATGTGTTATACAAAATTAAGATTACATAAGCGAGATAATATAATTAATTTTTATAGTTCGGACATTTTTTAAAATCTAAATTAACATTTTTTATCTTATTTAATATCATATTTTTGTTATCTATTGTAAATTGGTTAATGTGTTATATAAGCACGTGCAAGCATGTATGGATACATATACATGTATAGGTATATATATGTATATATACATAGGTAGATATATATATATATACGTATATACAGTGGTGGCCTTATAATTAGAAATGATGTTTCTGGAACAGAATTCTCTGGAGTGACGAATCTAAGTTTAATTTGTCCCAATCTGATGGAAAAATTTATGTAAGACGTCCTCCAAACAAAGCCTTTGATCCCATGTACACAGTGAAAACTAAAACAAATTAACAAACATTAAGTCATTTCTAATTATAAGGCCACCACTGTATATATACATATACATATATATATATATACACATATATTTACATATATATACATATATCTATATACATATATATACGGATATAAATTTTAGTTAAATAACCATATACTTAGTACTTAAAGAATATGTACATATATAATATATTATAACTTATACATAAGTGAAACAATAAAATGTATCTGATGGTTCTGACCTTTTTCATATTTGTTTTTTATTTAAATATCCATGTACTTGTAGTTTACACACTTTTTATGGTATGTATTCTTATTTTCAACAAAGTGTATAACATTGCTATCAGGATAACTATTCTATACATACCATACTGTATTAAGTTCAAGTTACGTAGGTGTTTTGTAAAACCTGGAACATCTGGGAACAACGTCCCAGTATACCGGACTTAGATTTGTATTTAAAATAACTTTGGCAAGCCACTTCTACCTCTGCCGATAATAAAAATATTCTGTAAATGAATATATGCTTCCAAGGTAACGCATCTCTGACAGTGATGAAATGCCAGTTGGAAGCAGGAATCGATTGGAATTGCGAACAGAAGACATCGGCCTTACGAGGTAAAGAGTGTTTTAGAAACGTTGCCAGAGAACTGTCAGAATAAGTACAGCGATATAATAGGCGCATTGCAACGAGGAGGGTAAGAGGGAGATATACCAATTGCAACTGCAAAGCTAATTGCAGAAACCCAAGGAGAAAACGCAATGGAAGACCACCTCAAGGCCCAGGCCTTCAGCAAAGATGTCCGCGATCGAAAAATTAGGTTGGCAGTGTGTGCCGCAAGAAAGAAGACCCTTTTTTAAAGCTTGGAATACGCACTGGTCAAAAGAAACTGCCCGGATAACTGCAAGGCCACAGACACATAAGGTGCGAAATTTGGGCTGAGACGGAGTAACGAAATCTGGTTGATGACATAGAAATGAGGATGACAAAGGTAAAGACGTGGCTACTGGGCGAAAAACAGCAAAGAGCGAAATAAAAATTATTTAAGCGTAAATGTGAAACTACCGGGACAATAGAACCATCGTCCAGTCCTTGGAGCTCACATATAGTTCTAGCCAAGAAGAAAGATAGAAGTACAAGAGTGCAGGAAATTGAACGACGTAACTAAAAATAATAGTTACCCGCTACCACGACTTGTTGTCACGCTACCTGGAGCAAAATAGTTCTCTACATTTACAAAGTGGTTACTGACGAGTGGAGTGGCGTGGAGAAAGTGGCTTTTGTTGCAAATGGTGGTTTGTGGTAGTTAAAAGTTATGTCGTCTGGCCTCTGCAATGCGCCTGAAATTTTGAACGGCATATAGTTTTCAAAAAATTAATTTCACAAATTTTGTTTTCTTTTATCGCGTCATTCTGCTGTTTTTGACAATTATAACTTTATTTGGCATTGTGATTTAGGTTCAAACACCATACAATTCTTTAAAAATGAACGTTATATGAATATTATGTGGCATCACACATGAAGAGTATATCATTCAGGTCGAATGATGCGTCAGGAGGGCCGAATGTGGGATCGCACCCGAAAGGATTAAGGCGATCCCGTAGGGTTAAAGAGAAAACGGAACTAAAATAAATATAGTAAGCAGACTGAAAAAACATAAACATGATAAAACTTAAATACTCGATCGACTTTGAAAAAATAGTTTTTCAATATAAAAAAAGACATATAAAAAAATTATGATTATATATTTGGCAACCGATAAGCAATTCAATTTTGTGTTTAAAATAATATTTCTTAAATCGTTTTAAAACAATATTTGTTTTGTTATTTTAATTGTAAATTTAAATCAATAAATGGATTTAAATCATTAAATTTTAATCTAAATATTACAAATGGGGGCTCAACCGGGATCGACCAATTACAGCAATTAAAATATAAAGCAAGAGATGCCGACAAACTGTGAATAGCCTAAATGCAAGAATATTAAAGAGTGAAATTTCAAAAAAAAAATTAAAGGGTTCTAAGGAAAAATGTGCGGCGCAGTAAAATTAAATTGAATTTCAAGAAGGACGATCTTTGTAAGTCTGCTCAGTGTCAAGATCCATGTGAAGATGAAATGAAAGCAGACGAAATTATCTGAAGTATGTATGTATGCATGTATAATTTGTAGAAGTAAATTTTTTGCGAGAGAAACGCGTGAAATGTAAGGAACGCTTGTACGTTTATAGAAGAAAATAGAAGTTTAGAAAAGTGAGTTGAAGTCAACAGAAGAGAATAGAGGTTGAAGCTTATAGAAGGAAATAGAAGTGTTCGTGGAAGAATATAGAAGAAGATAATAAATTGAAGTATATAGAAAAACATTGAAGAACATAAAAGAACGAAGAATCTTATGGAAGTTTGTAGAAATATTAAAAAAACTATAACCCTAGAGAATATTTATAAATATTTTGAAAATTATATTACCTAGAGAACATTTATAAACATTTTGAAAATTATATTAATTTTAACGTCATTTAAAATTAATATTAAATTGTAATTTTAACGTTATTTAAAAGTTAACATTACTTTATATCGTTATTATATATCTTATATCTAATCTCATATCTTCACATTGAAATATTTTATTGAATTTGTGTCTTATAATTCAATTATTGTAATTTTATTTAGAAGTTGCATTTGATTTTGTATTTAAATTTTTTAATAGTATTGTAAACGAAATGGAATTGCTTGACATTTTGGCGCTTACTGTAGAGGGTTTACAAGAAAAACTGACAGAATTAGGATTACAAACAGACGGAACGAAGACAATTTTACAGGCGCGTTTAATAGAACAATATCAAAATTTTAACAATAGGGCCGATGCAGACTCCGATGCAGATTGAAGTTACAGAATAGCCTGGGTCAACATTTTCTTTAAGGGATATAGAAGATACAATCTCGAAATTTTCAGGCGAGGGTCAGCCGGAGATAGACCAGTGGCTTGAAGATTTTGAAGATTGCGGTTATACAGTGAAATGGAATGAATTGCAGAAATATATCTACGCCAGACAACTGCTAACAGGGGCTGCTAAAATTTTCATTAGAAGTCAGGGCAACGTTCGTGAGTGGAAATCGCTTAAGGATTCTTTAAAACTAGAGTTCGGAAATAAACTTTCCTCAAGGGATGTACATCGTTTATTGCAAATTCGAAGAAAACGGGCTAACGAGAGTTTCCGCGAATATTTGTATAGCCTTATGGGGATTGGATCTCCAGTTGGTGTAGATTCTGAAAGCATAATCGGATATTTTATTGAGGGAATAGATGATGATAAATCGAATAAGTACGTTTTGTATGGTGCGAAGAGTATCAATGAGTTAAGGGACAAAATTTCGATATACGAAAAGATTTGTTCGTCGAGAACATCAAATTCGAGAGGATCACATAGGAATTTATTTAAAAACACAGTGACGAAGACGGAGACTAGGGATGAAAGACGATGTTTTAAGTGCGGTGACAAAGGACATTTATCAAACAGTTGCACTAGTGTCGGAATAAAATGTTTTAAATGTCAGCGTTTTGGACACAAATCATTTGAGTGTAGTGTGGAACTGAACAAGGAAAATACTTCAATGAAGGACGTTAACACCGGAAATAGGAGAAATATTCATACAGTATTTAAAGATATCAACCCTCCACCAATCAAGATTATTTGAAAAACTGTTTCAGCTTTTGTGGATACTGGCAGTGATATTAGTGCTATCCGTTATGATGCACTTTCCTTTTTAGGCGATGTTGATCTTGGACCTGAGAAGAAAACATTAATAGGTATAGGTGGAAAGAGAATTACGACGATGGGTGATTTTACTGCTTGTGTCGGTGTAGATAGTGTTGAATTGGATGTAACATTTCATGTTGTCAGGGAAGGTTGTATTTTGTATTCAATTGTGCTGGGAAATGATATTTTTGAAAAGGTCGATATGCTAGTAAACTTGCTTGCAAAGTTTATGTATTGAAATAACCCGTTGGAAGTTCGTGCTGCGCTGGACCATGGGGAGATTAGCTTAGTGGCTGAATTACGGAGGGAGTTTGGTAGTATTCTTCATAACGCTTCTGAACACTCTATTGAGGATCGACTGGGTACGGACCATCTCAGGGAGAATATAAAAGTAGAACTTGACGAATTAATTAGGACCTACAGACCGATTAGACCCCAGAATTATCCGGCGAAAATGGAGATCATCTTAAGTGACGATATTCCTGTAGCACATAGGCCAAGAAGAATGTCATATGCTGACCAACTTGTAGTACAGAACCAATTAGAAGAGTGGTTAAAAGACGTTATAATTCAGCCAAGTTATTCGGAGTATGCTGCGCCAATAGTTTTGGTATCCAAGAAAGATGGAACTAAACGTCTTTGTTGTGATTACCGTAAACTTAATCTCAAGATCGTGCGCGATAATTTTCCAATGGCTGTTATCGATGATGTGGTGCAAAAACTTCAGGGCGGAAAAGTGTATACTACGTTAGACTTAAGAAATGGATTCTTTCATGTTCCAGTAGAGCCGGACTCAAGGAAGTATACAGCTTTTGTAACACATAATGGAGTATACGAATTCTTGTATGTACCATTCGGTATTTCGAATTCTCCTGCAGTATTCTGTAGGTATATAACATCAGTGCTTAGGGATCTTATCAATGATGGTACTTTATTGATCTATATGGACGATATAATTATTCCTTCTGAATGAAGAGGAAGGAATCACGAAGTTACGAAAAGTATTAGAAGTCGCGAGAATAAATGGACTGGATATCAAATGGTCAAAATGTCAATTTTTGAAGAAGAAGATTAATTTCTTAGGATACATAATAGAAAACTCTACTCTACTCTATTACCCTTCAGAGGAAAAAACTAAAACAGTGTCTACATATCCGTTGCCTCTTAATCAAAAGTCGCTTCAGAGATTTTTAGGATTAACATCATATTTTCGTCGATTTATACCTGATTATGCCATAATAGCAAAGCCATTGTCGGACCTTTTGAAGAAAAATGTGAAATTTGAAATGGGACAGAATGAAACTATAGCATTTGAACAATTACGAAATTCATTAGTGACGGCGCCCGTGCTCAAATTATTTAATCCAAAGGTAGTGACTGAAATCCACACCGATGCAAGCATGTATGGTTATGGAGCTGTACTACTACAACGAGATGATGAAGACCTACAGCTACATCCAATAGAGTACATGAGTAGAAAAACAACGTCAGCGGAGCAAAAATATCATTCTTACGAGCTAGAGGTATTGGCTGTTATTGAGGCTTTGAGGAAGTGGAGGATTTATGTACTGGGATTGAAAGTGAAGATAGTGATCGACTGTAATGCATTTGCATTAACAATGAGGAAACAGGACGTTCCACCGAGGGTCTCAAGATGGACCTTATTCTTACAAGACTTTGAGTACGAAATAGAGCATAGGTCAGGATCGAAAATGAGGCATTTAAGATATCGTGTTAAAGAGGCTCAACTTCAGGACGAATGGATAAGAGCAATCAGCAAAGTTTTGGAGCATAACTCATATGACGACTATTACGTAAAATTTGACCTATTATATAAGAACCCTGATAGAGAACTAATAGTTATACCGAGTAGCATGGAACAAGAGATTACACAAACTCCGCACCGTCAAGGTCATTTTTCATCTCGTAAAACCCAAGACTTGGAGAAATCTTTTTATATACCTGAATTGAGGACAAAAGTAGAGAGGATAGTGAAGAGTTGTGTTGAATGTATAGTATTGGAGGCTAAGAGAGGTTATAAGGAAGGATTTTTGAACCCCATAGATAAGAATGATAGACCTTTAGTAACATACCATCTAGATCACGTAGGACCAATGGAAGCAACGCATAAGAATTTTAATAGTAGTCGTTGCTTTTTTTAAGTTTGTGTGGTTGTATCCAACAAAAAGCACAGGGACTGAAGTGGTAATAGAACGACTCAGAAGACAAGCTGCAGTGTTCGGAAACCCGGAGAGAATTATTACAGACAGAGGTTCGGCGTTTACATCAAACAAGTTTCAAGAGTTTTGTGAATCCGAAAATATTCAGCATGCAACTGGAGTGCCAAGAGGGAACGGCCAAGTTGAAAGGATACATAGGATAATTATTCCTATGTTGACCAAGCTCTGTGTAGAGAAACCAGACCATTGGTACAAATATGTTGACCATGTACAGAGGACTATTAATACCACCGCACAACGAAGTACTGGTATTGAACCGTTTAAGATACTGACTGGACTGAACATGAGGAATAACGACAATCCTGATATAAAACTTTTATTAGATGAAATTTTCATGAGAGTTAAACGAGGAACGTGATGCATTGAGGAAGGAAGCTAGAGAAAATATACTTCGCATTCAGGAAGAGAGAGTTTTAATAAAGGCAGAGTTCCAGAGACAGTTTATAAGGTAGGAGAATTGGTCGCAATCAAGCGCTCCCAATTTGGTGTTGGTATGAAGTTAAAGCCAAAGTTTTTAGGTCCCTATAAGGTCGTGAGGAAACTTAAATATGGTCGTTATGAGGTAGAGAAAGTTGGAGAATGTGAAGGGTTTAGGAGATGTAACACAGTGGCCGAGTACATGAAGCCATGGAGCACATCATTCGGGTCGAATGATTCGTCAGGAGGGCCGAATGTGGGATCGCACTTGAAAAGCACATCATTCAGGTCGAATGATTCGTCAGGAGGGCCGAATGTGGCATCACACCCGAAAGGATTAAGGCAATCCCGTAGGGTTAAAGAGAAAACTGAACTAAAATAAACATAGTAAGCAGACTGAAAAAACATAAACATGATAAAACTTAAATACTCGATCGACTTTGAAAAAATAGTTTTTCAATATAAAAAAAGACATATAAAAAAGTTATGATTATATATTTGGCAGCCGAGCTAAGCAATTCAATTCTGTGTTTAAAATAATATTTCTTAAATCGTTTTAAAACAATATTTGTTTTGTTATTTTAATTGTAAATTTAAATCAATAAATGGATTTAAATCATTAAATTTAAATCTAAATATTACAAAAATCAATGAATTTAAATCTAAATATTACAATTATATTTTTTTATAATATTATAATATATTATACATGTATTTATGTATGTATTATTATTTTTTAATACATTTACCTTATTTATTGATTTTTAAAAATTAAAAAATTAAATTATATTCTTTTTGATTTTTATTTTTTTATTTTTATAATTAATTGTTTGGTACTAAAATTTTTCTTTTGCAATTGCTTTGATTTCAAACACAAAATAAACAAAAATTAATGCTATTTTAAATAAGGAAAATTTATATTAACACGTTGACTGCCCACTACGAGATAATTCATAGTTGGCTCCCTAGAAGGGAACGCAATCTACGAGTTATCTCGTACTCATTAAACCACTTTTTCTCCTAAAAACATAATTTTTGCTTTTTGATAATACCTACGATCTAAAAATAGAGTTTTTTAAGTAATATAATGTAAAAAAATCAAATTGCCATTTTCGGCCAGTTTTCTGAAAATTGCCGCGGCAGTCAGCATGTTAACTTCACTATGCGAAACAAAAAATAGAAGAAAATGTCAAATAAAATGTGAAATCAAATACAACTCTGTGTATATACGAATAAAGAACAAAGCAAGTTTGCGAGTATATGAAATTGTGAAATCAGCTCCGCTCGTTTTTCCCCTCTCCTACAATCTCAAGAGTTTTGAAATTTTTTTCAAAACTAATTTCAACGTGCAAAAGGCGTCTTACCAACACTTGATCTATTGATCTGCTTTTTTACAGAATACAAATAGAACATGTAACAGTTGATTGTGAGAGTTGCAATAGTGCGGTCAGTTGTAAATTACGATAAGAAAAACATAAATTTTGGAAAAAAATATATGCCCCTATTGCCGTTCTCAACTCAACTCAGTTTGGTCGTCTGCCAGTCAACGCAACTTTTACTCAACCAAATTATTTTTGATATTGCGGAACTCAACGTTTTTTAGTTGTAATTGTTATGGTGTTGCCGGTATGAAATTTCAATTTCATGTTGGTAACACCATGAAATTTATTTGAAAATAGAAGAAAAAAAGCACAAAAATAAGTTAAAATCAAATTTTTGTAGAAATAAAAGTAAATTAAAAGTGGACTTAAGTGTGGATTTATTTGACGAAGATGAAAATCATGACGCTATATAAATGTTCTTCGTATACGTAAAAAAATACGCGATGATTCAAATCCTCTTGAACTACCCAGTGCGAAGTAAGAAATGTCCAAAATTATTAACAAATATTTACAACAAGTGAATTTTTATAGGTTTGTTAGCTATTTTCGGCTGAACAATGAAGCATTTTGTTATGTGCTGGATGAAATTAAAGACCACTTAAAGAAAGCTGTGCATATGGCAGCTGTACAACCGATATTAAAGCTGTGCGCTGTCCTTCGATTTTTGGCTGACGGAAGCTATCAAAAGTGCAATGAAAATGACTTATATGTTGGAGTAGCTCAATCCACAATGTCACTTATTTTAAAGGAAATGTTACCAACAATCGAGGATCGCATTTATAGAAAATGGATAAAAACACAAAGATCGAAGACGAAACAAATGCTTCCAAAGTATAGTTTTTTGAAAAATGTGTTTTTCTCGGCGTATTGGGCTGTGTTGGATGTGTTTTTATTATTAGCAATTTTTTTAATACTTGCTTTGTAGTGAATCCAAACCTATGAGTAAAAATTCTAATAAAATGTCTATTTACAATATTTTAGATGCTGTATACTTACACGTTGCCATTCGAAGGGGGTTCTTGTAGGTGGACCCAAGCTATTCCATTCTATAGAAAATCCTTCTCACGCTTCCTTGCACTGATTTTTGGTTATCCCAAAATTTTTGTTTCCTTTAGAAATTTCTGGATTATTTTCCATCAACTTCATAAGTCGCTCAAATTGGGCTTTGGTTGTTATTTTAAATTTCCTGCGTATTAAATATTGATTTATTTATTTTAAGCAGAAAAAAACTTACGATTTTTCCATTTTTATCTTTTTTTCTATTATTTAAAAAAAATGTATTAAATATATAAGTGAACTCTATAACCGAAAGAGACTCAACTGCTAATAAGCAGTTGTCTACATTTAACATTTTTATCAACCAAACTCATACAAAGTGGTGAACCGCAATACCATAAAACACAACTAAAAAATCCGCTGCACAACCAAAAAGTCAACCGCATATTTAAGTTGAGAATGTCAATACCGATATCTGAAAGACGACCAAACTACTAAAAAAAGTTGTCAACCGCAATAGGGGCATATAATTTTGGCAACGATGGAGAGCGAACGGTAAAAAAACCAAAGCGAAAAAGAAAATACATTGTTACTTTATTTTTAGGTTGCTTGCTTTATAATCTTTAAATTCTGTGCAATGAAAATCAAAACATTGCTTTTGTTTGCTTTTTATTTAGTAAAATTTAATGTTCTTTATTAAGGACAGTGGCAAAATACCCTACCATTAACATTCGCTTTTTATGTTAAACAGATATATGCGCAAACCGTTAACTCTGAACCAAATATTGCAAGAGGTTGAAAATTTGAGCAGCGAAGATCAGCCAGGCGAAATTTTTATATTGCCACTAGAAAATTGCAACAATGACGGTACAGATGAAGATAGTGCTGAGGAAAATAATGTGGATTTATATAACTTACCAGGTTCACAATTGATTTCCGAAGTTGCTGTGAAAAGTGTATCCGATGAAGACTTTGATAGCGACGATGGCATATGCTTATCGGACTCTCGCAAACGAATAAAAACAACCAGCCAGGAAGTTTCAGGCTGTAAAATTGAGCTCTCTCCAATGGAAGCTTTTTCGAGCTTCTTCAACGATGAAACTATAGAGCTATTCGTGAAGTACACAAATAAGTACGCTACAGATCAGAACCATGAAGGGAATGTTCATCGTGATGAGATGCGTTGTTTCTTCGGAATTTTGCTGTTGAGTGCCTACGTTATTGTTCCCCGGCGGGAAATGTATTGGGAAAGTTCACCAGATGTTCACCATGATCTCGTTTCAAGCGCCATGACAAGAAGTTGTTTCCGTTTTATTATGCAAAACATCCATTGATGTGATAATCAAAACTTACAGCAAAACTGCTACTTGGAAGAAACTTCATTGAATTCACGGAAATTGAGGAACATCAGTGCGTGGATGAATCGATGGTACCATATTATGGAAACCATACCGAGGAAAGCCAATTAGATGAGGCTATAAAATATGGATGGCGACGAACCGACTCGGATATATAGAATGGTTCGAGCCATACCAAGGAAAGTCTACACCACTTCACTAAAGTTTCAGGCATTTTGGCTTAGGAGTAAGCATTGTCCTACAGTTTATATATATATATATATATATATATATATTTATTTATGCATATAATACATACATAAAGTTTTTGTTATGTTTTGAAATAATATGAGTTGTGTTAATAAAATCAATAAAAAATAACCAATAGTAGTTTATTTTTCCAACGTCCTTTTAAAAGAACTGCATTTTCCGGGGAAACGGTGAAAAACTCGAAGAAAAGTCAGAAACAAACTTTGATCAACGATGCATTTTCAATATAAAACAAACAAAAAATTATACTTTTTCCAAAAAAAATCGGCGCCAAGTGGGTTAAAACTTGAATTTAACACTAAAATTGTGATAAATATTCGAATATCATAATATTCGCTTATTAATTGGTTACAAAGAAAGGACGTTCATTGTGAAATTGCAATATTTGTGGTGTCAGGTTGGCAGACTTTCATAATGTACCAATACAAAGTTTGTATGCAGTTCAACTACGATATATATGTAAATTATGTAGATATGTGAAGTTACCAAACAATGCATCAACTATAAATCCGATGCCTGATTGTTTTTTGACTGCGTTAAAAATACACATTGACGACGTTTTGAAATAGTATACATTGTAAACATTTTGTATACCCGTATATGTATATGAAACACTATACATTGTTCAAACACAAAGCAACTAACATTTTGGAAGGCAGCCGTTATATATGTATATATAACCCGTTTTATATTTGATATATATTGCGGACAGGCTTACTAGTGTGATAACCGGTCATATAATTTCTGTTTGGATAAACACATCCGCCACTCGAATTGTTAAAAGTGAAGTAGCTGTGAGAAGTGCGAGGATATTGATTTTTCCCACTTGAAACATTTGAGAAAATGATTTATCACTAAATAATAACTAACAACTACGAATACGTAAGTATACGTAGTGCCTCAACCCTCGCATATAAAATAAAAATTAGTCCGATTTAAATTTAAAACTCTTAGAGATATGTATATTGACTAATCGGTAGAAAATCACCCTCGAATTTCTCTTGTATAATTCTCTCTTAAGCCCAATATAGAGTTATACTATACAGTTATAGGGAAGCCTTCGCTTCCCACTTTTAAGAAATTCAAATCGTACCCTCATTCAAAGAAGAGATTGAAAGCTATGCTGAGAAATACCACACATTATATTATATTTCATCGAAATTCCTTGGCGCTCAATATCCTATCAATCAGTGGCCACATTTATCTCAAAACAGAGACACTGCAGCTCTGATCTCAACATGATGTATAAATAGCCACAAAATCTGAACTCATTCCTGGTGTTGATCAAAAGTTAATTACTTTTATTTTATAATAAAAAAAGTCCGACTGTTCAGGTGGGTGAGCCCAAACGTGTTCCAGGGGGAAAACGTGGAAATTCGTTGCCAGTCTTGAAAACAATTACGGCTCATCTGTCATCATGTTCATCCTTATAATGCGTCGTAACAAAGTTGTCTTTAAATATAAAATATTAATTAATAATAATAATTTTTTTGCGGGAAGGAGGGAAATTGCTTTATGCATTTATGAAAGTCGTCTCCAGACATGATATGTCGTACTCTCTCACTGGGTATACCGACTAAAAACTCACCTTGTCTCCTCACTGGGAAATCATTCCACCTCAGACCCACGGTTGTATTACTTCGAGGTGAAACCCTTCTGACACGGGTGCCAGTTTCATATTTGTAAGTTTGCGTCCAGGCTCTGCTCTTGTTCTATTCTATTGGATCTAGATTAAAAAAATTTCATGCGCAGTATATGTTCCACAATTTTTTGGAACAGTCCTGTCTTTAGTGTTCACCATTTTCAGCACGACGTTCGTAGCTATAATAACGCCGATCCGAATGGTTTTCTGTCCAGCGACGTCAGCTGAAGAAAGTGTGTTCGGCATCGTTTAACGCTTCTTTCTCCTCATAGATGCAGAAGAGCAATTGGCATTTCCCCATTCGATGTAGGTATTCTCTGAAATATCCATGACCGGTCAGCATCTGGGTTATATGGCAGTCTATTTCACCGTTTGTTTCTGTTTTTCCACGCTTGTAATTCGGGAATCAGTTTATATGCCCATCTGCCTCACTGTTCATTTTCCCAGCGAGATTGTCATTTTAAGAAGACTTCATACTGTATGGTTGTTATACTCTGCGCCTGAAAAGTGCTTTGCCTAGCGTTTAAAATCGTCTGGTGCTCTATTGCTTGGAGATCTATGGGAACTATTCTAACTATTGCTAGGACAGTTTCTGTTGATACCGTGCGATACACAGATGTCAACCGTCAAGCCGCTATTCTCTGAGCAGATAGTAGTTTTTTAGTTCTGGTTCGGGTGTCCAAAGTAGAAGCCTAGATTTTAGATCCTCCATGAATAGCTTCCTCCTGTTTGGCAGATGTTCACCGACGTTTGTCACCAATTTACTTAGTTGTGTTGTTATTTTAGCTTCTTTCGCTTTTAAGTGAGTATCGCATAATCGGCGTTGAGCTTCGTCTGTGCTCCTCGCTTTGATAACTGTCGCAATGTCGTCTGCGTATCCGACGAAAATAAAGTATCCTCTGGCATTTCTATTCTTAGGATTTCATCATAAATCGTATTCCGGATATATGGTAATAATATGGATCCTTATGCAGCTCCGGAAGTGACCTGCATTCTTCTTGACCTTTGGTTCGTATATATGTCAGCACTCTAGTCTTTTATAGTTTTCATCAGATATGCTAGAATATTAAAGTTGTCTCCAAAACACGTCCGTCCACGTCAAACTGTTGAAGTCGTTTTTTATGTCGAAGGTCGCTAGGGGTAAGACAGGTCTCGAAAAATTATTCCCGGACTGGGCAGCTTAGACTGTGGGTACTACATCCTTTAGGAATCCTATTGTTGATCTTCCAGGTCTAAATCCGTATTGTCTTCTATAAAGACCTCCCGTAGATTTGATGGATTCATCAAGCATAGTCTTTATGAGATTTCCAAACAACTTACTTGCCGAATCCAACAAACACAGGGATCTAAACGATGATGGCGATCCTTGATTTCCCTTACCCTTACTGCACAAGTTTTTGTTCCTTCCAAGCGTCTGGGAATACACCATCTTTAAGACAGCGGCTATACATGCTTAACAACATCTTTGGGTGGTTCATTGCTATTTCCTTGATGACATCTGTTGGAACGCCATCGGGTCCGAGTGCCTTTTTGTTTTTGAGGCTGTAAGCAGCAGGGAATATTGGTAAGGGTCTTAATTGTTCTGCCGTCTTCTATAATTTTTTGTCTTAGAAACAGTGTGCTCACAATATTATGCATAATATCTTCGTCCATATTTTTTATCCGGGAGCCCAGGGATTTTTGTTTATGTCGGCCTTATATTTGGTTTTTCAACATCTTTTTATATTCTTTGCAAGCGCTATGCTCTATTCCTGTGTTGCATCTGCGTCTTGCTCTAATATATACATATCTTTCTTGTTTGTATGCAGTTTCGTCTGGTACTGGTTTCCATTTAAGACCTTTGTTCATTTTGGCATTGCCCTGTTATAACACCTGATTGTCGTTATGCTGTATGCAACTGTTGTTCTTGTGTCTGTTTCGCTTCCAAGTTCTCCTGCTCTTCTGCCGATTTCGGAGAGTAGTACCGCTGTATTAAGCTTATTCATGTTCCATTCTCGAATTTTTTTTATTATTTATTTATTTATTGATCAAATCCAGTACAACAGTACATATCTTATTTAATAGTACTGTTTATGGAATGACAAAATGATTGAAATAAATTATGTGCATATACAAATTTCACAAAAATGACAAAAGTTATATTAATTATATTCTAAAATTTTAATTAGCCTTGCAATAGAATTTTCCAGATGAAATTGCAGCCCTAAATTGCATTACATTGCTTTTTATTTGGATTTCTGACCATAGCTGCCAGATAAATAAAGCATCAAATCGTCAAATATTAGAAAAAAAAAATTATGGTGAAACATATAAAGTTAAGTCAATTTAAATATGTACATAAAAAAAAACATTTAACAAAAAATTTAAGAAATCCTTTTAACACTTTAATTGTAAAAATAAACTTTATAAACTAGTGTTTTATATGTTTAAAAACATATAGGTACATAGTTTAAATATATATATTAGAATTAAACGTTTAAATCAAATCAGATACAATATTAATGTCGAAACAGTTACTATTGCTAAGTTCTAAATAATCTTTTTATATAATATTGCTTCTAAAGAATTTAGTTTAATTTAAATTAACTTGGCTTAATACTCTCTCTACATTAATAATGTGATAATACTAATATTTTTCAATAAATTTAGCCAAGGCTGGAAATTAAAGGCTACCATCCCTTATTTTCAGTTCTGATTTTTTTATTCTAAAAATCGAGAAGTTTTATATCACTTTCAGGAAAAATTGTCTATCCCAGTGTTGTTTATTGACATATGTATAAGCGCAATATTGCATCACCTAAATCTATGAGTGGTTTAAATATTACGGCGTCAGAAGTTCTTGACGTTCTGAGCATGAAATTCTGGAACCGACACATTTTTTAGTGCCTTAGCTTCTTAAGACGGTATAAGAACTGCTTCACTTCATCTGATCTTCTTATTATTTACACCGCTTATGTCTGAAAGAGAATGGAATACGAATCTCATGTATAGGCCGGTGCATCAACGTCTTTTTCAGACTTCTAGAGCGCGTACAAGAGGGCGAAGTTGCTCGTTAATGACGTTAGGGTATCGAACTCTATTAATTCATTAGAGCAAAATTGCAATGTGGCTTGTGTTTCATTGTTCTATCGCTATTACAACGTATTTTGCTCGATGGAAATAATAGAACTTGTTCCCGAGAATCATGTATTCCTACGTAACACTCGTCTTTTCCCGGCGAGCACATACGAATGTGGTCTATTGACCAGGGGATCGCACACTGCATTACAAACGAAATTCGTCCTTTAGTCGGGTTATCCATATGTGTAACTCCCTACGTGCAGGGGTTGTAATTTTTTGGCTTTTAAGGGATGAAAAAGGCATAAGATATAGAAAAATCATCAAAGGTGTTCGCAAATAACTTAAAAATATAATACTTCACTCCTCGTTATTACTAACCTAAATTTGCAATAGTAACAATTGCAAAGTAAATACAAAGATAAGTACTTTTAATGTACTAAAGTAAAGAAATAAATTTTTCATTTCCAAAAATCGTCAAAATGACGATAAATCGTCAAATCTGGCAGCTATGTTTCTGACAGATGTTGATTCCACGAACGAATAGCGTTTTTGTAAAAGTGCCTTTCAGACACCAATTTCTGAAAACTTAATGCATTTATCATGTAGCCTCTGTTGGATCTGAAAAATTGTAGCCTATTAAATAGGTAATTTGGTTCCCTAAGGTAAATAATTTTGTGCAGGAAAATCAGCATGCGATACCTCAAGTAGTTTTCCTGGGGCATGTTGTAGATCTTGTAGGAAAAATGAGTAAAGCTGCTATGTCTATTGCGCCCAAAAATGTATCTGGCAATATTATTTTAAATAACGTTTAGTTAATTTTTGCTGACAGAGTACAGATCCGCAAAGTGTTCACATCCATACAAAAGGTTTTTTTTCATTAGTTTCCGTCTTTTGTACATATTCTTCGCTTTTCAGACAGAACGATATGTAATGATAATCGTTGGCCGCGTGCATTTCCAGAACTCTCCAACATTTTAACTTATGGACGAAAGTTACGGCTGGGATAGTACCCTCACATCCAGGATGCCTGAAAGTTGGAACACTGCCAACGTTTGCAGTGATCGTCCCTAATCGTGATATTATTTCTAATATTATTCTATCTCTTGAGCCGGTATTTTTTAATTCCCATTCAATTGCGCGAGAATTGAAATCACCTTCTACAATAAGATTACTGCCCTTAAACCTTGCGACGTCCGTGTTTCGTGTTTCTCCTGGAATGAATCGTTTGGGGTAAGATAACAGCTTATAAGAGTAAGGTCTACGATCTGGACCCAAGCAAAACAGTTTCCGATTCATCCTCAAACCATAGCCCAGTAGTTTGTTTTTGTATATGGTTCTCTAATGATAATTATATCTGCTTTCAGTTCTCTAGCGACATTTGTAGCTTTGCCACTGTTCATGTTGAGTTTACAGGGATACAGGCATGTGATCTGCATTCCTTCATTTTATAGGCCTTCTGACCGCATCTTATGTGTAGACCCTTATCAATTCGCCTTCTGTTGTCAGGGAGTCGAGATCCTGTATTTCTATTGCGGCCTTCGATTTCATATTCTGTACTACGGCCTCCACTTTTAGTGTGCCTATGATGGCGTCCCGTAATTCATATTTTCTCCCGCTTTTGCCCATTACTAAGAGTATAGATCCTGCCTTCGTTTTTCAGACAGATTTTACCGCCACTTCAGTCTCCTCCGGTTTGATTTTTACCTATCTCTGGGTTTTTTAAAGAAAGCGTCTTAGGTCTCCTAGCGTGTTCTCTACTTAAAACTTTCGCGTTATCTTTTTTCTGCTACGGCTTGAGGCCTAGTTTTTGTAGGTACTACGACTGCTGGGCAATCGCTAGTTCTTTTTACTGTTTTCTTTCGGGGTTAATTTCCGATAGGTCAGACGCGCTTCCGTTTTCATTTTCCTAAACACGTTTTTACACTTCTTCAATGTTTTATTTTAAGTATAAATTCTTGCCTCGATGAGTTGCAGGTCAGGAGATCTTTCTCTGCGAAGGGATCGCTGCGTTGCCCTGTGGTGATTCGGGGTTCTTTTGAATATATTCCTCGACATATTAGCCTCGTTTACAGTCCACCTTAAGATGACCAAATCTATGTCCGAGCGTTCCTGTGCGTTCTTTTGATGAAATTTGCGACTGCAGCTTCATTCATATCATTAATGTTTGTTGCTCTATCTGGCATCTCGGCCAAGCCTTCAACCGAAGCATTATTGCGGTCGCTGGATAACGACGGCCAGAGAGCGTTTGCTCTATAACCGCAGGTACGGGGTTTATAACACCCTGCACCATAACGAAATTGCTTTTACGACTAGTCATGTTGATTTTATTCCCAGGGTTTCTTCCCGTTCCATTTTTTATCTACTGCCAAGTGATTTCCATACAGCCTCTTCTAACATGGAGTCAGATGCTGGTCAAGAAGCCGTTTGGTCTTTACCAGTTGATCCGCGGGGGATATTTGATTTCTTCCCTACCACACACATCTTTGAGGCATCCCCTATCCTTTTGAAATTGAAATTATTTCATACCGATTGTGACGACATCCAATGATCCGAATTAATTTCTTAACATATGTAATACAAAATAATACATTGCTTGGAATTCCTGCAGGTACAAATTCTTGCCTTTTTGAAAAACGATGAATTTTTTATGCGTTTTATAGTTTAAACGCCTATTCGAAGATGTCCATCCGTAAGATCATTATTTAGATTACTGATACATACGTTAATGGACTTCCTATTACAGTTAATATGTTACAAATAATTTTAATACAAAATTATTTTGCCTTATAGTTGAAACATTCCACTGTCCTTTATGCTCACGACACAGCATACGAAATAAAGTTTACGCATTTAAAAATTAAAATTCTTTTTCCAATTATTTTCATAAAATAAATATGAATTACCTGAGCTTTTAAAAACACTTAAAATCATGCAAAAGATTAAATATAGTATTAAGTTACACGTATAATGTTATTTTATATATAATGTGATTTAATATTAAATAAATATTAATTTTCGTCCTTACAATTTGTCTCAATAAATCGAGTTAAATCGTTATATTTAAAAAAAATGATTAAACTTATAAATTTTAAAAATTTGCTTTTACTTGCCTCAGTAGTCATCGGTGGAGGATGTGTTTATTGTCGCTAAAAATTTTGCATTTTTATTTAGACGTCCTTAAACACTTGGCGTCATCCCTGCATTTTATTCAAGCATCATCCATTGTAACACTCGAACTGACAAGTTTCCTTCCTCTCAAAGTTTACAAAAAATATCAGTGAACGCTAAAGTCTAGGGTAAATATACGCTTTAGTTATTTAGAAATTTGCATTGAGGGGATAATAAAATTTAACACTATAGCAAATCATAATTTACAGCCCCTTAAAAATGAAATTTTTTACCAACATCTACAACGTAGTGTACCCACACCAGATGTGTTTTTAACGATAATTTCGCTTCATAAGGGTTGTAAACAAATGTCAAAAGTCTCAAGAACTCGTGTAACAAGTTATTGTTGTTTCCATTGATGATGTATGTCAAGTGTAAACATCATCATAATTGAAAAAATATTATTTTCAATAGTTTGTTACGCTGTCGACTTTATAATGAATTTACAAATAGCAGCATAAAGCGTTTCAAAATTAATGAAAAAAGGGATATGAGAAACTGAAACAAATATTATAGCATGTACAACAAGTTATACAAACGTTATTCAAACTGAAGGATTATCTAAAAAACTAATTTTCAGATGTTCAATGTGACTTTAAAAATTATATTTGAAATTCGTTGTTGAACTGCCTTATTTCATGTAAAATTAAACGGTTTCGGTCTGTTCACATTTTGTGTAAAATACATATATACAAATATGTACATACATATGGGCCTGGCTCCCACACAAATCATGGGTAAAAGTCTAACGCTGAAAACTAAATAAACAAAACAGACAAATAATCTGAGAGGGACAGCAATACTTTTTGGTAATATTTGATGTCCCTTTCACATTAAATTGATAATTTTGCAAATATATAAAATTGGATTGAAAAAATACATACATTTTTGAAAAGCAATTCTAGTCAGAAATTTTCCTTTAATGAAAATTACAGAAAAACTATTATGTTTACATTTGGTTTGAACAAGTATTTTTTTAATAATCTCCCACACAAAACAAATGTATATTACAACACTAAGTACCATTATTACAACTTGTAGTTAAACTTGGGGTTAGTTAAAGGTACCTTTAGCTAAAGGGAACTGGAAAGTTACCTTTAACTTATTTCCGTTATTACAACTTACAGATTAAATTTTTCAAAAATATGGCAGTGCCGGTGCAATGTCGATAAAACTGCTCAATTATACAAGTTTGGTACAATGGGTCAATTCGACCTCCGGGTACTGTACTTGTCTTAATTGACAAGTACACGTCCTCTAACCTACAAGTTTTTTTAACGCAGTGGCAACCGCGGGCTGCGTTTTTTGTTGTATATGCTCATTTTGTTTAAATTTGAAGTTGCCATAATGAAAATAATATATAATATGGCAAGTTCAAACATAAAATGACCTTTAAATGTTAAAGGTAGGATGATCATCCCTTTAGCTTAACGATTACTTCTGTCTTATAATAACGAAAAACAATTTATCTGCCCGTTAAAATCCTCCCTTTAGTTAACGGCAAGTTGTAATAATGGCCCTAAAATTAATATTTAAAATTCAATTTTTAGGAGCCTACACCCGTCTACATGTTTCTGCTTAATAAGAATCACCGAGTAAACAGACGCGACTCGCAATTTGACACTTTACCAATTTAATGGGAAAGGGAAAGCAAATATTACCAAAAAGTAACAGATTGTTTGCCCGTTTTGTTTAGTTATGTTTCTTTAATTTTTTTTTTTTTTTTCAAAAAAAAAAAAAACGACCAATTTTTGCGTTCAATGACCACATTGACATCATAGGGCGTATCGAGTGAGTTGTTACTGCTGCCTCTAGTGCTATTGAACGGGAGTCTACTAAGGTGGATCTTGTAGTAAATGAGAGCAAAACGAAGTATACGTTATAGATAAGTAGGGACATTCGGTGTATATGGTCTCAGATTACGGCCAATAACTATAGTTTCGATATAGTATAAAGTCTTTTTCAATAAGGGGAAGATATTAAAATTAAATGATGTGCTAGATTGTTTTGAATGCTATGTCAAGCCACAGCAGTTTTAATTCTTCCCTGCACTGTTTAAGGTGCTGGGTTAGAACAATGAGAAAAGTTTTGATTTCTTTTTGGACGTCAAGATCTTTTCTGAATTTTTATTTGAATGTTTTCAACTATTTATACTATTTTCAAATTTTTACAATGTTTCTTAATATTCTATAATTTCATTTCTATTACATTTCAATATTACATATTCTATATTCATTTGATACAATTACTGAGTTGTGATTGGTCAAGACTTCACTCAATATTATTTAATATTATTACTCATTACTTTAAAAGTGAGTCATTTGAAGTCATAAATTTCTTTCCTAAGTGCTTTGACCCATGTCAGTTGTTTTAATTTCATTTCAAAGGTTTAGAATTACAATTAAAAAAATGTAGAGCAAATGTAATTTAAATCTTTTTGTATAGTAAATGTGGTGTGTTGTTTATTATTATTATGATAAATACACTACAATAATCAAGGAATATATTTATCTAGGCTCCGCCGTTACCACCAAAAATGATGTCAGTCTGGAGATCAAGCGCAGGATCCCTCTTGCCAACAGGTGCTACTATGGTCTCAATACTAGCAGAGACCTGTCTCGTACGACAAAACTAATACTATTCAAGACAATCATCATCCCCGTGCTTCTATAAGGCGCAGAGGCATGGACACTAGTAAGCACTAATGCAGTAGCCTTGAAAGTATTCCAGAGAAAAGTCCTACGTATGATCTTCGGTCCAGTGCAAGTTGGCGATGATTTCCTCATCCGATTCAATAGTGAGCTGTATGAGCTCCTCAACGACATGGACATTGTACAGCTCGGCCATGTTGTGCGAATGGCGGAGTATGCTACAGCGGGACGGGTATTCGGCGAAGAAGACGACCTTGTTTGAGTTGGAAGAACCGGATCGAGGAAGTCCTGTCATCGACTTTAAACTGTAGGTCCTGCCACTCATGTATAAACACACACAACATGAGTGGTGTTGAGAAGCTAGGCCGTAATCCTGACTGAAGGGATGTAATGGCCAATTATGTATCTATGTATGTAATTTAAACGCAGTGGCAACGACGGGCTTCTTTTTTTTGTTGTAATTGCTCACTTTGTTTATATTTGAAGGTGCCGTATTGAAAATATGACAAGTTTAGCTTAACGCTCACTTCTACCGTATCGTCCACTTATAATAATGAGAAACAATTTATCTGTCCGTTAAAATCCTCCCTTTAGTTAACGGCAAGTTGTAATAATGGCCCTTAGAGAATTCATAAATTAACAGACAATGTTTAGTGATATGAGTGAGGACGAGGTGGCAATTTTTTACGCATGGAAATCTTTTAAAGGAGTTGCGGAATTATGAGCCTTCTGATTTTCGGAATTTTCTTCATATGGATGGGACAACTTTTGACGTTCTTCTTAACAAAGTAACTCCATACGTAGAAAAGCAAAACAGCATATTACGTGACTCTATTAGTGCAACTTCGTATATGTACACACATAACATTGAATTTTGATATCAGCTGTTGTGCCCTATTTTGATAGGAAATAATTATTGTACACAATGTTGCCAACACATTACATTAAAATCAAAATACTTGATTTTATTCAATATATTGTGCCATACACACAGGCAATTTTATTGTGCAATGTCATTTAATACACAATAATATTGCAAGTACATGGGTACCTTAAAGCAACTGGCTTAATATTTGAAAGCGTAAATGAAAAATTATTAGTTCCAGTGCGCGGCAGATTAGCTGGTGATTTACAAACTATAGGGTATTCAAGTAATTTTTAAGATATGTAAGAAAATACAAAAATTTTAAATGAGTTGCTTTGTTTTTGCCATCTAAAATTGAGACTTTTAAATTAATCTTTTTTTTTTCAAAGAAAAGAACGTTTTTTAGTAACTCAATAATGTTATAATATTAAAGCCCCAGTTATGCTACCGTAACGGAATGTAACCGCAACAGTAAGAAACAGCTGATCGTTTTTGTTATGTATAAAGCAATACGAATGGTTATAGAAATGTAATGTAACGTAACCGGAACGTAAGAATCTGTAAAAAAAAGAATTTTCTTACATTTTTACGTGACATCTGTTTAGCGGTGTTAACAACATATCAATATAAAAAATATAAATATAAGCAGAATTTACATTTTGTACGTATGTTTGGTTGTCTGTATGTGGGATTCTCTTTAAGTAAAACTTCATATATTTTAAAAACCCAAATTATTTTTATTTTATTTTATTTATTTTATTTTCAAATTTAGCACAACAAGATAGAAATCTTATAAATTAAAGTGCTAATGATTACATACAAACAATAAATTTAAGCATAATGTAATAATTAAATGTAAATACAAGTTAATTTAAAAAAATTTAAAAATATTAAAAAAATATAATAAAAACAGATTACAAATAATTTAATGCATTAATTTGATTTTATACAATATTTCAACTAGTCATTAACGAAAATATTTCAATAGTTAAATTTTAAATCTGATTGCGTTGCTAATTATTTGAATTATTTTGGGTAATTGGTTCCAAAGTCGAGTGCACTAAATAAACTAATGAAAATCTTACGCCAGACAATCATAGGATTTTTGTTCGGGCTTATCGATTGAAAAAGGACAGGATGCTGTCAGCAGTGTACACCAACCGTGGTAAACGTTTACGCAAAGACCCTCGGAAACGAAGAACCATTACGGATCGATGATTATGATGCCTTAGACCAATTTTTTCGGCAAAACGATGGAGCACATAGTATTCACTAACAAACAAATTGTTTTCGTAAGGAAATTTATATTAATTTTGAAACAACTAATTTATAATAAAATCTATTTTCTATTTAAATTAATATTCGCTTATTCATAATTAGGGACTATTTATTAGTATTTATTTTTATTATTATTCTATCATTATTTTCTATAACTTTTATAGTGCATTTCGGGCAACTATTCTACATTTGCATTGTTGAATTAATTATTCTATATAATTATGGTGACTTGTAATAATATGAGGGCTGGTTCTAGAGAAAATCTTGATATCATGTTGAAAATTCTTTCGAAAAATGACTCCGGACTTAAGATTTGCCATATTAACGCTCAAAGTTTAAATAACAAAATGGATGAATTTCGTCTTCTTTTTGAAAATTCTGGAATTGACATTATCTGCGTATCGGAGACGTTGTTTTTCGCGAATGTGGATAGTAATGTGTATAATTTGAAGGGATATCGTCTCTTTCGATCCGATAGGACAACAAATGGTGGTGGAGTTGCGGTGTACACCAGAACAGGTATTACGTGTAGAGAGAAGAGTAGGAATAATGCGGTAATATTGAGTACATTTTACTGGAAATTTTTAATAATGATGAAAAGCTACTGTTTGGTACTATATATAGGCCTAACAGACATATAAATATGGAGCTAATGTTGGAAATGCTTAGTATGTGAATCTTGGATATGATCATATTATCTTGACAGGTGATTTTAATGCTAACATTTTAGAAGATAATAATAATAAATGGTGGAAATCCGACTCATTTTACGTCCACTTCGAGTACTCTTCTAGATCTTTGTTTTATTAATAAAATCTCTGGTTTGCTAAATTTTGATCAACTATCTGCATCTATGTTTTCGCGCCATGATATGTTATTCATATCATACGATTATCGGATCAAGAAATCCCGAAAAACTCCAACGTTTGAGTACAGAGACCTCAAGAATATAGATTATAATTCCCTTGCTGTTGACCTATCATCCTTAAATTGGAGTCAAGTGTTTTTTTTATTATTTGTTCTGTTGATGAACAATTAAACTATTTTGACAATAGCTTGAAATATCTCTATGAAAAGCATATTCGTGTAAGAACGAAATTTCTTAGGACTAATAGACCATGGTTCACTTCTGATATTAAAGATCTGATTGACATTCGGAATCGTGAATATGCCAGGTGGAAACGCTTTAGGACTTCTGAACTTTACGAAACTTTTAAGGCTGCAAGGGCTGCCGTTAATGCGAAGATTAGGAGATCCAAATCAATGTTTTATGGCAATCATTTTCGAACTTGTATAGACTCACGGAAAAAGTAGAGGGGAATTCATAATTTGGGTTTAGTAAATCGTGTCAGTGATGATCCCCAGAAAATTTACGTAGACCAGGTAAACCGACAAGTTGCAAATATACCATTGCCACCTGTGGACATGAATTTTTATGATGGCATTAGACTAAATCAACGACAAACGCAGAATTCGATTTCATGCATTTTAGGCAGGAAGAAGTACTGAGTTAGATCTAATGCTGTTGGCAATGATGGTATGCATCCAAAATTTATTAGACTAACGCTCCCATATACACTTATTTATTTCACTCATTTCTTCAATACAATTATCACCACCTCTACGTACCCTTCTATATGGAAACATGCTAAGACCGCACTATGTGGCATTTACCCTGAAAAGCTGGCCAAAAAGGCAAAAATGAATTTAAAGAAATTTAAGAAACTGAGTATGCAGTTCGATAGACAACAAAATTCTGCATTATATAGTGAATTTGCACGACTTTAAGTTGAGATTTGTAGATTTGAGACGATGTCAAAATCAGGAAAGTGAAGAAAATTAAATGCGTTTTTGGTGTTTTTTTTAAATTTTAATAGGTTTATATTTTTTTGGCTAAACGAATAGAGGTTTAGTTTAGTTTAATGTTATATACCACAAGAAAATACGAACTCTCTACATTGAGGATAAAAAAAAAGTTTGCACAAATTTGCGCAATTATTTTTGGCGATTTTTTGAAAATTTTACTTTTTTTTTGAAAAATTAAAAAAATTTGACGCAGTGTAGGAAAGCCATATGCAATGAAGCCATATGGCCTTATTTCTCAATAGAATGAGAAATAAAACTATATGGATTCGGTAGAAGCGATACCAATAGAGATGTCCTGAATAGGTTACTTTTAAGCAGTGACCCTTTTATAAGCTGCAGTACACAAAAATCGCGAAGGAATAGAAAAGCATTTTCATCAGATACTATTAAATTACTCCTTCCTGACATTGATGATGAAAATGATAACGATTTTAGGGATTGTAGTTAGTTTCACTTTTTCAGTATTTTTAAGTTAAGTATTAAATAATGTAAAATAAATATTAAGAATAAATATTAATTGTCATAGAACTTTAAAAACTTAATTACATATGTATATCGACTATTATAACAATATGAGAGCAATGTTTGATTTTCTTAATGGACCGTATGTGATACCTAGGGGCACTTATGATCCGATCATAATAAAATCAGGTAAAATGATTCACATTCCTATTAAACATGTTCATGTTGAATTTCATCGATGTAATAAAATTTTTAAGTCAATTATAATCTTAAGGGGCCCTATTTTGGTAATTATGGACCGACCATAACAAAATTTGGTAATATGATTTAGATTTACAAAATACACATTCATACCGATACTGATGTTTTTAAGCCATTTATAAGCGCAAGCGTGAATTTCTAAAGGGGACTTTATATCAAATGTGATCCGATTTTCACCAAACTTTACACCATGATTTCTTGGTACACAGAACTGATCCATGCTAAATTGTCATGATTGTTGCATAAGTACCATTGTTATGTGTAAATAAGTGTAATTTGTATGGGGCTAGGCGAAATCACTGACCGATTTGAACCAAAATCAGGTGGGTTCATCCTTGGGCCTAATTATTACTAACACTATCAAAAAATTCAAGCCATTAACTCATAAAACACTTCTATTAATTTTGGCCACGTTTTCAGGGTAAATGCCACAGTGTGACGCTCAGGGAAGGCAGTTTTATATTTTCGTTGAATCAATACCAGTTATTTAGCCGATCTACCGAAGCTTATTGTTGTATTGTATATTGTAAAAATATCAAACTCTTAAACTTCAAAAGATTTTCAAAACTCATATTACAAATTTGGTATGAGAACACAGATATGGAATCACGTATTCTCCGATTGAAGATATATCTTGCAATATTATTATAAGCGGCTTTCAATTTCCTCAAATCATTTGCATTGCAATTTACATAAATTTCGCATCCATATACAAGGACTGATAGCAAATAAGTTTTAGCAAGCAGCATTCGTATCTTAAAAGGTGTTGAACATTTTACAGCCCAAAGATTTCTCAATTATTCAATTCATCAATATTAAAATACGCATTGATTTTGTGGGATTGTCTTTGATGCCTGGCCTGGGGCTCGAATCCAGGCTTTTGCGTCTAATAAGCCAACACACTACCTACTAGACTACGGCGACTTCAAACACAATTAATTGGAATTAATGTTAAGTATGTTTAAAAACCAATAAATAATAAAATAAAAACTCAAACCCAAAAACATGTCTTCTATATCCATATCTGAATTTTTGTCTTTTAGTTTTTGCAATTTTTATTTCTTTATTTGTTTATTTATTTTATTGTTTTCTTTACCTAAAAACGTATGATACGTTTTTACGTTCTCTATAATTGCTCTTACATTTTTACGTAACTGGCTCAGTAATATGGCTAACTCGATAAACACTGTGCAGGAAGTAGAGAGAATAGTCAGAGACGCAGGGCTTTATTACGCACTAACAAGAACCGCCAACAGTGCTCTTTGTACTTGGACCCACACAAAGTTTATAACGCAAACTATTGTTGAATATGGATAAGCAAGGTCGATTTAAGTCGCCGTGGTGTAGTAGGTAGTGTGTTGGCTTACTATTCGTAAAGCCCGGGTTCGTATCCCAGGTCAGACATCAAAAATGAAATATGAAAAAAAAATATATTTCTTCGGCGACTTCGTCTCAGCAGATTTCTGGCAAAAACTCTGAGAGTAAAATAAACTGCCATGAAAAAGTTTCTCAAAATTCTGTCGTTCGGAGTCGACATTAAACTGTAGGTCCCGCCACTCACGTATAAAATTAACGCACACAACATGAGTGGTGTGAGAAGCTAGGCCGTAATCCTGACTGAAGGGTTGTAATGGCCAATTATGTATGTATGTATGTAAGGTCGATTGAAGCAGGTGAAGGGAAAGCGCATGTTTGAATTTGGTCATACCGCTCGAGATTGCTGGCGCAAAAAGCCGTGTTTGAAGAATAATTGCCAAATTGCCGGAAATATACAAATTGGTTTATGAGGGCACGACTCCTCACAACCTCTGATTATACCACGTTCTACCAATGCACTACGAAATAATGTTATCACATGTTCTAAGGAAGATGACAGAAAATTGCAATTCATAGTTTTGCAACTGCAAGGTTTGCCTTGTACATTATATGGGAAAAACGTCCAAATGATTATACGCTTTTTTACAATACTCGATAGTGAGAGAGTGCATAAAATTGGCATTAGCGGAAGAAATTCTCGTCTGGTCAATCAGCTAGTGAGCCGACTCTATCTTTTAACATAAAGTCTGACACAGGGAGATGTTGATAAATTATATGGAGACTCCACTACAATTATTAATCGATGTGGATTATGCGTATCCAGGTTTAACTATAATTTTCAATTTATTAAAAATACAGTAGGACCATTTCCTTGTGGCACTGAATTAGGCTGGGTGTTTTTCAGACCTTATCCTCTAATCATATCTATCACTCAGACAACATTCCTGCCCTTTTCTGAATGTCGAAGCTCTACCAGGTGATAACCGAGAGTGTGGGTGCATATGCTGCCTCCTTGCTAGAATGTGAGGAGGACTTTAGAGCTAGATTTCCAGATAATTAATTCATCACACTTAAAAGACTAGACGGAAATGAGAGAAAGATGAAACCTGACCCAGTTTTTGCTAGTGCTTACAAAGGAAACATTTAGAGTAACATTGACATAATGCTTGTATGAATATGTAATTGTTTTTGATGCCGCCGCCAGTGTAGAAAACATTTCCTTGAATTCTCAACTGCTGAAACAAACAAAACAAAATTGCCGTCTACGCTTTACAACTGTCGAAAGGGCCAAGTAGTCGTCAGCGCCGATATACGAGAACTGTTTCAGAAGATTTTAGTGCAATCAGATAATAGACTCTCAAAGATTTTTGTGGCGGGTTGGGGATACAAAAAAATCACCGAAAGAATACCAGATGTTGGTAATGACATTTGGTGCCGCATGTACCCGCTTGTAATGGCACGGAAAATGTGCTGGGAATGTTTTGGGAACCATCGAGTGATAATTTTATGTTCAATTAGAGATTTTTTGGTGTTGATCAATCCGTCATTTATGGGCAGTATTGTACAGCTAATAGGGAAGTTTTGAGTGTTACAATGTTCATCTTTGATCCTCGTCGTTTTCTCCTTAATTTCACTGGAGGCCGAAAAGTATTATTGTAGGTAGTTGGAGCACTAATTGTCTCTGGGATGAACCCATACCGAAAGCTCTTTACAACAGCTGGTAGAGTTGGGGACAGTCAGTTTTTGAGTTTCCCGCTTTTATTCCGTCTTTGGCAGACCACTTTCATACAACTTCAAATTTTTGTAGACGCCAGCGAAAAAGCGTCGCCCCTGTTGCATATTGGAGAAGGATTATAATATGTTTAGTACCAGCTTTATAACTTTGACAACTAAATGTGCCCCTTTGAAAAGAGTGGCAATTCCACAGCTGGAACTTCACACTCAGCGTTACCATTTGCCAAGTTTTCCCTTTTTTTCAAAGTTTTTTGAGATGCGAAAAAGTTTTCTAGTTTTTTCGATAAATTCAAAATTTCAATAAATTCAACAATAACACGAAATATTTACATTTTTAAATAAAATATTGTGTATTTTATTAGTCCCAGAGTTATGTATAAACATACATATGTACGCCACTCTAACATTATAATGCTATATCAATTGTAATTCATTAACATAATTTATTCTTCTTTTAACATTTTTCTTTAATTTTCATTTTTATCAAATATTTTCTTAAATATCATTTATTATGTAATACTCTTTATTTTTAATATTATCAACTATTTTCCTAATTACTAATTATCTCTTTTTACTCTTTACTTATAAATTATCAAATATTCCCTTATTGTTAATCCTGTTAATCCCGTTAAATCATACGATTTTTGTAAAGTATAAATAAGCTTTCGTTTTTAAAGATAAGTTAATTAAGAAAAAATCGTTGAAGTGACAACATTAAATAAATATTGATTCTAAATAAAGATCATTCTTTTACTGGCGCAGTCGGGTTTACGAACTACATTTAAAATTGTTAAATTAATTTGAAGTGAAAAAAAAGCAGAAAAATTATTAAACACTTGTTTCTAATAAAACTAAAAAGTGAAAAGGTATTGCAAAAACATAAGAAAATAAAGAAAATAAAAAAAAATTATTAAACACTTGTTTCTAATAAAACTAAAAAGTGAAAAGGTATTGCAAAAACATAAGAAAATAAAGAAATATTTTTGTATATAAAATCACAATACTGACATTTTTTTCCAATAAAAAGTGTGATAAAATATAGTTAAACAATATAAACCAAATATAACTTAAATAAAAAAAAAAAAAACTTTGAATAAAAATATATACAATATATAAAATACAATGATAATTAACATAATCGTTATTATTTAAAATAAATAATTATCATTAACTACAAAGAAAATAATTTCTAAAAGAACTGACCTTGAAAATGTATGGTCTTTATAACAAAATAATAAACTAAAAATAAATATAACAACAACTTCATTACGAACTTAATGTAAATTTATTGTGCAGCATAAAACGAAAAAAAAAAAAACGTGAAGCGCACAACACAAATTACAACAATAAAAATCAATAAGTTAGATCAACTACAGAGAGAACTTTTAGAAAACAACAACTACAACAAATATTAAAACTACAACAACTATTAAAATCAACTACAAATATTAAAACTTTTAAAATCAACAACAACATCACAAACCGGTTTTGCCAGAGAGTTAGCAAGAGGCTTGTGGAGACAGAGGCGAGAATTAACCGAAGATGTCTACAGCAACAATGATTCCCTTCCAGCTATTAGCCGATGTCCCTAAGTTTGGGGGGAAACCAGAGGAATTGGAGATGTTTATTAAAAATGTTGAAGCAATCCGTCAACATGTTGATTCAACATTTAAAGAAATATTTGACTTGAGAATACGCAACAAAATCGTGGATGAGGCTAATGTGTCGCTGATTAACAATAACAATCCAACGAATTGGGAAGCGGTTAAGGTAATATTAACTATTAATTTTAGTATTTCTGATAGTGTAGAAAGTATTATTAATAAAATAAAAACTTCGGAAATAAGAACCTCGATTAATCAATTTTATGATTATATAGAATCACTTAAGACAAAATTAAATTTGAAAACAAGTCTTGATAGAGATAATGAACAATGGTACAGTTGTACAAATAATGAAAAAATGGTTTTGAAAATTTTTATTGGGAAATTGCCCAATGAACCCAAACTTGTGTTAAAATCAAGAAATCCATCTTCTATGCTAAATGCAAAAGAAATTTTGGTTGAAACAGAATATTTTTACGTGAACAAATTTCAAAGTTCACAATTCTTACAAGCATCTTCTTCTAATATGAATAATATTAGTAATTTTAATGTTAATCGAAAGAAACATTTTTCTCAAAAAAATTCAGGAAATATTAATAGTAATTTACAATACCAAAATAATAATAATAATTTTGAAAATCCAAATTTTTTAACTCGAAATTTTTATCGAAGCGGAAATTCTTATAATACAAATAGTGGAAATTTTGGAAATGAAAGCTATGACAATAGTAGAACTTTTAGAGGAAATTATAGTAATATTAGTAGAAATAACGCAAATCAAAATGTAAATGGTAGCGGACAGACAAAAAGTAGTAGAAACGAATATCCTATGGACGTAGATTGTGTTGAAGTGTCAAATTTTCAGCTTCAGGCCGAAGAAATTTACCCTGTATAGTGTTGAAAACAAAATCTATTCCAGTAAAATTTTTGATAGACACAGGTTCTGGTACTACAATTGTTAGAAAAGGTTTATTTCATTCTTCTTTTCAATCTGAGTTAGAACATCCTATTATTTTAAATACTATTTGTTCGAAAACAGTAACTACAACTAAAGTTACTATTCCTTTCTTTAAAGAATTTAATTTACCTAACTCCAAACTTGAACTGTTAGAGACCGAAGTATTTAATGAATTTGATGGAATTATAGGCTGTAATATTTTGAAACCATTGGGTGCAAAAATTGATTTGAATGAAAATATGTTAATAACCAATAATGCAAAAATTCCAATAATATTTGAAAAATCTTCGAAACCGTACAATGAGAAGGATATCTCGTACTTTGAAAACATAATCATAGATATAAACTTCAATGAACCGAGAATTAGTTATCTGAATGATAAATTGAAAGCGGAGAATTTGAATGACGAGGAATTAATAGAGTTGACAAAGCTAATTAAGGAATTCAAAACAGTTTTTTATATAGAGGGTGAGCATTTATCATCTGTTGGTAAATATAAGCATATGATACCTACGATTAATAATATTCCCGTGTACAGTAGAACATATCGTTTTCCACAAGTCCACAGCTCTGAAGTTGAAAAACAAATTAGTGAGATGTTAAAATCGGGGATAATAACTAAGTCCTGTAGTCCATATAATGCTCCCATTTGGATAGTTCCTAAGAAATTAGATAATTCTGGCGAACAAAAGTGGAGAGTTGTGGTAGATTACAGAAAACTAAATGAGGTGACTATTGAGGATAAATTTCCTATTCCCAATATGGAGGATTTATTCACAAAATTAGGAAGTTCTCAATATTTTAGCACACTCGACTTAGCAAAGGGGTTCCATCAAATCCCAATTTCACCCGAAGACAGGCATAAAACGGCATTCTCCACGCCAACGGGACATTATGAGTTTAACCGTATGCCCTTCGGTTTGAAAAATGCGCCTGCATCTTTTCAAAGGATGATGAATGAGGTGCTACATGATTTTATAAACAACATTTGTGTTGTTTACTTAGATGATATTTTGGTGTTTTCTACATCACTTCAGGAACATATAGTTTCCTTGAAGAAAATTTTTCAAAGACTGTCAGAGTATAATCTCAAAGTACAGGTAGATAAGTGTAATTTTTTCAAACGTGAATCTGAATATTTAGGACATATTATTACTCCGGATGGTATAAGGCCAAATCCGGATAAAATCAAAATTATTCAAAAAATTCCGATTCCGAAAACAATTAAAGAAATCAGATCATTTTTAGGTTTAACTGGTTTCTACAGAAAGTTTATAAAAGATTATAGCCGAATAGCTCTCCCTATTATTTCAAATTTGAAAAAAGGTTCAATAATTGACGCTAATGACCAGAATTACATTGATTGCTTTAGTAAATTAAAGACAATTTTATGTACAAATCCTGTTCTGGCATATCCCAAATTTGACAAATTATTCGTTTTAACAACCGATGCTAGTAATGGAGCATTAGGAGCAGTGCTTTCCCAAAATGGACATCCAGTTTCTTATGCGTCAAGGACATTAAGCAAGCACGAACTTAATTATAGTGCCATTGAAAAGGAGCTCTTAGCAATTGTTTGGTCAGTTAAATATTTTAGGCCATATTTGTTTGGCAGAAAATTTAAAATTCAAACAGATCATCGTCCCCTAACATGGCTAAATTCATTGAAAGAGCCTAATATAAAATTACAAAGGTGGAAGATTCAACTGAATGAGTACGACTTTGACATAGAATATATTAAGGGCAAAACTAATGTAGTAGCAGATTATCTTAGTCGTCTAGAAGTGAACGTTCTACAGGAGGAGCAAAATCCTAGCTCGGATTTAGCAACAATTCATAGTGGACAGGATAATTTAAATAACCATATTTTTATTTCAGAGTCACCTATAAATATATATAAAAATCAAATTATAATTATGTTGGGAAATAGTTTCAGATATGAAAAGGAAAACGTATTTAAAAATATAAGACACAAAATTACATTAAAGTATTATTTTGAAGAAAAGTTATTGGAATTTTTGAAAAAAATATTGCCAATAAAGGGTACTGTAGGAATTTTTTGTAGTAATTTGGAAATATATAAAAATTTACAACAAACGTTGATCCATTTTTTTTCTAATGTACCAGGAATGAAGTTTGTTAAGTGTACAAATTTTATAAAAGATGTTTTAGAGAAAGAAAAACTATTGAATATACTGGAAAAATTTCATAATGATAAGAATCACAGAGGTATTGAGGAAACCTATTTAGAATTGAGAAAAATAGTATATTACCCGAATTTGAAAAAGGAAATACACAAATTCATTAATAATTGTGTCGTGTGTAATATGTGCAAATTCGACAGATTACCTATTCGAAACAAGTTTTGTGTGACTGAAACACCCTTAAAATCAAATGAAATTGTACATATGGATATATGGTTTTTAAATAGGAATACGACATTTTTATCATGTATCGATAAACTGACAAAACATGTATCTATACATTATTTGACTGATAAAAATTCTGTAAGTATTGTTGAAAAAATTCGAGAAAGATTTGCCATTTTAGGAAAACCGGTAAAAATTATAGCAGATAATGAATTTAATACTGCTCTTATAAGAGATTTTTTGAGGTCAGAGAATATAAATTATCACTTTACTTCTCCAAATACACACACAGGAAATTCAGACATTGAACGATTCCATCTTACACTTAATGAACATATTAGGTTGTTTAAATTGCAACAAAAGGATCAGGATCTCGACGATAGGTCTTTGGTATATAAATCAGTAGAAATTTATAATGATTCAATTCATAGCACAATTGGTGTTAAACCTAATGATCTATTGCACAACAAAATTGACTCATCAATTTGGAAAAATTTACATGATACTGTTCATGGAAAAAAACTAAAAAGAATTGCGAGGGCTAATGAAGATGGCCAAGATTGTCATGAATTTGGAGAACGAGAATTTGTTAAAAATTTAGGATTTAATAATTTAAAACAGAAACCAAAATATATCATAAAACAAGTAAAAGAAAAGAAAGATACACATTTTTTGGACGAAAAAGATTGTAAACGTGATAGACAAATAATAAAAAGAAATTTTAAATATCAAAATCAAATACCCGATGAAAAATTTGAAAGAAAATTAACCGGCAGAAATTATACAAATAAAAAAAAATAAGATTCATAAAATTTCCATTCCATTCCATTGTTCATTATAGCTCTAGTAAAACTTGTTACACAAATAAATATACATATATAAAAATTTATGTAAAACAAAGAGAAAGAAAATTTTAAATTGTATACATATATTTATATCACTATATATTAAAAATATTGTAATACAAAAATAAAATAAAAAAAATGAAATATTTAAAAACTTTGTAAAAAAAATTAATTGGCTTTAAGGAATATAAATTTTTGTAAAATTTATGTTATATAAATAGATAAAAAAAAAAAATATTACTAATTATTTTTTGAAATATGTACATATAATACATTCCAGGAGTAATGTATTGTCGAAGGGTGGGGGAGTTATGTATAAACATACATATGTACGCCACTCTAACATTATAATGCTATATCAATTGTAATTCATTAACATAATTTATTCTTCTTTTAACATTTTTCTTTAATTTTCATTTTTATCAAATATTTTCTTAAATATCATTTATTATGTAATACTCTTTATTTTTAATATTATCAACTATTTTCCTAATTACTAATTATCTCTTTTTACTCTTTACTTATAAATTATCAAATATTCCCTTATTGTTAATCCTGTTAATCCCGTTAAATCATACGATTTTTGTAAAGTATAAATAAGCTTTCGTTTTTAAAGATAAGTTAATTAAGAAAAAATCGTTGAAGTGACAACATTAAATAAATATTGATTCTAAATAAAGATCATTCTTTTACTCCAGGCAAAAGTAGCAAAGAAGCACCAATAGAAGCACCGGTCTATGTTGTTTCCTTTAAAAATGTTGATACTTTTGTAGAAAACAAGCTTTTTGTAAAAAAAAAGTTTTTTCCCAGAAATAAAAAGTTAAAAAAAATTTCTGGCAACGCTGTTCACACTACTGTTCTTGGTACACGTTTGAAACAGAACATTCTAGATCAAAAAGGTATTATTCCAGACAAATGTTTATTATGTATCGATTGCACAAAAATCTTGAGTTGGATGCCAAACAGCCTGCACGTTGCACTGCAGAAATTCTTACTTTAACTAAAGTCGAAAATTGGAGATGGGTGCAAACGAAATATAATTTAGCCGATGAATCAACCAAGATATCAAAGGAGTTAAGCCGGGTCCATACCATTCGTTTCATGCGACCTTGCGTTACATGCGTATACCGAAAAAGTAGAAGCAGTGTAGTTGTTTGTGACAAGTTATAGAAGAAAATGCATAGAATGCATGGACGCATAGAACGCATCAAGTAGATTTACTTTCTACTTTTCTATGCGAAGTAGTACTAGAGATGACAAATTATATTCTATTGTGAATGGTTTCGATAAATATGTTTAGATAAATATAAATAGTACATTATTATTTTCGCATTCTTTTATTTGCATTATAAAAATATTAATAAAAACATATTTCATAATAATAATAATTTCATAATAATAATAATTTTCCATTTTTCCTAAAATTGCTACCCACTACAGCTGTTCAAAACAAAAAACCAGTCGCATATAACGCATTGTGTGTAACTTGCAATAAAAACCGCATAGAATGCATGAATCGCATGAAACGGATGGTATGGACTTTCGGCTTTAGATTTTTCTGTTACCTCTCGATGGTTCAATAAAGTCTTGTGAAAATTAATAAAGATACCAACGTGGCTCTTAAAGATTAGATAAAAAAGTATGTAAAATTGTTGATAAGTGACTGCGCTTATTCTCAATATTCTTATATATCATAAAAATAAATTTCATTTTTTTTTATTTTTTTTTATTATTTTTATTATTAAATTTATTATTTTTATTATTAAATTAAAAATGAAATAGAAATTCATCCTGTAAAAAAATAAGGATACCCCATTTTGTTTTAAAAATATGTATAAAAATATAAGAATTTAAAAGTACACACCCTTTAGTCAAGATTACGACTACTTTCTCACACCACCCATGTTATGCGTGTTAATTTTATCCATAAGTGGCAGGACCTACAGTTTAAAGTTGGCTGCGAACGACAGATTTTTGAAAAATTATTCTATTTATTTACTCTCGGAGTTTTTGCCAGAAGACAGCAATTGGAAGAAATATAATTTCATATTTCGTTATATTTGAGATGTCTGAGCCAGAGGTTAAACCACAAGCTCTAGTGCAATAAATCAGCACACTACTTACTAGACTACGGCGACTTCAATAGTCGCCAAACTTTACCTCGTTAAGAGTGGATTAATGCAAATCAATGTTTTCATATTGTAAGCAAACCAATAAAAACCATTGTATAATCCGCAGTTCTCTTTTAAGACGGTAACGCATGGCTTCGGTAATGTGGTTGTTTGGAAATCATTTTCCCACTATAGTATTAGGTCACACAATCTTGTAGAAGGCATTCAGAAAGTAGCGGATTATGCTGTTATCCTTTAATCGGGTTTGTAGGCGTAAATTCTGATCAATCCAGTCCAGATTTAAGGCTTTGAAGACACTGTACAGTCTTTTCAGATTTCTTAACATAACATTTTTCGTTTTAAAAACCTGGACTAACTGTTGGAGACTTTGTTAAACCAAAATTAAATTATGAATTCTCAAATATCCCCATGCCTAATTAAAATATTACTTACTACAACTTCGCGGATCCAAATGTTGCTTCTGATTTGAATGACAATGGCTTTCGAACGTCACCCTTGGGGACGAAGTATTATATCTTCCTTTTACTCGTCTAGGGAGCATAAGGCCGCGAGTATTAAATCAGATTCAATTGGCTACGATGAAATATATCCGAAATTCCTAAAAGTTAACTTGGGCTTCATTATTATATTTATATATTGTATTCATTCAATACTTTTCTAACGACATCAGAATTTCCTTCAATGTGGAAGCATGTGAAAATTATTCACATACCTAAACCTGATGGAAATTATAGTAGAGGAGTTACGGTCAAAAATGGACCAAAACATGGTGTCATTTCTGGTACTTTTAGATCACTCAAAAACATTCGATACAGTTTATCATGATATCCTTTGTCAGAAGTTGTAAAATACTTTGAATTTTTCATCATCAGTTGTAAAACTATAACGTTCATATCTGCATAAGAGAAGTCGCAGTACATCATGGTAATGAAAGGTTGATTAACTGCTCTGTACGAAGAGGTGTACCACATGTCTCAATTCTTGGCCTTCTGCTATATATAATGTACTCAAATGACCTACCGACTCGTATTGACCACTGCGCAATACAAATGTACGCCCATGGCTGTTTTAAAATTGACATCAATAATTGCATCTTAAAACTAAACCAGGATCTTGACAATATTTTTAAATGGGCTACGACAAATGATATTTGTTTGAATGCGAGTAAATCGAAAGCTATTATAATTGGGAAAATTAAATTTTTGGCATCCCAGCTAATATCATTAGTCGTTGGATACTCACCCATAGAACTGGTGCAATATGCCAAAAACTTGGGTATTGTTTTTAACAGCCAACTCATATGGACTAACCATGTGAATGTAAATTGTGGGAAAACATAAGCCCCTAATATATGTACGTATGCTCTTGACGAAAACGTACCTAATTCCTACCCTTTTGTGTGGATGTGAGCTTTTTTCGGGTCTGGACTCTGTCAGCAAAAATAAACTAAACGTTATTTACAACATGTATATTGTCCCGATACATTTTTAGATGCAATAGACATAGTAGAATTTCGCATTTTTCTTACAAGATCTACAACATGTCATTGGAAAACTATTTGAGGTATCGCATGCTGGTTTTCCTGCACAAAATTATCTACTTTAGGGAAACAAGTTACCTATTTCATAGACTGCAGCTCTCCGAAACCAGCAGGATAAATGCCATAGGGTATCGGAAATTGGTGTCTGAAAGGTACTTTTACATAAACGCTATTTGTTCGTGGAATCAACTTCCATCATAAATACAATTAAAAAGCAATGCAATGCAATTTATGGTTGCAATTTCAACATACTTTTCATTTGGATAAAAGTCTTTTGCAAGATTAATTCAAAATTTTAGAATATGTATAATTAATATAACTTTTGTAATTTTTGTTAAATTTTTATATGCACATTATTAATTTAATAATTTTGTCATTCGATAAACATTATTAAATAATATAACACGCTTGTTGTACTGGTTTTGATCAATAAAAAAAATAAATCATTGGAATAGGGATAGTAGCTGTATAATATATATATATATATATATATATATATATATGTTCCTCTTACTCCTCTAGGGAGCATAGGGCCGCAACAGCTGTGTAATAAAAACAGAATATTATTAAAAATGCTTTCGTTGCAAATAATTTCTGAAGACCAAACTTACTAATCATGTTGTCTATGAAACTACCGAATATTTTTATTCAATTTTGGTACCTAAAATTACATCCTTTAAGTGGTATAAACATCATTTACAGGAAAACGTAACAAGAAAGCAGGATTCACCGTATGTTGATCGTCCGGAATTCAACCTTCTGAAACTTTTGCAACAGCAAATAAATAGACTCTTAATGTAAATTGAAAATTTACATTCAGCATGACCAGATGTAGAAACAGAAAATTAAATCACCGTTCATCAACACCAGTAGTATGTTTACGTATGTTCTCGACCAGTTTCTTCATACAAATTTGGGAGCATGCCTACGCTACAGTCGGTAGTGGTAGGTTAGTTGATAGGTTTGTAACATGTAGATTGAACGGACAGAATGAGTGTGTGTGTGTGTGCGTGGTTAGCCATTCTTTGATTGAATGTGAGTAGGTTCGCCTCGAATCTGAGTTCATGATTCCGATGATCCGCGAGTGCGTGATGTAGGGTACCGTAAACTAATGTTGTGGACTTGTGCAGTGTTATGCTTTTGTGTATTTTATTTTTTATGCTGTAAACAATAACATCGCGCATCATTATGATTTCTTATTCTTAAGCATAAGATCAATAAGAAAATTTGTTAATGTAAACAAAATTTAAAACGCTGAATTCATATTACAGTTTTTAATTTTAAGTATAAACAATGTTGCACGTGTTGTTGTTGTTGTGTTTTTCCTTTTCTTGTGGACACATTTGCAGATGGTCAAATGTGGGATAACAGCACATTGATGTTGTAAACAAAACAGTGCGAGTCCTTATGATTTTTGGCATTCTTAACCCTTTCATGCCCGATGTTGCCTATAGGAAACATTGTACATTTTTGTTCATAAATTCCGTAATTTTTAATTTTTTTAAAAGATTTTTTTTGCATACAAGCTTGGTTAAAAACATGTGAAACCAGAATACGTACGACTCTGAATTTAATATCACTTCATATTTAGGTCAATGACTAACAAACACATGTCCTTAAAAAAATTTTAGCTCTGGCTCAAAAAATTCGGGCATGAAAGGGTTAAGGATAAGATCAATAAGAATATTTATTAATGTAAACAAATTTTAAAACGCTTGACTCATATTACAGTTTTTAATGTAAACAAATACAGAATTTTGGATGTGGTTATGTTTAATTAATTTTTTTTTGTATGATATAATGCGATATAGTTCCGTTATGTGTGGTCCTTTTCTTGTTGACAAATGTGGGATAACGACATATTGTTGCTGTAAACAATAACAGCGCTTTATTATAAATAATAGCAGCGCGACTCCTTATCATTTCTTACTATTATGCATAAGATCAATAAGATTTTTTTAATGTAAACAAATTTTAAAACGCTAACTCAAGAATTATGCGGCTGTGTGCACGTTTACATCGTATACCTAAATAAAAACATGATTGTGCATGTTCATTTTATTTGCGTCAATATGAGTATATATGAGTTGTTTTAAGATGAGAATGACTTCTCATGTTAGAAACTGATAGCAAGTTATATTTTCAAGTGCAAAATTTAAAAAGAAAAAATGTCTGGATTTATTTGTGAAGTTTGTAAAAAAGTATTCACTGTGAACAGGAATTTAAGAAGACATCATAGATTGTATCATGATGGACCATCCACGTCATTTAAATGTACACCTTGCAATAAGTATTTCTCAAACCAACTGAATTATCAACAACACATCTTACAACATTCAAAGATTGGAGATGGAGGAGAAACTTTTAAGACTGTTAATTGTACGGACTGCAATCAACATATTCCAAAGACGAGTTGGCATCAACATATTAGAACAAATGCTCACAAACTTAATTGTGCTAACAAAATCCGAAATGATGATAATGGTATTGATATTGATGACGATGAAGTAAAATGCGTTAGATCAGTGTTTAATAATCGCATCATTACATATTTAATTGCAAATAATAAGGAAACGAATTTAATACCTGAGAACTTTTTATTGGGAATTAAATTCAAAGTGGCTAAGCTGTTAAGTAGTATGATTCGAAAACATGATAATATAAAATTCAATCTGGAGATATTTTGCAAATACATGTTGGTTAAAGAAGAGGAGGATTTATGTTATGTCCGATTAATATCCATTCTAATAGAACCACATCATATAAAATTAATAACATTAGTGATGATATTATCACGTTAGAAAATGGTATTGCTTTAAATTTTGAATATTTGACTTTTCCGCTACCAACGAATAGAATTAAAGATTTTGAACTGAAAAATCCCGATATTAGCGTGAACGTGTTTGAGTTAAATGATAACAATGATATAGTCGGACCCTACTATTCCAGTATAAATGAAAAGGCTAAGCACGTTAATTTGTTATTACTAGAAGATGGTAAGAGATTCCACTACGTATGGATTAAAAATTTTCAAGGTAAATCAATAATAACTTTATGTTAAAAAATGATATTAATATAAAATTGTTTCACTTTCCATTTAATTACAGATTAATTAAAAGTCGATTAACAAATCACTGTAGACAAGTTTACATATGTAACACTTGTTTAATACATTTTCATAGTGAAACGGCGCTGATCAAACACAAAGATGAGTGTAACAAAATTGTAACCAGACTACCCTCTATAGATAATAATATCGTAAGTTTTAAAAATTTCAAAAAGCAAATGGATGTACCTTTTGTATTCTACGCTGATTTTGAGTGTATTTTAGAGACTATTAATATTCAAAATTCAGCTAATGTTAAGTCAATACAAAAACATATTCCAATTGCTTATAGTTATTACATCAAATGTTCATTTAACAGTAGTTAAGATAAATTTAACATATACAGTGGTGATGATGCACCAAAACATTTCTTCGTAATTTTAGATAAAGATTGTACAGATTTATATGTGAATTACTTAAGTATCGTGAAACCAATGAATACCTTAACACCTTCTCAACAGATTAGACAGAAAGAGGATACAATTTGTCACATTTGCAAAAAAAAATTTATCTCATGTAGATCGAGTAGCCGATCATTGTCACTTAACAGGTGAATATAGAGGACCGGCACATAACAAATGTAATTTAGAGTATCAAAAAGCAAAATTTATTCCTATATTCTTTCATAATCTTTCATCATATGATTGTCATTTGTTCGTAAGGGAACTCTCTTCTATTGAAGGTGATATAAATGTAATTCCGTTAAACAAAGAACTATATGTATCTATATCGAAAAAGATTAATGTAGATGAAAAAAATACTATAGAACTACGTTTTCTAGATTCTTGTCGGTTTATGCCATCAAGTTTGGAAAAACTAGCAGGATATTTGTCATATAATGATCTGTTAACAGTAAAATCAATCTATCAAGCTCCCAATGAATTTAGTTTAATGAAACGTAAAGGTGTCTTTCCATATGACTATCTAGATTCAGTCAACCGTCTTGAAGAAACAGGACTACCACCCCGATGATTATGAACACGCTGAAAAAGTTTGGAATACATTCAAATGTAAGAAACTTTTAGATTATCTTCTATTATATATAAAAGTTCATGTCCTATTGCTTTGTGATGTATTTGAAAATTTTCGTAAGCTTTGTAAAAACATTTACAATTTAGACCCCTGTCAATATTATACTACACCAAGCTTATCCTGGGATGCAATGGTGAAAACAACTGAAATTGAGTTGGAATTATTGACAGATATCAACATATACAATTTCGTTGTGCGGGGTATTAGGGGAGGTATTGTTCAATGCAGTAAGCGACATGTGACAGCTAGTAATAAATACGTTAGTGACTATGATTCAACAAAAGAATCAAATTATCTAATGTATTTAGACGTAAATAATTTATATGGTTATGCAATGTCTCAATATCTCCCCTATATAAATTTTAAATGGCTTGACAACTGTAACGACTTCAATATAACTACTGTAGAAGAAGATTCAGAATTTGGTTATATTTTAGAAGTGGATTTGGAATATCCAACTGTATTGCACGATCACCATAGTGATTTTCCATTCTGTGCTGAAAATAAGAAAATTGAGAATATGAAACTTATAAAAATTAATAACAGACTTAAATGACAAAAAGAATTATATAATACATTACCGCAATCTTCAGCAATGTATTCAACATGGTTTAATTTTGAAAAAAATTCATAGAATTCTGCAATTTAATCAATCGAATTGGTTAAAAAATATATTGATGTAAATAACCATCATAGAACATTGGCTAAAAACACATTTGAACAAAACTTTTTCAAATTACTCAATAATGCTGTCTATGGTAAGACTATGGAAAATGTCGATAAGAGAAAAGACATCAAAATAGTAATGAAATGGGAAAATAGAAGAAAACGATTAAGAGCCAGATCACTAATTGCGAAACCAAATTTTCATAGTTGTATAGAAATTACTGAAGAAATGGTTGCCGTTGAAATGAGTAGAGTGAAAACGGAATATAATAAACCCATTTGTATTGGTTTTTCAGTTCCAGAATTATCAAAATGGAAAATGTAAATGTAATGTATTTTCATTACGTTTATTGAAGACAAAATATCTTGATAATATTAATCTCTGTTATATGGATACCGATTCATTTATATATGATGTGAAAACAAAATGATATGTATGATGATATTAGAAATGATATTCCAACACATTTCGATACATCTGCTTATTCAAATGAAAATGTTTATAATTTCCCATTGATGAATAAAAAAATATTGGGAATGATGAAAGATGAATGTAATGGAAAAGTTATTAGGGAATTCATTGGTTTACGAGCTAAAATGTATTCCGTCAAAATAGATAGAGTAAACAAAAAATTAAAGGTGTTAGAAATAGTGTAACATCTAGACTAAGTATTAATGATTTTAGAAAATGTCTACTAGAGAAAAAGCTGTATCATGATTCTATATATGTGTTTAGATCTAAGATTCATCAAGTATATACACAATATATAAGTAAATTAACTTTAAGTTATTTAGACGATAAGAGATTTATATGTGAAAATAATGTTGACACTTACGCCTGGGGACATTATAAAATAAAAAACCTCAGACTTAACAGTTTATAAGAAATTAAGTGTAAAAAATAAGAAAGAATGTAAACCTATCTATCTATCTACATAATAAATATAAGAAAAAATTAAAACCTACCTATTTATCTACATAATAAAAATAGGAAATAAAAAAATCGTTTATCAGTTGTTTCATTTCAAATTTTGGTTCAGTTTAATATTTTTTAACATTTCCTTTAGAACAGCTCTTGTCTTTACAAGATCTTCTAACATTTTAGTATGGTAATTTTTAGACATTGTGATTATTTTTTCATATTAATTTTGATCTGCTTTGTATCTGTTCCCGATCTGCTTTATATCTGGACACGATCTGCTTTATGTCTGGTCACGATCTGCTTTGTATCTGCTCACGATCTGATTTATACCTGATCATGATCTGCTTGATGTCTTATGTCTATATCTTTTGAATTTGGGTACGCTGTACCGTGCTTTCTAAAAGCTGCATTCCAATAAATTTATTCCTTTGTCTGCTCTTGCTAATTGTTTTTGAAGTTTTGTATCAGGTCCACAAAACTGATAACCAGGTAGATGGAATTCAACAGGTAATTTGTTTATTAAGTTGTTTACAAAACCTCTTCCAATCTTACACTAATTAGGTTTATTTTTTTGGTTTTAACTGTAGTTTATGACCATTTTTTCGTTACTTTCATATCTCTTCGTATGAAACACTGAAACAGTGGCTATACCAGCTATATCAGCTATACCAGCTATACTAGCTATACCAGCTATATCAGCTATACCAGCTAGGCTAGCTGTACTAGCTACACCAACTAGAGTAGCTATACCAGCTATATTAGCTATACTAGCTATACCAGCTAGACTAGCTATACCAGCTGTATCAGGTGTACCAGCTATTAGCCATACTAGCTATACCAGTTATATCAGCTATAGCAGATGTACCAACTACATATATCAGCTATACCAGCAAAACCAGCTATACCAGCTATATCAGCTATACCAGCTATACCAGCTATATTAGCTATACTAGCTATACCAGCTAGACTAGCTATACCAGCTGTATCAGGTGTACCAGCTATTAGCCATACTAGCTATACCAGCTATATCAGCTATACCAGATATACCAACTATATCAGCTATACCAGCAAAACAAGCTATACCAGATATACCAGCTATATCAGCTATACTAGCTATACCAGCTATACTAGCTATACCAGCTATATTAGCTATACCTGCTGTACCAGTTATACCAGCCTGGTATATACCTGTTACATACCAGGTATATACCTTGCATGTATCTGGTATATACCTGGTATAGCTGGTATGTACCTGGCATAGCCGGTATATACCTGGTATAGCTGGTACAGCTGATACAGCTGGTATAGCTGGTATAGCCGATATAGCTGATATATCTGGTATAGCTAATATAGCTGCTATAGCTGATATAGCTGGTATAGCTAGAATAGCTGATATAGCTGGTATAGCTGGTATAGCCGATATATCTGGTATAGCTAGTATAGCTAATATAGCTGGTATAGCTGATATAGCTGGTATAGTTGGTAAAGCTAGTATAGCTGATATAGCTGGTATAGCTAGTATAGCTGGTATAGTTAGTATAGCTGATATAGCTGGTATAGCTGATATAGCTGGTATAGCTGGTATAGCCGATATAGCTAATATATCTGTTATAGCTGGTATAGCTAGTATAGCTGGTATAACCAGCTCGCCACTGTTTCAGTGTTTCATACGAAGAGGTATGAAAGTAACGAAAAAAATGGTTATAAACTCCAGTCAAAACCAAAAAAAAACCTAATTAGTGTAAGATTGGAAGAGGTTTTGTAAACAACTTAATAAACAAATTACTTGTTGAATTACATCTACCTGGTTATCAGTTTTGTGGACTTGATACAAAACTTCAAAAACGATTAGCAAGAGGAGACAAAAGAATAAATTTATTGGATGCAGCTTGTAGAAAGCAAGATACAGCGTACAAAAATTCAAAAGATATAGTCATAAGACAGCAAGCATATTGTGATCAGGTATAAATCAGATCCTGAGCAGATACAAAGCAGATCGTGACCAGATACAAAGCAGATCGTGTCCAGATATAAAGCAGATAGGGAACAGATACAAAGCAGATCAAAATTAATATAAAAATATTATCACAATGTTTAAAAATTACCATACTAAAATGTTGGAAGATCTTGTAAACACAAAAGCTGTTCTAAAGGTAATGTTAAAAAATATTAAACTGAACCAAAATTTGAAATGAAACAACAGATAAACGATTTTTTTTATTTTCTATTTTTATTATGTATAGAAACAAATGTGTATGTAGGTAAATAGTTAGGTTTACATTTTTTTTCTTATTTTTTACACTTACTTTTTTATAAACTACTTAATCTATATATTTACATTTAAAAACATTTCATCATCATCAGCTTGCATAAATTCTCCATATTTTAAATTTTATGATAATGATGATGTGGATAGAAAATTTATTTTATAATGTCCCCAGGCATAAGTGTCAACATTATTTTCACATATAAGTCTCTTATCGTCTAAATAACTTAAAGTTAATTTACTTATATATTGTGTATATACTTGATGAATCTTAGATCTAAACACATATATAGAATCATGATACAGCTTTTTCTCTAGTAGACATTTTCTAAAATCATTAATACTTAGTCTAGATGTTACACTATTTCTAACACCTTTAATTTTTTTAATTTTTTGTTTACTCTATCTATTTTGACGGAATAAATTTTAGCTCGTAAACCAATGAATTCCCTAATAACTTTTCCATTACATTCATCTTTCATCATTCCCAATATTTTTTTATTCATCAAGGGGAAATTATAAACATTTTCATTTGAATAAGCAGATGTATCGAAATGTGTTGGAATATCATTTCTAATATCATCATACATATCATTTTGTTTTCACATCATATATAAATTAATCGGTATCCATATAACAGAGATTAATATTATCAAGATATTTTGTCTTCATATAATCGTAATGAAAATACATTACATTTACATTTTCCATTTTGATAATTCTGGAACTGAAAAACCAATATAAATGGGTTTATTATATTCCGTTTTCACTCTACTCATTTCAACGGCAACCATTTCTTCAGTAATTTCTATACAACTATGAAAATTTGGTTTCGCAATTAGTGATCTGGCTCTTAATCGTTTTCTTCTATTTTCCCATTTCATTACTATTTTGATGTCTTTTCTCTTATCGACATTTTCCATAGTCTTACCATAGACAGCATTATTGAGTAATTTGAAAAAGTTTTGTTCAAATGTGTTTTTAGCCAATGTTCTATGATGGTTATTTACATCAATATATTTTTTAACCAATTCGATTGATTAAATTGCAGAATTCTATGAATTTTTTTCAAAATTAAACCATGTTGAATACATTGCTGAAGATTGCGGTAATGTATTATATAATTCTTTTTGTCATTTAAGTCTGTTATTAATTTTTATAAGTTTCATATTCTCAATTTTCTTATTTTCAGCACAGAATGGAAAATCACTATGGTGATCGTGCAATACAGTTGGATATTCCAAATCCACTTCTAAAATATAACCAAATTCTGAATCTTCTAATACAGTAGTTATATTGAAGTCGTTACAGTTGTCAAGCCATTTAAAATTTATATAGGGGAGATATTGAGACATTGCATAACCATATAAATTATTTACGTCTAAATACATTAGATAATTTGATTTTTTTGTTGAATCATAGTCACTAACGTATTTATTACTAGCTGTCACATGTCGCTTACTGCATTGAACAATACCTCCCCTAATACCCCGCACAACGAAATTGTATATGTTGATATCTGTCAATAATTCCAACTCAATTTCAGTTGTTTTCAACATTGCATCCCAGGATAAGCTTGGTGTAGTATAATATTGACAGGGGTCTAACTTGTAAATGTTTTTACAAAGCTTACGAAAATTTTCAAATACATCACAAAGCAATAGGACATGAACTTTTATATATAATAGAAGATAATCTAAAAGTTTCTTACATTTGAATGTATTCCAAACTTTTTCAGCGTGTTCATAATCATCGGGGTGGTAGTCCCGTTTCTTCAAGACGGTTGACTGAATCTAGATAGTCATATGGAAAGACACCTTTACGTTTCATTAAACTAAATTCATTGGGAGTGATGAACTATGGACTGTATGGGCGATGTTTATCCGGGAACTGTGTTGGTAATGATGTTGCGGTAATGGAGATCACCTCTTCAGAACTCGAACCGTCACTCTGATTTTGTCGCAAATGACTCACGAACAATTTCCCCCTTATTCACACACGAACAAATCTTTACGCATAGTGTCTCCTTTTTGTTATGTTGTTGGCTTGAATTTTATCTCTTCCTTTATTGCACGTAAGAAAAACCAATTGCACTTTTATCTTGTCTTCCGTCCAAATGTATACCGTTTTGTTTCTTATAAAACAAAATTATAGCTCCACTTTCTGGATTCTTTTTAAATTTTATTATTAAAAAAATCTTTTATTTTATTTTTTCACAAATTCACTTTTATTACAATTTTTTTGGTATCTATATTTTGTCTAATTTTTTATTTCAAATAGATTTTTTTTATAATATTTTTCGAATTATCACACAACATTATCATTGAACTTCTTAAGCAAAGTATTGAATTAAAATTATTGCACAAAACTTAAAACTTTAACAAATTGGACAAATTATGTTGCATCCCTTTGGATGTTACAAAGAAGAATGAGAAAAAATTAACAAAACAAAATTTTAATTCCAAAAAACAACACTTATATTAAAATACCAAAAAGCTTTATTTTACACTGCAGCGCCCTCTGTTGCCAATTTGCCATCGTTTAAACAATCCTGTTTATGTCAGCAGGAATGGGAACTATTGATCGTCAGACATAAACAGGGAGCTTGATAGATTGATTTTACTGTTAACAGATCATTATATGACAAATATCCTGCTAGTTTTTCCAAACTTGATGGCATAAACCGACAAGAATCTAGAAAACGTAGTTCTATAGTATTTTTTTCATCTACATTAATCTTTTTCGATATAGATACATATAGTTCTTTGTTTAACGGATTTACATTTATATCACCTTCAATAGAAGAGAGTTCTCTTACGAACAAATGACAATCATATGATGAAAGATTATGAAAGAATATAGGAATAAATTTTGCTTTTTGATACTCTAAATTACATTTGTTATGTGCCGGTCCTCTATATTCACCTGTTAAGTGACAATGATCGGCTACTCGATCTACATGAGATAAAATTTTTTTTTGCAAATGTGACAAATTGTATCCTCTTTCTGTCTAATCTGTTGAGAAGGTGTTAAGGTATTCATTGGTTTCACGATACTTAAGTAATTCACATATAAATCTGTACAATCTTTAACTAAAATTACGAAGAAATGTTTTGGTGCATCATCACCACTGTATATGTTAAATTTATCTAAACTACTGTTAAATGAACATTTGATGTAATAACTATAAGCAAATGGAATATGTTTTTGTATTGACTTAACATTAGCTGAATTTTGAATATTAATAGTCTCTAAAATACACTCAAAATCAGCGTAGAATACAAAAGGTACATCCATTTGCTTTTTGAAATTTTTAAAACTTACGATATTATTATCTATAGAGGGTAGTCTGGTTACAATTTTGTTACACTCATCTTTGTGTTTGATCAGCGCCGTTTCACTATGAAAATGTATTAAACAAGTGTTACATATGTAAACTTGTCTACAGTGATTTGTTAATCGACTTTTAATTAATCTGTAATTAAATGGAAAGTGAAACAATTTTATATTAATATCATTTTTTAACATAAAGTTATTATTGATTTACCTTGAAATATTTTTAATCCATACGTAGTGGAATCTCTCACCATCTTCTAGTAATAACAAATTAACGTGCTTAGCCTTTTCATTTATACTGGAATAGTAGGGTCCGACTATATCATTGTTATCATTTAACCCAAACACGTTCACGCTAATATCGGGATTTTTCAGTTCAAAATCTTTAATTCTATTCGTTGGTAGCGGAAAAGTCAAATATTCAAAATTTAAAGCAATACCATTTTCTAACGTGATAATATCATCACTAATGTTATTAATTTTATATGATGTGGTTCTATTAGAATGGATATTAATCGGACACAATGCTGATGTAATAGCCCACTTGAAACAATATTGCTCATAGTTTTGAACATTGATGCATGCATGTTTTTTTTTGTATTATGGTTGGTAGAGGGATATACTGCGAACCTTTTATACACTGATATTTATTTATATTAATTTCTATCCGTAATATTTGTATTAATGGCCATCCGCTATCACGTTCCTGGAATTCACTCATTTTTTTAACAATAACATCGTATTGTGTTTTGTAAATATTGAGGAGATCGTCTGTAATTGATGATGAGAGATTAATTATAACCATTTTAGTTTGATGTGATTTTACTTCGATGTAACATAAATCCTCCTCTTCTTTAACCAACATGTATTTGCAAAATATCTCCAGATTGAATTTTATATTATCATGTTTTCGAATCATACTACTTAACAGCTTAGCCACTTTGAATTTAATTCCCAATAAAAAGTTCTCAGGTATTAAATTCGTTTCCTTATTATTTGCAATTAAATATGTAATGATGCGATTATTAAACACTGATCTAACGCATTTTACTTCATCGTCATCAATATCAATACCATTATCATCATTTCGGATTTTGTTAGCACAATTAAGTTTGTGAGCATTTGTTCTAATATGTTGATGCCAACTCGTCTTTGGAATATGCACTGGACTGCAATCAGTCCGTACAATTAACAGTCTTAAAAGTTTCTCCTCCATCTCCAATCTTTGAATGTTGTAAGATGTGTTGTTGATAATTCAGTTGGTTTGAGAAACACTTATTGCAAGGTGTACATTTAAATGACGTGGATGGTCCATCATGATACAATCTATGATGTCTTCTTAAATTCCTGTTCACAGTGAATACTTTTTTACAAACTTCACAAATAAATCCAGACATTTTTTCTTTTTAAATTTTAAAACACAACTCGCTATCAACTTCACTACACAACTTCTAGCACAAGAATGACTTCCAAATCCTTAAAACAAGTCTATTTATACTCTGGGATGTAGATGAGGACACGTCCTGTATGTCCAATCATTCGTTTGAAAAGTAATACAAAAAAATGAACATGCACGATCATGTTTCTATTCATAAGAAATCATAATGACGCGCGATGTTATTGTTTATAACAAAGCACTATTATTGTTGTAGCAAAAATGTATTTTCCCACATTATACGATCATAAAATGGGTTCACAAGAAAAAAGCACACACATAACGGAAATATATCGCATTAAATCATAAAAAAAAATTAATTAAACAACCACATCCAAAATTCTTTATTTGTTTACATTAAGAAATATTCTTGTTGATCTTATGCACGTACATATACTCATATATACTCATATTAACACAAATAAAATGAACATGCACAATCATGTTTCTATTTAGGTATACGATGTAAACGTGCACACATCTGCATAATTCTTGAGTCAGCGTTTTAAAATTTGTTTACATTAAAAAAATAATATTCTTATTGATCTTATGCATAATAGTAAGAAATGATAAGGAGTCACGCTGTTATTATTTATAACAACGCGCTGCTATTGTTTATGTGTCGTTATCCCACATTTGTCCACAAGAGAAAAAAACACACACACATAACGGAAATATATCACACTAACAAAAAAATTAATTAAGCGAAACTACATCCAAAATTTTTTATTTGTTTACATTAAGAAATATTCTTATTGATCTTGTGCGCGTGCACACACTTATTCTGTCCGTCCAATCATTCGTTTGAAAAGCAACACAAATAAAAGCAACAAGAAGAAGCAGGCATGCACCAAATTTTGTATGAAATAAGTGCCCTAGAACATACATAAACATACTACTTACATGTATCAAAAACTTGAAAATAAAACAAAGTTTAAAGCTAACGAAAAACTCTCCATTATTTGAAAATATTCAATTACTTATTGATAATAAGCAATTGGATAAAATTTATGGTTTTAATCAAGTTGAAAACGGAAGTTGGAAATATGGCAAGGAAAAATTAATATTTAATGGAGATAATACTATGCAGATTGGAAACATGAAATTGAAAATGACACCTGGATTATTTGAACTAGTATTTCATACAAAACCTCTGCATTATACTAAAATTGATTTAAAGAAATATAAAGTAATTTTAATTCATACCAATGCACATAGACGTCGTTATGAACCTAATGAGCAAGTGAAAGGAATACGAGCCTTCAAATATAGACGAATAATTAAACATTTATTCAAAATAACAACAAAAATTTCAACAAAAGGCAGTGGATTATTGCTAAAATCACTAGATGATCGGAAATCAAACTATATATATTGCGATGATCCTAATGAACTAGTTGACAGACTACGTTTACTTCTCTCATCGGAAGGTGCTGGTCACAACAATCATCAAAACGAAATAATCTCTATTATCGAAGAACTTAAAGAATCTAATAGATAATCTAATTTATTAGAAGAGTGAAAGAGATGTCTTATATTAATAAATTTGGAGAAAGTTTTAATAAATATAATTATAAAAACAAAAATATTGTAATCAAAAAATATATAACACAAATATATGATGATCTAGTTGATCAAATAAACAATTTAAAAAGTGAGATTGAAAATGTTTATCTAAAGCATGACAATGAAATGAAAGTATTCGAAGATAATGTTAATACTTCAATTATACACAATCAAGAAATAATGAGTAACGATGTTAAAAATAAAATTAGCGAACAATCTGTAAAAATTGAGAAAATAAAAGACTATATGGAGAAACTTGAAAAAGCTCTTGATAACTATGTTGAGAAGGCAATAATAGTTTCTAAGCAGGAAAACTATAATGGAAATATTGAATATAGAAATAAAATTACAGAGAAATTCAATAAAATTGAAGGTGAAATGAAAGTGTTTAATGAAGCTTTCAAAAAAATTGAAATTGAAGTTTTAAAGAGAATTAATATCTATAATCAAAGGTTAAATCATATTGAAGAATATCTATTCAAATCATTCACTCAAAGGAAAAACTAAAAATCGAATAAAATGTACTTACACACACACACACACACATACACATATAAATAATATAATATTATCCGTGTGGTAGCGGATTAGAATACTACCATAGTGGTTCCCTGCTTGTCGTAAAAGGCGACTAAATGGGAGGGCAAAGGTAGAGGGTGCGGATGAAAAGTCTGGCATATACCCAATGACACTGATGCTTTAAAGCGAAACAATGCCGCTCAAAGTATTGAACTACCGTGGTATCACGATAGCACCGTGGGAATCACAGACCAGCATGCGTGCAAGCACGCTCCCAACGGATGCGGACGATCGGAGCCTAGTTGTATAGGCATCAGAATTGATTCCAGTAAGATTCTGATTATGGTATACTGGACTACACTACTATTTGGATTTGATGACATGGGCTGGCGGATGGGGTATTCTGTTACCAATATGTGCTGGAGTGAAATCTGGTACAGACGGCTTTAAGGCTAATACACCATCTGTCTCCGTCCCGTTAAAACCTGGCAAGCCTTGGAGAACGATCTTGGACTCGTCCCGTTCAGTTGGGGTGTAGGGGCAGTTAAGAATTTCTTCTGTTTAGCTCCCGGTCTGGCTCTGAACACAAGCTCTCATGAGGACTTGTGTCAACCCTCGCATGGCCTCCCTGCATTGCAAAGATAACCATGGGACCACAATAAGGGTAACTACACAACGAATCCAAGATAACGGCTCCAAGTTGGGACCCAATAAAATGGAATTCAACACAAACAATTCATATAACTTCACAGGCTCTACTTCTCCAGCCGGCACCGAGGGTGCAAAGGAGACCCAGCAGGACAGCCCTTTCCTGAATCATTTCCGGAGGGCTTCGAGGTTACTCCACTCACCACCGCTGAAGCAGAACGGCGAGAGATCTCGCTCGTCACCACCGGAGCTACAGAGGAGCAAAGCTCCTGAAAAGGAGGTGGATGATTTCACCAAGCTAGGAGACAGAATCTCGGAACTCGTGGAGATGATGGGCGGAGGAAGCAGGTCCATCCACCAAGCGATGCGCGATTTAGTAGCTTCTATATCGTCACTATACCAGCAAGCCGCTAAGGATAAAGTTGCGGAACAGGAGGTAAAGGTCAGAACCAATGACAGAAGCACACAGACTATCATGCAACAAGGGACACCTTGTGCTTCCAAAAGGCAGAGGGATGAATTGGAAAAACCAAGGAGAACACCTCCAAAAAAGACCAGGACAATCCGTCCTCGCGGACTAGTCAAGCCTGCCGCTGAGGTTAGGAATAGTGACTCCACTGGGAGACCAGCAACAGCTACGAACCAGACTGTGGTAGTGCCCGCAGCAACAGAGGAAGACACTCAGGAGCACAATGAATGGATCGCGAAAACTAGGAAGCGCAGAAATCCTCCAAGGCCAGACGCAGTGATAATAAAGCCAACCGAGAAACTATCGTTTGCGGACATTCCAAGGAAGGTAAGGAATGCCCCGGAGCTTAAATCAGTTGGCGAGGATGTCCAGCTTGTGAAGAAGACACAAAGGGGCGAAATCCTTCTGGAGTTTAGAAGATCGGCGGAGGTGGCTACGGAGATGCACTGTTCTAAGCTAAGGAGCTTATTGGCCGAAGATATAGAGGTCAGAACAATAACTGAGGAGGCTACGTTCGAACTAAGATACCTGGATGAAGTAACAACCGAGGAGGAAATAATCACCACATGGAGGGATCAAATCGGGGAAATACAACCGTCGGCTCTCAATACGATCAGGAACGTTCCAGGAGGTACTAGGACAGCGGTAATCGCAATCCCTATGAAGCTGACAGGCAGGGCAGAGGAAGTTGGTAAACTGCGTGTAGGGTGGACAGTTTGCCGCTTACTGAGAAAGGTAACCCCAAGGAGATGTTACAAGTGCTTGCAGTTCGGGCATGTAGCAGGAAAGTGTAGCAGTAATAGTGACTGGTCCAAACACTGCTTCAAATGCGGAGGGCAAGGTCACCTTTCCAAGGCTTGTGACCGTGACCCTCACTGCCTTCTTTGTAGAGGAGATCCGGAAACGGACGCGAAGCATATCACGGGAGGACATAAGTGCGCACACTATCTAGCGGCACGACGGAAGTTGACATACGCAGGTAAATGAGAGTCCTGCAGTTGAACTTGAACCATTGCGAAGCGGCGCAGGAGCTACTTAAACAGGCGGTGCGGGAGCAGAGGATAGACTTGGCAGTACTGAGCGAGCACTACAGAGCACCTGAAAACCAACGTTGGATTGCCAGCAAATGCAACAGGGCTTCGATATGGTCCTGTGGTAAATTCCCAATGGGAAATGTCGACGACAGGTGGGAAAGCTTTGTGAAATGCACCGTTAATGGGGTACATTTCTTCAGCTGTTATCTTCCCCCTAGCCTATCAATGGAAGACTATAGACGCAGAATAGATGACATCGTTAAAGAAGCAAGGAACAGCTTGGGCTATTGAATGGGGCTCGGCATTCACTAACCCAAGAGGAGAATGCCTACTCGACGCATTGTATGTTGTTTTACTTAATAGTGGTGATAGGGATACATTCTCGAGAAATGGACGCTGCTCTAAAATTGACCTGACATTCGTCAGCGACTCACTGGCGACCTCATCTACCTGGTTGGTGTCTGACATCTACACACATAGCGATCATCAGACTATCATTTTTTAGATCCGGGAACGCTCTACGGGACACAACGTTCCTGCCGCACCGCCGAACCCTCTTTGGAAGGACTCCACCTTTGACAGGGAAACCTTTGTCCTCGCATTGGAGGACATTCAGTTATTCGGGAACGCGAATGACAAGGCGACGGAAGTTATGCGCTCCATAACGGAGGCTTGCAACGCTTCTATAGCAAGGAGGCGTCATCTGTCTGGGAAGAAACACGTCTACTGGTGGAACGCGGATATAGCGGATCTGAGGCGTAAATGCAACCGCGCACGGCGGCTATTCCAAAGGGCCAGAGACCGGGATGAATTTGCAGAACTGCGGGAAAGGTATAGAAGGTGTAGGAACAGCCTTAATGGGGCCATTGCGCTCAGCAAGAGAAGATGCTACAGGGAAATGTGCGCCGATGTGGACGAGAATCCCTGGGGAACTGGATATAAGGTGGTGATGAGAAAGCTGAACTGCTTCCGACCACCAGCAACGTCATGTGCAGCTAAGATGCAATCAATCGTCGCGGACCTTTTTCCGCGCAAAGCCGAAATTACATACTGCGTGCGGGATATGCGGTCACCGGAGGAAATCCCAGAAGTCAGCAGGCAGGAATTGGAATCAGTCTGTGGGGAAATTAAACTTAACAAAGCACCGGGGATCGACGGGATCCCAAACATTGCACTTAAGGCGGCCATTTAAAGTAATACTGAGCTGTTTAGACAAGTTTTTAATGCTTGTATTCAGGAGAGGACGTTCCCTAGGATATGGAAGAGACAGAGACTGGTTCTAATTCCGAAGGGTAACAACGCGCAGGATGTATCGGGATACCGCCCGCTCTGTATGATCGACACAGCTGGAAAACTTTTGGAGAGGATAATTTGTAGGAGACTGGAAGCATTCCTGGGGGCAGAAGGCTTGTCGGATCGCCAATTTGGTTTCCGAAAAGCCCGTTCCACAATAGATGCAATAGAGATGGCTATGACGATAGCAAAGAATGCTATCAGTGGTGAGCGCTGGCTGGAGGGCGATAAGGAGTACTGCGCTATCATCACCCTGGACGTCAAGAACGCATTCAACTCTGCGGATTTGGATGCCACTTTAACAGCTCTAGATGGAAAGGATGTACCGAACTACTTGATGGAACTTATTAAGGACTACTTTAAGGATAGAGTGCTCTTATATGACACAGATGTTGGCAGGAAAACATATGCGGTATCGGCGGGGATCCCGCAAGGTTCCGTGCTGGGCCCAATACTATGGAATGTCATGTATGATGGTGTACTGGGGCTTAGATTCCCTAGAGGTACACAGATCATTGGTTTTGCGGACGATATTGCCCTGGTGATAAGGGGAAAACATTTAGATGAATTAGTGAGAATGTGTAACACTGCGATTGGTATGGTCAGGAACTGGATCACGGGAATAGGTCTCAAACTTGCTGATCACAAGACGGATGTACTACTTGTAAGCAGTAGGAAGAAGATGGAATTTATTACAATAACAGTAGGTGACCAGCGCATAACATCAAAGCAGGCGATTAAATATCTGGAAGTAATGATTGATAACAGGCTCACGTTTAGGGAACACCTGACGTACATCGATGGAAAGTGTGCGGCGACGTTATGTGCACTTGCCCGAATAATGCCTAACCTTGGAGGCCCAAAACAGGAGAGGAGGCGGTTACTGATGAAGGTAGTGACTTAGATCGCTATATATGCGGCCCCTATATGGGCCGGGGCCATGGATAAGAGGACCTATAGAGCAGGTATAGAAACGGCCTACAGGAGATCAGCTCTCAGGGTGATTTCTGCCTTCCGCACTGTGTCTACTGATGCAGCATTGGTGATTGCGGGGATGATGCCCCTGAGGCTAGTAGTGGATGTAGAGAGGAGGAAACATGACACAAGGAGGGGAATGGATCTCCTGTTCAGTTAGTGGATGACGCTATGCATAGATGGCAGCATGACTGGTCCAATTCAACCAAGGGAAGGTGGACCCACAGACTCATACCGAGCATAGGCGAATGGACCAAAAGGAGACACGGTCAGGTGAACTTCTACCTGACACAGTTACTAACCGGCCATGGATGTTATAGGGCATATCTCTATAAGTATGGTCATGATGTAGACGAGGCATGCCCAGAATGCCCCAATGAAAGGGAGACGGCGGAGCACGTTTTCTTTATTTGCCCGCGATATGTTGTTCAACGAAATTGCCTGGAGAGGACAGTAGGATTCCAGGTAACGCCCGATAACATAGTTAACCTGTTAACCTCATGCGACAATTGGAACGCAGTATGTGTTTTCGCAAGGATGGTGTTGACGCAGCAAAGATCGGCTGAGAGAGCAAGGTCAGCAGAATTTGAAGGCAACACTCGCTGAATCTAAACCCCCCCAAAGTAGTAGTCGATTGTGGTCCCGGGGCAAATGGTTGAAAGTGTGACGAACTAGGTTGGGTTTAGTACGTATGCGATGGTTGCTACCAATGTCTTTCGAAGATTCCCAACCTTTAGCTCGTAAAGCTATAAAAAAAATATAAATAATATTTCAATGATTTGAAGTTGAACTTCGTAAAGACTTAATGAGTTTAATAATAATATTATTACCCGTGTGGTAGCGGGTTAGAATTGCACCACAGTGGTTCCCTGCTTGTCGTAAAAGGCGACTAAATGGGAGGGCAGGAGTAGAGGGTGCGGATGAAAAGTCTAGCATATACCCAATGACGCTCACGCTTCAAAGCGAAACAATGCCGCTCAAAGCATTGAACTACCGTGGTATCACGTTAGCAAGGTGGGAATCACAGACCGTCTTGCGTGTGAGCACGCTCCTAACGGATGTGGACGATCGGAGCCTAGTCGTATAGGCATCAGAATTGATACCAGTAAGATTCTGATTATGGCATACTGGACTACGCTGAAATATTATGATTTGATGACATGGGCTGGCGGATGGGGTATTCTATTACCAATATGTGCTGGAGTGAAATCTGGTACAGACGGCTTTCAGGCTAATACACCATCTGTCTCCGTCCCGTTAAAACCTGGCAAGCCTTGGAGAACGATCTTGGACTCGTCCTGTTGAGTTGGGGTGTAGGGGCAGTTAAGTAATTCTTCTGTTTAGCTCCCGGTCTGGCTCTGAATACAAGCTCTCATGAGAACTTGTGTCAACCCTCGCATGGCCTCCCTGCATTGCAAAGATAACCATGGGACCACAACAAGGGTAACTACACAACGAATCCAAGATAACGGCTCCAAGTTGGGACCCAATAGAATGGAATATATAACAAACATTTCACACAACCCTACAGGCTCTAATTCTCCAGCCGGCACCGAAGGTGCAAAGGAGACCCAGCAGGACAGCCCTTTCCTTAATCCTTTCCGGAGAGCTTCGAGGTTACTCCCCTCACCACCACTGATGCAGAACGGCGAGCGATCGCGCTCGTCACCACCGGAGTTGCAGAGGAACAAGGATCCTGAAAAAGAGGTGGATGATTTCACCAAACTAGGCGATAAAATTTCTGAACTCGTGGAGATGGGGGGCGGAGGAAGGAGGTCAATACACCAAGCGATGCGCGATTTAGTGGCTTCTATATCGTCACTATATCAGCAAGAGAAAAGGATCAGAACTAATGATAGAAGCACGCAGACGAGCTTTCAACAGCAGACACCTTGTGGTTCCAAGAGGCAGAGATAAGAATTGGGAAAACCTAGGAGAACACCTCCGAAGAGGACCAGACCAATTCAACTGGAGGGATCAATTGACCCAACTTCAAAAATTGGAGGCAATGATACGAAGAAAGGAGCAGTAAGTACTACTGAAGGTGTAATAAATCGGGATGCTGAAGTACCTGGTACCGGAGTGGAAATGAGCACAGAGCCCAATGAATCCCAAGACCGGATGCAATGATAATAAAACCTACGGAGAAGCTCTCATTTGCAGACATCCTGAGGAAGGTTAGGAATGCCCCGGAGCTTAAGTCAGTTGGCGAAGACGTTCACCTTGTTAAGAAAACTCAAAAGGGTGAAATTCTGCTGGAATTTAGATCGGCCGAGGCGTCTACAGAAACTCACCAATCCAAATTGAAGACCATATTGTCCGATGATATAGAGGTCAGGACGATAACTCAGGAGACAACATTTGAACTGCGATACCTGAACGAGGTTACCACGGAAGATGAAATAATAACCGCTTGGAGAGAACAAATAGGAGAATTACACCCATCGGCTATCAGGACGATAAGAAGTGCTCCAGGGGGTACCCGGACGGCAATAATTGTAATACCAACGAAGCTAGCAGGGCCGAAGAGGTAAGCAAACTGCGTGTCGGGGGGACAGTTTGCCGGTTAATGAGGAAAGTTGTCCGAAGGAGATGCTACAAATGCCTAGAATTCGGGCACGTAGCTGGAAATTGCCGCAGTAGGAGTGATTGGTCAAAACACTGCTTCAAGTGCGGAGGGCAAGACCACCTTGCCAAAACTTGTAGCGGTGACCCTCAATGCCTACTCTGTAGGAGCGATCGTAATGCGGACTCAAAACATGTCACGGGGGGACCTAAGTGTCCACAGTACCTGGCAGCTCGGCGGAGGATGATGAACATAGGAAAATGAGGATCTTGCAGCTGAATTTGAACCACTGCGAAGCGGCGCAGGAGCTTCTTAAGCAGACAGTCCGGGAGCAGAAAATAGACCTTACGATTTTGAGTGAACACTATAGGGCACCTGACAATCAGCGTTGGGCTACCAGTAAATGCAACAAGGCAGCGATATGGTCATGCGGTAAATTCCCAGTGGGAAATGTTGACAACAGGAGAGAAGGCTTTGTGAAATGCACTGTTAATGGGGTACATTTCTTCAGCTGTTATCTCCCCCAGCTTATCAATGGAGGAGTACAGACTCAGATTGGACGACATCGTTCGCGAGGCCAGAAAGCTAAGACCCGTGGTGATTGCCGGGGACTTTAATGAATGGACAGTGGAATGGGGTTCAGCGTACACGAACCAAAGAGGTGAGAGCCTGCTTGACGCATTTGAAACTCTGGAGGTTGTCTTACTCAACTGTGGGCAGATTGATACATTCTCGAGAAATGGAAGGAGTTCTAAGATTGTCTCAACATTCATCAGCGATACACTGGCGACGACATCGAATTGGACTGTGTCCGATGTCTACACTCATAGCGACCATCGGGCGATCATTTTTGAAATCCAGGAACACGCTGCAGTGAACCCCATTACTGCCGCCCCTCCTAATCCCTTGTGGACGGACTCTACTTTTGATGAGGAAACCTTTGTTCTCGCGATGGGCGACATTCGGGTGGCCGGAAGCGCAAACAACATGGCGGTGGAACTTATGCGCTGTATAACGGAAGCCTGCAGCGCGTCTATGTCGAGGAAGTCTCACCTGCCTGGCAGGAAACACGTTTATTGGTGGAAAGCGGAGATAGCTAAATTAAGAAGGAAATGTAATCGAGCGCGGAGGATATTCCAGAGAGCAAGGGGTCATGGAACTTCGGGAAAGATACAAAGTGCTCAGAGCCAACCTTAACTGGGCCATTGACAGGAGCAAACGAAGGTGCTATAGGGAAATGTGTGCCGATTTGGATGAAAATCCCTGGGGCACGGGATATAAGGTGGTAATGAGGAAGCTGAATTGCTTTCGACCACCGGCCACGGAAAGCGCGGAGAAGCTGCAGTCGATTGTTGAAGGCCTCTTTCCGGAGAGGGCCGAGATCACGTATGCTGTGCGAGACAGTATGTCGCAAGATGACATTCCTGAAGTCAGCGGCCAGGAATTCGATGCAGTCTGGAAGGAAATGAAACTCAGGAAGGCTCAGGGAATTGATGGAATCCCAAACGTCGCACTTAAGGTGGCTATAGAGAACAACGTTGAGGTGTTTAGGAAAGTATTTGATACATGCATTCAGGAGAGGAAATTCCCAAGGATATGGAAGCGACAGAGGTTGGTTCTCATCCCGAAGGGCAACGGTGCGCAGGATGCAACAGGTCACCGCCCACTTTGTATGATCGATACCGTAGGTAAACTGCTGGAGAAGATAATATGTAGAAGACTCGAAACGATATTGGAGAGAGACGGCCTGTCGGATCGCCAATTTGGCTTCCGAAAAGGGCGCTCTACAGTGGACGCAATGGAGGCGGTCATGACCGTAGCGAAAGAGGCCATCAGCGGCGACCGCTGGTTTGAAGGTGATAAGGAGTATTGTGCAATCATCACCCTGGACGTCAAAAACGCATTCAATTCGGCAGATTGGGACGCCATCCTGGCTGCACTTGATGAGAGGAGCGTACCTGGATATTTGATGGAACTCATAGTGGACTACATTAAGGATAGGGTACTTTTGTATGATACAGACGGAGGCAGAAAGTCATACGCTATAACAGCAGGGGTACCACAGGGTTCGGTGTTGGGCCCAATACTATGGAACGCCATGTATGATGGTGTACTGAGGCTTAGGCTTCCTACGGGCGCACAAATATTCGGATTTGCGGACGATATAGCCCTCGTGGTGAGGGGTAAACACCTTGATAATTTGGAATGAACGTCCAATGCGGCAGTTAGCAGAGTTAGAAGCTGGATCGCGAGTATAGGTCTGAAACTTGCTGATCATAAAACGGATGTCGTATTAGTAAGCAGTAGGAAGAAAATGGAATACATCACCATAACTGTCGGCGAACAAAGGATAACATCGAAGCAGTCTATCAAGTACTTAGGGGTTATGATTGACAACAGACTCACATTCAAGGAGCACCTGACGTATATTAGTAGGAAGTGTGCGGCGACAACGGGCGCACTCGCGCGGATAATGCCCAACTTTGGAGGTCCGAGACAGGAGAAGAGGCAATTGCTGATGAGAGTGGTTAGATCGATTGCTCTATATGCAGCCCTTATATGGGCCGAGGCCATGGATAAGAAGACATATAGAATAGGAGTTGATGGGGCCTACAGGAAATCTGCCCTCCGAGTAATTTCTGCCTTTCGCACAGTATCTACGGATGCAGCCTTGGTGATAGCGGGAATGATGCCGCTACGAATGTTGGTAGAGATAGAGAGGAGAAAACGTTTAATAAGTAGGGGAACGGGCTAGTGCACCCTGACCAGGTGAATGATGATGTAATGAATAGGTGGCAGCACGAGTGGACTTCTTCCACAAAGGGAAGATGGACCTGCAGATTAATACTGAATATGGAAGAATGGACTGGAAGGAAGCACGGCCAGGTGAATTTTTACCTTACACAGTTCCCAACGGGCCACGGATGCTATAGGACATACCTCTACAGGCATGGGCATGACGTGGATGAAGCGTGTCCATCATGTCTGGATACAAGTGAAACAGCGGAGCATATATTCTTCACTTGCCCGCGCTACGAATTCCGACGAAATTTCCTTGAGAGGACGATCGGTTCCCAGGTGACTCCCGACAACGTGGTTAACCTGATGTTAACATCGCGCGAAAACTGGAACGCGGTATGTTTATTCGCGAAGGAAGTTCTAGTACAACAAAGAATAATAGAGAGAGCAAGAACAGCAGAAATGGATAGCAGCACTCGCTGAATCTTTACCTCCCCCGATGTAATACTTGATTGTTGGGTTTAGTGCGTATGCGTTTAGCAAGCCGAGAGTAAGTCTTGCGGCGAATCGTGCACATTGGTAGGCCGGGCTACCAATGTCTTTCGAAGATTCCCAACCTTTAGCTCGTAAAGCTATAAAAAAACATATAAATAATATGTGCTGACCGCAGCAGTTCTGCTACACAAACATCGCCATTGTTGAGGCACCAGCAGACGAAGAGGAAACATGAGGAGACCTCCGAAATTCCTGCGACAAAGAGGAGAACTCCGAATTCTGCAGCAGGGGCTCCAGCGAGGGAACAACAGATGTGACCTTGAGGAGGCAGGACGATACTAAGGGAGTGAGGAACCAGGGTGGCAGAAAGTCACGAAAAGAAAAAAGAGGAACCAGAAACCACAGGAGAGGAAAACGAAGCCGAATACGATCGTAATAGCGACGAAGGATAACACGTCGTATGCCGAAATTCTGAGGAAAGTCAAAACGGAACCTAAGCTTTGCGAATTAGGAGAAAACGTGACCAAAATTCGGAGAACCGCAAAGGGTGGTCTACTATTCAAACTCCGCCGGAGCGGGGAGCCCACGGAGAATTTCAGGGGAGCCATTGGAGAGCTCTTAGAAAACGCGTCCGTTCGCACTCTAAAGGATATGAGGACAATTGAGATCAAGGACATCGACGAGATCACGGTGAAGGAGGATGTATATGAGGCTATACGAAAGATTCCAGGCCTCGAGATTTTCGGTAAGCCCGACGTAGTTGCCCTTAGGAGGGCATATGGTGGGACGCAAACTGCCACAGTGAGCCTTGACGCAGACGCTTCAGCTATTCTCCTGAAGGAAAGTAGAATCAGGATCGGTTGGGTCATATGCAGGATTCGCGAGAGAAACATACCGACGAAATGCTTCCGGTGCTTGCAGTTTGGGCACAGGAGGGGGATATTGCCAGAAATTGCTAAAGGGAACCTCTTTGCATGTTCTGCAAAGTGGACGACCCGAAATCCGCCAACCATATCGCGGGTAGCGGAAAGTGTCCGCAATTTCTTAGCGCTCTTAAATCACGTTCTAGGAGATGAAGTTGATACAGATTAATCTGAACCATTGCGAAGCAGCCCAGGACCTATTGGTCCAGAGGGTAAAGGAGGAGAATATCGATGTCGCTATCATAAGCGAACCTTATAGGGTACCGAGGAATGGTACTTGGATCACGGACGGATCTAGTACTGCGGCTATATGGATTTGTGGTTCATTACCCTTCCAGCAAACCTATGCGCGAGACATTGGTTTCGTTATGGCCAGGATAAATGGAGTTTTCGTCTACAGCTGTTACGCCCCCCCGAGGTGGTCAATGGATGACTTTCAACATATGCTGGAGAGGCTGGCGTCACACGTGCACTTGAACACCCCCGTTATTATCGGAGGAGACTTTAACGCTTGGGCGACCGAATGGGGTAGTAGATATACTAACGCCAGGGGTCGCTGCCTCTTGGAAACGTGCGCTTCCCTTCCTGTGGCGCTGATGAATGATGGAAGAGAAAGCACATTTAGGAGAGCTGGATCGAGCTCGATAACAGATTCGTCGTTTGTGAGCGATGTCCTTGCTTCGCGGAAAGCGTGGAGGCTAACTGAGGACTTCACGAATAGTGACCAACAGGCAATCGTGATGACGGTTACTGGGCGCAACACGAGAAGAAACGGATTGCCGAAGTTTACGGGACCTAAATGGAAGGACTCCCGCTTTGACGAGGAGACGTATAGATTGATGTTGTCGTCTTTTCATACGACTGGCAGCACGGTCGAGCAATTAGTGAGCGGCGTATACGAAATGCTCAATACTGCATGTGATGCTGCTATGCCTAGGAGAACTGTGTGTAGGGGACGTTCCCCCTGCTACTGATGGAATGACGAGATTCGAAGACTGAGGTCGGCATGCTTTGGGGCGAGAAGACGGGCCCAGCGCACGAGAGGAAGACCGACATGGGAAGCCGAACGGGCTTCATATGAGGATCTAAGGCATCAACTTAGAATAGCCATTAAAAGGAGCAAGAAACTATCCTTTCAGCGGATTTGCCAGGAAGCTGACATCAATCCATTTGGGATGGCGTACAGAGTCGTCTGCAAGAGAATCGGTGCTCGAGAACAGCCTAAACTAGGTTGTCCAGTTTTGCTACGGGAGATTATTAGTACATTATTCCCACGGGGCCAGCCCTACACTTTTATAAGTAGGGAGCCGGAGGCCATTCACACCATACCCGAGGTAACAGGAGAGGAGGTACTCGCAGCATGTACTGGAATATGAGATAGGAAAACACCGGTGCCAGACGGAGTCCCAAATAGGGCGCTTAAGGCGGCTATTTGGCCTTGTTCGCCAAGGTGTTCCACACGTGCTTCGTCGAAGGTGTTTTTCCACGTAGATGGAAGAAGCAGAAATTGGTTCTCATTCCGAAACCTGGCAAACCACCAGGAGAACCATCGTCGTACCGGCCCATCTGTCTACTCGACACGATGGGAAAAATTCTGGAGAGGATAATATACAATCGACTACTGACGTGTGCCGAGGTAGGAGGGGCTATCTCGGACCTGCAATACGGATTAAGGAAAGGACGCTCCACTATTGACGCGATAAGAAGAGTGGTCGACATTGCAAAAGATGCAATAGAGGGCGAAAGATGGAGATTTGGCACCAAGTAATACTGCGCGGTTGTCACACTTGACGTTAGAAACGCGTTCAACTCAGCGAATTGGGGGCGGATTATGAGAGCCCTCTTTAACATGGCTACGCCGCCATACTTAATGGAGATACTGAACAATTACTTTCAGGACAGGAAGGTACCTAACGAATGAAGGAGAGCAGGAATACGTAGTGACGTCGGGAGTCCCGCAGGGCTCTGTACTTGGGCCACTACTATGGAATATTATGTACAATGGAGTACTTCGACTGCGATTGCCAAGCGGGACTACAATTGTGGGCTTTGCAGATGACATTGCCATAGTCTCGGTAGCTAAAACGGTAGGAGAAATAGAGGAGAAAACGAACACAGCGATTCGAAATGTAGGAGCATGGCTGGATGAGGCAAGTTTGACACTTGCTGTACATAAAACGGAGGCCGTCTTGATAAGCGGCGGGAAGATAGTGGAGAAGATGGAATTGACCGTTTGAAGCACAACGATCGAATCGAAGAGGGCGATAAAATACCTGAGAGTGATTATCGACGACAGGTTGAACTTCAAGGAGCACGTGAACTACATCGGTGAAAAAGCGTTTGTAACACAGGGAGCACTGGCGAGGATGATGCCAAATATTGGAGGACCAGGTCCATTTAAAAGGAGAATAATTTCGGCGGTAGTAACGTCGATAATGCTGTATGCTTGCCCAATATGGTCGGAGGCACTCTCAGTGGGGACGACGAGGAAGATACTGTCCTCGGTGTATCGTCTAAGCGCGATTAGACGGATAAGTGGCTTCAGGACAGTGTCTGATGAAGCAGTTTTGGTATTGGCAAAGACAATACCAATAGATATACTGGCGGATGAGATGAGAAGGATCTACCTTCGCCGTCTCGAGTACCCGGGACAAATAGCAGCTATAAAAGCGGAGGAACGAAGGACTTCCATGCACAAATGGCAGTCACGATGGGAGAGCAGTCTAAAGGGAAGATGGACATTTCGTCTTGTCCCTGATGTAACGCTTTGGATGAAGAACGAACATTGCGAGTTGAACTACTACGTGACCCAGTTCCTAACTGGTCATGGGTGCTTCAGGAAGTACCTGTACAGATTTGGTCATGACACTTCTCCTATATGCCCAAACTGTGTAGATGAGGAGGAAGATGCGGAGCATATTCTAACATGCTGTCCCTGATTTAGATGGCCGGGAGAAACAAATTTAGGACCAAACCGGCTAATGGAAGAGCTGTTGAACTGTAGAATTCTATGGAGTCAATATAGCCAGAGAATGGCTGAAGTTATGATAGTACTCCGAAGACTGGAGGAAAGGAGGCGAAATTTGAAATGTGGTAAAGCTTTTAAGCTAACCAGCCCTCCGCGAAGTAATACCTTACGGCAGTCCCGCGGGAGGAGAGTGGTTGAAGTGCGTAGGGGGTGGGTTTAGTACGTAGGCACCAGTGATGGTGAATCGTGCACTCTTTTGTTGGAACAGTAGTGTCTTTCAAGACAAAAAAAAAAAAAAACATAAATAATATGGAATTGAATGCAGACAAAAGACAAAGAGTAGAAGAATTACACAAACAAGCTAGAAAAAAATTCAAAAGAAGACGAGTTGTACTGAAGGGAATTGATGATTTATGGCAAGCTGATCTAGTTGAAATGGGAAGCTATGAAACGTATAATAATGGATATCGTTATCTTCTAACAGTTATAGATACTTTTTCAAAAAATCCTGGGCTGTTGCAGTTAAAAATAAAGGTGCACAAAACGTAACGGCTGCTATGAAAAGTGTATTCGATATATCAAAACGAAAACCAAAAAACCTGCAAACCGATGATGGTAGACAGTTCTCTAATAATCAATTTCAACATTTAATGCAATCTCATAAAATTAATCACTATTCAACATATAGTTCTTTGAAAGCATCAATAGTTGAACGATTTAATAGAACATTGAAAGGGATGATGTGGAAAGAGGTTAGCTTTCAAGGAACTTACAAATGGATAAACATATATCAAGAACTAATAGATAAATATAATAATACACTTCATAGAACAATTAAAATGACACCAAATGAAGTGAACTCTTTCAATTAAAAAACTCTTTTGGATACCGTCTACAATAACTTAAAGGTTTTTAGGAGACCTAAGTTTAAAATTGGTGATCATGTTCGTATAAGCAAATATAAACATGTATTTGAAAAAGGATATACACCAAATTGGACTACAGAAATCTTCGAAATCAAAAATATAAGGAATACAAATCCCAATACTTACATTTTATAAGACTATCGTGGTAGTGAAATTAAAGGTGGATTTTATGAATATGAACTTTTGAAAACAAAATACACTCAAACATATTTAGTTGAAAAAGTATTAAAGAGAGAGGAAATATGTTGTATGTTAAATGGTTGGGATTTTCATCAAATCACAATTCATGGATAAATTCAAATAATACATCAGCATCGTCATCAACATCATTATAAAAACACTGTAATATTTGAAAATTATTCATTCTCAAGGTATACGTTAAGATGTCCATAACATTAACTCTGAACGGAAATACATCAAAATTAGTTGGTGACTATTTTCCACCCATTGTGCTTGGATCAAACTATGTTTGCGGTCTAATAAGTTTTGATACATATCACTCAATTCCGAATATTGATTATGAGAACAATTTGTTTCATATTGATAACCACATTATAGAAATTCCTGTGGGATCATATGAATTTTCAGATTTAGCTGATTTTCTATTTAGAAAATATAAAAAGTTGAATGTAAAAGGAAAACTTAATATTCAATCAAATTATAACACACTACAAACCTATATAGAGAGCTCAATTGATACGATATTTTTCGATAAAGAGAGATCAATTGGAACACTACTTGGATTTAGTAAGAGAGTTCTAAAGCCTGGTGAAGAGCATAAATCAGACAAAACAATAGATATTACAAAAATAAACACTATTTTAATTGAGTGTAATATTGTCAGGGGATCCTATATAAATAACGTTTCTGCTCACACTCTACATCAATTTTCGCTTAACGTGAGTCCTGGCTATAAAATAACAGAAGCACCAGCAAACGTCATTTATTTACCAGTTAATGCTAGATCAATCAACACCATTGTTCTAAAAGTAGCCGATCAGGACGGAAACCTTATTAATTTTCGCGGAGAAAAATATCTATTAGATTACATTTGAAACCGCTGAAGGAATGATTATATTCAATAGTAAAAACAATTCCTACAACAACAACAACAATTCATTATCAGTATCGCAAACAAAAACGTTACAACCAGCTCCAGCAATAAAAACAGCAACAAGAACTGAATATTTTAAAAAAATTATCACAAATAAAAAAATACACAAAAACAGAGGACACAGAATCTCAGTAGACATAATCGTGAATTTCTAAGACAACTTGGTTTTAAACTAAAACAAAAATGAGTATAATTAACATACTACAACAACCAAATTTTGATAATTCAATCATCAAGAAAGAATATCATAGTTATACATCATATCTACAATCATTTAAGAACAACGATGAAATTCGTATATCAATTCAAAACCAAGATTTATTAGTTCTACCAAGTGAAAGTTTTCTATACATAGAAAGATTTGCAACAAAAGACGATTCTACAGTCTCTCCATCATTAAAACTCTTAAACAACTGTATGTCCTATCTGTTCGATGAAATTCGTTATGAGATAAATGATAGTACACGTCATCTGGGTATAACAACGGATATTAAGAATTATATTTCATTAAATCAATTCGAAAGTGATGCATTAGTAAATGCAGGATGGTCACCAATCAATGAATCTGATCTTTCGCTTATTACTGGAGGTTTTAATATAATAAAACCTATAAACTGGAAATGTATAAAACTATCAACAGTCGTCGACCTTTGAAAATATCGTTTAGAAGTTGGGATATGTATTATTACCCCTCTCTTCCCGAAAGCAATAAAATATTATGGAATGTTAAGCTTGCTCATGAAAATGAAAGACCTCGATTTCTGTTAATAGCATTTCGAAATAGCTCTAACAAATTTATACATTGTGATCTAACCGACGTTAAAATTCATCTCAACTCAGAGTCGTATCCCTACGATGATTTAAATCTTAAATTTGATAGAAATCGGTTCCTCTACTATATCATATGTATTCAAGATTTCAAGAAAGTTATTATTCACGCCCCTCGCAACCCTTACTAAAACGAGATAGTTTTAAGACAATTGCACCAATAATTATTCTAGATGCAACACATCAAAATGAAACCGTAAAAACTGGACCTATTGATATACGAATCGAATTGAAGGCACAACAAAACATACCACTTAACACATCTGCATATTGTTTAATTATACATGATAGAATGTTTGAGTATGTACCTCTTACAAATGAAGTAAAGAAAATATTGTAAATGTATATGTAACTCTGAATATTTTATATGTTATATAAATATAAATAAATAAAAAAAAAATAAAAAATATTCTTTTAATTTCACAATATAATGAAATTTTAAAATTTGCGTAGGTATATAAAGAGTAAATTTGGTTTATTGTCTAACATTACTGTATGTCCATCTTATGGTACAGGAGGGATTAAAATATAAATATCGAAACCTTAACATCTACTGTTATCAGTACGATCCCGAACACGAGAGGGATATAGACACCGGTGCTGAAATACATAACCCTAAAGACGAGAGGAGTTATCTTTTACGAGCGATTTTAAATCATATAAATATTAAAACCATCAACATAAAATGATTTTAAAGGAGATATACAACTTTTTAAAATCTTTCTCGCACATAATTTCTGATGCAGATAAAACTAAACTGATCAACATACAAACACAACTGGAGTATGTAGACAACCTGAAAAGAATAAAAAATAGGTATGGTGAACATTACGAGGATTGCGAATGGTCGAATGAAAACAGCACATGTGGTCCAGACACATGCCCCTGTATTTTTTATAAACATAGACTATATCAAGCTGAAAATGAAGTTAAAAATATAATTAATGTAAAAATTGTGTTTTCAATAAATTGTAATTTTCCATAAATTCAAACGAAGAAATTTTATAATAAATGAAGAAAAAAACTTAACCACATCTGAAATCTTATTTTTAAAAACAATCACCCCATCGCTATAATAAAGAGATTAATTAAAACAAAATAGTTTTTTTTTTCTTATGCGTATTTTATTTCAGTTTTTTTTTCTTTGTTATTTTGTACAATACAATACATATATCTATGGAACATAATAATAGTTAAATATTCGTTTATACAGATTGAAAAGTTATCATATATTTTTCATAAAATGTTTGACATCTGCAAATGTCAAAAGATTCTGAGTAAATTTTTTCAAAATAATACAAATGTATGACATTATTAATACATACAAATGGATTACTTATTTTACTAATGTTGTTTGCCTTAGTTCATTGATAATACTTAAAAATAAATCAACATGTTGTTTATCAATTTGATTACTATGTCTATATAATATATCCTCTAACTCAGCTGATGTCACCATTTTTTCCCCTTCTTTAAAAAGTCAATAGCAGGTCGTGTTAGTGCGGGACGATGTACTCCGAACAGAGAGTAATAGTTAATCATTATTATATATATCATTATATTATATTATTATATTATTATTATCGATATTAACATATTTTTAAAATGGTTTGTAGTTAATCTTTTCAAATGTTTGGAATAGAGTTTTCTTTATTAAGAATTAACTTTATGAAATGTCTAAATAAAATGATATTTTTTCCAGCACAAATTCGATCACAATTATAGTGATTTTCACAAGAATTTAGATTAGTATTAGATTTATATAAAGTTCTTATATTAGAACAGTTCAATTCATTTAAATTACACATATTTAAATTTACACATATTTCTATTTCTCCTTTAAGAAGATCTATTAACCACTTAATTTTTTCATTTCCTTTAACATACATATATGACAGAGTATAGTTGTTCCCTTTTTTTCAAAGTAGTTTTTAAGTAATCTATCACATCTTGTAGTACAGAGTAACCTTTATTCCAATGTATGCCATGAAAATTGTTAAATAGCCAATTATTAACCTTAATATCCTTATTAGTTAGTTCTGAGTGCTTGTCCAACGTTGAAATGAGAAACGTTCGGATTTCAAAATCTGATATTGAAACGCAGACTTCTTTTGCATGAAATTTATCACCAATGAAAATTCCTTGCACATCAACAATTATAAATCTATTTTGCTGTTGCAGTTCTTGTTTTATAGATGTTGTCATACCCCTAATAAAACTGGAATAATAACAAATATTGTTTTAGAGTTTTTTTCTATTTGTATTCTTTATTTAAATTTCATACATTCCAAATTGTAAAGTATAATTAGTAATTCCTTGTTTAATTTTTTTAAATAAAAATTGCCTTTACAGAGGTCTTCAATTTGATTTCCTGTCATCCTTAAATATTTTTGAGGGAGAAAGACTATATTTTTTTCAAACTCGAGCATTATCCTTTCCCCGAATTTAGTATTCACTCTATTACATTTAATGTAATATAGTACTGCTTCAAACTGAGTTTATTAAGACCAGAGACTGTGTTCATTTTTTTAGTTTTTTTTTTCCTTTTTCACGTTTCTAGAGGAACTGCTGTGTATGTTTTCACTATTATTTTCAGAATACGACTATTGAAAAGTTCCATTTAGAATCCCTATTTATACTATATATACAGCTGTATAATAATTAGAAATCAAAAAAAATGCTCACAATTTATACTCTGGGATGTAAATGAGGAAACATGCACACACTCATATATACTCATATTAACACAAATAAAATGAACATGCACAATCTTGTTTCTATTTAGGTATACGATGTAAACGTGCACACAGCTGCATAATTCTTGAGTCAGCGTTTTAAAATTTGTTGACATTAAAAAAAAATTCTTATTGATCTTATGCATAATAGTAGGAAATGATAAGGAGTCGCGCTGCTATTATTTATAACAAAGCGCTGCTATTGTTTACAGCAACAATATGTCGCTATCCCACATTTGTCTACAAGAAAAAAACACACATAACGGAAATATATCGCATTAAATCATACAAAAAAATTAATTAAACATAACCACATCCAAAATTTTGTATTTGTTCACATTAAAAAATGTTCTTATTGATTTTATGCACGTGCACACACTCATATATACTCATATTAACGCAAATAAAATGAACATGCACAATAATGTTTTTATTTAGGTATACGATGTAAACGTGCACACAGCTGCATAATTCTTGAGTCAGCGTTTTAAAATTTGTTTACATTAAAAAAATCTTATTGATCTTATGCATAATAGTAAGAAATGATGAGGAGTCGCGCTGCTATTATTTATAACAAAGCGCTGTTATTGTTTACAGCAACAATATGTCGTTATCCCACATTTGTCAACAAGAAAAGGACCACACACAACGGAAATATATCGCATTAAATCATACAAAAAAATTAATTAAACATAACCACATCCAAAATTCTGTATTGGTTTACATTAAAAACTGTAATATGAGTCAAGCGTTTTACAATTTGTTTACATTAATAAATATTCTTATTGATCTTATCCTTAAGAATGCCAAAAATCATAGGGACTCGCACTGTTTTGTTTACAACATCAATGTGCTGTTATCCCACATTTGACCATCTGCAAATGTGTCCACAAGAAAAGGAAAAATACAACAACAAAAACACGTGCAAAATTGTTTATACTTAAAATTCTTATCTTATGCTTAACCCTTTCATGCCCGATGTTGCCTATAGGCAACATTGTACATTTTTGTTCATAAATTCCGTAATTTTTTTAAAAGATTTTTTCTTGCAAACAAGCTTGGTTAAAAACGTGTAAAACCAGAATACGTAAGACTCTGAATTTAATATCACTTCATATTTAGGCCATAAAGTTCGGGCATGAAAGGGTTAAGAATAAGAAATCATAATGATGCGCGATGTTATTGTTTACAGCAAAAAAATAAAATACACAAAAGCATAACATTGCACAAGTCCACAACATTAGTTTACGGTACCCTACATCACGCACTCGCGGATCATGAACTCAGATTCGAGGCGAACCTACTCACTTTGAATCAAAGAATGGCTAACCACGTACACACACACACACTCATTCTGTCCGTCCAATCTACATGTTACAAACCTATCAACTAACCTACCACTACCGACTGTAGCGTAGGCATGCTCCCAAATTTGTATGAAGAAACTGGTCAAGAACATACATAAACATACTACTAACACCTACCAGAAAGAGGTTCCTATTTCCATGTAAATAGTATTGAATCCAAATGCAATCCGTATTATTAAACTGAAGGCATAAGCGGAATCTTGTTTATTTATTTGACCTCTATAATAGGTTATATAGATGTAATTTCTTAAGGTTTTAGTATTATGTGAAATCGATTATAATGGTACATTTTTCGAAAGCCGCATTAGACTCCTTATAACATTGCCATAAGCAATTCCAGTTTTCTTCATTAGACTGACTACCAGCCTTCCAATCACTATAGTATTTAAAAGAGTTTTAAACACAATCCTCCAATTATAAATGGCAAGCCCAGCAGACAATCAAAACCTTATGCAAAATTTTGGTAAACGGATTGATATCATCAAATGCCGTCTTATTAATGCCTTCACGATAATTGTAAACCTGTGTAATAATATAACGCATATAGTGCTTAAATAATTCATATTGAGCGATAAACAGTTTTAATAACTTATTCATGTTGGCTAGACCTTCTAAGGTCAGGTATTTGTATGCTGTAATACCATATTAGTTTTAGAAGATAATTAGCCATGAGCTTCTACCAATAATTTTTGTATCAAATTTTATTCAATTTGTATACAGTCACTCAAACAACTATATCAGTGTTCACAAATATAATTACAATAACAAAACTATAGTCTTAATCATTCTGATATTTGGTTGATTTGCTTATTGACTTTCTACTTATTACTATAATTCAACATAATGGTTGTAGTATGCACCGTTATCGCAAAATATGCGAACATGAGTAATTTGAAATTAGGACGGTTTTTTGATTTACTTTATTTAATACATTTTATGGCTTTTTTGGATTTAATATTATGTACAGCCGTCTTTCAGTTTCTATACGGCGCGGTATTCTGTCCACTAATTTTTTTATCGTTTTTTGGTCTATACCATTGCACGTTGTTCACACAAATGTCCAGAGATATTTGATCTCTAGTGATTGTCATAGAACCATTTTTTCTTGCAAGTTTATCGGCGTGCTTAACGTTATTATCATATTGGGAAAGATAACCGCAATGTGTAATCTGAATTTTTCTGCAGTGGCGCCAAAGTTAGTACTTAAAATTATTACTTAGGTTTGAGCAGTTATCGTACTAAATGCTCTGGGAACTATTCAAATTCCCTTCGCCGTCATGCGGTTGCATGGATCTATTTAAAAGTGATATGACATCTTTTGTCTGCAACACCATTTCTTGCCATTCGACCTTAGATAACTAATTTTGGTCTATCCTGTACAAATAAATTTCTCCCAGCCTTATGCCTTATAGTATGTTTTGGCTTCTGAACTTTGCCACATCCTCTCAAGCCAGGTCTTCACAAACATATAAACTTTTATTTTCTGGAAGTTGTTTCTGAATTTGAACAGCGTTTTTAACTTTCTGATCCTCAAGATCTCTTAAAATTTTCCGTTCTGCGGTCGCTGATAATATTTTTTCTGCCTTCTCGTGATGATATTTTGCAAGGATTATCGCGGTCTACCCACGCTGGAAATATTGAGAAACGACAAAATTATTTACTTTACTCTTACTTTCACGTAAATACTGATGAATCTGATTAAGTTTTAATGACATTACTACTTTATTTAATTAAGCCTTACAAATTAATTAAAAAATAATGCTTTAAATTTTGTACAACGTTTACTTATCGCGGTTTCGAAGATTGCATTTAAAGTATAATTAACTATTTACCACTGATAGTTGTTTAATTACATATTTATTTAAATAAATCCACTATTTATTTAATCCCTTTATTTACTTAAATTTAGTAGTCGCCGTAGTCTAGTAGGTAGTGTGTTGGCTGATTAGACGCAAAGCCAGGGTTCGAGCCCCAGGCCAGACGTCACAACAAAATACAAAAAGTATTTCTTCGGCGACTTCCTCTCAGCAGATTTCTGGCAAAAACTCTGAGAGTAAATAAAATTGCCATGAAAAGTTTCTCAAAAATCTGTCGTTCGGAGTCGACTTTAAACTGTAGGTCCCGGCCCTCATGCATAAAATTAACTCACACAACATAAGTGGTGTGAGAAACTAGGTCGTAATCCTGACTGAAGGGTTGTAATGACCAATTATGCATGTATGTATTTACTTAAATCACAACACACTTTAACTGATAACACTGGACTATCAATTTAATTCATGATCCTTTTTAAAAGAGTTTTCACTGTTCACGCGTCTATTTATTCCCCTTTTTATTTTTATGTCTGGTTAATTCCCGTTCTTTCTTTAAGTATTGTTGTTACATTTTTGGTATTTGTTTTGTTCCCTATTCGTAAATTCATATTGTATTTGTATTGTTTGTATTATCTATGTTTACTGTATGGCTTGCGAATTTTGTTGTTTTTTGCCTTGTTTACTTACCTGTGTTTAGTTTGTTTCAATAAAATCTTGTATAGATCTTATTTATGAAGAGCACGGTTAACTTTCAAAAACGTCCCAATTGCTTATAACTCATATGTGCTTATTTTTCAATAACGGCACATATTACAGCAAATACATATGTATGTTGAATTGCGATTATAAATAAATGTTAATAAGCAAATAGACCAAATATCAGTTCCGTTTTTTAACTTTGATAACTCTACTCAACACTAAGACAGTCTTCTGAGTGACTGTATAAGTACAATGTAATTATATTTTTATTAGTTCTACTTGTATATTAAATGAACATTAATATATGTATGTAATATATATATATAATATTATATTACCTCCACCTGGGTAACAATCTTGTCGCGATGGGGGGGGGGGGGCTTAAGTGTACTCCGATTCTCTCTGGGACCCAGAGAGTGTTGGAGTGCGGGACTAAAGGTTGCCCTAAATCGTGGGGAGACTGTTTCGGATCGATATCATACTTGGTCTTTTCGAACCGTCGGATCACGTATATAGTTTTTCTCTCATACCCCTTGGCATAAACCATTTTTCTTTTTCAACGGACTATTCTACCCTTACTTCCTTGAATTGACTATCCCGAGCTGGTGGTTGGAGTTTTCTGGACATAGTTGCGTATGCGCGGTAGCTCCGGGGTGAAACCCGCAGTGTGAACGACTCCAGGCTAGGGCTTCAACCGCACTCGTCCCGTTAAAACCCTGGCAGGCCTCAAAGTACGTTACTTGTCCGTCACCGTTAAGTTGGTGGTGTAGATTCGTTTGAGAAGACTCCCGATTAGTACCCGGTCTGGCTCTGAGCACCTGTCCTCATAAGGGCTGTGCCAACTCTCCTCTGGCCTCCCTGCTTACCTAGATAACCGCGGGTCCATTTAGGGGTAACGATACATCGCGGGCAAAGACAGCGGCTTTGAGTGGGGACTGTTAAAGTCAATAAATATATTTTATTTTATTTTAGTTTATCTTATTTTATTTCATTTTATTTTATTGCATATTTTAAGTTTACGAAAATTATTTTATTACAGTGTAAATTTATAAATACATTTTATTTAATTTTTTATGTTGACAAAATTTGGAATTAAGTTACATTTGGCAGTAAAACTATTTTTTTTGTTTTGCTTGCATTAATCTCTTTGCATTCTTCTTTTTTTTTGTTGTTCATGGTCACACAGCCAATGAACTTTTTAATTTCACAAAAATAGTTGTTACGTAAGAAATGCAATATCAGCAACAAGAAAATTTAATTTGAATTGTATCAGCATTATTGTTATTATAGATTTAGTATAAAAACTCAATAAAATTTAAATTTTCGCGCAGTAGTAAAAACTCAGTTATTTTTAATTATTGCCGTTACGTTCAAGTTCCAAGTGCTTGAAAGTAAGAATTAAAATTCAAAATTAGTACAGTTCAAATTTATGTGTTTGAATTGAGTCATACTAATTTACCCTCCAAACATTCTTTGGTGACCCCGACAATAAGAACCCAATCATTTTTCTAAGTTCCCCCCACCAGTGGTAAGGACTTAGAAACCACCAGGCAACATTTTTTTTGGTCTCAGGAAGCAACACTCATCAATAGTGCGATTCCGCGGACTGGAGTCTTCATCCAAGCACATTTTTGAAGACCACAACAACAATTCAGTAGCACAGGGCTACATACATTATTCCAATTCAGTAACACAGGGCTACATACAGCAAGTGGATACAACAGTCCACTTACATCATTCCAATTCAGTAGCACAGGGCTACATACAGCAAGTGGATACAACAGAGAGAGAGCTCGTATAACAGCTCTCAATCGGGTATTAAGGGGATTGATAGACACAGATAATCAGCCTCTACAGTACTTTGATTTAAACATAAATACCATCAAAAGATTATGGGATCAAATTGAGCAGCTGTATGATGAAGCTCTTGATCAATTAACAAACCCATCGGCTTATGGTCTAGATCAAGTGGAATACGATAGTGTACATGACCTAATGCAACAAAAATTGATCAATCTATCTGTTAGAGCTGACAGACTGCGACAGAATTCCACTACACAAACTACGTCTGCAGAACCCGTCACAAATGCTAGTGGTGCCCTAAATTTACCAAAATTAACCATACCAAAATTTGATGGCGATTATTTGAAATGGCAACAATTGTATGACTTATTCTCTGAAATGGTAGACAAACAATCAATTCCAGCAGTTCAAAAAATGTGGTATTTAAAGAGCAACTTGTCAGGAGATGCCGAGCATTTAATAAGTCAATTTCCTCTATCCGAAGTAAATTACATAACGGCTTGGAAAACGTTACAAGAGCGTTACAACAACAATAGAATTTTGGTAGCTAATTTGGTAGATAAAATACTCAATCAGCAGTCTATATCATCATCTGCCTAATCGATTAAAGAATTCCATGACACCACAAAAGAGTGTCTATTGGCATTAAACAATTTGGGAATTGCAACTTCCTCATGGGACGCGTTACTCATACAACTAATGATTAAAAAACTTGACAGGAACACACATATCCGATACATGCAGTCATTAACTAACCCAAGAGGCATACCAACCATAACCGATTTTTTATCATTTCTGGAGCGTCAATTCCAATCAATGGAGGCAATTTCCACAAAAGAAAAAGCAGCACACAAAGCAGTGTCAGCACTAATAACATCCAACAATAATGGCAAATGCGCATTATGCCACCACAGTGACCATAAATTATACCACTGTAGCAAATTCCTTCAATTATCAGAAATAGAGCGACTGTGTTGGGTCCAACAGCACAACTTGTGTGTCAACTGCTTCGGAAATGACCATGATTCAAAATCATGCAATCATGGTAGTTGCCGAAAGTGTGCCAAAAAACACAATACGTTGCTCCACTTACAAAAAGGGAACAAATCTCAAAAAGGCAAAGGGCCATTAGGCACTCAACAAAAGCAACCTATAGCCAACGCGACTATATCCCCGAACACCACCTCTGCGGACCGCCCAGGCTTCTCAACTCTAAATCCTTCAACGGTCGTAACAGCTACATCGACAAAAACTAACGACGCTGTAGGGAGCAAAGGTTACGTTCTGCTAGCAACAGCAAAAGTTATAATAACAGTCTCAAATGGTGCCTCCGATGAATTTAGAGCAGTGTTAGATTCCGGGTCCCAAGTTAACATTGTATCAAAACGTCTTTGTCAAAAATTATCCATCTCACCATTGGCAACATCACTTTGTCTTGATGGCATTGGTGAAATACAAAGAAAATCTCAATATCGTGTTATTATCAATATGAAATCCATAGATCATAATTTCTGTGCGAATGTAGACGCTTATGTCCTACCAAGTATAAATCCCTCTCAACCCAGCCAGTACATCGACCCTTCAACGTGGGATATTCCAAAAAGTATACAGCTGGCTGATCCTCATTTTTATCAGCAGGAAGGTAGATTTGCTGCTTGGAGCAGAATTCTATTACAAATTAGTTCAACATACATCTGGCCGACAAACTACCAACCTTGCAAAATATGGTATTAGGATGGATTGTGGGCGGCGCAATTGGAAAGAATCCATCCCCGAAACCATCATCTTCACTAACATGTGGAGTATTTGATGACACCTCATTAGAAGAAGCTATAGAGAATCTTTGGAAACTAGACGAGATTGAAGTCATCGAAAAAGGGATGTCACCATCAGAAAAGCAATGTGAATTTCATTTCACTCAACATACACTCCCGTTTCGAGAAAACCCAACAGCGTTAGGAGAGTCTCAACCAATGGCTTACAACAGATTCTTGGGTTTGGAACGTCGATTTTTACATAAGGAAGACATGCGAACTCAGTACATAAAATTTATGCAAGATTACAGTTTAACAGTTGGGACATATGGAGAAGATTGATATTAATACTATATCCGATCCCAAATATTTTATTCCTCACCACTGTGTCTTGAAACCAGATAGTACCACAACAAAGCTCAGAGTAGTTTTCGATGCATCAGCAAAAACATCATCGGGTCATTCATTGAATGATCTTGTGTATACTGGACCAACTCTTCAAAGTGAATTATTTTCAATTCTATTACGTTTCCGGTTACCAAAATTTGTCTTTACTACCGACATAGAAAAGATGTATAGACAGATTTTAATTCATCCAGATGACCAAAAATTTCAGCTAATCATTTCGAGAGAAGATCCGTCACTTCCTATAATTAATATAAACTTAATACGGTTACATATGGCACACGAGCCACCCTATCTTGCTACTAAATGTTTACAAAAAATTGCAGATGAAAATTTGATAAACTATACATACGGCTCACAAATGCTGAAACACAATTTTTACGTAGATGATGGTCTTGGTGGTGCCGACAGCCTTAATATCGCATTGGAAATACAGAAGGAACTTATCATCATTCATTACTAAAGAATATTCCACTTGGTGATCAAGAGGTGGATTTAGATTTCAACAGTAACAGCACCAATACAATAAAAACGTTAGGTTTATTATGGGTACCCAAGACAGACCAGTTTGGCGTCAAGGTAAAAATTAATCCTCCAACTACTGTCTCAAAGCGTTCTGCAACCTCAGATTTGGCAAGATTGTTCGATTCTCTTGGCCTACTAGCACCTGTAGTGGTCAGGGCAAAAATGTTCATCCAACAACTATGGCAATTCAAACTGAACTGGGATGAACCATTGCCTGAGGACCTTCATGAACCTTGGACTAGATTCAGGAATGAGTTAGACAGCCTGAACAATCTCAAAATACCACGACACATTTTCAAGGTAGAAATCCCAGGTCAAACACAACTGCATATATTCGCAGATGCTTCTGAAAAGGCCTATGGAGCAGTTGCATACATCCGCGCAACTCTTAAGGATGGAAGAATGATTGTACAATTACTCTGCACCAAGACACGCGTTGCACCCCTTAAACAACAGACACTGCCTCGTTTAGAATTATGTGCTGCCGTTACGGCTGCCCAACTTGTGCATAGAGTCAAAACTGATCTTCAGATTAAAAATCAAGCTGTATATTTATGGACAGACTCCGAAATAGTACTGTCTTGGATAAACACCCAATCCTCGCTGTTCACACGAGTGAACAAATACACAAACCTAACCCTGACTTCCAATAGGACAACACAAACATCTTTAAAAAACAATAACAATAATAACACCAACACCACAACATTCATCATACATATCAAAATTCACCACACACATCACGTATACACATTCTTCAATAGGTTCAAAAGGATTGTTTATATCCTTTTAGATCAGTTGATTAACGACATCGAGCACAAAACGAACAACCCAACAATCCTTACGCGAGTGCGCCATATATAATATTATTAAATATTGTGAAAATTAATAAAGTTTTAAGAAATTCTAAAAGATTGTGAACTTTAATAAATTAAAGCCAGAATTGTGAATTAATACAAATTATAAAATTAAATATTACAATTGAAAATAAATTTTGTGTCAAATGATAAAATAAACATAAAATAAAACTTGCGAAATAAAGTACATTGAATTGAAACATTTAAATTTTCCATAAAACTTAATAACATAAATTGTGAACTAATATACAAATAAGAATAAAATACATTTTATAACGTCTTTAAAAATATATATACACAAATTATTAACAAACACTTATCATTTACATACATACGTAGAGTATAAGCAGAAAAGGTTTGTGCATTATCAACACATTTATACACCCTACCCCCTCTTACCCTAAATACTAACCCTACCCTATAACCCGTTTGTTCATGGTCCTTCAAGGAAAAAGAAGGAACAGCGACACAAATATACAGTCCACAAAAAACCCATAACCCCACTAAATTGTGAAATTATTAAAAACTATAACCCCATATAACCCTAATTTCAAAAATTTGATAAAAAATTTGAAAAGAAATTAAAAACAAGAATAACAAATATCAGTGCTAATGTGATTTAATGCAAGTGTTTAAATAAACAAAATAAAATATACACACATACACTATCAAAAACAGGGTAAAATATAAATCCCCCATACAAAAAACATAAAAAAACGTCCTAAAAACAAAAAGTGTGCAAGTATTTAAAATTATATGTTTAAACACAAAATTAGTAATTAAAACAACAATAATCATAGAAGGACACATTAAATAAAAAAGTGCATTAACAAAAAAAACATACATAAAAAACAGTAAAAAATAAGACATTACAAGGTCGAAAATAATAATACATCACATATTTCAAATTATTAAATATTAAAAATACAAAAAGAAAGTGATATTACATAGAACAGTAAAATATAATTTAAAAACAAATATAAATTGAAAAGGAAACATAAAAGTTCAACAAGGTTCACAAAAAATAGAAACAAAATACACATAATAAAGAGGAACACATATTGCACATTTTTCAAAATAATACATAAGCAAAATCAAAAGTAAAGAACACAAAAATAAAAAGTTCAACAAAGTTCGAATTAAATAGCAACAAAATACATATTACAAAAATCAAAAAAAAAGAAATTGAAATATATCAAGTACACGAACAAGTACATTGCATTACTGTTAACTAAACAGACATCAAAAACAATTACAAATAAATAAATACTAACAAATAACCCTTATTAACATTAAACACAAACACAACACAAAACATAATAACAAAATATTACAAAAAATACTGAAATATAAAAAACCACATTAAAATATACATACGTACAGTAAGAGTACTTACAGCGAGTGTCGACAATTACAACAACAACACTGCCCATATTATCAACACACACCATAGCGGGAAGACGACACAAAGAGGAATCAACAAACAAGAGAATTTTTCTATATATATTATTGTGGTTTGTACCCTACCCCCAGCAAAAAGGGTGAGTCGAAGTTTTTGCTATTTATACGAAATTTTTTATTTCCAATTTCTTTTGCAAATTTGTTCCATTATTTTTCAGCAATATAATATAAAATATTTTTTATTTTTTTTAACATACCCAACCCTTTCAAAATATTTTACCCTTTTAAATTAAAATAATAAAATTAATAATAATTAATTTAATTAAATGATAAAATAAAATTTTTTAAATATTTTTTATATTGCTTCAAAGGAACTTTTATTTCATATTAAGTTAACTGTGTGCGCTACAATTAACGTTTTATTACCCAATTGGAAATTTTGTCTGCTGGAGCAAAAGTAATTTTGATACAGCTAAAGCAAAAACCCTCACACTTTTTTAAATTTGAACCCTACATATTTCTATATAGAAATATATTTATTTTATTTTGAGAATTTTTTTTGTGAATTTCTTTTAAATAACCCGAAATGACGGAATTAAAAACTTTGGCCGCCGATATTGTGCGTTACATCCAACAGGACTTAAGTGCCTTTGAGGAAGATTATAAAGCTCTTCCGGAGAAATCTCAACCACTACCCGCATTGAGATTTATGAAGAGTGAATTGGAAGAGTTGTGGTCGAACATAGATGGGAAATTCAAGCAAATTCGAGAATCGCCACAACTCAATGACCCTGACGCCTCCAATTCGATAAATTTTAATGGCCTCTCCAGGAGTGTGAGATCGGCCAAAAAATTCTACAGATCATCTATGATTTCTATAGATGAATCAATAGACAATTTAACACACCCCAAAAATGCAAAACCAAACCCACCCGAACCCCCACAACCCAGCAGTTCTGCAGGTTTCACTGTACCCCCTTGTGATATGCCAATATTCAGCGGAGATTTCAAAAGCTGGGCTTCGTTTAGGGATCTTTTTAAGGCCATTTATGGCAATAATACCCGTTTAAGTGGAGTTGAAAAACTTTTCCATCTTAAACAAAAAACAAGCGGCGAGGCCAAAGAGATAGTAGATAACGCACCCTTAACAAATGATGGCTTTCTTGTTGCGTGGAACCAGTTATCTTCTCAGTATGAAAATCGTAGGATGCAAATTAACGCGCAATTAAAAACCCTTTTAAATTTACCCTTAGTAAGCACCATGTGTAGTGTTTCTATAAGAAAGCTTCAGAGAAGGATAAATTGCTGTATTGCAAATCTGAACTCTTTGGACATAGATACGGATCAGTGGGATCCTATCTTAGTATACCTGTGTACATCAAAATTACCTAGGGAAACCCGAAGGGAATTTGAAAAATCCCTAAAAGATTGTGCAGAAATGCCTTCTTGGACTGACTTAGATGTGTTCTTGACTAACACATTTAAGGAACTAACTTCGGTTAATGATGTCCAAGACCATGGCAATAACTCTACACATCCAAAACCCAAACAATTCCAAGAGATTAGAGCACAGTATGATAGAAGAGGCAGGACATTTCATAATATAACCAATGAGTCAAATGGGAAGAGCCCTAGGGATCAACCAAAATTAACAAAAAACCCACCCACTCACAACCCACCCACCCAAAACAAACGTAAAAGCGAACAAAAATTCCCCTCTTCAACCCAATCAAACCCAAGCATCCAAATTAAACATGATGGTTCAATTTGCAAACTTTGCAACGGAAACCATACCTTGAGGGAATGTTCGTCATTCAATTCACTCGGAATAAACGAGAGAATTGAGTTTGTAAAGAAACATGAAATATGTTACAATTGCTTGGCCGTCGGTCATGTCATACAAGCTTGTCGCAGTACATTCATCTGTAGATATTGCGGTGGACGACATAATAGTCTATTGCATAGACCAAATTCAAGAATTAACCCACATAATGGTGATAACCAAGCATCTTCTTTGTCAAATACCGTTCAGTCTTTCTCGACCCACACACAATCGAGCAAACCCATTCCCATAGATGACAGAACGAAGTTATTGGGAACCGCAGTTCTGAATGTAGAAGTCCAAGGAGAATTGTTTCCAGCCAGAGCTCTTATTGACCCAGCTTCAGACTTCTCATTTATAACGGATAAACTAAGAAGAAAATTACATTTACCCACTACACCCATAGTTGCAGAAATTTCTGGATTAAATGAGATAGTCTCTGCAAGATCGACTAAACTGTGTCAAGTTTCTCTACGCTCGAATACCAATAGTAATTTCAAATTGAATATCCAAGCAATTGTAGTGAAAACACTAACGAAAAATTTACCCACCCAAAGCTTAAACCCAACCCTTATAAAAGATTTGGAAGATATTCAATTAGCAGACAAAAGGTTCTATGAAAGCAGACCTATAGATTTTATAATTGGCAGCGATTTTTACCCTCAAATATTGAAATCTGGAGTACGAAAAGATCTTCTTAATACTGTAATAGCTCAAGAAACTGAATTTGGATGGATTTTAACAGGACCTATTCAGAACACAAACAATACACAACCCTTAGTTTCATACTTCAGTTCAGTCACGCTTGATAAAGTTTTGACCAAATTCTGGGAAATTGAGGATGTACCCACCCAACCCAATGTTTCAGAGGAAAGTTCCTTTTGTGAGGAAACTTATATGACCACTACCCGTCGATTACCGAATGGCCGTTATCAGGTAAATCTTCCCTTCATATACCCTCCTGTAGAGTTAGGAAACTCACGACATGTGGCTATGGCTCAATTTTTAAGAAATGAGAAAAGTTTGATGAAAAAGCCAGAACTCAAAATGGAATATGATAACGTGCTACAAGAGTACATCGAACTAGGTCATATGAAACTTATAAAATATAACCCAAACACACCTTCAAACACACATTATTACTTACCCCATCACGCTGTTGTTAAACTTGATCGCGTTACAACAAAAGTTCGAGTTGTTTTTAATGCATCTAGCAAAACCTCGAACAGCATCAGCCTTAATGATACCCTATACACTGGTCCTACCCTACAAACAGATTTAGTTGTACTCGTCTTGAAATGGCGCTTTTACAAAATAGTTTATAATACCAACATTACAAAAATGTACCGGCAGATTATGTTAAACCCTACACACACTCCGTTCCAACGGATATTATTCCGCAAAGGCGTCAACGAACCCATTCAGGATTACGAACTGCAAACGGTCACTTTTGGTGTCAATTGTGCGCCATACTTAGCTATTAGAACACTACATGAATTAGCTAAAGACATTCAAAAAACCCACCCTATCGCTTCGCAAATATTACGAAATAATATGTACGTAGACGATGTCTTAGCCGGAGGTCACACCATTGAAGAAGCTAAAGAGGGCCAAACCCAATTGATCTCGGCTCTTGACTCTGCTGGATTTCCTTTAAGAAAATGGATATCTAATACGAAGGAATTGTTGAAGAACTTACCCGAAGAACACCTACTTGATGTGGATTTACTCAACCTTCCGGAATCGAATAATGCCAAAACATTAGGAATCCGGTGGAATGCGAAAGAGGACACATTTTTCTTTAATGTACCCTTAATCGAAAGGAAATCGGCATACACAAAGCGAACTGTTTTATCAGATATCGCTCGTCTTTTTGACCCAGCTGGTTGGTTAGCGCCAATTGTAATATCTGCAAAAATTATAATGCAACAAATTTGGCAAGATAACACAGCTTGGGATGAATGTCTTGACCCATTCACCCTTATAAAATGGCAAAAGTTTTCGCAGTTTTATGACAATATTAATAGAATTCGTATACCAAGATGGATTAACTTTTCACCTACAGCTACAATTGAATTTCATGGTTTTTCAGATGCTTCTGAAAAAGCATACTCTGCATGTCTATATGCACGAGTTACACCCGTAAACGGACCTAATTCCGTAACCCTACTCTTCGCTAAAACGAGAGTTGCGCCAATCAAAGTAATCTCCTTACCGAGACTTGAACTTTGTGGCGCAGTGTTGTTGGCAAATATGACAAAAAATTTACTCATCCAACTTAACCTACCCTTACATAAGTCATATTTTTGGACCGACTCATCGATAGTCTTGGCCTGGCTCAGCAAAAACCCTACCACTTGGAACACCTTTGTGGCAAATCGAGTCTCAACGATTCTGCAAACAGTAGGAGTGGACAACTGGAACCATGTGGCTTCTCATGATAATCCTGCCGATGTGGCTAGCCGAGGATGCAATGCTGATGAACTTAAAGATGATGATTTATGGTGGAATGGACCATCATGGTTGAAGCAATCTGCTTCACAGTGGCCACCAACACATAAAAATTTCACAACTCAAGCTGAAGCGAAAGTTAGTCAGTCGTTTACTACAACCGTTAATACCCACCCTTCCTTGGATACGAATGCTGAGAACCCAGACATATTATCAAGATTTTCAAAATTCTCAAATGCTCTACGAGTAATGACATATGTCTACCGATTTTGTGATCGCGTATCGTATAAACGAAACAATACAATTCGAAAGGATAGAATAATTCTTGATCGAAATTACCCACAACTAGTTAACGAAAGATTACATTTGTTAACGACCCACCCAAGTATTGAACTTGATACGACAGAGATCAAATCTACCCGTGATAGACTTATCATTCTTTGTCAGACTGAATATTTTAAAGATGAATATCATTGTTTGAAGAAAAGAAACCCTATACCCAAGAAAAGTAATCTGCTCACCCTAACGCCATTTTTAGATTCCGCAAATATAATGCGAGCAAATGGTCGACTAGCAAATTCCAACGGTTTGTCATATTCTGAAAGACACCCGATTTTATTACCCTACGGCAGTTCATTTGTTAAACTATTAACCCAACACGTGCACCTAATAACCCTACATGGCGGAAACCAACTTATGTTGAGAATAATACGCTCAGGATACTGGATTCCAAAACTAAAGAATATTGTTAGCGCTGTAATTAACAAATGCTCACCGTGTACTAGATACAAGAATAGACAAACAACCCAATTTATGGCAGCCTTGCCACCAGAACGTACCCAAATTAATAAACCATTTACGAATGTGGGAGTTGATTTTGCAGGACCATTCGACATTAAAGTATATAATGGCAGAGCATGTAGAATAACAAAAGGTTACGTATGCATTTTTGTTTGCTTTGCAACAAAAGCTATTCACTTGGAGCCAACATCTGATTTGTCAACCCAAGCTTTTATGGCAGCTTTCGCACGATTTTTTTCGAGGCGGGGATGCCCTGTCGCTATTTACTCTGATAATGGGACAAATTTCATTGGAGCTAGCAAATTATTGAAGAAAGAGCGACAGGAATTCATTAAACAATTAAAAGGTTCCGTTACATCTGCTAGCAGTTTCCAAAATTTGACGTGGCATTTTATACCCCCAGGTGCACCACACATGGGTGGTTTATGGGAAGCGGGAGTGATAAGCTTTAAGGCTCATCTAAAGAAAATGAATACCCTGAAGTACACATTTGAGGAGCTAGCCACGCTTCTCGCGAGAATAGAAGGATGCCTGAATTCAAGACCCTTAAGCCCGTCAAGCGAGAATCCACAGGATCTTAACCCTTTAACTCCAGGACACTTTTTAATTGGATCACCTATTTTAACCCCAGCAGAACCCGATGTAAGCAATGAGAATTTAACCCTGGCAAACAGATGGCAAAAGTTAAAGATTCAACATCATAACTTTTGTAGAAGATGGAAAGATGAATATCTTAAAGAGCTCCACAAGAGATACAAGTGGAAGAACCCTCAACGTCAAGTTGAAACGGACGACATCGTTATTATCAGACAAGACAATTTACCTCCAAACGAGTGGTTACTCGGCCGAGTCATTAAAACATACACTGGCTCTGATGGACGAAACAGAGTAGTCGATATACGGACATCGTCCGGGACGTTAACTCGACCAATAACAAAAGTTGTCATTTTACCCACTAGTTAGTTTAACACTTCTAGTGTAACCCAAATAACATTTAGTTGTTTACTTACCCTTTTTAACCCACTTATCCACTTGTAACTATTATTCATATACTCACCCTTCACCCTAACAGTCTAACCAACTAACACCTTCATTACACTTCATTTCATTCACACCTATTTCTTTTACACAGGATATGGCACCCAACAAAAACAACCGTAGTGGAAGTTCCAACCGCAATGGATCTCGACCAAAACCCAATCAAAAAAATGACAAGCGTCAACCAAAACGCCATTTTGGTTGCGGTATTTGTCAAGCTAATCACAGCTTGACAAACTGCAGAAAGTTTCAACAGATGAACTTGGCGGAGAAATATAAAACCGCAGTTAAATTGCATTATTGCGTCAATTGTCTGGCCAGGAATCACCTGATTGGAAAATGTTCGAGTAAATCCCGATGCCAAAAATGTAATGGCAAACACCACACCACCCTACACGGCCCAGATCGTATTATGAAGGACCTCAAGAAGGAACAATCCCCACCAACAACATCACGAAGAAACACGTTACCGATTCCTGCGCCACGAACAATTGTCAATCCAAGTTTAATAACCACATTACCAACGTCAAGGACCCAGACCATTGTGCCCACGGTTGTCGTTCAAGTCATAGCAGAGAAATCCAAGCAACTTGTCAGAGCTTTATTAAACCCTAGCCTAACGACCTCGAAAATAGGTGTAGCGTTCGTGCGTGAGTCCACATTAAGACCGTTTAAAGTGGATGAAAGTATATATGTGAAGGTCATAATCTCACCTAACATGGCCTCCACAATACAATATGAGGTTTGCATGAAGGTTGCAAATGATTTACCCAAAACACCTTACTCTCAAGGATTGGACCCAGCCATAAAGGGAAAATTCTGCAGGATTTCTCTAGCTGATCCAGAATTCTATAGCAATTCACCTGTGGCCATGGAAATTGGTGGTGATTTATACACCACCATTCTACAGCCAAATACCATTCATCTCGATGGCGGTTCGCTTATCGCACAGGACTCAACCCTTGGTTGGCTCGTTATGGGATCACTTAATAATTAAAAAAAAAAAAATATATAATAAAGTATTTTAATTTATAATTACCCTCACACTCTAACCCAATGTTGAACAAATAAAAATAATTTGTTTTTATTCACAGGTTGCCGGCCCGGGAGGATGTTCACACGAGTGAACAAATACACAAACCTAACCCTGACTTCCAATAGGACAACACAAACATCTTTAAAAAACAATAACAATAATAACACCAACACCACAACATTCATCATACATATCAAAATTCACCACACACATCACGTATACACATTCTTCAATAGGTTCAAAAGGATTGTTTATATCCTTTTAGATCAGTTGATTAACGACATCGAGCACAAAACGAACAACCCAACAATCCTTACGCGAGTGCGCCATATATAATATTATTAAATATTGTGAAAATTAATAAAGTTTTAAGAAATTCTAAAAGATTGTGAACTTTAATAAATTAAAGCCAGAATTGTGAATTAATACAAATTATAAAATTAAATATTACAATTGAAAATAAATTTTGTGTCAAATGATAAAATAAACATAAAATAAAACTTGCGAAATAAAGTACATTGAATTGAAACATTTAAATTTTCCATAAAACTTAATAACATAAATTGTGAACTAATATACAAATAAGAATAAAATACATTTTATAACGTCTTTAAAAATATATATACACAAATTATTAACAAACACTTATCATTTACATACATACATAGAGTATAAGCAGAAAAGGTTTGTGTATTATCAACACATTTATACACCCTACCCCCTCTCACCCTAAATACTAACCCTACCCTATAACCCATTTGTTCACTCGCTCTATCATACTTTTGTAGCTAATCGAGTCTCAAAAATCCAGTCATTGACATTGCCCGAACAATGGCGCCATGTCAGATCCAAGGACAATCCGGCAGTTTTACTTTCCAGAGGGCTACCGGCAACAAAACTTTCTAAATGCACTTTATGGTTCTATGGCCCATTGTTTCTGCATGGAAGAGAAGAAATATGGCCACCTACATTTTCACAACGACTCATCTCTAATGACATCGAGAAAAAGAAAACAACTGTAACTTCAGCAGCCACTACCTCCAACGATGACTTCATTTATAATATCCCACACAAGAACTCTTTCAGAACCCTTCAAAGGATCGTAGGGTACATTCTTAGATTCATGAGAAACACCCGAATGAAAAACGAAGATCGTCCAAAATGTAAGGCATTAATTCCCCTTGAACTCGACGATGCCTTATACTTAATCATCAAAACTATTCAACGTTCCGACTTTTCTTCGGAAATAAGCCAACTTCGAAAAAATAAGGAAATCGACAAGAAAAGCTCTATCATCAGCCTGTCTCCATATTTAGATGAAACACACATACTACGCGTAGGAGGACGAAAAACACCCAATGTTGATTCCATACAATGATCCCCTTACAAAACTTTTATTTACGATGATTCATGAAGAAAATAACCATTGTGGACCCCAAGCACTCTTGAATATAATCAGACAAAGATTTTGGCCAATAAAAGGGAAAATAATGGCGCGGTCCGTAGTCAAAAAATGCATAATATGTATCAAGGCACGACCACAATTATGCCAATAAATTATGGGCAACCTACCTAGAGTTACACCAGCGCCACCGTTTATCAACACTGGTGTAGATTATTGTGGACCCTTTTGGATTCATTACAGGATTAGAGGCAAACGACCAACGAAGGCATATGTAGCTGTATTCTGCTGTTTTTCTACAAAGACAGTTCATCTTGAATTGGTATCGGATTTATCAACAGATGCTTTTAGTGGTGCCTTAAAACAATTTATTGGCCGTCGAGGACGATGCCAAAATATTTATTGTGATAACGCCACCAATTTTGTTGGAGCAAAAAATCAGCTAACAGAGCTATCTGATAGCATTTATTCCTGTAAGGCGCAAGAGTCAATTATTTCCGCTTCCAGCTCAAAGGAAATACAGTTCAATTTTATTCCACCCAGAGCATCACATTTTGGAGGCTTATGTGAGGCAGCCGTAAAATCGGCAAAACATCTTTTAATCCGGAGCGTCGCAAATGCATCTTTAACTCAAGAAGAATTAGAGACAATCATAGTGGAATTTTAGGCTATACTAAACTCTCGCCCTATAACGCCCATGACAAATGACCCAAATGATCTTGAAGCATTAACACCGGGTCATTTCCTTATTGGTGAAGCTCTCACATCTCAAGTAGACAGCAAGGCAAAAGTGCAAAATATGGCAACTTTATCCCATTGGAAATTGATATCCCACCTTAAGCAGGCTTTTTGGAACAGATGGTGCACGGAATACTTAAACGAACTACAACAACGAGGTAAATGCCAAAAACAGTTTAGCAACCTTAAAATTGGGGACATGGTTATTATCAAGGAAGACAGTACACCCGTTATGAAATGGCCATTGGGAAGAATTATTAAGGTTTATACCGGTGATGACGGTGCAGCAAGAGTTGCAGAAATAAAAACTGCCTCAGTAATGTTCAAACGTCCTATACATCGTCTTGCATTACTACCTACAAATTCGGATCCAGAAATAACTATGTCCACTGAAGTCAACAACAAGAATATATGCAATTCACCTGATGAACCCAAGGCTAAGAGAATTAAAATACCAACAAATCATATAACACTGGCACTACTCACTCTACTTTTAATTCTGCCAATATCATTGGCAACTCCAGTTAAGAATAAAAAATTTGGATCAAAGGTCGGAATACACTTCGAACAATTTCGCAATTTCGTCACAATTTCAACTACTCAATGGAATCTTTTCGTATACTACGATTTATCGTCTTACTGGTGCGAAACTTCTATCCTTGTTAATGGGACAAGGTCAATTCAAGCCTTGTGCAAGATGTTAGAACCAAATACATCTTGTGCAGGGACGATAACAGATTACTGCGAAGTAAAAGAGGTGCGTTAGATATAGTTGGTAGTGTTGCACATTCTCTATTTGGTGTTATAGACTCAGAATACGCCGAACATATGTCTGCAACAATAAAAGAAGTCAATGAAAATGAATCGTACCTGTTACAATTATTAAGAAACCAAACATCAATCGTTGACTCAACAATGAACATATACAACAGAATCAAATAAACGCGAAAATTGGATTTGAAAGATTGGAACAAGAAATCACGGGGTATTCAGAAGAATTGGATAATATCAACAATTTATTAGTACAATTACACCTGAATCAACTGTATAACTCAGCAGTTCTTCAATTGTCCCTCATTGCAAACAACCTAAAAGGCATACAGTCAGCAATACTTGAGACACTTATGGACACACGACATGGCAAAATCAGCCCATGGGTACTTACATGGAACAATAACAAAAGGAAGTTACTCAGATCTCACTACACTCCCCACCGTCAGTGAATCTTCCAGTGTCAGAACAGAATGACTTGCTCCTACTCTTCAAACTTATGAGAATACAAGACAGACTGACACAGCAATACGCAATTTTTAAAATAACCTTACCATTGGTCGAACCTGAAAGATTCAGTATGGTTCACTTGATTGCGGTACCCAACACAATAAACAGCACATTAGTAGCCATTAAACCATGCACTACATTTCTAGGCATAAGTATAGCCCATAAACAATATATTCCGTTTACAAGTTCAGAGTTCAGTGCTTGTGACACAATAAAACCAACTCATTTCGTTTGTTCCAACATTCAAATTCGTTATAATTACTGCTCAAACGTCTGCGCATGTGAAATTGGTTTATTCAATAACCAAACAACACCATCCTGTATTTTGGAAAAAACCGGCACCAGATGGATACCACTTCATAAAGAAAACCAATGGATATACCTCAACGTCTACGAGAGCTACAGCTGTGTGCACTGGGGAAATTATTCCCATATCACTAAAGGGCTCCGGTCTAATTACAGTAGATCCAGAATGCTATTTCAAGCACAATTTTGCCACAATGAATGGACGACAATTTATATCAAGCACAATAAGATCATCATATACCAGTCTTGGACAAATCTCAGATTTATTGTTGCCTAATAATACTACATTTTCTACACACAACAATCGTTCAACCCCAATACATTTGGAAGATACGTATGCCAAAAATATGAAGGAACTTTTGAATCTACAAAAGACTTTAAGGGAAGAAAACATAATGGAATTTCCTAACAAATTGAAATCCCATCGACTGCATAACAACATGATTGCCTACCTTGCCCTTTATGTAAGTATACTAACGATCATATGTTGGCTTCGACGTAAAATTTGCAGCGGACGACATTCAGTAAGAACTGCCGATAATGTTTCAGAAATCAACGAGTCTCAACCAACTGAAGAAACTGCTCCAACACCAATGCCACGGCAACCTATACCTACTCGCCAGTTCTCCCTTAATGTATAATGATCCAAGTATCTCGGTTCTGTTGAACATTCGTTCAACGCGGGGGAGAATGTTAAAGTTATTTTATTTTATTTTAGTTTATCTTATTTTATTTCATTTTATTTTATTGATAATTTTAAGTTGCCGAAAAATGTTTTATTACAGTGTAAATTTATAAATACATTTTATTTAATTTTTTATGTTGACAAAATTTGGAATTAAGTTACATTTGGCAGTAAAACTATTTTTTGTTTTGCTTGCATTAATTTCTTTGCATTCTTCTTTTTTTTTTGTTGTTCATGGTCACACAGTCAATGAACTTATTAATTTCACAAAAACAGTAGTTACGTAAGAAATGCAATATCAGCAACAAGAAAATTTAATTTGAATTGTATCAGCATTATTGTTATTATAGATTTAATATAAAAACTCAATAAAATTTAAATTTTCGCGCAGTAGTAAAAACTCAGTTGTTTTTAATTATTGCCGTTACGTTCAAGTTCCAAGTGCTTGAAAGTAAGAATTAAAATTCAAAATTAGTACAGTTCAAATTTATGTGTTTGAATTGAGTCATACTAATTTACCCTCCAAACAGGGACCCTATTAGACATGAATATAACAAACAATAACAACTACAAACAGAAACACAAAGCATCCTCTCTTGCCGGTGGACGCACTACACTGTACATGCAGGCCCCTGCTAAAAATGGCAGTTGCCCCCGCCAGAGGTGCCAAGGCTTGTCCCTAGTGTCGCCACATCTCCTGCCTTGGTCGTCGTCCTTTCGCCCGAAGTGCCAATGCGTCCATGCGTTCTTCGGATGCCGCCAAGGCATTGGTACACAAGTCTGGCGCCCTGGCCTCCGACATCAATTCACCTTCTGGTGCCAAGAACACCCTGAGTGCAAGCATCAGGGCGTATAAAAACCGCAGGTCGGCTATGCGCATAATTGCCAGAATAGGCTCTGTCGACCCAGCTTTTCTTTCGGAACAAGGGCTAAGGCCCACCAAAATGATCGACCTCCCGCCTCTCCGGCCACGGTAGAGACAGGCCCACAATCGCGTTGTGGTTTTCTATGCATAGTTTGTGGTAACCAATTTGCGAAACAGAGGACCTTAACATATAACCCTTTGGAATGTCCCTAAGAAGAAATATTTTTTCTATTTCGTTTTGTTGAAGATGTCTGAACTGGGGTTTGAGCCGAGGCCTCACGTCTGTAAGCCAACAAACTACCTACTAGACTACAGCAAGCAAGTATCATCATTAGATATTTCAGGTATCTGGGATATTTTAAAGGGTTATACTTTAAGGTCCTCTGTAATTTTTGGTAGGACCAATAGGTGAAAAGTTACACACATTTTAAAAAAACCCTGTATGACCAAAATGTCCAACTTTGACCCCCCTCTAACTCCGGCAGTTCTTGACTGATAGAGCTGAAAATTTGTGTCTGGCCTACTATCCAATAGTACTAACCATCATCCAAATCGGAAGACATCGATTTTAAAAATTGGGTCACTTGACACGAAATTGCCCATATGTAAATTTCCCTTTCTGTTTTTATGTTTGTATTACATTTTGTTTTTATTTTTTTCGCTGATTAGGAAAAATATGTTTTTTTTTTTCACAAAATACATAAAATTCAGTGAAAATACGGCAACACTACATACAGATTGTGAGAGCACAATTGCAAGAGTAATGGCGCACGGCGACAAATCTGATTTAACTGATCAAATATGTATAATAGTTGGTAATATTCATTTTGCTTGTATCTTGAAACTTCATTGTATAGCTGTTTATGCAACACAGGTAATGAAAATCAAAAGTATTTTGATATTCTTCAAACTCACCTCAGCCTATATGTGTGGCTATTATTTATCAACACAATAAGAAAAAAGGTGAGATTGATTGAACTTGAGAAAAACGCTGTCAAAATAAAATAGATTTTATCTGACTATTTGCAAGCAATTTTTTATGTCATTTTGTATGGAAAAAATCGTCAAGCCCCAATTCTGTTTCATCTCTTCCTTAAGAAACTACATTAAAAATATTGGTCGACAAATGTTTTGTTCGCCCATGGACCATGAACCAGCTTAAGGTATTTTCATGGATTACGTTTAAAACGTAAAGCAGAGCGAACAATAAATAGTAAGATAGTGTGCCGCTATTATATTATATTATATGTATATTATAGTATAAACACAACAAACGCAACACAGCAAACCCTTAAAAACAGAATACATATGTAGGTGTATATGGAAGTGATGATTTTAAAGACAGGGCGACAACAAGCAAAGATCCTACTGTTTTGCTTTTATAGAAATTTCTATTCTTATTCGCAGCAATCAGAGAATTAGTGCTCACAGTGAGAGGATTTGTGCTGGTAATGCGAGGATTAATGTTGTGAATACAATAACATGCATGAAATAGAGGTTTTAACACGTTCATCGCCACGATAATATCAGAAAAATTTTCACATGGGCCACGGTAACTTTATTAGATAATTTAGTTAACAATATATCAAGGAAACTTAATGTATCACAGAAAAAAAATTTTTTGCCAAAATTCCCGGAAAAACACTATTTTTTTGGTCACACATATATATTAAAACTTTTTTATTTATTTATTTATTTATTTATTTAAAATTCGTAGTTTACAAAAATAAATTTGTAAAATACAATTCCAAAATAGTGTGGACTACAAATCCGACATATATGTGTGACATGGCTCATGTATAACTTATTAGCGTCAGAGACATATGACTGACATGGCTCCTGTAGAACTTCTTATAGCCCATTTACACTACAGCTAAATCTAGTACTTATGAGATTTCGAGGCAAATCTAGTTGATTTTAACTAGATTTCCCATACAAAACAAAATCTACTCAAAATCTAGTAAAAATAGAAATGCAACTATGTGTTTTGCCAAATAGTACTTAAAAATACAACGCTGAGCAGGAAAAACATGACATTTCAATTTAACCCTAATCAAGTCAACATGTGCCTCTCCGACACATATTTCACTTGGTCATGTTGTAACTTCCTTAAATATAGGTTCTAGTTCTTACTGCTTCTTGAATTCCTACTTTCAATTGTTTTATTTAGAATTTACAAATTTCAAGTAATAAATTAATTTCTTTTTATTTTTTATTTTGTTTCAATCAAAAATGTTCTTAATCATGTCAAAATGTGTCTATGAGGCACATATGGGAACGCTAACTATTACTTCTATTGTTGGTGAACAACAAAATAAAATATAATAATGAGTTATAATGAGGTATAATGAGTTACGAAGAGTTCTGGCACCCATTATTTGCCGTAGTCTTCTAAAATTAAATAAAAATAATTGGTCCATACAACACGAGGATGAATTCTCAAACCAGCCAAGGCAGACAGATATGCGACGTAGATGTTATATGCGCCCACCGAAGATATGCAGTATGTGTAAGCAGTCTTGCAGTATTTACCACAAAAATACTTGCAACGAGCATTGTTCAAAAGTTCTAGTTTGCTTAAAATGCGAAAATAAATAAATAATATTTCATTTATGTAACTGAGAAGAAAAAATTTAATAAAATAAAAATAAGTTAACAAAATTAATACGTAAATTCTTTGTATGTGCCTCTGAGACACATTTTGACTGGATTTGTAAAAAAATTCCTGACTTGATTAGGGTTAAACTAAAATATTATTATTTTATTTTAAATTTCAGTCAGCTGTTTTTGTTATTAAAATGAAATCTTGCTACTGTCAAATAAATCCAGTGTAAACGATCTAGATTTTGAACAAGATTTGAAATCTAATCTACTAGATTTCGCTGTAGTGTAAATGGGCTATTAGCGTCAGACACATATGACTGACATGGCGATGAACGTGTTAAAAACGCGATGTGTGAAATATAAAAAAGTTTTAATGGCACCATTGAGAAAGAATTAATGGACAAAAACACTCAATTTAGTTTCTGTTTGTTTGTTGAGGAAAACACAAACACAAAATTGAGTACTTTTGATTGTATTTTCCATATAAATAGACAAGCAAGTGAAATCGGTTATCGTACAGAAACAGGTCAGGTATTTCGGAAACTAAATTTGTACGAATGTTAAAACGTTTTTATCTTCTCTAGTAAAAGTAAAATGCAAACTGAAATTAGTTAAAAATGGATAAAAAAAATTCTAATTTAAAATAAAAATTAACACTACCTACAAAATGTAATAGTAAAATAGTGTTTATTTTTTATTTTAAATTATAAGAGTTTATAATGAAATAAATTATAATTTGGGTTTTTAAAATATGTGAAGTTTTATTTAATGAGAATTTCACATACAGACAAACATAACATACGTACTAAATTTAAATTCTATTTATTATTTAAATTTTAAATTTTGGTGGTTATTAATATTGACGTGTTGTTAACACAGCTAAACAGATGTCACGTAAAAATGTAAGAAAATTCTATTTTTACAGATTCTTACGTTCCGGTTACGTTACATTACATTTCTATAACAATATGTGTTGCTTTAAACATAACAAAAACGATCAGCTGTTTCTTACGGTTACATTCCGTTACGGTTGCATAACTGACCCTTAACTCTTACAAGATTCACTTACTAATGCATACATAACATTTTATAGTACTTTTCAGCTGTAGAGTTGCATTTCCAACAGCGCATCATTAGTGACGTTAAAATGACCAGTCCTTTGATTATCTGACTTAAAGCGTCATATTTTTGACAAAATGGATTAAATGGATCATAATCGTGTGTTGTAGCAAAATGTTTTAAAAGTGGTAAAAATTTTAATAAAATTTAAAATAAACAATATAAGGAAACAAGAAATTAAAGTGCAGAATAAAAGGAGCAGTAAATATTTGGAAATGTAAGTATCTTTTCTGTGTGAATCATTTGACTAATATTTAATAAATCTCTTTACTAGCTCGTTTTAAAACTAAAGCTGATGATGCCTTATAAGAACTGTGAAGGATAAAGTAAAGGAGGAATACGTTAGCCATACCAGTGGCAAAAAATGAGTATGTTTTATAGTCGAAAAAAAATCATACGTTAAAAAGAGAAACAAAATCACACGTACACGAATGTATACATCAAGCTTTTCATATTGTCCTTAATAACTTGATGGTAACGAGTGATGTGTTTACACATGACGGTCAAATGACTACATAGTTACTTGACCGTCATTGTTCTGGTAGGGTAAAAATAATACGCATGTAGGTTACCTTAGGCTGCAGTAGCAAAATTGTTGTGCTTACTGCATTCCGTTTATTATGTTTATAGCATGAGTGAATGCCTTTCGTTGGCTTAAATTTTCTTTCAACATCGTAGGACTGATTATTAATTTTTATATTTTTTACATAATTTTATTTTTTATTTGTTAAATGAAGTACTTTACGATTGCAACAAAACTTTACGATGCAACAAAAATATGTTTAAAATTCTACAATTAAAAAAAATATTTCAGGTATGATATTTTTAATCTGGGTCTTTCAGTTATAGAATTTGTTAAATTATAAAATTTGTAATTGGTTTCATTATTGTCTTCTTGGTGAATTAGTTAATTACTGTAGAAGACTAGTTTTATCGCATCACGAGTTTCGAAATTGAGGAGGAGAAGAATTACACTATCACCCACTTTGTAATTGTAAACATTTTCTTATAAGTATCTTCAGTACAGATTAGCGCACCCAGTCTTTGTAAATATGGGTTATTGTTATTTTAGCTTTTCAGATTGAATCTTTCTCAGACAGTTTCAGCTCATTCTCAGTAGTATTTCAGCATTGATTGATACAATGCATTAGTTCATTGTATTTAAGACCGCTGTTCCCAAGAAGTCTAATTCAACACTAATTAGAATTTACGCTAAAGTATATAGGTAATTAATTGCATATTCTCCCTCTTGTATGACGTACTATCCGAATTCGAAAACAGAAACTCGGTGAAAACAAATTCAATCTTAATTCGAGCGTAGTATCTTTCTCGTCTCCAACAATTCGAATACAGTGTACTATATTACTTCACTGGACTTTTATTATTTTTTTTTTCGTAATCTTTCTATATAATTTTTATTTTGTATGTTCGTATACCTTTGACTTTTTATACAGAACTAAGTTTCTTTTTCATCACAACTGTTCCACTTCCAACAGTTCCGTCTGAAGAAAAATTAATATGGCATTCTGTTAGTATATTATTATAGATCTGGTAGCATTAATAATCATAAAAAAATAATTTTGTAATATTTGAAAGACAATCCTTTATGTTCTCACTATTCGACAGATTCTTAATATAAAAAATTGGCCAAGAGTTAAAAAAATTAAATGAAACATATAAATTAAACATAGTAATAATAGTCGTCCTTTCTTCGATGCAATAGTGGATATTTAGATTGCTTGTAAAAAGTTCTTATGAACCCGCTTTATGTATTAATTGTTGTTGGTAATAAAATAATGTGTAAAGGTTTCCTTTTGCAAGTTTTACCTTCAGACGAATATATATTTTAACATAACAATTTACAAGTGCATACACTGTAAATTTTAAATATAACGCTCCTGGTGGCCGGTAGTGATGATGGCTAATGTAAACTTTGTTGTTTTAAAGGTAAGAAATATATTTAATGTGAAGGAATTTTTATTTCATTCATTTTCTGTACAATATGTACAGTATGAGGAGTTCTTATGTCGCATAGAAGAATAAAAAAAGTCGCATACACACAAGTTTGTTTCCCGGTTCCAACACTTGAAGTAATTTTGTATATATAGAAAAAATCTAGAAAACATTCAAAATATCCTATTCTGATTATGTATCTACCTTCTTTGAAAAGGGAAAGAACAATAAGAGATAAATATTTTTCTTTGTGTTTTTATTTAATTGTGCGGACGAGAAGATAAAATTAAGGAACGGACATGAGTATTAATTGCATGAATTTGTTGAATATTCCATTTTGCGCAAAGATTTTAAATTTTGGTAAAAAATATAATATAAAATCCACTTTTCGTTTAAAAACCATTAACTTTTATGTACATAAATATGGTACAAAGAAAAAGAAAAACCAATAAGCTAGAGTTTTAGGGAGCTAAAATTACCGAAAATATAATAAATTTGTGTATTAGAAATATTTAATACATAATATGCTTTTCTATGGAAGGAAATACAATAAAGAAACAAAAAGTAAATGTAGAGCGATTTATAATAAAAAGCGTAAAATAAAGTACAGCTATTTTATTACTGATATAAAAATCTAACAGTCTTAAAATCGTAAAAAGGTGTAAGAGCATTTTACTTCTGATAAATACATTAACAAGTGTTGCGTTTAATATATGCGTATGCATGAATTTAAGTATATCAGAAATCATATATATATAATTAGATTTCACTCTGTCATATAGTATGTCTGAGTAAGGTCAGTTCTATTTTTTAGATAACTTAAGAAATTGGTTTTTTTTGTTATCGACACACAATATACTTATTTTTCCAAAGATCGAGGACTGGTCAATACTTCAATATTTTTTGGTATAAACCAATTCTTTGTTTAAAAACTGTTGTGAACAGTATTGTCACGCTAAATTATAATTTTTTTTGAGAGTTTGGTGATGCAAAGGCAGTAAGCTAAATATTAGATTAAAGAAGCAGTCGGTGCTTTTTATTCTCGCAAAACAAACTGATTGTCAGCAATCTATCTGCACAAAATTCAAAATATGATATAACTGCATCCGCAGTAAAAATAAAACTAAAAAAATATATACATATATTTAAAAATTCTGCCTATTTATATAACAATTTCTTATACAGGGATGTCACAGAACCCAATAATGTCGGAATTTGATTATCGGTTTTGTTTTCGAACTTGAATAAGTGTCGGTTTTAGGTGTCACAGAATGTCTTCTTATCGGTTTTGTTATTGAAAATAAACCAAGCAACTGTTGTTATATGAAATAAAAACAACTTTAATTTTACTTCATAAATAGCTTTTATTTTACCATTATTTTTATAAGGTGTTGGTTATTTCGTCTCTGATTCTCTGTCTTCACTATCAGGTATTGATAAAGTCAGCACATCCTCACTGGTTTGCACATTATAGCTCCTGCAAATGTTGTGCAGAGCACAGCAGGAATTTGTAATTCTTACTGCCTTTTCCGGATGGTAGTGTAATGTGCTCATTAAGCAACGAAATCGTCCTTTCAACACTCCTATTCATATTCATTTTCGATTAAAGTATAAATGCTCGTTAAAGCTGGGCTTTATTATCTTTATATGAGTCTCGTCTATGCAACCAATTATTGAAGGGTTTTTAAATTTATTAAACAAATAGTCCCTTGATCTTTGCTTATCGTTGGAGTTCATTTCTAGTTGCACCCATTGACGGCAAATGAACCGCTCCATAACTTTGAGCATATCGTCTAAAATTGTAGAAACTGCTGCTACCCAGAGATATGCTAGAGTAATTTTCAACAGATGTTTGGTATGACCCTTCAGCTAAAAATCGCAACGTAGCTGCAAGTTGTAGCAATGGCGGGATCTTAGAACGGAAAGGTGTTCTTTTACTGTCTCTAGGATCATACAAAAAGCGTCTTTGTTCAATCGGTAATATGCTATAAATCTGCAAAGCAGCTTTAGATATGGATGTACAGTATAACAAATATATGCCTCCGGCAACTCAAGTGGGTTGCTGCAATCTCGCAATATTCGTCTTTCCCCTTTTGTGAATGTTCTTCCTCTAACAAAAAAAATGCGATAACAGCAGTACTCATTTTTTTATTTATTTATTTAAAAAGATTTTTTTATTATTTTAATAAAAACAGCAATTTTTAATAAAAACAATTTATATTTTGTCAAAAAAAATTAATAAAAATTGTAAATAAATACACAAATGTAAACAACAGCTGTTTCGAACACTGGTTTTATTTCAATTCGAATATAACAAAACCGACTTGGTTTTGTGACACCAAATGAATCCAATATTGGTTTTGAAAAATGGCAAAAGGCAAAACCGACTTGGATTCTATGACACCCCTGATAATTTTATTAGCAGAATGTGTTTATAAATAATACCAATTTGTTTGTTACATGGTCAAATCTGACTTCGTTTGTACAACCTCTTGAATTTGAATTTACTACATTTCATTAAGTCATTTTATTCCTCAGCACTCTCCAGAGGTGCTAGAGAGTATAGGTTTTGCGATTGAGATGGCCATTCCATTACGAGTACTAGCGCATTGTAATGGATTCAATAAACATTTTTATATAATTTGGATCAAACACTTTCTTTCAGGGTGACGCACATACGATTTTCTATCTGACACAAACTAGTTAATCTTCATTTCGTCAGACAAGATATATACATACATATATTGTATATAGAACCCAAATTTTAGAATTTTCAGGATGAATTTGATTGATGGCATGAGTTATGTTGGCTTTGAGGACCACCGTGGCTTATTCGCATACATCATCATAAGAACACTCAGTAAAAAAAATCTAACGCGGTCAATTCGCACGAACTTGGTGGATAGTTCACATCACTTCTACGCTGGTGTAGAAAATCCAATGTGATGTGAACTGGGTGACGTAGAGCCGTCATGGTGAAACCACATGTAATTGGTGTTCATATCATCCAAATCAGACCAAAAAAGTTGGTGATCATTGACACATAGAGCTCTCCGTTGGCAGTGATAGCCTGGCTATGGAGCCATGATAACGGCAGCCCAAAGTCCACATTTCTTGGGTATTATTCATATTTCTAGATTCGTTCGCTGTATATATGTTCTTAAAAAAATGTCCAATATCCAAATTGTGAAATAGTACCTCAAACTTCAAAATATCTTCCAAAAGATGATATATGCTTTTGCTATTCCCTTCATCCTTTTTTAAAATAATATATTTTTAGGATAAATACCGTTTCACATCTGCACAAGGTATATTTATACAGATAGTATCAGGAGTACAACAACTCATTTCGCATTGAATTTGTTCCAAAAACACCATCTGTATAAATATGTCTTGCACCTGCAGTATACATTGGCTGATGATATACATACCTACATATATACAGTATTGTTCGAAACCTAAGCAACTTTTTCCCACTAAGTAATAATAGACTCATATCTTTTCTCTAAATAAATTTATAGAAAATATTTATTTTATTTACTATTACACAATGTGCCTATAACCTAAAAATAACAACACAAATTAAATTCCATTTATTTGGAAGTTATAATAAAATAAAAACAAAATTAACTTAAAAATTCGCTGTTCAAAACCTAAGCAACTTTTAATATTTGGTATGATATCCTTTGTTTCTTACGACCTCAGCGCATCTTTTGGGCATAGATTCAATAAGATTTGATAGAATAGATGTTGGTATAGCTTCCCACTCTGATTTTAGACAGTTCATCAACTCCTGTTTATTCTTAAAGCGTCGAGTTCCAAGTCTCCGTTTTGAAATGCCGAAGAGGTTCTCTATGGGATTCAAGTCTGGCGATTGAGGTGGCCAATCCAAGACTTGAACCCCATTAGCAGATAAGCAATCGTTAACCAACCTCGGTGAGTGTTTTCGGTCATTGTCATGTTGAAACACCCATCGAAGTGGCATTTCCCACTCAGCATAGTTAAACACGTGAGTGGCTAAAATGACTCTGTAAACAAAACAGTCCATTTTTATTTGAATTTCTACAAAGGGACCAATACCACTGGCCGAAAAACAAGTCCAAACCATCACATTGCCGTCTCCATGCTTTCCTTTTGGAAGCTTCATGCAATCTAAGAAGCCTATGCTGACTAAGAAGCATTTAAAAAAGAGGTCGATCTGATTGATTGCAACGTAGCCTCTGATTTTCTCAACTTTTTGTTTGTTTTGGATTTTGCTAGAGCACATATGGATTGGACTATATCCAAATGGAGAACTGTTTTGTTTAGTGATGAATCTAAATTTAACTTACTAAATTCAGATAGAGTTTGCCATGTGAGAAGACCAAAAGGAAAGCGGCTACATACTCGGTACTCAAAAGCCACAATAAAGCATGGAGACGGCAATGTGATGGTTTGGACTTGTTTTTCGGCCAGTGGTATTGGTCCCTTTGTAGAAATTCAAACAAAAATGGACCGTTTTGTTTACAGAGTCATTTTAGCCACTCACGTGTTTAACTATGCTGAGTGGGAAATGCCACTTCGATGGGTGTTTCAACATGACAATGACCGAAAACACTCACCGAGGTTGGTCAACGATTGCTTATCTGCTAATGGGGTTCAAGTCTTGGATTGGCCACCTCAATCGCCAGACTTGAATCCCATAGAGAACCTCTTCGGCATTTCAAAACGGAGACTTGGAACTCGACGCTTTAAGAATAAACAGGAGTTGATGAACTGTCTAAAATCAGAGTGGGAAGCTATACCAACATCTATTCTATCAAATCTTATTGAATCTATGCCCAAAAGATGCGCTGACGTCGTAAGAAACAAAGGATATTATACCAAATATTAAAAGTTGCTTAGGTTTTGAACAGCGAATTTTTAAGTTAATTTTGTTTTTATTTTATTATAACTTCCAAATAAATGGAATTTAATTTGTGTTGTTATTTTTAGGTTATAGGCACATTGTGTAATAGTAAATAAAATAAATATTTTCTATAAATTTATTTAGAGAAAAGATATGAGTCTATTATTACTTAGTGGAAAAAAGTTGCTTAGGTTTCGAACAATACTGTACATACATAATTGGTCATTACAACCCTTGAGTCAGGATTACGACCGAGCTTTTCACACCACTTCTGTTGTCTGTGTTAATTTTCCAAGTGGCGGGACCTACAGTTTAAAGTCGACTCCAAACAACAGATTTTTATGAAAAACTTTTCGTGGCAATTTTTATTTACTCTAAATTTTTTGTCAGTTATCTGCTGAGAGGAAGTCGCCGAAGAAATATTTTCTTCATATTTCGTTTTGATCGAGATGTCTGACCTGGAGTTTGAATCGTGGTCTCAAATCTAATAAGCCAACACACTACCTACTAGACTACCTAAAGCAGAATAATTATTGATAATGAAAGAAAACGAAAACCCAAAAATGTGATAATGCACAAATCATTTTAAGTTGGTTCTTTGTGACAAATGCAGAAAAAGATAAAGGGAACAAACTTGAAACAATATAGAGTTAGTGACGGAGACAGAAAAGGAGAAATGAAAACGAAAGGAAAGATAGAAGGGAAAGAAAAGTTAGACATAATAATAAAGAGACATAATGTCTCGTAGAAGAAATTTAGTGGAAAATAAGGGATCTGAAGTAAAGGGTCCGCCAAATAACTTTTTTTTTTGGGAAAATGCTTTAAAAAAAACTACTGAATATTTTCTCAAATTTCTTTTTTTTATTTGAAAGTACAATCCTTCGGGTTAATAATGGAAAATAATTTCATTCAAATGGCTGCCTCGGCTGGCTATGCAGTAGCCTCCACGATCGGTCCAATTTTTAATCACATTATCGATTGTGTGCAGCTGTATTCACCAATGGCTTCACGAATATTGTCCTTTAAAGCGTCAATTGTCTCTGGCTTGTCGGCGTAACACTTATCTTTGACGGCACCCCATAAATAATAGTCCAACGGTGTCAAATCGCAGCTCCGAGGTGGCCAAACTACATCAGCTCTGCGGCTGATAATGCGATCTTCAAAAACAGGGCGCAAAACATCGAGTGTAGCTTCGGCTGTGTGGCACGTAGCGCCGTCCTGTTGAAAGCAAATGTTGCCAATATCCTCCTCTTCAATTTTTGTGAACAAAAATTCGTTCAACATGGCCCGATAACGATCGCCAATGACTGTAACGGCCACTCCTTGCTCATTTTCGAAGAAAAATGGCCCAATTATGCCTCTGGACCAAAATTCGCACCAAACAGTGACTCGTTTTGGGTACGTCGGCTTTTCAATGTATGCGTGCGGGTTTTCTGTGCCTCCAATGCGACAATTTTGCTTGTTTACATACCCGCCAAGATCAAAATGAGCTTCATCTGAAAAGATGATTTTTTTTGCCAAAATCGTCATCTTCTGGTGTAGGCTACTGCATGGCCAGCGGAGGCAACCATTTGAATGAAATTATTTTCCATTATTAACCGGAAGGATTGTACTTTCAAATAAAAATAGAAATTTGAGAAAATATTCAGTAGTTTTTTTTAAAGTCATTTTCATCATTTTTGGCGGACCCTTTATGATATTTTACGTAATGATTCAGCAGCTTCTTAAAAAATTCATTGGAAGTGCAGTATTTTGTAGACCGGAGAAGTCATTGGCAATAAAGGATATATCTCCTAAAAATGTTTGTTTTTGTATTTCAAATTTATTTGAATTGGTTTCTGACTTGCAGGATACATAAATTAAAATTATTTGAATTCGAAAGTTGTTTCGTCACTTGTAGATCCACTCTTTAAAAAAATATAGTTTTGAGTAATTTTCCTTTCATATAAAGATATAAGCTTATTTGCTACTTTAATAATTTACCTTTATAGCCTAAATGTTATATAAATTAAAAAAATTAAATGTAACAATTAAGAAGAGCTTAGTCTATGTATTAAGTTTTTTTTCTGTTTTTTTTTTTTTAATTCTGTGTAATGTAGAGTAGCATGACTGTAAACTGCTAAAACTACTACACATTGATGTTGCTAGCATTATGTTTATGTTTCATGTGACGAAATATTAATTTCTTCTTATTCTAGCAACACTCGTATACAGCTGCAAAAGATTCTTCCTTGTGAATAATTTTTTTAAATTTACTCTCATTTGAAGAACTAAACTACTCTTGACATAAATTGGCTTTTTTAATGTTCCTTACAGCCTATTGAAGTTACATTGTTACGAGCGCGACTGCTTTAACTGGACCCATTGTGTTTAGCCGAACGTTGATGTTTTTTTTTATTGATTTAATATTGATTAAATTTATAAATTGGCTACGGCAAATGGTCTTTGTTTGAATGCGAGTAAATCGAAAGCTGTTATAATTGGAAAAATTAACTACTTGACATCCCAGCTACCATCATTAGTCGTTGGAGACTCACCCATAGAACTTGGGTATTGTCAACTCACCTGGACTAACCATGTGAATATAATTTGTGGGAAAACATAAGCCATGCTGAAGAATCTATGTAGAACTCAGTACTTTACACCTCCTAATATACGCATGCTCTTGGCGAAAACGTACCTAATTCCTACCCTTTTTTATGAATGAACTAGACATTATTTACAACAATATAGCAATTTTTTCGCATTTTTCTTACAAGATCTGCAACATGTCATTGTAAAACTATTTGAGGTATTGCATGCTGATTTTCCTGCACAGAATTATCTACCTTAGGGAAACAAGTTACCTATTTCATAGACTGTAATTCTCCAGATCCAACAGAGGCAACAGAATAAATGCCATAGGGTATAGGAAGCTGGTGTCTGAAAGGTACTTTTACACAAACGCTATTTGTTCGTGGAATCAACTTCCGTCAGAAATACAATTAAAAAGCAATGTAACGCAATTTAGGGCTGCAATTTCAACACACTTTTCATTTCGCTAAAATTCTTTTGCAAGGCCATTGCATAGCCTGTTTATGAACATAATTAAATCAATCTTTTGTCATTCTATAAACAATACTATTAAATAAGATAATACGATTGTTGTACTGGATTTGATCAATCAATAAAATGAATAAATAAATAAAATAAATAATTATATTATTTTTTCCACAAGAGACCTTCTATTAGTAAGTTTTATATTTTCTAATATGTTTAATATTTCTTTGTTGGGTCAACTAATTTTCCTAATTTTGGTTGTTAAGTCGCCGTGGTGTAGTAGGTAGTGTGTTGGCTTATTAGACGAAAAGCCAGGGTTCGAGCCCCAGGCCAGACATCAAAATAAAATACAAAAAGTATTTCTTCGGCGACTTCCTCTCAGCAGATTTCTGGCAAAAACTCTGAGAGTAAATAAAATTGCCATGAAAAGTTTCTCAAAAATCTGTCGTTCGGAGTCGATTTTAAACTGTAGGTCCCGCCACTCATGTATAAAATTAACATACACAACATAAGTGGTGTGAGAAACTAGGTCATAATCCTGACTGAAGGGTTGTAATGACCAATTATGTATGTATGTAATTTTGGTTGTAAATGATAAGATTTTGTAAAATGTATTATTCAGGTAAGTGATGAAAAGCGATTAGAATACAAAAAAGGCTTGAAAATTATAGAATACGTAGATTCTAATTTGTTCCATCATGCTGCTGTGAGATAAAATCAATTCAATTTCAATTCAATTCAAGTTTATTTAGTAGTATTTAAAATACTTTTTAACAACAAAATTTTACAAATATTAAATATTATGTATCTTATAACTATGAGTTTAACTATTAGTATTTTTCACAAAGTTTACAACATTTTTCCTAAAAATATTGATATTTCTCTCATTCTTTAAATAGTTTGGCATTCTATTGTACAAATTCAGTCCCTTATAGAACAATGATTTCTGCATTGCACTTGTATCTGCTCGCTGTAGCCTAAAATCGTTCGCATTTCTCAGTCTGTACGGTTGCGCTTCTCCAACATATTTTAATTGTTCAGTTAGGTACTCTGGTGCTTCTCCAATTTTCATTTTTTGAATAAAATTCAGCGTGTTCAATTCTAAACTTATCCGCACATTAAGCCATCTCAGTGCATCTTGCATCAAAGTAGTTGGTGTTAATCTGTTCAGTTGTAATATAGAACGCATCGCTTTATTCTGTAATTTCTGGAGTCTTGTTAATTGTTGCTCAGTACAGCATGTATATAATATCGTTGATCCATATTTAAAATGCGGCTTCAGCATAGTATTATATATGTTAATCGATGTTAACATTGAGACCCTATTTCTCAGCCGTTTAAAGAAACCTATCTTTTTCCCTATTTTCCTACATATATACTCTAAATGTTCCTTTAGTTTCAATTCCCTATCAATTATGAAACCTAGATACTTAATACTGTCTACTTTTTCAATTTCCACATTATTTATTCCAAATGACCTATTAGTGTGCATATTAATTTCCATCAACTTTGTTTTATTCTCATTCAATTTCAATTTGTTTATCCTCAACCATTTATTCACATTATCCATATCATTTCCAATCCTTTCATAACATTCCTCACATGTTGTACACTCAGTAAAAATGAGAGTATCATCCGCATGTAAAACTATCTCGCATTTCCCTATTACATTCTCAATATCGTTTATGTATATTATGAACAATAAAGCCCCCAAGATCGAACCCTGTGGGACACCAAAATCATTCTCCATATTACTCGATTCAACACCATTTACCTTCGTTATCTGTCTACGTCTCGTGAGATATGATCTAAACCATTCCAATTCCTTATCCTTAATGCCATAACATGAAAGTTTCCTAAGCAAAATATCCCTATCTATTGTTTCGAAAGCTCTCTTGAAATCCAAAAAAATTGCCAGAACCTTACCATCATTGCCGTCTCGCACGAATATCTTTCTAAAGCCTGGCTGATACTTCGATAGTAGGTCATGTCCCTCAAAATATTCCTCCAATTGGTTCTTAACTATCTTCTCAATAATCTTCTCACATGTCCTTCAGGGTATTTATCGGGCGATATTCCTCACATTTAATAGTATTCCTAATTTTCTCAACAGGCGTAACCATCGATTCCTTCCAGTCCTCTGGGAATATTCCAGTTTCAAGCGATCTATTTATAATTTTTAGCAAAATATTACCAACTGTGTTCCAATTGTCCAATAAAATGCCAGTTGATATTCTCCTGTAGTCCCTCTTTTTCCTCATATTCCTACATATATTCTCCAATTCGATCAAAGATACTGCACGAAAATTAAACCTATAGTTTGAGGTCCGTACATTATTCTCATAATTTACATTCTCAATTGAAATACGTACAGCTGTGTTCAAAACAATAGGAGCGCTACCATGTAATATTTTCAAAGTTAAAATTTTTTATTGTACCAATTTGCAAAACATGATATATTTTAATGGTAGTTACAACGATATGTAAGAAATAAAATACAAAAAAGAATCTCGTAATAACTTTAATATTTACGATGAAATTGATTAATTTCTGTGTTTGCCCTTGAATTCAGTTGATCAAAAAAATAGGAGTGTGAGTGTTCTTTTAAAAATAAAAATATAACAGCACATAATTTAATGAAAAAAGTGAAATATAAATACGGAAAAATGTAGTTAAAACTTTTTCTACATTGATTCACATAAATTTTCGTAATAGTGGGACGAGGAAAGCACTGTACTGAAGAAAAGAGAAAACTAATTAAAAATCTTCGAAAAAAAAGGCAAATCTTCTAAAGAAATTGAGGAAATCTTAAGTTACTCCAATCAAATGATTGCAAATGTATTAAAATATAAAAAAAAAACTCGAAACGCGTGGGCGCAAGGGCAAAACATCTACTGTCGATGACCGCCGAATTGTGCGATACAGCAAAATAAATCCTTCGGCGTATGCAAAAAAAAATTCAAAAGGATCTGAATCTTGCCGTAAGTGTCCCTACTATTCGTAGGCGTCTAATGGACAACAATTTATTCGCAAAAAGTTCACAAAAGGTGCCATTGTTGACATACAAAACAGGTAGCAGCACGCTTAAAGTTTGCCCAAGAACATATCAATTGGCCGCAAGAAAAATGGAGAAACATACTGTGGACCGACGAAGGCAAAATTGTTATACTTGGTGGCATTGGGCCTAGATAGTATGTTCGATGTCCGCCCAACACCAAATATAAAGCTCAGTATACACAAAAGACAGTTAAACATGGTGGTGCAAAACTAATGATATGGGGAAGGTTTTAATATAATGGTGTAGGGCCAATATATCGAATTCGAGACATAATGGATAGGAACGTCTATGTCGGCATTTTGAGAGAAGTGATGTTACCATATTACACGCCTCTAAAATGGATATTCCAACAAGACAATGACCCGAAACACACCAGTAAATTGGCAAATGAATGGTTTCGGGTTAATGGGGTAAAGGTTATGGCGTGGCCAGTTCAGTCTCCTGTCCTTAATCCCATAGAACATCTATGGGGAGATGTTAAAAAGTATGTTGCAGAGAAAAAACCTTCAAATGCAGAAGAACTATGAATCACATTGGCGATGCGTGGCATCAAATTCCTTTAAAGAGATGCCAAGATCTTATTGACTCAATGGCTCGTAGATGTACTGAATTCATTAAAAATAAAGGTTATACAACCAAATACTAAAATATCTTTACTATTCTAAGATATTATCATACTTTTGTGCCTTTTGTTTAAAAATTATTAGGTTGTTTGCTAACACTCCTATTATTTTGAACAATTAATTTTGTGAGTAAGCTTTATTTACATAAAATATTTTTTGTTTTCGTAGTTTTAATTAAATAATTAAGTATTAAAAAATTAGAAAATGAATTAGAAATAAATTTTAAGCAAAAAAAATTTGATATTTACTTTTTTCTTTTTCTTAATTTTAAACTTTGCTTTTAAATGAAGGGCGCTCCTATTATTTTGAACACAACTGTATATCCATAATGCTGTTAATGAAATATTGAATTCCTCGGCAATCTCCATATTCCCTGTATATTCCATGCCCTCAAATATCACATTCTTTATCACATTCCCTGGCTTTCCTAATACTAAATTCTTAATCCTATTCCACATCTCCTTCTGATCCCTTGCCGCGTTAATCCTGCTATTTATATACCGGTTTTTCGAATTTACCACTCTAACCTTATATAAGTTCCTCGCTGCCTTATAGTCGCGCCAATATCATTTACGACAATATCATTTTGAAATTATTTTTAAAACAAGGTTGCACTTAGAGCAGGAAATTACAAAGACAAATTGTTGTAATTGGATTAAATTAAAATTAGTTTCGCATCATTAGTTTTTATTCTATAGCCTTAGATTAGTTATAATAACCGCAAGATATTCATTTTATGTTCAATTTTATAATAGCAATGCAATTTTAATAATTTATACTTCAATATAAAACCACAAAAGTAGCAATTTTTTTGGTGGATATAATTTTCTCATTAATTCGAATTCGAAAAAAACATCATATAAAGAAAGGTCTTAGTTAATATTCTGTTTTACATTTTTTCAGATTAATGATATTGATGTTTGTCAACTTCAACAACAACAACAAACTACTGTTTTAGATTTATTGTTAAATGAAGAGACTGATAATGTTGTTCTGGAATTAAAGCGGAAATCTTGTTGGAATCGAAACAAAAATGCCGATTTTGATGAAATTGAAATAAATAAAAAAATTTGCTTCTTAAAAATTCACCATAATACTGCAAGCTGCTGTGTAGAAAATACTACCACAATAAGTTCAGAAATAACGGTAAACCTTCACTTACCGCCATCTAATGTTCAACAGTACTGTGTAACAAAATCAACACAAACAGAAGATTTGACATTTTATATGCATGAACATCTACGCCACATTCAAAAGAATACCGAGCGTCTTATAGATCATGAGCATAATTTGTTTGAACAAAGCTTGGCACCAGAAATTGATATAGAGGTTGGTATTTTTTGTTTCAAGTTTGATCTTTATTAGATATTTTGTTGTTTCTGTTGTTTTATGACAGGAAATAACATTGAGAAAGTCAGACAGCAACGAACGTTTGGGAATAACTGTATGCTATAGCAACACTGAGGATACTTTCGGTAGTGAAGTTTTTAATGACCCCTCAGTAACTGAAGTTTATATTAGTGATATACATCCAGACAGCGTTGCTGGACGCGATGGGCGTCTAAGACAGGGTGATCAAATATTGCAAATAAATGGAAAGAATATCAAAACTCGACCGGAAACAGAAACTCTAATAGCTGAAAATAATAATGCAGTTACATTATTAGTCAGCAGATATTTATACACTGTAAGAATTTTGGTTATATTGTGTAAATTATCAAATGATTAGTACTTTATTTCATCTGTACCTAATTAGGATGAAGATGATTTCAACGATCCTTCCACAAATGAAGACGATGATGAAGTACTGGTGGTGGAGGATGATGAAGATGATGATGATGATGACGAATTTTACGAGGAAAATAACTTGACTTATGTCAATTGTGTGATAAATAATGACTGTTGCATTAACGCGACGGAGGAACTAGATAAAGCTTTATTGGCACAAGTTGTGCAACAAGAAACGTTTCAACAAGTGAACGAGAAGATTGAAGAAAAAAATTGCGTATATACTACAGCTTCCACTGTTTTTCAAAATTCATCATATCAGAGTAATACACTAAAGTGTGCAAGTGACGCACAGAAAGAAAATAATTGTAAAATTGGAAGAAAAACATCAAGCCTAAAATGTGGAAAAAGCATGAATTTAACATCAACAAAAATAGACAACACAGTTCCAAGTGGCAAATCGAAAGATGATTATGAAACTGAACATATTTACGAAACAATTGCCGAAGATTCAGAACCGGACTCAGAGCCATTTTATTGTTCACCTTATGATAGTTCAGTTTATGTTACTGCAATTGCCTCATGTACATCTTCAACAATTACGGATGCGTTTAAAAATATGCAACAAAAACAACGCGTTGCACAGTGGCTGGGAATTAAACCGATACAGGAAATAGGTACCACAACAGCGCCAAGGCAGTCTGGCCGTAATGGTAACGCTGGCGGGAGAGATTTAGCTTCTGGACATAAAAGCGCTTCTGGTACTGTTCGAAGTATAACAACATCCTTAACAAACGGTACTATTGACTGGGTAGTACCTAATAACACGTTACCTGGTAGTTGCCAAACAGAAGATCAAGATAATTCCTCTAGTGCTTATAATACCGGTGGTTCCAATAATAGTGTTTCCCCACTAACTTTAATGTTAAATCCAAAAAATCGTTGCGATCAAAATGTTTCTTTGGCAACAGCAGCGATAAGTATACCAACAAATGTGATATCTGATGATGGGCTTGTACTTCAGCAAGCGCACCAAAAAGCCCAAAAAACAAACTCACCGAAAGAAAAATGTAAAACAACAAGTCCTAAGGGTGGTAACACATATATTCCGAAAATTAATATTAGTGCATCGACAAATAAAATGTCTATAATGGGTAAGTTTATTTAACAATCAATAGTTACTTAAAGTTATACATTACTCATATATAGAAAAATACTTCAGTTGACAAAAAGTTATATTCCAGGTGATTATTTCGGGTTTGTACATTTATGTCTACTAATTTAGTTCTAATTACGACATTTTTTAAAAATTATACAAAGTGAAATGCTGCTAACACACTTTTCCTTAAAAAAAAATATTTTAGGCGTGAATTAAATCTGCAATTGCATATAGACCAAAAATAACGCGATTTATACTTTTTTAATGTAAATTTAAAGAAAACTTTGAAACGTTTCATTATATGCAAAACTTACACACCTTTACCTTTATTGATTAAAATTATGACAGCTATTTACATATATAAACGGTGCCTCTCGATAAATGATTGAATTCCAGTCTATGACTTTTCACATCGAGGGCATCTGACAAACTTAGCTTCAACAAGATGGCCGTTATCAACTGTCAAAGTACGAAAGTCCCTATTGGAAGACCCTGACAGTGCTATATTTTTGATTATCATAAAAGTAACCAATATGAAGAAAAAGTACGCTTTTACATATTGCGGAAAAAAATAATCAAATTTGATTAAAAATAACGAAAACGGCAAACAAACCTACCTAGGGTTACACCTATTACGGCCGATCGTCAGGAGCAGCTGACAGTTGGATTTGAGAGGTTTGGTGTCGCTTCAAGAAAAAGCTTTAAGTGCCTCAACAAAGCGTACTTATATTTTGGAAACATTTTGTACAATTTAATCTAAAATACAGCTAAACTCTAAGGGCCCTATTTCTTGAGTTTGAGATTAACGATTAAGTTGACTTTAACCTTCGTATCGAGTTTTCGATACGTTCGTGGTTTAAGCTTACTAAAGCACTGTCAAAAGTATTTGATAAATTTTATTTAAAAAAAGCTTTTAAGTGAGAGAAAGCCGAATAAGACAAATATTTAAGTGATTATGAATTATATGAAACCCAAATTGACTATATACATTTTTAATTTATTTATTATTTTTCAAAAATTATTTTTTTTTACTCAAGGATAAATCGCGTTCAGTTTCTTTTGTTCTATACAAAAGCATATTGTTGAGAAAAACGTTGCCACATTTGCTGTTAAGTGTTCTGCAGGGTTTAAACTCTCACTCAAAAAATCCAAATTCAATTAACGTAAGATTAAATTAAACTGGAGATTATCGTAAACTTGAATTTAATCTTGATCTCAAAAAATGGCCCTAACGTTGATGTCTTTACAGAGATACTCCGTTTATTGTATAGGAAGTATGCAATAGTTTGAATTCATTGTAATAATTGTTTTATATGTCCACTAGATATTCGTCTTTCCAAATTTTATATTTAACTCATAGGTTGCGTCTCTTATAATATTTTAATCAAAAGATATAGAATACCTCTGTGTCTTCTAATTGACGAGGTTCGTTATTTATAAATAACGGATTTCATATTGCATACTATCATTTCGTAATTTCGATAAAGTGCCCCATTGTATACGAACATTAGATCGTGAGTTAATAGTATATGGTAGCAAAGAATATGGATATAAAGAATACGCATCATGTAGAAGTAAAATTTCTTATGGCGGGTCGTAACATTACGACCCGCTCTCACCAAAATATTTTTAAAAATCATTTCTCGATGAGAGGGAGGAAGACAGAAGGAAAATGAACACAAACAAAGAGCGTAACAATGTGTTGCTCTCATCGTCGTAGTTGTCGATCAGACTGCGACAAGAATACATGTGCTGCGGATGCTTTATCATTTTATTTCAGAATAACACTCAAAGAATATTTTGTGTTAAAAATGTTCTATGTCATTTGCTGGGCGTATTTTATTTTTTATTTTGTCCCATAGTACATTTTTTAAATGCTTTGGAATGCTCGTTTTTTTTTTTCTTTTAATAAAAAATGGTTTTTTATTCTTTTTTATTTATCTAAAAACGATGGCCTAATTTGTAAGCCAAAGATGGATAGCTTTATGTTCTTTTAATAATAAAATCGAAGTTTTATTTAATTTTTATTTATCCAAAATTATTAAGCCAAAGATAGACAGCTTTACATATGTATGTTGATGAAATGAAAATAAAAATAGAGTATATTACTACCACTTTTATATGGCTGTAAATAAATAAATTCTCTCAACTTAATTTCTCTCTCTCACTCACTAATCCATAACCATAGGCATGTGTTAACCTAGAGCAAAATTGTTAGTAATAATGTCAAGTCTACTTATTAACCCAATGATGTCTATATGTGATCGGAAAATATAGAAAAATTGTGCTACACTAAGACACTAAGAAACCGTATTTAACCTGGCAAGTATTCTTCCAAAAATCGAAATCATTTCTCATTGATATTAGTGAATACTACTGTGATATTTCTTTGGGTGTATCATTGAAGCCTGAAAAAAGCGACATGAACTTTCTTCTTTAAAAACTGACATTCTTGATGTTCGTGTCCTATGTGTGTAAAAAGCCGAAGATGTTCTTCACCTGAGGGACATTGGTGCCGACGTCTATTTTGAACACCAGAAAAATAAATAAAAGTGGTCAAACAACAAAAACGCACGATGAGAACAACGCATTGTTACGCTCTTGGTTTCTGTATCATTCCCTTCTATCTTTCCCCCCGCGTCCGAAATATTTTTGAAAAATATTCCAAAATATGTTAAAATGAATTCTTTATACTTTATTTTCTTTGATGGTAGTCATTTCGGAAGATATCAAGATAGATATTTCTTAATTATTTTATGGAAAAATGTTCATTCAAATGTTACATACATTATATGGATTATTGTTTCCACATAGTCCTGGTGCCATCCTGATTAATCCACGTGTCCTCCCAATGTTCATTGTCGACAGACAAAGAACAGCTTCCTTCTTTTCTTTGTTTTTAAAACTCTTGCGAAAGTTATTGATAAAATACACAAGATAAATGTGTCTCGCATGAATACTTAGAACGCTATGCGTTCGCCTTTGCAGTTTGTTTGAACTTAGCCAGATTTATTTAATGTTTTTATACGGCGTTTATTAATTAATACATTTCTACATTACCAATGTAGAGACTTCACCCACAAGTTCAGGGATTAAGCGTTTTATATTGTAGTATTTTTTGGATTTTGCTGGTCATCTGCATCCATACGATTGCCTTTATTGAAATGAAAATTGACTATCTATTTTTCCATTTGTTCTAATAACGGAAATTCGTTTGTTCCTCTTTAGTTATCTGTGCTTCTTTCAATTTAGCTTCAAGGCTTTCTTCTTTCCTCACAAGACCCATTAAATTATCTCTCTTTTGCTTTCTGATTATTAGTTCGCCTAATATGGTTTTGTTATATGTTATACTCTTTATGAGTTTCATTAACTCTTCAGTAGTTCTAAGAATTGGAATTTGTTCAATTTTGTTTTTTTACTTGCGAATCTAAACTTGAATTGAAAATGTCGTTAAAAGAGAAATTTTGTTTTTCTGCTGAAATAGTTTTTAAGGTAAGGTTGGGTTCCGAAGATAGGAAAGTCCTAATCGATCCATTGTGATTACCTCCGCGAGAATGTGCCAGTCAAAACGTAATATACGCTGAATAAACACTCAAAAAAAAAAAAAAGAATTAATTGAAATAAGTAGGAAAGGAGGGAGGACAACTATAGAAAGAGATATAAAAAAAAACGTAATGAAGAGGGAAAAAAGGAGGACAAAGGGGAAAACAGAGGCATGTCACTAGTCAGTTAACATTCGAGATGAAACCACATATCCCCTCATAGCTCAGTGCTTCGTCAAAAAGTGTTCGTATGCCTAACTCGGTAACCACAAAAAACCTGGCATGTCCATATAACCTGAAAGTACTTCGTCAGCCATTCCATTCCTAAATATAATCTCGGTATTACCCTCTATTGTCTCATTTCAACTCTGTCTCCTGACCTTATCCGAAGTATTCGGAATAATCAATTTGTAGCCTATGACCCTTAAATTTCGCATCTGATTTAAGTAAATCCGAGTATCCTGAATAGGACCATCGTTTTGTCTATCGATTTATTTTGTATTAAAATTCGGATTATTTATCTTTATTTCTAAGATTTCGGCGTATATCATATTGTTGATTGTATTTTTACGCTATATTCGATATTTCAAAAAAAAAAAATTTGTCGCTAATATCAAAACTCGTATTTTGTTATTTATTTTGTTATTATTGTATTATATTATTTTGTTATTTATTTATTCTTATTAAATTATTACGCTATTTACATTAATTTTTATTCTGTGGGTAACGTATACGTAATAATAAGTGATTTGCAATAATTATGAAATTATGTTGAAGGTTAAATAACATACTGTTTGTTTGCTTTTTAGATATAAATATGCCATCGACTGTAAATAGAGAAACAAATGTACATCGAAATATGTTGATTAAACAACATTTATTTAATCAGAAGTTCAATTTAGAAAAGTCACTCCAACCTAATCTGCATCAACACGGGCGGCAATCCTATTACCAACAGCAACATGATCAAGTACACTGTCCGCAGTTTACAGCTCCTAACTTAAGTCAATATCACTTTGTTAGTAGTCAAGAGGTAAGCAACGGTTTATTTTTTTGATCCAGTATTTTGCAATATTGTCTTACTTTGTAGTTTTGAGCCTTAATCATAAAAAAAATAAAAAATAAGTTAGAATCCATTCGGCAAAGTAGTTATAAAGTATTGGAAATAATTACATATTGTTAGAGGTCGGATGATGTAGTGCTAAAATAGAGTAGTGCTCACTGCGGATCTTCTACTATATACAATATAACAACTCAATGCATTTCAAAGAGTGCCTCGTTTATAGGTAACGGCAATCACATGCTTGACTCGAAAAACTGAATAAACAAAAAATTAAACAAAGACCTATGTCCCTTTACGAAACGGAAAGAAATTCAAAAACCTGAGTTTTGGCAATTTCTATTAAATATTGATACAAAAATCAGTTAATAGTTACCATTTTCATTCTAATTAAGATTATATATGAACTTTAGTGACAAAAAATAAATTGAATAATCATTTCCTTAAATTTTTTAGAAATTGTTTTCGCGTTTGCTTTTGTTCAACCTAAAATTAATTTTTTAATTAAAAAACACATCTCGTAATCGGAATTAATTTTTTTCTATGCCAACATAAAGTCTAAAACTTTTACTGGTTACAGAAGAGGAACGAAAGAAATACTCACCAGCGATATTTGACTTATTTTGGTCTTGTTGCAAGCCTTACTATAATTCTATCTATCAATCATTCTAGTGTTAAAGTGGACGTTAATTTGCTTTTAAAATTCTAAATTGTAAGGGCTTAGTGAATTGATATCATAATTTAGATATACAGTCAGAAAGAAAACAACTTGTACCTCAAACTAAATATTTAACTAAAAAACAAAAGAGGTTTTTTGTTATTAATTTCAACTTAAAACTTGGGAGTTCTATTTTGGTTATAAATTAAAACATTTTTCTTTAAAAAAACTAAAAATACTGATACTCCTAGTCGTTAAAAACTTTAGCTGCTCTTACAACTAGAAGTCTTCTTGGCCTGGTTTCTAGTTATCTCTGCGGGTGTAGATTCTCTCATGTCGACTATGAGCCTACAAATGTTTCACTGGATTTAAGTTAGGGCTTTGGGAAGTCTGAAGCAATTTGTTTTTATTACAGAGTAGCTACTTGGGTACAGCGATCGGGGGTTTTGGAGCTTTGCATTGAATTACATTTCCATCTTCGGGATTAACAGGATGTGTAAAGTTACGTTGTTTTAAGTCTTATCATATACTAATACGTTAAATAAAAATATTAAATATGTATTTACATATTCGGCAGTGATGGTCGAAAATATACATAAAGTTATGTATTGTTAGAAAATGATCAGACAATGGTGCTATTAGTTTATCTGGCAAATTTCTTAAAGTCGTGTGAACTGCCAATCTACGAGCAGATGCTAATTTCCTTTCTTTCAATAATATAAGATCTAGCAAAAGTCTGCATAGAACTGAATTCTACAAAATTGCAGGGTTTAGCAATTTTAAGTAACGCGATAATTAAAGTAGACCTACCAACAGTCGGTATGAGGGGATAATTACAAAGGGATTGATAGAGAGCTTCCAACAACGAGGTATCGACATCAATACCTACGAGCTTGAAGAGGACGAAGAAAATGAATTTACAAGAAAATATGATAATAGTAACAAAATCAAAATACAAAAATAATACAATATAGAAAAATCTCGAAGTTGGCGGACATGAAATAATGTAGTATAAACACAGCTAAGACCAACGTTGCTAGGCAGTCAGATGTGATGGTGTAATAAAAGGTGCGACGTTATACACAGTGGTATACGTACCGAGTTTGATCTTTGTAATATAAAACATAATAAAGTTGATAGTAAAAATGTATTGTTATTTAAATAAGGAAAGGAATTAAAATTATGTGTTTATTAAATAAATAAACAACAACGGTTAAAGTAAACAATTTATTTTATTTAAATTTGCAATAAAAACTAATACACTAGAAATATAACTAATACACTGGAAAAGAGTTTCACACAAAAGGACCTAATTTTTTGTCTCCAATAATAAGATATTTTTTATACTGTTAGGCGGACAAAAACAAAATAAACAAAACGCGGTAAACAGAAATTACACAAATAAATATGTAGGAACAAAAACAAATATCACGAAGTTACTAGAAGTAAATATAAAAAGGGGTATAAAGTGAGCGAACATCGATGCTGCCACACAGCAGTGATTTCTTAATAAGAGGAGAGTTGTATTAAAAGCAGCATGTTAAGTATAGTGGTATTGTACACCGAAAAGTTTGGTCTTAAAAAGGAAGGTAAATAAAATTGACATAGCAGAGTTTTTTATAATATTTAAAATTTTTATGGATGATACCCTAATATACCATAGTACTCCTGCTGAAAATAAGAAAAATATATTCGGAACTTCTTGGACAAGGTGAATGTTAATTGCCCAAGAAACTGTAAATATTGGCATATTAAAGAGTAATTTGGTATGCTGGGGCATTCGATCTTTTCTTAAAGGTTGGTATTAAAAGAATTCTATAAATATATCTTATAATATATACCATTCCTATAATTTTTTTTAGAATTTTGAAATTGAAATTTTTGAAAATTTTTATAAATATATCATATAAATATTTTTAATATTTATTATGTTAAAAGTAATGTTTTATATTTTTCGGCAAATTTTCATCTTTCAATTTTAGGTAAATAATTTGTCGTTTAGTAATAAAATACCAAAGACTTCCACTACAGTAGCAACAACAATAGCAAACAGCAAAAAAGAAGAAGAGACAATGGTTTGGAAAGTAAAACGACGCCCAGATGGAACGCGTTATATTGTAAGAAGGCCAGCGAAAAATCGACTAATAAAAGAACGCAGTGCGCGTCTTAATGTTGAACGATTACGAAATGACATAACAACAACTGAGGACGATACCATATCTGAAATCAAGACCGGTCGTTATTGGACAAGAGAGGAACGTAAAAAACACATTGAAAAAGCCAAAGAAAGACGTCAGCAGCAACAACACATGCTCCACCAACATCAAAATAAATCACAAATACCTTATGATGATTCAGTGACATCAACGCTATGTATAAGCGATGTAACCAACATAATATTGCAAGATACAAACGAACGAGAAAAAATAAAGTATCAACAAAATTTTAATTTTATTAGACAGCCACACAAAATAGCAAATCAACAGCAACATTATCAACTACAATTTAATTCCACAGAAAATCACAATTTCTCAACATTGATGAAAAATAATGAAAGCCCTACAAATAAATCATCACAAACAGTGCCGACAGGCACGGATGATTTTTCTTCCGCTAAGGGAAACATGGGTAAATCAGATATTTTAAATGCCGTGACTTTTACTTTATCAGAACAAAATCAAATTAATAATGTATTGCAATCTGTAACAACCTCATAAAAATTATCATATTAACGTTAAATTTTATATAGTTTGAATAATTCGCCAAGTCCGATATGATCGTCATAGCTCAAAATTTATTGTAAACGGATTATGTATTATAAATTTTAACTATAGAAAAAATGTTTTTAATAAGTTTTTTGTTCTACTTTTTTTAAAGTAAATAATAAACTTATATATATATATATAATAGTCTCCTAATTTTTTGAATTATTTTATTTATGATAGATTTAAAATATCCAACATTATTTTTAATCTGGAGATGTGATTATTTGTTCAATTAATATTTTCTAAAACTGGTTTTTGTTGTTTCGTTTACGATAAAATGATTTTATGATCTCTTCGTTTCGAATATTTATTTAGTATTATGATATTTTCTAAAGAAATAAAATAATAAAAAAAATAATAATATTCACATTCCACATACGATCCTTATATCGCATTGTAACTGAAAATAATCTATTGTGACATATGCAGCTTTAAATATATTAATAGAACAATACAGCAATGGACAAATGTAAACATGAACTTTCTATATGTTACTATTAATTCAATTAATTCATAGGAAAATTCCCACTAATTTGCTTAAAATATTAGAAATATATTTAAGTAAAATAAATCTTTAATTTGCTACTTATATAAAATGATATTTTTTATTAGATGTATTTCACAAATGCTGTAAATCATGGACATGGATTATAAAGCGATTACGAATATTAAAACGCGTTTATTTAGTTTTCACAATTACCCTATAATTCGAATTCATTATTATTAATATATAAATATTCTTCACTTCTAACGTAGTGTTACAATTACTCACAAGCATAAATAAAAAAATTATAATAAAGGTAAATAAACAAATAATTATTGAATTTTAGGCAAAGTAATTCCCCAAAATGGGAAAAATAAAAAGTCTAAAATAGTTAAAGCATAAACATATTTTTAAGTTTATTTATTTTGAATAATAATAGTTTATTCATATTTTATTAAGCATAATGAGTGGCATGGGTCATATAACCAAACTATCCAAAGCCAAATCTCCGGTGGCTATCAGATACGCATCCCTCAAACTTATGGAGTAATATACCAGTAACACTTCACTTTAGTAATAAATAACAATTTACAAAGTTTCATTGTTCCAAAAACTCTATCAGAAGAACTGCAAGGAGAATAACCGGCAAGCAAAATTTTTTTTCGCTATAGTGTACCTCATATTAAATGAAAAATGGAAAACTATATATGACATTAATTAATTTCAATAGAAAAGTCTTCTAAAAAGACCTAGACATTTAAAAAGCCATAATCGAATTTGTTTTTGTTCTTAAATTTTTATTATTACTTTTGAGTCGCAGATTTCTCAGTTAAGGTTTGACGTATCGTCAATAGACAATCGTAGATTCCAGGACTTAGGTTACATTCGCAATTTTTAGACAACTTTTTATTATAGCACAGGTGTTTTTTGATCTAGTAATGTTCATGTTTAAATAAAACGTGCTATAAGAAGTTTTTAAAGTGTACATTCATTCCATAGTAATAAAATGTTTTACACAAATAGTGAAATAACACTACAGACAAAGGAAATCGTTGACTACTCCAATATCCAGAAAGTGTAATTGTAACAGTGTTTTTGTCATGACCATTCTAAATGAAAAAAAGGTGAAAAATTTTTATATAGCAAATATTTTGAGACCAATTTCGTGTCAAGTTACCCAATTTTTAAAGTCGATGTGTTCCGATTTTGGATGGTTAGTACTATTGGATAGTAGGCCAGACCCACATTTTCAGCTCTATCAGTCAAGAACTGCCGGAGTTAGAGGGGGTCAAAGTTGGACATTTTGGTCATACAGGTTTTTTTTAAAATGTATGTAACTATTGGTCCTAGCAAAAATAGCAATAGGATATTAGATAGATATTTCTTCAATCTTTCCAAAAATAATCTTTTAAATTTTATTTTTTTTAAATAAATTTTTTTTCAAATATAAAAAAATAATTATAAAATTTCCTTTAAGGCCTTTATAATCGCTTAATGGGATGCGAGTGGGATATCTATCAAAAAAAATTATTTTTTAACTCAAGAATAAGATTTTTCAATATTTGGCATAAAAACGTACTACCTAAATGATCATAAAAAAGTATTTATTTGTCCTTTCGTCCTTCTTATTTATTGCCTTCATTTGGCATAAAAAAGTACTACCTACATGATCATATAAAAGTATTTATTTGTCCTTTCGTCCTTCTTATTTATTGCCTTCATTTGGCATAAAAACGTACTACCTAAATGATCGTAAAAAAGTATTTATTTGCATTCTAAGGACATTCGGAAATTAGTCCTTTCGTCCTTCTTATTTATTGCCTTCATTAGGCAAAAAATGTACTACCTAAATGATCTTAAAAAAGTATTTATTTGCATTCTAAGGACATTCGAAAATTAGTTTTTTTATAAACAGTGTTAAAGTTTGGACGTGAGTTATTTACAATGGCTTCCGCTTCCAAAAAGGAAATGTTTAATTCTTTTTGTTGTAATCCCTTAAACAAAAAGAAGCACAGATCATCAGATATGCGAAATATTTCCGACAACTTATTGAAAAATTCTCAACGCTTTCAAAACGTTTGCTAATTTGGGGATCGTGCAGGAAAATGGTGGGAAAGTTGGACACATTACCGGTTATTCCAGATGAGAACAAAATCAATTCTGAAAATGATGACAGTTCTGCGGGAGATGACGGTTGTTCTAACTTTTCAGTAGAACCTATAAGACCTAATAATGAGTGCCAAAATCAACATCACAAGGATGCAGTAGAAGTTTTTGAACAAATAAAAAAGAAGTACAAACGTCAGAGAGTAGATCTGAAAGAATTCATCTTCTTACTCTTGCCCCATCGTCAAGGAGTTGTTTAAAAATAATGACCGAATTGCTAAAACTTGGTTGCTGAGCATGTGATTCACACACTTCCAAACGAGAAGAAGGGAAAAACTTTAGCGTGCGAAACTGAAGCTCTAGTAACTCAATGTTATCAGCGAGATGATATGAGTCGATTGATGCCAGGAATGAAAGACTGGGTGTCTGTTCGAATCGATGGCCAGAAAGTCCAAATGTAGAAGAGGATGGTTCTCTGTAACCTGAATGAGTTATATGCAACATTTCAATATGGACACGAGGACGTCCAAATTGGATTTACAAAATTTACTCAACCTAGGCCAAAGCATTGCGTTTTGGCAGGAAGCAGCGGAACTCACACAGTATGCGTTTGCATTTACCATGAAAATGTTAAACTCATGTTGAAGGAAATCAACTTATAGTATTTGACAGATGATTCCTCAGAAGATTTGCACGATTACCGTGATTGCCTTAAATTCACTATGTGTCCTTATGTAACAACTTCATGCCAATTAGGTGAATGTTCAAATTGCCCGGAGACCACATTCATTAAGGAGAATTTAATGAACTCTTTTGATCGAGAATGTATTTATTTATTTATTTGATTTATTATGATCTACGTAGCACAACAAGATACTTATAAGTGACAGTGCTATGTTTACAATCAATAAGGTATAAAAAATTAGCATTAATTAAATATAAAAATTAGAGAAAAACAAAGTTAATTTATGTACATAAATATTAAATTAAATTATAAAGAAAAGTATAATAATAATAATAATAACAATGACGTAAAAGATAAAATCACAAAATTTACAAATATGAAGTTAAAATTTTAATTATGAAAATAATTTTAATAACTCCTTTTGGAACGCGTTTGCATTGCCCAGATTTTGGATGTTATTTGGTAAGGAATTGCAAAGACTAATTGTGTGTATAAAAAACTGTCGCTGAGACAGAAGAGTCCTGAATCGTTGCTGTACAATCCCCGCACCCCGGTGCGATCTAGCAAACTTAATTCTACAATATAAATACTTCGGCTGTTTCGTGTAAATTATTCTATGAAGTAGAAGGAGGCATCTAATTTTCAGGAGATTATCAAATTTGATACCAAGAATCTGGTAAGCTAAATGACAAACGTGATCCCGACGCCCCTTAAGGAAAACATACCTGGCTATGTTATTGTACGCTAGGTTAAGTTTCTGGTTGTCATCATAACTGCAATTTGCAAATACCTCACATCCATATAAAAGTACCGGAATCAAGTACATTTTAGCAAGTTGCATGCGAATGACAAAAGGAGTTGAATCTATGACAGCCCACAAATTTCGAAGCATGCCATAAATTCTGCCAACAATGACACTTATATGGGTAGACCACGATAATTTGTCATTAAATACAATACCCAGATTAGTATCCGACCTGACAAATTCAATTTTATTTCCCCTGATACTCAATTCAGGTATGACAAATGATCCGTTTGTTCTCGAAAGTATAATACATTTAGACTTAGAAGGATTGATGCATAGTCCATTGGCCGAGGCCCATCTGTCAATCCTTGTTAAGTCACGATTAATGTAGTCCAAACAAGAATGGATATTCTCCGTTGGCGTACATGTGTAAAGCTGCACATCGTCAGCATACATGTGGACATTATAGTTAACCAAAACATCAGGTAGATCATTTATATACATGCAAAACATTGATGAGATAAAATTTGAATCTTGGCTTCAGACTGAAAGATGTACCTTAAAAACAGTAATTTTAAATGTGAATGATTTTGTGGAAGAAATATGCAAAAGTTTGCTAAATTTGAGAACCCATGACTTTTTAGTCAAACAGCAATGGTAATTTTTGAATGATTTGAAGACACATTTGAAGTCTAGTGAATTCGTGATTTCATATGATTTCGCAGAGAACTATAAATATTGTTACGCAAAGCGAAACGACCTAATATCGTTTAACAATAAAAACGATAAACAAAAGCTACCAGCTACACCAACACAATACACACGACACAAATACGCACTAACACTAAGAATACAACGAACGTGTTGATTATCTAAAGCTGCACACACACATGTGTACAACGAACCAGGTAGCAACAACAACATAAAGTAAACCAGCTACGACAAATATGTAACGGACAACATAAGCAAAGTACACAAACAACAATGCAAACAATAGAATTCTCGAGAAGGCGCGAGCTAGAACCTTCCACATCGAGAACGTTCATCATACTGATCATACGTGCGTGCGGACTATAAAAGGGCTGGACAAAGCAAGCAGCAGGGAGAGTTAATTTAGTCAGCCTTGTGTGAAGTTGCGTGTGAACAAAATAAGTCGTGGTTGTAAAGATCTAGCGAATACTTGTGTGAACTAGTACAGTGAATAAACAGATTATTATTGTTGTATCGTTAAGTTCTATACGGTGGTACACAAAAGTAGTGTAAATAATAAAGAGAGTTTAAGAAAAACTAAAGACATATTTGTTTTTACTTTGTTGCAATTAACGAACTCATATTTAAACGTTTTTAAAAAGGTAAAAACGTAACAATTGGTGTCAGAAGTGGGATTGCAAAATCCAAAAGTAAAAATAAATAAAAAGAAATAAATAAATAAAATTAATCTATCGGAATTAAGAGTGGACCGACTGAAACGAGAGTTGGGTAAATTAGAGCTGCCAACAACGGGTACGAAGAATGAACTACAAAGGCGGTTAAGGGAACAACTTCAGCTTCAGGGCATCGACATCGAATCCTACGAGTTCGAGGATGAAGAGGAACGAGAGTCACAGGCCCCTGCAACGCCTAGCGGTGTCGACATAAATTCGTTGCTAGCCGCTATGATGGAAAAAATGCAAGTATTAGCTGATAAACAAGAAGCTTCCCGAAAAGATAGTGAACAAATTATGGAGAAAATGCAAGTAGCAAACCAGAAGCTATTCGAAGCTTCTAGAAGTGAAAATCAAAAACTTCTAGCTGAAGTGCAAGAAGCTTCTATAGCCGAAAATCGAAAAATGCAAGAAGCCAACCAAAAGCTATTTGCTGATGTTCAAGAAGCTTCTAGAGCCGAAAACCAACGACTGCAAGCAGCAATTTTGTCAAAAATTGAAATGGAGCTGGAAGCAACATCTGGAAAGCTCCAGGAAATCCATGAGTCGGTCAGCAAAAGGATCACTGGTGTCGAAGAAAGGGTGTCACATTTAGAAAAGGCCGTTGACACGAAAGTGGACAATTTGGAAAAGACCGTTGACACTAAAGTGGACAATTTGGAAAGGACCGTCAGCGGAAAAATCGTGATAATGGAGGAAAAGATCAACAACCTCCAAAGCCAGCGACCAGAACCAGTGCGAGTCGTTTCGGAAAGTACCAGCAGGATAAGAACACCTTGCTTTGATGGTAGCTCACCCCTATCCGTATTCAAATTCCAATTTGAGACACTAGCCAGCAGAAACGGATGGGACGATGGAGAGAAGGCTGTGGAACTAATTTTGGCGCTAAAAGGTGTCGCAGCTGAGATCCTGGAAACCATGCCAGTCAGCAGCAGAAACAACTACAACGACTTAATGGTGGCGTTGCAGCGTAAATTCGGCGATGAGCACAAACGGGAACTATACCGCATGGAGTTGAGATGCCGGGCGCAAAAGGCAAATGAGTCATTACAAGCCTTTGCAATTGAGGTTGAGAGATTAGTGCAGCTCACATACCCCGGAGAAAACCACCCGCTGATAGACAACATTAAGACCGAGGTGTTTGTCAATGGTATACGAGATCCTGACATTAAACTGGCGGTATGTTCCACACAGAAGACAACCTTTGCAGAGACCGTGGCCTTCGCACTAGCCCAAGAGACCGCTCGAGCTATTTCTAGACCTCAAGTAAGCAAAGTGCGAAGAATGGAAGTCGTGGAGGAAGATGAATGCCTTTTAACTAAAGTTAAGGAGATGGTGAAGCATGCTATGGAAGAAAACGGACAAAGGGCTAAACTTAAATGCTTCAATTGTGGAAAGGGTGGTCATTTCCAAAGAAACTGCAAAGCGCCACGCAAGAGATCAAGATCCGCCTCACCATCAAGGAATAAGAAACGGGCGAACTACCAACCATCTTCACAAGAGTCCCCGTTAAACTAAAATGAGCTAGCACTGAGGGGCAAGTGCTGGCTCCCACAAGCGAGGGCCCCACAATCTCAATATCAGTGATGCAACAGAACAACAACAATCTTACGGCGTGCGGATACATAAATGGCAGACCACATACCTTCACTATAGACACCGGGGCGACGCAGTCTATCATCAGGCCAGATGTAGTGAAGGGAAAGTGTGAGGCACTTAGCAATGTAAGACTACGGACAGCTACGGGAGAGTCTGCCACCGTCCACGGAAAAACTGAGGCGAAGGTGACTATAGCCAACATTAGTGTAAGTCACATCTTTATTGTTGCCGATATTGTGGACGAGGTTATCATTGGTGCCGATTTCATGATAGCTCATGACATCAATTTGAATATGGGGCAACAGATTATGAGTTGGCGAAATGTAGAGATACCTCTAGACGTGGGGTACAAGCATCAAGTGCACGCAAGAAGGATAGTTGCGGTCGAACAACTCAAATTGCCACCTCAGAGTGAATCACTGATATGGGGGCGTTTGGATGGAGACTGTGTGGAAAACCGCTTGTGGGTTGTGGAACCAGCAGAAATACAGACGGATTTAATATCAGCAAAGGCCCTCGTCAAATCCACAGAACAAAGAATAGTCCCGGTGAGAGTGCTAAATCTATCAGGGCATGAAAGAGTCGTCTTTAAAAACTCAGAGGTGGGCCAATGTGTTCCAGTAGAGGCGGTAATAAACAGCGAACAAACGCCGCAACCTGCCGATATGTCAGCCAAGGATCAAAAGGAATTTGGTGAAAATGTGGAGAAATGGATAGCAGGTTTAGCAGCTGCAGAGAAAACCAAAGCCAAAAAGCTGCTAAAAAGGTATGCTTTCGCTTTCGCCACGAACAGCAAAAGGCAAGGAAGAACAGCCATGGTCAAACACGAAATTGATACTGGCGAAGCGAGACCGATAAAGCAGGCACCCAGAAGCATACCGCTGGCGAAGCGTAATGAGGTCAAGGAGTTAGTCGACGAAATGAGGAAGAGTGGTGTAATCGAACCATCATCGGGTCCGTGGAGCTCACCTGTAGTCTTAGTAAAGAAGAAAGATGGCAGTACAAGATTCTGCGTAGACTACAGGAAGCTGAATGATGTCACCAAAAAGGATAGTTACCCGCTACCAAGAATTGACGATACACTCGACACGCTAGCCGGAACAAAATGGTTCTCCACATTGGATCTACAAAGCGGGTATTGGCAGGTAGAGATTGCAGACAAGGACAAAGAGAAAACCGCATTCAGTGCGAACGGCGGCTTATGGCAGTTTAAGGTTATGCCATTTGGACTCTGCAACGCTCCGGCCACATTCGAGCGGCTTATGGAACGTGTGCTAAAGGGACTGCATTGGAAGACTTGCCTGGTGTATCTCGACGACGTAATAGTGATGGGCAGAACTTTCGACGAACACCTCAAGAACCTGGAAGAAGTTCTGCAACGAATAACAACGGCTGGACTAAAACTAAGCGTAAAGAAATGTGCATTTTTCCAAAAGCAGGTGAAATATTTGGGGCATCTTGTCACAGCAGATGGCATATCCACCGATGAAGATAAAATACGAGCAGTAAAGGACTGGCCTCGTCCCCAGAATCTTCATGAACTACGCAGCTTTTTGGGACTATGCACATACTACAGACGCTTTGTGCCTAACTTTGACAGCGTGGCTGCAAGTTTACATGAGCTCACCAAGAAGTCAAAAATCTATCAATGGGGTGAGCCACAGGAGAAGGCGTTCCAGACACTAAAAGACCTATTGTGTGCTGCACCAGTTTTGGCGTATCCAGTCCCAGGAGAAAAATTCATCTTAGACAGTGATGCTAGCGGATATGGTATTGGTGGTGTACTTTCCCAAGTGGTCAATGGAACAGAGAAAGTCGTAGGCTACTATAGTCGCACATTGTCAAAGCCTGAACGGAATTATTGTGTGACCCGACGAGAGCTACTGGCAGTTCTGGAGTGCATCAAACATTACCATAAATACCTGTATGGCCAAAATTTTCTGCTAAGGACTGATCACTCCGCCTTGAGATGGCTGTTACAATTCAAGAACCCCGAAGGACAGTTAGCGCGTTGGATTGAACGCCTCCAGACTTACGACTTCAGCATTGAACACCGAAGGGGCATAAAACATGGAAATGCTGACGCTCTTTCACGCCGACCTTGCAATTTGGAGTGTAAACATTGCGTGAAAGCTGAGAAAAAGGAATCCATCGTCGATATCCGGCTAACGCGGATTGAAGCCAACGAAGACTGGTCCCAAGCACAAAGAAGTGACCCAATATTGGCGAAAATAATAGCAGCTAAGGAAGAGGACAAACGACCGACCAGAAATGAGATATCCGCAGAAGGTCCTTTTACAAAAGCTTATTGGGCACTATGGGACAGCTTAAAGATCATAAATGGGTGCCTATATCGACTTTGGGAAAGCGCTGATGGCAAGACCTCATCCAACCTATTGGTAGTGCCTTCCTCCAAAATGAAAGAAGTGTTAAAGGAGTTCCATAATGGAGCCAGCGGAGGACATCTTGGAGTGACCAAGACGCTGGAAAGGCTAAAACAACGTTTTTATTGGGTTGGATGTCAGCAAGCAGTATCGGACTGGATAGCAAATTGTACCCAGTGTATTGCAGCTAAAGGTCCAGTAAGAAGAACTCGAGGTCAGCTGCAACAGTATAACTCAGGCGCACCATTCGGGCGGATAGCGATGGACGTTGCAGGCCCTTTTCCAGTCAGCAATGCCGGAAACCGATATGTTCTCGTTGTGATGGACTACTTCAGCAAATGGCCGGAAGTATATGCCATACCCAATCAAGAGGCGAACACAATAGTTAACGTTTTTGTGAACAACTGGGTATGCCGCTACGGGGTTCCAATAGAACTACATTCCGATCAAGGCAGAAATTTTGAGTCAGCTGTATTCAAGGAAATGTGCGAAGTATATGGCATTAAGAAGACTCGAACGACGCCTCTTCACCCACAGTCAGACGGAATGGTAGAGCGATTTAACCGTACCCTGGAGGAATACTTGCGAAAAGTAGTGAGCGAGCAACAGAAAGACTGGGACGAACACATTCCGAGGTTTTTACTGGCGTACCGATCGGCGGTCCATGATTCAACATCTAGATCACCCGCCAAGGTTATCTTTGGGACTGAGATAAAACTGCCCGGTGACTTAGAATTTGGTGTTAAGCCCGCCACAGAGAGGAACGAAACATACACTGGAAACGAAGAAAGCCTGAATGAACTTCATGAGTTTGTACGCACCCGTATAAAAATGGTCAGTGATAGAATGAAAGCCAGGTATGATAGAGCAGCAAACACGGAGGGCTTCCATGAGGGACAAATGGTTCTACTATACAACCCAAAGCGGAAGAAGGGATTATCTCCCAAGCTACAAACCAGCTGGGATGGACCGTATAAAATAATTAAGCGGTTAAACGATGTCGTGTACAGGATACAGAAAGCTAACAGCCCCCGAACAAAAATGAAGGTCGTACACATAGAGCGACTGACAACATATGGGAAAGGAGATAATGAGCCTATTCGGGACGAACAGGCTTAAGTGGGCGGCAGTGCTACGCAAAGCGAAACGACCTAATATCGTTTAACAATAAAAACGATAAACAAAAGCTACCAGCTACACCAACACAATACACACGACACAAATACGCACTAACACTAAGAATACAACGAACGTGTTGATTATCTAAAGCTGCACACACACATGTGTACAACGAACCAGGTAGCAACAACAACATAAAGTAAACCAGCTACGACAAATATGTAACGGACAACATAAGCAAAGTACACAAACAACAATGCAAACAATAGAATTCTCGAGAAGGCGCGAGCTAGAACCTTCCACATCGAGAACGTTCATCATACTGATCATACGTGCGTGCGGACTATAAAAGGCTGGACAAAGCAAGCAGCAGGGAGAGTTAATTCAGTCAGCCTTGTGTGAAGTTGCGTGTGAACAAAATAAGTCGTGGTTGTAAAGATCTAGCGAATACTTGTGTGAACTAGTACAGTGAATAAACAGATTATTATTGTTGTATCGTTAAGTTCTATACGGTGGTACACAAAAGTAGTGTAAATAATAAAGAGAGTTTAAGAAAAACTAAAGACATATTTGTTTTTACTTTGTTGCAATTAACGAACTCATATTTAAACGTTTTTAAAAAGGTAAAAACGTAGCAATATGTTATTCAGGATGCCATACAAGGATTCCACTTCAATAATGACCAAGCAACTATATTCACAGTTGTTATTTACTACATAGAAGATGAAAAACTGGAACACAAAGTATGGCAATCATATCCGATGATTTAAAACATGATACCGCTGCAGTTTATGAATACCAGAAGATAATTCTAAATTATCTAAAATCTAAATTTATAGTGGAAAAGATTTACTACGTTTCGGATGGAGCTCGTCAACATTTTAAAAACAGAAATAGCTTCGCAAATCTTATAGCTCACGAAAAAGATTTTGGAATTCCAGCTGAATGGCATTTTCATCCAACTGCACATGGCAAAGGAGCATGTGATGGCATAGGAGCAAATCTCAAACAAAATGCAGCAAGGTATAGCCTGCAGTACTCTCATCAAGATCGCATCTTAGATGCGAACGCTTTATTCCGATGGGCAAAGAACCATTGTAAAGAAACTGAAATAGTTTTTAGTAGCAAAGATGATCATGAGGAAACATTAAAAACATTGAAGAGTGGATTCGACGCTGCTGTAACAATTGATGGTACAGCTCAATACCATGCTTTTATACCACTTATCGATGGAAGACTTCAGTTGAAAAAGTTTTCTGCATCTACTCAATGCGATTTCTTTCCAAAGCCAAAAAAGAAAGCAGCAGCGAAATCAGCAGCTGAACCTAGTAACTCCAAGAAAGGATTGGCAAAAAAGCAGAAAATTAAGGCAATAAATAAGAAGGACGAAAGATTGGCAATTTCAAAATTTATATATTAATTTTATTAAATTTTTTATTATTATTGTTATTTCGTATTATAAGTAATAAATAAAATATTGAAATAATATTGAAAAATCTTATTCTTGAGTTAAAAAATAATAATAAAAAAAAATAATTTTGATAGATATCCCACTCGCATCCCATTAAGCGGTTATAAAGGCCTTAAAGGAAATTTTATGAGCTTTCTTTTGAGCAAAAAAATGCCCATTTTGAAAAAAAAAATTTATTTAAAAAAATAAAAAAAATTTTAAAAATTAAAAATTATTTTTGGAAAGATTGAAGAAATAGCTATCTAATATCCTTCGGAAAATTTTTGCTAGGACCAATAGGTGAAAAATTACACACATTTAAAAAAAACCTGTATGACCAAAATGTCCAACTTTGTCCCCCTCTAACTCCGGCAGTTCTTGACTGATAGAGATGAAAATTTGTGTCTGGCCACTATCCAATAGTACTAACCATCCTAATCGGAAGACATCGATTTTAAAAATTGGGTCACTTGACACGAAATTGCCCATATATACTTACATAGTATATATCTGCACCATACTATATTTTCCTTTCGACATATTATTCTGAAAGTACTTTCAAGTTGATAGCGAAGGGAATATACTACATGTTTAGACAAGTATACAAGTTGCTGTGTATGGTATATTAATTTGTTTGTTTTCGGAACATGGATACTACTAAATTTTTGAAAATTATTAACGACGTATATCGGTGGATGTCTTTGTTTGTCCTGGAATTGGCGGCAAATAGTACTACTTTGGCAGCATGACGGTGTATATCAGTTGGAAGGATATTGTTGTAAAGTATAAGAATTTGTTTTTAATAACTTTATATATATTTTTAGCCCTAGAATTAGACGATTAAAGATGTTGCCGTTATAACAGTTCTGCTACTACTGAGAGTTCAATCCTAGCTTAGTAAAAATATAAGGAGTTAACAAATTACTTATTCATATACACATTTAATTATGTATTGGCTATTTAATTAATTGTCTTGTGTCATTGGTTGGCAGCTAGTGTCCGTTGAAAAAGAAATCGTGCAACCTCTATTGTTGATAGGTGGATACGGTAGGCGTTGAGGATAGAGCTCCAACCAGATCCTATTTAAGCTGAATTTTATCTGCCTAGGTAGGAGCTTTTCGCTGCCTCGAATTTCAGTGGGTGGCCATCCAGGACCTTATTATATCCATATTCGTACATTGAATATAGAATATGGAAAAAAGAATAATTAATGTACAGTCAGTAATGAATGGAATTATGTCTCTGACATCGTTGTGATATTTCGCTTGAGGTGTCTGGGATCTTCGGTTATTGTAAAAAGCGTGATAAGCAGGTGTTAGTCGCCAGGAATTGCTTGATCAATAAAGTGCTGTGTTGGTCATTTTGACACACCCAGTAGCTAAAAAAATATTTTGTGATTGATTTCAGTTTGTTGATTCTGTGATATATTTTTACTTTTTGTCTCTGTTGCACGTCTTGTATTTTGAATGTCTAATACCTTTCCGAAAATCGATCAATTTGACGGGTAAAACTGTTTGAGCACTCTATGCAACATCTAGAAATACAAGATCCGCTTTTACTTGAAAGACCAAGATTTTTTCTAAATTCTTTGAACTTTTCTCTTAAAATCTTCTTCTTTCTTTTAAATACCGAAGGTCTAACTATATTTGCAATAAAAATATGTATTTATGCAAAAAATGTAATGCTGGAAAAAATAAATACAAATTAATGTGTTAAATTAATATATCCACAAATGTATGCACAAAGTCAATGTTGGTAAATCCAGTGTTAATATGAAACTAACGAAAATACTGTCCGTCTGTGGTGTCACATGAAAATAGAGACTTGAAATATTTGCTGCTTACAATAGTGTTAAGTATTATTATTAATGAATTATTATTAATAATTTAAAGAAAAATTTTTGCGATACATCTCATGATTCATTTCGAAGGCTCCACGTCCAAAAGCCGTGATAACAAATAGTGATCAGAAACGATTGCTAGATATGCTCAAAGTTTCTTTAAAATTAATTTTGATACAGCGGATTGTAAGCAATTTAAAAGAAATAAAATTTAATTAAAGTCAAATTAATTACTAATTAAAATTAGTGTGCAATATAACTGAATAAAAGCGAATAAATCTCTTTTCAATATAGAATAAAAATATGTAAAAGTTATTTTAAAAAAGGTTTTTGAATTAACAAATTAGAGACTTTAATATTTTGCCCGATGTTCGTGATTTCGTTAGTCTTATAAATTTTACGTCTCAGTGAAAATGGTGTTGGATATTTATTTTATTTTGTTTGTTATTTGATTCCATCGTACCATGAATGTTTAGTTAACTATGAGTATATCATTAGCGGTTGTCACTCTTTGTTGTATATTTAATACTCTACTATATTTACTCGTACTTTCGACAACAAAGCGCGAGCATCTTTTTTTCATCTATTGTAAACTCACATGGTATAAGAAATATACCATGGTAAACTTATATAAACAGCTGATTATTGATATTTTTTGTTATTATTTTGGCGGATAGACGATCAGCTGTTTAGTTTTATATTTACCAAGCTTATTTACTAGACCTTTTTTCATGGTAAATTTAACAGAGCGTTGTATATTTGAAATGAATGCATTTTGTTGTTGCGTTGATGTAAATGTAGTATTTATACTATATCTACCATACTTACCAAACCTACAAGGGTACTTTACTACCAAGAGTGAAAACCCCTTTTGTTTTAAAACTTCATAAAATTTAACAGCCTAATTATTAAAATTAATTACAAAATAGTTCTGTTAAATCAATAAAAAGAATTAATCACAGCTATTTAATGTGTCAAAATGTATTAATTAAATACATAATTATCCTAACATTTACGTGTTTTAAGTTTTAACTAAAATAAAATAAAAAATTGTTAAAGTCAATAAAAAATGGCGATACTAATATTTTTAGTTGGCTTGAAGCTATGACATACTATATATTACAGAAGTTATTTGATTAAAAACAATGAATCAAAACAATTTCCAAACTTTAATTATATACTTTAATTATATACAAAAAATTATACCTTTTATTTTATAATTGTAACAAAAGCATCAGTTTTTTATTTCTTCGATTTTTAACAAAATATAAAAAACGCTTTTTAATGAGACAAAAGTAATAATGGCCGACTTCAGTTAGTTTATAATAAAGCAGGAAAGCGCTTAGGTTATTGAACCATACTATGTATAAATATTATTAGTTTTATTACTTTTTTTAGTTTTAGTATAACCTCTTGAGACGCTGAGACTTTATGTGCACTTTAAAGCATATTTTTAACGATTATTGTTCCTTTGAAGTCAGTATTAATGGCTTAATCGTCTTCTTTATAATATTTAGCTTCAATAAATACCAATATATGTATGTATATCATCATTTTCATTTCATATATTTAAAATTTTTCTAGTAATTCATGAGTAGGAGTTATAAATTTGCTTATATATTATTTAAATCATCAGGAAGATACAAATGTTTTGCACTTTTATAAACCAGATGAATTGTTTGATTGTTTCATAAAGAAATTTCTTATGTTGGTATTGAATTTTGTGATGAAATGCTATATTGTTTTCTTGGTACATGTGAATCCAGGGTTATCAAAATTTTCCGAAAATATGAATTGCTTTATATAGCACTTCTCACGAGAATAGAAAGGGTATATAACCTATAATATCTAGATGAACGACAGAGGTCCTATACATTCGATCTACGGTAACATATCTAGGAATCGAAAATATCCATGGTTAACATAACTAAAGGATGTGCTTTTATCACTAATGTGGAGCATAGTTGTGGAAGAACTCGAACATTGACTGGCAAGGATATATAGACGATGTAGTCTTAAGATTGTAAGTTGTTGGTGCATGACAATGGGCCTGAGCATAACCTCGGGCAATAGTACCATTTGCAGGAAGAAAACTTCCTGAATGTAAGTATATTCGACTGTTGGGTTAGATAATAGCACTAAAAATGGAGGTAAAATATCTGGGAATAACACTGGATATTAAATTGACATTGAGAGTTCATATAGAGAGCATATGAGGAAAGGTCAGACATGCATCCAGAAAACTTGCTGATAAATCCTAGGGGTGCAAACCTGGAACTATACAGTGGAGGTATACAACGTTAATCAAACCAATAGTAACCATGAATAGGCAGATAGAACAAATTTGAATACATAGCAACAAATTTATTAAGGAATCAATTTAAATAAAATAAAAAACCGATGGAACTTAAAGATTTACCAGCTGAAACTGATCAAGAACGAATTTAGTATTTACTTTAAAGGAGTCTGTCTCTTTAAAATCTCTTTTAAAGATTTATTCGACAGAAGAATTTTATCTATAAATTTCAATTATTTTTAATTTTTTTCATTAAAATCAATGAATTTAGGGTTAAACAGTTATGTTTAATTTTGTACACGAAAATAGTTTGAAGAAAGAAAACATGTGTTTTAATAAAATTCTTAAGGCGAAACTGTATCTAAAGATGTAAATATGAAGCCATCGTTTTTAAGCAACCAGCACACAGGGGATATCCCCTCCACATGCAGTGCACTGTGTTACAGTCGTCGAAGTCTAGTTGGTAGTGTGTTGGCTTATTAGACACAAAGGCCGCGATTCAAACCCCAGGTCAGACATCAAAACGAAAATATGAAAAAGCATTTCTTCGGCGGCTTCCTCTCAGCAGATTTCTGCCAAAAGCTTTGAGAGTAAATAAAATTGCCATGAAAGTTTATCAAAAAATCGGTCGTTCGGAGTCGACTTTAAACTGTAGGTCTCGCCGCTCGTGTATAAAATTAACGCACACAACATAAGTACTGTGAGGAGCTAGGTCATAATCCTGACTGAAGGGTTGAAATGACCAATTATGTACTCGTATATGTATGTATTACAGTTGACACGAATAGGTTAGGGGAGAGAGAAAAAAGGGAAATTAAATTTGGATTTATTTATGTTATATGTACATAGGGATAGTACGGATAACGAACAAATTTTCTGTGCATAGTATGTTCCACTAACCAATCGACCACAAACGGATGTGTCCTACGGAATAGACGATAACAATATGAAAATATGTGATTTTTAGTAACAAGTTTCTTTATTTCTATAACACTAGCCAAATTGCAACGGTGCTTATATGAATCAATAGAGTTGGATACGCTACCGTTATTAATTAACACCTTCGCCCTTTCATGTACGTGGACGCGAAGCCGCAAAGTGGACTTCGTGGGACCTGGCCGAAATAAAAGTATGTGGAAGATAACGGTTCTGGCTATGCTAAATTTAGAAGCCCACATGATGACACCGCTAAAATCGATTTAGATTGTTACCGCAGTGAGAATGAAAGATCCAAGAAACTGGATCGGCTATATTAACGGGAACTGGAATTATGTCAAATACCCTGATATCATACAAATCTTTAGTCAACAATAAAGATACATGGAGATTGTTGGCCGATAAACTATGCTGACTTTTTAACAACTGATTTATTGTTTGTTTATTCAATTTTTAAATAAAGGATACACACGTACACTTATACTTAGTATATGTATGTATGACTATATGAATATATGAATTTATATATACAGTGATCATTCCCAAGCAATCATAGCTTCAGTCGAAAAAAATACTTCGAGAAAAATCACTTTTTATATATGTATGAAAACACCTATTGTAAATAATAGTACTAATGCGACTCTAGTTGCATTTTAATAAGAAAATGTCATCATAGATAAATACGGATAATTAAAGATAAACGTCATGTTCTACATCCTTCTTATCATGGACGTGAAGTTGTAATAAAGAATTATCTTTTAAGAAACGTGACAAGTGTAATTAATTAAATTATTGGATCGCCCTCTTTGGCAAATAACACAATATAGTGTTTTTGAAAAAATTGAAATTAATTTATTATTTATATACATATATATTAATTAAATTAATTTAAATATACTTATACGGGAAGCCTAAGGTCAAAAACGATAATAAAAGTCTCATTTGTTATATTTAGGCGCTTGTTATAAGTGTAATAGGCTTGCTATAAAGTCGTAATGTCATTACGACATAAGCCGAAATTCCATACGATGCGTTTCATGCGTTACATGCGTTTACCGCAAAAGTAGAATAAGTGTAGTTGTTTGTAAGAAGTTACAGAAGAAAATGCATAGACGCATAGAATGCATCAATTAGGTTTACTTTTCTATGCGACTCATGTGGCGGCGAAAAAGGTCAGCTCAAGGCGAATTCATAGGAGGTGACCTTATCTCAACAGCTGAGGAGTTTTGGAGTGTCAAAATTTTGTTGTTTTTTAGTGTTTTGTTTAAATTATTAATTTTCTTATTCTGTGTTTTATATGTCAAAAGTATGTTTATTTTTCTTAGAAATCATTTTCGAGTTTTCTTACATTCATGTAAGTTTTTAATTTTTAATATTTTTGAAAATTAATTTAAATATATTCATGAATATATTATTACATAAGAGTGTTATTATATAAGAGTGTTTTTATATTATATTTAAAAATTCAAATATGTTTTTAATTTTGTGTTAAATAATTTAAAAGTGTTTATTTTACTTTTTTCCAAATATTTTCATTTAATTTAATTTATAGTAATCATTTTTATAAAATTTTTCAACATTTTTCTTCCCATTGTTATTCTTCTTGCTGTTTTTGACAAGCCGCGTGCCCTTCTATGAATTCGCCTTTACATTTTTCTTCCTATTGTTATTCTTCAGTCAGATGTTTTTGACAAGCCGAGTACTCTTTAACAAAAACAAAATGCCTGTTGTTTTGCATTGTTGTACTTGTTGTAAAATTACGGTCACCTTCTATGAATTCGCCTTGAGTCAGCTCTTTCTTAACCCTTTTTTAACACAAAATAAATGTTTGTTTACATTTAATTTTTCTACTTTATCCGCCAGTTTTCACTCTGTATATCTGTTGCTTCTAACACATTTGCTTCGCAAAACTTATATCATTTTTTTCTCCCTCTAAATTGGCCTGTGCTTTTATGTTATGAGCGTTTTTCAAATGTCATAATTTTCGTTACTGGTTATATTATGCTTAGCAGCACAAAATATCATATAAGTAAATTCATAAACATGTTATTGAAGCCATAAATTCTTTTAAAATTACAATTTGATTTTCTCTTTTTCCCAAAACTGTTCTTGTTTGCTTGTTTGTTGTTTACCACAACAGCCAATCAAAACAAAAAACCAGTCGCATAAAACGCATTCTGTGTAACTTGCAATAAAAACGGCATAGAATGCAAGAATCGCATGTAACGCATGAAACGGATGGTATGAACTTTCGGCTTTAGGCCAACATGTTTTTATTAATAACTTTAAAAAAATTCTTAAAGAAATGGGAATTGCACGTAAATATAAGTATATTAAATGAAATTGATTAAGTCGCCTTAGGCTGTTATTGCTTGGGACCACAGATATAGTATATATGTGTGTACATACTGTGAGCGTCAAAGGAAACTGTACATTTATGTTTTCAACTGGATGTAATTATTTTTTTAACAAATAATTCAACATTTTATGATTTTATAAAAAATCAACAACAAAGTTCTTACATTAACAAACAATATACAAAAAGATAAAAAATAAAATTAAAAAGATAAAAAAAAACTACAATAAATGTAATAAAATAATTTAAAATGATTTAGTATGTTTGCTTTCTTTTCAAACCGATTACAGCTATCAGTCTTCTAGGCATCGAGAGATATTTTTTGGCATTCCTCCATTACATCTGATTTGAGGGAGTCTTTGAATGTTATTTTTCCCTTATCCAGATCACAATATAATATCCAGATACTCCCATGTTCAATGGGGTTAAGATCGAGTGATTGAGGAGGATGATAAAGTTGCTTGGGGTCACAGGCATACAGATACGAAACTTTTGACAGATGAAAAACCTTCATAACATAAAAGCATAGGCTAATTTAGAGGGAGAAAAAAATGTTGTAATGTTTTGCGAAGCAAATGTGTTAAAAGCAACAGAAATACAGAGTAAAATTGGCGGATAAAGTAGAAAAATTAAATGTAAATAAACATTTATTTTGTGTTAAAAAAGAAGAAATTTTGAATATTTTTTAATTTCTTCAATGACAATTTAAAAAATTCCCAAAAATTTAATTCTTAATCGAAATGTGTGTGATTTTCGGTCACAATGAATATAGTTTCTCGTACAAAAAGTAAGTAAGATCAAGACATATCTGCTAATAAAAATTTTTTTTGCTGAAATTGGCCAATATTTTTTAATTTCTGGAATGAAAAAGTTAAAAATTATTATTTTAAATTATTATTATTAGTTCTTTTTATTATTTATTAATAGTTTCACACAAAAATTAAAATTTTTATTAACGTGCGCCAATATGAAAAACCCACCCCGAAAACTAAAAAAAACATAAATCAACAAAAGAGACTTTTTGGTAATATTTGCTGTCCCTTTCACATTAAACCGACAACTGTCAAATTCCGTGTCGCCTCTGTGTACCCTGTGATTTTTGCAATCCAATATTGATTCAAGACTAATTTTTCAATATTGTGCGCCAAATTAGTTTTTATCGTCATCTCACACCTCCAGACCATGACCGATCAACTTGCACTAAGTGTACTGTGCATTGTACTGGCGCTCACAGATGTACTCTAGCTTTTTGAAATTTTCTTCGTAAGTTAAACATCACTCTCAGCTGAGTTATGTCTGACTTGGCGTACAATGCACCGCATTTGAGTGGCATTTAGTTTTTTGGGCAGCCAGGGGTCTAATTCTCTCATTCGTATACCAACGAGTTTTCACTCGAACATAAGAGTTTTTTAGTTTTGGGATTCTCTTGTTCGTTATCGAATAAAACGTAACGAAAACTCTAAAGGTTGGTTACTCAAGCGTAAGGAACGTAAAAACGTAACGTACGTAGCTTTAAAAACGTTTGTGTAGTTATAGAAACGATTAAAACGGGACAGCTGTCAACGAAGAATGTAAATAAAAACGAAGGAGAACACAAAGCAACATACCCACGAACACAACACAATGCAAAGAAATTGGTATACATACATTTGCGCGAAGTCAGCTGTTCAAAACAATGATGAGTGTTGTTAAGATAAAGCAAAATTCAAAAAGTACCAATTGCCTACTTTGAATTGGAAGAAGTTATATTTGCTTCTTAAATTTTATGTTATTACAAATATTTATTCTTGTAATATTACAGAATATTACTTTGATGGCTTAATCTAAGTCAATATTTATGGAATTTAGATATGAGTACAGTTGAATATTGTTTTTTTCAAAGTGATTTTTTGTTTTTTTTTATTAAATTGCAAAACAATGCCTCTAGCTAGAATACTACTAATAATAAAAAATATTCTTATAATTCATTAGAATCATAAAAATATGTATTTAAAAATTATAAAGATTAAAAAGATTTATGTCTAAGTAAGAAAGTACCAAAAAAGGCATTTGCGTTACGTTGCCACTCAAAATACGTAGTTTTTTATTAATTATGTTTCAAAATTTTTTATATACAAATAATATATATGAAAGTAACAAAAAGGAGAATTAGTACCAACTCGCCACTCAAAACGCATACGTATTATTTATTTATTTTGTTAAAATTGTGAGCACAATAGGAACATAACAATAAGTATTTATTTCTTATAAAATAATTTTTTTATTATTATTTTAATCAAAAATTAAAAATTTCATTATATACATGCAATAATTTAAAAGTTTTATATAAATAAAAATGAATGTATGCAACTCTGTATACAATCACCCATCACCCATGTTCAAATGTCTTGTAAAAACGTAAGAGAATTATGTTTTAAAGCCCCAGTTAAGCCCTAGTTATGCTACCGCAACGTAATGTAACGCAATGTGCACGGAACGTAAAAATGTAAGAGCAATTATAGAACGTAAAAACGTAATCATATCTTTTTAGGTAAACAAAACAATAAAAGAAATAAACAAAAACAAATAAAGAAATAAAAATTGCAAAAACTAGAAGACAAAAATTCAGATATGGATACAGAAGACATGTTTTTGGGTTTGAGCTTTTATTTTATTATATTTATTATTATTTTTTAAAGAAACTTAATATTAAATTTCAAATTTTAAAAACTTCGTTTTCACTCTTGTTATCACTTTTAATATGGCACCTTTTGTTTTACTTTAATTCAGCTGTTAACCAGTGTTATCACTACAGAGTTTTTAGGTTCATTTCAACGATTTTATATTCATTTAAAGGTACTTATTAAAAGTTTTATGTACTGTTTCTGTAAGCCAAACAATTTCACTTTCACTCAAACAAAACACTCAATTTAGTTTGTGTTGAAGAAAACAAACACAAAATTGAGTGCTTTTGATAGTATTTTCCATATAAATAGACAAGCAAGTGAAATCGTTTATTTTGCAGAAACATTCCGGTATTTCGGAAACCAAATATGTACGAACGTTAAAATGTAGTTATAAAGTGAAATGCTTTTCGAACGCTCTAATTAGTTAAAAGTCGATAACTATATTTTTCTAATTTAAAATAAAAGTAAACATAACCTACATAATGTAGTAGTAAAATAGTGTTTATTTTTATTTTAAATTATAAAAGTTAATAATGAAATAAATTATTTGTTTTTTTTTAATATGTGAAGTTTTATTTAAAGAGAATTCCACATACAGACAAACATAACATACGTACAAAATGTAGATTCTGTTTATAATTTAAATTTTCAGTTTTGGTGGTTTGTAATATTGATATGTTGTTAACACTGCTAAACAGATGTCATGTAAAAATGTAAGAAAATTCTATTTTTAAAGATTCTTACGTTCCGGTTACGTTACATTACATTTCTATAACCATTCGTATTGCTTTATAAATAACAAAAACGATCAGCTGTTTCTTACTGTTGCGGTTACATTCCGTTACGATAGCATAACTGGGGCTTTAAGCTACCGGAACGTAATGTAACGTAATGTAAAAGTAAAGCCCCAAGCCCTAGTTTTTGGTTTGAGTTTTTATTTTATTATTTATCGTTTTTTAAACATATTTAATATTAAATCCAAATTTTAAAAACTTTGTTTTCACTCCTTTTATCACTTTCAATATGGCGTCTTTTGTTTTTCTTTAATTCAGCTGTTAACCAGTGTTATCACTACAGAGCTTTAAGGTTCATTTTAACGATTTTATATTTATTTATAGGTACTTATCAAAAGTTTTATGTACTGTTTCTGTAAGCCAAACAATTTCACTTTCACTCAAACAAAAACACTCAATTTAGTTTGTGTTTGTTGAGGAAAACAAACACAAAATTGAGTGCTTTTGATTGTATTTTCCGTATAAATAGACAATCAAGTGAAATCGTTTATCCTGTAGAAACAGGTCAGGTATTTCGGAAACCAACTTTGTACGAATGTAAGAACGTTTTTATCTTCTCTCGTCAAATGCAAACTGAAATGCTTTTTGAACGGTTTAATTAGTTAAAAGTCGATAACTATATTTTTCTAATATAAAATAAAAATAAACACTATCTACATAATGTAATAATAAAATAGTATTTGTTTTTATTTTAAATTATAAAAGTTAAGAATGAAATAAATTATAATTTGGGTTTTTAAACTATGTGAAGTATTATTTAAAGAGAATTCCACATACAGGCAAACATAACATACGTACAAAATGTAAATTCTGTTTATAATTTCAATTTTCAGTTTTGGTGGTTTTTAATATTGACATGTTGTTAACACTGCTAAACAGATGTCACGTAAAAATGTAAGAAAATTCTATTTATTTTATTTATTATTATAATTAACATAACACAACAAGATTTTAATCTTATAAGTTATAGTGCTATGCTTAGGATTAATAAGATATGAAACATTAAAAAATAACATTAATTAAATATAAGAAATTAAATAAAAATAACAAATTAATATAAATATTAAATTTAAGTAAAAATATAATTTGAATCAATTTAGAAAACTAACAATACTACAGAAATAAAATAAAAAAGTTAAAAGATAGAGAATCATAAAAATATAAAAAGAAATATTTTCAAAAAATCGGTATAAAAAAGTAAGAATGTAAAATGTAATGTAAAAAACTTTTCATTAATAGCGTTTTCGTTTCTGTTAAAAAGTGTTGCCCAGTTAGACGGCAACAATATTAAAATTTTACAATTACCCTCCAAATGTGTAACATTTTTTTTGTCAGAAACAAACACAATTGTGCAACCCTGTACTTAACAGCTGTTTTTTTTTAGAAATATACAAACATTTCTAATTCGGGACTTTTTGGTTTTGTAAAATATACAAGCAAATTTTCAAATAATTTCAAACTATAAAGAATGGAAAGTGAAACAAACGAATCTCCAACTACATCAAAGAGGATTCTACAATGTAAGAGCTAAGTAATTATTTAAAAATAAATATAATGAAAGCTTTATAATTTTGTTTCTAATTTTAGTATGGTCAGATGGAGATACTCGTCTGCTGCTGGATTTATATGCGAATTATTTACCGGAAATTGGACCACTTAAAAAATTCAAATCCAAAAAAGATATGTGGTCCAAAATTTCAACAGAAATCCCTAACAAAAGTGCTAAACAATGTGAGGAAATATATAACACAGTGCTGAGGAGAAAAAAATCTGCGGTGGAAAACAATAGTATGTCTGGCTCAAAGAGAAAAATGATAGAATTTGAAGATGAAATGACTAAAATTTGTAAACTTGATGACTCTATTGAACCAGAGGTTCAAATGAGCAGCCAACAAATCATCAAAAAGGAAAAAATATATAAAGCGTCTAAAGGAAGTGATAAAAAAAGTCAATACAGCAGATTATGGAGGAAATCGCTGCTAAAAGAGAGGAAGCGAGAGAAAAGGGACACAAAGAAAAGATGAAAGCTGTAGAAAAAACACAAAGCATTTTGCCAACAATTTTACAAGAAAAAAATTTGATATAAAATATCAAGACGATTCTGAAAAACAAAATTTAAGGTCTATCTATAAACAGCAATAAACACAGATCACCCACAAATACCAGCCTCAATTGTTCCAATCCTTTTCATTACAAATTAATTTTAATACTTTTTAATGTATTTTTTTATTAAAACTTATTTCCAAAAATGAAGTACAAATAAATATTTAAGTTGTTGAATTAAATAAATGATTTTTAATTTAATTTCTTTTGATTTGGCCTAATTGTGTAAGCAAATTATCTCTTGCATCTTCATCGAAAGGCTGGTTATTAAATTCATATTCGTTGTTAGATAGTTCTTCATCATAAAAGTCGTCTTTATTAATGCAAATATTGTGAAGGACACAGCATGCAATAATAAATTTGGCCATAGTATCAACATTATGGAAATCTAATCGCATTAACTGGCGAAAACGACTCTTTAAAACACCAAATGCGTTTTCTATTTTTACGCGTGTTCGACAAAACTTCAAATTGTAGTTTTTTTCGGATTCACTTAAATTCCCATAATCTATAAGCCGAATCTTCCAGCAAATGGTATTTAGGGGAGCACAGACTTGGTAAATCTTTTTCTATAAATGATAGCTTTAGTATTCGCGAATCGTGGATTTTGCTAGGAATGCCAGTAAATACATCCAGGAATCGTAGCTTTGCATCACAAATGCCCTGAAGAGTTATTGATACTCCATCATGCCTATTGGCATATGTCGAACGAATTTTATATTTTGGAGTTCTAATAGAAATATAACTTCCGTCAATGCACCCTAATATACTTGGAAACCTGCAATCTAATAAAAAATTAAACCTTTCACAACATAGCGAGTATGGATTAGCAAATACCTTTTCGAATTCCTTCGACACAATTTCCTTCTCTTCTGCAGGTAATTTCTCACTCCATGATTTGATAAAGGGTGAATAATGTTACAATTTTTCACTTTTTATGGGTAACATTTTCAGAAAAAAACACAATACTTACATTCAGGGCTGCCTTTTTTAGAAACGAACAGAAAAGGGTAATTTAAGGGAAAAAGGTAATAAAAATGCAACACTTTTAACCAGAAACGAAAACGCTATAAGAGAACAATTAAAATAACACCTTTTTGAACGCATTTGCATTGCCTAACATTTGGATGTAATTTGGTAGGGAATTCCAAAGACTTGTTGTGTGTATAAAAACTGTCGCTGTGACAGAAGAGTCCTGTACCGTTGTTGAATAATCTTCATGCCCCGGAATGATCCAGCACACCTAATCCGGCCTAATAAATATTCCGGCTGTCCCGTGTTAATAATTTTATGGAGTAGGATGAGGCATCTAATTTTCAGAAGATTATCAAATTTCACACCAAATATCCGGTACGCTAAATGAGAAATATGATCCCGGCGACCTCTAAGAAAGACATATCTTGCTATATTGTTGTATGCCAAGTTGAGTTTCCGGTTGTCATTACTATCGCAGTTTGCGAATATTTCGCACCCATACAATAGCACAGGAATTAAATAAGTTTTAGCAAATTGCATACGAATTGCAAAAGGAGTTGAATCAATGACGGTCCATAAATTTCGAAGCATGCTATATATTCTGCCAACAACGAGACTTATATGGCTAGACCACGATAATCTGTCATTAAATACAATAACCAGATTGGTTGCAGACTTGACAAAGTCAATTCTATTTCCCTTGATGCTCAATCTAGTTATGACAAACGAAACATTGGTTCTCGAAAGCATAATACATTTGGACTTTGAGGGATTGATGCATATTCCATTTGTCGAAGCCCAACTGTCAATTCTATCCAAATCACGGTTAATAGAGTGTAAACAAGAATCAATATTCTCCTTACGAGTACTGGTATAAAGCTGCACATCATCAGCATACTTATGAACACGGCAGTCAACGAAAGCATCCAGTAGATCGTTTATGTACATACAGAACAACAGAGGCCCCAGCATTGATCCCTGGGGAACTCCTCTACTAATATTAAGTGGATCTGAAATATTACCATTTAAATGAACCTTTTGACATCTACCCAACAGGTAAGAAAAAATTAGACTACGGACAGAATTCGAAAAATTAAACAGTTTCCGGAGCTTATTCAATAAAATTTCATGACTGACTGTATCGAATGCCTTGGTGTGATCGAGAAGAACTAAAAACGCAACACTATTTTCATCTAGCTCCAACCTAAGATCCTCAACTACATTTAATAGAGCGGTAGTACAACTCCTACCTTTCATGAAACCTGACTGACTGACTGTTAAATGATTGTGACCCTTCAGATAACCATTGATCTGTCTGGCTATAATGTTTTCAATTACCTTCGACAAAAAAGGAAGAATAGCAATTGGCCTGAACTCATTGTTCGTTTTGGGAATAGGAAGGATTGTAGTTAGTATTGAATAAGTGGGTATAATATGGCAAGAGTCTAGGTGTCAAAATTTTCAAAAACAAAGGATCTAAATCATCAGAATCAATTGCATTCGATTTTACCGCTGAAATACATTCCAAAACTTCGAACTGATCTACGCAACGAAAACTAAAGGAGTATTGTGAGGGACGCAACAAATGTCATCATACATATTACCGATAGACGCTGGAACCCTAAAATGCACAAACTGGTCATTAAGTTTTTTTCACGTCTACATCAAAATCAGTTTTGGGACATTTACCACCAATTCCTATTTCAAGAATCACATTCCACTTAGATTTATTGTCCATCGCATTGTAAAACTTTCTACCATAATACAATGTTTTAGCAATTTTTATGTGCTTAGTAACCTCCGACCGTGCGGATTTATGAAGAGCTTTCAATTCATCAGTCCTGAACCTCTTCCAGCGCTTGTGGGCACTATCCCTCTTCTCAATTAGTGCTTTTATTTCAGTAGTAAACCACGGTTGTTGTTTGGGTTTGATGAGCTTGGTTTTGAAAGGAACGCATCTGTCATAAAGCTGACGCACATTTTCCTGAATAAATAATAATTGGTCATTAGCATTACCCAGTGTATAGACCTGGTCCCAATATATGTTATCAATTCTTAAAATCACGATAAGTGATATATCTGTCTACAGCACAAGTAACAGACATATTATAATTCAGGAAGAGATCATGGTTAGAGAAACCGGAAGCAGAAATTTGGTCATATAACAGTACCCTCTCATTATGATTTACAAATACCAGGTCAATCAGGCTACTGGACGTTGAATGAAAGTGTGCAGGTGTCGAAACATTCACAGGATTCAGATGAAGTGATAGCATTGGCCCAATTAGCAGATTATTAAATAGAAGGTTATTATTGAAATCACCTACGATAACTATGTCGTCATATTGAATGGTAATATCCTCAAGAATGGAAATAAAAAGTTTAAAATTCAAACTACATTTCGGTCTATATATAACGGGTGATTTTTTAGTAATTATCTTTTTGGCAACACTGGTTTAAACAGCTCACACACGTTTCGTGTTTTGTTTCACTGTCAAACATCTTCAGTTTGGTCTATAATTTAACCATGAATCGTCTTACAAACGAACAACGCTTGCAAATCATTGAATTTTATTATCAAAATGCATGCTCTTGGAAAGTTGGCCACTTCTTTATCGAAAAATTGTGTTCAGCGGCGAAGCTAATTTTTGGCTCAATGGATACGTAAATAAGCAGAATTGTCGATTTTGGAGTGAAGATCAGCCAGAAGCATTGCAAAAGCTACCAATGCATCCAGAAAAAGTCAGACATGCCACACAGCACGCGTAACAATGGACTTATTGAGAGGCGAGTTCGGTGAACATTTTATTTCACGGGACCGGTCAATTGGCAGCCTAGATCGTGCGATTTAACGCCTTTAGACTATTTTTTGTGGGGCTATGTTAAAGCTCATGTCTATACAGACAAGCCCGCTTCAATTGACGCATTGGAAGACAAAATTGAAGCATTTATTCGTGATATACCGGCCGAAATGTTGGAAATAGTATGCCAAAATTGGACTAAGCGGATGGACCATTTGAGGCGCAGTCGCGGTCAATATTTGCATGAAATAATCTTCAAACATTAAATTATATGGACCGTACTATCGATTCAAATAAAGGTTTTATGCATTTTTCTGAATTTTATGTGTTTTTTTTTTGGAAAAATGTTCCTATAGCTCTTAAAAAATCACCTATTACTTCTGTCTATCGCCAGTTGAAATATCCAGAAATAAATATTCAATTTCACTCTCGATGTGGGTTAATAATTTTCGCCTGGATAGTATTTTTTACAGATTCTTACGTTCCGGATTTTAACTAACGTCCTTTTTATTATTAAAAAAAAAACAATTACAAAGTTATTTATCGAATAGAGAATAAAATTAAACGTTCGTTCTTTTTAGAAAAAGGATGCGGTCTAGTCGCTTAATCATTAGGGTATGAATTCTAAAGGAATCTCGTTGATCTTCCCGCAAACACGGACGGAGTTGCCTTATTAATAGACTTGTATTAGAGTTGCCCTAACTTAACAGTTCGGCCACTCCGGGATTGAAATCGTCCTCGACTTCCCCGTCGTCGTCATCAAGTTCAGGCAAACCGTTACACCATCTTTTCATTCTGTCCGAACTAAACACTGAACAGAACTTGCGCGCCGTAATCTTAACACCCGGTATGTCCTCAATTTGGTATCGGTCCTTTCCAATTACACGCATTACAATATAGGGACCGCGATATTTGGGTAACAGCTTTAGTGATTCACCGGTTGCTTGGTTATTGTTCTTAATCAGCACCAAATCACCCTCGTCATAGGTAGTAGGTCGGCTATATTTCTCTTCACATCTTTTCTTCCATCGTTGTCTTTCTTAATCAGCACCAAATCACCCTCGTCATGAGTGGTAGGTCGGCTATATTTCTCTTCACATCTTTTCTTCCATCGTTGTCTTTCTCGTTCAATGTTGTCGATAGCCAATTGCCTCTTTTCATGTAATGGTATAACCGTTGGAGGACATTCATCATTATATATTGCTGCTAGAAGGCGTTTCTGTATGACGTATATTGGCTTGTAATCAAATATCAGCTCATTTGGGCAAAAACCTGAAGTCGCATTCCATTGTAGGCCATGCAGCGTTAGGTCCCAGTCCCTTGGATGTTCTGTGGTGGTACGTAAATATGACAAGATGGTTTGGTTGACTCGTTCAACTTGCCCGTTGGCTCTGGGTGTACGTACAGCATTTTGGATTTGTTGAATACAGTTTTTGTCGCAATATTTTACGAAAATCTTGAAGGTAAAAACTGTGCCACGGTCTGAAATTAGTCGTTTAGGTAAACCAAAATAGCTTGCCAACTCATTTATTTCTTATCGGATTGATAACTGCATATTTCGTGAAAGCATCAGGAATAGCCAAGATATGCGTATTACCTGTCTTGCTCTTGATAAATGGTCGCAAATGATCTATATATATTTGACGAAAAGGTAATGGCTCCAGGTCACCATATTGCAAGTTACCCTCCGGCTTACCACCTTTCGCTTTATTGTAAGAACACTCGACGCAGGCAGCTATATATTCGCTCATATACTTTCGCATACGAGAAAACCAAAAATTCTGTTGCACTCGTTCCAAACTTTCCTCCAATCCGCAGTGGCCGACATCATCGTGGCAGTATTTTGTAATTCGCACCTTACTACTTTGGGAATAACTTTTAGACCGAACAGAATTCGAAGACATTATTACCGAGATGGAGACCTTGCCATATTCACACGCAGTGGAGACAATAGAATATGGAAAGCCTTCAATTTATGCAAATGGAACCTTAATCCTATACGTCATATCGATTCTAAAGCTAAAAAAGACTTCTATCATCGTCTTATAGTCAGACCGACAATCAAGTCAGGGAAACGGATTGAATTGTCATTCAAGGAACTCCTGATCAGCCAAAAATAAACCTTTGGAGTGAGGAGTCCTTGCATGAATATTAATAACATAACGGTTTGTCAACAATCTTCCTTTGATCAGGTAGAAGAACAAAGCTGTGTACCACGTCTTCTTAAGGGCGGAACCGCCGATTGACAATATAAAAAAGCGGAAACCCGAATTGTTGAGATGATAACTTCTGACATGATATTTTTTTAACAAATTACATCGATGTTGTTACAACACAAGACCGTAAGGAACTACTCAATGGTACCTATCTGATCAAGTTCGTCAACGAATCAATATCCCTAGACAATGAAACTTTCTCCAGTACGTTTATCTCTAAAATACAACTATTACCACTGCCGTAGTCTAGTAGGTAGTGTGTTGGCTTATTAGACGTAAGGCCAAGATTCAAACCCCAGGCCAGACTTCAAAACGAAATATGAAAAAATATTTTTTCGGCGACTTCTTCTCAGCAGATTTTTGGCAAAAACTCTGAGTAAATAAAATTGCAATGAAAAGTTTCTCAAAAATCTGTCGTTCGGAGTCGACTTTAAACTGTAGGTCCCGCCACTCATGTATAAAAATTAACACACACAACATGAGTGGCACCCATCTTAGTACTTCATCAATTGCATCCTTTAGAACAAGTACTTGATTTATAGTTCCTTGTCCCATTTGTTCGGCCTCTTTTATTTTGCTTATTTCGTTTATTCTGGAGACAAGCTCGTTGGTCTTTTGGACGACCTCATTAGTGGCGTTCAAAAGTTGAGCGTTGATTTTGTGTTGTTCATTGTTGTTGGTGATTAGAGCGTTCTGACTTTCTAAAATGTTGTTTGAATCTGTGGCATCTGGATTTCCGGCTATTCAAAGCGGAGCCAATCCAATTGATTTATCTTCCTGTTCTACCCTTTGTGCCTTTAAGTTCCATTAGCCTTTCTTGCACCTGTGCAAGATAATACTCAATAACTTTTTTATTCTGACTTGGTGGCAGGTGTTTCTGAATCAGGATTGTTAAGTTATTAGTAATTACTTCATAATCATTCAAGTTTATTACGTGAACCAATTTTAGATTAACATTTATTGCCCACGTATTTCCGGCTCTTAGTGTTATAACGGGAGCATCATAATGCAAAATTTGTACTGGATGTGAGGTGATTACGCCTGTGTTGGTTACGAGAAGAAGAGTTTACAGTAGAATCATCTCTTCTAAAAAATATTAATTGTTTAGTAGAAATGTTCGACCAAAGCTTTTTAATAAATTTTATTCTTTAATTTGTTTTCTTTAATTAATGTTTTTAGTTCTTTTATTTAGTTTTTTATTTGATTTTTCTTATTATAATTCCAGGACGATCCTTGTCTTGCTGTATCCAAGTTGACACGCGGCCACTTCGTGACCCCTCCTGGATGGCATACTACCGCCCGCTTGCCCGCTTGATGTCAACTAATGTGTACAGCGAAGTCCAATCCCCTGGACGTTAAATTTGTGCGTAGAGCTTGGAACCCGCCACGTAAAAAATTAAATCCTATTAAAACCAAAAATACATCTAGAAAGATCTCCTTAAAAGTTGACGACCACGGCAAACGTTTAAAGGACAATGATTTACGTATTGGCACATGGAACGCCGGCGCCCTTTACAGGGTAGGCGCTTTCGCCCAGCTGGCGGATGCCCTCATGAAATGTAGAACTGACAACACTGTCATACAGGACATGCGATGGATAGGACAAGAATACCAAAGGCTTGCATTTTGCGATGTATATTACAGCTGCCATGAGGATAAGCACGAATTCGGATGTGTGATTAGTAGGAGACTTCGCCACCTTGTCTCTGGGTTCACTCATCTGAACGAAAGAATTGCCACAATCCGCATCAGGGCAAAATTCTTTAACATCAGCGTTATTCGTGCTCACGCCCCGACTGAAGAAAAGAACGATGTGGTTAAAGATGCTTTCTACGCTAAAATCGAGGACATATATGATAAATGCCCTGCCCATGACGCTAAAATCGTCCTCGGAGATTTTAATGCGAAGGTCGGGCGGGAAGGTATCTTTGGCCCCACTGTCGGACAGTGCAGCCTCCACGCAACCACTACCTCCAATGGTATGGGGCTGATCGAATTTGCTTCGGTGCGTAACATGGTAGTATGTAGCACAAAGTTTCAGCATCTCGATATTCATAAGGTCACTTGGATGTCCCCCGATCGATCAACATCCAACCAGATTGATCACATTGTGATTGACGGAAGGCACGTCTCCAGTGTACTGGATGTGCGCACATTCAGACGTCCAAACATCGACTTGTACCACTACCTTGCGCACTACTGCGGAAACAGTCCTTGGTTTCGAACGCCCACCCCAACGAAATAGTACGATGAGGAGTGTCGCGAGGCAGCTGCAGCGAAAAACGCCGCATACAAGAAAATGCTGCAGTCAGCCGCTACGCGAGCCATTGTCGAGAAATATAGAGAGAGGAGAAGGGATTAGGGTCGCCTTTTCAGACGCCAGAAGAGGGAGCAGGAAAGGCGTGGGCGCGAGGAAGTCGAGATGTATAGATGTTCGAAAATTCTATCAAAAGGTTAAGCGTCTAACCGAAGAAGGGCTTAAGCCCGGAGCGTCTTTCTGCAAAGATGAGAACGAAAACTTGGTAACAGATTCGCAGGGGGTGCTGAGGTTGTGCAGGAAACATTTCTCTACTCTGCTATAAGGCGATGACGACAACAATACCGCCTTTAGAGGTGATGTTCCGGCCCGCTGAATTGTTATGTTATGCCGGAAGTAATGAGTTGGTAAGGCGCATGCACCAGCTTATTTACAAAATATGGCTAGAGGAAAGTATGCCCAGCGATTGGAACCTCAGTGTCCTTTGTCCTGTCCTGAAAAAGGGAGACCCTACGGTATGCGCCAACTACAGGGGTATAAGCCTTCTCCCTATCGCATATAAGGTTCTTACAGGTCAGATCTTCACACTACGCCAAATCCTGGAAAAGACCCATGAAATACAGTTCGACACACACCATCTTTTTGTCGACTCTAAGGCAGCCTTCGATAGCCCTATAAGAGATCGTGTTTTTGCCGCGTAGGAATGGACCTCTCCGAACCTTTTGATACCATGCGAGGTTTCAGACAAGGCGACCCCTTATCATGCGACTTCTTCAACTTCGTCATGGAGAGTGTTCTGCGAAAGGCGGGAGTGCATCACAATGGCACTATTTTTCAAAAAAGTGTCCAGTTGCTTGCGTACGCTGCCGACATTGGCATCATAGGGCGTACCAAGCGAGATGTTACTGCTGCCTTTAGTGCTATTGAACGGGAGTCTACTAAGATGGGTCTGGCAGTAAAAGAGGGCAAAACAAAGTATATGTTATCGACAAGTAGAGATGTGCGTCGTATTGATTCTCAGATTACGGCCGATAACTATACTTTTGATACAGTCAAGGAATTTATCGTGGCTCCACCGTTACCACCAAAAATGAGGTCAGTCTGGAGACCAAATGCAGGATCACTCTTGCCAACAGGTGCTACTATGGTCTCAATAGGCAATTGAGTAGCAGAGACCTCTCTCGTACGACAAACCTAATACTATACAAGACGCTCATCCTACCCGTGCTTCTTTATGGCGCAGAGGCATCGACTCTATTAAGCACTGCTGCAGCAGCCTTGAGAGTATTCGACAGAAAATTCCTACGTAAGATCTTCGGTCCAGTGCGAGTTGGCGATGATTACCGCATTCGATCCAACAGTGAGCTATATGAGCTCCTCAACGACATAGACGTTGTGCAGCGTATTAACATCCAGCGGCTGCGCCGGCTCGGACATATCGTTCGAATGGAGGAGGACCTTGTATCCGTTGGAAGGAACAAATCGAGTTAATGGCCAATTAAGTAAGTATTATAATTCCGCATGTTTCACTGCCGAAACTGCGTCTATTAGCCTTGACGAAGTTTGTTGGCATGCAGGATCAGTACATTATACTAAGATTGCAGGACGCAGGCTGATGTTCTCTATAGTGTATTTTATAAAGTTTTAATTTATTATTCTATGTGATTCTTTGAGTGGACCCCATGGCTTCTTTAAGCTCCGGTTGTGAGTTATTCTATGATTCATAATTCCTATTATATTTTTCATAATCTATTATTATTAGCAACTATGTTAGTAGGTTAGTAGTTAAAGCTAGTAGGTTAGAATTTGTTGAAAATTTTGCATTATTTTTTGTATATTTCAGACATGCTCAGGTTTTTTCATTTTATTTCATATTTTCAATTTCTTTTTGAATTTTGTTTTATATTTTCATTTATGATTTTTTATTATATTTCTTTTCACTTTGTTTCATATTTTCAATTTCTTATAAATTTGATTTCATATTTATAATATATATCAGTGACAATATATGATAATGGCTTAAGTTGACATAAGTGTTTTTCCATTTTATTATATATTCTTATTCTCTTCTTCAAGATCCATTACTCAGCTAAATTTCATGAATAAAATGTCTTTATTAATAAAACTATACGCATTTATATTTTACAAACACAATTACCAAACACAATTTATTTTAGACAAAACACTTAATATCTCTAAACACGAAATGTCGACGTAAGGTATTATTATTTAATGCCACAGATATATAGTCGGGGTTGTCATAGAAACCATTTCGTGATTGTCGTTTTTGAAAACCAATGTTGGTTTCATTTGGTGTAATGAAACCAATGTTCGAATCAGGTGTTTTGCTAAAAATTGATAAAAAAAAAAGAAAATTTTGTTAAAAATTTAAATTATTTATGTTAAGAAATAAATACAATGTCAACAGCAATAGTGGTATTTCTATTATTGGAAGAAAAGCGTCCAGAAAGAGTGAGGAGAAGAATCCTGAGAGATTGTAGCAATCCACTGGAGCTGCCAGAGGCAATGTAAGAAGTTTTTAATCTGGAGGAAGTTTCTTGTACTCTTTGACAGATTTGTTTCTAATTATCACTTAAGCAAAGAAGCATTTCGTATGGTACTAAATGCTACTAAATAACATTTGTTACGATCTAAAATTCTTCCGATTTTACAACTTGCTGCTACGTTTCGCTTTTTAGCAGAAGATCAGTCGGGAACAATTTATGTATAAGCCTTGGTAGAAGTACAGTATCAGAAATTTTGACTGATGTAATCAAAGTCATGGAGTGGTACATTTGCCGACAGTGGGTCCAGCTGAAAATGAATGGAAATGAAAAACGTAGGTCAAGAAACTATTTCTCTAACAAATATAAAATTCCTTCAATAATTTGTTGCATCGATGGGACTCACATAATAATTATAAAACCTAGTATTAACGAGCATTTATATTTTAATCGAGTACAACGAAAACGATATCCTTTTGCCATCCAATGATATAGAAGAGGAAAATGTTTTTTTAATCCGTTTATTTACAAAAAAATTACTTATAATTAAACTAAAAATAAACAAATAGAGGAAACATACAATAACTAAATATGCACTGTCCCCAATTGAGCGTTCAAGCATATACGTATTAGATTTAATTTTAATACATTTTAATAATACTTATGTTAGTTCTATTATCTAATAATAGTTCGATAGAAAAAAAATTACTTTGCTATGAAAAAATAGAAAAAACTACCTATTTCTTACAAGGACAAAAAACAAAGTCAAGAGGTAAAAGCAGTGTGCAATGTAGGTACCTTACATTTCAAGCCACCAATATTTTTTAAAATTTATGTTAAGATACATGCTATCATCAAATCTCTTATTACCCGCTGTAATTTGTTTGCATGTAATTGCCTTATCAGTGGCCCTGCGGTAAATATGGTAAAATACTGGAAGGCCCCTAGCATTCTGGATATATCCATATTTATCCAGGTATAAAAAGGCCTCTGGAGGAACATATCGATTTTGAATAGTTCTATATAATGGTCTGCGAATCAAATGTGTTAGAAGCGACAGATATACAGGGTGAAAACTGGCGGTTAAAGTAGAAAAACGAAATGTAAATAAACATTTGTTTTGTGTTAAAGAATGGATAATTTGGAATATATTTTCATTTCTTCAATGAAAAGTTTAAAGATTCTTAAATATTTAAATATTAATCGAAATGTGTGTGATTTTCGGTCACAATGAATATAGTTTCTCGTGCAAGAGGTAATTAAGAAGCTAAATATTACAAGATCAAAATAAGACGTACTGCTCATAAAAAATATTTCTTGCTAAAAGTTGCCAATATTTTTTAATTTCTTGAAAGAAAAAGTAAAAAATTGCTATTGTTATTAGTTGTTTTTATTATTTATTAATAGTTTTAGACAAAAATTACATTTTTTATTGACTCTCGCCAATATAAAAAACCACCCCGAAAACTAAAAAAACATAAATAAACAAAACAGAGTTACAATCGGAGAAGGACAGAAATACTTTTCGGTAATATTTGCTGTCCCTTTCACGTTTGGCCTATGCGCTGTCAAATCGCGTTTCGTTACTGTTTATATTGTGATTTGTATATCAATATGATTATTAAAATAGAGAAATTTGTCAAGGTTAACACTAGGGATGCCAATCGGGAAATCCCGAATCACAAAATCCCGGGATTTTCGGGATTCCCAAATCCCGAATCCCGGGATTTTTTAAAACTTGTCCCGGGAATTTTCGGGATTGTAGATTTATACATATAAATTTTATAAAGTAAGAAAAAATTTAGTTTACTGCATTGTTTTTATTTAATATTACATTAAATAACACTCACGTAGTTTTTCAAGTGTATCATGCAACAATTAAGTGAATGTTCTATATCACTCGACATCGAACTGAATAAGAACCCAACTTCCATTGTTAAAAAGTTAAACGTTGCCCTCGAAGTCCAATAAAATCTGTTAATACAACTGATGGTTTACACAATCAACTTTCTAAAGAAATAGATTTGATTGAATCACGAGGTGTTAGAGGTGAATAGTTATATTCTGCATATAGCTGTCTTGAAACCATTTTGCCCACAAGTGTAGATTGCCAACAATGTTTTTCAGCGAAATAAGTTTTTGTTTGCATCAAAATTAAGGCAAGAAATATTAGTCTTTGATTTTAAAAAGATCAAAAAAGATCAATTTAAAACAATTAATATAATTAATATATATTTTGGACACTAAATAGTGTTCTTAAAAGGGTAGGTATTTGTTTCTTCACTAATGTGTCTGTATTTATGGAGACATAGATGAATTATTTTTATTTTTGTTACTTTTTATTCTGTTTTTTTATTTTATAACATGTGTATTGTGATAAAGATCAAAAATTAATAAAAAAAATTTAATAATACAATTGTTTTTAGCTCTTTTTATTAAGAGAAAATCCTGAAATCCCGGGATATTTAAAAATAGATCCCGTCTGGCATCCCTAGTTAACACCCAAGTATTTTACAGATTAAGTAAGTAAGATTTTATTCCAAAATTTCTCCAATTGTTTCTAATGTTAGAATTGCACTTGCCCACAGGAGAACGTAAAATAATTGTTTCGCATTTTTCGAAATTTATTCTCATTTTCCAGTCAATAGCATATCCTTCGACCATATGGAAATACGTTTGTAGTTTATCATTGATTTTCTGAATTTTATCGTCAGAATGAAACAAAATAATGGCATCAGCAAAAGCAACCATGTTATCGTTTCCTTTTAAAAGATCCATAACAAACAAATTAAATAAAATTGGAGAGTTCACTGTCCCCTGCTGTAAGCCATTAACCACAGTAAATGCTTTGCTACTCATTCTGTTCCCATTATAAACACGAAATCTCTTATTACTCAGCATATTATGAATAAGAATAACCAGGTTAAAGGGCATTTTATAATTTAACAGTTTATATATTAGTCCTGGAAGCCAAATACTGTCAAATGCCTTTTCGAAGTCCACGAGACACGCGCCTGTGCATAAGGATTTGTTCCAGTTCCAGCAAATATTTTAAACTAGGTAGTGAATTGCGTGTATAGTGGAATGTTTAAATTTAAACCCGAATTGTCTATCATTACCCAGCTTAGCCTGCTCGCAAAATTTGACTAACAAATTATTGATACACATCTCGAAAATTTTGCTAATATTAGGTAGCAAACTTATCGGACGGAGGTTCCTAATATTACTAGTATCCTTATCCTTCTTCGCTAAAATCACAACTTTCGCAGTTTTCCAAGCTCGTGGAAAATATGAATTATTGAGCATATTATTAAAGAGAGAATAGTACTTATATCTAATTTCCCTCGGGACGTTTTTCAATATAAAGTTTGGTATGTTATCCAATCCCGAGGATAGTTTTCCCCGTAAATTATCAAAAATATAATTAATTGAATCCCTTGTTATAAAAAAGTTCCCTGTGGAAGAACCATACAAATCATTGGCTCTTTTATCCGCACCAAATGTGGTGATGGTCGAATGACTTCTTTCATATTCATTTCTAATTCCAAAAATTCTAAGAAGCAGTCATCCACATTTTGGTGTACACTGTTATCCATATCACTCTCTTTATAAGAGTGAACTGATTCAAGAAATGCGCCAATTACGTTCAGAATTTGATCTTTATTCCTTAAAATGAATTTGTTACTTCCTACTTCTCTTTCCAGCTCTCCTGCAACTATATCAGCACTTTCCAGTAACAGATTGAGAGTGTCTAAACTGCTTCCTAACTTCTTCAAACATGTGAGATGTGTTCCTATTGTCCATGCCAGTTAATTTCTTTCGAAAATAATCACTAACATACAGAGAAAGATTCTCCTGAATTAATTTCCTAACCAGCTTTAATTTTACCTTTAACAAATTCCGCTCAGTTGGTGTCAAAAATATTTCCAATCTGTTAAATTGCTTTATCTTGCTCAAAATTCTGCTTTTCTCAGAATGTAATCTCCTTATAATATTATTTGTAAATTTCAAGGTTGAATCAGAGACACTAACTTTTGGAACATGTTGAACCTAAGAAGAAAATAGTCAATTTCGGAGTTAGACAGATTCCTATCGTTCGGAACTTTGTCATTATCATTGTAATCCTTCAAAATACTACTTATAAATTTTTTCCAATTAGTACCCTTATAATTCAGCCGATATGATTCGTTTGCTGATTATCATAGCATACAGACGTGTTTTGAAGTATCAGCTGTGAATTTTCTAACCCATTTTTGTTAAAAAAAATAAAATTATATTACATTTTATTTTAAAATGGCTACAAAACGTAAAAAGTTTTGGGGAAACAATCCCAAATTTAAAAAATCGAAATCTAATAATAGATTTCAGATATTATCTGATATGGAAAGTGATGGTAATGAAGAGCAGAAAGGGGAGGTTATAAAAGTACATCCAATTATTGTAGATAGCTGTCACAAACTTACAGAGGTAAGAAACTTTTAGGCAAAGCCTGCAAGTATAAGAAAATGTCTATTGGAACAAAAATTATTGCAAATACTTTAACAGAGTATGATGATATTATAAAGCTAGAGTCGGAGAAGTATCAGTTCTTTACACACCCGGTAAAGGACAACAAAAGATTTAAGCTTATGCTGTTTGACTTGTCAAAAGTTGACGTAAAAACGCTTGTGGATGAATTTAAATATAATTTTAATATAGAGCTTGCTAATATTAAAGAAATTCAAACGTCTCGATCCAACGCAAATGATGCACTGTATATGCTCGAATTTAATAGAGACCAAATTTCCAAACTCGAGGTTATTAAAATTAAATATGTTTATGATGTAGTCATTCATTGGAGAAATCCCCTCCGAAGATGCAGAGGACCGACGCAGTGTACAACATTTGCCATGTACGGACATGGATCTGCAAATTGCCACAGAGGTTTAGCATGTTTAGGTTGTGGGGAAGCCCAATTGCATTAAAAGAAATTTAAAAAATGTCAATCACCGAGCTGATGACCCTCACTGTCCCTCTAGAAAGGAGTATATGGAGATTAGGCAAAAAGTCACAAATGGCAGACGGGATAACAAATTAAATTCTACAAGAAAAAACAGTTTCTACACACTGGATAAGCATAATCATTCTCCGAATAAAACAGCTAACACTGAAAATACTTCTTACGCTGCTATAGCTAGTAATAGTTGTCCAATTGATGACAATAACGATATTTCTAACCAAAAAATTATTGAAATATATTTTGAGGCTCTTGATGCATTAGAAGAATGCAAAACGAAGTATGACAAGCTCAGAGTGCTTGGTAATATGCTTCGACATGCTATATAATACATTAGAAGATGGTCTTAAAGTTATGCATAATGCATTAAAGTTATGCTCCAGACATAAATAATTCTGTTTTAATTTTAGAATTAGAACATTTTTTAAATGAAAAACAAATAACATATTTTTAATTAATGGAACTTTTTTGAGTTCAAATCACAAATTTAAAATCAGAAATTATAAAATTCAATTCCACATGAACGAAGTAAAAATGTTCCAACCCTGGTAATCGAGAACGTATCTATAATAGTGAAAATCAAAAACAGGTCAATCCGGTTTACGTCAGCTTATTGCCCACGATATACAAGAAGCTTTAATTATTTTTATTTATTTATTTTTAAATAATTTTATTTATTTTTAATTAGAATTAGAAATTGGATGGATGAAGAAGTAGAAAGAAATAATTTGTCAAGTGCAGTTCTGACTGAAGCAAATATCGGAGCAGTTTTACATAAAATCACTGATATACTGAAAAAATCTTATCAATTTATTCCTGTAGGCGAAAGTCAAGTCTGGCAGAAGAAACTATCCCGGCATACAATATATTTAATAGGCCAGAGAAATAAATATCGCCGAAAACTGCAAAGATGTAATATTGATTCAGAAAGAAATCAAATAATATGCATATTGAAACAGCTGACATTGTTTATTGATTACCATATTAAAAATGACAGAAACAACAGCTGGTTAAATTTTTTGAGAAAGTTGCCAGCAGGTAATAAAAAATTCTGGAAGATAACTAAAGCAGTTCAAGGTAAACAGACAACACTTCATAGTTTGACAATTGATGGCACTAAAGTTTATGACAGCAAGGAAAAATCAAATATTATCGCAGAAGTTTTTGAAAAAGTACATTCGACTACAACTAACCTCACGTCCTCTCTTGATCGTCGTGTAATGAAACATATACATTGGTTAGACAGACAAATAGTTCAGTGTAGCGATCAATGGAATAAAACATCTAAAGATGAAGTTAAATATTATATCAAAACGTTGAAAAATTCAAAAGCCCCTGGTATCGATGGTATAAATGCTATAATTCTAAAAACATATCTGATAATTTTATTGTTTTAATTGTGAAAGTATTTAATTGGTGCATAAAAATGGCTATTTTCCAAAACTTTTTAAAACTGCGAAGGTTATTCCAATCTTAAAACCAGGTAAAGATGCTAGTCACCCTGAAAGCTATCGTCCTATAAGTATGCTAAATTTATTAGATAAAGTTTTTGAGAAAATAATTTTAAAAAGACAGTGTGTACACCGAAGAAAATGGAATTTTACAGAGAGAACAATTTGGCTTCAGAAAAAATCATTCAACATTACACCAACTTAAGAGAATTGTTAATTTAATACAACACAACAAAAGCAAAAAGTGGAGCACTGGAGTCGTATTTTTAGGTATTGAAAAGGTGTTTGATTCAATTTGGCACTATGGCTTAATTTATAAACTTGAAAAGTTTGGTTACCCTGTTTAATTACAAAAATTAATCAAAAGCTTTTTGAATGACCGATTATTTGTGGTAAGCATTGATAATGTTTTTTCTGACGAGCGTAAAATACAAGCTGGTGTACCACAAGGATCTGTGTTATCTCCAACGCTGTATTCAATTTATATATCGGATTTTAAATTAAGATATAACTACACTACAGCTCTATATGCGGATGATACTGCTTTAACTATAACTAAAAATTTGGGAAGAAGTTTATCTTTTGCAAAAAAAATATTTTGATAAATGCAAAATTACGATTAACGATACAAAAACTCAAGCAATTATTTTCCCTTTTAATAAGTCACCAAAGAGAATTCTCAGTATAAATTTTACAATTCAAGGAACGATAATACCACTTCAGGACTCAATCAAATATTTAGGAGTTATGTTAGACAAAAAATTAACTTTTAAACAACACATTCAACAAACTTGTATCAAAGCAATAAGATGTGGGAGAGCCCTTTTTCCTTTACTAAATTGGAAATCAAGTTTAAACGTTAAGAACAAAATACTTCTTTACAGAGTGTATAAGGCTGATAATGACGTACGGATGTCAAATTTGGGCAACAAAGTGCGCTAAAACCCACCTTAAAAAGTTACAAATAATACAAAATAAAAACTTAACAATTATATGCAACTTACATAGAAGATACCCTACAATCCAGTTACATAGAAAATATAAAGAAGATATGTTTTTAACAGTTACTAGTAAAATTACACAAAGATTCGAAGATCGTAACAGAAATTCAAGCTTTAACATAAGAGATTTGTAAAATTTTTAACTTTTTCAGCTTCAGCAATAAAGTTGATAAAAGAACAAATGGTAGAATCTCTTTTAAACTTTCTTTTTGTCAATAAGGATATTTTGCTATCTTTTTTACCTGACATGTAAATATATGAGCTAGATTAGTATATTTTTACAATTTTAAAATAATTTATTTGCTGCAATACTTTTTAGCAATACCTCAAAATTAGAATTTATTAAAATATTTTATATTATTATTAATTGTAATGTTGATAGATATAATAAATAAAAAAATAAATAAAAAAATTCAGCCGATAACTGGGCGAAGCCCTGAAGAAGGCAAAGGGGTGGTCATTATCAGTCCCTAGGACTTGTATTTGAATAGCGTTACGATCGCTGTCATAATCTAAAGTTTTCAGGCAATTGAGACTATTATTTTCCCTATGTATTTTCAAACGAGAGTCAGCAATACATATGTCCAAATATGACCTTCCTCTTGGGAAGGATGGTTCAACCGAAGCATAAAAACTACATCTAAAATCAAATTCATTACATAGCAGCCATTCTTTCAAAATATTCCCCTTTGTTTTACAAGACTCATTACCCCAGTCACTGTGCCTACAGTTGAGGTCTCCAGCTAGAATGTAATAGTTATCAGGATTGTTCAGGTCTAAAATTTGAAAAAGAAAATTGAAAAAGAAATTCCCCTTTGAAAAAATTGTCATTATTACCCGAAGGATAATATGCCGCTATTATAAATAGAAATTTACTCGCAACCAAAGGAATCTTAAGAATACATATTTCCAGACATTGAAATAAATTTATTGAGTTACTATTGAAGTTCTCATATTTTATATTCTCTCTAATTAATATTGCAGTACCTCCACCTCTTTCAGCATGTAATCTATCCCTCCGTACAGTATTATAACCTTTAAAATTAATTTTATGTTACCATTTAATTTAGTTTCATTTAATAAGACAATATCTGGTTTATGGAGATCTAAAAATTTACTCAAATCATATCTCCTGCTTAAACCTATTAAAGAGTTTACATTGATTTCTAGTAAATTTAATTCTAGTATATTATAGTCCTCCATTATTACGTTTCTAATATTAGTTTCCTAACAAAGAGAAAATGGAATCAATTTTCGATGCTTGAGTTGAACTTGCTTTTGCAAATTAATGATTTGGTTAGTTATATTCTGCATTACATTTTTCAGTTCTTCTAATGGTATGTTATTTGGGTTAGTATTATTTATATTTCTATTATTATCGTTTCTCAAAACGCTTGCAAATGTCACATTTGGTTGTATAGTAGACGAATATATTGTTCCTTTTGACCTATTTTGAACAAGTCTTTGCTTTTTAGTTCTAAGCTTGCGTTGGATTTCCTTGTACTTCTCACATCCTTTATACGAAGCTTTATGTCCATATTTATTGCATAAAACGCAAAATAGTTTTTCTCTCTCCACATTAGGAATTTCGCCGTGGTCTAGTAGGTAGTGTGTTGGCTTATTAGACGAAAAGCCAGGGTTCGAGCCCCAGGCCAGACATCAAATAAAATACAAAAAGTGTTTCTTCGGTGACTTCCTCTCAGCAGATTTCTGGCAAAAACTCTGAGAGTAAATAAAATTGCCATGAAAAGTTTCTCAAAAATCTGTCGTTCGGAGTCGACTTTAAACTGTAGGTCCCGCCACTCATGTGTAAAATTAACACACACAACATAAGTGGTGTGAGAAACTAGGTCGTAATCCTGACTGAAGGGTTGTAATGACAAATTATGTATGTATGTGTGTACATTAGGAATTTCATTTAGGGGACATTTACCAAATTCGTGCTGCTCTTTACATTTCACACAATTTGTTGCTAAAAAAAACAGTTTGAAGCGCTGTGGTTAAAACCTTGGCAGTTTCTGCACTGGGTAATTTCAGGTTTCCTTAAGGTCTCTCAACGAATGCATCTATAAATTAGCCCCCCTATTGACCTCAATTCACTAACTTTACTCTCGTTACTTAATTGAACTATAAATATTGGCAAACTATAACCATCCATAGATGATTTTTTAGTCGTAAATTGACTAACTTTGATAAATTTTAAGTTTTCATTTTCATATTTTTTATGTTCATTTATAATTATTGTAGGGTCTGTATTCCCTGCAGGAAAGGTCAATAGTGAAACTGTACTGACTTACTATTGACGCAGTCACCAGTACTACTGACTTATTATATGACAAACAATGCTTTTTACTATAGACATTTAACATGTGCGTGTCATTGAAAATCTACTACTGACGATAGTACTATTGACTAGGTACTTCTTTTGGGACCATATGTAGACATTGGAACCAGTGAATCAATAGTACAATTTAGCAGTTCCTGGCTACACTTTAGGTACTTTTCTGTAGTAAAAGTCGACAATAAAATTTCAATTTTTGTAAATATTTGATATTTTATTAAAAAAATAAAAAGGTACGATTTCATTGTTACAGTCTTTTTTAAATTTAAATATAAAAACTAAAAAGGTACTATTAATTCAGTCTCCCTTGTTTATATAGGAACATCAAAATAACGTTTTTGTTTTATTAAAATTAAGTAACATTATTAATCCTCTTTGGGAGAGTCGTCTTCTTCACGATTTTCATTATTTTTGGTTTTGCTATAAGTGTTTTGTCCGAATTTTCATTGGAAGTTGATATTACGTCTGGATATTAAAAAAATTAAACAAATTGTTAAAATATTACAAATATTTATGAGAACACAAACAAGCATTTATTACCTATTATGGCTTTAAAAACATTTGAGTATTCGCGCAACCTCTTTTTGCCAAAAGAGCCATGATAATATTTGGCCAAATATTTCATGAAGGTTTCGTTCTGCATTACCCGCAAGGAGTGATTTCATTTGTCGAATCTATTGAATATAAACAAAAAATTCAATTTTATTCGTTGAAGTAGTTCCACAATAAAAGTAAATACTTACGTATGGCGTGTCGCATGACAAACAACGAAACGAGATTTTAATTTTCTTGTCATTTAAAAAAAAATTCACCATTAAGAGAAAGGACTTCATCAACAAAATCTTTACAAAAATCTTTAACACACTTTGGCTTCGTACAATGGGTCAATTCGATCTCCGGGTACTGTACTTGTCTTAATTGCCAAGTACACGTCCTCTAACTTTGGTTTCGTAAGGCCTACATATATTCCTATTGGAAAAGGTTTAACTTTCTCCTGCAAATTAATTATTTTTAATTGGCCACAACTTAATTTACCAATTTTTTATCTTCTCGCGCAAACTATATTTTGGAAAATTTATTTGAGACGACACAGAACATTCAGGCTCCACAAAATTTTCACAATTCACACTTGGACTTATAATTGTCTCATTTTCACTACTTCTATTTTTATATAACATTGATTGCTTTTTAATTAAACGTTTATAATTTCTCTTACTCTTTTTGTAAAGTCCAAAAGAAAATTTAAATTTTACAAATTAAAAATAAATAAACATTTTTCAAATGTCGTTCTTGACAATTTTTTCTCATCAAAACAAATTAAATAATTGTCGACTCTTCGATCATAACGTCACCATAAAGTCACCAATATAGTCGACAAAACTGGTGACTTGGAGCAAAGAATATGGATATAAAGAATACGCATCATGTAGAAGTAAAATTTCTTATGGCGGGCAGTGCTGTCAGATGTGGCGATTTCTCGCCAAACGTGGCGATTTTTCATTGCCTTTGGCAAGCAAAATTGTAAATTGGCGACGTGGCGATTTTTTGGCGATTTACGAACTAGTTGGCGATTTATTTGGCTATTTTTAATTTTTTTTTTTTATTTTCTTGAAATACTTTTTTAACACTTTAATTCAATAACATAATGTTCTTACATTATACATCTCTGGTATCCCTCATATATTATGGTATTATTACATAGTGCATGGCACAATTAATGTCAACAAGTAAAACAGTTCATATTTATGGGTTATACCAATGTCTTTGTCATTTCGTACTTGTAAAACAATACAAAAACAACAAACTGATTGTTGTTGTTAAATTTTTTAAAAATAATGGAAATTTGGATAACAATATGTTCATTAAATTTATCTATTGATTCGCCGACAAAAACTGTAGGTTCCACCACTCATGTATAAAATTAACACACACAACATAAGTGGTGTGAGAAACTAGGTCGTAATCCTGACTGAAGGGTTGTAATGACCAATTATGTATGTATGTATATATTGATTCGCCGGATTCTTTTCTGCCATTGGAATCTATAGGTATATTTTGGCACAGAATTTGAAATGGAATTAAAAAATATAAAAATGAATGAATATGATGCAGAAATGTTAAAAGAAAATTGTTTTTTGTACTTAAAAAAACTTTTAAAAGAAATGCTAAAACGATTACCTGAAAATATAAATATTTTTAAAACATAATGAATTTTCAATATTAAAATGTGGAAACACAAGTAAAATTTTCGGTAGTTCAAAATTCATTAACTTTATTCATTTATCTGCAGGGGAATATGAATTGCAATGGTCAAAATTAGCATATATCAATTGGTCTGAGATCTTTAACGGTGAAATCCCAACAAATTTATTTGACTTTTGGATTATTGCGATGCGGCTGGAACATTTCACTTTAAAGACTTAGCATTGGCCGTTCTAAATATGTTAATTTTACCAACCAGCAACGCTTGCGTAGAAAGGGTATTTTCTATTATGAATTACACTAAAACTCGCTTACGTGTTAAAATTCAATATGAATTTTTAGATTCATTGATAAGAATAATAAGTTATATGAATGTTAATAAATATTATTGCAATTCATTTCAGCCTACAGATAAAATGTTAAAAAAGTTTAATTCTAATACAATGTATTATATACCAGGCAGTGAAAATGAATCTGCAGAGATAGATATAGATTTATGCAATTAATTTTTGTAAAAAATATTTTGACAACTAATAACTATTGCACTAAAAGTACAAATGTAATGTAAAATTATAATATTTTTTTATTATATGTAGACTTTTATTAAATTTATATTGACTTTATAATACATGAAATAAATAAATGTCAATGATTTTTTAAACTTTTGGCGATTTTCATTTTGGAAAAAATGAATAATATTTTATTTTGGCGATTTTTCGTATAGCTTTTGGCGATGGAAGTGAAAAAAAATCTGACAACACTGATGGCGGGTCGTAAGTTACGACCCGCTCTCACCAAAATATTTTTATAAATCATTTCTCGTTGAGAGGGAGGAAGACAGAAGGAAACAAAGAGCGTAACAATGTGTTGCTCTCATCGTATGTATGTACATGTGTATGTATTCTTGTGTTTTTTGATTTAGTTGTCGATCAGACTGCGACAAGAGTACATGTGCTGCGGATGCTTTATCATTTTATTTCAGAATAACACTCGAAGAATATTTTGTGTTAAAATGTTCTATGTCATTAGTTGGGCGTATTTCATTTTTTATTTTGTCCCATTGTACATTTTTTAAATGCTTTGGAATGCTCGTTTTTTTTTCTTTTAATAAAAAATGGTTTTTTATTCTTTTTATTTTTATTTATCTAAAAAACATGGCCTAATTTTTAAGCCAAAGATGGATAGCTTTATATTAATAAAATCGATGTTTTATTTTATTTTTATTTATCCAAAATTATTAAGCCAGAGATAGACAGCTTTACATATGTATGTTGATGAAATGAAAATAAAAATAGAGTATATTACTAACACTTTTATATGGCTGTAAATAAATAAATTCTCTCAACTTATTTTCTCTCTCTCACTCACTAATCCATAACCATAGGCATGTGTTAACCTAGAGGAAAATTGTTAGTAATAATGTCAAGTCTACTTATTAACCCAATGATATGTATATGTGATCGGAAAATATAGAAAAATTGTACTGCACTAAGACACTAAGACACCGTATTTAACTTGGCAAGTATTCTTCCAAAAATCGAAATCATTTCTCTTGATATTAGTGAATACTGCTGTGATATTTCTTTGGGTGTATCATTGAAGTCTGAAAAAAGCGATATGAACCAAGGCATATTCATAAGAGGTAGCCGCAACATTACAACAAGTACAACAATGCAAAAACAACAGGCATTTTGTTTTTGTTAAAGAGCACTCAGTGTGTCAAAAAAATTAACTCTCAAACCTCCATAGGAAATTAGTTAAAGCAATTAAAAAAAACTAAATAAATTTTATACATTGAAAATTCTTATGATTTTTATGTTAAGCTAAATTACACAATAGAATGTAAATTAAAAAAAATATCAGCTGCAAACTTTATTTCTTATTTTTTATTGTACCAATTAAAATTTGTACCTAATTTATATGTATTTTATGACTGAATTTTGAAATTGAATACTTATTTAAACTATTTTCTCTAGAATTATATAAAAACATATTTTCAACAGAAGATTGGCCCAATCTGTTTTAATCCCTATATCCCAATCTTCTGAAAGAGAATTTGTTTTAAAAATATCACACAAGTTATTTCAGTCATAGTTTAGGCACCTAGTTGGAGACATGGAATTTTTCTTTTTTTTTCTGGTAATTCATCACTTTCATCTAAATATCTATAAATATAGTAAATCTAGGTTGTAGTTATAAAGATATATGTATTTAGTGTTAAAGGCTTAAATATTGTTAATCATCTTGCAAAAATTTTAATATAATTGGCTTTAAAATAGTAATCCTAAAGAATTTCTAGAGTGCGTATCGTTAAGGATACATGCGGTACATATGAGGGTTTATGACTAATATAAGTACGAAATTGAATATCGAAACAAAATACACAAAAAACCAACATTTTTTTGACATTCAAAAACTCGTCAGCTGTTGAGTTGCTCTTACCTCTTATAAATATGCCTTGACATGAACCTTCTTTTTTAAAAACTGATAAAATGTTTACGCTCTTTTTAACGAACATTCTTGATGATCTATGTGTGTAAAAAGCAGAGGATGTTCTTCCCCTGAGCAGCGTTGCCAGAACGATGATTTTATCATATTTTTGATGATTTTTTAACTAAAATATGATTTGATGATTTTTCTCCAAAAAACATGATTTTTTTCGAAAAATATGATTTTTAACCAAGCGTTTTATGTTTCAGTTAAGTAATTAATTACAGTTGCGGTTACGTTTTATGCATTGTGTGGATTGATCCGATTAAGGTATAAATGCACAAAAATGCAGCACTGATTATTTTCAAACTAACTTGAAATAGTTGAATTTTTACGTAGTTTCATTTAGGTTTTACAAATAAAAGATATAGTTTAGTACTCTTAATTACATCAATGTTTTTTTTTTTACATAGCCAATAGTCCAAAGCGAAGTTCGCAATTTGAAAAGGTATCGGAACTTTTAGTATATAAACCAAAAAAGATGTTACATCCGGCACAGACTAGATAGTTGTATTTAGAGGTAGTTGTAGTACGAGTTCTTGAACTTTACGAGCCCCTCAAAATTGTTTTTGCTTTTGCTTTCAATATAGACCATATAGATAGTGCTAACATAATTAAAAACAAATTAAATGATATGAATGAGATGTACTTATGTTTCTTGAAATATATACTTCACGTTATAAACAGTGTAAACAAAATGTTTCAAAGTACAAACTCCCAAATTCAAAAAATGTATTCTGAAATGAAACGTTTATACTTAAAAATATTAGATAATTGTGTAAAGCCAATGTATGTAAGCACTGATTTCAATATTGAGGAAAATATTGAAAATAAAGACGTTTTTTTTAAACGCCAAAGATCTATATTTAGGAGTATTTGAAAAAAAAAGATATCTGAAACAAAATTTACCAATAGTGAATTAACTGAATTCACTAATTGCTGCGTTTCATTTTACATTAAGTTTTGTAAACAATTAACCAAACGTTTTAATTTTAAAGATACTTCCTTAAAAGAAATGATATCTATTGATCCACATAATATTATTTATAATTCATTGTCTCCACTAATAGAAAGATTTCCAAATTTAATTAATGGAAATGATTCTCAAAACCCAGACGATGAATATAGAGAGCTTCGTCACATAGATATCAAACAATATTTTCAAACCTTAGAAAATATTAGTTGTGAAGATTTTTGGGCCAGAGTTTCTAAAATAAATAACTTGATAACGATTTAGTTTTTCCAACATTGACGAAATTTGTGTTCAGTATACTTTGTCTTCCCATTTCATCTGCAAACGTTGAACGAATTTTTCTAAAGTTAATTTAAATAAAACTAAGTACAGGAACAGGCTTGAAAATGCAACATTAGAAGGTATTTTGTTTACACAGGATTATTTACTAGTTAAAAGGTGTTCCTGTTATATCTTAAAATTGATGAAGAAATTGTAAAAAATGTGAAACTTTCCCAGTATTATAATTAAATTATTATAGGAAACTACTAAAAATTTTACAAAACTCACCTTTTCTATTTAGATCTCATTTTTGTGCTTTATAAAATTACTACTTACATATCGTCGCCTGACCTGCAAAATGGCCTATGTGTCTTTTGGGAAATTCCTTTTATTCGCCCATTTTTAAGTCTTATTTGTGGTCCATCTCTATAACAAAAATTTTTCCAAAGTCTCCGCTGGTTCCAAAATTATTGCAAAAATATTTAAGTAGTTTTGTATGACTTTCATATAAAAATTATGTTGTTTTTTAGGTCTTCTGAAAAGTTGTTGAAAATTATTTGATTATCGGGTTATATCATATCCTCAAGAATAAAGTTAGTATATGATAACAAACCACGATAACCAATCAATGTAATACACTTTTATTTTGAATTGTTATTTATTTTTTAATGTTTTACAAATAAAAGTTAAAAAGTGATGATTTTTTCCCCAAAATATGATTTTTTTCCTAAAATCTTCTGGCAACACTGCCCCTGAGGGACATTGGTGCCGACCATGATGCAACTAATAAGGTGACAGCACAAGCACAGCTGACTTTTTCGCTGTAATTCGCCGCAACCGCACGTTTGTCAAAATTTGTTTACATTTCTTAACTGTCAGTAAATTGAATGGAATTTAAAATTCGTTACAAAAAATAAAAAAATCGCAAATTACAGAAAATTTTTTTCAAAACTAAGAAATCCTTATTGGTGGAATTAAACAGTGCATATTATAGAAAAGTTTTTTAAAAAAAATAAAAAATATTAAAAGTTGTGTAAATTCGTAACAAATTTGTGGCTAAAATGCGTTGGTGTGCAATTTGTAAAAAAAAGAAGGAATTGGGAAAGAGCACTTTTTTTAAAGTTCCAAAAGATGAACATATGCGAATTAAGTGGAGCGAGCTCTGCCAAAAGCATTTTTTTGCAAACTCTCATATTTGCATTGACCACTTTCTTCCACAATATATAATTACTACAGGTAGTAAATTATATTTAATGCCTAATGCAGTGCCTTCCATACAACATTTGAAACCAAATGACGAAAATTCTGGGTAAGTTAATATATAATTGAGAACCATATTCACATCAGCAGTCAAGTAATTTTTCAAGCTTTTTAAACAGGTATGAGGATGTATCGAAAACTACGGTAAGCGATGAAGTTTTGCCTTTATTAGAATGTCAGAACATACTGTCCACAGACTTTTGTCCAACATTTGTTTCATATGAAAAAGAAAGTGTTCCTAATACGTTGGAAAAAAATTACACAACTCAGGAATCCCAGACAGAGTAAGGAAATCTACCCAATTAAAATGTAATTAACATTTGTAAATATGTATGTACTTATAGCCCTATAATTTTCACATCAGAAGCGTCAAAATATTTAGAAAAAATTCGGATATTAGAATCTGAAAATAAGGACCTAAAGTTAAAATTAGAACAAGTAAATTTGGCAATAGAGGGCATGCGAAAAATATTTACAGAAGGTCAGATTCGGAAAATTATGTCTCCTGGACCAATACAGTGGAGATGGGAAGACATCTCAAGTGCTATATGTCTACATGCATCTGGTCCAAGGGCATATCGACATATGTATAAAAATGGATATCCTTTACCCCACGAAACTACCTTACAGCGTTGGTGCCGAAAAGTCAATATCGAGGAAGGAATATTGCATACGTCGATCGAATTCATGCGGCAAATCACAGATCTCTCCACTGATGAAAAGATTTGTCTTAGCTTTCGACGAAATGAAAGTTATGGAGACGTACGAGTATGATGCAGCTGGTGACGTTGTGAGAGAGCCAGCTAACTACGTTCAAGTCGTCATGGCTCGAGGATTGAAGAAGTCTTGGAAGCAGCCTGTATTTTTTAGTTACGACTGCAAAATGACCAAAGAGATATTAAATAGCGTAATTATTGAGCTCCACAAGGCAGGATTTGCAGTTTTGGCGGTGGTGTGCGATTTAGGACCAACCAATCGTAAGTTATGGAACGATTTAGGTGTATCTATAGGTAAGTTTTTATACATCACACCACATCACACCACAACACACCACACGTATGAACAAGGTTGAATAGTTATGACATCGCAGAGTATATACCGGAATTTGGATTTAAATTTTTTTTGGTAATTAACAATTAAGATTTAATATTAAAGTAATTTTTAAGTCGAAATAATATTATTCAATAAAAAATCCTTTTTATATTAGATTCTAAGTTTCGTAATAAGATACGTTTTGATTAAAATATATCCGTAAAAAAAGAATAGTCCTAAATTTTGATTCAATTTTTAATTTACTTTACAAATGTACTAAGATTTTAAGGTACACTAAGACTTCTTTAAATTAAGTTTAAATATGTTACATTATTTGCTAATTACTTTATAATTTTCTTCACTAACTTAGAAAAACCGTGGTTTCCTAACCCTATTGTCGAGGACGATAAGATTTTCGCTTTTGCAGATGCACCCCATTTAATTAAGCTTGTTCGAAACCACTACGTGGATACAGGTTTAATAATTAACGGAGAGTATTTAAGCTCACGAACCATTGCGGATTTATTAAGGGAAACAAAAAAGTCGGATGCCTCAATTACGTATAAACTGAGCGACGAACATCTTTCCGTAAAAGGTGCAGGAAGACAAAAAGTTAAATTAGCTACACAGCTTTTTTCAAATACCACCGCCAGTGCCATAAAGCGTTGCAATGCGCTTGGATTAGATATATACAAGCCAAATGAGACTGCAGAATTTTTTAAATTAACCAACGATTGGTTTGATGTCCATAACTCCAAAATGGGCACTTATGGTTATCCTGGGAAGGTAAGTTCATTTTTGTTCATAAATTTTTTATGTTTTTAATAAACAGTATATCTTAAGGAACCATACGGCATTGCTTTAGACAAGCAAAGAGAAACAATAGATCGAATGAATGAAATTATGTCAATCCCGATAATTCCCGGTAAAAGATCTATAGAACAATTCCAGAAAGGGATTCTTATTTCAAATAAATCCTTAGACATGCTTCATGAGTATGTAAAGAAGTACGACATGTCTTACATACTAACGAGCCGCCTAAACCAGGATATCTTGGAAAATTTCTTTGGTGCTATACGAAGCAAAGGTGGGTTGAATGATCACCCTACACCAAAGGATGTTAAATATAGACTACGCAAATACATATTGGGTATGTCTTCATAAAAAATATATACTTTTATTTTACTTTTTTTTAATAAATATTTCTATTTTCAGCAAAAAACACTGAACACCTAAGCGGAAAAGGTAACGTAGAAGACGACAAGACGGAATGGCTTAATGGCCCAAATGCCATCACATCTGGAAATCGTGTTACTGAAGGTTCTGCGGAATTGACGGATGTACTTGATATTGAAGATCAACCTAATAAAACGGATTTGGATGACATTGGTTTTCTGCATGAGGATGCCCTGGAATATATTGCAGGGTATATGATAAAGAAGTTGAACCTGGAAAAGGAACAATGCCATTCCAATTCGTCTACATGGGTTGACCAGGTGTCAAAGGGTTCTTTGAAGAAACCGTCGAGTACATTTCTAAGCCAAGTTAAAAAAATGGAATTAATATTCCATAAAATAAATGGTTTAGAAATTGCTCACTGTCGGAACCTCAATAAGCGCCTGGTCGAGAAAAGTGGGTCGATTGATCTTCCTGAGCATGTAAAAAGGTTTTTCTTCAAATGCAGGATTCATTTTCGGGTTCGGAATTTGAATCATCGGCTGAAAGTACAGAAGTCCAAGCAGAGTTGCGTAAGTAAAAAAATGCTCAAAATTAAGTTGTAAGCTAAATTATTGTATTTATTTGTTTACTCATTATTATCATTATTATTATTATCATTATTATTGTTATCATTATTATTATTACTTATTATTATAATTACCTTTTCATTAGCACATTTACTGCCTTATTCATTTCTAATGTATTTCCAAAAATCTCTGTATTTAAAGTAATAAAATTTATGAATAAAATGGTGTATGGGGATGTCAGCCATTAAAAATAAGTGACAACGCGCCATGTGAAGTACCTCAATGGTGGTGCGGAAGTCTAAGTTAAGAGCTCATTGAATTACGAACTGTTTTTCTGGCCCATACCCATATGTTTTACATAAGAAGAACCAGTTTATTATCATCGAAATTTCAACTTCTTTCGCACATTATTTTTTGCTGGGTGTTTACAAATAAATCACTTTTTGATGCAATGATTAGGCCAAAATATTTGAATTTGTTAAAAACATAAGTAAAATTGTTTTACATTGAAAGAGTGAAATTCATGGCACTAAAATGTATGTGAAATGGTGACGATGAATTTGTTTCCATTCAATATGTGTTTCAGCTTTGTCTGAAATTCGTGAATGAAATTCCGTATACATTCCGGAATAATGTACATATGTGATGTGGCGGAGAGAGATTCCATCAGGATATATAAAATATGAAGAACATCAGGGACCAATGATATTTGGCTGAATCTACTTGACGGCCAAAATTACTCCACTGAAAGCCAAATATGTACATATCTCAAACAGTTATTTGTTTCAATTTATGTATACATACGTATTACTTAATTTTTTATATTTTTCAAGAATTATTTAGTGTTTTTACTTAAAATTTAATTTTCTTCGCAACAAATGTATATTTTTGTTGATATTTATTACAAATTTTTATTTACAAATGACAGCTGATTTTGACAAACGTGCGGGAGCTTCACAAAAACAAAATGCATGTTGTTTTTGCCTTGTTGTATTTGTTGCCGAGGCACTGTCACCTTATAATCAATTCGCCTTGGTGCCGACGGTGCACCAGAAAAATAAATAAAAAGTTGTCAAGCAACAAAAACGCACGATGAGAACAACGCATTGTTACGCTCTTGGTTTCTGTATCATTCCCTTCTATTTTTCCCCCTGCGTCATGAAATATTTTTGAAAAATATTCCAAAATATGTTAAAATGCACATTCTTTATACTTTATTTTCTTTGCTTGGAGACACTTGTCCAAGGCGAATTCATTATAAGGTGATAGTATTATTACAATAAGTACAACAATACAAAAACAACAGGGATTTTGTGTTGTTGAGAAATAGTAATGTTGTCAAAAACAGGTGACTTAAGAATGACGATTAGAAGAAAAATGTTAAAAAAATTTTATAAAAATTGTTAAAGAATGACGATGGGAAGAAAAATGTTAAAAAATTGCATAAAAATGATTATGATTTGAATAAATTACTTAATGCCATTTATTTATTTTAATTATATATGTATATAATTAATTTATTAATTCGTGCATAATCAAAAATATATATGTTTTCGCTCCAATCCATGTGTATTTAATTAAATTTGATGATATGCAGTTTAGAGCTTAACAACAACGTCAACGATTTTAGAGAAATTGCTCATGTGGAAATTGCAGGAAGTTGTTTTCTTGACTTCAAAACAAACATATGAAGTGTGGTTCAAAAAGCAAAATAAATTCAATTGTAAATATGTATGTATTAATCTGAGGAAAGTCCTGCATCCAAAAACGTTTTTATTTCACACATGCCCGACACAATGGATGTCTGTCCACGCCTGTATGTTATTGAATGTTTATCGAAGGCTGTCCTTCACTATTCTTGCATTATATATCTTAGGCTTCCCCTAACGAGAAATCTCGTCTCATACTGCGCTTTATTGATATTCTTCTGAAGAGGTTATTAACGTGTGGAGATAGCGTTTGAAAAATTGATGTCACTTACGGCATACCAGCTTCTGTAGATGGCCTTATTAAACGAGAGGCCACGGTTCAAACCCCAGGTTAGTCATTTGCAATAAAAAGCATATGAAAAAATATTTTTTCGGTGATTGCCTCCCAATAGATTTCTGCCAAAATATCTGAGTAAATAAAATCGCCATTAAAAAGTTTCTCAAAAATCTGTCGTTCGGAGCGACTACTACGACTAGGACCCGCCACTCATGTATAAAATTAACACACACAGCATGAGTGATGTGAGAAGCTAGGTCGTAATTATAACTAAAGGGTTGTAATGACCAATTATGTTATGTATGTAAATAAAAAAATATATCTCTTTTCTTAAATTTTCGGTGGTTCTTAAAAGAACCGGTTAAATGGTGGGACGTCTGTGTATGTTTGTAGTGCTAGAAGGAAAAAATTAGGTTAATATTAATTTTATAAATTCATTTTATTATAACTTTTATAGCATCTTTTTAAGCCCATTATCCGTTGCTTTGCCTTTTGGCCTTTCAGGCTCAGCGCTCCATTTTTGACTCCTTTTTTCGCACTTTGGTACGCGAAAAGAAGGTCTATTTATTTTGCTTAATTGTTTTTTGCACACTAAACAATTTTTTATTTTGCACTTCTTACAGCACTTATCTATAGACACTTACAAATAATTTAACGTAAAATTAAAACACATTTAAACAAACACAAATAAAAAACACTTCAAAATTGTTAAATGTAATTAAATATAACATAAAAATATACATAATTATAATTACTTTAAATTAATTTTTAGAAATACTGAAAATTCTAAACTTACCCCTGACAATTAGAAAACACGTAAATGATTTTAAAAGAAAAAGAAGAAAAATATACAAACTTCTGACACAATAACAAAAACCGAAATTGATTATCAAAACAAAATACACAAAAACCAAAAATTGTTTGACATTGTTACTTGCTATCAGCTGGTCTTTCGCTCTCACCTTGTAATGAATTCGCCTTGCACTTGTCGACATGTTTCCTTCAGGGTTACTACTTAAACCTTTTAACAAATAGGTTTTTGTTTTTGAGTCTTTGGGTGTGAATGTATAAAACTTTGTTTTGGTTTTTTGTAAATAAGCTTTGACTCTAGTATAGTCATTAAGAGTAGATATTAACAAAGTTATTTTTTGCTTCCAAATTCTTTAATTCTGAACTGTTTAATTTTGAGTCCATTAGTAATAAACTCAATGAGTTCATTAGGATCCACATCATAAATATTGAGTGGTGGAATATTTTTGTAATTTTGACTCAGTTTGCTTGCTGTACTTTCATTGTTTAAATTGCTTTCTTCTCTTGAATTAATATTTTGCGAACAGTTTATATTGTTGTTATTTTGTACATGTTGTTCGAATTTTTTTAAATATTCTTCACTGCATTCTATGTCATTGTCAAGAATAGAGTAATAATTGTTACATATTTGTTGTTTTGTTTACATTGTTTTTACACTGTTTTTTCTTTTTAATATTCTTTTGTTATTTTCACTTGAATTAATAATAATAATGTTTTATTTATTTTTAGCATCTGAGTGTTGAGCTGAGAGCTCACTCATTGCTATTAATTTAGTTTTTAGAGTCTCTTTCTCTTTTTAGACAATGATTAATAATAACAACAACTAAAACAACAAAAATTCAGTCTTTTTTAAGTTTTTTTTTTTATTAAAACTGACAACTGTCAGCTGGTTGGTTTATTTCCAATAAGAAAACCGATAACCTTGGTTTCTGTGACACCTAAAACCGATATTAATCCCAATTCGAACATAAAAACGATAATATCGGTTTTCATGACACCATAGCATTTTTTCTCGTCGTTTTAAAAACCAATTCCGACAATGTTGGTTTCTATGACAACCCCGAGTATGTTCTCATATTTTTATATGTGTGTGAAGATAGATTTTAAAATCTATCTCCCCAGATGCAAACCAAGTCAGTTAACAGAGTTGTGTTATGTTACTAACATAACTCTGCAAAACACTTAATTTAAGGCTGGGAAAGGAAAACAGAAAAAATTAATTTAATTCCTGGGTAAATAAGAAAAAAACAGGAAAAGTTGATAAAATAAGTCCTATAGTTAATCACTGTTACAAAATATTGCGTAATAAGAACTAAAATAAACAGATAATCACACATTTCCGAAAGCTATTGTAATCCGATAAAAAATCAAAGTTGTGGGAAAACGGGACAACATGGGCAGACAAAGTAAATTGTTTTAAAGCATTTTACGTCCCTTTAAAGCATTTTACGTCCCTTTAAGCAGGCATGCCTCCCACAACCTCCTAAGGTACGATATGTCTCACTTACAAGTTGGCTCTTGTTAGTTGTGCAAGTCAATCATTTAAATTTTTTTTTACATTTTTAATTGGTTTATTTTTTATATATAGCCTGTTATTTCTATTTGTGGAAAGAAGTAGGAATTCACAAAAAAAATTGTACAAAAAGATTGATGATTGATGATTGAGACAGATGTTATTCTGAAAATAGGTAGAAGTTCTGTACTAAATTTGATTTAAATTTTTGATATTAGCCTTATGAATCCTTTTACCATTTGCCGTACGAATTGTGCGAAATGCAAAATTTGCCGTAGTTGCATGCGTTTCTTGAAATTCTGGTCTGGGGGCGATTCTATCATGTTTGTTAGCATTATATACATCGCAATTCGACACGAATTTCCTTATTAGAGAGTTGTAAAGTTCTTAATAAAATAAAAACTTAAGCAGGTTCTGTTGTTAGTTAATCATTAATTTTATTTCCAAATTTTGGTTTTCTTATATACTAACTATGAAAAGAATTTTACTTCTCTAGTATTGAGTGATTTACAAAAGTCTGCAAGACATATAACATATTTTGTTAATTTGCATTGCATCGTCAATATATATCTGTAATTTCCAGAAGGTCGGTATCAATCACCATTGTACTAAAACTTTCTGTTGGAGTATCTGTTTTCATTAATGGCTCCTTGGTGTGCTTTACTTGCTTATTTCTTTGACAAAGATCACGTGCTGAAACATATTTTTTACCATTTTATTCATGTTCCTCCATATGTATCTTTGTTTCAATTTCAATAAAGTTTTTCTTATTCCAAAGTGTCCTTCACATGGTGTATTGTGATACAATTCGACTAATTCACGCTTTCTTTTTTCATCTTTTATTTTCTGAGGATTTTTATACAATAATGAAGTCGCCGTAGTATAGTAGGTAGTGTTTTGGCTTATTAGACGTAAAGCCAGGGTTCGAGCCCCAGGCCAGACATCAAAACAAAAATACAAAAAGTATTTCTTCGGCGGCTTCCTCTCAGCAGATTCCTGGCAAGAACTCTGAGAGTAAATAAAATAAAAATTGCAATTAAAAGTTTCTCAAAAATCTGTCGTTCGGAGTCGACTTTAAATTGTAGGTCCCGCCACTCATGTATAAAATTAACACACACAACATAAGTGGTGTGAGAAATTAGGTCGTAATCCTGACTGAAGGGTTGTAATGACCAATTATGTATGTATGTATGTGTTATACAATAATATTATGTCGCCATTTTCTTTACTTTTATTTATTTTCTCTTTAAATTTTTCTATATTTATTCTATTAAATATCTCGTCACCTTTTTCTAGTGCGAATTTATAATAATTTGTTCTGCCCAAAACAGAAAGTAGTTTCTCCAACATATTATCTAGATAATTTTGATTATCACTATATCTGATGCACATTTCATTTAGAGCAGGATCTTTTTAAATTTTTTAATCTTTAGTCGACTTATCTAATAAAAATTTTAACTTTGTTGCAACTTTTATATCATTAATGGATGTACATTCACAAACTTTGAGTTGATCAGGCTCAATAGGAACTGTAGTGTAATTTTTCTTATTTTCCTTCTTCTTCTTATATATCTTATCTTTCTTTTTATATTCCTCATTTTGTATCATCTTATTTTTCATTCCTCTTGTTAACACCAGTGTGTTCTTATTTGTTTTATCAATATTTGGACGTATCATAGTTCTCAATACATTTATTTATTATTTTTATCCTTAAAAGTGCGTCTGCATTTGTGTTGTTTATACTTTTTTTATATATTATTTCAAAATCGTAGTCCGACAATTCCAATCTGATTCTAGTTAATTTTGAGCTAGGGTTTTTGAATAATGCCACCAGCGGATGATGGTCAGTCACAACAATAAATTTTCTACCATATAAATGTGGACGGAAGAATTGAATTCCCCAATATATACCTAATAGCTCTTTTTCTATAACAGGTTTATTCTTTTCATGTTTATTTAAAGAACGACTTGCATACGATATTGGTCTATAGTTTCCAATATCTCCTTGCGACAACACGGCTCCCAAAGCAAAATCAGATGCGTCTGTTGTAAGTATAAATGGGTTTTAAAAATCGGGATACTTCAAAATTGGTGGTGTTATCAACTTCGTTTTCAGTGTCTCAAAAGCAGTTTGGCATTGTTCTGTCCCTTCGAATTTTGTTCCTTTTTTGAGCAAGGAGTTCAAAAATGTTACTGTGCCAGCAAAGTCCTTGATAAACCGTCTGTAATAATTACAAAATGCAATAAATCTTCTAACCTCATCGTCATTTTTCGGAATCGGATAGTTTGTTATGGCATCAAATTTTGAAGGGTCGGGTCTTATTCCCTCAAACGTTATCAGATGTCCAAGATAAATTACTTCTGGTTTTAAAAAACAACATTTGCTTGGATTCAGTTTCAAATTATACTTATTTAATCTATCGAGAACCCTCATTAAATTTGCATTATGATGCTTCAAACTACAGCCAAAAACTATAATATCATCAACATAAAGAAAAGCTTCAGATTATAGCCCGGATAAAGCTATGGTCAATATTCGTTGAAAACTATTTGATGATATCTTAAGATCAAACGGCAGTCTAGTGTATTGATAATGACCATATGGAGTAGAAAACGCAGTGTAAGGTCGAGACCTGTGATCAAGTTCGATCTGATGAAAGGAACTTGTCATATCGAGTTGGAAAAATATTTGGCTCTACCCAACTTGTCCAAAACATCATCCAAACGAGTTAGTGGAAATTTATCATTCACAATTTTGTCGTTGAGCTTTCTGAAATCGACAACCAATCTCCACTTTTTCAAATCGGTTATAAGGGCTAATTGATGGTTCGATTATTTTACTTTTTAAAAGGTTTTGTACTTGGGAATTAATTTCTTCTGTATGCGTATGTGGTAAACGATAATTTTTATATATACAGGATTTTTGTCATGTAAATTTATCCTCTGTTTATAGAAATTGTACAAACAATTAAATAAATAAATCCTCATTATCAAGATGAAATATTAATTGGTATTTGTTTAATATTGATATAAGTTCTTTTTTATTTTCATCTCTTAGATCGTTTAGGTCAAAACATTCTAATAATCTTTTAAATCGCTCGTTGTTATAGTTCCTTTCACTTGTATCGTTAACCAATGAAAATATCTCATAATTTTTTAAAGGAATAGCCTCTACTTTCATATTATCTACGGCTATTGCTTGGTCTGTAACATTCAATAGTCTTACATGTTGATTGCCTTCTTTCGGTATTATCGCATTTGCCAAAAATACTCCTTTTATTATTTCTCTATTTAAAACTATCGCATCCTCTTTCAAATCCATCCTTTCTGGTATTATAACTTGATTAATTTTGAATGAATTATCGTGTATTGGGATCGTAACATTTTCACCGTCCATAGCAAATGTCAGAACATATCTATCATAGTCAATATTACATCTATATCTTGACAGAAAATCTCTACCCAGAATTTCATCAGTGCTAATGGGGATATCGTTTGCAATCCGTGCACATCTAGTTCTATCATTATATCATTAAAAAGAATTTTTATAGTTGTGGAACCAAAAGATTTAATTATTTCTTTTAAAATTCCAGTAAGATTGCAATAGTCATCTGTATTTTTCTCATATCTGTACAAAAATTTTTTCTTACACAGTGAAACATCCGCTCCTGTGTCTATCAAAAATGTAAGTAGGTTATCCACATCCAAAATATCTAATCTAACATAATTTTTGACATGAGATGATATGCTTAATATTGCTTTATTATTTATTGTGTTATCTCCGAAGATACTGGTCTTATGACTTTTTGGAATTTGTGAGTTTCCCTAGTTCTGTACTTGGTTGATGAATCGATTTCTATTATTGTATCCATTGTGTCTACGATTAGTTCTATTTCTATAAGTCTTTCCTCTAATGTTGTTGTTGTTATGGTTGTTTCCATTGTTGTTTGTGTACCTGTTGCTACCATTATATATGTTATTATTGTTATTGTTAGTGTTATTTCTATTGTTGTCGGAGCTTCTATTTTGATTGTTATTGTTATAATTTCTGAACTGTCTATTATTTCCATTGTGTCGATTGGGTTCTGAATTATGATACAAAATGCTTTTTTGTTTTACACGAGATGTGAATCTCTCGGCTATTTGTACGGCATCTATAGCAGATATCAACTGTTGATCTTGTAAACCGTTAACAAAAGTATTAAATGCAATTTTGTTGTTAGTGTTTGTAATCGAAATCCTGTTTGTTTCACCTTCCTCAGTTATTTGCATTTCATTTAGCTCTGAAATACATAGGATTTTCAATTTTTGTGGCAAAACCACTTAGGTTATTATTCTTCTGCACCAAACCTGTTAGCTCATTCAAAATAGTATTCGAACTCTTAAGGGGTTTGTATGCCTTCTTTAAAGCTATTATTAATCCTGAAATAGTAGTAGGCGCTGTATTTTGCTTTATTCGGTTTTGAACTCTCAAATCCAATCTTGATTTGAAGACAAAATTGAAAAAGAATTCTTTCTTTTCTTGTGCAATAGATTGCTCTAATATTTCAAGGTTTGTAGTGAAACCATGTATCTCTTCTCTTTTGCCTGTAAAAATTGGTATTAATTTCGTAACTGCGGCTAGTTCGTTTGCGTCTATGTTTAGTGATTTACAATCCTCCTTTTTCTCAGATGTAAGCTTTCCTCTAGAATGTTGTTTCAAAAGTTCTAACGATTCTGTCTTAAGTCTTCTAAATCTATGAAGAGTTTTCTGTCTGAGTTCAACTTCAATATTCAATAAAGGAATCCTTTTCTACTTCCCTTTCTAAGTTCTCTATCTCCTGTAATTCTGTATTTATTGCTTCTTGAGAATAAGGACGACCTAAAGATTTTTTCATTGTTAATCAAAGTCTCCAATGAATGAATCACCCTTTCCATTGATTAATTTCAAACAAAAATCTTTTTTGTACATTTATCTTGAATTAAAATAATATTTTTTAATTCAAATAGGTTTTTGCGCACTTTTTTCCAGCAAAACTCATTATGTCGCCCATTAAAATTTTTTTATAATTTACAAATATTTTTATGCTGTAGAGGATACAATCCTGATCTCATTGTTAATAATTTAAGAACTACTTGTAAATAATGTTATTGTAAATAAATGAAATTGAAAAAAAATATTTTTTATATTTAAAAGACTTTTCATTTGATCTTTAATAATCCTTTACAGTTCCTAATCCTTCCTGTACAATATCTGAAATACTTATTTTAATCCATAACACTTACATACAGTGGCTCCATCGCATAATCGGACAAGCACTAGTCTGATATGTATGTGCTTAAAACTTAAAAAGAAAATATAATATATATATATATATATATATATATATATATATATATATATATATACTTTCAGATTAATAAAAAAATAACATTTTTCATGATAACGATAATTTTATAAAGAAGAAGAAAATTAACTCAATTTTTTGCGCTCAACGCATAATCGGACAAAGAAGAGCACCATTGCTAAAAATGACGAAAGAGAACAATTAATACTTTGTGGCATATCCTTTGTTCTCAAGAACAGCCTATAAACGTTTTGGAATTGATTTTACCAAATTGTAGCATACCTCAGGTTCTATGGAGTTCCACGCTTCCAGTAAAGCCGCCTTAAGCTGATTCAAAGTTTTAAATTGTTGTTGGTATACTCTTCTAGCTAATTCTTCCTAAAAATGTTCAATTACGTTGAGATCTGGGGTCTGTGCAGGGGTTTCTATAAGTTTGGGGCAATTGTGGATCAACCAAAGCTTTTCCACACCCGAAGTTTGCTTGTGATCATTGTCCTGGTAAAAAGCAAAATCATTCGCAATGCCTAAGGACTAAAAATATCTTTAAAAAACAGCAGTGGAAAAAATGTTTGCTTAAATACTATTAGTAATACATTGCACAAATATAACTACCATGGTAGAGTTACCAGAAAAAAGCCATTTATTAGGCCTAAGAATAAAAACAAGAAAATAAGATGAAGATAGCATTCTGTAATTCCTCTATGGCTACTACGCTCATGGTGTTCTCTTACTAATTTCTCCTGGTCATCGCTTAGTCTAACATCCTCAAGCATTTCCGTACATCTAAGTATTTTAAAAAGTTTATTATTTGCAAAGAATTTGGAGTAAGTTGTTTGAAGAATTTTAAATGTTTCATTATCTGTATATTAGTCTATTAGGTGGGAATTTTTTTTAAATAATTCTGTAAAAATGATATGTCTTTGTCTATTTCTGAAAATGGTTTCTAATGTCATTGGTGATCCAGGTATAGTTTTTTCTAGAATTATTTGTATATTAAACTTAACTTACTTAATTAAGTGGTTTTTCCGATATGAAGATACCGTTAGCGAGGTTTTCGTCCGAGGAGTGAATAGTTGTACCTTGGGTGCTGTGATTTGAGGTAGCTTCACTCATGTTTACGTCTCCATGATTCTCTTCAATTATAACTCTGCTCAAGGCATCTGCGTTTATGTTTTGGGCACCTTTTTTATAATGGATTTCATAATCATATTCTTCAAGTTTGAGCCGCCATCTAATTAATTTGGAGTTTGGGTCTTTCAGATTCATAATCCATGTTAACGGACGATGATCTGTCACAATTTTAAATCTGCGACCGAATAAGTAGGGGCGGAAATACTTCGGGGCCCACACGATTGCCAGTAACTCCTTTTCAATTGTTGAGTAATTAATTTCAGAGTCACAAAGCGTGCGGCTGGCATAGCATATTGGCTTATCGCTTCCTATTGGTCCTTGTGATAGGATTGCACCAATTGCAAAACCACTTGCATCAGTGGTAAGAACGAATGGTTTGGAAAATTGGATCATTTAGTAGCAGATTTTTGCATGCTTTAAATGCACTTACATATTCCGGATTGAAATCTATTTTCCTGTTTTTCTTTAAACATACAGTCAGTGGTTTTATGATTTTTGCGAAGTCTTTTATAAATTTTCGGTAATAACCTACTAATCCTAAAAATGATTTGATTTCTTTTGGGGTCTTATGTATTGGGAATTTCTTAATTGCTTCAATTTTTGCTGGGTTAGGTATTATACCCTCAGTCGATACAATGTGTAACAAAAATGCAATTTTTTTTAGGAATTCCGATTTATCAATTTGGATTTTGAAATTGGAAATTTTTAGTATTTCAAAAACATGTTTTAGGTTTTGGAGATGTTCCTTGAGTGAAGTTGAAAATATCATAATATCGTTGAGGTAGACAAGGCAAACCTTGCCAATTAGATCTTTCAAAACGCTGTCCATTAACCTCTGAAATGTGGATGGTGCGTTTTTGAGGCCGAATGGCATCCTTATGTATTCGCAGTGGCCACCTTCGACTGTAAAAGCGGTTTTTGGGATATCTTTGGAATTCATCTCTATCTGATGAAAACCACTAACCAAATCTAATGTTGTAAAATACTTACACTTGCCCAGTTTGTCAAGTATATCAGCAATTTTAGGTAAAGGATATCTATCTGACACTGTTTTACATTCAGTTTCCTGTAGTCAATTACCAGACGCCATTTCTGTTTTCCGCTTGCGTCTTGTTTCTTTGGAACAATCCACACAGGAGAACTCCAAGGCGAATATGAAGGTTTAATTATGCCTTGTACTAACATACTTGCTATTTGTCTTTGGACTTCCGCTTTGTGTATGTACGGGTAACGATATGATTTGGTATGGATCGGAATTTCATCCATATGCTATATATAGCTATGTTTAATTTGGTTCGTAAAGGTAAGTTTTTGATTTTCTCTGTAAAAAATAGAGCTATATTGTCGACAAAGTTTAAGAAGGAGTTTCTTCTCTTTTTATTTAAATGGTCCGTTCGTAACACTGATTCAACATCTGTCTCATTTTGTTCCGTTATAATTTCTGGGTTAATACAATTGAGTTCTACAAAATTTGTTTGCTCATATGCATCTGCTTTTACTGGTTGTTCAAGGAGTAATATTTGATCTTCATTTGATTTATTAATTACTTCCAGATTGCAATTATTTTTTAGATCTATGTTAGTTTTTAGTTTTTGTAACGCATCAATTCCCAAAAGCCCGTCAAAGTAGTTATGGAATTTAAAAATAAGAAATTCAAGATGACCATCTTTAAATTCTATGAATATTGGCAAAATATTTTTTTTGTTTAAAATATATTTACTCGATATCGTTGGTATGGTTACTGGTTGACAATTTATATGATTTTCTTGGGATACAAACTCAGGGTTAATAAATGATGTGGAAGCACCTGAATGATTAAAAACCGTAGTGGGCGACCAAACGGCGATGAGATTAAAATAAATGGTAATATAGATCCGTGCTTATTTATATTTATGTATCCCGCGGAATTCTCAAGACTGATGCTTGAAAATTTACGGTATCATCAATGTTGTTTAAGTTTGCAGTGCTATGATCTAGATTGCTTTCGACAATTTGATTAATATTATGAAAGTTGGTGTTCGGGTTTGTTTGTTGTTCAAAATTTCGTATGGTTGTATTTGTTCTATTAAATGTGTAAGTTGTACTGGTTTGAAATTTGTCCTACTTGAATAATTGTCAATGGGTTCGGGTTTTGGAGGCATTATAACATTTCTGGTAAAAGGGTTACGTTCATGTATTTGATAATTATTCGGATGATTTGTATAATATTGTGGTCTACTAAATTCTCTTGGTTCTGTGTTAAATTGTCCCTAGAAAGGCCCTTGCAATCTGTTTCTGGGTATATATATTATACATATTGTCTGTAGAAATTAAATTGTTCTCTTTGATAGGGTTTTGGTTGGTATGGTCTCGTGACCTGTTTAAATGACATTATATTTTGTTCATTGATACAATAAGAGAGTGCTGTCGATAAGTTTTCTGGCCGCATAGCACGAATTGTTGATCCTAGAGGTTCTCTTAGTCCTGTCAAAAATGCATTAAGACACATTTCTGAGAATAAATCTCGTTTAGAATTTATTACTTTTTGGTTCTTTTCATTGATTAGAATGTTATTAAGCAAGGCCGCCTGGATTTCTACAATGTCTGCGTGAAATTGTTCAAGAGACTTGTTAGATTGCCTAATGTTATGAAGATCTCTTACTAAAATGGCTTCTGTTCTTTTATCTGCAAAAGCAGTTATTAAGTTGTTTTTAATTTCGTTCCAAAAAAGTTCGTTTGGGGTTCCTGTTATTTTATTCCTGATTGCCCTTAAAATAATCTGTCCACAAGGCGTCTGCTCAGTTCCTTTCAAAAACAACAAAATTTCTTCTACATTGCTAATGAAGTCATATAGAAGACGAAGATTTCCGTCGAAATTTGGGAGGTCTTTTACTACGTCAGGGATTTTGAGAGAATTGAAAATATCTTGCATGCTAGCTTAACATTGGTTTTGGGATTGGGGTTGGGGTTGGGACTGTGATTGATTTGAACTTTGCATATTTCCTTTACCTTTCTTTAAAATTTTTAATAGTGCTACAGTTTTAACTTTTCTTTTTAACATAAAATTAATAATATAAATATATTAGGAATCTAAATACTAATAACTTATTCTAAATTCTTACAGTACAAGAATACGAAACATTGCTGAGAAGTAGATTGGAAGGTTTCAACTGCAAATGGGTCAAAATCCAACGGTGTCAGTGCGCTTCGGCAATATTCGCTCGCCGAATTTTTCCACAATTTTTCTTTTAATACGGAGATGTCACCGGTTTTCTTTTTTTTATATTCCTTTTTAAATTTTTATGTATTTGTTTTATGTATTTTCTTTTTGCTGTCATTTTTTTATAATAGAATATATACCTTTTTTTGTTATTTTTTTATTTAGTTTACGGAGATATTCTCTCACCGTATAAATATATTTCTCAATATTAGAAGATATTCTTTTTTATTTAATTTATGGAGATATTCTCTCACCGTATTAAGATTTTTGTTTTTAAATGTCACAAGTTTTACTATTTATGTTTTATATATTTTTGTTTTTCACTGTCATATTAATATTTTTGTTTTTCAATTGTCACTAAGTTTTACTATGTATTTATGTTTTATATATTTTTGTTTTTCACTGTCACGTATTAAAATTTTTGTTTTTCAATTGTCACTATTTTTTATACAATATATTTCTATTTTAATATTATTATTATTTTTTATTTAATTGCGACACACTATCACCGCAGCTGAGGTACCAACTGCGCCAATTATGTTTAGAGTAAACAATCATAGTAAAAAACACAACTTTTAGGTTTGACCGTCAATCTACTTCTATTTTATTTATGTATTATATATGTCTCATATTAACTTTTACAACATTAAACAATTAATTAAATATGACCATTCGCCGTGGTCTAGTAGGTAGTGTGTTGGCTTATTAGACGAAAAGCCAGGGTTCGAGCCCCAGGCCAGACATCAAAATAAAATACAAAAAGTATTTCTTCGGCGACTTCCTCTCAGCAGATTTCTGGCAAAAACTCTGAGAGTACATAAAATTGCCATGAAAAGTTTCTCAAAAATCTGTCGTTCGGAGTCGACTTTAAACTGTAGGTCCCGCCAATGATGTATAAAATTAACACACACAACATAAGTGGTGTGAGAAACTAGGTCGTAATCCTGACTGAAGGGTTGTAATGACCAATTACGTATGTATGTAAATGGTAAATTTCAGCATTATTTCCTAATGATTCTTAATAATTGATAGTCAGCAATATTATAATTTATGTTTCTTATGTTAACTTTTACAATATTTCACAATGCTTTTACAATATTTCGCAATTAAATTAAATAGGACAAATAATTGATATAATAATTAAATTAAATAAAACAATTCAGCAATATTACAATTTTAGAAGTCGACATCTAGTGCATTAACCTGCATTCCACTTCCGTTCATGGGTAGCATGTACGTATACGCTATACGTAACTCGCGCGTTGCTGCACCACCAATTAAAATAAATTTGAAGGAAAGAGATTACACAAATATCCAATTAATTTTGAATCATTTTATTCATTCAAAGTTTCGGCTCTACGTCGCTAACTCTGAATTCGTTGATTCGGCGTCTCGGCAGCTCTAGATGTTGATGCTCGTAGTCTCTCTCCTCCTAGGCGTACATCGCGTTGATGCGGCGTCTCATCAGTTCTTGATCTTGATGATTGGGATCGTTTTCTTCTAAGACGTGCATCACATTGATCAGGTGTCACAGCAGCTCTAGATGTTGATGCTCGTATCCTCTCTCCTTTTACACGTGCATCACGTTGATCTGGTGTCTCCGCAGCTCTAGATATTGATGCTCGTAGTCTTTCTCCTTCTAGGCGTACATCACGTTGATCCATTGTCTTATCAGTTCTTGACCTTGATGATTGGGATCGTTTTCGTTTAAGACGTGGATCACGTTGATCGTCCCAAAACAGGGGTTCACAGATCAAATTATACTTACATAATGAATAAAAATACATACAAGCACATGATACAATTATGTGCGGACATATGAAATTAAAACGGGGAACCACCGGATTAAAATTAACATAATAAAAAATCATATGAACGCTGCACGGATAATAGAGGTAAAAAACCAAAGCACGGATAATAGAGGTATAAATTCAAAAAAATCTGCATGCCGGTTAATAGATGTGACCGGTTAATGGAGGCCCGGTTAATCGAGGTTTAACTGTATATAGATTGTAATAATTTTTTTTTACTTAATCTCGTTTTTTATAACAGTGATTTTGTTTTTTATTAGATCTGAGTCTGATTCATATTTTAACATATCCTCTAATAGTCTTAAGTCTTTCTTGGCTTTATTTATTCTTCCTCCTCTAGACTTGTTACAATTGGGCAGAGGAAAGATGGGATACTTGATTTGCTCCTCTTTCGTCCTCTTCAAGATTTTCTTTGGTTTGGGTCCTACACTTAAAATTTGCGGGTTTTGACTCGTATTAGTGCCTTCCTGTAAAAGTTTGGCCCAGCGTACTTCTGCCTCGCTTATGTCTTTTAGGATTTCTTCTAAAGACTGCTCCAAACAGAGGTTATAAAAATTTTTTTTAAAAGGATTTGTCAGGCGTGTGTTTTTAGGATCTAAATCCTTAAACTGATTTAAGCAAAATTTTGCTGTGTTTTAATCAGAAAAAGGATCAAACGGGCAGGATAGCCATGTAAAGTTCTTAATAAAATAAGAACTTAAGTAGGTTCTGTTGTTAGTTAATCATTAATTTTATTTCCAAATTTTGGGTTTCTTATATACTAACTATGAAAAGAATTTTACTTCTCTAGTATTGAGTGATTTACAAAAGTCACTCAATAAATTTCTAATCTACTTAAAATTAATTCTTATATTAAAATTGCAATTATTAACTCATACTTTTAAGCTTTATAAATATCTAGTTTATTATGTTTCAATTGACACATATTTATTATTATGAAAGAATTGGAGAATTATGCTAGATCAGCAAAACAGTGCATTTGTACATTGTACTGCTGAAAACATTATGAGTAAGCGGGCAATGACCGTTTGTTATTTATTAAAATAGTATTCAATTTCTTTGTGCTTTGAAATAAACCAAAAACACAAACAGAGGATACACTACAGCGTACATACGGGGAAAGTAGTATTTACCCAAAATCTGTTTCTAATTTTTCTCGGGTTTCTATGCGTTCTCTCTGGATTATTTCGAATTGCCGGTTTTCTAAGTTGACGTCTGTAACTAAATCTGTGTAGTTGGCAAACACGATTCTGGTGCTTTGATACCGTTAACTATGTTAGGGCGTAACGTTTTCTTGAGGATATCCAAAAGGTCCTCAGCATTCCACTCCGTTGACGTTAAATAGTGCCGATTAAAATTTTTGTGTGGTATCTCACTTGATTGGAGATCTGTTCCAAATTTTATAATTATTTGCTTCCTGAAGACGTTAATTGGAGCTTCCATGTGGGGAATGTGGTCCGAAGCATTCTGAACCGTGCTGTGGATAGTTTCTGACGCCGTTCTTGTAAATTGCGCTGATGCGATTTATACTAGTCTTTAATCTGGAGAGAGCATCTGCAACAAAATTTGATCTACCAGGTTTGTAGATTAATTCGTGGTTATATTCTTCTATGCGGGCCTTCCATCGTTTTAATTTGGCATTATAGCTCCTATTACCTAGAGCATAAGTAAGAGGTTGATGGACGGTGTAGATCCTTATTTTCTTGGCAACATAAAGATACTTCCTTAAATTATCTAACGCCCATACAATAGCTAGCATATCCTTTCTGAGTTTTATTTAATAATCGTGATATATAAGCGATTGGTTTATCCTTACCAATATCTCCTTGAGAAAGAACAGTACCGATAGCGTAAGTTGAGGCGTCGGTGGTTAGGTTAAATGGTTGATCAACGAAAATTTCTGCCGTAGTCAAAAGAGCTTTTAGCTTTTGGAAAGCCAATAGTTCTTCGTTATTTTAGTTTATATGAAACTAGCCTTTTTATTCGAAAGTCCCGGCCTCACACTAACCCACCCTCACCCGACCGCGGAGGGCTCGTCCCCATTACGTAGGGACACGTACACACTACAGTCCGAACTGTAGCGGGTAAGTGAAAAGTAATGGCAACAAGAACATAAATCAGCTACAGAACTAAATCACAAGCTGAATAAAGTTACAATAAACATGAACTACCTATGACAAGAACGAAAATACATTTTTATATAATAATTTACAAATTAATGCCAGCATATAAGCTACGTTTTATATTACAAACACTACTATTAAAATCAATAAAATCATAATATAAGTTAAAATCGTTACATAATCTACGAAAAGGAAAATTACATCCATAATTCGTTCTATAAAAATCTAAAGAAAGAGGACGATAGTGCCGTGAAAATCTTGCTGGAATACTGAAATTCAGGTTACAAAGCAAAAACTCAGAATCGATATCACCTTTAACTAGATTAAAAACAAAATAAAAACCCCAAAAACAGCCCTTCTACGTTCCAAAGTTGGAAGTTTTATCAAACCTAATCTAGCCTCATATGACGGAAACCCATTGGCACAATCCCATCCTAAGCCACGTAAACAGAATAATAAAAACTGCTTCTGCACAGACTCTATTGAATCACTATGACAACGATAGTATGGATTCCAAATAATAGACACATACTCCAAAATAGGTCTAACAAGTGAAATGTATAGCAGTCTTGTTATATAAGGATCAATGAATTCCCTAGCCCATCTTTTCACAAAACCAAGAACACCCCGAGCCTTGCCAATCATCATACTAATATGATCAATAAAAGACAATTTCATATCTAGTAATACTCCCAAATCAAGAAATGTAGTCACAGTTTCCAAAGGGCAAGAATTAATCACTTAAGTGGACGAAATTACACCCCCGCGAGAGAAAACCATGCATTTACATTTCTTCAAGTTAAGATCCATTAAATTAATTCTGCACCAAGTTACAAACAAATCAATATTTCGCTGAAGAACAACCTGACCATGATCATCATCAAAAGTATAAAATAATTTAACGTCGTCAGCATACATCAGAATATTACAATCAGAAATAGCACAAAGAAGATCATTAAGAAACAATAAGAACAGCATTAACTTGCACATTTTCACCTCTCGTCAAATTTGTAAGTGGTTTTGCCACTTTCGCGTAATATTTAATAAAGCGCCTGTAATACGATGTCATGCCTAAAAATCCTTTCAATTCTTTAAAATTAATAGGAGGTAGAAGATTTTCAATTGCCTCCACTTTCTCAGAATATGGCTTAATGCCACTAGAACTCACTACGTACCCTAAGAACTCTACTTCGGTTTGCATGAAAGTGTGTCTTCTCTATGTTAACCTTTAAATTTGCTTCCTCCAACCTTTTGAAAATTGTGTCAACGTTGCGCAAAGTTTCTTCTTCGCTATGTCCAAATACAATTATATCGTCTATATAGACGAAGCAAATCTTCGCTATGAATTCTTTCAGAACGCCATCTATCATTCGTTGGAAGATTGTTGGGGCATTTTTCAAGCCAAAGGGTAGAAGAAGAAATTCAAATTTTCCATTCATCGCGGAAAACGCAGACTTAGGAATATCTGAAGGTTTAATCGGGATTTGATGAAAGCCGGAGGTTAAATCAAATGTTGTGAATAATTTTGAATTTCCTAGACTTGCCAAAGTGGCATTTATACCTGGTATGTATCGGGAACGGTCACAGCGTTTAGCCATTTATAGTCAACTACTAACCGATATTGCTTCTTTTCAGTTGATTTTGGCTTTTTGGGCACAACCCATATCGGAGAGTTATAATGGCATTCTGAGGGGCGTATTATTCGCTCAGGCATTAATTCATCAATTTGTCTGTCAACTTCGTCCCTCATTGCGGCTGGATACGGTTAGCTTTTGGAGTAGATAGGATCCGATGTAGTCGTTTTTATTCCTGCCTGCACGCTGTCATCAAGTGGCCCAAATAAGTTCTTTTATTTGCTTATGATTCCGCTAATTTCTTGTCTTCATTGATAATGATTCACAAAATACAAAATTTAAATTACTAGAAATTTTCACCTTGAGAGGTATACTTATTTTTCCTTCAATTAAAAGAACGTTTTCTTTCCTATCAACCACAGCCCCTAGTTCCTTATGAGTATCATCCTCTATAATGCCGTCGAAGGTAGTCAAATCTGGTAAGACATAAAATGTAGGTGGTTCTGAAATTCCATAACTAAGAAAAATTTCCCTACTATTTTCCGATTAATTTCAATTTTCCACCAGCAGTGGTAACAACAAGTGGTTGATTTGATAAAAGTATGCTTTCCTCGGACAAGTTTGGGCTGCAGAAATTTTTGTTCGAGCCGGTATCGACCAAAAATTCAAATACTTTATTCCCAGCCGTTATATATTCTATGTAAGGTAGGCTTGACGGTCACATAAAATTTTGGTCACTTTCTGCGCTATCGAAATTGTTTACTACCTCATTTTGTGGAAATTCCTCGGCATCATCATGGTTCATATCTAAATGATAAAGAAGTGCTTGTTTTTTCCTGTTAAACATTTCCGAAGCACTTCTTTCTTCAGCTGGTTAAGGTCGGTTGATGTAATTTACTTTTCGCGTTTTTATTGAACGGAACAGCTCCATGGTTCTGGTTGTACCTGGTGTGATTTGACATAAGCTGCTGGTCTATAATTAGAGTTTCGAATTGCGCTGCTGATAACTATTATTTTTCTGCTGCCAGTTATTATACCTATAATGATTTGTCGCAGGATTGCTATTAAAAGGCTTAGGAGGTCTGGGTGGAGTTGTACGCACTTGAATTTGTGGTGTATTGCTCCTAATTGGAACTCTTGTATGGAGAATGTTATTCCTCATGGTAAGATTCTGAAGCTCGAGACAAGACGAGTACGCTTCCGGCAATGTTCTTGGCCGTTGAATTATTACCATTCTGAACAATTCAGGAATAAGACCCCGTATAAATTTGTTCAAGGCTATATTCCTGTGCTTTGTTATTAGGGCGTTTATGGTTTCTTGTCTGTAAGTTTCGGTTTTCAACTTGTTAATTATCAAAGATAATTGGTGGTTTACGGTTGAGTAAAATTCATCCACCTTCGACGAACCTTGGGACAGTTGGACATCTCTTTTATCAGCGTATAAGAGATAATACATATTGTTACGCAAATCGAATCGACCTAATATCGTTTAACATTAAAAACGATAAACAAAAGCCACACAATACAAATACACACTAACACTAAGAATACAATGAACGTGTTGATTATCTAAAGCTGCACACACACACATGTGCAACGAACCTGCTACCAACAACAACATGAAATGAAGTAAACCAGCTACGACAGATATGTGATAGACAACATAAGCAAAGTACACAAACAACAATGTACTAGCAATAGAGTTCTCGAGAAGGCGAGATCACGAACCTTCCACTTCAAGAATGTTCGTTAGACTGGTTGTGTCGGACTATAAAAGGGCTGGACAAAGCAGGCAGCAGTCAGAGTTAATTCAGTCAGCCTTGTGTGAAGTTGCGAACAAAATAAGTCGTGGTTGTAAAGATCCAGTGAATACTTGTGTGAACTAGTAAAGTGAATACACAGATTATTATTGTATCGTTAAGTTGTATACCATGGCACACAAAAGTAGTGTAAAGAATAAAGGGTTTAACTGAAATTAAATTAAACACATTTGTTTTTATTTTGTTTGCAATTAACGAACTCATATTTAAATGTTTTTAAAAAGGTAAAAACGTAACAATATTATATTCAGGGCTTTTTATTACAAAAAAAACTTTACTAACTTTATTCTTCTTTTTTTATTTTTTTTTATAATTTCTCTCAGGATTTATGTATTTTCAAAACTTCTTTAAAATTCTTCACTATTAAAAAATTTTTCATCAATATATTTTTACTTTTTATTTCTATATATTTCCTTGTATACATTTTTCTGAGCTTTGCAGAATAATTTTTCTCTTTTTTTCCACTTTTACAGATTTTTATAATAAAAATTATTTCAATATATCTGTGGCATTAAATAATAATAGCTTAAGTAGAAATTTCGTGTTTAGAGATATTAAGGGGTATGTCTAAAATAAATTGTATTTAGTAAATACATATGTATATATACATATACATATGTATATATGTATATAAATATAAACGCGTATAGTTTTATTAATAATGACATTATATACATGAAATTTAGCTGAGTGATAGATCTTTAAGAAGAGAATAAGAATATGTAGTAAAATGAAAAAACACTTATGTCAACTTAAGCCATTATCATTTATTGCTACAGATATATTTGTAACCTTAAAAAATAACAAAAAAATCACGAATATTTTTCACCTCGCGGGAGGTCCGTTTTAGTCATTTTTAGTATTCCGTTTTTATAATCAGAATACCAACTTGGGAACGGGTTGCTTCGCTGTCGATCTTTTCTTTTTTCTCACCAGGAGTATCAAGTTGCCGAAGGAGGAGCTACTTTATTTTTGATTGAGCTATTGGTCCTAAGTTCTCCTCGGATATCGCAGAACCTTTTATTTTTTTATATTTTTTATTCTGTTATTATTTCTTATTAAATTATTAGTTCTGGACTGCTCCTTGGAGATCGCAGAACTTATTTATTAAATTATTTAATTTTGTATGTTATAAAGGACACCACTGTTTTATGTATGTGGGTCCCTGCTCTGGCGCTAGATAAAATTCACCAATTAGTTAAACTTAAAAAAATTAATTTTCCTGGTGCAACCAACTGAAACAAATTTACAATTCACAACACTTTGCTTATAATTTTTTTATAATCGAATCAAATATTATTTACCTTTTTTTACTATTAATATATTTAAAATACTTTTTTTTTACAATTAATACTGTTACGTTTTTACTTTTTTAAAAACGTTTAAATAATCTGTTTTGAAGAACTTCTGCTTACAACCTTTTTATAAGCAACCACACTTGTTCGGTAGATCTTCACAATAGCGACCTTCAAACCACGACTTGTTTTGTGCATACGCAACTTCACACAAGGCTGACTGAATTCTTAAGGCCGTGTCAGATAAAACTTTGTTGCTTTGCGTGACGTTTATAACTTTGAGAGAAAAGCGTAAAGCAAAAGGTGTATGACGCAACAAAAACTTTGACTCCCGTTGTTTGTTTATCTTTTAAAAGTGGTTGTCGCGTAAGTTTTGCTTTTAATATTTTGTGTTTAAATAAAGACTAAAAATGGATTTGGAGGATTTATTGGACATACTTATAATTGATCTGCTAATGGACGAAGCATTGGAGCTGTTTAATTTTAATTTAAGGAAAAATATTAAAAAAATAAAATTTGCGTGCAAATTTGCCAAAAATATTTACAGAATAATCAACAGCAGATTGTCACAGCACGCAAAAATATGAGATGCCCAAATTTGTGCTTTGCGTTGCGTTAAAAGCACTTTATGTGACAAGTGCCATATAAACATGTACATTTATCTTAAATGTCAAAGCGAAATTGTAACTCAACGCGAAGCAAAAGTTCTATCTGACATGGCCTTTACTGACCGGTTGTCTGCTTTGTCTTGCCTTTTTATATGTCCACAAAATCAGTCTGATGAACATTCTTGAAGCAGAAGGTTCTTGTTCTCGTCTTCTCGAGAACTCTATCGCGACCAAATTGTTGTTTATGCATTCTGCACACTTGCCTATCCCTTTTTCTCTCATGCTTGTTGTTGTTGGTTTACTTGGAACGTGTTCGATTTATTTGTTAGTATGTATTGTGTACACATTGCCTCTTGTTGCGTTCGCTTTCGTTACGCTTCCATACTCGTGGTCTTTGTTTTTGTAGCTTTTGCTTACTGTTTTCATGTGAAATGATATTATGTCGTTTCCATTTGCGTAACAATACATTTAAAATATTATTTCAAACTTCACGAATCGAACACGCAACTAAGACTGCACTTTCCCATGTTTGTCCTCACTTCGAAGACTTTGTAGATCACCTCTTATATTTGTTTTGTAACTAGGCTGGATGCGCGTGCAGAGTGCATGGGAATTGGTAATATCGTCGATTATGTTGACACTGCTAAACTTCGTTCATGTGTTATGTTGTACACTTTACTTTGACGCGTGAAATTTGGAGTAGATTTTGTTTTTATCCCACAACTTGACAACTAAATACTGATTTTAAAAAAACAGTAAATATTAAATTTAGTCGGAGAGTAAAAAATAAAATAACAATAACAAATGGTATTGTACACTTTATTTTAAATCACACTGTATATGCACCTCCTGCAAATCCCTTTAAAATGATTTCAAATTCTACGGCCGGACCAAATTGGGTAAAAAAAGTTTTTTTTTATTATTATTAAACAACGATCACTACCAGAATCTATAAAAGCTTCGCTGGCGACATTGTTTATTTTGACGACCTTAGAAAGACTCCCTATCGACTCTGGTGTTTCGTATGTAATCTTATCTTGTTTCGTTCGACACTCAGCCATTTTATGAGAAGTTCGGTGAAAAATTCATAGCGAGGCTTTTTCTGAGGTTCCGGACACTTGATTTTGTTAATGGATGCTCCGTTATCCTTCTTTACTTGTGTTTCGATAATGTTGCTTTTCATTTTGTTGTTATTGGTTGAGGGTGTTTTTATTTCATTATAGTTGCAATAACATTATAATATCGTTGAGAAGCCGGTTGCAAGATACGTATTCATGATATTTTTCTCTTCAAATTATAATCGTTGATTCCATTGACGACATGTCTTGCTATGGCTGCATCGCTCAGATCTTCCTTTTTACCAATAGCGTACATCTTATAGTAGTACTTCTGGGGAGTCTCGTGTATACAACGATTCATTTCTGTCATCTTTATATGAACATCGGCTGCATTGTCAACGTATAGGAAATCTAAAAGAAACTTATAAGTAAATTGTAACCAATTTATAAATACTTCCACTAATGAATCGACCCAATATTTAGCCGGGCCTTTAATTTTCTGCTGTACACCAAATATAAAAGAACGATCGTCCAATCCATAAGCCGATTTAAGAAGCTCAACTCTCTTAACGAACTCCATCGTGTTAAGAGACTCATCTACGCAGGGATCAAAATCTGGTAAAAGCGAGACAATCTCTCTTACTTGGCCATATCATTATCTGACTATTTTGTTGAAAAACAGATTGTGTTGAAAAATACGGTGTTGACATTATATTACTCGTGGTAGGCATTGTAAACTGATATTGGGTACACATTGGTTCGCGACGTTTATAAATTGGTGTATGTTATGGTAACTTGTTTCGAAAAAATATTAGTCGATGGAAAGTTGGGAGCGTGACTATTCAATTGTTGTGGATATGACGTGTTGTAGATTGACGTTACCGTTTTCCGCTGACGTAGTATATGGACGTAGTTAGATGTTAGTTGTTCGTTGGGTACGTTGTGTGGAGGCAAAACAGACGTTGTTCGTTCAAAACTTTGGACATGAGTTGTGGTTGACGATGTTTGTGGTACGTTGTAATATGTTGTAACTACAGTCGTTGTTTCAGATAGGTGGTTCCGTAATTGTAATATTGAAGGTGTAACTGAATTTTCATGTAACTGTGAACGTTTAGGTGAGACTTCTGGTGGCATGAACGTTTGCAATGTGGATGATACCTCTATTGGGTCAAATTCGTACAATCTATATCGCTGCAACAACGAATGCGTGTTCGCTATTTGACTTTCCAATGCCAGAATATGTTGTTGCATATCATGAGAAGACAATTTCGATGATTTTCGATTCGTTCGATAAGTTGCTTCTTATTGCCAGAACTCGATATACCCATCTCCTTACATTTCGCTTGCAGATTTTTCACCGTAAGTGAGTGTAAGTTTTCCATCGTAAACAAAATTATAAAAAAAATTTGCGAAAGAATTCTTTATCCCACTTCTGAGATGTCAATCTAAGGATAGCCGGATTATAATTAACGTTGTTTTTATTATTAAAAAACAATTGCAAAATTATTTATTTAGAAAAGGGTGCGGTTGCATCGCTTGATCGTTAGGGAATGAATTCAAAAGGAATCCCGTTGATCTTTACGTCAAGCACGGATAGAGTTGCTTATCAATAGATTTGTATTAGAGTTGCCCTAACTTCACACAATATAAAACAAAATGAAAGTAACAAATTTATTATAGTTTAAGAATAAATATATAATAAAAGAATATTCATAGGACAAAACTTAAAAAAATAAATTACACCCAGAAGGAAATTCTTGGAAATTTCATAGCTGAATATTTAGACCTAATCAGTTGTGGGAACAACCCATAGCTGAGCTCAATGCTTGAGGTCCACCGATCAAAGATGTGAGGGAAGGTAGTATAACAAACTCTTGTTTATTTGAGCTAATTAATATACATTAATATGGTTTAGGTGTATGCTGACCAAAAGCAAAATGTTAAGAAAATAAAACGGATGGTATACCGTATAAAGAAAAATTTCTTTCCCATGTGGAAGAACAGATATTGTCTGCTGCTGGGATTAAAGTTTTCAATTTTTGGGTCTTGAAGTACATCAGAGAAATGCGTCAAAGAAAATTTTACCCTAATAAAGTCACAAAAAATAATATTTCTGTTGTTTATCAAACGGAAATGCTAAGATTAGATTCATTGACTGAAATAGAGGACAAGGAATTTACATTAAAGGAAAAGAAGGATGAACTTGTTGGTAAAATGCTTGAAATAAGAAAGAAGGTTCTACATACATATTACATTCCATTAATATTTTTATATCAAATGTATGTGTTTGATAGAGTGCAGACGTGTTTTTTACGCTGATAAAAAATAAAATAAAGTAATAAATATAATAAAAATTTGCTTGAAAAATAAACAGGACAATTGAATAGTTTAAGTTTAAATTAAAATACAACAACGCCTGATTGCAGTAAATATAAAGCATCGATACGTAGGGAAACGGGTATAAGGTGTATGGGAGTGTGCAATAGAGAATATCATTGTACAACTAAATGTGCGGGAATGGACCAATATTCGGCAAGATTTTTGGAGGCGAATAATTACGTGAGATTTATATGTGATGATTGCTTAAAATACATACAATATGTTGATTTGTGCTCAAAGATATTCAGGATAGTCAATATTAAAAAACAAAACTTAAAGGAATATAAAAGGAAAACGAAATAAAGGGCGGGAATTAAAAAAATTATGTGAGAATGTAACCCAATTTGAGAATCAGAATAATATCATAAAATGGAAGAAAACAATTTGAAATTGTGCAGATTGAAAAAAAGTTATAACGGAAGTAAACAGTAAACATAATAATACATATTTCATATGCTGATACGTTACAATCGAAAGCAGCGTTGCCAAATTATAAAAACAAAGGAAGAATTAAGTAAAAGGGTAAATCCGGTAAATTTAAAAATTACGGATGTAGAAAATAGAAAAACAACGCTTTGATTATCCAAAGTGAAAGCATGGATGAAAGAGAAAAAATGAGAAATACTATAAATTATAAATAAATTGAGTGATAATTATGAAATAATTGTCATATTAAAATAATAAGGACATATGAATATAAAAGAAAGGACAGAACAATATATATGAGTAAAATAAATATGAATAGTGAATCGTATACAAAAGTAATGAGCACACAAAAATTAAATATAAGTTGGGAATGATGTATGGTTTTCAATGGCAATGATGTGAGGTGATGTTTTAAATGCAAGGGGTTTAATCATTTAGCAAGTGAATGTAAGAATCACGAAATGTGTGTTAAGTGCCATGGAAACCATAAATCAAACTAATGTGATAAGGATCCAATAACTAAATACATAAACTATATGAGGACGTATAGGAAATTAAAAATGGACTTGGATGAAAATCATGCGACTTATAGCAAAGAATGTCCAGTGTATCAGAATAAACTTAAAATGAAAAAGAGAAGAGGAGGATAGTTTTCTGGTAGTCGCTCAAACGTGAAAACGCCACATTTTCCGATAAACAATAAAGATTTTAAAAATGTTTGAACTGAAAATTCATTTGGTACATAAACATATACAAAAAACATGACACCACGAAATCATACATACATAATTGGTCATTACAACCCTACAGTCTGGAATACGACCGAGCTTCTCACACCACTCATGTACATACAAATTTGGTCATTACAACCCTTCAGTCAGGATTACGATCTAGTTTCTCACACCACTTATGTTGTGTGTGTTAATTTTATACATGAGTGGCGGGACCTACAGTTTAAAGTCGACTCCGAACGACAGATTTTTGAGAAACTTTTCATGGCAATTTTTATTTACTCAGAGTTTTTGCCAGAAATCTGCTGAAATTAAGTCGCCGAAGAAATAATTTTTGTATTTTTGTTTTGATGTCTGACCTGGGGCTCGAACCCTGCCTTTACGTCTAATAAGCCAACACACTACCTACTAGACTACGGCCACTACCACACCACTCATGTTGTAGGTGTTAATTTTATACATGAGTGGCGGGAACTACAGTTTAAAGTCGACACCGAACGACAAATTTTTTGAGAAACTTTACATGGCAATTTTATTTGCTCTCAGAGTTTTTGTCAGAAATATGCTGAGAGGAAGTCGCCGAAGAAATATTTTTTCATATTTTCGTTTTGATGTCTAACAAGCCAACACACTAGACTACGGCGACTTCCATAAGAAAAAATCATATTTTATTTTAAAATTTATCTCTCCCCTTTTCAATGCACATTAATTTTTCAAAATCAGTTTAAAAATATTTAAGTAATAAGTAATCTTGTGTGAAGAGTTAAAAAAAGTTTTTGTCAAATAAACCAAGTCATCTCAACTAAATGTACAACTTAGACTATATAGTTACTCGGATGTATTTAATTCTTTGTTTTTTTTTTTTGTATAGTGTTTTTGGATTATAGCTTGTACAGCAGGGGTTACCAAAAATTTTTTGGCTGCGCATTAGTGAGTAAGAGAGAGAAAATAAGTTGAGAGCTTACAGTCATAGAAAAATGTTAGTAATATACCTCATTTTGATTTTCATTTCATCAAAATACATAATGTTATACATCTTTGACTTAATAATTAGGTAATGTTTTTTAGATATTTGCTGGATATTAATATTGGATCATAAATTGCCTCTCTTACTAATAACCAACCTTTTAATTTTTCCAAAATATTGTTTTATGTCTATAAAAAATTGTTCTCTCTCCATATCATCTCTCCATATCATTAAAGCAATCCAAATGTGTTTAAAGAACATGTAAGACTGAATTAAAAAAATGATTTTTTAACATTATTTTTTGAGTGTAAACCTAAATCCGCTAACATGTGTGCTTATCGCAGTCTGATCGACAACTAAATAAGAGAGCATAAGCAATATGTGTGAATTCTTTCTGCACAATTGTGCTATGAAATGGTAAAGCCGAAAGTCCATACCATCCGTTTCATGCGATTCTCACATTATTTGCGGTTTTTATTGCAAATTACACATAATGCGTTATATGCAGACGTCGGCACCAATGTCCCTCAGGGGAAGAACATCTTCGGCTTTTTACACACATAGGACACGAACATCAACAATGTTCGTTAAAAAGATATATATATATAAAAGATATAAGACATATACATATTATTGGGTCAATAAGTAGACTTGAAAATATTACTAACAATTTTCCTCTGGGTTAAACATGCCTCTCACAAATACACTCACATTTTTATCATGTTCTCTTTGTGTCGACGTCTGGTTATATGCGACTGGTTTTTTGTTTTGATCAGCTGTTGTGATTTTAAAAGAATTTATGGAATTAATTACATGTTTATGAACTTACATATATGACATTTTATGCTGCTAATACCATGTTCACACGGACAGTTGAATTACTTAATTCGGCCACTGAAATACAAGAGCCAATTAACCCGTTTCCACGACACGTTCGTCATTCAGTTTGAAAGTTATTTATTTCTTCTTGTTTTTTTTCTTGTTTACGTTTTGTTATTTTGTTTATTTTATTTGTTTGGTGGGAATTTAAAATTTTTAATTTGGCAATGGAAAAATAAGGTAAGTAAAAATAAAAAATTGTAGCAATAATAAGCAAATATTATTTAATTATTATTTTCAATATTAGAAAAAAGAAAAAGTGCCAGCAAGTGGGACCAGGGTAGTGAGCGGGCGTTATTAGAGGTATGGGCTGAAAGGATGGTAGAGCTGCGTGGCGTCCGTAAAAACAGCCATATAATCTTAGAAATGGTGGCGAAACTTGAACGCCAGCGTTATAAATATACGGTACCAGAACTGAAGACGAAGATGCATAACATAACCGCACGGTATCGGTAAGTATTTATCCTGGGCAAACATTGGAAATGGAATCAATTTATATCCCTAAAATAGTTTGTGTGGTGATAATATTATTATTTATATTTAGAATTTGAAATAAAATTTAAAACTAATTCCTTTTAAGAAAAGAAAACCAGAAAATAGGAACAACTGGTGGTTCACCCTCGGATTGGGACCTCTACAAAGAAGTAGAATCTTTGTTAGCCTCTTCGAAAACCTACAACCCCGAAGGACTTGTAGTTGATAGTGCAAACAGTAAGAAAAACACAAAGTATATAATGTTGGTAATGTTTAATGAAATTTATTTTTTTAAGATATAAATACTTCTATCTCATCACAAATATCACTAAAAGACATGTCACCATTACCTACGCCTCCATCTGTAGCGCCATCACCACTATCTATTACTACGCCATCGTCGACCGCTGCTACAAGAAAAAAAACCAATTTTGAAAGATTCTTTAAAAACGTGGAAAAAATTTAGGAGGAAATCAAAAAAACATCGGAGAGAGTTATACAAATAGAAGAAGAAAAGAAGAATATTCTAAAAAATTATGTAGATAGGCAAGCCGATGAGAAGAAGGCACTTATAGAATTTTTGAAGAGATTTTAAGTTTTTATTTTATTTTTATGTGAATTGAATTAATAGATTTATTTTTTAGTTATGTATGAAGTTACTTGTTATTTTGATCTCATTTACTTATTATATTTAATTTATGAACATTATTTTGTTAAAAAATAAACGTTACTTTTTCTTATCGATATTTATATATGTTAAGTGTTTGACTTTATATTTGCTTTGTCTATAAACGACTAAGCGGTTGGATTTTCTTAAAGTATTTACAGCACTTTTCTTTGTCTCTGGGAACTAAAGGCTACTTTTGTTTTGAAACTTCAAGTGGGCAAGTTGCCCAGCCCACGTAAGTATTAAAAGTCGTACACATATATGGGAAACTTCAGTGGTTTCAATAAAAAATATACCCAACTATGAAATAAAGGCACAAAATTTTAAATATTCTTAATAAATACTTACACACATATTGTATTATTTAATTATGTGTTTTAAAATTAAAAGAGATCATTCAAGCTTCTTGGTTGTTTATTTACTGGTTGAACCAGTTATTTTTAATAAAATATTATACAAGAATAATGATCTTAATATTAACGAAAATACTCACAAAGAGTATATGAGAAATTAGAGCTTTAAAAGTACATGGTGTTATTTTTTTTACAATATTTTGGTTTCTCTACATCTCCCCTTTCAAACTTTATTCAAATAATAATTGTACTTATTCTGTATGTAAAAACGTATATAAAAAGAAAACTTAATATAACTTACATCTCATTTTTTTTAATTTTTTTTTGAACTTATAATTAGTACATTTTAATTTAGTAAATTATTCACAGATTAATTTAGTAAATTATTCATATTTTAATTCAATAAATTATTCACATTTTAATTCAGTAAATTATTCACATTTTAATTCAGTAAATTATTCACAAGCGCCTTCGCAAATGATATGAATATCTTCTAAAAACTTTGCCATCTCGTTCTACCATATAAGACCGAGGTGTACTATGTTTCCCTATGATTCTAGCAGAGCACAAATCTTTTCCATTTCTTACCCACACATTCTCCCCTTTCGTAAACCCAATCCGATCTTGTGCATTAAGATCATAGTATTTTTTGTTATTTAAACTATTACGGTTCAATACGGGTACCAATTTGTCAGTAAATTCGCTATTTCTGTAAAATTTAAACCGACCGGGGATTAAAGTTCGAGTTTGTCTGCCAATTAATAATTGAGTCGGTGTCAAGTTGGAATTTTTAAGTGGCGTATTTCGATACTCTAGCAACGAATGCCACAAACTGTCATTTTCACTGTTGGATTTTAATACCAGCTTCTTAGCAACTTCGACAATTCGTTCTGCAAAACCATTAGACCTTGGATAGTGTGGACTCACTGTGGTTACTTTTATATCTAATGTCCTAGCCCATTGGATAAATTCAAAGTATCCAAATGGAACGTTATCCGCTATAATTTCCAACGGATATCCATGAATAGAAAAAATAATATTCAATTTTCCAATTATTGCTCCTGCCGTCTTCTTCGTTAAAGGCACTATATCTAAATATTTGGAAAAATAGTCACCTATAACTCCTTGCCACCTACTTGCATTATATCCATGCCAATTTTCGCGTAAGGTAATTCTGGTATCTCGTGGCTCAACATTGGCTCTTTTGTATTCGCTGATCTTAACTTTTGACATACTCTACATTTAGCTACTAGTATTTTTATATCATTGTCCATTGATGGCCAATACAAAAGTTCCTTAGCCCTCTTTCTTGTCTTTTCAATTCCCAAATGGGACTTATGAAGGTTTTCCAATATCATCGTTTGGAGAGATGATGAAAACCCTTTCATCAAAAAATACAAGACCATCCTCTGTATATAAATTCAATCTCTTGCTCCAAAGAAATTTAACATCTCCTTCTACCTTTGTTCTATCATTTGGCCACCCATTTTCACAGTAATGTAAAACTTTGCTCAGAGTATTGTCCTTGGCAGTCTCTTCCTTAAATAATTTCCTCTTTTCGTCACTCACGTTGATTGTATGCACCATTTCATCCAAGCCCTCTATTTCACTATCAATATCAATGTCCCTAGAAAAGCTCCTGGATAACCAATCCGCTAAATACATATGTTTCCCTGGTAAATAAGTAAACTCCAAATTATATTTTTCCAATCGTAATTTCATCCTCTGCAATTCTTACAATATTCCTTTTTCATTATTCCTAGCAGTGGCTTATGATCAGTCGCAATTTCTACTCTACATCCGTAAATGTAATTATGAAATTTTCTACACCCGAACACTACCGCCAACATTTCCTTCTCTATCTGAGCATACCTAGTCTCAGCATCATTAAGACTACGCGAAGCAAAACATACTGGTCTACCATTTTGTAACAGAGCGCATCCTAAGCCATCTTTTGATGCGTTTGTTTGTAAAACGATTTTTTCGGCCATATCAGATGGTTTCAAGTCGGGCGCATTTAGAATTAAATTCTTAATATTTTCGAAACATTTATCATGAACTGGTAGCCATTGAAATTCAACTGTTTTCCTCAATAAATCCCTGATTGGTTTGCTTATACTCGCAAGATTTGGTACATATTCTCGTAAATAATTGACAAAGCCCAAAAGTCTCTGAATATCCCTTCTACATTTAGGCCCTAAGTCTTCAATACCTTTAAGCCTACTTTTATCACAACCAATTCCTTCACCTGAAATTTTATGACATAAAAATATTACTTCCGTCTGTTTCCATTGTATTTTCTTCAAATTAAACTTTACATTCTTTTACCTAGCCCTTTCCATCACTAATTTCACCGTGTCATCATGCTGCTTTTCATTTCTAGCGGCAATAAGTAAATCATCTATATACACGATTACGTTCCTAACATCACCAAAATTTTCCTCATTAATCTTCTGAAATGCTTCCGGTGCTATCTTAATGCCAAATGGTAAGCGTTTAAAACTGTAGCGGCCAAAAGGCGTGCTAAATGTGCATAAGTCGGAATTTCATAATAATTATCCTTGATTGCCAAATTAAGTTCCTTAGGATTAATGCAAATTCGCAATTTTTTGTTAGCTTTTTCAACGATAACTATATTCGAAATCCACTCACCTGGTTTCTCACACTTCTGAATTATACCCCTTTCACATAGGGTCTTCAATTCATGTCTTAAAGGTTCCCTAAGAGCCAAAGGTATTCGAGTTGCAGGTTTTGCGCAAGGTGTAGCATTTTCCTTTAGTTCAATAGTAAAATTTTCTCTAAAGCAACCTATTCCTTCAAAAAGTTCACCATATTCTTCCTTTAATTTGTTCAGACTAATTTTCTCTACTGAATTTATACGTTTAATCAAGCCAAATTGTACACATGTACTTAAACCTAAAATAGGAACCGAATTTTTGTCTTTTACAACAAAAAATTTAATTCTCCTATATTTACGTCTAATTTTGCACAGTATGTCCACAGTACCCATATTCTTTATTTCGGTACCATTAAAAGCAATCAAATTATCCACACTCTTTTCAATTGTAATATTATGAAGGTCTCTTATCATATCAAATGGCAAAATGTTAACCATAGCCCCCGTATCAAGCTTAAACCCTACAGATTTACCCTGAATTTGAGGAAATTCATACCACCTGCTGGCGTCAATCCCTTTTCTAATCGAGTCAATATATAAACTTGAACAACCTACAATACTTTTATCATTAGCTTGGACTTTTAATTCATCCACAGTTCTATTTTTACAAACAGAAGAAAAGTGATTTCTCTTTTTACAATAATTACATATTTTACCATATTTTACCATATGGACATTTCCCTACTATATGTTTTTTACCACAAAAATTTCAATTCGTATTTTTATAATTTTTTGTACTACCTTGTACTTTTCGTTTTTCATTATTTTTATGTTTAATGTTACTAAAACTACTTTTAAATTTTTCACCTCTTTTACTAACCATGTTAATTTCTGCTTCACCACCTCGCATCATATTTATTTGTTTGTTGCTTGCTTGAGCCGATCTCGCCATGTCAACTGCCATTTCCATAGTTAAATTAGGTGTATCCAACAGCTTCTTTTGCAACACCTTGCCACTTGTTCCGAGTACAATTCGATCACGCAGCATCCTATCGTCATTACTAAAACCACATCGCCGTATAATTTTCTTAATATCCATTAAAAAGTCATCAAAAGGTTCACCTCATTGCACTTGCAGAATTCTTCGAAAGCTTTTGTTACATCATAAAATTTTTTTCAAAATTATGTATTATTATTCGATTAACTGTTTCACCGACAGCGCCATGTATTATTTAATTATGTGTTTTAAAATTGTAGTAATCGGTAGCGTCCTCTTGGACAGGGTGGACTTCAATGTGACAACCGTCTATAAATAATTTACATAAACATAAAATAACAAAATATTTTATTGGTAGCATATACATACATACCAATCGCTCCCATACATTGAGGAAATCCTAGTGATTCAAATTCATGGACTAAACTTTCAATTTTATCTCTATTCATCGGGAAGTTATTTGAATATATTGGGGCTAATACTCCACACCTCATCATAAATATTTAAAAGAATTTTGCAGACCGAACATGTTTGCTATTGTGCGATAATCTGCTGATGAACCTAACGCATATAAAGCGATTGCAACTCGTTTCTCTAATGGTATAGCTTCGCGCATATATGTATTTTCGGAGTCCGGAGTAATAACGCACATAGTTTATAAAATAAATTTCGGGTCATCCTTAAGTTATTTTTGAAAAACGATTCATCGGCTTGCTGGCAATCAATCTCCCAGAAAGACTGAGTTCGTTCCTATAAATATATGCGTATAAAATGGGTTCGTATAATATTTCGAGCAACGCACCTTTTTCCACGCTAATTTTTCTGAGGTAAGTGATAGTTTCACACCATTAAGAAGCTGCAAGTGCTTCTTTTGGAGATCGAGTAATGTCTCGGTGCACAATGTTGTCTCCTCTAAAATCTTTAATGTAGCCAATAATCTTCGGGACATTATAATTTTTTTATAGTTTTCTTTTTTTCATCCATTATTTGTTTTATTTTTTAAAATACTTCCACAAAATTCACAAATAATAAGATTTTTTATTTCTTTTAATTTATTTATTTAATACTAAAATGTCTTTCTTTATTTTGTTTTGTTTTGACAGCTGATTTTGATACATAATTAGTCGATACAAATTAGAGATGACAGTCATTCGTTCGTCATTCATAAGGCCATTCAAACTGAATGCCGTACAGCTTGTGTGATTCGCAGCTAAAATTTTGTATGGCGAAACATGTTATTCAGTTCGTAACTGAATGACAAATGAGAGCGTGAAATTGCGTCGTGTGAACGTGCTATAAGGCCTGCGAAAGGCTTCAAAAGAACGCAAGACAAGTGTATTCAGTTAATTTATCCTCTATTTTTCTTGTTTACAAATTAATAAATTCAAAAGAGATGACACTCAGTACATAAAAACAATCGATAACTAATATAAAAATTTTGTTCATGAAATAAATGTATTGAAAAATGTATTTTAATGTATTTTCCTCTTAAATTGTTAGTAAAATTTATTTTGAAATATGTATTTATTAATATTTTTATAATGCAAATAGAAAAAGGCGAAAATAATAATGCGCTATTTATATTTATCGAAACATATTTATCGACACCATTCACAATAGTATATAATTTGTCCCCCTAAGTTTAAAAAACTGCTGACTTTTTCCAGCAGTGCATGAGTCGCATAGAAAAATAGAAAGTAAACCTACTTTATGCGTTCTACGCGTCTTCTTCTGTAACTTGTCACAAACAGCTACACGGATTCTACTTTTTTGGCATACGAATGTAACGCAAGGTCGCATGAAACGGATGGTATGGACTTTCGACTTAACCACTGTTGTACAGCAATCGCTAAAACGTGTACCTGATAATTACAGCAGTTTACAGATCGTCCAGTTGTAAAGCGGAATATTGTGAAATTATTTAGGACACTAGAGGATTCTTGTGAGGAGACTAATGAAATAATTATAACCAGTGATTTAGATTGGTCAACAAATAATTTCTATAAAAAAATTGCAAGATCATTAAATGGCAATGGCGTTAAACATATGGTAAATGAATACACTCGAATAACGAATACATCAAGAGCTAAAGTTAATTATGTCATTACAAACAGTTTAAAGACAACAATGCAAATTTGCAATCAAAATAAAATATCAGAGCACGAAATGATTAGAATATTGATAAAGGAGGAGAAATTAGAGATGAGAAAGAAAATAAAAATGTGGAGTTTTTTAAATATAACAAAAACCAGTTTGCGAATGAACTGAATAATAATAATAAAATGCATTAATGTTTAGTAAATGCTTACAGGAAACGATACGAAAATTTACTTGTAAACAAACAATTAATGGACAAAATAAAGTTAAATACTGGTTTCAATATCAATTATGAGGTAAAAAAAGGGACAAAATCGCGAAATACCAAATCGCGAAATTTGAAAACACTAGTGAAGCGTGGTTTGATTACAAATCGATAAGAAATTTGTACAGAATTACAGAGTTTTTCCTAGAAAGGAAACTATGGTTATTCCAATTGAAAAAGGAGTAAAGACGAAAAAATGTGAAGAATACCGTCCCATAAATACATTGCAAACTTGTTAGAAAATATTGGAAAAAATCATTATTATTTTAATTATTATTAATTTATTGTGAAACGGCTGTAAATTATGTGATTAATGGACGGAAGAGCGTTGAAAAAATAATAATAAAATAAAACAATCATGTCTATATTTATGGACCTTAACAGAGCATTCGAAACTATCGGCAAGAAAAAATTGAAGGATTATATATGCATGGCATCCAAGGTAAAGCAGAAGGAAATTACTACAGTAAATGGAATAAAATCTGATTCAATTATTAATGATTTTGGTGTCCCACAGGAATCAATATTGGAAGCATTATTATTTATATCAATGACATGCCAGATGAACTAGATAAATGTGAAGTTGTAGTGTGTGCAGACGAAGGAACTACAAGTGAAAAATGTAAGGATAATTTGATTAATGAAATAAATAATGTTAACACATGACTGAAAATGAACATGTTGAAATTAAATGAAAAAGACAAACATACTGGTAATAAATATGAAAAGCGAAACAACATTCAGAATTAACGATGGAGTTATAGAGAAATTTGCAGATTTAAAATATCTTGAATGAAAAAGACAAACATACTGGTAATAAATATGAAAAGCGAAACAACATTCAGAATTAACGATGGAGTTATAGAGAAATTTGCAGATTTAAAATATCTTGAATTTTTAATATACCAGGATGAAATTAAATGAAATTTAAATATATATACTATGAGAATCAAAAGTGAGTCAACACTGGAAATATTTTTATAGTTTCTTATATTACGAGGAAAATTTTTGCTCTTCAATAATTCTTCCAGTCAAATTTAAGAGAATACTTTATTGCAGCTTGACCACTAACAATTTTTTTTTAAATTACAACAACAATATATTTTATTGTAGTTATAAATAAAAATCTCTTAAAATTACGCAGCAAAAGTCAGTTTACACACTCTTTCCCAGTTTTGTTATTTACTAAAACCGTTACCCTTACTGCTAAATTTGTGATAAATTTAACTAGAATGATCAGAAAAGAATTGTTTCGTTTAATTAATCATTGATATTTATCGTGAAAGTGTCATTAAAGTTCCACCAATTATTTTGCAAAAATGAAAACCGAAACTTCAATAGAAACCAGAATTGTAATAGATTTAAAAGAAAAAGGCAAATCTTTCCGTGAAATTGCAAAGATTGTGGGAAGGCATCATACTTCCGTAAAAAAAATTGTGGACAAATCACAAAATTTTAAAAAAATCGACAATTTTCAGCGAACAGGTCGTCCAAAAATATTAAGCTAAAGAGATGAAAGGAGGATTGTTGCATTAGTCAAGAATAATCCAAGTTCTAGTGCTGTGCAAATTGCCAAAGATATCAGTTCCGATTCTGAGAAGCAAGTGAGCAGCTGTACCATAGGACGCATATTACACAGACATGGATTTCATGGCAGACGTCTAAGGAAAAAGCCTTTAATTTCAAAAGTAAATAAAAAGAAGCGTTTGGATTACGTTAAAATGTATGAAACGAAGGACTGTAACTTTTGGAAAACTGTTCTCTTCACCGATGAGAGTAAGTTTGCGATTTTTGGTGGAGAAAAACATAGAAAAATTTGGAGACAAAAGAATAAGGAATTCTATGAACAAAACATTCAATGCAGCGTTAAGCACGGTGGTGGTTCCGTTATGGTTTGGGGATGTTTCGCAGCGTCTGGGGTTGGAGAGCTTGACTTCATTGAAACTACAATGAATGCGCAAGGCTACGTACAAATTTTAGAAAAAAAACGTTCCAATAAGTGTCGCCAGATTGGATTTGCCTGGGCATTGGATCTTTCAACAAGAAAATGATCCCAAGCACACATCCCGTTTGGCGAAAGAATGGCTGAATGCCCAAACACCAAACAAACTCTTTCATCCACCGCAATCACCAGATCTCAACCCCATTGAGAACATTTGGGATTATTTGGATCGCAGGGTACGTCACCAGCTGTGAAACCCTGAAAGAGGCTCTGAGAGAGGAATGGGTAAACATATCGACCGAGTACACCAAAAAGTTGGTGGTATCTACGCCAAATCGAATAAAATGTGTAAAAAAGCAAAGGGAGGCTAAACAAAATATTAATTTTCCGAAAGGTATAAAATTTGTTGAAGTTTTACTTAGTTTAAGTATAGGTGTATACTTACTTTTGACGCGTAATTTTATAACTTTTTTGTAAGAATATATAAAAAAGAATTGCTGTTTAAGTTTAAACGTTTTTTCTATCTTAATGTTATAAATAATGAATAAACCCTTTTATGTATGCGAAATAAATCGTTTTATATAGTCTATTATTTTCGTTATCTTGAGAGAAGAAAATAATCCATTGGTGTTTACTTACTTTTGACTCTCATAGTATATATATATTATATAATGATATAATAAAATAATAGTGTGTATTGTATATGCAAAATAATTTAAAAAAAAATTGGTTTTTTTTCAAAAGAATTAGGAAGAAAGTCTCTATAATGACGGGAAAAATATTTATAATGCGATAGTAAAGCCTCACTTCGAATTTGGATCAACAATATATGCTGCAATGAATCACAATTGGAAAGACTATAAAAATTACACAATAAGGCAATGCGGCCTATTTTGAGATGTAATAGATATACATCAATACGGGTTATACTCGATATATTTAAATGAGTGAATATTGAACAATGACTTGAATTTAATACTCTAAGTTTTATACACAAAATCAAAAATGGTAATGCTCCTCAATATCTGTGTAATCACATCAAATACTTAGGTGTAGTGCAGCCATATCAACTGAGAAATGCAGAAAACATCAGGCTAAGAAAAACAAATACAACGGCTTTGCAAAAATCTTTATTCCAAACTCTTACGGACGATATTAAATAGGAGAAAAATTATAATGTATTTCGAAGGAAATCATGTAAACATTTTCTAACTTAATAAATGTAAATAGGAATTTTTAAACTCACAAATAAAGGATATGGGTTTTTGAACCACTAGAATTTTTATGTAATATACTTTATTTAAAATTTAATTTTTATTATTAGTTTTTTAATAAACGTTTTATTTGAAATACATATTTTTTATATCTTAAAAAGGCTATAAAGTTATATGTTACTTAAACTTAGTTTTATACTATCTCGAATATTCTTGCCAATTTTAGGAAAGTTTCTGTACCATCATCCATTACTGGCATGTAATATGTTCCAGTTTGAGAAACATTTTCATAGTTTGGAACTTTAAAATGAATGTATATTGTGTACCGCACATATTAGAAAAATGTGCGATCTTTTGGGCACTACATCCTTTCAACAAATCTTGCGTAAGGATGAACCTCGTTGAAATAAGATTCCAATGATTCGCAAGGATAACCCGATTCGCATGTAGTTATACATTTCATATAGTTTAACACATACATAAGAATATTTTAAGTAACTAAATAAAATTATTTTTCCTAAGAGCGAAAAATTCCTTAAGCCATTGTTATATTCCTGCTGAAGAAGACTTCTTTCAGCCGATTGCTTCCAAACAAATGAATCTTGGCGGCCCCTCCATATTTAGAGTTATTGGCTAAGACAGTGTATCTGTGGCCTTTAAATATTACACAAACAATTTTACTTTTTTTCAAAAAAAAAAACCTTGGAACTTATGTTCATTAATTCAGGCTATGAAATCCCTTTCGATTATAAACATATGCTCGTTTGGAGGATTCTGCAAACCAAAGTGCGTCCCATCCAGACAGCCTATAACTAAAAAATTAGATAATAAGTACTGTGAGCGTCAAAATAAAGTAAACACCTTAAAATCTTGTAAAAACAGTTTTATTATATTTACTTTGATGACAAAGTTTTGGAAAAAATTTTACATAATTCATAAATAACTTAAGAAAAATAAAATTCATTAACAAGAAATTGAAAAACTAAGGAACTTAACAAATGAATTCACTTTTAGCGTAAATGTACCATATTTTTCGCATCAAAATAAAGTAAACAGATATATTAAAATTGTCTAAAAGATTGTATTTAATATTTTGTTTGTAATCCTTTTGACTTTATCACAGCTGATAATCTTCTAGGCATTGAATCAACAATTTTTTTTCGTAAAATCAGGTGGAATTTTATTCCGTTCGTCCTGTAAAACTGCCTTCAGACGATCCTTGCTAGAAATATTTCTATCTCTAATTCTTTTGTCGAGATATTCCCTCAGGTTCTCGATGGGATTAAGGTCTGGGGATTGTAGTGAATGATGAAGCAACCTCTCTTTCACAATTTTGGAGGTATGCTTAGGATCATTGTCCTGTTGAAACATCCAATTTTGTGATAGTTCAAATTTCTCTACACTAGGGACTACATTTTGCTTCAAAATATCTAGATAATCTTCTTTTTTCATTGTAGATTCTATAAATACCAGATTACCAACCCCTGATGACGCCATAGATCCCATAGTGGTTTTTTATACTAAATATCTCAAACGTGCTTTTATCAGTTAAAAGAATATTATTCCAAAAAGTTTAAGGCTGGTTTGTATATTTAAATTTAAATTTAAACGTTCGACTTGGTTAACCTTTGATATGAAGGGCTTTTTACATGGTACTCTGCCATGTAATCCATTTTGATGTAAAGATCTTCTGACAGTACTTGCGCTTACTGGCTTTCCAGAGGTTTTTGCAATATTTTCAGCTATTTCTACAGCACTAGAAGCCGGATTTGCCTTTACTTCCCTTACTATAGCTCTTATTTCGGTTTTTGTTAAACGCTTTGGCCGTCTTTGCACCGGGTAAATTTTCAAAAGTATTGTATGTGGCATACTTGTCTATAATTTTTTTATTGTACAGTGGTGCCTTCCAACGAAGTTGCCACTACTACTTTTGCAATGAAAAGGTTTTGCATTGGATGATTCCACTGTTGACTTTATTTTGATGCGAAAAATATGGTACATTTCTATTAAAAGTGAATTAATTTTTTAAGTTCTTTAGTTTTTCAGTTTTTTGTTAATGAATTATATTTTGCTTTAGTTATTAATGAATTATGTAACATATTTTTTTAAACTATTATTAAAGCATATTTAATAAAACCTTTTTTTACAAGATTATGTGGTGTTTACTTTATTTTGACGCTCACAGTATGTATCTATGAAAGTAATAGATATTTACTTACCGTCTGGAATTTTGTGGTTTGTCATTAAATACTCTTTGCAGTCGTCACTATTTATTGGACCTTATAAATTAAACTTACTCATTGTTTAGCAAATTTAAAGGTTCAGTCTTGTTTCTTATTTTCTTTCTTATAAAATTTAGATTTTCATCCTCCTCAGAATCGGAGGGCAACGAGTAAAACCAAAATTTTTTATCAAGTAACTTCATCAGAAAATTTATCGCTATCGAAATTATTTTCTATTCGAATATAATTTCGATCACGACTGTAAGAATTAATGATTTTCGTTAATTTTTTATTAAAAAAATAACTTTTTTAAGAAATAATTACTTATTGTATTGTCCTATTTATACATAAATCTTTTTAATCTTTAAAATTTTTAAATACATATTATTATTCCAGCTAGAGGTATTGCACTGAAATTTAATATAAAAAAATCACCTCGAATAGAACAATATGCGACAGTGAACTTATATATAAATTACTTATATATAAATATTGACTTGTAATATTCTATATTACAAGAATAAATATTTATAATAACATAAAATGTAATAAGCAAATATATCTTTATCCTATTAAGGCCTAATTGGTACATTTTTAAATTTTGCATTAACCTACAACCTTCATCACTGTTCTGAAAATAATAAATTTTATTTGCATTGATTCGTGTTCGTGTGTGTGTTTTGCTTTGTGTCCTGTTTTGTTTTTATTTACATTGTTCGTTGACAGATCTATAACTACACAAACGTACGTACGTTCCGTTTTTACGATTTCTACCCTTGATTAACAAGGGCTTAAGTCACGATTAGCGTTCACGTTACGCAACGTAAGGTACCGTTCGTTCGTTTTTAGCATATGAAGAGCAATGTAAATGCCTAGCGAAATTTAATGTTTCGTTGTCGTTGACGGAACGGAACGATCGGTATAAAACACAATTGCTTAACGTCTTTACATGATATTTGAAAATGATTGATCGGAATATTGCATCTACATAGAGTTGCATTGCGAAACAAACGTCCTTTTTCGTACTATCATGCTTATTTATATAAAACTTTTGGATTTTTACAGGTATGAAATAATTTTTTAAAAAATAAATGCTTATTGCTATGATTCTATTGTGTACAAAAAATGTTTTTTGAAACAAATTAAATAAATAATATTGTTACGTTTCAACCTTTTTAAAAACGTTTAGAATATGAGCTCGTTGATTGCAAACAAAATAAAAATAAATTTTTATTTAGTTTCAATTAAATTCTTTATAGTTCGCACTATTTTATGTACCACTGTTTTCAACTTGATGTATCCAACAATAATTGGTTGTTCGCTATTCTTCTTTGCTTACAGCGCAGATCTTTTCAACGGAGATCTTCAAACCACGACTGTTTTCTTCACACGCAACGCTACTTCACACAAGCTGACTGAATTCTTACTATTCTTTGTCTGCTTTGTCTTGCCTTTTAATATGGTCCCGAAAACAGTCTGATGAAGGTTCTTGAAGTAGAATGTTCGTGTGTTCGCCTTCTCGAGATCTCTATCGCGACTTCATTGTTGTTTATGTATTTTGTTCACATTGCTTGTTGTTGCTTTCTCGCTCACTTGTCTATCCCCTTTTATCATACTGATGTTGTTGGTTTACTTCCAACAAGTTGTATTTCTTAGTGTATCTCTTGTTCATCGTTTTTTCATATATATTAATCTTTTAAATTTCTACATAAAATAAACGATTTTTCTTTAATGATTATTATTATGATTATAATGTGTATAAAAAACTTTGAACAAAATAAATAAATAATATGTATTTTGAGTGGCAATGTGACACAAATGCTCTTTGGTACTTTACAATTTACAGTGTGTGACATAAATGTGTAAATGAATTTTTAAATATCTATATTTTTAATTTTTGGCTTAACTGTTATTCATATGGTAACTTTTGTTTACTCAATGTAAAGGTCAACTCTTGTGGAATATGGCAATACCAAAAATCGTCATGTGGAGTAACGGTACTTTGATACCACGAGATCAAAAAGTTAAAAACTGATTTACACTATTCTGACTCGCTGGAAAAAAGTTAAAAAATAACACGTTTTTAATATTTAAAATAATATTAATTTAAACAATTTCGTTGGTGAAAGTATGTTAATGTGTTTTAAGTATTAAATAAGATCATATTTTTAATCATAAACCTAATTACTTATTATTTCACAAGGATTTTTTAATCATGAAGAAGATTAGCAACGAAGTCGAAAAATGTGTCATAGATGAGTTAAAAAATGGTCTCTCCTACAGAAAAATTTCTCAAAAATTTAATATTTCATTTAAAACTGTAGGAAATATAGCTAAAAGGAGCGGTTTGACTTCCCAGCACCACGTTTGGGACCCAATTCAATCCTTTCGCTAAGGGATAGACGCACGGTACAACGTTTAGTTGCATCAGGAGAAGCTAATGGTCCTCGTGAAGTGCAGCAAAAGTTATCTTGATGCTACCAAATTGAAATATCTTTGGTAATTGTGGATAATTCCCAATAGAAAATTTATTAATTTATTTAATCAAAAAAACACAATTTTATTTAATTTTAGGGTCTATTTAATCTTAAATTCAAGTACAGATTTATTTAGTTTTAAGGTCACGATTTTATGTATGATGAAAGCCGTCGATGTTTGCTTGTTGGTGTCCGTAAGAAAAAGAGAAGGAAAAATTAGCAATGGCGATCATTTATAGTACGTATTTGGTAGTCGGTTACTTGGACGACCACACCCAAAATTGATATCGTTGCGTTCTGATATTTGCTGGTTTTCGTCAGTGCTGTGTAAAATTTCGGAGGACAAATCAGGTGTGGTGTTCGTGATTGTAGGAGCTTCTGGTGCTATTACATTATCGTGCGTATTATCACTGGAAATGAAAGCAGGCTTTAAACGGTCGATACTAATATTATTTGGACGACCTTTGATGATAATAGTGAAGAACTTTTTATGGCGTTTGATAACTGGGTAAGGGCCGGTGTATGGTTGAGTCAGCGAGGGTCGGATGGAATCGTTTAAGTTTCTGCATAATGAGGCGAAATTCGGATACATAATCGTTGCTCAAGTTAGAAGATTTTGCTATTTGAAGAAACTCCCCTGGTATGGTTATTGTTGTACCATAAACCATTTCTGCTGGAGAAACATTTACGTCGGGTTTGAAAGCAACTCTTAGTCCCAATAGGATGACTGGCAGATGATTAACCCAATTGTTTGGATTATGGCACAAAATGGCTGAACGTACGGGTTATGGGGTAGGGTTAGTATGTGGGGTAAGAGGGGTAGGGTATATAAATACACAAACCTTTTATGTATATAAATTATGTATATATGCAAATGATAAGTGTTTGTTAATGTTTTGTGTATATATTTTAAAAACGTTATAAAATGTATTTCTATGTAATTGTTTTACAATATATATAATTTGTTCACTATCGTTCACATTTAGATTTAAATTTATTAATGTTCACAATATTTTACAAATTCTTTTAGTCTTGTTAATTTCCACAATATTTAAAATGATATTATATGTGGCGCACTCGCGAAAGGATTGTTGGGTTGTTCCTTTTGTTCTCGATGCCGATAATCAACTGATCTTATAAGGATCAAATAATTATGTTGAAGGTGTTGATGAAGTGTATACGTGATGTGTGTGGTGAATTTTGATATGTATGATGAATGTTGATGTGTGTTGGTGTTATTATTGTTATTGTTTTTAAAGATGTTTGTGTTGTCCTATTGGAAGTCAGGGTTAGGTTTGTGTATTTGTTCACTCGTGTGAACATCCTCCCGGGCCGGCAACCTGCGAATAAAAACAAATTATTTGTAATTGTCCAAAAGGTGGGTAAGGGTATTAATTTTTTTCTTTTTTCACTCGTGGTTTCAGGGTTTTCCCATGGGTACAGATTTTCAATTCCGACCTGGAGATCAACCATAGCTTCTTGTGGGGTGGAACCTGAAATTAGACTTTGGGTGGGTATTAATAATTGTGGGTGTTTTGGGTAAAAATTTGGGTAGGTAAGGATGGTGTTCGGGTGAGTAATGGGTGTGTAACGAGGGTGAAAATGGAAGATTTGAAGGAGTTAATTAGTGGGTGGGTAGGACTACGACCTTGGTTATGGGCCGAGTCAATGTTCCGGTTGATGTGTGCAATTCGACTACTCTAGGCAGTCCATCGGAACCTGGGTAAGTCTTGGTTACTCGTCCGAGTAACCATTCATTCGAGGGTAGGTTGTCCTGTTTAATGATAACAATGTCATTGATTTCCACAGGACGTTTAGGGTTTCTCCATTTATAACGTTTATGGAGCTCCTTCAAATATTCATCCTTCCATCTTTTGCAAAACTGATGGTGTTGAATTTTCAACCTTTGCCATCTGTTTGCTAGGGTAATATTTTCGTTACTAAAATCGGGTTCAGCGGGTGATAATAAGGGTGAGCCAATCAAGAAATGACCTGGGGTTAATGGGTTAAGATCTTGAGGGTTTTCACTCGACGGGCTTAAGGGTCTTCAGTTGAGGCATCCTTCTATTCTAGCCAATAGGGTTGCTAGTTCCTCAAAGGTATATTTAAAATTTGCGAGCTTCTTAATATGGGACTTGAAACTCTTTACGCCGGCTTCCCATAAGCCCCCCATATGTGGAGCTCCGGGTGGGATAAAGTGCCACGTCAAGTTTTGAAAGCTATTGGTTGATGTAACCAATCCCTTCAACTGTTTGAGGAATTCCTGTCGCTGCTTTTTAATTAGTTGGCTAGCTCCAACGAAGTTGGTTCCATTATCGGAATACACAGCGACAGGGCATCCCCGCCTCGAAAAGAATCGGGCAAATGCCGCCATAAATGCTTGGGTAGACAGGTCAGATGTGGGCTCTAAGTGGATAGCTTTGGTAGAAAAGCAAACAAATACGCAAACATAACCTTTGGTTATCCTACATGTTCTACCAATGTAGGATTTTATGTCAAATGGTCCGGCAAAATCAACTCCAACAATATTAAATGGTCTGCTAATTTGGGTACGTTCGGGGGGTAATGCAGCCATAAATTGGGTAGTTTGGCGATTCCTATATTTCGTGCAGGGTACGCACCTATTGACTACAGAACTGATAAGATTCTGCAGTCTCGGAATCCAAAAATTCGAGCGAATTACTCGCAACATTAGACGATTTCCGCCGTGTAGGGTTATAAGATGAACGTGTTGGGTTAATAATTTAGCAAAGGCGCTAGGGTAGGGTAATAAAATAGGATGTCGTTCATCATATGTTAAGTTGTTGGAGTTTGCCAATCTGCCATTTGTGCGCATTATATTCTTTGTGTCCAAAAAGGGTGTAAGGGTGAGTAAATTGCTTTTCTTGGGTAAAGGGTTCGATTTCTTCAGACAAGAATATTCTTCACTGAAATATTGTGTCTGACAAAGAATTATCAGTCTATCACGGGTTGCTTTGATCTCATGCGCATCAAGTTCAATACTCGGGTGGGTTAATAATCTATTGAGTCTTTCGTCAATAGATTGTGGAATTTTTCGACACAGAACTACGCTGTCATGTCGAATTCCATTTCTTCGAGTAACTGATGCGCGATCACAAAATCGATAGACATATGACAATATTCTAAGTGCTTTGTACCATTTAGAAAATCTTTCCAAAATGTTCTGGGTAGGGTGGGTAGAATCCATAGATGTTTTTGGGTTCAAAGTCGTAGAGAACGACTGACAAATTTTAGCTTCAGCTTGAGTTTCGTAGGGTAAATGTGTTGTTGGCCACTTTGTTGGATCTTCCTTCAACCAAGTTGGTCCATTCCACCATAGCTTGTCGTCCTTCAGTTCATCTGCGTTGCATCCACGACTGGCAACATCGGCTGGGTTGTCGTAAGAGGCCACATGACTCCAGTTCTTGGTTCCTACAGCTTCCGCTATTGCAGACACACGGTTAGCCACAAAGGTGTTCCAGGTAGTCGGGGGTTTGTTGAGCCATGCCAAAACTATTGCGGAGTCCGTCCAGAAATACATTGGGTATTGGGTTAATTGCAGTTGGGTAATTATGTTTTGTGCCATTTTTGCCAACAACACTGCACCACAAAGTTCTAATTTCGGTAAAGAAATGACCTTGATAGGTGCAACTCTCGTCTTAGCGACGAGTAGGGTTACGGACATAGGTCCGTTTATGGGTATAACTCGTGCGTATAAAACCGCAGAGTATGCTTTTTCAGAGGCATCTGAAAAGCCATGAAACTCAATTTTTGCTGAGGGTGAAAAATTTATCCATCTAGGAATTCGAATATTGTCAATGTTATCATAAAACTGCAAAAACTTGTGCCATTTAATAAGTGTGAGTGGGTTAAGACATTCATCCCAAGCTGTATTATCCTGCCAGATTTGCTGCATCACGATTTTGGCGGATATTATAATTGGTGCTAACCAACCACCTGGGTCAAAAAGTTTAGCGATGTCAGATAAAACTGCTCGCTTAGTGTAGGCTGGTTTTCTCTCTATTTTTGGGGCCTCAAAGAAAAAGTTGTCCTCTTTTGGATTCCACCGAATGCCTAGAGTTTTAGGGTTTTCCGATTCCGGAAGGGTGAGTAAGGCGGCATTGAGTTGGTGGTCCATGGGTAAATTATCTAGGAGCTTTTGGGTATTTGATGTCCACTTTCGTAGAGGAAAACCAGCAGATTCAAGTGCATTTATTAACTGTTTTTGAGCGATTTCAGCCTCTTGAGCAGTATGAGCACCGGCTAGTACATCATCGACGTACATATTCTCTCTCAAAATTTGAGATGCAATTGGGTGGGTATCATGAATGTCTGCGGCTAATTTGTGTAGGGTTCTGATAGCCAAATAAGGGGCACAGTTAACGCCAAATGTGACTGTTTGCAGTTCGTAATCTTGAATGGGTTCGTTGACGCTTTTACGGAATAAAATTCTTTGATAGGGTGTGTGGGTAGGGTTCAATTGAATTTGCCTATACATCTTAGTGATGTCGGCATTAAAAACAATCTTATAAAAGCGCCATCTCAAGATAGATACAACCAAATCTTGTTGTAGGGTAGGACCAATGTGTAGGGTATCATTCAAGCTGTTGCCGTTCGAAGTTTTGCTCGATGCATTAAAAACAACTCGAACTTTTGTCGTAACACGATCGGGTTTAACAACAGCATGATGGGGTAAATAATAATGGGTGTTTGAAGAAGTGTTAGGGTTATAAATAATTGCTTTCATATGACCTAAGTCAATATACTCTTGTAGCGCGTTATCATATTCAAGTTTTAGATCGGTTTTCTTTAGTAAATTCTTCTCATTTCTTAAATATTGAGCCATCGCTATATGGCGCGAGTTTCCTAACTCAATTTGAGGGTTACGAAATGGAAGATTTACTTGATAACGGCCATTGGGTAAACGACGGGTAGTTGTCGTGTAATTTTTCTCACAAGTACAATCGTCTTCGGATTGAATGGGTTCTTGTGGAATTTCTTCAATTTCCCAAAATTTGGTCAAAAATTTATCAAGCTTGACAGAACTGTAGTAAGAGACGATTCTTCGGGTAGGGTGAGAATCTTGTATTGGTCCGGTTAAAATCCAACCAAACTCAGTTTCTTGAGCTATTAATGTGCCAAGAATATCTTTCTTGACACCAGCTCTGATAATTTGTGGGTAAAAATCGCTACCAATTATAATATCAATTGGGCGGCTTTCATAAAATTTAGGATCAGCCAATGGGATTCTGTCCAACTCTTTTATGAAAGTAGGGTTTAAGTTTCGGGTGGGTAAATTGCGGGTGAGGCTTTTGACAACAATTGCCTGAATATTCAATGAAAATTTCTTATTAGTGTTAGAACCAAGATGTATATTACACATCTTGTTCGAACGTGCTGAAACAACCTCATTTAAACCTGAGATTTCAGCAACTATGGGTAGGGTGGGTAAGTGTAATTTGCGCCTTAGCTTATCAGAAATGAATGAAAAGTCTGATGCTGGGTCAATAAGCGCTCTAGCAGGGAATTCTTCACCGTGTATTTGAATATTCAAGGCAGCTGTGCCTAATAATTTAGCTCTGTCGTCTAATTGGGGTTTGCTTGATTGGGTTTGGGTAGAGAAAGACTGTATTGCACTTGACGTAGAGGGTTTATCGTCATTCTGTGGGTTAGTGTTTGGGATGGGTTTGTGTAAAAGGGTGTTATGTCTGCTGCCACAGTATCTGCACGTGAATGTACTGCGACATTCTGATACCATGTGACTAATGGCCAGACAATTGTAACAAATTGAATTCTTCCTTACGAATTCAATTCTTTCATTTACTCCCAGGGAAGTAAATGATGAGCATTCCCTCAAAGTATGGTTACTTTTGCACAGTTTGCACAATGAACCATCGGGTTTTTCCTGGTTCTTTGGGTAATTATGGGTATTTGGGTGGGTTTGGGTTGAATTCGAGGGTTTGCTTTGGAATACGTTTGTGGATCGGGTATCCTTCCTATTATTGTGTGTCACATTATGGAACATTTTTACTCTTCTGTCAATTCGATTGTTGATGTCCTGGAGGAATTTGTGTTTTGGGTGGGTGTTTGGGTTAGGGTTAGGGTTACTTTCCGGAACATCATTGACAGAAGTGAGTTCCTTGAATGTATTTGTTAGAAATACATCCACATCTGTCCAGGAAGGCATTTCAGCACAATCCTTTAGGGTTTTCTCAAATTCCCTCCGGGTTTCCTTGGGTAATTTTGTCAAACAGAGATATACAATGAAAGGATCCCAATTGTCCGTATCTATCTCTAATGTATTCAAATTTGCAATACAGCAATTAATCTTTCTCTGTAATTTTCTTATTGAAACACTGCACATAGTGTTTACCGCTGGTAAATTTAAAAGGGTTTTAATTTGTGCGTTAATTTGCATCCTTTTATTTTCATATTGATTTACCAGTTGGGTCCAAGCAATAAGAAAACCGTCAAGGGTGCGTTGTCGACTATTTCTTTAGCTTCGCCGCTGGTCTTATTTTTAAGGTAGAAAAGTTTTTCTACACCACTTAGGCGGGTATTATTGCCATAAATGGCCTTGAATAGGTCTCTGAACGAGGCCCAAGACTTGAAATCCCCACTGAATGTTTGCATATCGCAAGGGGGTACGTTAAATCCAACTGATTGGGTGGGTTGTGTGGGTTCGGGTTGGGTGGGGTTTTAATTTTTGGGTTGGGTAAAGTTTTCTATAGACTCATCTATGGAAATCATAGATGACCTATAGAATTTTTTAGCTGATCTCACATTCCTGGAGAGGCCATTAAAATTTATCGAATTGGCTACTTCGGGTTCATTGAGTTGTGGCGACTCTCGGATCTGTCTGAATTTTCCGTCAATATTCGACCACAATTCTTCCAATTCATTCTTCATGAATCTCAATGCGGGTAGTGATTGAGACTTCTCTGTACTGGCCTTAAAGTCTTCCTCAAAGGCACTTAAATCCTGTTGGATATAACGTAGAATATCGGCGGCTAAAGTTTTCAATTCCGACATATTTTTTTTTTTTTTAATTTAATACGTAGAGGATTGGAAAATGTTATTAAATTGCGATAGTAAATCGAATTATCGCGGGTAAATTTGGTTAAAAAAATGTTTATTTCAAATTTGAAATAAAACTAATCAGCAGACAAAATTGCCTATTGGGTATCCTTTGTGTTTTTGTTGCACTACACAAAGAGAACGGCAATATGTGTTACTCACAATATTTTGAGAACATTATCGAAAAAAAGAGTAAGTATTGGGTGGGTTTTATCAGATAATATTTTATATTGTGATTTTTTTTTATAAATTCAAAAAAATCGCGACAAAATATGCGATATATATATAAAAAAATGTAAATTGAAAAATATCAACTTACCTTGTCTGCTGAGGGTAGGGTACAAACCAATTTTATTTTTCCAATTCCTCTTTGTGTGATGTTTGTTGTGTTGTGTTTGTGTGCAATGTTAATAATGTTAATTTGTTAGTAGTTGCTTATATTTGTAATTTTTTTTTTTTTGATTTATTTTTTGTTAGTGAACTGTATTGAAATGCAATTGTTAGTGCACTTTATTTTCTTCAATTTTATAATTTTGTCACTATGTACTTTGTTGCTACTTGTTTTGAATTTTGTTCAATTTTTTATTTTTCTTTTATCACTTTGGTTCTGTTTATGTATTATTCCAAAAAATGTGCAATATGTGTTCCTCTATTACTGTGTATTTTGTTTCTACTTTTTTTGAACCTTTGTGAACTTTTATGTTTCCTTTTTTAATTTATATTTGTTTTGGGCTTTTAATTTACTGTTCTATGTAATATGATTTTATTTTTGTTCTTTTAATATGTGTGATAATTTTAAATATGATGTATTATTATTTTTGATTTTGCACTTTTTTTACTGTTTTATATATATGTTGTTTTTGTTAATGCACTGTTTCTTTATGTGACCTTCTGTAATTATTGTTTGTGTTAATTGTTAATTTGTGTTTTTTGATTTATATTTAAGTATTTTGTGCACTTTATTGTTTTTAGAATGTTTTTATGTATTTGTGTATTGTCTGATTTATGTTTTACACTGATTTTGTTAGTGTATATGCTTGTGTTTATTTTATTTTGTTTATTTACATCACTTTTCTATTGTTGTTTTATGTTTCTTTTGATTTGTAATAAAATTTAAAAATTGGGGTTTTGTGGGGTTATATTTTTTAGGGTGGGGTAGATTTTCCACAAATTAGGGGGTGTTTTGTGGACTGTATACATACGTGTCGCTGTCTCTTCTTTTTCCTTGAAGGACCATGAACGTACGGGTTATGGGGTAGGGTTAGTATGTGGGGTAAGAGGGGTAGGGTATATAAATACACAAACCTTTTATGTATATAAATTATGTATATATGCAAATGATAAGTGTTTGTTAATGTTTTGTGTATATATTTTAAAAACGTTATAAAATGTATTTCTATGTAATTGTTTTACAATATATATAATTTGTTCACTATCGTTCACATTTAGATTTAAATTTATTAATGTTCACAATATTTTACAAATTCTTTTAGTCTTGTTAATTTCCACAATATTTAAAATGATATTATATGTGGCGCACTCGCGAAAGGATTGTTGGGTTGTTCCTTTTGTTCTCGATGCCGATAATCAACTGATCTTATAAGGATCAAATAATTATGTTGAAGGTGTTGATGAAGTGTATACGTGATGTGTGTGGTGAATTTTGATATGTATGATGAATGTTGATGTGTGTTGGTGTTATTATTGTTATTGTTTTTAAAGATGTTTGTGTTGTCCTATTGGAAGTCAGGGTTAGGTTTGTGTATTTGTTCACTCGTGTGAACATCCTCCCGGGCCGGCAACCTGCGAATAAAAACAAATTATTTGTAATTGTCCAAAAGGTGGGTAAGGGTATTAATTTTTTTCTTTTTTCACTCGTGGTTTCAGGGTTTTCCCATGGGTACAGATTTTCAATTCCGACCTGGAGATCAACCATAGCTTCTTGTGGGGTGGAACCTGAAATTAGACTTTGGGTGGGTATTAATAATTGTGGGTGTTTTGGGTAAAAATTTGGGTAGGTAAGGATGGTGTTCGGGTGAGTAATGGGTGTGTAACGAGGGTGAAAATGGAAGATTTGAAGGAGTTAATTAGTGGGTGGGTAGGACTACGACCTTGGTTATGGGCCGAGTCAATGTTCCGGTTGATGTGTGCAATTCGACTACTCTAGGCAGTCCATCGGAACCTGGGTAAGTCTTGGTTACTCGTCCGAGTAACCATTCATTCGAGGGTAGGTTGTCCTGTTTAATGATAACAATGTCATTGATTTCCACAGGACGTTTAGGGTTTCTCCATTTATAACGTTTATGGAGCTCCTTCAAATATTCATCCTTCCATCTTTTGCAAAACTGATGGTGTTGAATTTTCAACCTTTGCCATCTGTTTGCTAGGGTAATATTTTCGTTACTAAAATCGGGTTCAGCGGGTGATAATAAGGGTGAGCCAATCAAGAAATGACCTGGGGTTAATGGGTTAAGATCTTGAGGGTTTTCACTCGACGGGCTTAAGGGTCTTCAGTTGAGGCATCCTTCTATTCTAGCCAATAGGGTTGCTAGTTCCTCAAAGGTATATTTAAAATTTGCGAGCTTCTTAATATGGGACTTGAAACTCTTTACGCCGGCTTCCCATAAGCCCCCCATATGTGGAGCTCCGGGTGGGATAAAGTGCCACGTCAAGTTTTGAAAGCTATTGGTTGATGTAACCAATCCCTTCAACTGTTTGAGGAATTCCTGTCGCTGCTTTTTAATTAGTCGGCTAGCTCCAACGAAGTTGGTTCCATTATCGGAATACACAGCGACAGGGCATCCCCGCCTCGAAAAGAATCGGGCAAATGCCGCCATAAATGCTTGGGTAGACAGGTCAGATGTGGGCTCTAAGTGGATAGCTTTGGTAGAAAAGCAAACAAATACGCAAACATAACCTTTGGTTATCCTACATGTTCTACCAATGTAGGATTTTATGTCAAATGGTCCGGCAAAATCAACTCCAACAATATTAAATGGTCTGCTAATTTGGGTACGTTCGGGGGGTAATGCAGCCATAAATTGGGTAGTTTGGCGATTCCTATATTTCGTGCAGGGTACGCACCTATTGACTACAGAACTGATAAGATTCTGCAGTCTCGGAATCCAAAAATTCGAGCGAATTACTCGCAACATTAGACGATTTCCGCCGTGTAGGGTTATAAGATGAACGTGTTGGGTTAATAATTTAGCAAAGGCGCTAGGGTAGGGTAATAAAATAGGATGTCGTTCATCATATGTTAAGTTGTTGGAGTTTGCCAATCTGCCATTTGTGCGCATTATATTCTTTGTGTCCAAAAAGGGTGTAAGGGTGAGTAAATTGCTTTTCTTGGGTAAAGGGTTCGATTTCTTCAGACAAGAATATTCTTCACTGAAATATTGTGTCTGACAAAGAATTATCAGTCTATCACGGGTTGCTTTGATCTCATGCGCATCAAGTTCAATACTCGGGTGGGTTAATAATCTATTGAGTCTTTCGTCAATAGATTGTGGAATTTTTCGACACAGAACTACGCTGTCATGTCGAATTCCATTTCTTCGAGTAACTGATGCGCGATCACAAAATCGATAGACATATGATAATATTCTAAGTGCTTTGTACCATTTAGAAAATCTTTCCAAAATGTTCTGGGTAGGGTGGGTAGAATCCATAGATGTTTTTGGGTTCAAAGTCGTAGAGAACGACTGACAAATTTTAGCTTCAGCTTGAGTTTCGTAGGGTAAATGTGTTGTTGGCCACTTTGTTGGATCTTCCTTCAACCAAGTTGGTCCATTCCACCATAGCTTGTCGTCCTTCAGTTCATCTGCGTTGCATCCACGACTGGCAACATCGGCTGGGTTGTCGTAAGAGGCCACATGACTCCAGTTCTTGGTTCCTACAGCTTCCGCTATTGCAGACACACGGTTAGCCACAAAGGTGTTCCAGGTAGTCGGGGGTTTGTTGAGCCATGCCAAAACTATTGCGGAGTCCGTCCAGAAATACATTGGGTATTGGGTTAATTGCAGTTGGGTAATTATGTTTTGTGCCATTTTTGCCAACAACACTGCACCACAAAGTTCTAATTTCGGTAAAGAAATGACCTTGATAGGTGCAACTCTCGTCTTAGCGACGAGTAGGGTTACGGACATAGGTCCGTTTATGGGTATAACTCGTGCGTATAAAACCGCAGAGTATGCTTTTTCAGAGGCATCTGAAAAGCCATGAAACTCAATTTTTGCTGAGGGTGAAAAATTTATCCATCTAGGAATTCGAATATTGTCAATGTTATCATAAAACTGCAAAAACTTGTGCCATTTAATAAGTGTGAGTGGGTTAAGACATTCATCCCAAGCTGTATTATCCTGCCAGATTTGCTGCATCACGATTTTGGCGGATATTATAATTGGTGCTAACCAACCACCTGGGTCAAAAAGTTTAGCGATGTCAGATAAAACTGCTCGCTTAGTGTAGGCTGGTTTTCTCTCTATTTTTGGGGCCTCAAAGAAAAAGTTGTCCTCTTTTGGATTCCACCGAATGCCTAGAGTTTTAGGGTTTTCCGATTCCGGAAGGGTGAGTAAGGCGGCATTGAGTTGGTGGTCCATGGGTAAATTATCTAGGAGCTTTTGGGTATTTGATGTCCACTTTCGTAGAGGAAAACCAGCAGATTCAAGTGCATTTATTAACTGTTTTTGAGCGATTTCAGCCTCTTGAGCAGTATGAGCACCGGCTCTCTCTCAAAATTTGAGATGCAATTGGGTGGGTATCATGAATGTCTGCGGCTAATTTGTGTAGGGTTCTGATAGCCAAATAAGGGGCACAGTTAACGCCAAATGTGACTGTTTGCAGTTCGTAATCTTGAATGGGTTCGTTGACGCTTTTACGGAATAAAATTCTTTGATAGGGTGTGTGGGTAGGGTTCAATTGAATTTGCCTATACATCTTAGTGATGTCGGCATTAAAAACAATCTTATAAAAGCGCCATCTCAAGATAGATACAACCAAATCTTGTTGTAGGGTAGGACCAATGTGTAGGGTATCATTCAAGCTGTTGCCGTTCGAAGTTTTGCTCGATGCATTAAAAACAACTCGAACTTTTGTCGTAACACGATCGGGTTTAACAACAGCATGATGGGGTAAATAATAATGGGTGTTTGAAGAAGTGTTAGGGTTATAAATAATTGCTTTCATATGACCTAAGTCAATATACTCTTGTAGCGCGTTATCATATTCAAGTTTTAGATCGGTTTTCTTTAGTAAATTCTTCTCATTTCTTAAATATTGAGCCATCGCTATATGGCGCGAGTTTCCTAACTCAATTTGAGGGTTACGAAATGGAAGATTTACTTGATAACGGCCATTGGGTAAACGACGGGTAGTTGTCGTGTAATTTTTCTCACAAGTACAATCGTCTTCGGATTGAATGGGTTCTTGTGGAATTTCTTCAATTTCCCAAAATTTGGTCAAAAATTTATCAAGCTTGACAGAACTGTAGTAAGAGACGATTCTTCGGGTAGGGTGAGAATCTTGTATTGGTCCGGTTAAAATCCAACCAAACTCAGTTTCTTGAGCTATTAATGTGCCAAGAATATCTTTCTTGACACCAGCTCTGATAATTTGTGGGTAAAAATCGCTACCAATTATAATATCAATTGGGCGGCTTTCATAAAATTTAGGATCAGCCAATGGGATTCTGTCCAACTCTTTTATGAAAGTAGGGTTTAAGTTTCGGGTGGGTAAATTGCGGGTGAGGCTTTTGACAACAATTGCCTGAATATTCAATGAAAATTTCTTATTAGTGTTAGAACCAAGATGTATATTACACATCTTGTTCGAACGTGCTGAAACAACCTCATTTAAACCTGAGATTTCAGCAACTATGGGTAGGGTGGGTAAGTGTAATTTGCGCCTTAGCTTATCAGAAATGAATGAAAAGTCTGATGCTGGGTCAATAAGCGCTCTAGCAGGGAATTCTTCACCGTGTATTTGAATATTCAAGGCAGCTGTGCCTAATAATTTAGCTCTGTCGTCTAATTGGGGTTTGCTTGATTGGGTTTGGGTAGAGAAAGACTGTATTGCACTTGACGTAGAGGGTTTATCGTCATTCTGTGGGTTAGTGTTTGGGATGGGTTTGTGTAAAAGGGTGTTATGTCTGCTGCCACAGTATCTGCACGTGAATGTACTGCGACATTCTGATACCATGTGACTAATGGCCAGACAATTGTAACAAATTGAATTCTTCCTTACGAATTCAATTCTTTCATTTACTCCCAGGGAAGTAAATGATGAGCACAGTTGCACAGTTTGCACAATGAACCATCGGGTTTTTCCTGGTTCTTTGGGTAATTATGGGTATTTGGGTGGGTTTGGGTTGAATTCGAGGGTTTGCTTTGGAATACGTTTGTGGATCGGGTATCCTTCCTATTATTGTGTGTCACATTATGGAACATTTTTACTCTTCTGTCAATTCGATTGTTGATGTCCTGGAGGAATTTGTGTTTTGGGTGGGTGTTTGGGTTAGGGTTAGGGTTACTTTCCGGAACATCATTGACAGAAGTGAGTTCCTTGAATGTATTTGTTAGAAATACATCCACATCTGTCCAGGAAGGCATTTCAGCACAATCCTTTAGGGTTTTCTCAAATTCCCTCCGGGTTTCCTTGGGTAATTTTGTCAAACAGAGATATACAATGAAAGGATCCCAATTGTCCGTATCTATCTCTAATGTATTCAAATTTGCAATACAGCAATTAATCTTTCTCTGTAATTTTCTTATTGAAACACTGCACATAGTGTTTACCGCTGGTAAATTTAAAAGGGTTTTAATTTGTGCGTTAATTTGCATCCTTTTATTTTCATATTGATTTACCAGTTGGGTCCAAGCAATAAGAAAACCGTCATTAGTCAAGGGTGCGTTGTCGACTATTTCTTTAGCTTCGCCGCTGGTCTTATTTTTAAGGTAGAAAAGTTTTTCTACACCACTTAGGCGGGTATTATTGCCATAAATGGCCTTGAATAGGTCTCTGAACGAGGCCCAAGACTTGAAATCCCCACTGAATGTTTGCATATCGCAAGGGGGTACGTTAAATCCAACTGATTGGGTTCGGGTTGGGTGGGGTTTTAATTTTTGGGTTGGGTAAAGTTTTCTATAGACTCATCTATGGAAATCATAGATGACCTATAGAATTTTTTAGCTGATCTCACATTCCTGGAGAGGCCATTAAAATTTATCGAATTGGCTACTTCGGGTTCATTGAGTTGTGGCGACTCTCGGATCTGTCTGAATTTTCCGTCAATATTCGACCACAATTCTTCCAATTCATTCTTCATGAATCTCAATGCGGGTAGTGATTGAGACTTCTCTGTACTGGCCTTAAAGTCTTCCTCAAAGGCACTTAAATCCTGTTGGATATAACGTAGAATATCGGCGGCTAAAGTTTTCAATTCCGACATATTTTTTTTTTTTTTTAATTTAATACGTAGAGGATTGGAAAATGTTATTAAATTGCGATAGTAACTCGAATTATCGCGGGTAAATTTGGTTAAAAAAAATGTTTATTTCAAATTTGAAATAAAACTAATCAGCAGACAAAATTGCCTATTGGGTATCCTTTGTGTTTTTGTTGCACTACACAAAGAGAACGGCAATATGTGTTACTCACAATATTTTGAGAACATTATCGAAAAAAAGAGTAAGTATTGGGTGGGTTTTATCAGATAATATTTTATATTGTGATTTTTTTTTATAAATCCAAAAAAATCGCGACAAAATATGCGATATATATATAAAAAATTGTAAATTGAAAAATATCAACTTACCTTGTCTGCTGAGGGTAGGGTACAAACCAATTTTATTTTTCCAATTCCTCTTTGTGTGATGTTTGTTGTGTTGTGTTTGTGTGCAATGTTAATAATGTTAATTTGTTAGTAGTTGCTTATATTTGTAATTTTTTTTTTTTGATTTATTTTTTGTTAGTGAACTGTATTGAAATGCAATTGTTAGTGCACTTTATTTTCTTCAATTTTATAATTTTGTCACTATGTACTTTGTTGCTACTTGTTTTGAATTTTGTTCAATTTTTTATTTTTCTTTTATCACTTTGGTTCTGTTTATGTATTATTCCAAAAAATGTGCAATATGTGTTCCTCTATTACTGTGTATTTTGTTTCTACTTTTTTTGAACCTTTGTGAACTTTTATGTTTCCTTTTTTAATTTATATTTGTTTTGGGCTTTTAATTTACTGTTCTATGTAATATGATTTTATTTTTGTTCTTTTAATATGTGTGATAATTTTAAATATGATGTATTATTATTTTTGATTTTGCACTTTTTTTACTGTTTTATATATATGTTGTTTTTGTTAATGCACTGTTTCTTTATGTGACCTTCTGTAATTATTGTTTGTGTTAATTGTTAATTTGTGTTTTTTGATTTATATTTAAGTATTTTGTGCACTTTATTGTTTTTAGAATGTTTTTATGTATTTGTGTATTGTCTGATTTATGTTTTACACTGATTTTGTTAGTGTATATGCTTGTGTTTATTTTATTTTGTTTATTTACATCACTTTTCTATTGTTGTTTTATGTTTCTTTTGATTTGTAATAAAATTTAAAAATTGGGGTTTTGTGGGGTTATATTTTTTAGGGTGGGGTAGATTTTTCACAAATTAGGGGGTGTTTTGTGGACTGTATACATACGTGTCGCTGTCTCTTCTTTTTCCTTGAAGGACCATGAACGTACGGGTTATGGGGTAGGGTTAGTATGTGGGGTAAGAGGGGTAGGGTATATAAATACACAAACCTTTTATGTATATAAATTATGTATATATGCAAATGATAAGTGTTTGTTAATGTTTTGTGTATATATTTTAAAAACGTTATAAAATGTATTTCTATGTAATTGTTTTACAATATATATAATTTGTTCACTATCGTTCACATTTAGATTTAAATTTATTAATGTTCACAATATTTTACAAATTCTTTTAGTCTTGTTAATTTCCACAATATTTAAAATGATATTATATGTGGCGCACTCGCGAAAGGATTGTTGGGTTTTTCCTTTTGTTCTCGATGCCGATAATCAACTGATCTTATAAGGATCAAATAATCACAGGCACACAGATACGAAAGCTTTGACAGATGAAAAACCTTAATAACATAAAAGCATAGGTAAATTTAGAGGGAGAAAAAAAATGTTATAATGGTTTGCGAATCGAATGTGTTAGAAGCAACAGATATACAGAGTGAAAACTGGCGGTTAACGTAGAAAAACTAAATGTAAATAAACATTTATTTTGTGTTAAAAAAGGGAAAATTTGGAATATTTTTTACTTTCTTCAATGAAAAGTTTAAAGATTCTTAAATATTTAAATATTAATCGAAATGTGTGTGATTTTCGGTCACAATGAATATAGTTTCTTGTGCAAGAGGTAATTAAGAAGCTAAATATTACAAGATCAAAATAAGACGTACTGCTCATAAAAAATTTTTCTTGCTGAAAGTTGCCAATATTTTTTAATTTCTTGAAAGAGAAAGTTAAAAATTGTTATTGTTATTAGTGGTTTTTATTATTTATTAATAGTTTTAGACAAAAATTAAATGTTTTATTAACTCTCGCCAATATAAAAAACCCACCCCGAAAACTAAAAAAACATAAATAAACAAAACAGAGTTACAATCAGAGAAGGACAGAAATACTTTTTGTTAATATTTGCTGTCCCTTTCAAGTTTGGCCTATGCGCTGTCAAATCGCGTTTCGCTACTGGTTATATTGTGCAAATAATTATGTTGAAGGTGTTGATGAAGTGTATACGTGATGTGTGTGGTGAATTTTGATATGTATGATGAATGTTGATGTGTGTTGGTGTTATTATTGTTATTGTTTTTAAAGATGTTTGTGTTGTCCTATTGGAAGTCAGGGTTAGGTTTGTGTATTTGTTCACTCGTGTGAACAATGGCTGTTTTTAATGAGCGATGGAACCTCTCTATGATGCCGTTCGATTGTGGGTGGTACGGTGTAGTACGAACGTGTCGATCCGATGGTTTTCATTAATTCGACAAAGATACCTGACTCGAACAGTCTACATCGATCGGATGTCATTCGCGCCGGGACACCACATTGCGAAATCCATTGGGATAATAGCGCTTTTACAACCGCCTCAGCGGACATGTCAGGGATTGGAACAGCCATCGTGTGAAACGGTCGATTATGGTAAGGAAATAACGTTGGCCTTCGCATAGCGGGAAAGGACCCACGATGTCTATATTGATGTGTAAAAATCTTTCTTTTGGTGGTTCGTATTTACCAACTTCTGAATAGGTATGTCTTTGCACTTTAGATCTTTGGCACTGTAGGCAATTTGCACAGTCTCTACGCATGTTAGGCCAACAGAATCTGTGTGAGACCAGTTTCGTACGCCCGGATGTGACATATTGTGTACTGTGGACAAAATTTGATTGCGGAACTCCTTCGGAATAAAAATTGATTGCGGCAACCTGGTAACAAAAATTTTTTAAAAATAAGCGAACTTGCATTGTCGTTTTGGGGGTGTAATGCTTGTTGAAGTTCGTCGTCGCTTTGTTGAGCCAACGCTAACGCTCGTAGTCTATGATTTTATTAATCGAATTTATACGCGAGAGAGCTTCTGCCGCTGCGTTCGCTAGGCCGGGCATATGACGAATGTTAGTGGTAAACTGGCTTCCGAAATTCAGGTGTCGTATTCGGCGGGGCGAAGCCTTTTCTAGTTTCTGTTTAAAGGCGAATATTAGAGGACAATGGTCAGTAACGATGTAACAATTACGCCCCTCCATTATGTATCTGAAGTGAGAAACGGCCTGATAAATAGCTGTGAGTTCGCGATCATACGTTGAATACCTCATCTGTGTTTTTGTCAACTTCTTTGAATAAAATCCTAAAGGTTGCAGTTTTTCGCCGATTTGGTGGTGTAATGCTGCGCCTACTGCCGTGTCAGATGCGTCTACGTATAAGGCTAGTTGAGCTTCAGCTGCTGGATGGGCCAAAAGTGTAGCAGTTGCAAGCTCGTCTTTGCAGCGTTCTAAGGCGGCTTCCGCGGCAGGAGTCCATGTTAGCAGCGTACGATCTTTTTTTTATTGCCCACAATGAGTTGCTGAAGCTGCGTCAGGTACGATATAGCGTGTGGTAAGAACTTTCTATAAAAATTTACCATGGCGATAAACCTTTTTAGTTCTTGAGCCACCAGTTTCTTGCTAGCCTTCTACCGTGGCGGTCATAGTTACGCATAAGCAAAAATCTTGGTGTCGTTCGATAACTTTGAATTTAAAAACAAAGAAGATCAATTACAAAACAAATTATATTACAAAACAAAATAAAAAAGTTTGAAGTACCGTACGATGGTAAAGCCCCCGGGCGGCAAAACCTCGGCACGCCGCGCATCAAACTCAAATTCAAAAGCGAAGACTCGTTCTGCATACTCTTCATGGAGTTCTAACATGGTAGGAGCTACCTGTTCGAATTTTAATAGATATAGTTCTTTGTCAGACATCGAAGGCATGGAAGATACGCCTGAGACTAATATTAAAATTAATGAGCCTAAAGCCTTAAAAAAACCTCTACCAATTGTTGCTGATGCAAGAGTACCAATGAGGGAAATTCAGCTCCTCACTGGTGACGGTTGTATTTTTAAGCGTACCTCGATTGGGACTAAAATTTATCCCCAATCTATGGAAAAATATAAAATCTGTGTGAACGCCTTGAAAGAGGGTTTAATCGAATTTCATTCCTATAACCCCAAGGAAAATAAACTTTATACGACCTTTCTATACGGTCTTCCTAGATTAAGTACCGCTGAAGTCAAAGAAGACCTCAAGACATTTAATCTTTTACCTGTAACAGTAACTGAAGTGCCTACAAGATACAGCAGTACGGACAACGCTGTTTACAAAATTCAATTTGATAGAAAATCGTTTAAGCCTAGTTACCTGAATAATGTCAAATCTGTTTGTAATGTTATTGTTACATGGAAAAAACAGAATCTTAAAAAATCAGACAGGCCTACACAATGTTGGAAATGCCTGATGTATGGCCATGGTGGTGACCACTGTAACAGGAAACCAGCCTGCATGACATGTGCGAAAACGCACCTAACCTCCGAATGTCCTTTTACCAAGGATAACAAACGTCCAGCGGTGTTCTCCTGTTTTAATTGCAAACAAGCTGGAGAAGCCCATATAGACCATTCTGCTAATGATATTAAATGCCCTTTACGACAAAAATATCTTGACATAAGGCAAAAGGTAACCTCAAATCAAAACAAGAGGGCCACGATTGTACGCCCCAGACATTCTTTTGTACAACAAAACAACACACAATATTTTCATCAGCCTGTAATGAGTAATAAACATTCATATGCTGATACGGTTAAAAACAACAACACTGATATGTTTAGCATAGATGATCTTTTTAATATATTTACGACTTCTCTTGCAGATCTTAGCAAATGTACTTCGAAAGTGCAACAAATACAAGTTGTTGTATCTCTTTTAAAATACGCCTATGAGCTTAAATAATAATTTAAATACATTAAATATTTTACACTGGAATACCAACGGTATAACGTCATATTCACGTATTCGACAACTAGAGAATCTTTTAATATCGAAAAATATTCATATAGCTGGACTAAACGAAACATTCTTTAAGGACCATCATAACCCCTTCTTTCTTAATTATAACCTTTACCGGAACGACCGACGTGATGCAAATTATGGTGGAGTAGCAATACTTGTTCATAAAAGAGTTAAACATTCTCTACTTCCTGTAACAAGGTCTAGTTTGATCGAAAATCTTTCAGTAGAAATCATTATAAATCGCAGAAAAGTCATTGTCACATCAGCATATTCTCCACGATTCGCTCATTCATTTGGAAATGACATCGTCTCTCTTACTCCTGTAGACGAAGATTTCATCCTCCTCGGTGATCTTAACGCGAAACACACCGCCTGGAACGGTTCCATCAACAATTCGGCAGGGAGTGCCCTTAACAACCAACAACAATTAAGAAATTTCTTTATTTACTATCCGAGTACTCCCACATTATATCCTCACCGTCGAAACTGTAGCCCATCCACAGTTGATATTGTCCTAAGTAACGATTCACTTCCATTAAGAGTTATAACTTTGGACTATGAAATACCTTCGGATCATCGGCCGATAGTCTGCTCAATTTCGGCACGCTTTCAGCAGGAAGACACCCCGTCTTTTGTATACAAAAATACTAATTGGAATACCTTTCAAGAAATAATTGACCGAAGTATTTTATTGAATATTGACAGTTATAATTCCAAATTTGCTATTGACCAGGAAATTAAAATTTTTATTAAACTCATTCTGTTGGCCAGGAATTTATCAACACCGCTTAGAAGTGAAATCAACAACTGCTACTTGCCACGCGACATATCAAATATGATCAGGCAAAGGAAATTTTATAAAAGAAATCAAAATCGAGCTCATGATTGTCTAGAATATCGCTTTTACAGTCAGTGCATCAAATTTCTTACCAAACACATTGATAGAAAACTAAGCACTATAAGGAACCAAAAATGGTCAGCTCTTCTAGAGAATATGATACCAGGGGACAAGCGATTTTGGAAAATAAGTCGATCCTTAAGAGGCAAAGGCAAAAGGAAAATCCCATACTTCATAATAGATCGTACCAAAATCATCACCGACACCGATAAAGCGCAAATACTTGCTAATACATTTCTTAAAGCCCACGAACTCACTTTAACGTATTCCCACTCAATCGACCGTACAGTAAATTATATAGCAAATAATTTAAAATCGGATAATCCATACTCTACTGACATTGTTTACATCACAGTCCAAGAATTGTCCTTACTGTAAATTTGTTGCGAAGTCTGTAAGGAAAGGTAGAGGGTAACGATCGGGTAGTGTTTGCGCGTTAAGTGCGCGATAATCCCCACAAGAACGCCAAGTCCCGTCACTTTTCCCAGCCATATGGAGAGGACTGGACCAATTGCTCTTTGATGGCTGGCATATTTCGGTTTTTAACAAAAAATTGAATTCCTTTCTAGCTGCAGCGAGTTTTTCTGGGCTGAGGCATCGTGGTCGACAAAAGACTGGCTGGCCCGTTGTTTCAATCCTGTGAACTATTGTGGACCTCGTTGTGGAGCCGTAAGGTGACAATTTTTTTATTTCAGTGAATTTGTACAAAATCGTTGCAAAAGGTGTAATTGATGCTGATGTTTTAATCACTGCTGCTTCAATAAAGTTGACGCACGAAAGTTTCAATTTGGCTCCTGTGGTACTGTCGATAAGCTGATTACGCAGTAGGTCGATAAGCAAGTCGTAGTGCTTTATGAAGTCCGAACCGATGATTGGTGACGTGACGTTGGCTATGACAAATGTCCAGTGGAAGTCGCGATGCAGGCCGAAGTCTAGTTTTATTTGTCTTTGACCGAAAACCCTTATTGGAGATCCGTTAGCAGCAAATAGTGTAATGACAGTTGGTTGAACGTCAGTTGATTTGGAAGATAGGGGCAATACGGACACATCTGCACCGCTATCTACCAGAAAGTATTTTTTCGAAATTTTGTCTCTGACTTGGAGGCGAAATATGTGAAGATCGTTGGGAGGGCCTTCGCCAAGCTCCTCCGCTGAGCCGTCGTCAGTTTGAAGACGAGGGAGTGGTGGTAGGCATCCCATTCACACGACGTCTCTTATGTAGGCAGGAACTTCGGCACTTTCTAGCAAAACTGGCGTATTTCTTATGATACCAGCATTCGTCACCTTTGGCATCGACGTTGTTAGGAGGGCGACCTAGGGACCGGTTGCGCGTCACTGTCGGTCTACGTGACCGTGAGCGTGCTCGTGTTGAAAGCTGCTCGAGTCGTTTGATGCCGGCTGCTGGATCCGATTAATTTGATTGGACGTCATTGCGTCTATAATAGAGTCGGCAATCTTCGTATACTCAGCTGCTATGCCTGAAGAAGCAGCTACTGCCGGCTGGGCGAATTCTGGAAGGCGCTTTATCCAAAGACCCTTTAATGCCGCGTCTCCCAGTGTGTTGCCGGCCACCCTCTTCATCTCATAGTAGAGATCGGATGGTTTTCTATCCCCAAGAGGTATCTCGGATAGAAGTCGATTGAGCCGGCGTTGCTCGCTATCGGCGAAATGGGCGATTATCTTTGCCTTCGTATAATCGTATTTGTTTGACGGCCGCAAAGAGGCTATTACATCTGCTAGCTGGGATATGACGTTTGGGTCTAGCGCTGCCAGTACCGTAGCGGTCTTTTGCTTATCGGCGACAATTCCTGAGGCGGGAAACCAAAAATCCATTGTAGTAAACCAGGCTTCTATATTGGTACTGGACATTTGCGGTACGGGAAGCCTGGCGTAAACCACGGAAACCTCTTGTGTTGCTAGCTGTTGCCTGTTATTCTCCGATCCAGTCGCCATCGTTGTACCACTGTCATCAGCCGTGCTCATATTAGCAAAAAAAAAAATTTTGCGTTCGGGGTCACCAATTTGGTAATTGTGGATAATTACCAATAGAAAATTATTAATTTATTTAATCAAAAAAAAACACAATTTAATTTAATTTTAGGGTCTAATTAATCTTAAATTCAAGTACAGATTTGTTTAGTTTTAAAATCACGATTTTATGTATGATGAAAGCCGTCGATGTTTGCTTGTTGGTGTCCGTAAGAAAAAGAGAAGGAGAAATTAGCAATGGCGATCATATATAGTACGTATTTGGTAGTCGGTTACTTGGGCGACCACACCCAAAACAGTGCAGCCACAGACAGTGCAGCCACAGGACAGTGCAGCCACATATCTAAGAGAACAGCTCTTAGAGAAATAAATAAATGTGGTTTTCCTGCAAGAAAAAGGTTTAAAAACCACGTTTAAACGAAAGACACAAATCACTTAGGTTAGCATTTGCAAAGAAATATCAAAACTGGACTATGGATGACTGGGAAAAAGTAATATGGACAGATGAGTCAAAAATTAATCTTTTTGGTCCCGATGGGCCTGAATATGTTTATAGGAAGCCAAATGCACCTTTGACGGACCGCAATGTTATACCAACTATAAAATTTGGTGGTGGAAAATTGCTTTTTTGGGGATGTTTTTGTGTGCAAGGAGTAGGAAAACTTCATAAAATAGTTGGAAATATGAATGCCGAAATGTATATTGACATTATAAAGTCATCGTATATGGATAGTCTAACTGCTTGAGGTCGAAATGTTGAAAACTTTGTCATGCAACAAGATAGCGACCCTAAGGACAAGGCTAAAAACCCTTGAGTTTTTCGAAACTGCCAAAATTTCTTTATTGGACTGGCCTCCACAGTCACCGGATTTAAACCCGATTGAAAATTTATGGGGAATACTTAAACGTCGGGATTATAATTACCAGCACAGCTTTAAAAGTACAACTGAGCTCTGGCAGCGCTGTCATGACATTTGGTCATCGATAACACAAGAAGAATGTCGAAAACTGGTAGAGAGTATGCCTTTCAGAATTCAGGCAGTTATAGATTCCAAAGGAGGATATACGAAGTACTAAAATTGTGATTTTAATAACTCGCGACAAAAGTGTGTAATTGAATTAAAATTAATTTTTTTATATTTCTGAAGAATAAATTAGTTTATGTTTTATTTGGATAGTTAAAAAAATCGTAAATAAATATTGGTTTCAAAACCACAAAACTTTTGTTAATATACTTTGTACCTAAAATATTTTGTCACAAAGTGTAAATATTAATTAGGTCATCATTTACACATTTGTGTCACACACTGTATACATAAATCTTTTTAATCTTTAAAATTTTTAAATACATATTGTCATGATTGTAATGTGCATAAAGCGTTATAATTTTATTATTTTTATTGTAGCTAGAGGTAATGTATTGAAATTTAATAAAAAAAAAACACACACAAAAATCACTTTGAATAGAACAATATTTGAGAGTATGTTTATATGTACATTTCATAAATATTGACTCAGATTAAACTAAAAATTGAATATTCTATAATATTACAATAATATAATAATAATAATATAATATTATTACAATAATAACATAAAATTTAAGAAGGAAATATAACTTTTTCCTTTTAATGTATAATTAGTACTTTCATTAATTATGCTTTACCTTTACAACACTCATCACTGTTCTAAAAAGCTGACTTCGTATAATGTGGCTGTGAAATGAATTATATTTGCATCGTGTGCGTGTTTTGCTATGTGTTCTGTTTCGATTTTAGTTATGGCACATGGCGACAAGTGAAGTGTATCTAATTGTACATATGTATGTTGGTAATATTTATTTTGCTTAGCACCAGCACAACAAAATTATACTTCCAAACTTCATTGTATAGTTGTTGTGAATAAGAAGAGAACATAGAGATTTACGCAACGCAGGTGGTGAAAATCAAAAGTATGTTGATATTCTTCAAACTCACCTCGGCCTATATGTGTGAGTATTATTTACCAAACAATAACAAAAAAGGTGAGATTGATCCATCTGATGTATGGCCGCTCAATTTGCATTCTTGGTTGACAGATGTCTCGTTTTTAAAGCTTCCTTAACTACACAAACGTACGTAGTACGTTAACTTACGTTCTATTTTTACAACTTGGCTTGGCTAACAGGGTCTTTTGGTATTTATCAAGTCCGTATTTTACAGAATAGTGGCTTTTATCAACAAGTAATCCAATTTGGCATAATGATTTACCTTCGTTAAACAATTTTAAAATAAGTCGAAGAATATAAAAGGAGATTTGTATACCCATGTTTGGAATTTGAAATAAAATGAAGTTTGCTACGGAGAAACCTTCTAATTTGAACTAATTACCATGAGATCAAATCAACTAATAGTTATTACAATTATTGAATATTAAGTAGAATGTAATAAAAAAAAAGAGATCACCAAAATTAACGGTAATTTTCTTAAATTCATATTCTTTATTTTATTGATACACACAATGTATAGTTTCTTTTGAAAGAGTGAGAAGTGGAAAAATCGAGATGAATAAAGTACAGTAAGACCTCGCTTAACGATGCTCCGCTTAACGCTGTTTCAGTACTATGCGGTAGTATTGGGATTCCCCTAAATCGCACACTGTATTGATACTTGTTGTATATGTGTGCAAATGAAACAGCCATGCACCAACCAAAAGCGGTGCACTACATAGCGAGGGTGTATACTATGTATCTTTTTCAACGGTCTTTTGTTAGTCTGTCCAGAATAAAGATTCCAACTGTATTTTCCGAAGTCGTAATCACAGTACGAACACTGTTTTGTTTAACGCTGTTTCGTTTAGCGCTGAAACTTATTGGAACGTATCCACCGCGTTAAGCGGGGTCTTACTGTATATATTGCTTACATTCATCGACGTCGTATGTAATATGAAATGGATATTTAATTATTTTTTTTTTTTCAAAAAACCCAATATGTGAATAAAAACAATTTTGGTAAATAAAAAAATTTTGGTTTTCCTTTTTGAAAATGTTAATAAACTAGACATCGTTCAGTTATGGGTAAAAATAAGTGCTTCACTGTCTCTAAGAAAGATCATTTGAAAATGTTTCTAAAACATTGCATCTGTTGTTAGGGTTTTACAAATATTAACGTTATCGAGGGGAAAAGTTGTCAACCCTAAAAAGTTGTACTAAAAATATAATACTTTTTGTAATTTAAAATCAAATGATTCAAAACGAACCCAATCCGAAGATACACTTGCGATCAGAATTAGTAGCGCTGATTATATTCTCACATCCACTCAAATTAGATTGAATATGGAGTCATAACATAGTGTCAAAAAATATTAGCACTTGCCTTACGAAGACGTCCGGCAGAAAATAACTTTCTTGGGCGTATGCTAGAAAAATAGCCTGACGTTTCGAAGAAAAATATTCAGCAATGCTTGCGGTATGCAAAGACTTCAATAAGCATTTACATTTTTGGAAATTTCTAGTTTAAAGTGATAAGTTCGAGAGAAAAACGTATATTACGGTTCTCGAGTTCAAGGGTCAAGCATTCCATTTAACCCATTTAGAATTGAATGTACAGTTTTGTTTAGCGTTTTCTGGTGACACGATGAGCAAGTTTTTCGGTGGACTTTTGTTTGAGGTTTAGCGATTACGTAACCGTTCCTTCAAATGATCTCCTAAATACTCTCTTGAAGTCATATCGTAACTTTGTGCAAGAGTATTAAGCCTGTGGTGACTTTTTTGTCAAAATATATTGCTGTACTAAGACTTTTACTGTCCACTGTATATGTGTATAATAGTAGTTCACCACAGTGCTTGGACATAAAAACATTTCAATTAAAAATAAACCAATTAGTAAAATTTTTTTCTGCTTTTGTACGACCCAGTTATTTATCCACTAAAGTTGAAATACTGAATTTAGTTTTTCAAAAGAATAAGAATGTTCATGAACAATATTTTAAGATTTTCTTATTAATTGTCTTTAAGGATGTTAAATTAATAAAAAGTGTGCTTTCATATAGTTTATATACCAACTTGTGACATACTCACTGGGAAAGACTTGCAAAGTAATCTTCATCTATTGTAAGCATTCGGTCATTCACGTTTTATATTTATATTATTTTTAATACTAGAAGTTTTTCAACTGGTTTTGAAACTCTTGATAATAAACGTATACATCTGTATGACTCCGCCTTCACATGATCTTTGGCAGGTTTGGGTATTAATTTAGCTAATGCTACTTTCCACTCTAGAGACTAATATTCAAGTTGCTATATTCTATATAGCATTAATAAATAAAAAAAAATAGCCCTCATGGGCAGATATGGCCCTTTAAACTCAAAACTTTGTTGTAGTAAAAGAAGCTGTTTGAGGTCTGTGGTTTTGTGCTGAGATCAGTCTGTTTGAGAACCTTAAATTTCAAAATCATCCTTTCCACTAGTAGTAGTCTTGATACGATTTGTGTAATACGCTATATTTAGGCCTTGACTTTATTAGAACAACAGAATTTTTTATCTGTAAAATTTGATATTTTTATTTTGTTTTATTCATTGCACTGATTTTCATCTTAGGTACTAAAGCACATTCACAGATTCCTGTATTTGTTGCTTTGTGTTCTAAGTCTTCTTGTATATCATTCGAATATTTTTAATTGGTCATTGCAGTAAGTTAGAATTACGATTTACCACGTATGTTGTGTGTCTTAATTATACCAATATAAAGTGGACTCCGAACGATAGATTTCTTGAGAAATTTTTTATGGCAATGTTATTTACGCTCATAGTTTTATCCATGATGAGATGGAGTCGCCTAGGAAATATTTCGTTTTGTTCGAGATGTCTGATTAAGAGTTTGAATCGTGACCACGCGTCTAATAAGCCAATTAACTCGTGCGGATATCTCTATTGAATTGAAATAAATTTTTAATTTTTTTGGTCTATTATGAATAGCAACTCAATATCAGTCGCTTTGGCACCTTGCGCCCATTTATATGCGAGTCATTAGTTAACCCTTTAATATCATTGCATAAGTAAACGATAAATAAAATTATGAGTATATTTCAAGATTTGTCAGCAATTGCCATTGTTTTTTTTATCCGATTTTTACAATAATTTATAATAATTTTAAGATATTTGAAATTAATCAAAGAGCATGCTCTAATTTTTGCTTTATCAATAGTTTTCTCAGACGACTCTTGAAGAAGCAAAATTTTAACACTATTATTTGATGACATGTATACATTAAGCTGTGGGAAATTTGACAAGTTAGAAGAGAAATACATGTCATGTAAGAGGCTTTTAAAGATTTCAAATCCATGGAAAAGAAATTGATGAAAAAGTTTAGTCCACCACCAAGTAACTGATTTTTTAAGGGTTGCTTAGAAATGTGGTGGAAACATACCGTGATGCCATATCAAATAATTTTATCTGTGACTGTTAAGAGAATTATGTTAGTTATTTTATTTATTAATATTATATCCGCGAAGGGACATAGCGCTGCCACAAAGAATAGACAATTTAAACCAATAATTGGTAAATAGAAATACCGTATAAACTGGTATTAGGGTATTAAAACTATCAAGGAAATTGTAAATGTTAACAAACTTATTTTAGTACCGTTATATAATAAACGCGTCTGGTAACCTTTTAATCATATCCTCACGAATTTGGCAAGTTGACAAAACACTTGTCTATTCTCAGACGTCTCACCATGTCGCATTAATGGAATGACTAACAGCGACGTGGATTTTAACGCGTTTTAGTAATTTACAAACCAAAAGTCATGAGAACATTTAAAATAAAAAAATAATTTGCGTCTTACTAAAAATAATCATAATAAAGAATATTACATTACGGGTTCATTTTCAATATTAAATAAAGTTAAAATACAAATATATAACCATATAGTTGCTTGACGTAGTGGTAATGTTAACAAAGACAAACTAATCAAATGAAGTATATGATGTTTTGTTGTATTATTTGTTTAAAGTTGAAAAGAAGGCGTTGTAAAATTTAAAATAATCAAAGGGGTAAATAAGTAGTTTAGTGTTCTTAAAGGATATGCAAAAATAATGACTGTGTAGTGAAATTTAAACAGAAAAATTGGATAAGAATGTGAGTTTTCTTGAACTTGATGATAACAGTGTGAGTGATAGAAAGTATATGTATGTGTATATATACTATATATATATAAATGTATATAATAATGTACAATATACATATATAAATATATGTAATGTATACATAAATATAATATTAAATATATATATAATATATATATATAATATTATATATATATATATATAATATTATATATGTATATATATATATATATATATATATATATATATATATATTATATATATATATATATATATTATATATATATTATATGTAGGTATATATATATATTATATGTAGGTATATATATATTATATGTAGGTATATATTATATATATAATATATATACCTACATATATATATGTATATACCTACACATATATAAATACATACATAAATACAAATATATATGTATATGTAGTTATTTTAATATATATCATACATATATATGCATATTTATATGAGTATGTGTATATATACTACAATATATATATATATATATATATACTATATATATATATATATACTATAAATATATACTATATGTACTGTAAGGTACTCCAATAAAACAAGTGATGATTTGTAAGTCTTGTTCAAACAGACGAAAATCGAGGGCGCCACACTGCTGTTGGAAAAGAACTTTAGACGAGAGCTGAAAAAAGGGGGGGGCACAGTGTGTAACAAACCGCAACCTTCACCTTATACTATTAATTGCATGACTGTAAAAAGAAGTTGATTATTGACGCTTTAGGAGAAATTTCAAGTATTTCATAGGATTTTTTATAATTTTAATTTTGATATGTCGTTACAAAAAAATTAAGGAAATTAAAGGCGAAACTATTTGAATCACCCCTTTTTACCGTTTTATATACTTTCTTTCCTAGCTATACGCATATATTAATTTTGTTCCTAGTAAGTTTATATGTACCCTATAATTTCATAAATTTTTTGTATTTTTAATTATAATTTAATTAAAGTTGTTTTAATTGATTTGCACAAAGCTCCTTAAATAAATATAAAAAATTAAAATTTACTTAGTATCAATAAAAATAAGTTCTAAGTAAGTAAGGTAAGGAAAACTAACTTTACTAAACACTTCTTATTGAACTGAACTAAAGTTTAACATTTCATGACATTATATTTCTAAACTCAAATTAATCGAATCCTTTCTTTAGCAAAAACCAGGAAATAAAAAAATGTTCTTTATAAACTCTAAATCTATATTTTAATATTAACACGTGTCGTATATTATATATATGCTTTTTGTACTGTAAAATATATTATGTAGTATATACATAATAGACGTCACATACATATATGTATATGGGTATTAGCACGTAGACAGTAGGTTTTTTACCTATATATAATAATTAAAAGTCTCAAATAATGAATATTGTATACATACATATACATATATATATAGTATATATACATGCAAAGTGTGACAAACAACCTGTGGTGTTTTATCTCCACATTTATTTGGCTATTTCCAGGTATAGCATATACATATGTAGTGCTTGGTTGATAATCGTTGGCGATCGGCCAATGAATCGGTAGTATTTTGCATGGGCGCTGGTTCACAAATACTTGTAATGCATGGAAATCCCGATTACCGGTTTTCCAAATTTCGAAATACAAAAATATTATTCTCGTATTCTGAATATATCTCTTTCTATACAATTACCTAAGGTTGTTAGTGAATGCTATATTTAATCGTTTAACCAACTTAAAGCCATTTAAAAGTTGAATCGAAATAAATATTTCTTCTTTCTTCTTCATTATTGGAACGTTTATTATTGACTTTTCACTAGCATTGCAAAATGATTTGGTTATTTTATCAGACATTTAAATAAATTCTAGCATTTTTCCCATTGAAATACAGAATACATCTTTTTAATTTGTTGATTTTTTTCAACCGATACATTGTCTTATAGAGAAAAAAGAGGACTAGTTCGTTTGTCTCATATTTATTACGAAGCAACTATAATAATAGTATCAGTTTTTTACATTTATTTAAATTCTTTATAAAAGTGGAACGTCATTTCGTATGATTCTAGTCGGTTGTTTACAAAAATTACTGTTGTCATTGTTTTATGTAAATAACAACAGTAAAACATATATTCTAAATTCTTCGCTCGAGCCTTCTAATCACTTTTTCTGAACTATTTACACTAGTACACCGTTTATGATGCAATTTGGGAAATTTTAATACTAAATTTCTGGAATGAATAAATATAATGTTGAAATCTTTTAATTTTACTGCAGATAACAAATTGGAAAATGTGGTATAGCATTTCCTAAAAAAAATGTTCAAATCTATATTTGTAAGATAATAAAATATCAAATTCGAGCCTCGAACTTTATCCAAAAAATCTCATTATTGAGAATATCTTAAAAAGTAGGGTTTTCACAAAGCAGATGTTGTGACAGGTGAGCTGAATAAAATATTTTTAGTTTTATGAGTTCAAGAGGTTTTGGTTAGAAAAATTAAGGAGGAAAACTACGGAAAGATAATTTCAATTGAATCTTTCAGTGACAAATTTCATTAAAAAACAATATTCTTTTCTTTTTACTGCATAGAACTAATAAATATGTATATTAAGGTTAACTTGAATAAAATATATTTATATTGAAATTCGCGACAACCCACAGTGGTTCAAGAGCCCAATCTAGCTGAAAAAAAGTAAATTTTTTATGTTTCAAACTTCACATAATTTGTTTGGTAATTGTTAAATAACTATCCACTGTTCATAACTGTATATCAGGTTTTTTATTTATTTTTCTTATTTGCTTTGTTATGATGTTTGAAAAATGATCAATTGCATTGTCTCTGTTGATATAAGAGGCCAGTCGATTCACAGCATTACTTTTGAACTGATCGTAACATCAAACAATAGCATATTTTGACTTTCTTTTTTATACTGCATTATGTCAGGTATGTTCTAGCTATATTATAAATAAATGTCGAATTTAAATGTTCTATGTGTAAAATAATAGGTAAGAGGAAATATGTTATTTATTTATTTATTTATTAATTACAAATTATATCCTAATTATATACGAGCGAAGTAACTTGACTATTTGCTCGGTGTAGTCTCAAAGACCAGAGTCTCTGGTGGGAATCAAACCCACGACCCTCACGCTAATAGTCTAGCATACTACTCACTAGACTACCAGGGCACCCGAGGAAATATGTTGTTTGTGTAGTAAATATTTAGCATTTTATAGTTTTTAGAGTAAATTTTAAATAGGATTCCCGTGAAATGAATTGTGCCCTATTTATGTGTGTAATGTCCACTTTAGATGGAAAAAAATTAGCTTCAATTATTTACTGGTAAACCTTTTATATACATATATAGATAACATACCCATAACACGGAGAGAACTATATAATGTGTGGATTGCCGAAATGAAAAGCAAAGAAAGGGCAAAGGCTGTCATTAGCTATTTTTTTTGCTAAGAGTGGGTTACAGAAGATTAAAACAGAAGATTATTGCAATAAAGTTAAGTTATCTGCACGGAGATTAACGTATTCAATTAACGAAAGATGGATAAAAGCAAAAGGATGTAAGAAATATTTTGAAGACTCTAACAAAATTTGGTTAGATGGACTATTTTGTCTTCCTTCTGAAAATCTATTTAAAATACCAGAGGATTTAGGGATGCAACCGCCAACGTCAAATTTTGGCAGACCTCGATCAGATTTTTCAGGTAAATCTGAAAAAGGGAAGCGTATGGAAGTGTCTACTTTAGTTAGCCCTTTGACGACCAAACATTTTCTGCTGAAGCGATTTAACCTTTTGTTTTATTTTAATAATCTGTGGCCTAATAGTAGTGACGAAAAAAAATTGCCCTCCTGGGAATCCCCTAAGTCCCCCTTTTGCTTGGCAAATATAGTTGTCTATAGGTTGAAAGCAATCTTTTTATCCCAAATTATTAATTTTTAGACATGATTTAAAAACAGTTTTTTTTATTAAAAATATAAAGTAAAATACAATAAATCTTAAAAATTTTTAATTCGTGTTGTTCGTGATAGTTTCCAAAGCAATCACGGGACTTAGTGAAACAAAGAAACACATTGCATTGAACGCAAAAACCATTTGTGCGACTCTATTTTTTATAGCAAGCACAATGAAAGCAGCGTTTCCAACATTTACTCTTTTCCATTTTATGAATAGATTTGGACATACTTATAAAATTAGCTCCAAATTTGGTTGACGCTGAAAAGGAACGTTTTCTTGAATTTAAGCAACTTATCAGTTCTTTGGCTAAAGCTGCTCGAAATCCAATTGAAGTCACATTGATTGAGGAACTGTTAGCCAATATGAGTTTCTTATTATATATATTATATAACTATTATGAATGCATAGCTCAAATAGGTCGAAGAACAATCATAAATAAAAACGCCACTTACTTCTGCGATCGTACTCATAATAAACTTTTTTTCGGTCCATTAGATCAACGCCTCCCATTCCTTTGTTGTAGTGCTGTATAATCAGAGGGCAATTAATATCTATATCAATATCTATTTTATTAGCCTGTCCAGCAACACGTCGCTTGACCTTGATTACCTTTGTTGGGTCAATAAAATTTGAGGCGAGGTAGACACCACGATTGTCCACCCGACGGAAATGCTTCCTGACATGAAGTAACTTATGTCCCCTCTTTTCATTTCTTTATCCGCCGGAAAATTCTTCGGTATGTGCTTTCTACTACATCGAATAGTTCCACATGCCATTATTTCATTTTGTTGAAAAATGTGCATTAAGTTTAGACTTGTAAAGAAATTATCAAAGTAAACTTCAACCCCTTTTTTTGCCAGTGGCTTACATAACTGCAGGACAATAGCTTCGCCAAGACCTTTTTCAACAAACGGTTTTTTTCCTGTGTAAATGTCAATATTGTACAATTATCCAGTTTCTGACTCACATAAACACCATAGTTTGAATCCCCATGAAATAGGTTTGTCCTTCATATATGTTTCATGGCATTATGTCCCTTAAACTTTACCATATGTTCATCAATTGATAGTTTTTTGGAAAATGTATATGCGTCAGGCATAACCTTTTTAATATACTCCATAATTGGACAGATTTTGTATCCATGGTCAGTAACATCAGCCTTACTGTTGTCGCAAAAGTGAAGATTGACTATAATTTCCTCAAATCGGTTCCGTGGCATGACTCCTGCAATCTGAGCTTGGTGAAAAGTTGGATCAGTTGACCAATACAGACGTGTTGATGTGAGTTTCACTAAGCTCATACGTATGATAATACCCATATAAGCCTTAAACTCGGATACGGTTAAAGTGAACATACGCCCTTTTTGTAAAGCATATAGGTTGGACTGCTCCACTATCATGAGACACAGGCGCGCTTAAAAAATCTCAAATTTAATGACAATTTAGAGGTTTTAATTCTAGAGTTTTTAGGGATGATAATTTTCGTTTCAACCCATAGGCAAACATAATTGCCAAACATAAAATGACTATTTTTAGGCAGTTTGGATTTATCCAAAACTGTGCATTATATTTTTTTGATAGACAAAGGCTAAATCCAAAACATAATTGACTCCCATCCCCTTGTGCCCTATCTTTACCCTGTAGTAGCCCTCGGTATAAAGACCATTATTTGGCCAAATTTGGAGCCTCGTAGAGTACAAGTGGAGCCAGATAGGGGTTTGCATTCAACTACATTTTTGTTGCCCCAATCTTCTTCTATAAAACATTCTCTGTCATATTCGCTCTATCTGTAACCTGGACAAATATATAAGCCAAAAACCCCCGGGCAAGCATACTTGCCTATGGTCGTCAAAGGGTTAGTGGATGTTCAGCTGAGAAACTAGCCTGCGCTGCTGGCGTTGGTCTTTATAAATCTGGCAAGAGGGATGCTGCCGCGCTTCTAAAGAACATAAATGAATCTCTAACGAGAGCAACGAAAATTAAAAAAATTGTTAATGCACAATCTAAGGAACCAGTACCGTATACAGATGAAGAAGCATTACGTCTGTTTATCGATGGAAAATATACGAAATCAAGTTATAATGCGATGCGTACTGGTGCTAATATTCGTAACGCGGATATATACCCATCATATCATCGAATTTTGGAAGCTAAACAAAAGTGCTACCCAAGTAATGGAATAAAGGTATCCGATGTAATAGCAGAAGTGTCTCTGCAGGACTTAGTTGATCACACTGCATGTAGAATTTTAAAATTACAAAAAGAAGTCATTGAGGAATTCAATTATACGGAATTGACTTTGATTTATAAATGGGGGTGTGATGGTAGCAGTTGGCACTCAACCTATAAGCAAAACTTTAGTTCAAATGATTACTGTAAAACAGATGAATATTTGTTTGCAATTTGCTTGGTACTTTTGCAGCTAAAGTACGGTAACGATATCATATGGAAAAACCCACGTCCATCATCTACACGTTTCTGCCGGCCGATGAAACTAATTTTTGAAAAGGAAACATACAAAATCAAATTGATGCAATAGTGGCAACAGCTACCAACATTGAAGCTAATACAGTTTTTTATTTGACAATGATTGATGGCAAGGTTTTCTCAATCCTTAGCGATTCCTCTACTCAAAGATGTGGTATTTGTGGAGCAATGCCAACCATCATGAATAAACTATCCGAAATTAAAACCTTGAATGTAAACGCCAAACTTTACGACATTGCATGCGTGGATAAGGTGCCTGGAATGTGTATTGCATATGTCTTATAAAATTGAAATTAAAAATGGCAAGCTCGTAGTGAGTTCGATAAAGCTTCACAGAGGAAAAGAAAATATGAAATAATTAACGCTTTGAAATCAGAAACGAATTTGCTTATTGATATTCCTAAGCCGGGAGAGGGAAGCACAAATGACGGTAATACCGCTAGAAAATTTTTTAAACAACCTTTCTTAGCTTCTCAAATAACAGGAGTAAATGAAGGTTTAATGAGAAGACTAGAAATAATCTTGAGAACTATGTCATCTGGTTATGCAATTAATGTGGAAGCCTTCCGAAAGTATGCGATGGATACTGCGGAACTATACGTGAAAATGTATGAATGGTACTATATGCCATCGAGTGTCCACAAAATTTTGATTCACGGCGCAGACATATTTCAAAATGCGACACTTCCGATAGGAATGATGTTGGAGGAAGCGCTTGAGTCTCGAAACAAAGATTTCAGATTTATTCGCGAACATCACACTAGAAAAATGTCACGAGGGAAAACAATGGAAGATATTTTCAAATACTTGCTTCTGTCATCAGATCCATTAATTTCGTCTTTTTCAACAAAGCCGTTTCTTAGCCCTCGAAATGAAGAACTATTAGGTGATGAAGAGATTTCGTTACTTTTAGATCCTTTTATGCAGGAAGATGTAGAATACCTTAAATAAAGGATTATTATTTTATATATTTATATTCTTATGTTGTTTTGTATGTTAGTGCAATATATCTGTTCGAACCTAGTGGAGTACCCAAGGGAGCATATTGGTGGTGGTGGTGAAAATTTCGTAATTTTCACATAGATTTTGTTATTTAAAAAATTTTTATATTTACCTCTTTAACTACAACGCCACGCCCATTTTACCTACCACTTTTGGTGCAAAGAATGCCTTCGATGGGAAATACATAACTCCAAAATTTCATACTTCTAGCTGCTTCCGAAGAGACTTTTTCCAGCTAGATTGGCCTCTTGAACCACTGTGCAACCTGATCGAACTAGTTATTTGTACCAATAAGAGTTCATGTAATAATTAAGTGATTTTTAATTTATATACCTGTAAACAATTTGGACAAAGCAGAATATCTTGAAACGGATTAGCAAATGCGTAATTCTTCCTCATAATCACTGTGTTAATTATTGCATGTTTTTGTTTTTTAATCTATGTTCTTTTATATATATGTATGTAGATTTATAATATATGTACATATATACATATATACATATATATACTCAAATTTTGAAAAATAATTGAATTCATTTATTTAACTAAGTTGTAATATGAAAAAAGTAATACAAATAAAATAAACTTTTCTACAAAATTAAGTGAATTAAAATGCAACTTGCCTACAGTCCTGAAAAAACAAAGCAAAATATTGAATAATAACTACAGGAATATGAATAATCAGGAATATAATAATCGGTACTTAGTAGCTCTATGTATATAAAGTAAAATTTTAAAAATTTGTGTAGGAACATCTCTCAGTTTATTTTCCCAAAAAGTTTGAATGTTACACCGAAGTTCCATTGAAATTTTGTCATTTAGTATGAACTACAAGTGATCTATGAAGTTCAAATCGGGGCTTTAAGCCGTTCATTCTAGTATTTCGATATAATTCTGTTAAGATAAGTTATTTGCTGCCTTACTCGTATGTTTGACGTCATTATCCTCTTTGAAGTTAAAGACACCCATGTCCATTTCCGTAGAGCTACTGTTGAAATTTTCTTTTGTGTTAGTTGTCACACCATAAGACTTTCATTGATCTTTTTTCAACATAGGCTTCTGTTTGTTGCCCTATGAAAATGACTATTCGTTTTTTTTAACGATTCATTGATTTAGTATCAAAAATTTTAAGTTATTTAGTATTTAATAAACATTACAATTACTTATCTATAATTTTTATCGTTATAGATATTTGAAGAAACATGCATAAGTAGTATGTAAAGCACCAAAGCACAAACTAAGTTACTGTGTTCACAAAGCCAAAAGAACGTAACATCTTTATATATAATTAGTATAAATATATAATAATAATATATATATATAATATATATAATTAGTATAAAATTAATTTTCATATTTTTAAAACCTTGAATTTAAATGAAGTTGTTTTGTGTTACACTTTTATACAGTATTTTTTCCGACAATGTTCAATATGTATGTATGTATATTAAAATAAAGATCATATTTCGGCTTTCGCATAGGTTTTTTTGTAATATTGATCTAGAACTTTGACCCTAATAGGGTCTCAAAAAAGTGTATTGTACTGACCGTATTTTTGCGGGACGCAGTTTTAAAACCAATTCAATCTTATGTCTAACCAATATAAAGTAAGAGACAAGACGAAGAAATTTAATAAACAAATTTAAAAAATATTGGGAAAGGAACATGGGATCATAATTATCTTATACTCGTATAGAATGTAAATAAACAATATTGTTCTGCATAAAATATTTAAATATGTTATCGTTTAATTTGTTTATTTTCATTTTAGAAATGGGGCTGTTGTACTTAATATACATGTACTTAATATATATATACAGCACTCAAAATATATTCAATTATAATAAAAAATGTTTTGTTATTGATTTTTTCTTTTAATAATTTAGCCCTAATGACATACACGACAATTGAAGCAATGCAATAAAGGACGAAAATATAGATAAATCTTATATTCTTTAAATAGTCGAAAATTTAGATCCAGAGCTATATTACCTTTTGATGTGCATTAAGCTACTGAAGGTGATGGGAATATTATCTATGAGTAAATTATGTGCGTTATATTTGAAAACAGTTTCGCTTAAATGGTCGTTATGGTATGGGAGCAATACATTAATGCTGATAGCAGTTTTACTGTTGTCGAATATTAGCAGCTGTGTGGCGCACCATAATCGTCGTGAACAATATAATTATGAAGGAAGATTCATTGGACAAGATGAAGCCAAAGCCATAGCACTTGATACGAACACACGGCTGGCTAAAATACCGTGTAATTTTACAACGAAAACGAATTGTATATATGTTCAGCACCAAAAGCTGACTTTGACGACACGTAATTCACCGCTTTGGAATCAACAACGTTCAAATGAAATTGTTGTTTCATGGGTGACCAATTCCGATAATCTAAATAAAACTGAATACATCATTGGTATGAAAACAAGTTACTCTCACTTGTTTCGCAATAGAAATAATGTTCAAGATAAAAAACGAAGTAATTTATTTGATATTAACTGGATTTTTGAATTATTGGCTTGCATGATGTTAGCAAGCGCATTTGAAGTATGTCTTCTTATATTACGGAATTTAAGAAATATTAGTTTGAAGTTTTTCGGCATTTGGTCTGCACTAGTAGTTCGTCTACAAAAGCTATGCAAATCAAGTTCTACAACATCGTTGAATAAAAGCGACCAACAGCAACGGAAGCGAAACGTGGCTGTAGGTGAAAACCGTACGCTTTCTTATATATTTGCTATATTAACGTGGCGAGCAACTCAAACGGCAAAATGTAGTGGAACCAGTTCGCATACTACTCTAAGAGACGATAGTACTAACAATGTGATGAGTTATGGACATGTCACGAGAATGGGTGACCTATTGCTTCTAATACTTTTTACACATGTTTATTATCAAAGACAACGACTGGAGAAAGGTTTAAGTGGTGATGAGGAAGATTTAAGCGACGAGTCTAGACAAAATAGTCAAAATAAAAGTTGTTATCAGCAGTTCTACGATAAGCAGAAAAATTCAAACTGTAATGAAGAACCCTTATATAAGCACAGTCTTAACAATAAACGATGTTCATGTTTTTGTGGAAACACTTATCAGCAGATTTCTTCTCTACAGGAGTGCAAATTATCTCAGTCAAAAGTAACGCCAGTTACTTCGTATGTACCTAAAATACCATATTTGACATATTGTAATGGTATGGTATGGTATACATGTTGCTTCTGCCAATACTCTTATAGAACATGTTGTTTTTGTTGTTGCACTTGCCGTCATTGGAGTCAATGTTGTTATCTTTATACACCACTATGTAACACAATATACTGTTGCTGTTTTCTTAAGTTTCTAAAATCATTACACGAGGTTAACTGCTATCATTTATGTTGTTGGCAGGATGTTTGCAATCTTGGAATACTAAACTCTCATCCCGCTTATCATTGCTGCTGTCACTTTTACTGTCAACGTGCTTCCACTTATTGCTGCGTTTGTAATACCTTAACAAACAAGAAGACAACAAGATCATTAAATTTTCTATTACAGAGCAAAATCAGACTCTCCCCTTTAGTTGCTTCATCACAATATGGTGTATGGAAGTTAAAATCGAGTTACAAAACGTATTCATTATTGTGTCTAATAGATGGATTACACATGCTGGTAAATAATCACAAGTTATGCGATATTAATCTCGATATTTTTACATCTATATTGCTGCAATATTTGCTAACTTTAAAAAACTATCAAAGTGTTTTAAAGTGGAAAAGGCTTCAAGTGGCGGTTGTGATAATGGCATTAATAGTGGCACGTTCAACGAGTAGACCTAATTATGATTATCAGAATTGCTACAATTCCCTCTTAAATAAATGTAAACTTTTTGCAAAACACAAGCAAAACAAAAAGAGACGCCGGAGACGTCGTCGACATCAGCATTGCAAGGCTTATAGGCCGCATCATTATTTCAACACAACTCCTATTCAATGCATGAAACGTCTAAAACTCAAAAAATTAAATAAACAAATTCTTAACAAACTAAATAAAAAATTGGCAAAACCGCAAACGTCCAAATCAGCAGTCAATGAACACTCTTTAGTGGCAAGTTCATCGAAAACTTCAATGGTTCGCTCAATAAGACGATTACGAGGTTCAAAGCCAAACATAGTTTGGTTACTTATTGGGCTGATATGGTTCGAAGGACCAAAAATAGTTAACTGCAATGTTATTATAAATTATCAAAACCAACAACAGCACGAACAGCAACATCAGCAGCAACAACAGCAACAGACTGGAAATAGTAATAAGGAAACGACAACAAACACAGTCAATTCGAATTTTGAATATAAAACAGAAAATTTTAATCAAATTAAAACAAAAAACAATAACAACAGCAATAATAGTAATAGTAGTAGCAATAAGAGCAAAAATAAAAGTAAAAACACCGGTAGTAGTAATAGCAACAACAGCAATGGTAATGATACTAACAATAACAATAGAAACACGAATAATAGCAACATTAATTTATCAGTTAATGTTATTCCTATAATCAACACAATCTATTTAAAACACTATTGCAATAGCAATTATTATCAAAAAGTCATACGATCATCGCAGCGTGTTCAACGTGCCTTAAAAACACATCCAAATTCAGATATTAGTGTAACTTCAAGTGCCTCCCAAAATTACAATAACTTAAACAATGGCTTGAATTCAAAAACAGACGAAATGGCTACAACAACGTTATCACAAAATACCGATGAAGGTATGTATGCATGTCCTAATGCATGTTCATTTTTATTAAATTTATGGGTATATTTCAATATCAACTACAGACGAAAACATAGAAGCACAACTGGGAAAACGTAACATCTCACGTAATAAGTAGTCGAAATTATTCTTGACCTAACAAATATATCAAATAAATTCCTATTATTTAATTGTCGATTAAAAACACAAGAGTATTATCTGAATGTTTCAATTGAATTCAAAATTTACGAAAGATTTAATATGAAAAGTCCTTACAAACGTAACGCAATAGTAAATGCAATTCTAAAATGTTGTTTAATTTATTTTAATTTATGATTGAGATTGGTTGAGAAAATTACAATTGCGCTTACACCGACACTTCTTAACGAACCCCTAAAACTGTTATTATATCAATCTCAAATGTCTACATGTGTGGAAATAATTATATGGTACAAAAGCAAATGTGTTACCATATGAAGGATTTGTAATTATTTTCCATTGATAATAATTAAATGGTACAGAGCTAAAACAAAAGAGTTTCGTAAATGATAGGTTAAATTTTTATTAAAAGTAATATTTTGTGGTAATTATATAGCATAAGTTAAGTTAAAAATAATTGAATTATGTTACACTTTTATTTAGCTGTAAAATAAATATTGTAAAAAATACCACGTGTAAGAAATACTATTACCAATCGAAGAGGGTGTAAAAATAGAAAATAGTCTGTATATCAAGAATGTGAACCTATAATAAGAAAAATTGCAAATAGAGTGAATAGATTAATGATATTTTTAAAGTTATTGGAAAACGAAAAACCAATAACAACAAATTAGAGTTGCCCGAAATCTTAAAGGTGATTTCCTGTTGACCTGGGTTTCTTTTGGCTGCCGAAATAGTCCTTCAATATGCTTTAAAATGAAAAAAATGTATGCGGTTAAGTAAGATGTCCTAATAGATTTTAATGAAAAAACAACAAAATTAATATTGTTTTTCAGCAAAATAATGCACCTCTCGGTGCAGTTAAACCATATGGTTTTTAAAGATAGAAATTTGAGACTGATCATCATTAAGTGCAGGTTTGAATCGTGTTTAAAACACATGGTGATCCTTTCCCATTCTGTGCCTTTTCGCAGTAATGAAATAAGGAACAATGGCGGCCATACCGATTATTAATTTAAAAAAACCAACGTAATTAAACTTTAACATGTTTTTAAGTTTGTGTAGTACCATACAAACAATTGTTTATTTTTTATTTAACATTCATTAAGACAAATAATTTTAAAAATCTTGTAATAGGAATTTTTCTGATTTTACCAATATCCGACATTAGAATAATAATGCTAGATTCTTGGAAGATTTCTAATAAAAATTTACTCAAAAGTTTACTGTACCATATTTTTATTGCCATTCCTGTGTGTACATTGTCATCTTGTAAAATATAATTCGCAACGTAAAAAATGAAAACCTAATATAGGTTTTTTACTGAAAATTATTGGAACAATTGGAAAAACAGTGTAAATTTTGTACTAGTTTGGTAGCAAAAAATATTTGCTTAGCAAAACTTATACATTTTAAATATTATCTCAATTTTGAATTTTTTAATTAAAAATAATATAGTTTTATCAATAAAAAAAATTTCATAATCGTATATCTTATAAAATAGTGTAATAAAATTAAAATAAAATTGATCACTTACAAAAGAATTAAAGACAAAAATATATTTATAACAAAAGATTCGTTTTTTAAATTAAGGAAGTGTTTGTGTTAAATAATACATTTTGAATTTACGCGTAAGGTCCAGAGATATTTTTGATATTTAACTTTCAGTTGTGCTTCAATGTACACCCATACTTCACTTTGCGTCGCGGTTACGTTCCAAAAGATTTTCTATAACACACCATGTAAAGATCGACGATAGGTTCCAGGTTACGAAAATACTACTTTTTCAAAAGAGAATTGAACAAAGTAAACATTTAAAGAACAAAAATAATATAAAACTTTATTACATACATACAAAAAACAAAAAAAAACAAATTCAATTAAAATAAAATAAAAAAATCACTAAATTCATAACACACAAATTGAAACTGAACTCTAAAATAACAAAAAAATAAAACTGTATTGTTTTCAGTTAGAAAAAGAATCACCAAGTTTTGATATCATGACGCAATTAGAAACAAAAGTCATGCCATCTTTAAAACAAAAAAGGAAATTTCAAATAATTAAAAAACAAAAAAAATTAAAAACTCGAACCGAAAACAACGCAACTTCGAAAAAACGCAAAACGAAACGACGCAAAGCTAGGTATGGGTGTATATCTTTTCTGAACGTACAGTGTTGGTTTAAACTAACTGAACAAAGATTACTTTAACCCTTCGTTGCATGATTTAATTTTCTTAGTGATGCAATTTTTGTTGGTGTGTTATATTTGTTATGCTTTAAGTTTTAATAACAAAAATTAAATTTTGTTCGATTTCGATGATTCTAAAAGAAGTTAAAAAACTTTGCATATACATAAATACATGTACATATGTATATGCAGTTGCATATATCAAATCAGTAAAAAAGTAACTACGTTTATATAATTTTGTTTTTTATATATTATAAGTTTTTATTATTAAAAAACTTGTTTTTCGATAACATTTGTACTTATGCTTTATAAAATTATTTTGCGCCATTAAAGTATGTATTTGGAATACAATTGGACGTGAAATGTTTTTAAAATAATTGCTTGACTTGTACAATAGTTTTAATATTTTTGGACCATTTTGGCAAAATAAACTCTACATACATATATTTATATAAATAAAACTTTTATAGTATTCGTATTTTTACAATTTTGTAAAGGGTTTCCCTGACATTCAAACGAAATTTCGTCGAATTTTTCTTCTGGGCTTCAGCTCGTTTATAAAGATCCTAGATCATATTTTGATTTTGTAGCATCCTACAAAGGAGAATAATAAGTCAATTCCACATATAATTTTATTATATTTCGGAACAATGGTAGGACAATGTTACTCCCCCATGAATCAACTGAAATATCACAATTGTCAATCGTTGCAACATATTCACAGCAAATTTTATCTAATTTTAATGTCAAAATTCTGTTTCACCAGACAGCCCACAGTAAATGACTGTTTTCATTAATGAAAAAAATGTAAGGGGTTTTCCAGCAGGAACTTTTGAACTTTGGCCTTGACAACGAACATCTCGGTGATGCTACATCTGTAAAATTATGTAGTTGTCAACGTTTTCATCGAAAATCATCTGCATCGATGAGGCCCATTTCAAGATAAATGGGTACGTCAAAAAAAAAATTGTCGAATTTGGTACAATATCAATCCACAACAGCAAGCACTATAGGTCGACGACTACAAACTTTTTTGGCCTGTATGATACATTTTTTTGTCTGTATGATACATTTCGAAATTGGTTATACGTTTGAAAGACTTATTGATGCCATTATGTATGGAACATACGAAATGTCTAATTTTCCATGACTTTGGCACATTAATCAGGCCAATTTTAACTATGGCTTGGGTAATGTTGGCTTTGGGGCACGCTGCAGTTTGTGGTTTATTTCCATAAATCTGCTAATTAAGAAAACTCCATAAGAAAACGTCTAACTGGGATAAATCGCACGATCTTTGTCGCCAGTCAACATCACCTCCGCCCCCAACTCACTTATACAGAATATCTAATATGGGGTGTTTTGTGTGGTACGTAGCGCCGTCCTGTTGAAACCACGTGTCTTTGGTGTCTAAATCATACAATTTAGGCTAATAGAAGTTGGTAATCATTGCCCTATAGGATGATTTTCGTTCGCAGTTTATCGAAAAAAGAAAAAAGAATATTTTAAAAACTTATTTTTAACTTTGAAGTCGCCGTGGTGTAGTAGGTAGTGTGTTGGCTTACTATTCGTAAAGCCCGGGTTCGTATCCCAGGTCAGACATCAAAAATGAAATATGAAAACAAAATATTTCTTCGGCGACTTCCTCTCAGCAGATTTCTGGCAAAAACTCTGAGAGTAAAATAAACTGCCATGAAAAAGTTTCTCAAAAATTCTGTCGTTCGGAGTCGACGTTAAACTGTAGGTCCCGCCACTCACGTATAAAATTAACGCACACAACATGAGTGGTGTGAGAAGCTAGGCCGTAATCCTGACTGAAGGGTTGTAATGGCCAATTATGTATGTATGTATGTATGTATTTTTAACTTTTATGTCAAATTTATTCATTATCATATTCCCTGTTAAACAACATTTCAGTATAATTCTCATTTAAAAATATTTTTAATCTAACACGTTGACTTCAAAAGTATGCGTAAACTAACATGCGGCACAATTTTTTGTTTTTGTTTTATGCAAATTTTATAATTTTGGCACATGCTAATATATGACAAGAATTACAATATATTAATAAAATTTTATACACATATTTTAATGAATATATACGCTATCCACACAACAAACATCATCATCAACATCCAACACCAAATACAACACTTTAACAAATAATTATAACAAAATAAAATAACACATTAACGCATATAACGACAACAGAAAATCATGTTCAAAGCGATCTAATGCGTTTGGAATCAATAAAACATCAAATCTTATTTAAGCTGGGCCTGACACGCAAGCCCAATGTTTCGCATCCGTTGCCAAAACAATTTATATGGGACACAATATATCGCGCTGATGGAATTAAGAGTTTTCACGAGTTCGCCAACAATTATCAGGATAATGTTTTGCCGCATCAAAGTTATCCATATTGGACAACGACTTTTGCAAAGGATTCTAATGTGCAGAGTCATAATCGCAACGAATATCCTAAAGTGCCATACGATAGTGAAGGCGAGATGGATAATATAAAAAGATCTATGGGTAGTGTAGGAATTTTACAAAAGAAATATGGAAAAAAGCTCCACCAAACAAAGACAAGCTTATACAATGATATCAACTTCTACAAGGGAGTAACAGCTACACCTAAAAACCAATTTCTTTATACATCAAATCGAAACAATATAAGTCACAAAAATAAAACGATCAATAATTTTACAATAATTAAACAATTTAAACACCAACAACAGTATCATAAATATCCACAACACTCAACAACAGCAACAACACAACAACAACTCCAACAGAATCGAAGACAACATGAACAAATTAATCAATACACTAACAATAATAGCAAAAACCATATTCAAAATTATGACTATGATAATAATAAAAATAAGAATTACAATAACAACAATAATAATAATGATAATAATGTTAATACTAGTAACAACAAAAATAACAACAACAACATTATTGTGGTACAAAAACAAATTCGCGACAACAATAAGTATATTGAAGAAGTAAAAAAGTTTACATATCTAACGGATATCAATAGTAGTGGTGATAGTTTAAATAGTGTGAAATATTATAGTACCGACTCTGACAATAATAGCATAGTAAGAAAGGAAAAATTGCAAAACGTCCGATATGATAAAACTATCGATAATTATGATAATGATGCTAATAACGATGATAGTGCGAATATTGATGGGAATGTAAATGAAGATATGGACATCGAAACAGAAGTAAATTCAGGTGCCAACATTGATCCAGATCCTTATACTCGTAGCCATAACCATAATTTTAATCGTCATGATAACTATTCACCAAAATTTGATGCAATCGACGAAAATGATGAATTTTTTGGAAGTACTCAAGAGATAATAACATTCGCAGAAAAAGGTATGTACATACATACACATAGCCACAAACATGTTATACATACGGATAACAAATTTCAGAAATTTTTTAACCAATCCGTTTTTTTGAAAATATTTATAATTGTCTGACATCTTTCTTCGATTTTAAGACGGTCTTTTGCTTTGGTTCAGAAATTTGTGAAATTTGTAAATCGGATGCATACCTTTGTGGGCCTGTGCAGGGCCACAATTCAGTTCAATTTCAGAAATTTTTTAACCAATGCAAAAGACCATCTTAACATCAAGTAAACTATAAAGATTTTCAACGAAAACGGATTAGTTAAAAAATTTCGGCAATTTTTTAACCGTACGTATAATTTAGTAACCATGTGTACATATATCGATAGTTTTATAACAGTTTTAAAGATTAAGTTTGTTTATTTCACATTTTAATAGTATTTTTCAATTTAATATAAATAACTTGTAGTCGCCGTAGTCTAGTAGGTAGTGTGTTAGCCCAGGTCAGACACCAAAACGAAATATGAAAAAAATATTTCTTCGGCGACTTCGTCTCATCAGATTTCTGGCTAAAACTCTGAGAGTAAAATAAAATTGCCATGAAAAGTTTCTAAAAAATCTGTCGTTCGGAATCGACTTTAAACTGTAGGTCCCGCCACTTATGTATAAAATTAACACACACAACATAAATGGTGTGAGAAGCTATGTAGGTCGTAATCCTGACTGAAGGGTTGTAATGACCAATTATGTACGTATGTATGTATGTATGTATGTATGTATGTATGTATGTATGTATGTATGTAATTTAAAACGTTCCTTATATTAATTATGACATTTGTCAATATGAGTACAGTTTGAACTTACAAACTTATTTCGCTCTAAATATAATGCATATCCAGTCCATGCATTACATACATACATATGTATTCCGATGACATCGATCTTCTTCCAAAAATTAATAAAAAAATCGTTTTGATAATCCTAAAGTTTTTCGGAATTTTTTGTTTAGCTCTAAAGCATGGTTAATGTATTTGGAGTCGAAGAATATGGGAAGCAAAATTTGCGTTTAGAAAATTTGTATATATTCATGTGTACATACATACATACATATATGACAGCTCACAGCTTATTCTGTGTGCTTTTTTTTTGTCTATAGGATAATTTACCATATTTTCTTATAATGACAAAGACAACTTAATTTACTTTTGCTTTTTTATTCGTTACTACAACTAATTTAGTTTTATAAATAAGCAAGATTTTTTTCGTATCTGTCGTTATAAAAAAGTAATATAGTCGAATTTGCTACAGAGTATTGCTGTAAATCATTGTGAGTATTTAAAATTTTGAAGATAAATACGAAGTAAAAAGAACGTGGAAACGGGGGACAGACGAGTAGAGAGTCTGCAGTGTAAATAAATATACTGATTGGAATAATTTTTAATAAAAAAATATGTTTATGGGTTTTAAATAAATGTGTGACCTTCACGAAGAATTATTTATTGAATTAAGTTAACAAATTGAAAGATAACTTCAAACAAACCTTTTTTTAAATTTTCTGTAGCGGTAAATCTCTTTGTACGTCAAATTTACACGGTTAAGGTAAAGATTTTAACCTCGGCATTAAGTTTAATTGTTTTCATGATACAATTTCGTATCAGTTTGCATGGTGTCGTTTTAATTGCTGATACAGGTGTCAGATATCATAGATTTACCTACGCTTTTTTCACTCCATAAATCCAGCACATTGATTAGGATTTTGCAATAGATTTAGTGTGTAACGCATGGACAGGATACGTTGTAATTTAAATCAATTATATGTTAAGAAATTGTTTTTTAGTACCACACCAAAACGCTATTTCTCTGTATTCTTTAATCCGGTAAAAGTTATGACTGAAAGAATTAATGAAATAAATTTTTGGATTTCCGATATGAAAAATATTATCCTTTATTTAAATTAGAATTTTATTCTTTGACAGTCGCTTCTTTTGCGGCGCGTATTTTTTTGTTTAGTGGTAGAGACAGGGTTATTTATTTCAAGTTTATGCTACAAACTGATTTTCATAATTGAAATTTATTTTAAGATATGTATGTATGCACCATTGAAATAAGAAGTTTAAAACTGCCCAGAAAATCCGAAAAAAAATCGTTATTTGAAATTATTTTGTGTTTTGTAAGAATAAAATAAGTTTAACCGTCACGCCCCTTATTCCGTTAGGTATACATTGTTGGTCATTACAACACTTTTAATCAGGATTAAGTTCTTGCTTCTTTTACACTCCATCTATGTTTTTTTAAGTAGATTTCATCAATGAGGACAGCAAGGAAAGTTATTAACCTCCTGTCATTCTTGTTTCAACCTCTTACTTAGGTCAGGTAATTTTCTGCATATCGTTTTCATTTACGTCAATATTTTGAATTTAAATATGTTTATTTATTTTAATTCATTAAAAAAAAAAACTATATATATGCTGTGCAAAAATTTTTGACATGATGTAAGGTGGCTCAAGCGTATAATTGGACACTAGGTATGAGATTAGTCAAATGCCTATTTTGCCAATTCAATGGTCATATTTCAAAGCACTTTTACTTTAAAGCAGTGGTTGGCACAAAGAGAACATGATTAAAATGTGACTGCAGTTGTGAGAGCCATGTGTTAACGCAGAGGAAAATTGTTAGTACGTAATACGGTTGAGCCACTGTACATTACAGCAGTTGACAGTTCGTGTCAGTTTGGTTTTATTCTCTCCTAAATGGTAGAATTGCGACATCTAGCATAACTGCTTTTCAGAGATTTATACGTATTCTGTTTTTTAGATAGGCCATCATCAGTAACGCTCTCAATTGAGGGTTGACTGAAACCTGATGGTACGAACCACTAATATATTTCTTTATAAAAGTTTATAGACAAGCTTATGTTATGAAAAACAGTTTCCAATGGAAATATTATGCTTCAAAAGAATTTTCGACCACCCCTGATTATTGGATTAGTAAAGCATATGATTCTGTTATCTCAGACATACAAAGTTGACCGAAATATTGTCAATCTGTAATAGCCGAAAAACTTAAAAAATAATAAATAATAACAATTCTAAAACATTTCAAGAAATAACCCCAAATTAATAATATTTTTCTTCCGAAACTACCAACGGTTTACGGTTTGTAGTAACAGGAACATCAATATCAGATACTTCAACCTCTTCACATTCATCCAAGACTGCACTTTTATTTCCTTCTCAAACACCGTAGATAATGTATTATTTATGACAAAAACTTAACAAGATTTTTGAAAACTTCAACAACTTCTGTACACAACACCACAGAATCACTAACATAGTCATCTATGTCACAAATGATACATCACCCATTATTTATTTATTTGATGTTCTATACCTAAGACCTGTGAGCTTATAAATATAGCGTAGAACTAGCATTAAGTAAACAGTTTATAAAAAAATTAAATTTTAAATTATAATAATAATAAAATTGTAATAATAATAAAATTGTAATAATAATAAAAAAAAATAATATTAAATAATATAACAATAACGAAAGTGAATTTATTAAAGCGATATTACAATTAACTAAATAACAACATATTTCATTATATTAGGATTATCAACAATGTTGGAAAAACGTCCTTTTAAACTGAAATGTACTGCTTAGTCGTTTTGTTCACGTAGGTAAAGCATTCCAAAGACGAATTCTCAAAAAGATATATTACTTCAGGTGTGTTTATGATTCTGTGTACTCTAATATTTAGAAGGTTGTTAAATGTTACACCATAAAGTTTATTAACAAAGTTTGATACACGGGTACTGCAGAATCACAGGAGGCGAAGATATCACATCCGTACAATAGTACTGGGACTAAATATGATTTAGCAAGTAATGGTCGCACCTTTAATGGAGTAAAAAAATGTGCTTTCACAGACTTCTTCTTCTTAGTTTTTCTTGAAATATAGTTTATGTAGTCATTTCCAATCAAGTTATTATTGCATAAGGTAACTAGATTTCTCGTCGAGTTAACAATTTCTAATACTTGATTATTTAAAATTATCTTGGAGTTATAACCAGGGATTTGGATTTAGATGGGTTAATACAAAGAACGTTTGCTCTTGCCAAGATGTGAAAACTATTAAGATCCTCGTTTAGTTTCTTATATAAATTTTCACATCATCGGCATGGAGGGTGGGTCATTTAAAAGTTTAAATTTAAAAATGCAATAAAAGAAAAACGGTTTGAACTTTTGCCAAATTTGTACAATTGTTCCAGTTAGAAATGGAATATTATTTCATTCATATGGCTGCCGTGGCTGGCCTCATAATACCTCATTCAATTGGACCAATTTTCGTGCACTTTATCGAGTGTATGCGGTGGTATCTCGGCAATAGCATAACCAATGTTGGCCTTCAAATGCTCAATTATCTCTGGTTTGTTGGCATAATACTTTTCTTTAATGGCACCCCACAGAAAATAGTCCAACGATGTTAAATCGCAACTACTTGGCGGCTAATTGACATCACCATTTCGGTTAATTAAACGGCCATCAAACGTTTAACGCAATAAATTGGTTGTGACAAGTTGTACCATCCTGTTAAAACCAAACATCAATACCATGAAGAGCAGGTACAAAATACGGAAATTTTGCCTGTTAACGTAACCACCAAGATGAATATGAGCTTCATCCGAAAATCGACATCATCGTGCAGTTTCTCGTTTGCCCATCTAGCAAAGCGAAAACGAAGCGGATTTTCATGCAGCTTCAACTATTGAATCACATGAACTTTGTGAGGCGTCATACCGAGATATTTTCACAATATTCGCCGTAAACTGTTGCGTGAAATGTTCAGTTCTTGAGAGCGGTGACGGGTTGATATTGATAGATTCTCAAGCACACTCTCAGCCACAGCTTCGATATTTTCGGGTGTACACATTGTAACGTTTTGGCGCATCAATAATGAAACTAGTTTCAGGAACTTTAGCAGTAAACTTGTGTATACCGGGCACCGTTTGTCCTTCTCTACGACCAAATTTTGTACAACATTTTCGTGCAATTTCCAACCAATTGACTTTATTTTTGAAATAAATTTATAAAATTAAAAAAAAAAAAATCACAACGTTGCGCATAAATCGATACATTACGTTCAGTGGAGATAATATAATGAATTTTTTGATAGAATAGAATGACATAAGTATGCCAGATTCAAAATAACCGATGATTCAAATTTAAAGCGATAGATGGCCCATCTGATAATTGTGCCTTACTAAAGGTAAGATATTTGATTAAATCATTAATACACAATGTGAAAAGAAGGAGACCGAGAATAGAGCCCTGTTGCATTCCTTTTGAGACATGTAAAGTACAAGAAAGCTGGCCTTTGAAGAAAACTGATTGCTGGCGATCGGCTAAATATCAGAATAAAAGTCTAATTGATGTGTATTAAAAATTTAACAGTTTTCTTTACTTAATACGAAGGGTGTTATGGTCTACCAATCGAATGCGTTCGAAAGATCAAGCAGAACCAAAAATGTAATATCTCCTTGATCGACGTCGCTTCATATTTCCTCAGACATTTCTAACAAAGCAGTTGTACATCTGCGTTTTGGTCGGTAGCCCGATTGCTTTTTAGTAAGAAGACGGTTCCCATTTACAAATTTATTATGTAATTTTTAAATTTTTAAGCCCTGTTTGAAATTGTATTTTTTATTTGGTTCAAAATAACGGCAAAAACACAACATTGACAAAGTAAGAAAAGATGGGGCATCTAACATTTTCTGAATTATAGTTATATTGTATAAAAAATGATCGATCAACGGTCAAAAAGGTTTAAGTTAATCTCTGCTCTGGTTTAAATACATAATACAAATTGTGAACTCAGAAATATATATTTAAAATAATTATAATAATATATAATTTCGCAAAATTTTAATTTAAAAAATTGTATACTATGACTAAATTGAAGTCGCCGTAATATAGTAGGTAGTGTGTTGGCTTATTAGACGTAAAGCCAGGGTTCGAGCCCCAGGACAGATATCAAAACAAAATACAAAAAGTATTTCTTCGGCGACTTTCTCTCAGCAGATTTCTGGCAAAAACTCTGAGAGTAAATAAAATTGCCATGAAAAGTTTCTCAAAAATCTGTCGTTCGGAGTCGACTTTAAACTGTAGGTCCTACCACTCATGTATAAAATTAACACACACAACATAAGCTGTGTGAGAAACTAGGCCGTAGTCCTGACTGAAATATTGTAATGACCAATTATGTATGTATGTATGTATACTATAACTAAAATGATTTCTGAAAATAAAGTAAAAATTTTGAATATTGGAAAATGCTTTAAATATTACTTTCATTTATATATTGAGAGTTGATACGTTCCAATAAATCTTTAATATAAATTAATTTTAAAAATAAATTTACTAGATTATCAATTATCAGTATTGCATATACAACACAGACCTTAAGCAAAGTAAAACATTATCATATCAGTTGTTCATTTTTCCTATCAACATAGTCCGACCTTTGAACCATAATTTTTCGATGTCATTTTCTTCCACCCAGTTACAGTTTAATATATCAGTACTTTTTTGTCTGAGCAAATACTAAATTTTTTGCAATAAAGTTAATTTGTATACCCTACACAATTTACCTCACATTATCGGTCCGTTGCGTGTTCAACACGTAGCGGTTGCAAACATAAGTTTTACGCGCTGATATAATCGAACTGCCATTCAACTTTTTAATCACAATTTCGCTTTGACGCTTAAACTACTGAAGGTGTATTGAGATTGGACTGCAATATGATACTTAAAATTTTGCGAACTATCTAGACCCCTTATATATTTGATCTGTATAATAATTATAATAATAGAAATTAATCAAATGATAAACACAACAAATTTAATTATTTTAATATCGACCAGGTAAATGACAATATATGTATTATTAACTGTAACTACTAAATATCAAAATTCTTAAGAAAAAATTATGTTGGGAATATAAAATAAAATCGGTCCATTTCTAATATATAACTCTATCTCGGGCGCCCCGGTAGTCTAATTACACTACCACAAACAGTTAAGTTATTTATTTACTAGTTACAATACAAATACAAATTATATCTAATTATTACGAGCTGATTAACTTAATTTGGGAGTCGCCGTAGTCTAGTAGGTAGTGTGTTGGATTATTAGACGTAAGGCCAAGGTTCAAACCCAGGTCAGACATCAAAACGAAATATGAAAAAATATTTCTTCAGCGACTTCCTCCCAGCAGATTTCTGGCAAAAACTCTGGGAGTAAATAAAATTGCCATGAAAAGTTTCTCAAAAATCTGTCGTTAGGAGTCAATGTTAAACTGTAGGTCTTGCCTCTCATGTATAAAATTAACACACACAACATGAGAGGTGTGAGAAGCTAGGCCGTAATCCTGGCTTAATGGTTGTAATGGCCAATTATGTATGTATGGATGAGTAACTGACATATATACTCATATATACATGCTGAATTATTTTATTTTTGTTAATTTAAGTTATTTTGTACGTTTATTTTTCTGAATTTTTTTGCTTCCTTTTTTAATTTTATACACATATAATTGTGATATAAACATTATTAAAATTAAATGACATGAATTTATTAATAAATCAGTTTTTTCAATTTTTCTTTTTAAATAAGGGAAAATTTCTAAATCTTGAGATATTTTGTTTTTTTAGATCTCGGTTTTTTTGTAATTAAGGGAAATCCCGAAATTTCCGGTTAATTCTCAAGTTTACAAACCAGTTTGGCATTCCTAATAAGTATGTATATATAAGAAAATTTATGAGGTGAGACATTGTGTTAGCCATGTGTTACAAGTCGACAAATGAAGTGAAGTGTAATGAAGGAAAGAATAGTGCCAAAGAAAGGAAGGAAACACTAAAGTTTTCTTTGGAACATAGGTCAGTCATTAATGACTCCTCTTAGAACGGTTAATATTTTATGAAAGAAGTGATGACACATAGGATCAGGGCAAACAGACACAAGTGGATAGTTTGCAAATGAAATTAGCAACATCCTCTTAATACAAGTAATGCAATTCACTATTGGAAATTCTATAATCATTCTGCAGTTCATAACTCTTACATTTGATTTTCTCTTTTTTACATTGTGTTAATAATTTCGATAAGTGTGTTCTCTGGGCTTGTAAAAATAAATAATATACATATAGTTGAATTAAATGTTATAAGCTGATAAAAATAACAATATGTTTACGTAAATGTACATGTGCTAGAAAGTGATTCTATCGTTTTTATAAAAGTCCAAAAACCTAAATTAATTACTCAAAAATTATACTTTCATAATATAAAATTATTTTTATAATAAAGTGGTGACTTTTGCATAATTCCTGTAAAGATATATTAAGACTCTGCCACCATAAATGTTGATTTTAGAGTTGTTTGAAATTATCATATTATAATTCCAGACTTTAGTACATTTTTACCTTCAATTCTTATTTTACATTTTTTAATAGGCAAAATGTATAAAAACCATCGTCTGGTTGAATTTTCTCATCAAAATACTGGAAAGTCAAAGCAAAAGCTCCATGTGCGTAATGCCGAAATACATATACGCATTGAAAAAATATCAAGAAGTAAATTTGGCACTGGCTCAGGAATTAAACGCAAAAGACTGAAAATATGGATATTTCATTTGGTTGAAAACAGTTACACATATAAGGTATGTCAATTTAAAACTTTATGTAAAACTCTATTTTGAAAGAGTGTTTAAAAAATTGTATTTCCAGGGGTTTGATCACATTGCTCAGTTTTGTGCTTCGTTTGAGGTGGATACGACCCGTTTAGGTTGGCAAAAATTTGATATAACAACTACTGTTAAAGAGTGGTATTCAAGAAGGGAAGGGGAAAAATTGAGATTGCTGATTGACTGTACAGGTTGTGGAAAAACGTTTGCCGTACATCTGTTTAATACTAACTCTGAAAGAAGTAAGGCTCGGGAAAGAAGAATAGCAGAGAAACGGAATATAAATGAAATCAGCAGCAATAATTTTTACAATTTAACCAACTATACTAATTATCAATATAATCAAAAAATATTGACACCAGGTACCAAAGACGTTGGCGAGGAAAAAAATGCTGTGGTGCCTAATCCAGAGGAAGAAGAAATGCTCAATTCAAGCCGTCCATTTTTAGTCTTACATACAGAAGCTAGACGACAGCGTCGTGTCCGACGTCGTGCTATTAACTGCAATGGAGCACTACACGGCCAGTGCTGTAAAGAGTCATTTTATGTGTCTTTTAAAGCTTTAGGCTGGGATGACTGGATAATTGCACCTCGAGGTTATTTTGCAAACTACTGCAGGGGAGATTGTACTGGGCCTTACCGAACACCAGATACTTTTCAAACTTTTCATGCTCATTTTATTGAGGAGTATCGTAAAATGGGGCTTCTAAACGGTATGCAGCCATGCTGTGCTCCCATTAAATTTTCCAGCATGTCACTCATATACTACGGCGATGAGGGTATCATCAAAAGAGACCTTCCCAAAATGGTTGTAGATGAATGCGGGTGTCCATGATATAGGACTTTTTCTGATGCTGTCAATTCCTTTGGTTGCGTGTGCAGTATTTTTACTTCTTTGACACTCCATTTAATTTAACAAAGCGAAGTCTCCTAAGTGGTGTCATACATATAAATACATATTTATTATTATTATTATTACTATTAACTCTTTCCTTTTTGACTCAAATAAAAGTTCCATTAAGCAGCACAAATATCCGACCTACAAATCGCCTAGTAAGTAACAACAAACAGCTGCTGTATATACCTTTAAAAATAAATTAATATTTCACTTGCAAATACTAAAATGTGATTTTTTAGGATTTTATCGTGTAATTTTGTATTATATTAAACTATTGAAATTAATAATGTCCACTTTGCCATCTTAAAAATAATTTTAGAGTATGCAAAAAAAAAATAACAATACTGTTCTACTACGTATATTTTATATTTATTACCAATAACATTATTTTTCATTTATTAACAAATTACAATAATCAAAAATACGATATTAATTATAATATTAACTCCTTCTATGCTTTTTATAATAAATTGCGATTTGTTATAGAGACAAATTTACTATAAATATAAGGGACTCGCTAAAATTTAGCAATTCATATAATTAGTTATATTCTATTTTAATACATAATAATGTAAATTTGCCAAATTTTTAAAATTTTGGGAAAATGTGTTGAGTAATTATTGCTAATAAATTTGCTACTGTATGATAATAAAATAATTTACTAAATATGTAAATGAAACTGAAAAATAAAACGCAAAATGTCTTGTGCTATTTTATTATAAGAAAAAGATTCATCCTTCATTGGCTAACATTTCACTTAGCATTTAATAAATGTATTATAGGTTAGGTTAGGTTAGAGGACGTGTACTTGTCAATTAAGACAAGTACACTACCCGGAGGTTGAATTGACCGACCCATTGTACAAATGTATTATAACACACAAATGATTAATTGCATAGCACCGAGGATGAGCTGCTTTTATTTATCTTTTGTCATTTACTCAAATCCAAATGAAGTAAGTATCTCTTCATTGGTAATAATGGTTGATGCATCTAGAGGTACATGGTAATAAATCGATTTCTCATTTGAGCTGATCGTTTTTTTTTTAAATTAAGAAATTTAAATATTTTTGCTTACTGTAAAATTGGATATATGTACATACAGCTGTGTTCAAAATAATAGGAGTGCTACCATGTAATATTTTCAAAGTTAAAATTTTTTATTCTACCAATTTGCAAAACATGATATATTCTAATGGTAGTTACAATGATATGTAAGAAATAAAATACTAAAAATAATCTGGTAATAACTTTAATATTTACGATAAAATTGATTCATTTCTGTGTTTGCCCTTGAATTCAGTTGATCAAAAAAATAGGAGTGTGAGTGTTCTTTTAAAAATAAAAATATTACAGCACATAATTTAAAGAAAAAAGTGAAAAATAAGTACGGAAAAATGTAGTTAAAACTTTTTCTACAGTGATTCACATAAATATTTGTAATAGTGGGACGAGAAAAGCACTGTACTGAAGAAAAGAGAAAACTAATTAAAAATCTTCGAAAAAAAGGCAAAACTTACAAAGAAACTAAGGAAATCTTAAATTACTCCGATCAAATGATCACAAATACATTAAAATATAAAAAGAAGCCCGAAACACGTGGGCGCAAGGCCAAAACATATACTGTCGATGACCGCCGAATTGTGCGATACAGCAAAATAAATACTTCAGCGTTTTCAAATAAAATTCAAAAGGATCTGAATCTTGCCGTAAGTGTCCCTACTATTCGTAGGCGTCTGATGGACAACAATTTATTCGCAAGAAGTTCACAAAAGGTGCCATTGTTGACATACAAAACAGGCAGCAGCACGCTTAAAGTTTGCCCAAGAACATATCAAATATCCGAAAGAAAAATGGAGAACTTATTGTGGACCGACGACAGCAAAATTGTTTTATTTGGTGGCACTGGGTCTAGACAGCATGTTAGACGTCCGCCCAACACCAAATATAAAGCTCAGTATACACAAAAGACAGTTAAACATGGTGGTGCAAAACTAAAGATATGGGGAAGCTTTTCATATAATGGTTTAGGCCCAATACATCGAATTAGAGACATAATGGATAGGAACGTCTATGTCAGCATTTTGAGAGAAGTGATCTTACCATATTCCACACCTCTAAAATGGATATTCCAACAAGACAATGACCCGAAACACACCAGTAAATTAGCAAATGAGTGGTTTCGGGTTAATGGAGTAAAGGTTATGGCGTGGTCAGCTCAGTCTCCTGACCTTAATCCCATAGAACATCTATGAGGGATGTTAAAAAATATGTTGCCGAGAGAAAACCGTCAAATGCAACTGAGTTGTGGTCTGTAGTGCAAGATAGGTGGAATAAAATTCCACTAAAACGATGCCGAAATGACAAGCAGTCGATATACTATCTGAAATTTCTGCCAGCAAATTAGGCTTCTGTTTGTTTTATAAATCGAACCGACATTTACAATATAGTCGCTGAAATTTATGATGTGCCTTTGTAGCATTAATGGTAGCATGGGATATAGGACTTATTTTTCATTCAATTTTTATTTCACACAAAATTTGTACCACATTTAATATTCAAAATATGAAAATTTGACTCTAGATAATAATTATGCAAAATATGTATGAAGTCGCCGTGGTCTAGTAGGTAGTGTGTTGGCTTATTAGATGAAAAGCCAGGGTTCGATCCCCAGGCCAGACATCAAAATAAAATACAAAAAGTATTTCTTCGGCGACTTCCTCTCAGCAGATTTCTGGCAAAAACTCTGAGAGTAAATAAAATTGCCATGAAGAAGTTTCTCAAAAATCTGTCGTTCGGTGTCGACTTTAAACTGTAGGTCCCGCCACTCTTGTATAAAATTAACACACACAACATAAGTAGTGTGAGGTCGCAATCCTGACTGAAGGGTTGTAATGACCAATTATGTATGTATGTATGTATTTAAATAATACTGTATTTTAACGATTAATAGTCACAGCACATTGCGGTATAGGGCAATCTCCGCACTTGCTACACCAACTTTTTCCTAATCTAAGTATATGTACTCTCTCCCAACACCAATTTTAATTCCTTGTTTATAATAAAAAGAACAAACAACTTAGCAGTCCTTCAAATCCATTAAACTTCAATTAGTACGTTATATTCTTATTTTAAAATAGTACATACATACATACACACAGACATACATGATTGTATTATCGTATTATTTAAATCAGGGTACCAAATATTCACTTACTTATCACTCACGCTCATGGAGAAGAAAAAGAATTTTGTTTTGTTATCTTTCATTCGTAAACAGAAACAAACAAAAATAAAAGTTTGCTTTATTCATTCATGTATGATACTCTTAGTAATGTTTTTATTTTCGTTCAAAATTGAGAGAATAAGAAAAACATTTTTTGCACACGCACATTTTTGAGAAATAAAATTTTTGTAAAAATCTCACAAATGAAAGGGCATAAAGTTTTATTTTGCAATATTGAGTGTTCGGGTTTTTACATGCAAGAATAAAACAAAAATATGTGAACAGACGGGTAAAACAAAAATTTTGTTCATTTTTATGATGGGTTTTTTTGTTTGTGTTTTCCATGCAAACAGGCAGGCAAGTAAAATAGCCTGTGTTACAGAAACATCACATAAATTGAATAAACAAATGAGTCACATGTGACTCATGATCGTATTACAATACGCACATGTGTCATGAAAAATTTTCATTTTCATTTTTGTAATGTAGCAAATAAAACAAACAACGCACATATGAAAATAAGAAACAAACCACAAAAAGTCCGAACACATATGATTAAAAAAAAAAAACAAAAAACAACAAAAAATTAATGAGTATGTACTTTAATGAGAGCGATGAGAAGGCCTCTCATATTTGTACATTTCACATTTCTTAAGCCGAAAGTCCATACCATGCGTTTTGCATTACATGCGTATACCGAAAAAGTAGAATCAATGTAGTTGATTGTGACAAGTTACAGAAGAAAAAGCATAATATGCATAGACGCATAGAAAGTAGGATTACTTTCTACTTTTCTATGCGACTAATGCAGTGTTGGAAAATGTCAGCAGTTTTTAAACTTGGCATGCCAATGGTTTCTATAAATATGTTTAAATAGTGCATTTCTATTTTCGCATTTTTCTTTTTGCATTACAAAAATATTAATAAAAACATATTTCATAATAAAGTTTATTACTAATTTAAGAGGAAAATACATTAAAATACATTTTTAACACATTTCTTTCATGAACAAAATATGTATATCATGATTGTTTATACATATTTGTATATATGATTGTTTTTATGTACTGAGTGTCTGTCATCTATTTTGAATTTATTAATTTGTAAACAAGAAAAATGGAGGATAAATTAAATGAAAACACTCGTCTTGTGTTCTTTTGAGGATTTTCGTAGACCTTAACAGCACAATACAATGTAATTTTTGTGTAAAACTATTAATAAATAATAAAAACAACTAATAACAATTTTTAATTTTTCCTTTCAAGAAATTAAAAAATTTTGGCAACTTTCAGCAAGAAAAATTTTTTATGAGCAGTACGTCTTATTTTGATCTTATAATATTTAGCTTCTTAATTACCTCTTGCACAAGAAACTATATCCATTGTGACCGAAATTTACCCACATTTCGATTAATATTTAAATATTTAAGAATCTTTAAACTTTTCATTGAAGAAATTAAAAAATATTCAAAATTTTCCCCTTTTTAACACAAAATAAATGTTTGTTTACATTTAATTTTTCTACTTTATCTGCCAGTTTTCACTTTGTTGCTTCTAACACATTTGCCTCGCTAAACTTATAACATTTTTTCTCCCTCTAAATTGACCTGTCCTTTTATGTTATGAGCGTTTTTCAAATGTCAAAATATCACATGTGTAAACTCATAAATTTGTAATTAATGCCATAAATTCTTTTAAAATTACAATTTGATTTTCTATTTTTTCCAAAAATGTTCTTGTTCGCTTGTTTGTTGTTTACCACAACAGCTAATCAAAACAAAAAACCAGTCGCTTAAACGCATTGTGTGTAACTTGCAATAAAATCGGCATAGAAAGCAAGATTCGCAAGGCGCATAAAAAGGATGGTATGGACTTTCGGCTTTAAGCTGGATTCACCCATTGTTTCGGAACAAAATGCTTGTTCCGGAACAAATTCAGTTTTTTGAGAGTTTGTTCCACTTCGAACAATTGTTCTGTAAAAACAAGGCTACCATATGAAATATCTTTGTAAACGATGCGTGTTAGTTTTACAATTAGGCAGCACAGTAGCAGATGATTGCAATTCGTTTGTTTTCTTGGCTTGAGTGTGATCATATTTTTTATTGTGTTACAAAGAAGTTGTAAATTAAAACAAATCTGAAATTGTTGAAGTTAAAAAGTGGATAATAAGGGATATTATACATACATAAATATATACATACAAATGTACATATAATATGATGTGGCAGCTCAGTTCAACTTTACTTAAAAAATTAAAGTAGCTGGCAGCACAGTTCAATTGTTTCGGAACAAAAATTAAAATTAAACCAATTCGAGCTGAAAATGTTCCGAAGCAAGCTTACTCTCTTTCGCTCTCTCTCTCAAAAAGAGAAACGTCAAACTACATATAAAAAAAATTGTTTCGGAACAAAAATTTTGTTGGGTGAAGCCAGCTTTACTTCTCACAATTCATATTCGCGAATATGTACCAAAATAAAAAAATAAATGTTTTCATTTATGAATGCTTAAAATGAAAACAATTCTTAGCTACTTATTTGTGAAAAGTGAGCATAAAACAAAAAGTTTGAAAAGTACACTCGTGTCTATTTATCATAAATATTTAAATTTATGTGTTCATACATGAATTTTTCTGAACCCTGATTTAAATTGCAATTACGAAAATTTCTAATTTTGGAATTGTAAGGATTTTGGAGAATAGTTGGTACTATTGCATAGGAAAGTTGATACGATTTATGCTCAATCCTATGTAAGCATTTTTAGGACTAACTTCTCGGGCATATGTAGAAAAATCCGGATTATAAACTGCGGATATCGTTTCGCAACATGATAATGATTGTAAACATACCGATAAACTTACAAAAAAAATTACTTAGTCATAGAGTCAGACAGTACCTCATCGGTCGCCCCAGTCAGTCACCGTTCATCTCTGGAGAGTTTCCAAGAGATATGTTGCCTGTATTCTAGGAAATTTAAAAGAAATGTGGAAACTTGTGTGAACAATATGGAATAGTACACGTAGACCTAAAAACAGTAAAAATTTAGAGGAAAAATTACTGCCAAAGGAGGCTACACAAAATTTAAACCCAAAAGAGCTATACAATTTTTTAAATAAAATAAACAACCGTCCTATTCATTTTCAGGTTTGCATATTTTTAATATACATACATAAAAACAAATATGTTGAATTGTCATTGCAATTAAATGTTCTATAAGCAAAGAGAATTATTGAGACCATAGTTTTGTTGTTGTATTTATATTTGTTAACACCAGCTAAACACTGAGATTATTTGAGTAACTGTATAATGCTCTAGATTTTTTCACTTAATGCATTAACGTATAAGTTCAATGGCGTCCCCACAGGAACATGTTAAAAAAGGTCCCTTTGTGACAAACATGAACCTTATAAATTTATACCACAGATCTGCGGTGATTATCCTGGCGTGTTCTAAATTGTAATAGAAAATGGTAATAGCCTTATGACTTTTCAATATTTCAATTGTTTGTTTGTGTTCAATAAATGAGATTCATAATCTAAGTATGCTTACAAAATATAAAAGCTCTGTATCCCCTCTTTAAATAAGCTCATACATTTAGTACTTTCGACGAATGGGATGTAAATTCTCCTGATGCCCTCTCCCCCTCGGTTTCGGCTGTATCATAGCACTTAACAACTACATGACATTACAAGACTAGGATTGAAAGCTCTACTTTTAACAGTTCTTAAACGATAAAACATATTTTCTCTGTTTATGTAACACCTAAACTCCATGCACATTCTCTATCCTTCAAATACTCAAGAACATCAACCAAGTTCGGTAGATCTAGCTGCCATCCCAGCTATTTGTTACATTATCCCAGATATATGTTAACCTTGAGAATTCCAACACTAGTTGTAACATGGTTTTCTTTCTGTTCCTTTTTCCTCAACACTTGATATTGGAAGAAAATCTGAAAAAGTTTTAAGTTTTAGCCTGATTCTTCATGTGTCCCTTTCCCGGTCAATTTGAACTAAATTATAAAACATTTTACTGCAAAAATCCTAGTACATTGTACTGATGCATAGTGCCCTGTTACACCAGAGCATATAAGCTTTATCATTCCCCTCGTTACAAACAAATATATAATTTATAATAGTAATTAATTAATAAATAAATATTATTAATAAATAAGTAAATATTTCCGCCGCCATTACAAAGTTGCAAAAATGTTTGAAGGATCGAGTTTTTAAACTTTTGTAAATAAATCACAATAACTATTTACTTTGCTTGTAAATTTCAAAAAAATCATGCTTCGGGACTATATGTTATAATCCGAGAAAATTTCTTAATCGCCTGGTCAGAGGTTTAGGCGTTTATTGCGTACAATCGATCTTACAACCAATAACACAGGCTAATTTTTATACAGTACACACGTGGGTATGGTACTTTGATTTTAATAAATTGAATTTCATTTGCACAAATATTCGAACAAAATTCGTTTATAAGAATGTTTTCCAGCACTGAAATTTATTCAATTCACAGTTTTGAGTTTCGAGAATGAAATTATTGCATTTTTGAATTCGTACCAAGGGAATTGAAGATACTTGGAAATGTAAATAAGATCTTTCTCGCGTATATGACTTGTTGATTCCGGCTTTAAGGCAATTCTATGTCACTACAATTTCATATCGGTGTAAAACTTACCTACTTAATTGGCCATTAACAACCCGATTAACGGATTTCGGCCTGCCTTAACATATCCCACCACGCGCCTCTGCTTCTTACACGCCTACGACAGTTGGTCACACCAATCGATGACACTCGATCGATTTGGTCTTTCCAACGCCAACAAGGCGTTTCCATTCTCATCTTTGTAGGAAGACTCTCCGGGATTTAAACCTTCCGTTAGGCGCTTAATCTTTTGATAGAATTTTTGTGCGTCATTCCTACATCTACACATCACGAGTTTCTCACGCTCTCGCTTTCCTACTTCCTCTTCTTGCGTCTGAAAAGGCAGTTCTCATCCCTTCTCGTTTCTCTATAGTTCTCGACAATGGCTCGCGTAGCGACTGACGGCGTATGAGGCAGCTGCCTCCTGACACTCCTCATCGAACCATTGATGTCGCTAAGGTGGGCGTTAAAAACCAAGAACTGTTTCCGCAGTAGTGCGCAAGGAGTGGGAGATGCTGGCCCACAGTCCACCAATGTCGCTGAGATTAGATAGGGAACGACGGAGCTTATCCGAGAGTTTCAGCTCTCCTTTGTGACCGCATCTTCTTGACGTCCAGCTTTCGCAAAGCACTAGAGCACGTAGACATCGAGGAGCTAATGCGCAATCGAAACTTGGTGCGACAAGGTAGTGGTCCGAGTCGGTGAATGTCACATCTAGTACACTGAAGACGTGCCTTCCGTCAAACACAATGTGATCAATCTGGTTTGATGTTGATTGATCGGGGGACATGAAAGTTGGTGCTGCATACTACCTTGTTACGTGTCGCGACGAAATCGATCAGTCTCATATCATTGGAGGTAGTGGTTGGAGGGCCATAGATAACTTCCCGCCCGAACTTCGCATTAAAATCTCCGAGGACGGTTTTGGCGTCATGGGCCGGGCACTTATCATATACGTCCTCGAGCTTAGCGTAGAAGGCATCTTTAACCACATCGTCCTTTTCTTCCGTCGGGGCGTGAGCATAAATAAGGCTGATGTTATAGAATTTTGCCCTGATGCGGATTGTGGATATGCTTTCGTTGACAGGAGTGAACCCAGAGACAAGATGGCGAAGTCTCTTATTAACTACAAATCAGCATCCGAATTTGTGATTATCCTCATGGCATCTGTAATATACATCGCAAGATGCAATCCTTTTGCATCCTTGCCCTATCCATTGCATTTCCTGTGATGTCAGTCCTACATGTCAAGAGGGCATCCGCCAGCTTGGCGGAGGCGCCTGCGGACGTTCCATGTGCCTATACGTAAATCATTGTCCTTTACACGTGTGCCGTAGTCGTCAACTTTTGAGGGGATCTTTCTAGAGGCTTGTGTATTAGTTTTCATTGGATTTTATTTTTACGTGGTGGGTTCCAAGCCCTACTCACAATCCAAATTTAACGTCCAGAGGATTGGACTTCGCTGCACGCATTAGCTAAGGCCAAGTTAACCACAGTCAGAAACTTGTTTGCATGTATCTCACCCTTCCTAAAACTATTTAGCGAATTTATTGTATTTCGATCGACCTTGCATGCAATTTGCTCATAACAAAAACAACCGAATTAACATATTGTAAGATATTACTGTTACGATTAGATTTAAATTCGATATAAATATATTTTGGACCTTAGTTTGATACTAGTACTATTTAATTTTCCATTGTAGCGGTTTTACATATTAAAAACTCGTAGGGTTCAAATTTAAGTTTTATCCAAAATTGTCCTAAAAAATTAACATATTAATAAATCAATACATTTCTATGAAAAACAATAGATTTGAACGTGGCTAAGTATATACTTATTATATATTATATAATATTATCCAATATTCCAATATTTTAATCAGCATTCATGCATGTCAAGTAATATTTAGTGATAATGGTATACGTCACACTGGGTTCTCAAGTTGAACAATTTAACACATATACAAGAGCGTTTTCTTAACACTACACTACAGTTTTTGCATGTAGTGACTTCGCTTTATTTAACGATCTCAAGAAAAAAAAAAGAGAATGAATGCTAAGAAAAACAGTTTTTTTTGTATGTTAATATAAATAAATTCCTGTTAATAATGTTTAATTAAAATGAATTAATTGCAATAAGCTTGATGTCGCCTATATCTATTAAGAAACATTAATATTTCAAAACATTCTTGTAAAAAAGCTCACTTCTTTATTTTATAAAGTTTCAGCCATAAAAGCCTACTAATGTATCAGAAATTTTGTTATCATCAGATTAAAAGAGTGATACCTAAAGAAATATCTTTTCTCGCTAATGTTAGTCTTTTTGCATTATTTGTTATAGTTTTCCTAATTTTGCAAAATATCGTTTGATAATAAACCAGAACGAAGAGCAGAAAATATTACAGTTAAAGTTTGTTACAGACAAGTAACTTAGTCATATGTGTATATAAATTGTGGATCGATTTTCAATTTGAAAACATTTTTTTTTTAAATTTAATTTTATCTTATTTTTAGATATTTAGATTGTTATACTCATTTATTGTTTCCAGAATTATTATAATAAAATCGAAAACAAAAAAAATAAATATAATTTTTTTAAAACCTCTTTTTTGAAATAAGTTATAATTTTAACAAATGAATGTTGTAAATTTTAAAGAACTCTATCTTTTTTAACAGAATAATTCATTTACTACACCAATTTATTTAAGTTGACATTTTCAACGTTAATTCCATATATTAAAAATCGAATTGCTTTAACTTCTTACAATACTAATGGAAGTTTTTACAGTACGAAACATACTTCAGGCTGCAACACCCATGTTACATCATTTTTACCCTAAAATAAAAGAAAAGATTTCATAATTTAACTTAGTTTCCAATGGATAATAATAATAACAACAATAAAAGAAAAGATTTCGTAATTTAACTTAGTTTTCAATGGAATATGACATTTATAGTGTTCTAGACTGACTTTCGATCAATTCCTAAGAGTAAAAACATGTTCAAGCTTTGAAACATCAAACAAATAATGGGTCGGTTATAAACGGCACAAGAACTTTAGTTGCGTAGCCAGTTACCAAAAATGGTATAAATTGGTACCACATTTAGACGTTTAAATAGTAATTTTTCAACATAAAGCAGCCATCATGGATAAGTTATCATATTAAGTCCACTTTTTTTCTGAATTTCTAGGTCAAACTAATCTACGATATGGTCCATTACTTGGGAATTTTTTTACTAAAAACTCTGTTGTTGCACATGCTTGCTACTTCCATACCTCGTTTTTTTGCAATATTAAATCTTTTCAAAATTTCAACCCGAATACCCACGTGTTTTTAACATACGTTTTTCAGTATGATTTTTTTACAGAATGCATGTGTATTTGAAGTAAGTTAGAAGTCATACCGTAGTGTGAAAATAGTGGAGAGTTGAATAGAATTGCTATGTCAATTAATTGTGGGATAACCTATCAAAACAAATCGTGGCATGGTCAAATGTCGATGATGTGTTTTCTTTGAAATTACACCACTCAAATACAACTCATGGATCAGAATGTCTTATGGTAGCTTAACTACAAAAAAAAGTAAATTAACTACGAAAAAAAATTTTATAAGTCGTGGGCAGACTTTCCTAATTTTAAAGGCTCATTATGCTTTCGGTCTTCGATTTAAAAATTGTTCGAAAAACCATTATATATCAATAATTATTCATAGCTACATTTACCTCTGATTGATGAAAGTAGAAATATTGCAGCAAATAAAATCGCTTAATATATTACTAAGAACACTACTGATGGTAAAGCTATATTGAAGAATATTCTATAGACGATAAAGAATATGTTAATTTGAAAAACATTACATCGGAGGAAGATATGTATATCAGCATTTGAAATTTGCTTTAAATGGGTAGAGCAAAATAAGGTGTTCTTAGAAGATATTCTGACACTCTAGGTTTGGTGGAAGAGCTGTCGTTTAATGAACTAAGCTAAAAAAAATTAAACCGAGCCCGATTTTATTAATAGCGAGTTTTTAGTCCTTTAAAGGACACAATTTATGAAATTACTGCAAATAATTAAAAAAAACAATTTTAACTCTTTACTATTTATCCCTTAACTTTTTAATTTTGTTTGAAAAAACTTTTTCTACCTGCTAGTAGCCATTGTGACTAAAAACAAATATTGTGCGTTTGCTTTTTAAAATATATATATTTTTATACGTTAGTAGAAAACAAATTTCATTTCACTAATAAAAGATACAATTAAAATTAAAAATTAATATAAGTTATTGTTTAAGCTAAATAAGGTTGCCAAACTAACGATTGTTCTAAAATGTACGTTTATTTGACGTTTATCATCGAAAAGAATTGCAATAGATTCGTTAAATTATAAAATGAGTGGGTATTTTTTTCGAGACGAGTATACTCGACATTATACGAAAAGTTTTCATTTCACTCTCACGATTATATTCGGCATAAATAAAGGTTAAAGGATTATGGCTATTGACAATAGCCAGACTCATATTTGAATTTTAATTAATATATTCTGCTGCTTTGTTGTGTTATTTATTGTACTGTTTACAAATCTTTAATTGACGATTAATGAATTTCGCTCTGACGATTATATTCGACATAAACATGTTAAAGGGTTATGGCTATTCATAATAGCCAGACTAATATTTGAATTTTAATTAAAATATCCTGTTGCTTCGTTGTGTTATCTATTGTACTGTTTACAAATTTTTAATATTAAATATAGTTATTCAAGCTTGAAGTACAATTTACAGCCAAAGTGGGAAAGATTTTGTAAAATAAAGTTTTTAGTTTTTGTATGAATGTATGGTTCGTATTTATTAAAAGAACCATAAGCATTGTAAACTATTCGTACATTCATTACTATGTGTATGTAGGAAGCTTTTAAAAGTTTGATTCCAATAACTATTTATTAAATTGCTGAAATTTCATTTAATTAGCAATATTGCAGGCCTCGAATAATAAGTTAAAAAATCAGAATATTTTCACATTTTTAATTCTCATTTAAATGCAAATTTTTTTTATTTAAAAGGGACCTATTCTAATATTTATTTACAAAATTTATAAATATCTGTTTTGAATTTTCATATACATATGTACATATGTGCTCAAGGGTCTTATCATTTTCAAAACTCATCATATCTGGAAACAGTCACTTAAGAAAGAGAGCAATTGCCTTAAAATTAAATTATCATCTATGCTACTTACCAACAAAACACAATCATAAATTTTTCCATAACACCCCCACTAGAAATGGCATTTCTGTCACATGCAACGTTTTCTATTACTAATAGTACATACTTAACGTTGTACAGTGGAGCAAATGATTTTGTAACAGACGACATATTTCGAAACTATTCGCTTTAACACCTCTCAGAGATAATATTATATTATAAGTAAGTTGACTTGATAAGTTTTTGTTATTTTTTCTTTCTAGTTCATTTTTAATTCGTTTTTTTAATTATGTAGTCCTCTTCGCTCTCTTAGGAAAGTGCAGATTTCTATAAACCTTGCTATTATAATATAAGACACTTCTAAATTTATTTCAAAATGACTTAGTTTTGTACCACAGTATCTCCGACATATAATGCATGTGTGTCCGTGTGTAATCGTGGGCAGAGAAAAAATGTAAGAGAAAGTAAAGAAATGTATTATCAGCATTATTGTCATCGCTTCTCTCAGAGTAGATGAAAACGAAATCTCATAAATCTGCGCTTACAGTTTGCTGCTCTGCATGATCATAGACAAATTCAGTTGATAAGTCTATATAAGGTTTCGACATAATTCGTTGTATGACTTAGATTTATCGTTGCACTCCTCGAATGCGGCGGGAATTTTTGTCGTCCTTCTGAACCATTTCAAAGAAAGTTATTGTTCGTTATATTAAAGAAGTGTATGACCGAAAAACAAAACAAACAAATATATTACCAGAACAAAGAAGAGTGATTTGTGAAATTACGTATAAAGAAAATTGAGCGAAATAAATGTTTAATTTTATTTGAAATACTGAAAAGTTCAGAAAGTAGATTTTATTGTTATTGTAGTGTTCGGAGAAACTTTAAAATTGCCGCCATGAAGGCGCAACATTTCAATCTCTTCTTTAAAGGAGTAATCCTATTGTTAGTTTTGATAGTCCACGGAACCAATGCATGTAAGTAAAAAAGAACAAATGAAAGAACTTAATGATTTAAACGGTAACGATTATGTGAGAAATGTACAATTTAAACGAAAACACAAACATCTCTAGACTTCACTTTTATAGACTTCCACCGAATTTTTGTACCCTAAACATTTATAAATGAAGAGAGTATATAAAAAATGTGGAAGTTGTAAAGTTGCTTTATTCAAAATTATGAACTGTCGTCGAGTTTAAGGGAAATATGTACATACATCGTTATTGTATTCTTAAACGAGTCGGAAAAGATATTATAAATAAAACTGAATTTATTATTGCAAATTCCCTAATTGATTGTTAATTTGCTAAAAGCTACAAATAATAATTTATAGAAATGCAATTTGAAAGTCGTCAATGATTAATATAGGTTTAGTAATCATGTAAAAAATTGGATATGTTTCCTTCCCGTTTCTAAAATTAATACCAGCATTTTCAATATGGAATTTCATTTTCAATTTTATATTTTTAGCTTCAAGTTGCAAACGAGGTTGCCCTGAATGTAAGTAGGAATTGTGAATGTATTTTTGTTTCTGTGCTCTTAAATAATTTATATTTCTTTGCTGTCCTTAGCTGATAATGGATATTTATTGTACACGCCTGGAAATGTTTATGAATATAACTTCGACAGTATTATGACTGTTGGTGTTAACGGTGGTTCCGGAAATTCGGACGATACTAGCCTTAAGATTGCTGGTAATGCCAAGTTGTTTGCGGAGGGAAATTGTGGTTACACACTACAATTGTCAGCAGTGAAAGTTACAGCCACCAAGGAGAACATAGAAAAGAAGATAATGCAAAACATCCAAAAACCTGTGCATTTCACAATGGTGGGTGGAAAAGTCGAGCCAGAGTTGTGTGTTGACCAGTCAGATAATACATATGCTTTAAACATTAAACGTGCTATTATATCAATGTTGCAATCCACACCAGATTCCGTACATGAGGTCGACATCTTTGGTCAATGTCCGACGCACTCCAGTGTAACCAAAATAGGAAATGTCGAAATTGTAAATAAAGTCCGCAACTTGAATGCTTGCGGATATCGCAAAATTATAAATAGTGGCATCTTAACAAATGCTGTACAGACAAAATCTGGTTTGGAGGACACTGCAGTACTTAAAGCTGATTACACTAAAGAATCGAAAATCGATAAAGGTGTTCTAAGCAATGTTCAATTAGTTGAAGAATATAAATATGCTGCCGTGTCGAAGTCTGACGTTGGCATAAGTGCTAAAGTTGTAACCAACTTAAAATTAAGAAACTTATCTGACACTCCAAGCCCTGCTCCTACCACTGGTACTCGGTCAGCATCTATAATGTTCCAGCAACCAGAAACTTACACCTCCAAAAATATTGCTGCGCTTAAGACTGCTCTAACTGAGTTGGTGCAACAACTCGATGGATATGTTCAGAAGGATAGTGCAAAAAGGTTTATGGAATTAATTCGTCTCATGCGCAATTCTGATACTGATACCCTATTAGAGTTATCAGCTTTTCCACTTCCAAATAAGGTATTGGCTCGCAAAGTGTATCTAGATGCACTATTCCGCACCGCAACTTCCGAGTCTGCTCGAGCAATTCTCAAACAATTTAACAAAATGAATGAAAAAGAGAAAACTATTGCCATGTTCTCACTGAATCTTGTTCAAACTGTTGACAAGGACACATTGAATCAAGCATCAGTAAGTATTTTTTTAAATATTGAACATATCGGTGTTCTTCTGTTATTATAATTTTATCAACACAGCTAAATGCAAAAAAATCTCAACTTGAAATTGCAGAATTTTAAACTATTTAAAACATAATATACACATGTATGTATGTATGAATATTTACATACATATATAAATCAGATAGAATAATGCAAAATGGTTTTAAATGGTTAAATATTTTCTTCTTATTTTATTCTTATAGAATTTGGTAAATCCAAACAGCGTTAAAGAAGTTTATCTTGCCGTCGGAAGTCTAGTTTCCAAATACTGTGAACGAAATGGATGTAATAATGGAGAGGTTGAAAATATTTCAAAGAAATTTTCGGAATCATTAAAACACTGTAAAGCTAATACCAAAAAGGATGAAGAGCGTTTCATCAATGTACTCAAAGGAATTGAAAATGCTAAACATTTGGCAGGCAGTGTTGTCCCCTCGTTAAACGAATGTGTAGAAACAGGTCGCTCAAATCGTATGCGCGTTGCTGCTCTACAAGCGTTTTCAGCAGCTGGTTGTGATGCCACCTTGCAAAATAAAGCTCTTGAATTGTTACGAGATCATAACGAAGATTCAGAACTACGTATCGAAGCTTATTTGGCATTGATTCAGTGTCCATCAGGAGAACTGGCTAACCAAATAGCTAAAATTGTGAATAGCGAAAAGGTAAACCAAGTAGGCGGATTTATTGATTCTAGTCTAAGAGCTATACGTGACTCCACAGATGAATCGAAGGAGTTACAGCGTCGTTATTTAGGCAATGTACGTGTTACTAAAGTATTTCCTAAAGACTTCAGGAGATACAGCTATAATAATGAAGTTTCCTATAAAATGGAGGCTTTAGGCTTTAGTGCTAGTGCTGATTACAAATTGATTTATTCCCAAACTGGCTTTTTGCCTCGTTCGGCGCGCCTAAACGTCAAGGCAGAAGAATTTGGTGTTAATATGAACGTTTTAGACGTAAGCGTTCGTCAAGAAAACTTAGAGAATGTTTTAGAATACTTTTTGGGGCCAAAGGGATTGGTGAATAAGGATTTGAGCGAAATCTTAGGAAAAGAAGAGGATACAAATGGAGCCCGCACACGACGTTCAATCGCAGACGATACTTTTAAAATAGCTAAGAAATATAAAACATATGGCGGTAAAAATGCGAACGACCTGAATTTGGATATTTCGTTGAAATTGTTTGGTTCGGAATTGTTATTCTTGAGTTTGGGAGATAATATACCCAGCACCTTGGAAGAAATTACTAAGGAATTTACTGAAGGTTTCGAAATTGTGAAGAAGAAGCTAACCGACTATAATAAGGAATTTATTTCGCATAATTTCTTCATGGACACTGAAATGCTGTACCCGACCGGTGTGGGTATACCTTTAGAATTAACTTCGCATGGATTTTTGGCTAATAAGATGGAATTTGGGGTTAGTGTGGACGTTAATAATTTATTGCAATCCAATTGGTACAATTCAAAGTACAAATTGAAGTTTGTACCCAGTATTGATGCAAATATCAATCTCAAAGTAGGATTCAACGCTTACGTTTTATCGTCTGGCTTGCGTAGCGTCTTTAGTATGCATTCAGCTACTGGCAGCTCGGTTGAAGTGGCCATTACTCATGAGGGCTTAGGTTTCGATATGAATATTGAATTACCGAGAGAAAAGATAGAATTGGTCGATCTAAAAATGCAAAATGATTTCTATGTTGCTGAACAAGATAAAGCAATTAGATCTGTAGCCTTGAAAGGTTCCAAACCTAGTGACAATGGTCCATCTATTGAAAGCTGTTACAATCAATTTGATAGTTTAGGTTTCTCACCATGTATTGTTGGTAGCTTTAGCGATCTTAAACAAGAATACGGTTTATCACAACCATTCGATTTTGCTGTATATGTTCTAACAGAACGTAACTTCAATTTGAAAGGCTTTCACAATGACGCAACAGAAGGTGTCCATCAATGGAAATTAGAATATAGTACACCCGGTTCGAAAGATTCACATGATACTTCATTAACCTTTGAATTAGGGTCAAAACCACGTGCTTACGGTCGTGCTTCCTTGGACAATGCTCACTACCACTTCGCCGTTGAAGCCGGCTTGAACAATGACAACAAGGAAATGATTTTATATGCCCAGTATGAACAGGACAAAGCAATAAAGAAGAGTAAAATTGGTTTTACTAAAAATGGTAATGAATATAGGCCTATAATTGAAGTCGCAGATGCAAATGGTGGTATTAGCAATGAAATCAATGGATACCGCGTAGACGGTCGTGTTTTGGTTCAAGATTCTGGAGAAAATCATCGATTGCAGTTCGAAAACCTTCAAGTTTTCAATAAGGAAAATGATCGCATTGCAGTAAACGGTTGGGCTGAACTCGAGCCGTCCTCATTTGCAAGCGAGATACGAATAGCTCCAAATGAAAACTCATACTTGATCAAGAGTAATATTAAGCTCACTGGTGAAGAATATTCAGTTGGATTCTTTATAAACGACGAGAAATCACCTGAAAACGTTTATGGTGGCTCAACGAAAGTTCATCTAGCTGATCAATTAATTAAAGTGGATCTTCTAGCCAAGTTTGCAAAGTGGGAGGCAGGTACAGGTACTGAAGTACAATATGCTACTCAGGAAGGAACTAATCCCATTGCTTCTAGCAAATTCACTTCTTTATTGAATGTTAAGCATAAACAAAGTAATGTGGTCTCTTTGAAAATTCAAGGCCTTACTGAAGGTCAAAATAAATTTGAAGTTAATGTTGATGCAACTAGCGGTAAAAAAATTGCAGCTGTTTCTGTTAAATATGCCGCCAACCAAAATGCCCAAAATGACTACCAAGTTTCGGTTAACTTGAAATTAAATCAACATTTTGTAGACGTTGTATCCAAGTGCGACGTTGTTGGAAATCATTTTGTTTTGGATAACGTTCTTACCACTAGCTGGGGATCTGCTTTTACATTGAAAGGAGAATTGGGCCAACGGTATACTCCTCAAGATATTTATATCGACTTACAAGGCACTGCTCAAGTTAGCGGAAAAGATAAGCCAACCCAATGGATTCTGAAAATAATTGGAGCGCCAGAAAAAACTAACTCAGAATTTAAGGTTTCAAAAGACAATAATGAAGTTTTAAGGTTTTTACTTGATACTCAGCATCCACAAGATAAAATAACGTCTGGAAAGGCAGTCTTGAATGTTAAAAATATATTGACCGCTAAAGGGGACTTCAAAGTAGCCAAGAATGGAAAGGGTGAACTTACTGCTGTTGTTGAAACTCTAAAAACAGAACCCAAACATAAAACTGAAATAAATTCTAAATTCCACGTGCAACATCCTAAATACGACGTGGAAGCAACAGTTGTTTTAGATGGAGAACAGAAATTATCTGTTAAGTCAGAAAATATTGTCGATAAACTCAAACTAAACACGAAAAATGTAATCGATGTAGCTCAGAAGAAAGTTTCGTTTGATGCTAATGGGTTAATTAAGGGTGATTGGCGACTAAATGGCGAATTACAAGGATCATTTACGGCTACTTGCCCAGAGGGACGCATTATCTCTGGCTCAATAAAACGTAAAATCAATACGAATCCCAAAACAGGAATTGCCTTAGGAAATATGGATGTGCAGTTAGTAGACCAATTACCTAATTCAGACAGTAAGCGATCGTTAGTTCTATCTGGTAAAGTGGAGAAATTCAATGTAAAAGCCAAGGAATTATCGGGTACATCTCGCTTGACATACACTAACATCGAAGGTCAAACCTTAGATCTTGATTGGCATATAAAGAAATTACCTAAAAACCAAAATAAAATGATTGATTTTGGATTAAGTGTTAAGGGACCATTGGTTAAATCGCCAATAGAAGTCAACCTCAACGTTGACGAATATTCTGCACGACACGGCATCTTCCATGTTACTGGTAAATACGGAGATATAGTAAAAGCCAATGTAAATGGAAACTTTGAATTAGGAGAAAGAAGTTCACCCTTAAAGTATGAAGTACATGTGAATGCTGACTTGCCTCAAACATCTTTTAAAAATATCGCGTTAAATTCCAATGGACAATTTTTAAAGCCTGAAACAGAGAATGGCAAACATATTCTGGAACTATTTGTAGAAGAAAGATCTGGCAATGGACAATTTATTAAATTAAACACCAACATTAAGAATTCTGAGCAAAATGGTGCTTTTAATTTGAACTTGGAGACTAATAATTTAGAAGCACCCTTACAAATTGACGGATCCTACTTACGCGATCACCAAGGTGATTTTAAAGATGACAGCGCAAGCGGCTCCGCAAAATATGAATTTAATTTTAAATATGCTGACAAGTTCATCAAGTCTTCTAATAATTTGCAATATAAGGGCAAAGAATCACTCACCAATCGTTTGATTGTTTCCAGTAGCTTTGAAGGGGCCAGAAATATTGAAGTTGAAATTAATGGAAAATTGTTAGATCCGGAAACCTACAATTTCAATGTCAAGTGCAATCATAATGAACATTCTTATGCCTTAGATTTGACAGCTTATCGTGGAAGCCACAAGAAGGGTGCACAAATTTCAATTTCTGTGCCGAATAGAGCACCTATTAATGTTGTTGCTATTTTTGAAGTTTTAGGTCGCCGTAAAGCTAAAGTAACTGTTGAAATATTAAACGTTATCGACTTAGACTTCAAGCTTAATGGCGAAGCTTCATATAATGCTATTGATGATTTTTATGTCATTGCTCAATGGAAATCAGACAAACTTAAACTGGATAACTACGATTTGGACATTAGAACCCAAGGCAAATCACTATCGCTACTCTTAAAGAACGGGCAAGGTGAAGTGCTTGCTGGTTCGGCTACAGCTGCTTTAAAAAAAGAAAACAATAAATCTGTACTCGAAGGTCAAGGACAAATTAGATTCAAAGGTACCCCACAAAACACCAACTTCCGTTTAACTAGGCAGGTTTTCGAAATGGCTACTGATAAGGAAACTGGTTTCTCATACAATTTTAATGGTAACTTTGGTCCCAAAAATGCAGTTTCTACTTTTAAAATCACCAATAAAGATTTCAACATTAAGCTTTCCGTTTGTGAAGAAAAGAAACAATGCACTAATGTACAAATATTGGCATCCAACGATGTAACTCAGGAAGAATCTTCCATACACTCCTTTTTAGTTTTGCTCGATTTGCGGGAGATCGGTTTCCCATATGAATTCAAACTGCAGTCTAAGAATGTGCGGGAAGGCTTTAAGTTCCAATATATGTTAGACTCAAGCATTAATTCCAATAATAACCTAAAATATAATTTATTGGGAAATATTCAGCCTAGCAATGCTAAAGTCCAGCTTAAATTACCGTCACGTGAAATTTTATTAGAGGCTAATCAAAAATATCCTCAAAATGGGCAACTATTTGGTCATTATGAAAACTCGTTAGCTTTTTATATTGATAAAACCAATAAACCACAAGACGTTACAAGATTTGTAGCCCAAGCTGATATAACCGGAACAGAACTAATTGCTCTTAACGCAAATGGTGTTTTTAAGTTAGAACATCCTGCAATACGTCCCCTTACCATATCCGCTAAATTAGATGCCAATAGGGAGCGAAAATCAGTAAATTCTGAACTTGTGCTTGATGTCTTTAAATTACCAGAACAACAAGTCACCATTACAAGCAATGTCCAAAATGTTAAATCAAATAATGGCTTCAATGTAACTTCCTCCCAAGTTATACGTTCTTCAGGGCTTGACTTTGAATACACATTCAATATCCATGCCGGTTTAAACACTGAACAATATGAATTCAGCTCTGGTGTTGAAGTTACTCTAGGTAGATCCGATTTAAAAACTTCAGCTTACGTGTTTGGTAATAAAGAACACGCAGAGGTACTTATTCACTCTCTTAACGAAGAATTAGTCAAATTTGTCGCCGACTTTAATAAACAAAAGAAATTATCCAAGTTCAATGCAAAACTACATGCTGTAGGTAAAAAACCAGTTGAGATCAGTGCGGAATTACAACCTACACTGGCTAAGATTCATTTAGCTCGCGAAGGACTTCTGGAAGCTCAGGCGGAATTAAAATTGGGCAAAGAAGTTAAATTCCAGGTAGAAAGCGCCAGCAAAGAACTGATTTCAGGCCGCGTAGGATTGGATGCCTCCAATTTCTTACGCACTACTCACAATACAAACGAAGAAAATATTAAAGAATTTATGGTAAGTTGAGTATGACATGAAGTGAGTTTTTACCAATATTACTACGATTGTTCTTTATTTTAGAATAACCTTGAAAACGAAATAAAAGAAGAATCTAGAGTAACTGAGGTGATGAAAAAACGTGCTGAAAAACTTAAGAAAATTTCTGAACATCAACTACAATTGTTTAAAGACAGTGTTCCCGACTTCAGTCAATTTTCATCTAGTTATAGTAATAACCTTAATGAAATTATCAAGGAATTGGAAGTAGATCCAGCTATGAAACAAATCTCAGAAACTTTGTAAGTATTCCAGTCAGTTACGCAAAGAATATGTTGAATTATTTTCATTTCATTTTGTGTATCCTACAGACAAAATATGTGTAGTAAATATTCGAAATTAGCTGATGAACTTACAAAATTGTGGAGCAAAACCTATGAAAAATTGCATAAATCATTCGCCTCACTTTATGAAAACCTTCAAACTGTTTTCAAGGAAACTGTCGCACCTGCTTGGGAAGACCTAAGTGCCAGTCTCAATAAAATTATGCATGAACTACGTTTAGAAATTATTAACTTGTACTCGAAAGCTTTCCAATCCATGCTTGATACGTTTAAACAGTATGAACCTCTTCTGAAGAACTATGGCAAAACCATTGTAGAAGCCTTAAAACCATTTAACGAAGGTATTCAAGAATTATACAAAGCCTTATCCGTGGCTCTTGAAGAACTAGTCAATGAGTGGATTGAATATTGGAGTAAATTGCCGTCATTCGATGTCATTCAAACTGAAATTAAAGAAAAATTACAGCGTTTACAATTAGCCGAAAAATCTTTAGAGTTTATAAATAATGCATTTGATCAGTTGCACATCTTGCCACTTACCGCTGAAACCAGTGAATTCTTGCAGAAACTTCATGAATATATAGTTGCCAGACTTAAGCATCAACCAGTTGAAGATGAAAAGGCAGTGGAAGAGCTTGTAAAATTATTTATAAATGCCTTACGTTCTATATGGACAAGCCTGGAAATGACAGCTCCTACTAGTGCTAGCATTACTAGTTTTTCATTAAATGACTTGTTTGCCGTCGCTCCTCTGCCAACCGATTTGTTAAGTAAATTGCCAACACTTCTCACATTCCGCTTTAGTGTAATCAACTTCCTTGTTAATGAAGATTGGGAAAATTGGGTTCCAAAAGAAAACTGGAAACCATGGTTGTACTCCGAAGATTTCAATTTGAAGGGTCACATAGTTGATGGCCGCAGCGTAATTACTTTCGATGATCAACACATTCAATTCTCCGGTAGCTGTAAATATATTCTGGCACAAGACTCCGTCGATAACAACTTTACAGTAGTTGCTCAGTTAAATAATGGTAAAATAAAATCTATATACCTTACAGATCGTGAAGGTCAGTTTATGGAAATCAACGATGCTGGCGTTCTAAAATTAAATGGTAATACTGTTGAACATCCTCAACATGAAAATGGAATGCATGCCTGGCGCCTATATTATACTGTTTATATGGTTTCCGAATATGGCGTGCACATAACTTGTACCTCTGAACTTAAGATTTGCCATATTGATGTTGACGGCTTCTACACAAGCAAGACGCGTGGTTTATTAGGCAATGGTAATGCTGAGCCCTATGACGACTTTGTGCAAATCGACGGCAGTATTGCCAGCGATCCTGCTACATTCGTTAGTGGCTACAGTTTGGGCAAATGTAATCCGGCTACTGTTCAAATACAATCCGATGATGTTAATATTCAACGTTCTGAAATCTGTAACGAACTTTTTGGTTATGAATCCACATTAGCTGTCGGTTATCTGTTCATCAACTCAAAGCCATATCGTGATGCATGTGATCAATCTGTATTGGCTGCCTCAGAAAAGGACAAAGAAGCTACAGCGTGCACGTTTGCTCTGGCATATGCTTCAGCATTAAAATTGAAAGACATTTTTGTATTTCTACCTAAACGTTGTCTTAAATGTCCAGGACAGACTGGCCAACGCGATATCGGAGACGAATTTACTCTTAAAGTACCAACCAATAAAGCTGATCTCGTTTTTGTTGTTGATGTTGAAATAACACCTACACTCATGACTAACTTAGTTGCTCCTGCCGTATTGGAAGTGCGCGAAACTCTTAAAAGCCGTGGATTTACTGACGTTCAAATTGGCGTAATTGCTTATAGCGCTAATCAACGCTACCCAGCAATATTGACCAGCAACAATGGCAAACTTAATTACCAAGGCAATCTTGCAGAGATCAAGCTTAATGGACCAAAACCTGTACTTGAATCAAGCATTTCGCAAATGATAACAGATAAAAAGATCCTTGATATATACGATATATTTGAAAGTGTAATCAAGAGTATTGTACCCCAATCCGATGAACTGGCATTCCGTTTAGCTTTGAATTACCCATTCCGTGCTGGCGCTGCAAAGAGCATTATTGCTGTACGTAGCAATTCTTTAGAATACGATAATATGGTATGTACAAAAGACGTTATAAGTACAATCTCTTCATATGTAGATAACTATATATATATTTCTATTTAAAGTTGAAATTCGTACGGGCTCACTTAATAGGGGCAGTGACTCAATTCGATGCCGCTCTATTGCATGTGCTAGCTCCTGTAAAGGATTTGTCTTTAGAAGGTGTTCCAAACGAAAAACTTGTCGGTATGAATACTTATAATTTTTTTCCATTTATCAACTATTTTAACTTGGGTATTTAATACTTTTTATTTTAAAAACAGGTTTTAATTCTCGATTAGTCGCGACTCTTGATGGCAAAGATGCTAAGAAACGTGCCAAACTACAATTCCACAATGATATGGGAATTGATTTCGTTCTAAACAACGGAGGTTGGGTATATGCCACACAAAACTTTGAACAGTTGAAATCACAGGAACAAAAGAAAGCTCTGAACCAAATTACGACCTCTCTAGCTGATACACTATTCAAAACAGAAATAGTAACTGACTGCCGCTGTTTGCCTGTAAAGGGTATCCATGCCCAACATAAATGTGTCATTAAGACATCAAATTTCGTTCCCAACAAAAAAGTTAAAGCCTAAACAGATATGAGGCATTCTTGCAAACTATTAATTCATATTCGTAATTTATTTATAAATTTGATAAAGTAATATCTTTTTTACCGAACGAAATACCTTTTATGTAAATAAAGAATTTTTTTTTATAAATATGATAATATAATACTAATTTTCGAATTTTTTTAATTTTTAATACTAAGGACTAATAAACTGCGAATAATCAAATCAAATAATTTCGTTATTTAATTGTAACTGCATTGCGTTGTGGAATATTTACTATTTTATTAGTGTAAATATAAAATATCAGTGTTATGTATGCAAAAATATTAAACGAATTTATATTGTTTTACTGAATTCAATTGTTAGACACAGGTGTTGATTATTTAGAATCAATTATAATTGATTCTCGTTCACATCACAACATACTGAATGGGTTTGTAACTTGCACATACCTCTATACATATTTCTTCAGAAGTCGTACTAACATTTCAAAATTGTCGTAAAGCTGTTGGTAAAAGTATACAACAACCGAAAAAACTGTATTACCAGAGAAGATTTTCGTCAGCTATTGATAGCAGTTCTAAATGGAAAGAAATTCGTAAAATTGGAATTGGAAAAGATAACGTTTCTTCATGTGATGTTGATGTCGATAGCTTAAACCATATGTTTAGAAATGCAAACATACCATCACCGACCAGTAATATATATGACGATCTCTGTAGTGTCTCCATTGAGGATTCTTTTACATTTTGGTGCGTTAGCCAACTGGAAGTTCTGAGCAGTTTTCGTTCAATAAAGTCTAAAGCTATCGGTATAGATGGATTAAATCCCAGGTTTTTAGAAATATTGCTGTATAAACTTTTGCCTTATGTTACTTATGTGTTTAACACAGTACTAACAAAATCAACATTTCCTGATGAATGGAAAAAATTAAAAATTACACCAATACCTAAACAAAACAACGAATTTCGGCCAATATCTATTCTTCCCTTCTTATCTAAAGTTATTGAAAATATTATGAGTGAGCAGATCAATGAATATGTGAGGAACCATAATATTTTATGTGCTCTTCAATCGGGATTTATTAAAGGAAGGAGTTGTATGACAGCCTTGACAGATGTAGTGGAGAATCTAAGAGCTGATCTTGATAATAATATGATTTCCATTTTAGTTTTACTTGATCACAGTAAAGCTTTTGTTACAGTTGATCACTCCATATTATTAAAAAAACTGGAAAAAATTTTCTGCTTCTCAGAAACAGCTTGTAGATTGTTACATTCATATCTCACAGGTCGATCTCAGATTGTATTTTATAATGGAACATATTCTGAAAGCCTTGATATTAATAGAGCTGTCCCACAGGGCTCAGTGCTTGGACCCCTATTATTCTGCTTATATATCAATGATTTACCGGATACTTTAGAACATTGTATGCGGATGATGTCCAAATCTACAACAGCGGTACTTTAAATGGAATTAACGCATGTGTCAACAATATAAACTCTGATTTGCAGAAAATAGATATCTGGGCCAAAAACAATGGACTTTGTATCAATCCCACAAAATCAAAGTGTATTTTAATAGATAGAAGTAATTGAAAGATTGCTAACGATATTCGAATTGAAATAAATGGTATTGTAATTGAATTTGTGAGCTGTTCAAAAAACTTAGGAGTAATTTTTAATAATAAATTGACCTGGTCCAATCACATGGCTTCTGCAGTAGGTAAAATTTATGGTATGTTGAGAAATCTTTGGGCTGTAAAATGTTCAACACCTTTTAAGATACGAATGCTGCTTGCTAAAACCTATTTGCTACCAGTCCTTTTATATGGATGCGAAATTTATGCAAATTGCGATGCAAATGATTTGCGGAAATTGAAAGTCGCTAATAATAATATTGCAAGATATATCTTCAATCAAGGAATACTTGATTCCATATCTGTGTTCTCATACCAAATTTGTAATATGAGTTTTGAAAATGTTTTGAAGTTTAAGAGTTTGATATTTTTACATAAAATAATTTATACTGCACAACCGACTTACCTTTATGGAACAATAAGTTTCGGCAGATCGACTAGAGGACTGGTATTCAACGAAAATATAAAACTGCCTTCTCTGAGCGTCAGTTCTTTATTTACTGCACTCGACTTTGGAACCAATTACCGAAAAGAATTCAAATAATTAGCAACGCAATCAGATTTAAAATTGAATTATTGAAATATTTTCGTTAATGACTAGTTGAAGTATTGTATAAAATCAAATTAATGCATTAAATTATTTGTAATCTGTTTTTATTATATTTTTTTTAAATATTTTTTTCATTTTTTTAATTTAACTTGTATCTATATTTAATTATTACATTATGCTTAAGTTTATTGTTTGTACGTAATCATTAACACTTTAATTTATAAGATTTCTATCTTGTTGTGCTAAATTTGAAAATAAAATAAAATAAAATAAATAACAGATCGAAGTAACAGCTCTCGTCTGTTTTCGGCTGTTATATATAATATTTGACAAACTGAAACCTTACTAAAACATATTCGAATATCCGTAGTCATACTACAGTAATTAAGAAACAAGAAGCGTTCTTCGGTCCTAAAATGGTTTGCAGCGATTGTATCTATAGCTTAAGAATAGAGCATCAATCTTTTGAACAAAGGGCATCTCTCTACTTAATATCCATAGACTTTGAAAAGGCTTTTGTCACCTTTAACCCGCCTAGGATATTTGACGCGTTGATATAGAAAAGGAGTCCTCACAACTTCATCTTCGTCACAAAAAATCTTTATATTGTTACGTTTTTACCTTTTTAAAAACGTTTAAATATGAGTTCGTTAATTGCAACAAAGTAAAAACAAATATGTCTTTAGTTTTTCTTAAACTCTCTTTATTATTTACACTACTTTTGTACCACCGTATAGAACTTAACGATACAACAATAATAATCTGTTTATTCACTCTACTAGTTCACACAAGCAGTGATGCCAACTCTTAGGACACCAAACGCGTGAACAATAATGAAAAAAGGGCTAAAACGGGCTAAATTGAAAAAAAATACGTTTTTAGTACAATACAATTTCATGTTTTTCAAAAAAGCGCAAAAAGGGGGCTAAAATTAAAATAGTCTTTTCAGATAAAAATACCACAATTCTTAATCGTTTCTGAATGTCTGACCAGGTCATAGTGTTTAGCGGCGATTTGCGTGTTGCAGTAAATACATACTGCTTTAGATTCATCTTTACAAGGCTTTATCCATTTCTTAAAAAGGGGATCTGTTCCCCAAATTTTACGATATCTTTGCGTGTAGCTCTCCATCTAAACATAGCATAACATTTACTTTAAAGAAACATCCAAGAATATTAAATTATGACTTATACACTCATATACTTATTAAAATGTAAGTAAATACAATTTTAAACTTTCAGCAAAGCTTGTGTTTCTCGGTACTTTTGTTAATTCTATGTAAATGACAAAGAAGAAAACAAGAAATAGAAGAAAAAAGCGCTGTCGCTGGATTACAATTCGACATTGCCAGAGAAACATAATATAATATTGCCATACAGAATTAAAGGGAAAACGGGCAAAAAGGGCTAAACAAAAATACTGAAAAGGGCTGAAATTGCGCGTTTTTTAGTTTAGGGCTAAACATTTTTTTTCGCGTTAAAGATACTTCAAAAAGGGCTAAATCTAGCCCGAAAAGGGCTAAGTTGGCATCACTGCACACAAGTATTCGCTAGATCTTTACAACCACGACTTATTTTGTTCACACGCAACTTCACACAAGGCTGACTAAATTAACTCTGACTGTTGCTTGCTTTGTCCAGCCCTTTTATAGTCCGCACGCACGTATGATCAGTATGATGAACGTTCTCGATGTGGAAGGTTCTCGCTCACGCCTTCTCGAGACTTCTGCTAGTACATTGTTGTTTGTGTACTTTGCTGGTTTACTTTATGTTGTTGTTGCTACCTGGTTCGTTGTACACATGTGTGTGTGTGCAGCTTTAGATAATCAACACGTTCGTTGTATTCTTAGTGTTAGTGCGTATTTGTGTCGTGTGTATTGTGTTGGTGTAGCTGATAGCTTTTGTTTATCGTTTTTATTGTTAAACGATATTAGGTCGTTTCGCTTTGCGTAACACTGCCGCCCACTTAAGCCTGTTCGTCTCGAATAGGCTCATTATCTCCTTTCCCATATTTTGCCAGTCGCTCTATGTGTACGACCTTCATTTTTGCTCGGGGGCTGCTAGCTTTTTGTATCCTGTACACGACATCGTTTAACCGTTTAATTATTTTATACGGTCCCTCCCAGCTGGTTTGTAGCTTGGGAGATAATCCCTTCTTCCGCTTTGGGTTGTATAACAGAACCATTTGTCCCTCATGGAAGCCATCTGTGTTTGCTGCTCTATCATATCTGGCTTTCATTCTATCACTGACCATTTTTATACGGGTGCGTACAAACTCATGAAGTTCATTCAGGCTTTCTTCTTTTCCAGTGTATGTCTCTGTGACGGGCTTAACACCAAATTCTAAGTCACCGGGCAGTTTTATCTCAGTCCCAAAGATAACCTTGGCGGGTGATCTAGATGTTGAATCATGGACCGCCGATCGGTACGCCAGTAAAAACCTCGGAATGTGTTCGTCCCAGTCTTTCTGTTGCTCGCTCACTACTTTTCGCAAGTATTCCTCCAGGGTTCGGTTAAATCGCTCTACCATTCCGTCTGACTGTGGGTGAAGAGGCGTCGTTCGAGTCTTCTTAATGCCATATACTTCGCACATTTCCTTGAATACAGCTGACTCAAAATTTCTGCCTTGATCGGAATGTAGTTCTATTGGAACCCCGTAGCGGCATACCCAGTTGTTCACAAAAACATTAACTATTGTGTTCGCCTCTTGATTGGGTATGGCATATACTTCCGGCCACTTGCTGAAATAGTCCATCACAACAAGAACATATCGGTTTCCGGTATTGCTGACTGGAAAGGGCCTACAACGTCCATGGCTATCCGCTCGAAAGGTGCGCCTGAGTTGTACTGCTGCATCTGACCTCGACTTCTTCTTGTTGGACCTTTAGCTTCAATACACTGGGTGCAGTTTGCTATCCAATCCGCCACTGCTTGTTGACATCCAACCCAATAAAAACGTTGTTTTAGCCTTTCCAGTGTCTTTGTCACTCCAAGATGTCCTCCGCTGGCTCCATTATGGAACTCCTTTAACACTTCTTTCATTTTGGAGGAAGGCACTACCAATAGGTTGGATGAGGTCTTGCCATCAGCGCTTTCCCAAAGTCGATATAAGCACCCATTTATGATCTTTAAGCTGTCCCATAGTGCCCAATATGCTTTTGTAAGAGGACCTTCTGCGGATATCTCATTTCTTGTAGGTCGTTTGTCCTCCTCCTTCGCTGCTATTACCTTTGCCAATATTGGGTCACTCCTTTGTGCTTGGGACCAGTCTTCGTTGGCTTCAATCCTCGTTAGCCGGATATCGACGATGGATTCCTTTTTCTCAGCTTTCACGCAATGTTTACACTCCAAATTACAAGGTCGGCGTGAAAGAGCGTCAGCATTTCCATGTTTTATGCCCCTACGGTGTTCGTTGCTGAAGTCGTAGGTCTGGAGGCGTTCAATCCAACGTGCTAACTGTCCTTCAGGGTTCTTGAATTGTATCAGCCATCTCAGTGCAGAGTGATCAGTCCTTAGCAGAAAATTTTGGCCATACAGGTACTTGTGGTAATGTTTGATGCACTCCAGCACTGCCAGTAGCTCTCGTCGGGTTACACAATAATTCCGTTCAGGCTTTGACAATGTCCGACTATAATAGCCTACGACTTTCTCTGTTCCATTAACCACTTGCGAAAGTACACCACCAATACCATATCCGCTAGCATCACTGTCCAAAATGAATTTTTCTCCTGGGACTGGATACGCCAAAACTGGTGCAGCACACAATAGGTCTTTTAGTGTCTGGAACGCCTTCTCCTGTGGCTCACCCCATTGATAGATTTTTGACTTCTTGGTGAGCTCATGCAAACTTGCAGCCACGCTGGCAAAGTTAGGCACAAAGCGTCTGTAGTATGTGCATAGTCCCAAAAAGCTGCGTAGTTCATGAAGATTCTGGGGACGAGGCCAGTCCTTTACTGCTCGTATTTTATCTTCATCGGTGGATATGCCATCTGCTGTGACAAGATGCCCCAAATATTTCACCTGCTTTTGGAAAAATGCACATTTCTTTACGCTTAGTTTTAGTCCAGCCGTTGATATCCGTTGCAGAACTTCTCCCAGGTTCTTGAGGTGTTCGTCGAAAGTTCTGCCCATCACTATTATGTCGTCGAGATACACCAGGCAAGTCTTCCAATGCAGTCCCTTTAGCACACGTTCCATAAGCCGCTCGAATGTGGCCGGAGCATTACAGAGTCCAAATGGCATAACCTTAAACTGCCATAAGCCGCCGTTCGCACTGAATGCGGTTTTCTCTTTGTCCTTGTCTGCAATCTCCACCTGCCAATACCCGCTTTGTAGATCCAATGTGGAGAACCATTTTGTTCCGGCTAGCGTGTCGAGTGTGTCGTCAATTCTTGGTAGCGAGTAACTATCCTTTTTAGTGACATCATTCAGCTTCCTGTAGTCTACACAGAATCTTGTACTGCCATCTTTCTTCTTTACTAAAACTACAGGTGAGCTCCACGGACCCGATGATGGTTCGATTACACCGCTCCTCCTCATTTCGTCGACTAACTCCTTAACCTCATTACGCTTCGCCAGCGGTATGCTTCTGGGTGCCTGCTTTTTCGGTCTCGCTTCGCCAGTATCAATTTCATGTTTAACCATGGCTGTTCTTCCTTGACTTTTGTTGTTCGTGGCGAAAGCGAAAGCATACCTCTTTAGCAGCTTTTTGGCTTTGTTTTTCTCTGCAGCTGCTAAACCTGCTATCCATTTCTCCACATTTTCATCAAATCCCTTTTGATCCTTGGCTGACATATCGGCAGGTTGCGGCGTTTGCTCGCTGTTTATTATCGCCTCTACTGGAACACATTGGCCCACCTCTGAGTTTTTACAGACGACTCTTTCATGGCCTGATAGATTTAGCACTCTCACCGGGACTATTCTTTGTTCTGTGGATTTGACGAGGGCCTTTGCTGATATTAAATCCGTCTGTATTTCTGCTGGTTCAACAACCCACAAGCGGTTTTCCACACAATCTCCCTCCATACGCGCCCATATCAGTGATTCACTCTGAGGTGGCAATTTGAGTTGTTCGACCGCAACTGTCCTTCTGGCGTCCACTCGGTGCTTGTACCCCACGTCTAGAGGTATCTCTACATTTCGCCAACTCATAATCTGTTGCCCCATATTCAAATTGATGCCATGAGCTATCATAAAATCGGCACCAATGATAACCTCGTCCACAATATCGGCAACAATAAAGATGTGACTTACACTAATGTTGGCTATAGTCACCTTCGCCTCTGTTTTTCCGTGGACGGTGGCACACTCTCCAGTAGCTGTCCGTAGTCTTACATTGCTAAGTGCCTCACATTTTCCCTTCGCTACATCTGGTCTGATGATAGACTGCGTCGCCCCGGTGTCTATAGTGAAGATATGTGGTCTGTCATTTATGTATCCGCACGCCGTAAGATTGTTGTTGTTCTGTTGCATCACTGATATGGAGATTGTGGGGCCCTCGCTTGTGGGAGCCAGCACTTGCCCCTCAGTGCTAGCTCGTTTTAGTTTAACGGGGACTCTTGTGAAGATGGTTGGTAGTTCGCCCGTTTCTTATTCCTTGATGGTGAGGCGGATCTTGATCTCTTGCGTGGCGCTTTGCAGTTTCTCTGGAAATGACCGCCCTTTCCACAATTGAAGCATTTAAGTTTAGCCTTTTGTCCATTTTCTTCCAAAGCTTGCTTCACTATCTCCTTAACTTTAGTTAAAAGGCATTCATCTTCCTCCACGATTTCCATTCTCCGCACTTTGCTTACTTGTGGTCTAGAAATAGCTCGCGCGGTCTCCTGGGCTAGTGCGAAGGCCACGGTCTCTGCAAAGGTTGTCTTCTGTGTGGAACATACCGCCAGTTTGATGTCAGGATCTCGTATACCATTGACAAACGCCTCGGTCTTAATGTTGTCTATCAGCGGGTGGTTTTCTCCGGGATATGTTAGCTGCACTAATCTCTCAACCTCCATTGCAAAGGCTTGTAATGACTCCTTTGCCTTTTGCGCCCGGCATCTCAACTCCATGCGGTATAGTTCCCGTTTGTGCTCATCGCCAAATTTACGCTGCAATGCCACCATTAATTCGTTGTAGTTGTTTCTGCTGCTGGCTGGCATGGTCTCTAGAATCTCAGCTGCGACACCTTTTAACGCCAGAATTAGTTCTAGAGCCTTCTCTCCATCGTCCCATCCGTTTCTGCTGGCTACCGTCTCAAATTGGAATTTGAATACGGATAAGGGTGAGCTACCATCAAAGCAAGGTGTTCTTATACTGCCGGTACTTTCCGAAACGACTCGCACTGGTTCCGGTCGCTGGCTTTGGAGGTTGTTGATCTTTTCCTCCATCATAACGATTTTCCCGCCGACGGTCCTCTCCAAATTGTTCACTTTAGTGTCAACGGTCTTTTCCAGATTGTCCACCTTCGTGTCAACGGCCTTTTCTAAATGTGACACCCTTTCCTCGACACCAGTGATCCTTTTGCTGAGCGACTCATGGATTTCCTGCAGCTTTCCAGATGTTGCTTCCAGCTCCTTTTCAATTTTTGACAAAATTGCTGCTTGCAGTCGTTGGTTTTCGGCTCTAGAAGCTTCAAATAGCTTCTGGTTCTCAGCTCTAGAAGCTTCTCGTACTTCCGCAAACAGCCTTTCGTTCGCCTCTTGCATTTTGCGATTTTCGGTTCTAGAAGCTTCTTGTACTTCAGCCAGAAGTTTTTGATTTTCGGTTCTAGAAGCTTCTCGTACATCAGCAAACAGCTTTTCGTTCGCTTCTTGCATTTTGCGATTTTCGGCTCTAGAAGCTTCTTGTACCTCCGTTAATACTTGCATTTTTTCCATCATAGCGGCTAGTAACGAATTTATGTCGATACCGCTAGGGTTTGCAGGGGCCTTTACCTCTCGTTCCTCTTCATCCTCGAACTCGTAGGAATCGATGGCGTGCCCATTGTTGGCAGCTCGAGTTTACCCAACTCCCGTTTAAGCCGTTCCACTTTTAGATCGCAGAGTTTCATTTTATCTATTTATTTCTTTTTATTTATTTTTACTTTTGGATTTTGCAATCCCACTTCTGACACCAATTGTTACGTTTTTACCTTTTTAAAAACGTTTAAATATGAGTTCGTTAATTGCAACAAAGTAAAAACAAATATGTCTTTAGTTTTTCTTAAACTCTCTTTATTATTTACACTACTTTTGTACCACCGTATAGAACTTAACGATACAACAATAATAATCTGTTTATTCACTCTACTAGTTCACACAAGTATTCGCTAGATCTTTACAACCACGACTTATTTTGTTCACACGCAACTTCACACAAGGCTGACTAAATTAACTCTGACTGTTGCTTGCTTTGTCCAGCCCTTTTATAGTCCGCACGCACGTATGATCAGTATGATGAACGTTCTCGATGAGGAAGGTTCTCGCTCACGCCTTCTCGAGACTTCTGCTAGTACATTGTTGTTTGTGTACTTTGCTGGTTTACTTTATGTTGTTGTTGCTACCTGGTTCGTTGTGCACATGTGTGTGTGCAGCTTTAGATAATCAACACGTTCGTTGTATTCTTAGTGTTAGTGCGTATTTGTGTCGTGTGTATTGTGTTGGTGTAGCTGATAGCTTTTGTTTATCGTTTTTATTGTTAAACGATATTAGGTCGTTTCGCTTTGCGTAACAATATCAATGCTACTTGTTACATACTGCACGAGAATCTCAAATCTTTGTTGCATAGTTGCTCATCAAGTAAGAATTGTTAATGTTGCAATATTATCTTTCAATTATAACTAGGCCAGACAGAAGTTTGTATTTTTATCGCATAAACTATTAATTAATATTGTTACGTTTTTACCTTCTTAAAAACGTTTAAATATGAGTTCGTTAATTGCAACAAAGTAAAAACAAATATGTCTTTAGTTTTTCTTAAACTCTCTTTATTATTTACACTACTTTTGTGTACCACCGTATAGAACTTAACGATACAACAATAATAATCTGTTTATTCACTGTACTAGTTCACACAAGTATTCGCTAGATCTTTACACCCACGACTTATTTTGTTCACACGCAACTTCACACAAGGCTGACTAAATTAACTCTCACTGCTGCTTGCTTTGTCCAGCCCTTTTATAGTCCGCACGCACGTATGATCAGTATGATGAACGTTCTCGATGTGGAAGGTTCTCGCTCACGCCTTCTCGAGACTTCTGCTAGTACATTGTTGTTTGTGTACTTTGCTTATGTTGTCCGATACATATTTGTCGTAGCTGGTTTACTTTATGTTGTTGTTGCTACCTGGTTCGTTGTACACATGTGTGTGTGTGTGCAGCTTTAGATAATCAACACGTTCTTTGTATTCTTAGTGTTAGTGCGTATTTGTGTCGTGTGTATTGTGTTGGTGTAGCTGGTAGCTTTTGTTTATCGTTTTTATTGTTAAACGATATTAGGTCGTTTCGATTTATGTAACACTGCCGCCCACTTAAGCCTGTTCGTCCCGAATAGGCTCATAATCTCTTTTCCCATACTTTGCCAGTCGCTCTTTATGTACGACCTTCATTTTTGTCCGGGGGCTGCCAGCTTTCTGTATTCTGTACACGACATCGTTTAACCGTTTAATTATTTTATACGGTCCATCCCAGCTACTTTGCGACTTGGGGAATAATCCTTTCTTCCGCTTTGGGTTGTAAAATAGCACCAGTTGTCCTTCATGGAAACACTCCGTGTTCGCTGCTCGATCATACCTGGCTTTCATTCCATTACTGGCCATAGCTCTAAACTCCAAAGGTGCGCCCGAGTTATACTGTTGTATCTGACCTTGACTTCTTTTTACTGGACCTTTAGATGCAATACATTGGGTACAGTTTGCTATCCAATCCGCTACTGCTTGCTGACATCCAACCCAATAAAAACGTCGTTTTAGCCTTTCCAACGTCTTTGTCATTCCCAGATGTCCTCCGCTAGCTCCATTATGGGACTCCTTTAGCACTTCTTTCGTCTTGGAGGAAGGCACTACTAATAGGTTGGATAAGGCCTTGCCATCAGCACTTTCCCAACGTCGATATAAGCATCCGTTTATCAACCGTAAACTGTCCCATAGTGCCCAATACGCTTTTGTAAGAGGACCTTCTCCGGATATCTCATTACTGGTAGGTCGTTTATCCTCTTCCTTAGCTGCTATTATCTTCGCCAGTATCGGGTCACTCTTTTGTGCTTCGGACCAGTCTTCATTGGCTTCGATCTGCATTCGCCGGACATCAACGGTGGATTCCTTCTTCTCAGCCTTTACATAATGATTACGCTCCAAATTGCGATTTCGGCTTGATAGAGCATCAGCCTTGCCATGTTTTATGACTCTTCGTTTTGTTAATGGTGATGGTTCGGAATCAGCTCTGATCTTCTTGCGTCCTCTTCTAACTTTTATAACTTCAGTCTTTTCTGCAGTTGTGTAAGTGTCCGAGGACTTTTCGATTTGCATATTAGCCTCTATTCTCGGTACTTTGGACACAGGATGATCCTCGATATGTTCAGGCTTTCCGCGCCTTCTCTTGGAACTACTCATTTCAGCGTAGTGTTCATCAGTAGCCTTAGGCATAGCAATGGCACGTCGTCTTGTTGGTGAGACCAGTCTTGATCTTTTTCGTGGCGCTTTACAGTTTCTTTGGAAATGGCCGCTCTTTCCACAATTGAAGCATTTAGGTTTAGCCCTTCGTCCGTTTTCTTCTAAAGCTTGCTTCACCATCTCCTTAACTTTAGTTAAAAGCCATTCATTTACCTCCTCTACTTCCATTCTTCGCACTTTGCTTACTTGTGGTTTAGAAATAGCTCGAGCGGTCTCTTGGGCTAGTGCGAAGGCCACGGTCTCTGCAAACGTTGTCTTCTGTGTGGAACATACCGCCAGTTTAATGTCAGGATCTCGTATACCATTGACAAACGCCTCGGTCTTAATGTTGTCTATCAGCGGGTGGTTTTCTCCGGGGTATGTGAGCTGCACTAATCTCTCAACCTCCATTGCAAAGGCTTGTAATGACTCATTTGCCTTTTGCGCCCGGCATCTCAACTCCATGCGGTATAGTTCCCGTTTGTGCTCATCGCCGAATTTACGCTGCAACGCCACCATTAAGTCGTTGTAGTTGTTTCTGCTGCTGACTGGCATGGTCTCTAGAATCTCAGCTGTGACACCTTTTAACGCCAGAATTAGTTCTAGAGCCTTCTCTCCATCGTCCCATCCGTTTCTGCTGGCTACCGTCTCAAATTGGAATTTGAATACGGATAGGGGTGAGCTACCATCAAAGCAAGGTGTTCTTATCCTGCCGGTACTTTCCGAAACGACTCGCACTGGTTCCGGTCGCTGGCTTTGGAGGTTGTTGATCTTTTCCTCCATCAGAACGATTTTTCCGCCGACGGTCCTCTCCAAATTGTTCACTTTAGTGTCAACGGTCTTTTCCAGATTGTCCACCTTCGTGTCAACGGCCTTTTCTAAATGTGACACCCTTTCCTCGACACCAGTGATCCTTTTGCTGACCGACTCCTGGATTTCCTGCAACTTTCCAGATGTTGCTTCCAGCTCCTTTTCAATTTTTGACAAAATTGCTGCTTGCAGTCGTTGGTTTTCGGCTCTAGAAGCTTCAAATAGCTTCTGGTTCTCAGCTCTAGAAGCTTCTCGTACTTCAGCTAGCAGTTTTTGATTTTCGGTTCTAGAAGCTTCTTGCACTTCAGCTAGCAGTTTTTGATTTTCGATTCGGGAAGCTTCTTGCACTTCAGCTAGCAGTTTTTGATTTTCGGTTCTAGAAGCTTCACGTACATCAGCAAACAGCTTTTGATTCTCAGCTCTAGAAGCTTCTTGTACTTCCGCCAATAGCTTTTGGTTTGCTACCTGCATTTTCTCCATCATAGCTGGTAGGAACAAATTTATGTCAGCAACGCTAGGAGTTGCAGGGGCCTGTAATTCTCGTTCCTCTTCTTCCTCGAACTCGTGAGAATCGATGTTAATGCCCTGAAGCTGCAGATGTTCCCTTAACCGCCTTTGGAGTTCATTCTTCGTTCCCGTCGTCGGCAGCTCTAGTTTACCCAACTCTCGTTTCAGTCGTTCCACTCTTAGTTCGGTGAGCTTCATTTTAATTTTTTTATTTATTTATTTTTACTTTTGGATTTTGCAATCCCACTTCTGACACCAATTGTTACGTTTTTACCTTCTTAAAAACGTTTAAATATGAGTTCGTTAATTGCAACAAAGTAAAAACAAATATGTCTTTAGTTTTTCTTAAACTCTCTTTATTATTTACACTACTTTTGTGTACCACCGTATAGAACTTAACGATACAACAATAATAATCTGTTTATTCACTGTACTAGTTCACACAAGTATTCGCTAGATCTTTACACCCACGACTTATTTTGTTCACACGCAACTTCACACAAGGCTGACTAAATTAACTCTCACTGCTGCTTGCTTTGTCCAGCCCTTTTATAGTCCGCACGCACGTATGATCAGTATGATGAACGTTCTCGATGTGGAAGGTTCTCGCTCACGCCTTCTCGAGACTTCTGCTAGTACATTGTTGTTTGTGTACTTTGCTTATGTTGTCCGTTACATATTTGTCGTAGCTGGTTTACTTTATGTTGTTGTTGCTTCCTGGTTCGTTGTACACATGTGTGTGTATGTGCAGCTTTAGATAATCAACACGTTCTTTGTATTCTTAGTGTTAGTGCGTATTTGTGTCGTGTGTATTGTGTTGGTGTAGCTGGTAGCTTTTGTTTATCGTTTTTACTGTTAAACGATATTAGGTCGTTTCGATTTATGTAACAATATTAATAGAGTAAGAATTAGTAAAATGTAATCAATATTATACCACCAAACCTACAACTATTGTGTTTTTTTGAACTTGCGGCCCGGTTCATAGTTGAAGTAGAATAAAATATAATGGTAAACCTTTGAAGGAATATCAAGGAGTGTGAAAATATTTTTTTTATAAAATGTCAAAGTTCACTTTTAAGTCCGTGACAGTGAAAACATAAAATGCACATAGTTCACAAAAACAATTCCTTGACGACATACATATCAAGGATAAGTGAAAGTTTAAATAAAAAATAAGTAAGTTAAAATTCACTCTTCACTCTGTGAAGGAATGTCAAAGCCAGTGAAAAAAAGGATTTTTCAAATGAAATAATAAGGCTCAATTAAAATTTTGGGAGAGTATCAAGCATTTTGAGTATTTCGGCTGATCCTGTGAACGTCTACTATTGGGGCAGTTCTACACATATGGGCCGAGGGAACAAACAAAGAAACCCTTAACAATATGCAGGTTTTTGCTTTTGGGTAGCTGTAATTGGTGACCTCGACTCGTTGGGCTGAACTTAACGATTTGTTTAGGAATTTCAAGTGGAAACTATGTTTCCTCGATAATGACGTAAGCCGAAAGTCCATACCATCGGTTTCATGCGATTCTTCTATGCCTTATGCGACTGGTTTTTTGTTTTGATCAGCTGCTGTGGTAAGCAACAAACAATCAAACAAGAACAGTTTTGGGCAAAAGAGAAAATCAAACTGTAATATTAAAAGAATTTATGGCTTCAATCATGGCATATTTATAAGAGGTAAGAGCAACTCAACAGCTGACGAGTTTTTGAATGTCAAAAAAAATGTTTGTTTTTTGTGTATTTTGTTTCGATATTCAATTTCGTACTTATATTAGTCATAAACCCTCATATGTACCGCTTGTATCCTTAACGATACGCGCTCTAGAAATTCTTTAGGATTACTATTTTAAAGCCAATTATATTAAAATTTTTGCAAGATGATTAACAATATTTAAGCCTTTAACACTAAATACATATATCTTTATAACTACAACCTTGATTTACTATATTTATAGATATTTAGATGAAAGTGATGAATTACCAGTAAAAAGAAAAATTCCATGTCTCCAACTAGGTGCCTAAACTATGACTGAAATAACTTGTGTGATATTTTTAAAACAAATTCTCTTTCAGAAGATTGGGATATAGGGATTAAAACAGATTGGGCCAATCTTCTGTTGAAAATATGTTTTTATATAATTCTAGAGAAAATAGTTTAAATAAGTATTCAATTTCAAAATTCAGTCATAAAATACATATAAATTAGGTACAAATTTTAATTGGTACAATAATAAATAAGAAATAACGTTTGCAGCTGATATTTTTTTTAATTTACAGGTGCTGCTCTATTGTGTAATTTAGCTTAACATAAAAATCATAAGAATTTTCAATGTATAAAATTTATTTAGTTTTTTTTAATTGCTTTAACTAATTTCCTATGGAGGTTTGAGAGTTAATTTTTTTGACATACTGGGTGCTCTTTAACAAAAACAAAATGCCTGTTGTTTTTGCATTGTTGTACTTGTTGTAATGTTGCGGCTACCTCTTATGAATATGCCTTGGCTTCAATAATATGTTTATGAACTTACTTATATGATATTTTGTGCTGCTAAGCACAATATAACCAGTAACGAAAATTATGACATTTGAAAAATGGTCATAACATAAAAGCATAGGCCAATTTAGAGGGAGAAAAACATGTTATACGTTTTGCGAAGCAAATGTGTTAGAAGCAACAGATATACAGAGTGAAAACTGGTGGATAAAGTAGAAAAATTAAATGTAAACAAACATTTATTTTGTGTTAAAAAAATTAAAATATGGAATATTTTTAATTTCTTCAATGAAAAGTTTAAAAATTCTTAAATATTTAAATATTAATCGAAATGTGGGTGATTTTCTGTCACAATGAATATAGTTTCTTGTGCAAGAGGTAATTAAGAAGCTAAATATTACAAGATCAAAATAAGACGTACTGCTCATAAAAATTGTTATTGTTATTAGTTGTTTTTAATATTTATTAATAGTTTTACACAAAACTACATTGTATTGTGCTGCTAAGGCCTACGAAAGACTTCAAAAGAACGCAAGACAAGTATTTTCAGTTAAATTATCCTCCATTTTTCTTGTTTACAAATTAATAAATTCAAAAGAGATGACACTTAGTACATAAAAACAATCGATAACTAATATACAAATTTTGTTCATGAAAGAAATGTGTTAAAAAATGTATTTTAATGTATTTTCCTTTTAAATTATTAGTAAAATTTATTATGAAATATGTTTTTATTAATATTTTATAATGCAAATAAAAAATAATATGCTTGGAATGAAAGCTTTCATTTCGAATTAACCAAGACACAAATCCCGGCTTAATCAAACGTGCAAACTTGAAGTCATTCATAAAAAGGGTGGGGAATAATGCTAGTTCGATCCATACATTCATAATGAATGTTCATCCATTCACTAGCCCATTTGATAAAGCTAACTTTATAGCTGAAATATTTGTAAATAATTCCCAGTATGGTTTTCGTAGGGTCCGTTCTAGTGGTGATCTGTTGGCGTTGTTCTCGGAAAAATGGAATCACTCTATCTGCCAATTTATTGGTTGTAGCTTTAGATATTTCCAAAGCATTAACAGGGTATTTCACGATGCTTGTCCAGGCTGATATTGGAACATTTTTTGTTTCTTTAATATTGAAAGCTTCTCCAATGTTAGCCTGATATTTATTTAGATGTTCACTTTGATGATCAACATTATATTCTTCTCTAGAATTGTGCCTGAGGTTAAATAGAACACCTAACTGTTGCATACGATAAGTTTGTTAAGTATTGCAGGTCGTAGTGGATTTCATGTTGGTCTGGCCAGAATCAATATCAATTTGCTTTGGCTTACCAGATTAACCAGGCAATCTGATAATTACGTCCATTGGTTCAAAGCTGTTAGTTCCTATATACCTGTTTATTGGATTTTGGGATCGTGTATTTTGATTCTGTTCAAAATTTTTATTGACCGATTAAAATTGCTTTAATCCGCCAGCCGGGGTTAGTTATAAACTCTATTGACTTGGTTTGGATAAGTAACCTGGTTTAGATATAGGCTTGATTATAGAAGAGGTGACGAGTAATCCTTTGGTATTTTTGTCTCTTGAAATTGGGTCCAAGTGATTCCTTTTTCTGATAAAACATACATTTAGTCAGATACATGTTAAGGATTTCGTTGGTTTCTCCTTCTATTTTATTCCTAATGGCTCTTAGCAATATTTAAGCATAGGGAATACTGTCTACTCCCCTCTAAGATGAAGTAAAATTTATTCTACGTTGTTGATAAACTCGTGTAAGAGACGCTGATCTTCATCAAAATGTAGAAGATCTTTGATTCCGCCTTCATTGTTAAGCAATATAATACCAATTAACTCTAAGCAATATGCTACAGGATGCAAAAATTAGGACTTGGAATGGGATAGGAAAATTGAACACAATGACGCCGTTATTTGGAACCATAAAAGCCCCAAGTTGGTCACTGCTGATTGCCCATTGAATGATTTTAGAATTAGTTTTGTTATCAAGTTTTGATTGCCACTGTATACAAAAATGATTGTAAATAGAGGAAGAATTAGTAAAATGTAATCAATTTTATAATTTTATATTATAAGTGAAATCCCTTATCCAAACAATATTCCGTGGGGAGATAATCGATGTTCGATGGGGCTTGGTTATTAACCTCCAAAATAGAAGAGTGCCCAGAAGGTATGATGCGCCAGTGAATGCATTGCCCATTCCTCACATTTAATAAAGAGTAATTTGTTAATCAACTCTTCACTTAAAGAGATTAGAGAGGTGTGGTGTTGCATCACCATTCAACAAAAATATGGTGGTAAAATTCACAACGTCAGAAATTTCCGAAATGAAGGTCCTTATCTTAGCCATCTGGATACGTATCATGCTATATGAGGATGGAATTACAATCTCCGGAGTTATAAGGTAAGTTTCTACTTCCGCTTTAATGTTTCCCTTTAAGGCCTTTTACAAGCGAAATAAATTTTAAAATTTCGAATAATTATAGTGTTTAGTTGCCTCCCTAAAGAAGACAACGAACATTGGCATTCTCACAGCCCACTGAACTCTGACAAATCGTTTGCGAAAGGAATGGAAAACTTGTAACTCCTAAGGTGTGATGATGATTGAAATATTGCTGTTGGTAAGTACGGCTGTTGATTGTGACGATAAAGTTGTGGTAAAATGAGGAGACCTGTACATATGCTGCGAAGATGTGGAAAAATTGTAGTACGACAAGGCGGACGTATCTGTGGTTTACGTTGGCGACGGATGTGGCATGTAATTATGTGGTACATAATTTGAATTAAATTGAGAGATTTTTATACTTATCTTGCAGTTCACGATCGAGTATAGCGATGATGCAGGGAATTGTGGTCAATTGTGGATATCGGCGAGGTGGTTGTTGTTACTGTGGATGATGGAAATGTGATTAACGACGACTGGTTTTCAGTTAAACTAAACGGTAGATGAGATTTCTGAATAGGTAGTTTTCGGCGAGGTAGTTGTCCTTTGAGTAGTCCATCGTTGTCTTTTCCTTCCTCGAACATCAAAGGCAGTAAAGCTGAATAGTAAAGGCTTTCCCAGAAAAGACATACAACTCTTGTAATTGTATAATAAAATATGTATCCTATTCAATACATGAAACTAAATTGAAATTAAATCTGTATAACTGTTTCCTCCACAGTGTTTTTCCAGAATCCGTCTATTTGCTTACAGTGTTGTTAATTTATTTTTTAAAATACGTTAAAAAGTCAAAATATAATGAAATCACAAATCAACTGACAAATAATAAGCACTAAAAGTTAATTAAAAATAGATAAAATATAAAATAAATTAAGTTTTCAGCAGAGTATTTATGTTGAGGTTTAACAGCAGAGATGAGATAACTGCACAACTCCAGATTCGGTTTTAGATTGTACTGATGGAAATACCGACTAAAACCTTGTCTCTTCGGGGAAAGTATTGCACTTCGAAACCACTTGTTATGCGTCGCCACGTCACATATGTAATGCAGTCCTATTTTCTAACCGTTCGACCACCTACATGTAACGCGTCATATACATATTTAATATCAGACCCATGTAGGCCGATATACCATATGTATGCATTTCAAATACAGAAGTTAAGAGACATGAATTTCTGTTTACACGCTAGCTCTACACTAAGTTTCGTTGGTTCTCAACCCGATTTGACGCATTAACATATAACACACTCTACATGTCACCAGAGTGTGCAATACTTAAATAAAATAATAAAATATTAAGAAAAAAAAAACAAAAATATTAAACAAATGAAACGATGGCGAGGTGAATATGCCAACATAGGGTACACTTTTCCCATCCCTTTATTATCTAAACGCCAATGACAGATAGAATACATATAGTTTTTTAAATCTGTCCCATAAAGAAAATACAAAGGCCACCTATACGCTCACATCCTGGTCAAAGATATCCTTCCCCATTAAATAATTTAATGTTTCATATTCATTGAATATATACAAACAATTTTATTACAATAAAATAGAAAATAAAAGGAATTACATTAATCACATAAGTTCCTTACTTAGCAAGAGCAGAGAACAAACTAAAGTTATTAATTCAAAATGCATTATGAAATAAAGAACATAAGAAAACAATAAATTCGGACAGGGGAACAAAACTGAATCGGACCGACTATATTATGTTACTTAATGACATAGTAAAAACAATGAAAGAAATATGAATGAATTTTTTTTAATTATCACTTACAGATTATTTTTATCCACAGCAATTGAGATGATGGGCCCAGCAGTCAATGTGTGTTGTTGTTGTCTGTAAATTCTGTCTAGGGATAATTAGTAGATCATTCATATATCTTACAAATGTAAAGATTTAACAAAATAAAATGAAAAGAAATACACTTAAAGAATAGTGTTAGTTAAAACAAAATTAATAAAATTCAAACTTAATTAAAATAATTATCAAAATAGGTTAGAAAATTTAAAGAAATTTAAAATTAAATTTAATTCATTGGAAACATTTATGATAGAACATAATTAACTAATATTTTATGTTATAATTTTTAAGTTTAATAGAAAAATTATTTTTAATATAAATATAAATAATTATACAAAATTAAAATTATAAAGCAATAATTTTAATTCAATCATTTTTAAGTTTTAATATTAAATAGGTTATAGTTGAATTACAATTTACACATTTTGATTTTAGGTTATGTTTAAACAATTAATGATTTTAACACAGTTTAATTTGGGTTAAAATTCTTTATAATAATTAAAGATTAAATTATTTTTAAATTTAAATGAAATTTATAATGTGAGAAATTCTTTTGAAACTAAGAAAAACTCATTTTAAATAATAAATGAAATATAAATATAAAAAAAGACAGGATAACGTGATGATTAGAGACCGAGGTGCTTCTAGAAACTTCTCTCAAGTACAGTTATGTTGGCCTATGGTTTGTGGAAGGCGTAAACCATATATTTTAGCAGTACAGATGATTTGGTGAATAGTTTTATTTTAATAACTTCAATTAAATTATTCCTTATGGATCTCTACTTTTTCTTTGCACTAGTTCACTTTCCAATTTTCACTTATAATTAAAAATAATTATTATTTAAAATTTTTCTTTTAAGGCTTTCTTTGCAGACTTCTGCACTCTTTGAGTTCTATTTCGTAAGTGATCTTTTTGCCAGAAATCAGAATCTATCAAGGTTACTTTTGTTACACCAATTCCAATGTAAAATATCATTTCAATGGAATATGTATTTAGATATTTAAGATGGAGAAGGATAGATATATATTACGTCTATTGCTATCTATAGAAATCACATGATAATCGTATGATAATCACATGATAATCACTGATTTTGCTATAATTAACGGGACAAGACAAAAGTCTATCATGCTATAAAAAAAATATATAATGATACAATGTAAAGATTACAGTGTGTAACAAAAGTGGTGTAATGGAAAAAAAACTAGAAGAAATTAATAGAACAAAAAAATATTTGTTTTCATAAAATCATAACACACTGTACATCAAGATGGATCACTTATTGATACAATCCTTATTACCCGCAGTCTTAAAATATGCCTCAATATGTTCGTCATCATAACTTCAACGACAGTCTAGATAGGGATCATTCCGATGTCTGATGCCAGTTACGAGCTATGCCAGTGCCAGCTGGTATATTGCTTACTCTTCATCATCATGTACTTCTTCTACTTTGTAAAGAAAATAATGAAGGTTACTCTTACTAATTTTGTGCACGTATTTTCTAAAATATCCGTGTCCTGACGCCATCAATGTAGTGTAGTAGTTCATCTCTCCACATCTTCGGCTGTAAATCTTATCATTTTTCTCCCTCAATCTTCAGTGTCCCAGCGTTGTTACGATTTGTAAACATTTCCTGCCCGAAGAAACTAGTGACGGGAGTGCCAGCTGATTTGGTTCTATATATTTCAATATCAATATTTCCAGACTGGATTCGTTTCGATTTCTGACACCAGTTCTGAGTTCAATTCAAATCAAAGTCTTCATACTGGAGGGAAACCAATGAACACTGGTGTGAAGAACCAACATTTCTCAACTTTAAGAGGAGGGAAGTGCTTGACATTACTATCATATATACATCCAGGAAATCGATGATCTCCACCGGTCCAGTGGCAGGCTCTTCAACAGGGCTAAAACCACTGGCGAATGGACACTCTATAAGGCCAAAAAGAGAAAACTTATATACGCTTTTGGCCGGGCGAAGAGGGCTTCGTAGAGGAACTATTGCGCGAGCGTGGAATCCTCTTCCGATACTAGCCTAGTCTACTCGCCATTTATAATGTTAGTTTTAGACTCCTTTATATTCCTTGGAGCTGGAGAATATCTAAGGTGATCTTTATTCCTAAAGTATTCTGGACAGCAAGAGGGTATGTCTTCCTTGACATCGACGGTCTCTCAATAACGTCAACCCAAACGCTATTGTGGATGCTCTTATTTCTCTTATATAGGAACAGGGTCTAGTTAGGTTTATTGAATTTGAAGTGGAGAATAGTAACCTCCTCTGTGGGGAGCACGTTCTATCAAATACTCGTCTGTCGAGATACACCACGAGGTGTATATATTTCTTTTCTGAAATATCTCAGTCAACTAGCTCTTGAAAAAGCTGGAATCCTTTAGTAACAACGCTATAGCTTTTGTTGACGACCACGATTACCATTGCTGCTTCGAAAATGTGTTCACAGAAGTTAGCTGACAAATTAGCTGTCGATTGTTTTAAATTGGTGCAGGGAATTTGAGCTGTCGGTCAACACCTCTAAGACTGATACAATTCTTTTTAATACGATATATAAGATTCCGAACTTCACCCTTCTCAGTATTAGCGGGACCAGACTCACGTTGAGTTCCGAGGTTAAGTATCTAGGCCTGAACATGACTCCAAACTCAACTTGAAAGCCAAACTGGATGCTAGGGCATGCAAAGCGGCTTGTACTGCTTACTTCTGCAGAAGAACAGTTGTACCTCGGCCCCAAAATATCACACGCTGGATCTATTCTGCAGTCATCGAACCCAACCTCCTATATGGAGTTATCCTCCAATGTAGTATCAGACTTCTTGGCAAAGTCAAAAATCAGTACAGGTGCTTTACGCACCACTCCTACAAAAATCTTGATCGCAATGCTTAACAGACGTTAAAGGGAAACACTAAAGCGAAAGTAGAAACTTACCTTATAACTCCGGAAATTGTAATTCCATCCTCATATAACATGTGAATTTTACCACCATATTTTTGTTGAATGGTGATGGAACACCAAACCTCTCTAATCCGACTTATGGTGAAGAGTCGATTAACAAATTATCCTTTATTAAATGTGAGGAATGAGGAATGCATTCCCTAACTATCCTGGAGCAAACGTCGGTTTAGTGGGTGGTTGCAGAACGTTACCATTATGCAAAATTTAGAAACATCCCAACTGATCAAAGATGGAAGTTGGTAAAGGACAACCGTTTATGCTGCTGCTACTTGGTGGCTAGCGATAATCCCTTCAAATACAATACTAGCCGTTCATATGGTATTCGCAATTTTAACAGTTACTTCTGTTAGTGATATACGGTACATTGAATGTTGCAAATCAGAATGAGAACAACAATAGTGCGAGAGTGTTTGACTAGAAGAACTTTATTCAAATATTTTCCAATACATTTGAAAGATCCCAAGGGTAGCAGCGATATTATTAATGAGATGGATCGAAAGTGACACTATTAGAAGAGGAAATTACAATTCAAGTAGGTCTAAAAGGCTCGTAGAGTAATTTATTGCTCGGATGAATAGACGACAGAAGGTCAAACGGAATGTCGATGAAAATAGAAATGGAAATTTGTAACGGGAACAAATACTGTTTCCAGATGAAGAACGTCAGAATGACAGGCTATGTAAAGCACAAGATCTGGAATCGAAAACCTTTAGGGAGAAGTTTCCTGTATTGAAAAAGTTCGTCATTGATGACTATCTTGATGCCACGCCAAAGCTGCTAATTGGTATGCTGCACATAAAACTTGTTTCAAACGTGAAGTCTAGGAATCTGCGACAAATGAGGTAAATTTGGAACCCAGCGCTATCATAATTGAAGCCATGGATAATATTAAGGGACAAATGAATGTTTATATTTCACTAGAAGGTTTTGGAATGAAACCAATGAATCCAGATTCAAAGGCTGAAGAAATATTGAAGAACACTACGTTGAAAGAGGTAAGCAATAAGAGAATGGTCTCCTTGGAAACTTACTTATTAGCGTATAAACATTTACAAAGTGGGGAATGTAAAATGGAAAAAAATAAGTAACCGGAAGAATGGTATTCACGAGTATGTCCGAGAAAATTGTCATCCGTAGAAGCTGCCGAAAAAACTACCCGTACATGGTATCCGCCGCATTTTGTTATTGTAAGCGCAAATAAGGATAATAAAAAATATCTAGTGTTTGCTGCTTCTTCTTCCATAGATGGTGATCCGTTCAGTTCCAGATTACTTAAGGACCCTACCAGGCATCAGCCGAATCACTATGTGCAATGATATTTAAATTTCAGCACGTGGTCGTTTGTGGGGACAATCGAAAGATGTTCGATCGTGTCCTTATTTAGGAGGAAGACCAAACAGCGCAGCGATTTTTCTGGCTATCGTATTTATATGGTAAAGACAAGCATGTAATGCAGGTCCTCTACTTTGCCATGTTCTGTCCAATATGTCAAGAATTTGCATGCCAATATGCTTGAGAAGCACAGATCCATTGCGTTGACGACTTTGTAAATAGTTCCAATACGATTGCTGATGCTATTGCCGTTGACGAAGAGTGTAATTCATAAACACGCCGGATTCGAATTGCATTGGTTTGTTTCATATTCACTTGAATAGTTTAGTGTACCTTCTGTGCCATTTTTTCCATACAAATTTGGGATCATCCCTACGCTACAGCCGGTCATGGTCGGTTAGTCGATAGGTTTGTAACATGTAGTGTGCAAAGGTGTGTGTTAGTTTGTGAAGTCTATGAGGTGCTACAGTCGTTAATGGTCGGTTAGTTGATAGGTTTGTAACATGTATGGTGAGAAGGTAATGCTTTTTAATGTGTGTGTGTGTGTGTGTTATAGTTGGTTGAGTGATAGGTATGTAAAATTTGTTAGAGAGAGTGATGTAGGGTTATGTAGGGTGATTGTGATGCGTTTATGCCGGTTGATTAGTTTATTCAATGCAAAACGCATATCAAGTTACATACTATCTGGCGCGTGTAGACAAAATTTTTTAAAATATTTTTCATTGATATTAGATCTGCTGACGTAGGAATTTTCACGCTTTGCATATAGATGTGATTAATGTTGAAATAAAAAATGTTTAATTTGTTTTGCGTTTATGCCGGTTGTTTTATAGTTTCATATTTTTGTTTTGAAAAATAAGTTAAATATTTTTTAGGTATGTAACATTTGTTAGAGAGAATGATGTAGGGTTATGTAGGGTGACTGTGATGCGTTTATGCCGGTTGTTTAGTTTATTCAATGCAAAACGCATATCGAGTTACATACTGTCTGGCGCGTATATATAAAAAAATATGTTTCATTGTGATATTAGATCTGCTGACGTATGAATTCTCACGCTTTGCCAGGTGTGATTAATGTTGAAATAAAAAATGTTTAATTTGTTTTATTTTCAATAAAAATTTGGGAGCATACATTGCTGTAAAAGACTGTATTCTTTATTTTATTTTTTAGTATGATTTAATGTTGAATAAATAGAAATATAATTGAACGTGTTCTTGTTATGCAAAGCTTTGAGTTTTTGAAATTAATTAACTTTTTCCATACAAATTTGGGAGCATGCATAGCCGTAAAAGACTGTATTCTTTATTTTATTTTTTTGTATGATTTTTTATCTTTTTCTTGGAAAAATATAATTTTGATAAGGAATTTTAAAGTACGGTTTACTTGTTTTGAAATATGGTTTTATTGAAAAAATAATTTACTGTTTTTGTTAAAAATAGTATATGTATATTTAGATTAATAAAAATTAATTAAATAAATTAATAAATAAAAAAAAACTTAAAATGCATTTATTAAAAATTAAAAAAACATATTCCCACAGTTTATTCAATGCAAAACGGATATCGTGTTACATACTGTCTGGCGTGTGTAGACTATATACTATATATTGTGATACTAGATCTGCTGACTTATGAATTGGGAACAAAGAAAGTAATGAAAGATTATTATTTAAATTCCATTTGAGATTCTTTTATTTTGGTAACAAAAATTCTAAAGAATTAACAGGTTCTATGATTAATGTAAAATATAATTTTTTCATTAGGAATTAAAAAATAAATTTATATAAATAGAGCGTGTTAGAGTAATAATTTTTCATTACAAATTATAATTGAAAAATAAAAATGCCGTTAAATTTATTTAGTGCAGATGATGAAGAAAGCCAATGGTTTCCTCATCAAGAGATGATCCCATCAACAACACCATCATCATCATCATCAACAACACCACCGCCACCAACAATCACACCGACGACTGCAGTGGAGGAAAGGTTTTCCACTCTGATATCTTAACGTTTAGACGATATCCAGAGGATACAGAAGAAATGGACCTCATATGTCGCAAAACAGAAGGCAATAGATGAGAAAATCAAAAAACTGCAGCAAAAGAAAGAGGAGATAGATACAAAAATGATGTAGTTTTTAAAAAAAAGAATTGCATTCACGATTCTCCGTTGGAGGTCCTTCACAAAAGTCGTTCCAAATGTGAAATTTGTTTCAACAATTTACATGGAAAAGACCTCGTATTCCTCGGCTGTACACACTACTTATGCCTTGATTGTCTAAGAGGGTGGAACAAGTTATCGTGTGCTCACTGCCGACAAGAAATTAGAAACGTAAATATCATAAAAAAGGTGGGGGACGTTATATCATAGATACAGTTCACCCGCCTAATATATTGTGTCCTATGCTAATTGATCTCACTTCCCATTACACTATGGAAAGTGATGATTATAATAATGCTTCTAGAAACTTCTCTCAAGTACAGTTATGTTGGCCTATGGTTTGTGGAAGGCGTAAACCATATATTTTAGCAGTACAGATGATTTGGTGAATAGTTTTATTTTAATAACTTCAATTAAATTATTCCTTATGGATCTCTACTTTTTCTTTGCACTAGTTCACTTTCCAATTTTCACTTATAATTAAAAATAATTATTATTTAAAATTTTTCTTTTAAGGCTTTCTTTGCAGACTTCTGCACTCTTTGAGTTCTATTTCGTAAGTGATCTTTTTGCCAGAAATCAGAATCTATCAAGGTTACTTTTGTTACACCAATTCCAATGTAAAATATCATTTCAATGGAATATGTATTTAGATATTTAAGATGGAGAAGGATAGATATATATTACGTCTATTGCTATCTATAGAAATCACATGATAATCGTATGATAATCACATGATAATCACTGATTTTGCTATAATTAACGGGACAAGACAAAAGTCTATCATGCTATAAAAAAAATATATAATGATACAATGTAAAGATTACAGTGTGTAACAAAAGTGGTGTAATGGAAAAAAAACTAGAAGAAATTAATAGAACAAAAAAAATATTTGTTTTCATAAAATCATAACACACTGTACATCAAGATGGATCACTTATTGATACAATCCTTATTACCCGCAGTCTTAAAATATGCCTCAATATGTTCGTCATCATAACTTCAACGACAGTCTAGATAGGGATCATTCCGATGTCTGATGCCAGTTACGAGCTATGCCAGTGCCAGCTGGTATATTGCTTACTCTTCATCATCATGTACTTCTTCTACTTTGTAAAGAAAATAATGAAGGTTACTCTTACTAATTTTGTGCACGTATTTTCTAAAATATCCGTGTCCTGACGCCATCAATGTAGTGTAGTAGTTCATCTCTCCACATCTTCGGCTGTAAATCTTATCATTTTTCTCCCTCAATCTTCAGTGTCCCAGCGTTGTTACGATTTGTAAACATTTCCTGCCCGAAGAAACTAGTGACGGGAGTGCCAGCTGATTTGGTTCTATATATTTCAATATCAATATTTCCAGACTGGATTCGTTTCGATTTCTGACACCAGTTCTGAGTTCAATTCAAATCAAAGTCTTCATACTGGAGGGAAACCAATGAACACTGGTGTGAAGAACCAACATTTCTCAACTTTAAGAGGAGGGAAGTGCTTGACATTACTATCATATATACATCCAGGAAATCGATGATCTCCACCGGTCCAGTGGCAGGCTCTTCAACAGGGCTAAAACCACTGGCGAATGGACACTCTATAAGGCCAAAAAGAGAAAACTTATATACGCTTTTGGCCGGGCGAAGAGGGCTTCGTAGAGGAACTATTGCGCGAGCGTGGAATCCTCTTCCGATACTAGCCTAGTCTACTCGCCATTTATAATGTTAGTTTTAGACTCCTTTATATTCCTTGGAGCTGGAGAATATCTAAGGTGATCTTTATTCCTAAAGTATTCTGGACAGCAAGAGGGTATGTCTTCCTTGACATCGACGGTCTCTCAATAACGTCAACCCAAACGCTATTGTGGATGCTCTTATTTCTCTTATATAGGAACAGGGTCTAGTTAGGTTTATTGAATTTGAAGTGGAGAATAGTAACCTCCTCTGTGGGGAGCACGTTCTATCAAATACTCGTCTGTCGAGATACACCACGAGGTGTATATATTTCTTTTCTGAAATATCTCAGTCAACTAGCTCTTGAAAAAGCTGGAATCCTTTAGTAACAACGCTATAGCTTTTGTTGACGACCACGATTACCATTGCTGCTTCGAAAATGTGTTCACAGAAGTTAGCTGACAAATTAGCTGTCGATTGTTTTAAATTGGTGCAGGGAATTTGAGCTGTCGGTCAACACCTCTAAGACTGATACAATTCTTTTTAATACGATATATAAGATTCCGAACTTCACCCTTCTCAGTATTAGCGGGACCAGACTCACGTTGAGTTCCGAGGTTAAGTATCTAGGCCTGAACATGACTCCAAACTCAACTTGAAAGCCAAACTGGATGCTAGGGCATGCAAAGCGGCTTGTACTGCTTACTTCTGCAGAAGAACAGTTGTACCTCGGCCCCAAAATATCACACGCTGGATCTATTCTGCAGTCATCGAACCCAACCTCCTATATGGAGTTATCCTCCAATGTAGTATCAGACTTCTTGGCAAAGTCAAAAATCAGTACAGGTGCTTTACGCACCACTCCTACAAAAATCTTGATCGCAATGCTTAACAGACGTTAAAGGGAAACACTAAAGCGAAAGTAGAAACTTACCTTATAACTCCGGAAATTGTAATTCCATCCTCATATAACATGTGAATTTTACCACCATATTTTTGTTGAATGGTGATGGAACACCAAACCTCTCTAATCCGACTTATGGTGAAGAGTCGATTAACAAATTATCCTTTATTAAATGTGAGGAATGAGGAATGCATTCCCTAACTATCCTGGAGCAAACGTCGGTTTAGTGGGTGGTTGCAGAACGTTACCATTATGCAAAATTTAGAAACATCCCAACTGATCAAAGATGGAAGTTGGTAAAGGACAACCGTTTATGCTGCTGCTACTTGGTGGCTAGCGATAATCCCTTCAAATACAATACTAGCCGTTCATATGGTATTCGCAATTTTAACAGTTACTTCTGTTAGTGATATACGGTACATTGAATGTTGCAAATCAGAATGAGAACAACAATAGTGCGAGAGTGTTTGACTAGAAGAACTTTATTCAAATATTTTCCAATACATTTGAAAGATCCCAAGGGTAGCAGCGATATTATTAATGAGATGGATCGAAAGTGACACTATTAGAAGAGGAAATTACAATTCAAGTAGGTCTAAAAGGCTCGTAGAGTAATTTATTGCTCGGATGAATAGACGACAGAAGGTCAAACGGAATGTCGATGAAAATAGAAATGGAAATTTGTAACGGGAACAAATACTGTTTCCAGATGAAGAACGTCAGAATGACAGGCTATGTAAAGCACAAGATCTGGAATCGAAAACCTTTAGGGAGAAGTTTCCTGTATTGAAAAAGTTCGTCATTGATGACTATCTTGATGCCACGCCAAAGCTGCTAATTGGTATGCTGCACATAAAACTTGTTTCAAACGTGAAGTCTAGGAATCTGCGACAAATGAGGTAAATTTGGAACCCAGCGCTATCATAATTGAAGCCATGGATAATATTAAGGGACAAATGAATGTTTATATTTCACTAGAAGGTTTTGGAATGAAACCAATGAATCCAGATTCAAAGGCTGAAGAAATATTGAAGAACACTACGTTGAAAGAGGTAAGCAATAAGAGAATGGTCTCCTTGGAAACTTACTTATTAGCGTATAAACATTTACAAAGTGGGGAATGTAAAATGGAAAAAATAAGTAACCGGAAGAATGGTATTCACGAGTATGTCCGAGAAAATTGTCATCCGTAGAAGCTGCCGAAAAAACTACCCGTACATGGTATCCGCCGCATTTTGTTATTGTAAGCGCAAATAAGGATAATAAAAAATATCTAGTGTTTGCTGCTTCTTCTTCCATAGATGGTGATCCGTTCAGTTCCAGATTACTTAAGGACCCTACCAGGCATCAGCCGAATCACTATGTTCAATGATATTTAAATTTCAGCACGTGGTCGTTTGTGGGGACAATCGAAAGATGTTCGATCGTGTCCTTATTTAGGAGGAAGACCAAACAGCGCAGCGATTTTTCTGGCTATCGTATTTATATGGTAAAGACAAGCATGTAATGCAGGTCCTCTACTTTGCCATGTTCTGTCCAATATGTCAAGAATTTGCATGCCAATATGCTTGAGAAGCACAGATCCATTGCGTTGACGACTTTGTAAATAGTTCCAATACGATTGCTGATGCTATTGCCGTTGACGAAGAGTGTAATTCATAAACACGCCGGATTCGAATTGCATTGGTTTGTTTCATATTCACTTGAATAGTTTAGTGTACCTTCTGTGCCATTTTTTCCATACAAATTTGGGATCATCCCTACGCTACAGCCGGTCATGGTCGGTTAGTCGATAGGTTTGTAACATGTAGTGTGCAAAGGTGTGTGTTAGTTTGTGAAGTCTATGAGGTGCTACAGTCGTTAATGGTCGGTTAGTTGGTAGGTTTGTAACATGTATGGTGAGAAGGTAATGCTTTTTAATGTGTGTGTGTGTGTGTGTTATAGTTGGTTGAGTGATAGGTATGTAAAATTTGTTAGAGAGAGTGATGTAGGGTTATGTAGGGTGATTGTGATGCGTTTATGCCGGTTGATTAGTTTATTCAATGCAAAACGCATATCAAGTTACATACTATCTGGCGCGTGTAGACAAAATTTTTTAAAATATTTTTCATTGATATTAGATCTGCTGACGTAGGAATTTTCACGCTTTGCATATAGATGTGATTAATGTTGAAATAAAAAATGTTTAATTTGTTTTGCGTTTATGCCGGTTGTTTTATAGTTTCATATTTTTGTTTTGAAAAATAAGTTAAATATTTTTTAGGTATGTAACATTTGTTAGAGAGAATGATGTAGGGTTATGTAGGGTGACTGTGATGCGTTTATGCCGGTTGTTTAGTTTATTCAATGCAAAACGCATATCGAGTTACATACTGTCTGGCGCGTATATACAAAAAAATATGTTTCATTGTGATATTAGATCTGCTGACGTATGAATTCTCACGCTTTGCCAGGTGTGATTAATGTTGAAATAAAAAATGTTTAATTTGTTTTATTTTCAATAAAAATTTGGGAGCATACATTGCTGTAAAAGACTGTATTCTTTATTTTATTTTTTAGTATGATTTAATGTTGAATAAATAGAAATATAATTGAACGTGTTCTTGTTATGCAAAGCTTTGAGTTTTTGAAATTAATTAACTTTTTCCATACAAATTTGGGAGCATGCATAGCCGTAAAAGACTGTATTTTTTATTTTATTTTTTTGTATGATTTTTTATCTTTTTCTTGGAAAAATATAATTTTGATAAGGAATTTTAAAGTACGGTTTACTTGTTTTGAAATATGGTTTTATTGAAAAAATAATTTACTGTTTTTGTTAAAAATAGTATATGTATATTTAGATTAATAAAAATTAATTAAATAAATTAATAAATAAAAAAAAACTTAAAATGCATTTATTAAAAATTAAAAAAACATATTCCCACAGTTTATTCAATGCAAAACGGATATCGTGTTACATACTGTCTGGCGTGTGTAGACTATATACTATATATTGTGATACTAGATCTGCTGACTTATGAATTGGGAACAAAGAAAGTAATGAAAGATTATTATTTAAATTCCATTTGAGATTCTTTTATTTTGGTAACAAAAATTCTAAAGAATTAACAGGTTCTATGATTAATGTAAAATATAATTTTTTCATTAGGAATTAAAAAATAAATTTATATAAATAGAGCGTGTTAGAGTAATAATTTTTCATTACAAATTATAATTGAAAAATAAAAATGCCGTTAAATTTATTTAGTGCAGATGATGAAGAAAGCCAATGGTTTCCTCATCAAGAGATGATCCCATCAACAACACCATCATCATCATCATCAACAACACCACCGCCACCAACAATCACACCGACGACTGCAGTGGAGGAAAGGTTTTCCACTCTGATATCTTAACGTTTAGACGATATCCAGAGGATACAGAAGAAATGGACCACATATGTCGCAAAACAGAAGGCAATAGATGAGAAAATCAAAAAACTACAGCAAAAGAAAGAGGAGATAGATACAAAAATGATGTAGTTTTTAAAAAAAAGAATTGCATTCACGATTCTCCGTTGGAGGTCCTTCACAAAAGTCGTTCCAAATGTGAAATTTGTTTCAACAATTTACATGGAAAAGACCTCGTATTCCTCGGCTGTACACACTACTTATGCCTTGATTGTCTAAGAGGGTGGAACAAGTTATCGTGTGCTCACTGCCGACAAGAAATTAGAAACGTAAATATCATAAAAAAGGTGGGGGACGTTATATCATAGATACAGTTCACCCGCCTAATATATTGTGTCCTATGCTAATTGATCTCACTTCCCATTACACTATGGAAAGTGATGATTATAATAATGATGATTTATAAAAAACAAATTGTATTTCTTTTTTTCAAATTTAAGAATAAGTTTATAGAAACTATATATATATATATATATATATATATTTAGTAGTATATTTATGTATGTTCGCGATCAATTACTCCACACAAAATTTGGTGCATGCATAGCTGTAAAAGAGTAAGAACATTGCAGAATTGTGAAATGAATTGTGTGCGATCGGTCTTAAGGTTTGTAACATGTATTATGAAAAGGTAATGCTTTTTAATGTGTATGTGTGTTTGTGTGTGTTAAAATTTGGGAGAATGCATATCTGGAAAAGAATTAAATCATTTTTATTTTCAATTTTTCCCTACAAATTTGGGATCATACCTGCTTTTTGTTGGTCCTTTCATTTGTATTGCTTTTCAAACGAATGGTTGGACGGACAGAATGAGTGTGTGCACGTTTCCTCATCTACATCCCAGAGTACAAGTAGACTGTAATGTGAAAATGTATATACGTATGTACGAATGTTTGGACGGACAGAATGAGTGTGTGCGTAACATGTAATGTGTATGATCGTTTTTTAATAGTAAATTCTTGGCACGTATTGCTCATGATCACAGGTAGAAGAACTAGAAATATAAACTAATAAGAAAGGGTAGGTTGGTTGTGCGGTTGTTTTTAATTTGATGAGAAAGAAATGTATAGTTGTGCCTGTGCGTTTTTTTCACGCATAAGTATAAGTAATATCTGTTTTCACATAATTGAATTTACTGATTGATCTACAACACCCCAGAGTATAAATAGACTTGTTTTTAAGGATTTAGAATTTTTTAGTTTTACTGTTTTAAATAAATGAAATTATAGAATAAAGGGATTAATCAAAACAAATTAGTTTTTATTTTTTGAAAATTTTATTACATATTTCTTTTTTTCAGATTTTTACAGATTCGAATTTAAAAATACGTTTATACAGATTAAATAACTTAAGTGTTAACAAATATTGTGTATAGAATGTTTGACATTGACAAATGTTGAAAGATTGTGAATAAGTATTTTCACAATAATACAAACGTATGACATATTAATACATACAAATGGATTACTTATTTTACTAATGTTACATATTCTTAGTTCATTTATAAGTTTCATAAATAAATCTATATGTTTTATTAATAGTTCTTCCAATTCAGCTGATGTTACCATTTTGGTTCCCCTTCTTTAAAAATTTAATAGTAGGTTGTGTTAGTGCGGGACGATGTACTCTGAATTATTTCATTTTAATTTATATTTATTGAATAAAAATTTTAAACACAAGTGCCCACAATTAAATGTATTAAATTTTTGTTTTCGTTCATAATTATATTCAATAGGAAATTTTAAGTAGTTGACAATCTCAAGTGGTGGTTGTAAGTTTCCAAAGCTATCAAAGTATTCCTTATAGTTGTGGTTTTTATAATATGCTACCCAATGTGTTCCCATACCATTTGAATCATCTAAATTAACAATGCCGCATTCTTGTTTGAATGGTATTTCAGGTAAAGAATCACACATGAAAACAGCCCTAAAATGTTTGAGATGTCTTCCATATTTATTCAAATCCAAATCTGTTAATGGGCGATTGGGAAGGTTATCTAATAGTTTTTTGGAGCTGGACTATAGTAGAGACCATATCCAGTTTTATATGGTTTGAGGTACAACCCTTTACCCATTGCAATTGATTCCATATATCTATTATGACGGTTAGCTTCAGCCAATTGTTCTTTTCCATTTTTGATAGCATTTACTGCTTTGACAATAGCGGATCCTCCACTTGCCAAACCACCAAGCGCTGACAATGCTGTTAGTACGGGAATAAGTGGAAGAAATCCTCCAATTTTCGGTACAGGTATAACTCTCGGTATTTTAATGTCTGCTGGCTTTTTCCCTTTAAAATTTGAATGAATAGCCTTTTGAGCTATTTTAACAGCATCATTTATATCAAGGGGTTTCTGTTCTTTCAATTATTTTAAAGTTTTTCTGACAGTAGCTGTGAATAATTTCTTATTACAGTTATTCATTTTTCCTTTTCTCATTCTTTTTGAATTTTTTCTCTTCTTATGTCTCTGCTCTTTCAAACCTAATCCAAATTTCACTTTAGCTTTCATAGCATTTGTCACAAACCACGCGTTAGCACGTTCTTTAATATCACTGTCTTTAGATTTAACTCGTTGCCAGGCTTTTTCAGCTAATATTTGATCTGCTTGATGTCTTGTGTCTATATCTTTTGATTGTGAATATGCAATATCGTGCTCTCTACAAGCTGCGTTTAATAAATTTATACCCTTATCTCCTCTTGCTAAACGTTTTTCAAGTTTTGTACCAGGTCCACAAAACTGATAACCAGGCAGATGTAATTCAACAGGTACTTTATTTATTAAGTTGTTTACAAATCCTCTTCTCATCTTACACTGGCTGCGGTTTTGTTTTGACTGTAGATTATAACAAATTTTTTTTCGTTACTTTTTTTTATCATAATAAAGTGTTAGAAGATCTTGTAAAGACAAGGACTGTTCTAAAGAAAAAGTTAAAAAATATTAAACTGAAACAAATAGATAGACTTAATTTATTAGAAGATACCTTTCAACCAATAACAAAACCACTTAAAAAAATCATTGGAAAACTAGAAGATAAACATAAGGATATGTATATAGACAACACTTTTGATGGCGACGATGATAATGATGATGTTATGAAAACGTCCGAAAACTTGAACATGAGCATAAGGATGTAGACAACACTATTGATGATGACGAAGATTATTATGACATAAATGGTGATAATGAAATCATTGGAAAACTTGAAGATAAGCATAAGGATATAGACAACACTATTGATGATGATGATGATGATTATTATTATGACGTAAATGGTGATAATGAAATCATCGGAAAACTTGAAGATAAGCATAAGGATATAGACAACACTATTGATGATGACAACGATTACGATGATGTAAATGGTGATAATAACGATTTTCAGTATGAAAATATGTCAACTGATGGTAATGATGGTGAAAAAAACTATGAGCATAATACATCTGTATCAAGTACATGTATCAATAACTTGAAAGGAAAACAATGTTTAAACCTGACGAAAAACTCTCCATTATTTGAAAATATTCAAACAATTATTAATAATAAGCAATTGAATAAAATTTATGGTTTTAATCAAGATGTAGACGGTAGTTGGAGATATGGCAAGCAAAAATTAATATTTAATAGAGATAATACTATGCGGATAGGAAATATGAAATTAAAAATGACGCCTGGAATATTTGAACTAGTATTTCATAAAAAACCTCTCCATTATTCTAAAAATGATTTGAAAAAATATAAAGAGATTTTAATTCATACCAATGCACATAAACGTCGCTATGAACCTAATGAACGAGTGAAAGGAACACGAGCCTTCAAATATATACGAATAATTAAACATTTATTCGAAACAACAACAAACATTTTAACAAAAGGCAGTGGTTTAATGCTAAAATCACTAAATAATCTGAAATCAAATTACATACATTGGGATGATCCTAATGAACTAGTTGACAGACTACGTTTACTTCTTTCATCGGAATGTGCTGGTCACAACAATCATCAAAACGAACTAATCTCTATTATCGAAAAACTTAAAGAATCTAACATAAGAAATGTCTTATATTAATAAATTTGGAGAAGGTTTTAATAAATATAATCACAAAAACAAAAAAATGTCGTAACCAAAAATAAAAAATATAGATAACATAAATGTATGATGATCTAGCTGATCAAATAAACAATTTAAACATTGAGGTAGAACATGTTTATCTAAAACATGACAATGACAAAAAAATATAATAGACAAAACCAAAAAAGTAGATAGTTATCAGATATAAAGCAGATCGTGACCAGATACAAAGCAGATCGTGATCAGATGTAAAGTAGATCGTGATCAGATACAAAGCAGATCAAAATCAATATCAAAAAATTAACATACTGAAATCATATAAATTGGTGTATATATAGGTGTATATATTGGTGTATATATTTTTTGCGAAGAGGTATAAAAGTAACGAAAAAAAAATTTGTTATAATCTACAGTCAAAACAAAACCCCAGTGTAAGATGAGAAGAGGATTTGTAAACAACTTAATAAATAAAGTACCTGTTGAATTACATCTGCCTGGTTATCAGTTTTGTGGACCTGGTACAAAACTTGAAAAACGTTTAGCAAGAGGAGATAAGGGTATAAATTTATTAGACGCAGCTTGTAGAGAGCATGATATTGCATATTCACAATAAAGAGATATAAACACAAGACATCAAGCAGATCAAATATTGGCTGAAAAAGCCTGGCAAAGAGTTAAATCTAAAGACAGTGATATTAAAGAACGTGCTAACGCGTGGTTTGTGACAAATGCTATGAAAGCTAAATTGAAATTTGGATTAGGTTTGAAAGAGCAGAGACATAAGAAAAGAAAAAATTCAAAAAGAATGAGAAAAGGAAAAATGAATAAGTGTAATAAGAAATTATTCACAGCTACTGTCAGAAAAACTTTAAAACAATTGAAAGAATACAAACCCCTTGATATAAATGATGCTGTTAAAATAGCTCAAAAGCAAGTGGAGGATCCGCTATTGTCAAAGCAGTAAATGCTATCAAAAATGGAAAAGAACAATTGGCGGAAGCTAACCGTCATAATAGATATATGGAATCAATTGCAATGGGTAAAGGGTTATATCTCAAGCCATATAAAACTGGATATGGTCTCTACTATAGTTCAGCTCCAAAAAACTATTAGATAACCTACCCAATCGCCCATTAACAGATTTGGATTTGAATAAATATGGAAGACATCTCAAACATTTTAGGGGTGTTTTAATGCGTGATCCTTTACCTGAAAAACCATTCAAACAGTACATGCGATTCTGACACCTGCCCCTGTATATTTTATAAACATAGACTATATCAAGTTGAAAATGAAGTTAAAAATATAATTAATTTTTATAATCTTACTAAATGTAAAAACGGTGTTTTCAATAAATTGTAAATTTCCATAAAGAAATTGTATAATAAATGACAAAAAACTTAACCACTTCTGAAATCTTATTTTTAAAAACAACCACCCCATCGCTGTAATAAAGAGAATAATTAAAACAAATTAGTTTTTTATTTTATTAGATATTTTTTTTCTTAGGTATGTATATTTTATTTTCAGATTTTAAATAGTAAAACTAAAAAAATATACAATTTTTTTTAAAATTATTTTTAAAATTATTCAATATCACTATCATCGCTGGAAGTTATATTGATGGCTTTATAATTAATTTTTCTTATTAATTCAGATCGGAGAACGTTACTTATACAATAACGTTTACCAATTTGAGTTATTGTATTAACATGTCTAATTGTTCTCCTACATACAGCACATTCACTGTTCCAAAAGAGAAAGCACTCCTGACACATATAGTGTGTGCAAAGCAGGAAAACAATTGACTCTCCTTTTTTATTCTTTAAACAAAGATTACATTTGTATTTATTAATGAATAAGTTTTTTAACGGGTCATTATTATTCTTATGTAATAAATATTTCTTATGTTTTTTTAAAATTTTCTGCCGCTCTCTTTGCAGCTTTCGGATTTGTGACGATACCTGCCTTTCCTGTTCTTCAAATACCGTAACCCTCTTCTTTATCTCCAATAATTCGGTTTGTTTGGAACTGTACACTTCTGTGTACAGTTCGCGAAGTTCTCTAACATCATCAGGGATGATATTAACATCCCTCAAAATTGGAGGAGAGGGTGGTGGTTTCGTCTCAGGTGTTGACGACCTCGTAGTTAGTAGAGGAGGTGGTGGTGGTGGTGTCGTCTCAGGTGCTGACGACCTCGTAGTTAGTAGAGGAGGTGGTGGTGGTGGTGCCGTCTCAGGTGCGGTCGACCTCGTAGTTAGTGGAGGGGGTGCTGGTACCGTCTCAGATGTTGACGACCTCGATGAGTCATTTTCATCAAAAGCTGGTAAGGATGACGATGATAGAAAACTATCTAACGGATACTGTCCGTTAGATGGAAACCACTGAGTTTCCTCATCGTCGTAAAAAGATATTCTATTATTCATTTTTTTTATTTTTTTTGTGTCTGTTTCTTCAAATTACAATTGTATAAGTAGAACTCCGAAAATAAATTTAATTTTTTAAATTTCTAATGAAAAAACTATAGTTTACATTAAATCATAGAACCTGTTAATTCTTTAGAATTTTTTTATTTTGTCAACAAATATTCATACAACAGAACAACTAATTTTTGGGAATATAAAAAAAACTCATAAAGACTAAAACGTTACAAGACTTTCTTATCTGTTTAAAATTACACATCCTTTTAATTAAATCAACAAAAAAAATAAAAAAACAAGGACTAGAACGTAACGTCACTTTCTTATATGAAACAAAACGATCACGCAAATGTTCATCCATTTCTTATCACATTTGATTATGAGCAATATGTGACAAGAATTTCTTATCAATTTAAAATTACAGATCCTTTTAATTAAATCATGCCAAAAATAAAAAGACACAACTAACCTACCCTTTCTTATCACATTTAAAATTACACATCCTTATAGAACAAAAAAAAAGCAACACATACAACCAACCTACCCTTTCTTATCAGTTTATATTTCTATTTCTTCTACATTTGATCATGAGCAGTACGTGATAAGAATTTGTTATCAGTTTAAAATTACAAATCCTTTTAATTAAATCATACAAAAAAAAATAAAGAACAATAATGCAGGTGTTTATCCTGTATACAAAAAAAATTATAAGGACTAAAACGTGCAACCATACAGGTGATCATCCTGTATACAAAAAAAAATCATAAGGACTAAAACGTGCCAAGAATTTACATACATACATACATTTTCACATTACAGTCTATTTATACTCTGGGATGTAGATGAGGAAACGTGCACACACTCATTCTGTCCGTTTAATCATTCGTTTAAAAAGCAATGCAAAATAAAGGAACAAGAAGAAGCAGACATGCACCAAATTTTGTATGGAATAAGTGTCAAGAATTTACTATTAAAAAAACAACCACATAACCAACCTACCCTTTCTTATCAGTTTATATTTCTAATTCTTCAACATTTGATCATGAGCAGTACGTGCCAAAAATTGATTATTAAAAAACGATCATACACATTACATGTTACACATACACTCATTCTGTCCGTCCAATCATTCATACATACGTACATACATTTTCACATTACAGTCTACTTATACTCTGGGATGTAGATGAGGAAACGTGCACACACTCATTCTGTCCGTCCAACCATTCGTTTGAAAAGCAATACAAATGAAAGGACCAAGAAAAAGGAGGTATGATCCCAAATTTGTAGGGAAAAATTGAAAATAAAAATGATTTAATTCTTTTCCAGATATGCATGCTCCCAAATTTTAACACACACACACACATACACATTACAAAGCATTACCTTTTCATAATACATGTTACAAACCTAAAGACCGATCGCACACAATCCATTTTCACAATTGCATGCTCCTAAATTTGTATGGAGAAACTGCGCCCGAACATACATAAACACACTACTGATCTGGTCACTATCTGATCACGATCTGGTCACTATCTGCTTATGATCTGCTCACGATCTGGTATCTGCTTTATATCTGATCATAATATGATTACGATCTGCTTATGATTCATTTTGTCTTTTTTTATAAAACCTATCTTATAACTGTATAAAATTATCAAATCCCTTACGATATCTTCCTTTATTCAATTCATCATCTTTACTAACAACAATAAATCCATATTTATCTTTCCAACATCTATTACATATATCTACAAATTGATTAAATGACATATCACCAATAACATGATCATTATATACATGTGTTTATGCTCAATTAATAAGTTGCCAATTCAAACACATAAATTTGAACTGTTTTATTAATTGTTGATTTTTATCCCTCAAGCACTTGTATCTTGAAGGTAAAGTCGCACAATAATAAAAGACAATATTTTTATTACTGAACTACATGTTAATTTTTTATTTAACTATTTATACTACTTAAAATTAACAATAATGCTAAATCAACAAAATAATTTTAATGTAACATAATATTCTTATTGGTAAAAATTCATTAAATTAACCAATCAAAACGTTTTTAAATAAAATTAATTTTATTGTAGACCATTATACTAATTATAATAGTGCTATTCACTTTAAGTACAAACATTCTCCCCCACGTTGAACGGATGTTCAACCAAATGAGGATGTGTGGTTAAGCTGAATAAGCCGTTGTGCTGGACTAAATATCTAGCATGAATTAACGTAGCATGGGTGTAGGAGTCCTGTTGTTGGTTTCTGGTCTAACTAATTGAAGTTTGATAGTTTCTTCAGCATTTTCAATAGCTACTGTTGGTCTTTGTTGTCTACTTTGACTTCTGCGTGTTTTAGCAATTATGCTGAGTGTCAACAGACTTAAATTTGTTGGGTAATTCTATAACGTTTTCTTCCTTCAGAGTTTTTTGCAAGTTTGAGAGCTCGTTCATATTCTTGGCATATATTTTTTCCAGATTTATTGAGGTTGAGTTATTGTTGTGGATGGAGACTGTAATATTATTAGGCAACGATAACTCTGAGATTTTTCCAAGACTTGTATATGAGGATCTTATTGTGCTTAATATAGCTTGTCGTCCGTTCATAGTAATAGAGTCATGTTTGAGGATGCATTCTGGATCTAGCGTGAGCAGAACGGAGCCCTTCAATGATATGGGAATGATTTCCCTATTGCAAACAGCGGTGGATTTTGAGGATTGTGGACTGGCATATATCCATTGATTTTCTTTCTCGAGTGGTATCCATTTTGCGTCAGTTTTCTCCAGAATACAAGTTGGTGTTGTTTTGTTGCTGTATAAATTAATTTCACACGTACAGCTATTTGCACCAAAATTGTAACGAATTTGAATATTGGAGCAAACAAAGACACCTTGTTCTATTATGTCACAGGAGCTGAACTTGGAACTGGTAAAAGGAATGTATTGTTTCCGAGATGCGTTTATGCCCAGAAAAGTAGTACATGGTTTAATGGCTGCCATTGTACTATTCATCAGGTTAGTGACCGGAATCAAGTGAAATACATTGAATTTTTCATGTTAGACCAATGGTAGGGTTATTTTAAAGATGGCGTGTTGTTGCGTTAGTGTTCCCTTTACTCTCATAAGTTTAAGTAATTGAAGCAAATGCGATTTTTCTGATACTGGAAGAATCAGCGTTTGCGGTGAATGGAGTATGATCTGGTTAACTTCAATTTGTAATTGTTCTCGGGTGAGTAACCATGGACTGGTTTTTCCATGACGTGCTAAGTGTGCTAAAGATTGCTGCCTGTATTTTTTTAATACTATTTGCAATTAGAGTTAATTCAAGAACCGCGGAATTAAACAATTGGTTGAGTTGCAATTGTAATAATACGTTGTATGTATACGTGTCATGTATTTTCTCGGCATATATTTTGATTTCCTGCTCCAGTCGTTCAAATCTTGCTTTAGATGTTACTTGATTCTGACGTATAATATTTAATGTTGAATCAACAATTGAAGTTTGATTTTTTAACAATTTTAGCAAATACAATTCATTTTCATTTGGGCAATTCACACGACTTTGTAGCGTGTATGTTGTATTGAATACATTTGTTTATTTGTGAACGCTCAATGCTATGCTGTATTGTGTATCTCGTGGCATTCAAACAATTTGATAGCCCGAAACCAACACAACTTTTTAAAAACACATGAAAACATATACACATTTTTTTCATTCACACAATTTGATAGCACGAAACCAATACAACTTTTAAAAACATATGGAAAAAATGTGTATAAGTGTATCGGACTTTTATATGAAAAATATCAACAACAATCATACACTGTTGTATGTTCTTCCAACAATACAATGAATACAACGATACAACGGCTTGTGTGAATTGACCAATTGACTTGTTTTATTGTATCAGACATATGTTCAGCGTATTCTGAATCCAGGATGCCAAGTAATGAATGAGCAACATTACCAACTATATCCAGTGCACCCCTTTTGTTTCGCAATAATTGGTTATCTAGTTGTAACTCATTTTCCATTTGTTTAAAGTGATCAATCGTACTGAGGCATGATGTATTGTGTTGTAGCATCTTACAGATGATTTGTATTGATCTCGTCCCATTGACAAGGATTGATGTTTCGGACCAATAAGCAGCTAGATCGTAGTATACGAACAGATTCCATTTGGTAGTTGAAATAGCGGCTGTTCCAATTTGTTCGAAATGGATTCCGAACTTTGACCCGAACCTTTTATTTTTGACTGGAGATCCATATGCTAGTGGTAATAGTAATAGTGTAGTAAGTAATGCAAGTGTTATATGGTTTGTTGGTATTTTAATTCTCTTGGCCTAAGGTTCATCATTGGAACTTTTGATATTGCCATTCTTATTCTCAGTGGGAATAGTAACTTCAGGATCTTGTTCTATGGGTAGTGAGGCGAGTCGATGAATTGGACGTTTAAATGTTCCTGATGCGGGTTTTACTTCTGCGACTCTTGCTGCACCGCCATCACCAGTATGGACTTGAGTAAGTCTTCCCAATGGCCATTTCATAATAGGTATGTTATCTTCTTTTATAATAACCATGTCTCCAACCTTAATATTAGCAAATTGTCTCTGCCATTTGCTACGTTTTTGTAGTTCATTTAAGTATTCTGTAGACCATCTGTCCCAAAATTCCTTTTTGAGATGGGATACCAATTTCCAATGAGATAAAACTGATACTTTTGGTACTTGTGCCTTGCTATCGACTTGTGAGGTAAGTGGTTCGCCAATAAGGAAATGGCCAGGAGTTAATGCTTCAAGGTTATTTGGATCATTTGTTATTGGTGTTAGTGGATGAGAGTTAAGTATCGCTTCCATTTCTACTATGATCGCTTCCAATTCTTCTAAAAGGTGCTTCGCTGATTTTACGGTTGTCTCCCATAAACCTCCAAAATGTGGTGCTCTCGGTGGAATGAAATGAAAATATATTCCTTTTGAACTAGAAGCGGAAATAATTGATGATTGCGCTTTATAAGAGTAAATGCTATCATCTAGTTCTGTTAACTGATTTTTTGCTCCAATAAAATTCGTAGCGTTGTCAGAATAGTCGGCTAATAAATCGTTTCAAAGCGCCAATAAAAGCGTCTGTTGACAAGTCTGAAACCAGTTCAAGATGAACTGCCTTTGTAGAAAAGCAGCAGAATACCGCAATATAGGCCTTTGTTGGTCGTTTGCCTCTAATCCTATAGTGAATCCAGAACGGTCCACAATAATCTACACCAGTGTTGATAAAAGGTCGTGCTGGGGTAACCCGAGTCTGTGGAAGATTTCCCATAATTTGTTTACATAATTGTGGTCGAGCCTTTATACATCTTACGCATTTCTGTACTGTTGCTCGCGCCATTATTTTACCTTTTATTGGCCAAAATTGTGTTCAAAAGTGCTTGTTGTCCACAATGACTATTTTCTTCGTGAATCATGCTGAATAATAGTTTTATGATGGGATCATTATATGGAATCAGCATTGGATGCTTAGCATCGTACGATAGCAATGACGCTTCCAATCGTCCTCCCACCCGTAGTATGTCTGAACCATCTATAAATGGACAAAGACTTATGATAGAGCTTTTTTTTATCGACTTCTTTGTTCTTTTGAAGTTGATTTATTTCTGAAGAAAAGTCGGACCTTTGAATGGTTTTTATGATTAAGAATAGTGCGTCATCCAGCTCAGTCGGAATTAATGCCTTACATGTTGGACGTTCTTCCTTTTTTATTCTTGTGTTTCTGATGAATCTAAGCATTTATCCTAGTGTCCTTTGCAGAGTTCTGAATGAGTTTTTATGCGGAATCTTGTAAACAAAATCGTCATTGGAGCAACTGGCTGCTGTAATAACGGTTGTCTTCTTTCTCTCTTTGTCATTTGGAATAAGTCGATGCGAGAATTCAGGTGGCCAAACGTGCAAAAACAACGGCCCATGGAACCATAAACTGCATTCCGCGAGTTTTGTTGCCGATAGTCCTCTGGAGAGTAGATCAACTGGATTGTCCTTGGAACTGACATGGCGCCATTGTTTGGACAATGTTAATGATTGTATTTTGGAAACTCGATTAGCTACAAATGTGTGGTACAATGAGGATTGAGCGTTTATCCAAGATAGCACTATTTCGGAATCTCTCCATAAAACCATAGGTAAATTTCTAATCTGAAGATCAGTTTCAATTCTGTGTCCAAGTTGAGCAGCCATGACTGCAGCACATAACTCTAGACGTGGTAAAGTCTGCTGTTTTAATGGGGCGACCCGTGTCTTGGCACAGAGTAATTGTGCAACAACTCTTCTGTCTTTAAGAGTTGCTCGTATATAGGCAACTGCACCGTAAGCTTTTTCGGAAGCATCTGAGAATATGTGTAATTGTGTATTTGCTGGAAAATTCCCATTAAAGATGTGTCGAGGAATTTTAAAATTGTTTAAGCTGTTTAAGTCATTTCTGAATTTAGTCCAATTTTCATGAAGATCTTTAGGTAATGGTTCATCCCAGTATAGTTTTAGCTGCCATAATTTTTGAATGAAAATCTTTGCCTTGACAACAACGGGTGCTAGTAGCCCGAGAGGATCAAATAATTTAGCCAGACCATTGCTGTACATTTTGAAACCGTATGTAAATTATTAGCTTTGACCTTAATGCAAAATTGGCCTCTTGTACGTAACCACAGTAATCCTAATGTTTTTACTGTGTTGGTGTTGGTACTGCTGAAATCTAAATCCACCTCCTGATCACTGACTGGAATATCTTTCAGTAACAGAGGATGATTTGCACATCATTTTTTAAAATTAAAGCCATGGCTTTTTAAAATTAAAATTAGTTCTTGCTGTATCGTAAGTGCAATATTGAGACTGTCTGAACAACCAAGGCCATCGTCTACGTAAAAATTGTGTTTGAGCATTTGTGAGCCATATGGATAGCTTATGAAATTTTCATCTGCCAATTTTTGTAAACATCTTGTGGCAAGATACGGCGCTGCGCGTGTCCCATATGTAACCGTGTTGAGTTTGTAGTAACTAATGGGAAGCGATATAATTAACTGATATTTTTGATCATCGGGATGCATTACAATTTGCCTGTACATTTTTTCAATGTCAGTGGTAAAGACAAATTTTGGTAGTCGAAAACGCAGCAAAATAGAGAATAGTTCACTTTGCATTTAACGAATGGCCTGATGATGTTTCTGCTGATGCGTCAAAGACGACCCTTAGTTTTGTTGTGGTACTATCTGGTTTGAAAATGCAATGGTGGGGAATAAAATATTTGGGGTCCAATACGGCATCAATATCAACCCTTTCCATATGTCCTAACTGTTCATATTCTTGCATAAATTTTATGTATTGAGCTCGTATGTCTTCCTTTCGCAGAAGTCGACGTTCGAGACTCATAAATCTGTTGTACGCCATTGTTTTGGATTCCCCCAATGCTGTTGGGTTTTTCTCGAAAAGGGAGACTGACTACAAAGCGGCCATTTCCATTGGTGTTTACATGTTGGATAAAATGTGATTCACAATCTTTTTCTGACGGTGACAGACCTTTTTTGTTGTCTTCAATCTCGTCCATTTTCCAAAGATGTTCAATGGCTTCTTCGAGTGAGGTGTCTTCCAATATTGCACATGTTAGCTCTTCTAGAGGTTTAGACACTAGATTTTTTCCAACTGCTCCGCCTACAATCCAGCCCAATTGCGTGTTTTGGATTGTTAGTAGATTGTCCCCAAGATGTATTGTTCCACTTTGAGTCAATCTATAGTAGAATTCACATCTATTCTTTCTTGTTGATCAAAAAGAGGATCTGCTAAATCGATATTTTCAGGAATATTCCAATTTGAGATGTTAATGTACTGATTTGGTTGCGCTGGGATAATGCTTGGAAGTACATAAGCTTCCACGTTTGTTGAGAACTTGCTATCTCTGGATTTCAACTCAACATTTATGCAATATTTTGTTTTTTGTTGAATTTCACAAATGCCGTCAAGGCAAAGTGATGCTCCCGATGGCGAGATAAACAACTTTTGGCAGAGGCGTTTGGAGACTATGTTTACTTGTGAGCCTGAGTCTAATACAGCTCTAAACTCCTCAGACATGCCATTTGATGCTGTCATGATGACTTTCGCCGTGGCCAACAAAACATAGTCCTGGTGTCCTGCACTAACATTGTTTGTTTCTGATGTGACTGCTACGACATTTGAAGTGGATGTCCTTCCACTTGATGTGCCCTGCCGGCCCGCAGCAACGTTGGATGATGATGTAGTGGCTGAAGTTACCTGATGGTTTGAATCTTTATTTTGCTATGGAAAGTTTTCTGCTTATGGCCTTTTTTGTTTTTGAATATTGTCATTCTTTTCTAAATGAAGCAGCGTATTGTGTTTTTAGTACATTTTTAGCAGTTACCAGCATTGCAGATTTTTGAATTGTGGTCACTACCAAAGCAGTTGACACATAAGTGTTGACGTTGAACCCAACGTAACCGTTCCTCTTCAGATAATTGCAGAAACTTGTTGCAATGGTATAGTTTATGATTATTGCCACTACACAGTCTGCATGAACTGTTATAATTGGACGAAAGTGAAGCTGTAACTGCCTTTTAGGAGGTTTTTTCTTTTGGAGAAATTGCCTCCAATGGTTGAAAATGAAGTTCCAGGCACGAAAGAAATTCGGTTATAGATGGTAGGTCTTTCGGGTTTGCTAATGATTGTATGTACCTTATGTGCGTGTTCCTATCAAGTTTTTTGACCAGTATTTGTATGAGAATTGCATCCCATGATGATATATTAATATCTAAATTATTTAGTGCCAATAAACACTCCTTGGTGGTATCATGTAGGTCTTTGATTGACTGGGCTGATGACGTCACGGACTGTTGATTGAGTATTTTGTCCACCAAGTTGGCCACAAGAATTCTTTTATTGTTGTAACGTTCCTTTAACGTTTTCCAAGCAGCCATATAATTTGAGTCAGAAAGGGAAAATTGACTGATTAGATGTTCAGCTTCCCCTGACAAGTTGCTTTTTAGATACCACATTTTTTGAATAGATGGTATCGGTTGTTTATCTACCATTTCAGAAAATAAATCGTGAAATTGACGCCATTTTAAATAATTGCCATCAAATTTTGGAATCGTGAGCTTTGGCAGCTGTATTGAACTACCAATGTTTGAAACCGGTGCTACTCCATTTTGTGTATGGGCAACACCCGTCATTTGGTCAGCCTTAATAGCAAGATTGACCAACACTTGATGTATTTGATCGACTGTTTTGTCATATTGATCCTGATCTAGCCCGTTGGCTACTGGATCTGTTAGTGTTTCGTGAGCTTCACAATGAAGCGTCTCGATTTGCTCCCAAGACTTTAATGTGTCTATTTTTTAGTTCAAAATATAGTAGAGGTTGGTCTTCTGTAATTATAACTCCATTTAATAAAAGAATGAATGCTGATAGTTTGGCATTCAACTTTCTCATAATCCCGCAGGCGTTGCTAGGAACTTCTACGGAATCAATATCTCTTAAAGGTTTATCTCCTTCATGGATTAAGCTCGCAGTTATCGGCTTTTGTTTTAGACGATTGACTTATTTTTCGAATAATTCCATGTATTCGGAGGCTACGCGTTTGATTTTTTCGTAATAGTCCGTAAAGAAGTACTCGAGTTTCATAGGTTCTTCGCATGCATCTCGAATCTTGGAATCCGTTTCCTGAAACTGATTCCAAGATTCCTGTAGACGCCGTAGCCGCTCCTCAAAATAGGAAGCCTTTCCTTTCCGGTCTGCGGAATCCTTTTTGAAGTTTCGCACAATAGTGTGGATTGTTTCGCCAGTTTGATTTTGAAGATCTAAGAGCTGTTCCATAATGTCTGCAAAGTCTTTTGATGACTGCGATGATGCGTGCTGCTCCAAGGTGTCACCTAAAAATGTGTTTGATACGTTGATGAAGATGTGTGCTGCCGCAAAAAATGTTTGGTGCTATGCTGAAGGATGCGTGTCCTTATCTAGGGGTCACCAAAAATGTTTATGCTCAATTAATAAGTTGCCAATTCAAACACATAAATTTGAACTGTTTTATTAATTGTTGATTTTTATCCCTCAATCACTTGTAACTTGAAGGTAAAGTCGCACAATAATAAAAGACAATATTTTTATTACTGAACTACATGTTAATTTTTTATTTAACTATTTATACTACTTAAAATTAACAATAATGCTAAATCAACAAAATAATTTTAATGTAACATAATATTCTTATTGCTAAAAATTCATTAAATTAATCAATCAAAACGTTTTTAAATAAAATTAATTTTATTTCAATTTGATACATAAGCTGATACTAATAATAACATGGGTATTCCCCATGTGCAGACCATTATACTAATTATAAAAGTGCTATTCACTTTAAGTACAAACAATATGTCTCAAGTTCATTTTGTCTTGCTTAAAAACCACAATCATATTTGCATTATCACTTATTAAATGTTTAGGTATTTTAGTATACGTTTGACATAAGTGAAAACAATCAATATTTTTATGTCTACCCATGCAAAAGTAATCTCTTATCGAATTTTGTTTTCCACAAATCACATCATCGAAAATCATTATTGAATGTTGTTTTGCTTCAGCCGGACTTAGAATTTGTTCATTTTCCGAAAACGTATATAGACTGATCCCCTTTAAATTTCTTTTCATTTTCAAATGCAAATTCCTTTATTGCATTTAAATCGTTTTTAATATTATCATTTTCCTTTATTTATTTATTAGTAAATAGCAAAGAATCATTTTTAAGAGTTGTTACATCAATTTTTGTATTTTGTATTTCTTTCGATATCGATATAATACTATTTGTATATTTTCAATTTTTTCTATATTCTTCAATATTGGTGTATTAATGTTTTTAAGCGAAAGGTTGATTTCCTATTATAATAATTCTAATGAGTTTTTAAATTTTTTATCAACGTCATCAACTTTATTTGTAAGTAAATCAGTTCTATTACATATTAAGATATGCTTTTGTAACTGCATGTTTAGATTCAACAGGTGCAGTTAAATTCGATATTCTTTTCTTATGTAAGTCTAAACATTTACTGTCTACGGTAATATCAAATGTTTTAAATAAATTTTTCTTAAAGACTAAATCACTTATATTGCTACGACTTTTTAAGCTTTCTCTAAATTTATTTATAGAACTCATTTTCTAATAAATTATATTAGCTTCTTTCAGTTCTTCAACTATAGATATTATTTCGTTTTTATGATTGTTATGCCCAATACTTTCAGAGGATAGAAGAAGTCTTAGTCTATTTACTAACTCGTTAAGATTATCCCAATATGTATATAGTTTGGTTTTTTGTAATCTACAGATTAAAGTGTTAATCCACTATATAATTTTGTTTTTCGAGGTATCAGGGGAGGTATTTGTTTTTCCCTTAATATTTTTTAAGGGCAATATTAATTAAGCAAATTATAATTAAATAAAAAATTGGGCACTTAGTGAATTTAAAAAAAACAATCGTGGGATTAAGACCAAAATTTCGAATTTTAAAGGATCAGACCGATGTCGATTATGTTTTTAGTTCAACTGAATTCATTTATTTCATATTTCTTAAGTCTAACTTATTCTATGCATTTAATCCTAACTGTGTTATGTATTCAGCAACTCCGTTGCTTTATCTAACCTTGGAATACCTATATTCTATATTATTTGTTCATTCACCTTAACGCTACTTTATTAATTATATTATTTTACATTAGGGTAGTTCCTACTTTTAGTATTAGTATTATTATTGTATTATAAATTCATTTTTTATTATTATAGATATTAGGTATTACTTATATCTAGAGGTTATTTATTTATATATAAAAAGTTAGTATATTATATTGATGGGAGCCAACATTCCGGCCCCATTGAAGGACTTCACGTTTTCAATTAGATGGTAAAGGTGCCAAATTGTCGACCGGACGTTTATATACGCCGTTTCGAGTTCTTACCTCCGCCACTCTGACCTTGCCGTCTTCGCCTTTGATTACGGCCACGACTCTCCCGGTCACCCATTGCTGTGGCGGGCGATTGTCGTCGTGGATGATTACCACTTGACCTTCTTCGAGGTTGGGCATTTCTTGATGCCACTTGGCTTTGCTCTGCAGCCCGAGGATGTAGTCCCGAGACCAGGCCTGCCAGAATGTCTGCTTGAGATTGCAGAGCAGACGCCAACGCTTGCATAACTTCGCTTCTTTGTCTTTTACGCCTTCTGCGGATTCTGGCGGCAGCGAACGCAGACCCTCGCCTATTAGTAGATGAGCTGGTGTTAAGGCTTCTCCGTCGTTGGGGTCTGGAGACAGCGGTGCAATTGGACGACTGTTGAGCACCGCCTCTACTTCTGCGAGCATTGTTGCCATCTCTTCTTGCGTGAGCGCCATGTTGCCCACGGCTCGCAGAAGTAGGAACTTCGCTTGTTTGACAGCGGCTTCCCATAGTCCTCCGAAGTGCGGCGCCCGAGGTGGTATGAAGCTGAACTTCACCCCGGACGACGCTGCGCTGCACCCCTGTCAAACGCTTGGTGCAGCTCTTTCAGTCTAATTCGTCGCGTTGTCGCAGTATACTTCTTTGGGTAGTCCTCTCCTGGCAGCAAACCTTTTAAAAGACATAAGAAAAGCATCAGAGGAAAGATCAGAGACTAATTCTAAATGTACTGCCTTAGATGTGAAGCAAACGAAAACCGCTATGCACATTTTCAATGGTGGCCGCCCACGTATACTCAAAGACACTTCAATAGGCCCACAGTAGTCGACTCCGACTATTAAAAATCGACGCGAATCTCTCACTCTATTAGTGGGTAAATTTCCCATTATTTGGGACATAAGCTTCGGTTTATAGCGGAAGCAATGTACGCATTTGCTAACTATCCTCTTGCATTCTTCTTTTGCATTCATCAACCAAATATTCTCCCGCGAAAGAGCTATGAGGGCTTTCGTACCAGCATGGCAATTCTCTAAATGCAAGTTTCGCAAATAAAGCGTGACAAAACTATTTCTTTTCGGTAACAATAGTGGAAACTTGGTATTATACCCCAAGTCTGCATTTAGCAGTCTTCCACCTACCCTTATCAATGAAAACGATTTATATTCCTCAACAAATGTGTGCATAAATGGTGTTAACCTCTGGATATTAGAGGGCAATACAAGAGATTTCTGAAGCTTAAGTATCTCCTCAGAAAAGTTAGTTTTCTGGATCGTTTCTACAAGTCGAAAGAAGGCCCATTTCAATTCGGTTGCAGTAGGTCGACAATTTTTCACGATTTTGCGTTTCTTAAGGATGTCGACAAATCTGACCACAAACGCAGTGACTCGTAATAATTTTCCGTACGAGGAATACTTTTCTATGAGATCCAACAAGCAATTTTGTGGATCCTCTACTGCAAGAAATACATTTGTTTTCCTTTTTTCCAATAGTATTTGGTTCTCTGTTAACTCGAAATGTTTATTAACAGGCCAAGTAGAACTGTCATCTAATAAGAATGACGGTCCCTCAAACCAGATCGATTGCTTCAATTCCTGGACGTCGCATCCCCGAGAAACAATATCAGCTGGATTATGGTCAGTTGGCACATGTCGCCATGAAATTTTCTCTGACCACTCCTGAATTTCAGCTACTCTATTCGATACGAAAGTAGCAAGGGAGGATGGATGGGTCTTTACCCAATGTAGAGTTATTTCCGAATCTGTCCAGAAATAAACTTGATCGATCTTAAATTTGAACATGAGCTTAATTCGAGCCCACAACTTAGCCAATAGGTGTGCAGCACACAGCTCAAGTCTCGGAAGAGATTTTGTCTTGAGTGAAGCAACTTTAGATTTTCCAGTGAGGAATCTGACAGTAACTTTGCCAGATTCGAAACTTCTTACGTAAATGCAACACCCATATGCTGGCATTGAGGCATCAGCAAATCCATGTATTTGAATGTTTGCTGTGGAAGTTGTTTGGACGAATCTTGGGATTGTTATTGAATCGATCTCCATTAAATTAGATTTGAGATTTTCCAATGAAGTATCAAGTCTCATGGGAATCGATTCATCCCAGTCAAGTTTTTTAATCCAAAGTTCTTTTAGTAAGATCTTGGATTTTATACCAATAGGCACAATAGTCCGAGAGGATCAAATAACCGAGAAGAATCTGACAATATGTTCCTTTTCGTAGCTTTCAAATCTATGAAAGAATTCTCTAAATGAAACTTTAATGAATCATTCTTCGGACTCCAATGTAAGCCCAAAGCCTTAGCAGAATCGGAATCGCTGTGCAATAGCTTTTCACTTTGCAGAGTACTAATAAATTTAGGATGATTTGAAAACCATTTCGCCAGATTGAAACCAGCTGAACTTAGGATCTCGGTGACTTGATTACGAATTGTAATCAGATCCTCGTAACTTTCACCACCGGTTAACAAATCATCAACGTAAAAATCACTGCGAACAACTTTCGAACCAATAGGCAAAGTCTCTTTGTACAAGTCGCTTAACTCAATCAGACATCTTATAGCTAGAAATGGGGCAGAAGCTGTGCCATAAGTCACAGTGTTTAATCGAAACACCTGTAAGCTATCAGATGGATTCTGTCTCCAAAGGATTAATTGAAAATTCCTATCATTATCGTCGATCAAGACTTGACGATACATTTTCTCGATATCTGCAGTGATTACGTACCGATGAAGCCGAAAACGGATGAGTGTAGAATACAATTCTTCTTGAATGGTGGGACTAACCATTAACAAATCGTTCAGTGATACATGAGAAGAAGTTCTACATGAAGCATCGAAAACTACTCGAAGTTTAGTAGTTGTACTTTGAGGCCGCAGAACACATTGGTGGGGTATGAAATAGTGAGGAGAAACAGGCATATTATCCAAAAGTGACATATGTCCCAAATTGAAATACTCTTTCATAAAGTCATGATACATATGCCTCATCGTGTCGTCCTTGGACAGTCTTCGTTCCAACGAAAGGAATCGTCTTTTCGCGACTTCGAACGAAGGACCTAACACTTTTGCATCAGACTTGAAAGGCAGTGAGACTACAAATCGTCCTGACGCTAAACGTCGTATTGAATTTCTAAATTTATCCTCACATTGTTGCTGCTCCTCTGAATAAATTTTCCTTGATTCATTTGGAAGTTCCTCCAGTTCCCAGAACTTCCTGACTATTGAATCAATATTGCTCTCGTTTTCTATCGAAGTACTCAAATGACAAACGCTAGAATTAATGGAGCCCTTTGATTGATTGCATTTGCCAGTAACAATCCAACCAAGTGAAGTTTTCTGAATGATTGGAAGGCTCGGGCCAGATTTTATCTGACCAACACACATTAACTCGAAGAAGATTTCTGCTCCGATAAGCAAATCAATTTTGCGTGGTTTATGGAAGCACGGATCAGCTAACTTTATATTGTTAGGAATATGTAAGCCGGTTGTATTTATAACACTATCAGGTTGGAAATTAGTTATTGAAGTCAGTACCCAGAATTTCGCATTAAATTGAGTAGAGTTAACTCTCGACGTGACAGTTAAATTAACGCAAGATTTCGAAAGTGAATTCGCTTGACCAATGCCAGTTAAATTCAGTCTGCCTCCTTCTCTTTTTAAACGAAGTAGCTGCGCTGGTATCAATTTACCAGAGCTACTTCTTACACTGACTACTGCTGTCGCGAGAATAACTCTCTCATCGGACGAAGAATAGTTCAGAATGTGAAGTTGATGATTGTTCAGTGTAGATGTTATTTGAACTTCCACTTGTAATGTACCTATGTAGCAATGAATTGTGTGAGCTACCACAAATTCTACATTTGGATGAGGTACACTTCGCTACTGTATGTCCCCTTTTCAGACAATTTATACACGCTGGCACTGATTTAATAAAGTCAAATCTTCGACTTACTGGCTCAGCAGTGAATGAAGGGCAATTATTAATATTATGATGAACAGATTTACAAAATAAACATTTGTCAGCAGACAATTTAGATTTCGATACATTTAGTGAGGCTCTATTATTTCTCCTCGGAAAATGTTCAGTTCTTTGATTATCAAACCTCGGCCTTGAACTTGAAGACTCATCAACTGCAATATGCTGATATCGTTTGTTCAAGGCGGATTCACAGTCTGACCAAAGGGGAAGTTTTTCAAAATCAAGCTGTTCTTCCCATTTCGATTTGGTGACTGGGTCCACTTTTGACATCACTAAACGTATAAGAATGGCATTTGTAATGTTTTTATCGTCACCAATTGACAATAAAGAATCGTATATCACGGATACCGTATCTATCATGCTTCGCAAAGCACTAGCCGAAGGTTTTGCAATTTGTGGCAAATCGAATAGTTTTCTTATATTGTCAAAAAATATAAGACATTCATTGTCATAAACCTTCTTCAGACTGGCTATTGCTTTGGGGTAATTTTCTTCCGTAACCTGAAAAGCTTTTACCGTACCCAAAGCTTCGTCGGACAAGCATGATATCAAATGATTAAATTTCTCAATGTCTGTCAACGTCGGATCATTGTGGACCAAGTTCTCAAACAAACTCATAAAATTTTTATAATTGGAATATTTTCCGCTAAATTTGGGAAGTTTCATGTTTGGGAGCCTCGACTGATGTGGTTGCCCGAAAAAGGACACTTCTGGCACATTTGATAGCCTATTCTTAGACAGGAGGCTCAAAAATAATGATTTGGTGGTCACACAAATGTCCTCAAGCTGAGCTCTGTCATCGTTTTCGGGATCCAAATTATCCACATCGGACTGGAGCTTCATAGCTTGGTCAATATAACCTTTCAATATGTCCAGTCGACATTCCAACTCGATTGGATTAAAGGAAATCCTCTTTTCCACAGTGGATTGACGAATTCGAACTATGTTCTCAACAATCTTCGATTTCTTCGAAATCAACTTCTCCAAACTTTCCGATTTGGAGGGAGAATCTTGTCTCTTCCTACTAGTCATTTTCAATTAACTTATGAAATCAAAGCAAATCGTAAGAAACCAAATTAATTTATTGGTTAAATGAAATTCCCAAAGGACGAATGATTTGCTTTGGACTAGAAGAGTTAACGAACTTATCAAACTCTCGTCGATTACAAAAATATTCGGATCTGTGTTCTATTCTAGTTTCGTTATTCGCGGTTTCCCTAGATACTGGTTCCACAGTCAAAATAACTAAATAGCAATATATGTATATTCTCCTCACAGCCTTTGATAAATGTAAAATTTATCAAGTCAAATGATGAATTTGTTCTTTCCTTTATAAAACAACAATCAAACAATTAAATAAAATTGTATCGAATTGTTGTCTGGAAATTAAATTCCGTATACAGTGTGAATAGTCCCACTGTAAGCAGCTGTGCAATATATAATCTATAAGCCGCTGTGAAATGTATATACTGTGAATGGTAGGGGAACGACGGAATGGAACACTGATCATATGCAATCTATATTCAGCGAACCAAAAAAACAAGAACAAGCGAAAAAACAATTTGGTAAAAATAAAAAATTGTAAAAATAATTCGCCAATATTTCCGTAAAAAATTTAATAATAATATAAATTATTTCAAATAAATGTAATGACGGTAAAAAGTTCTGGTGCATATATACACAAATAATAATTAAAGTATTTACTTTCGCGTTGAATATAAATTACTATACGCAATTGTGTGTGTGACAAAACACGCACGGTTTTCACAAAATAAGGGCGGTATAAATCAAAAAATTAAATTTTATAGTTAAATAAATGAATAATTTCAAAAATTGCAGGTATAAAATATATTATTTGTGTCCAACCTTCAGTCGTTAAGCAGTTTTTGAATAAATTACAAAAACCTCTTAAATTTGATTAACTTACAAATTTAAGGAAACACAAATATATTTTACACTTGTTACCTCGGATTCTGAATTATTCTCAGAAGCACGTTCCTTTTTGCAGATAATACAGCGGCAACGAGGCATCTGGGCAAAAAATTGGCAATCTTCCTTCGAAACAGTAGGTTGAGGGTTGATTCGATGATCTTATGAAGATGTCCTGTTGGTGGGATGGTATGGAACGTTGGTACGATGGTGTGATGTGAGTTGTATTTGTTTTGGTGTCACTGCACTTCACTGGTTACACTATTTATGTTAGTTTTATTTATATGTAGAATATAATTTTTTGGTATTTCTCTTTTTTAGTATATATTCTTTTGTAATATTTCAAATTGTACAATATTTTGTTTTTAATTTCTATTTTTTGGTCGTAAGCTTGTTATTTGTATATATTTGTTATCACTTTTAATTTTTTTTATGTGTTTTAGTTTGAGTTTTGACTCTTTTAATTTTTGTATTTGTATTTTTTATTAATTTTTTTGTATAGGTATTTTACACCAATAACCAATATATTATTCTTTTTGGTTTTATATTTTTGTTTTAATGTATGTTTGGTATATGTTTCAATTATTTTAAACTTTGTTTATTGTAGGGTATTCGCTTATGAAGGAATAATTACTTTTAAGTATCACTCAATTAAGTAAAGCTTTAGACATCACTCAATTAAGTCAAGCTTTTTAACATCTTATTTGTAAATAGCACTCCATTAAAACAAGTTATTTTTATATATTAAATGACAACAACAAGAGCAAAAGAATAACTGTAAACCTTTTGCTGTGTTCTTAATTAATATTTTAAATACCAAAATTCATTCCCGTTTTGTAAAGCAAAGTAGAAGTATTAAATAAAATTTATTAAATAAGATAAGATAAGATTGTTTAACTTAAATATAAGCCTGAGTTTATCACAGTGGCGACGAGGCAAAACAATATTAAAACAATTTTTTTTTTTTATAAAAAATAAAAATAAACCGGTGCAGTTGAAAGTTTCTTTTGAATCGAAGGTAAAGATGACTACACAAATTGCACAAATAATTGGTAAAGTTCCAAGTTTTGATCATACGCAAAACAATTGGTCAATTTTCGAAAATCAAATGGAACAATTTCTAATGGCGAATGATATAAATAATAGCGTTAAAAAGAAGGCGATCTTACTGACATCATTATGCGAAACGTCCTATATGCTGTTACAAAATTTAATAAGTCCGAGAAAAATAGAAGATGCAACAACAACTTATGAGTCGTGTGTGGAGGTGATGAAAAAACATTTTAAGCCACCAACATCAGGTTTTGCAGAAAGGTACAAATTTTACAATGCTTCAAAGCACCTACGGAGACAGTTAATGAGTGGTCTGTACGTGTGCGATTATTAGCAGTGAACTGCGAGTTTGGTGCAAATTTAGCAACAGCGCTTCGGGATAAATTTGTAATGGGGTTGGAAAAAGGTCCGGCCCGGGAAAAAATTTTCTTAGAATCAGTAGAATGTACTTTCGACAGAGCGGTGGAAATAGCCAATAATGTTGAGTATGCAAAACACCAATATGACACGGCAGCGGTCAAAGAAGAGCCCGTTAATTTTATAAAAAAAAGCAAATGGCGGACGAAGTAAAAGGGAATCGCAAAGGGTTGCTCAGCAAAAAAATGATCAACAATGTGAAGTCTGCGGTTATAAAAACCACAAAAGCGAGCAATGTAAGTTTAGAAATTACAAGTGCAACAAATGTCAAAAAAGAGGGCATTTAAAAAAATGTGTAAGGCAAAAAACTTTAATTTTTTAGAAGATGTTCATAGAGATTTAAGCTTATTTTCTGTTACAAGTTTAAAAGATGGACCTATTAAAATTAGAGTTAAGATTAATGATAAACCATTTGATATGGAGTTAGATACTGGTTCAGAAAATACGGTTATTTCAGAGAAAACATCCTATCGGAGCTTGTGATGTGTGTATTCAGTACGGCAATAAGAGGAAACTTATTCCTATTATTGTGATTAAACATGGTGGTCCACCACTGTTGGGTCGAAACTTTTTAAAGGCGTTTGAAATCGAGATCTGTAATATAAATCATGCATCGGAACTTCATATGATTAAAGGTTATCCTATTGTTAGGAAATTTAATAATCTGTTTGATGGTGGTTTGGGTCTATTTAAGTTGAGTAAGGCTGCGTTGAAGCTAAAAGAGGATGCTGTCCCAAAGTTTTTCAGACCGAGACCTTTACCTTTGACCATTAAAAAGAGAGTTGAATTAGCATTAGATGAATTGGTGAAAATGAAAATTTTACAACCGGTTGATTATAGCGAATGGGGGACGCCAATAGTGCCCATATTGAAAAAAGACGGTAATGTTAGGATTTGCGGGGATTTTAAGGTAACGTTAAATCCAAACTTAATGATAGAAAGGTATCCTTTGCCTCGGATAGAGGAAATGTTTTCTAAGTTGCATGGAGGGGAGGAATTTACAAAACTTGATTTAAGTATGGCCTACCAGCAAATAGAACTAGATGAGGAATCTCGTAAATATACTATTATATCGACTTCCAAAGGTCTTTTTCAATAACAAGGCTTATATATGGCTTAGCCTCAGCTCCTGCGATTTTTCAAAGGATCATGGATTCACTGTTGGCAGGTTTGGATGGTGTTGTAATATTTTTAGATGACATTTTAATTAGTGCTCCCAATCGTCAACTTCATAATGAGCGTCTCGAACGAGTTTTGAACATATTGAGAGATGTAGGTTTTAAATTGTCACCAGCAAAATGTGCGTTTTATTGTAAGAAAATGGAATACTTGGGTCACGTAATCGACAAACGGGGTTTACACTTGAATCCCAAAAAAGTTTGTGATATTTCTAAAATGCCCAATCCTACAAATCTCAAGGAACTGCAAGCATTTTTAGGGGTTGTAAAGTTTTATAGAAGGTTTTTGCCAAATGTGTTCACATTGCTGCATCCATTGCATGGACTACTCAGGGCTAATACAGAATTTAAATGGACTGAAGACTGTTCGAAGGCTGTGGAAAAGTTAAAAAAATGTCTAGTATCGGAAAATTGTTTGGCACATTTTAACTCTAATTTTAGGACAAGGGTGACTGTGGATGCCAGTCCTGTCGGAGTAGGTGCTGTGTTGTCACAGATAAATGATAGGGGCGAGGAAAGGCCAGTTGAGTTCGCTTCTAGGACATTGACAGACACGGAAAAGCGTTATTCACAACTAGATCGTGAAGCCGTTTCCATTTTGTTTGGTGTTAAGAAGTTTCACCAGTATTTATACGGCCGCCATTTTACGTTGGTTACGGACAATAAACCATTGCATCACATTTTTAACCCCAAAAAGGGAATTCCGGTTATGGCATAAAATAGATTGCAACGTATAGTGTTAACGTTGTCGGGTTATCAATTTGATATTGTCCATATTAAATCGGAAAGCAATGTTGCTGACTATTTTTCAAGACATCCAAATCAATCAGATTTAGAATTGGATGATTTGCCAACTGATTTATACGTCAATTACGTAAAGGAGCTTCAAAACGAGACAAAATTTTTGAATTTTGAAACCATCAGTTCAGAAACAGAAAAGGATGAACTACTGAGAAGAGTACGTAGGTATGTTGAATTAGGATGGCCTGCTAAGTGTGCAGAACCCGAATTACTGCCATATTTTGTGAGAAGAACTGAGTTGTCGTGTGAGTCGAATAGTTTGTTTTGGGGATATAGGGTGATTATACCTACGAAATTGAGGAGTGAAGTGGTTAATTTGTTACATGCGTCGCATATGGGCATAGCGAAAATGAAATCTATGGCTCGCGAATGCTGTTGGTGGCCAAATCAAAGCAAAGATTTAGAGGAAATTGTTAGGGCGTGTGACTCATGCTTGATGACACGACCTAATCCACCTCAGCAGGAGTTAATTCCTTGGCCGAGGTCGGAGGAAGTGTGGTCAAGATTACATATAGATTTTTTTGGACCATTTGTAAAACGTTGGTGCCTAGTGGTGGTGGACAGTACCAGTAAATGGATTGAGTGTCTGGACATGGGTACTAATACAACTAGTAACGCTGTCATTCGGGTTTTAAGAGAATTATTTGCACGATTTGGTTTGCCAAAATGTATCGTTTCGGATAATGGTACATCTTTTGTGTCCAACGAATTTAGAAAATTTTTAAAACTTAATGGTATTAAACACATTACAACTCCTGTAGGAAATCCAGCTACTAATGGACAGGCTGAAAATGCAGTAAAAACTATTAAAAATGCTCTTAAGCGCAGTCTAAATAATGTACCAATATCCGAATTCAATAATGTACTATGTAGATTTTTATTGGATTATAGAAACGCTGTACATTCCAGTACTGGTGTTTCACCAGTTCAGTTAATGTTTAACAAGCGTAAAGTAAGAACAAGTCTTGATTTAATCAATCCAAAAAGAAAAATAGTTAACGTTAATACCGATCAAGTAAAATTAAACGTAAAAAATAAACAGAAAAGTCAAATTAAATTTTATAAAGGTAAAAAGAAAAATATTTTTAACGAAGGCGATAGTGTTGTTTGCAAGGATTATTCAATTCCGGGAAAAGTTTCTTGGATTAGAGGTTCAGTGCTTAAAAAACTTGGTAAGCAAACCTATTTAATAAAAACAAAAAATGAAAGAACTTGGAAAAGGCATGCTAACCAAATGGTACTGTGTACTGAATCTGAAAATGAAAAAAGTGAAATTCCAACAACTCTTTTAGATCCGTTACAAAAAATTGCTCCAAGTATCCAACAAAGTATTGAAGACAGGGTTCAATCAGATTACATCAGAAATAAAGAAGAAGAAAATATAAATTCTAAAGAATATTCAAAGGAAAATGAATCATCAACAGAAATTGTTAAATATAATTTAAGAGAGTAGTATGTTTATGTATGTTCGGGGGCACTTATTCCATACAAATTTAGGAGCATGCATAGCTGTAAAAGAGTAAAAACATTGCAGAATTGTGAAAATGAATTGTGTGCGATCGGTCTTTAGGTTTGTAACATATATTATGAAAAGGTAATGCTTTTTAATGTCTATGTGTGTGTTAAAATTTGGGAGAATGCATATCTGGAAAAGAATTAAATCATTTTTATTTTCAATTTTTCCCTACAAATTTGGGATCATACCTGCTTTTTCTTGGTCCTTTCATTTGTATTGCTTTTCAAACGAATGGTTGGACGGACAGAATGAGTGTGTGCACGTTTCCTCATCTACATCCCAGAGTACAAGCAGACTGTAATGTGAAAATGTATATACGTATGTACGAATGTTTGGACGAACAGAATGAGTGTGTGCGTAACATATAATGTGTATGATCGTTTTTTAATAGTAAATTCTTGGCACGTATTATTATACTCAATGTTGAAAAAATAGAAAAGGGATCTACACCTATGCAGTTGTTATGTGTTTTTTATTTTTTTGTATATTTAATTAGAAGGATCTTTAATTTTAAATGTGATAAGAAAGGGTAGGCTGGTTGTGCGGTTGTTTTTTATTTTTTGTGTGATTTAATTAGAAGGATCTGTAATTTTAAGATGATAACAAATTCTTGGCACGTATTATCATACTCAATGCTGAAAAAATAGAAAAGGGATCTACACCTATATAGTTGTTGTGTGTTTTTTTTTTTTTTTTGTATATTTAATTAGAAGGATCTTTAATTTTAAATGTGATAAGAGCTATATCAGCTATACCAGCTATACTAGCAAGCTGTACTAGCTATACTAGCAAGCTATACAATCTGTACTAGCTATACTAGCAAGCTATACAATCTGTACTAGCTATACTAGCAAGCTGTACTAGCTATACTAGCAAGCTATACAATCTGTACTAGCTATACTAGCAAGCTGTACAATATGTACTAGCTATACTAGCAAGCTGTACTAGCTATACTAGCAAGCTATACAATCTGTACTAGCTATACTAGCAAGCTATACAATCTGTACTAGCTATACTAGCAAGCTATACAATCTTTACTAGCTATACTAGCAAGCTGTACCAGCTACACCTGCTATACCAGCTATATCAGCTATACCTGCTATATCAGCTATGCCAGCAATACCTGCTATACCAGCTATATCAACTACACCAGCTATACCAGCTATACCTGCTATATCAGCTACACCAGCTTTATCAGCTATAACAGCTATACCAGCTATATCAGCTATACCAGCTATACCTGCTATACCAGCTATATCAGCTATACCTGCTATACCAGCTATATCAGCTATACCAGCTATATCAGCTATAACAGCTATACCAGCTAGTACAAATTGTACATCTTGCTAGTATAGCTAGTACAGATTGTATAGCTTGCTAGTATAACTAGTACAGATTGTATAGCTTGCTAGTATAGCTAGTACAGATTGTATAGCTTGCTAGTATAGCTAGTACAGCTTGCTAGTATAGCTGGTATAGCTGATATAGCTGGTATAGCAGGTATAGCTGGTATATCTGGTATAGCTTGCTAGTATAGCTGGTGTAGCTGATATAGCTAGTGTAGTGTTTCATGCGAAGAGGTATGAAAGTAATGAAAAAAATGGTTATAAACTACAGTCAAAAGAAAAAAACCTAATCAGTGTAAGATTGGAAGAAGATTTGTAGACAACTTAATAAACAAATTATATGTTGAATTACATCCACCTGGTTATCAGTTTTGTGGACCTGATACAAAACTTCAAAACGAATAGCAAGAATAAAGGAAATAAAGGAATAATTTATTGGATGCAGATTGTAGAAAGCACGATATAGCGTATTCAAAATCAGTTATTTATTATGCAGGTGTTCATCCTGTATACACTAAACTGCGATAAGAATCTATTATTCCTAGAAAACTATCTTGCAGGTGTACATCCGTTTACTATTTCTTCTACATTTGATCATGAGCTGTACGTGACAAGAATTTCTTATCAATTTAAAATTGCAGATTCTTCTAATTAAATCATACAAAAATAAAAAGACACAACCAACCTACTCTTTCTTATCACATTTAAAATTAAAGATCCTTCTAATTAAATATACAAAAAAATAAAAAACACACAACAACTATATATCCCTTTTCTATTTTTTCAGCATTGAGTATGATAATACGTGCCAAAAATTTGTTATCATCTTAAAATAACAGATCCTTCTAATTAAATCACACAAAAAATAAAAAAAAACTGCACAACCAACCTACCCTTTCTTATCACATTTAAAATTAAAGATCCATCTAATTAAATATACAAAAAAAAATAAAAAACACACAACAACTATATAGGTGTAGATCCCTTTTCTATTTTTTCAACATTGAGTATAATAATACGTGCCAAGAATTTACTATTAAAAAACGATCATACACATTACATGTTACGCACACACTCATTCTGTTCGTCCAAACATTCGTACATACGTATATACATTTTCACATTACAGTCTGCTTGTACTCTGAGGAAACGTGCACACACTCATTCTGTCCGTCCAACCATTCGTTTGAAAAGCAATACAAATGAAAGAACCAAGAAAAAGCAGGTATGATCCCAAATTTCTAGGGAAAAATTGAAAATAAAAATGATTTAATTCTTTTCCAGATATGCATTCTCCCAAATTTTAACACACACATAGACATTAAAAAGTATTACCTTTTCATAATACATGTTACAAACCTAAAGACCGATCGCACACAATTCATTTTCACAATTCTGCAATGTTTTTACTCTTTTACAGCTATGCATGCTCCTAAATTTGTATGGAATAAGTGCCCCCGAACATACATAAACATACTACTTAAGAGAAAGAAAAACTAAAAAAAATATAAATTATATGTAAAATTTATACTGAATTTATATATTATTTAGCCAAAATCTATTATTATATGCATGTATATTTAATGTATTGTTAAGCTAAATAAAATGAAGTATTTTAAAAATGTATTATATTGGGTGAGAAGCAAATTTATGAAGGGGGTGATTGTAGGGTATTGGCTTATGAAGGAATAATTACTTTTAAGTCTCACTCAATTAAGCAAAGCTTTAGACATCACTCAATTAAGTAAAGCTTTTTATCTTATTTGTAAATAGCACTCCATTAAAACAAGTTATTTTTATATATTAAATGACAACAACAACAGCAAAAGAATAACTGTAAACCTTTTGCTGTGTTCTTAATTAATATTTTAAATACCAAAATTCATTCCCGTTTTGTAAAGCAAAGTAGAAGTATTAAATAAAATTTATTAAATAAGATAAGATAAGATTGTTTAACTTAAATATAAACCTGAGTTTATCACATTTATAAAATGGAATTTACATTCGCACATAGACAAATTTAAGTAACTTATAAATTTACCGCGAGAATTTTGGTCTTTTATCGAAACTACACGATATTAGCGTTAATTATTAAGTAAAATTAATTGGAAACAAATTATCAAATAAAATTTTTATATATATATTTTAATAATCACTTATTAAATCACGAATTTGAAATAAATTATCAAATTTTTCTTTTAAATTCACTGTGTCCCTGCTCGGGCGCCAAAATGTTTTTCCCTTAATATTTTTTAAGGGCAATATTAATTAAGCAAACTATAATTAAATAAAAAATTTACAAAAAAACAATCGTGGGATTAAGACCAAAATTTCGAATTTTAAAGGATCAGACCGATGTCGATTATGTTTTTAGTTCAACTGAATTCATTTATTTCATATTTCTTAAATCTAACTTATTCTATGTATTTAATCCTAACTGTTTTATGTATTCAGCAACTTCGTTGCTTTATCTAACCTTGGAATACCTATATTCTATATTATTTGTTCATTCACCTTAACGCTACTTTATTAATTATATTATTTTACATTAGGGTAGTTCCTACTTTTAGTATTAGTATTATTATTGTATTATAAATTCATTTTTTATTATTATAGATATTAGGTATTACTTATATCTAGAGGTTATTTATTTATATATAAAAAGTTAGTATATTATATTGATGGGAGCCAACAGTATTGTTCAATGTTCTAACAGATATTCAATAGCTAATAATAAATATATCAGTGATTATGATTCTAACAAGGAATTAAATTATATAATATTTTTAGATGTAAATAATTTATATCGTTATGCAATGTCAAAACACCTTCCATATAAAAATTTTAAATGGGTTGAAAATTTTGAAAATTTTAATGTTAATAGTATATAAGAAGATTCTTTTCTTCATTGGGTTATATATTAGAAGTAGATCTAGAATATCCATCGGCAATAATTGCCTTAAACAAAGAACTATATGTATCTATGTATATCGAAAAAGATTCATTGTATATGAAAAAATACTATAGGACTACGTTTTCTAGATTCTTGTCGATTTATGCCAGTTAACAATAAAGTTAACAACAAAATATTTTCTTTATTTCTCTTATTCTTTTTATTGTCTTTTTTGCAAGTGCAACAAATTATGGGTTGTTGAACTTAGTTGAACAACAAAACTGCTTATCAATCTCTTTTACTTTTATTTAATGTCAATAAACTACTTACTTTAACATAATTCTATTTAAAAACACTTTTTGCTTACTAAACATTTTTTATTAATTCCACCAGGAAATTTTTTATTTATTTATTTATTTGATTTATAATGATCTACATAGCACAACAAGATACTAAATCTTATAAGTGACAGTGCTATGTTTACAATCAATAAGGTATAAAAATTAACATTAATTAAATATAAAAAATTAGAGAAAGTTAATTTATGTATATAAATGTTAAATTAAATTAATAAGGTAAAGTATAAAAATAATAATAATAATAATAATAACAATAATAAGAATAATAATAATAATTATAATAATAATAATAACAATAATAATGATGACCTAAAAAAATAAAATCACAAAATTTACAAATATGAGATTAAAATTTTAATTATGAAAATAATTTAAATAACTCCTTTTTGAACGCGTTTGCATTGCCCAGATTTTGGATGTTATTTGGTAAGGAATTCCAAAGACTAATGGTGTGTATAAAGAACTGTCGCTGAGACAGAAGAGTCCTGAATCGTTGCTGTATAATCCCCACACCCCGGTGGGATCTGGCAAACTTAATTTTACAATATAAATACTTCGGCTGTTTCGTGTAAATTATTTTATGAAGTAGAAGGAGGAATCTAATTTTCAGGAGATTATCAAATTTGATACCAAGAATCATTTAAGCTAAATGAGAAATGTGATCCCGACGCCCCTTAAGGAAAACATACCTGGCTATGTTATTGTACGCCAGGTTAAGTTTCTGGTTGTCATCATAACTGCAATTTGCGTATATCTCACATCCATATAAAAGTACCGGAATCAAGTACGTTTTAGCAAGTTGCATGCGAATGACAAAAGGAGTTGAATCTATGACAGCCCACAAATTTCGAAGCATGCCATAAATTCTGCCAACAATGACACTTATATGGGTAGACCACGATAATTTGTCATTAAAGACAATACCCAGATTAGTAGCCGACCTAACAAATTCAATTTTATTTCCCCTGATACTCAATGCAGGTACGACAAATGATCCGTTTGTTCTCGAAAGTGTAATACATTTAGACTTAGAAGGATTGATACATAGTCCATTGGCCGAAGCCCATCCGTCAATCCTTGCTAAGTCACGATTAATGTAGTCCAAACAAGAATAAATTTTCTCCCTTGGAGTATATGTGTAAAGCTGCACATCGTCAGCATACATGTGAACATTACAGTTAACCAAAACATCAGGTAGATCATTTATATACATGCAAAACAGCAAAGGTCCAAGTATAGACCCCTGGGGAACACCTCTACTAATAGTAAGTGGATCCGAAACTTTGCCATTGAAATGAACCTTCTGAAATCTGTTCGTCAAATAAGAATAAATTAGATTACAGGCAGTTTCGGAGAAATAAAACAGTTTTCGGAGCTTTTTCAATAGAACCGCATGATCGACTGTATCAAAAGCCTTAGAGTAATCAAGCAGAACCAAGAACGCCACACTATTCCCATCAAGTTCCGACCTAAGTTCCTCAACTACATTTACCAGAGCGGTAGTACAACTCCTACCTTTCATGAAGCCCGACTGATTAACCGTTAAGAAATTGTGGCCTCTCAGATATTCATCGATTTGTCTGGCCATGATGTTCTCCAATACCTTGGATAAAAAAGGAAGGATTGCAATTGGTCTGAACTCACAATTAGTTTTGGGAATGGGAAGGATTTTAGCCAGTTTCCAACTTTCAGGAAAAGAAGACTTAGTCAGAACTGTATTGAACAAGTAAGTATAGTAAGGCAAAAGTTTAGGAGTCAGAGCCTTGTATTTTTAACTATAAGCACTTTTGTAATTTAATTTAAGTTATAAATATTACCTTTTTTTTAAAATAAAGTTCAGTTATAATAAAACTCAAAAACAAGAATAATATTTTTATTCTTAATTGGCGCCCAACGCAAAATTTCGTAAAAAATATCCTCATAGAGGATTAGTAAAAACGAAAAATATCGTTAAAATATCCTCATAGAGGATTAGTAAAAACGAAAAATTTCTTTAAAATATCCTCATAGAGGATTAGTAAAAACAAAAAAATAAAAACAGTGAAAAAAATATCCTTGTAAAAGGATTAATAAAAAACTAATAGTGAAAAAAATATCATTGTAAAAGGATTAATAAAAAACTAATAGTGGAAAAAATATCCTTGTAAAAGGATTAATAAAAAACTAATAGTGGAAAAAATATCCTGTTAAGATTAACAAAAAAACTAATAATAGTGGGAAAAATCCTGGTAAAAGGATTAACAAAAAAACTAAAAATAGTGAAGAAAAAAAAAACATCCTTATAAAAGGATTAAGGAAAAAATATCAAAAAAAAACAAGAACGAATTGCCGAAAAAATTTAGAAGAAAAATACATTGCAACAATTACAACCACCTCTTTGTCTTCAACAACAACAGCCAACAACAGCAACATCTATTGTCCTCTAACATCATCATCATCAGATAGTCATCAAAAATCCAAATATGATCATCATTCTAACGTAAGCGAATAATTTATGAATATTTTTTTTATAGTAGAATGTTGTAGAAATACAAATAAATATTTTTATTAAATTGGAATTTAAAAATTAAACAAAAACCTAAAGAATTTAATGTAACAAAGTGATATAAAAACGGAAAAAGTAACCTAAAATACCTAAGATAATTTTTCTAAATAAGTTTTAAGTAATTTTTATTATATTAATTTAAACCTTGAAGTAATTTTTTAATAAATCTATTTGAACGTTATATTTCTGTCCATTCATTATATAAATTTTTGTAAAGAGAAAAGGAAAGATTAAAAAAAAAAAAAAATGTCAAACCCCAATAATCTCATACGACCGGCAGTCTTAAGCCAACAAAATCCTTCAGTAGGTAACCCAACTGTCCCGACAGGATTAAACCAGGACCAGTTTAACCAACTGCAGTTAACCTTGTTAGATTCTCTAAAACAATTATTTTTGACTGAGGGCAAGACTTTAGTTAACAATATCATTAATCCTTCGCAAGAATTTGCAAACCTACCTGACCAAACAATAGACGTACGATACAGCAATAATTTAGAAGATTTAGAGAAAGTACCCGATGTAGTGAAGAGCTTGAGAATAAGTGCCCCCGAACATACATAAACATACTACTTAAACGAAAGAAAAACTAAAAAAAATATAAATTATATGTAAAATTTATACTGAATTTATATATTATTTAGCCAAAATCTATTATTATATGCATGTATATTTAATGTATTGTTAAGCTAAATAAAATGAAGTATTTTAAAAATGTATTATATTGGGTGAGAAGCAAATTTATGAAGGGGGTGATTGTAGGGTATTGGCTTATGAAGGAATAATTACTTTTAAGTCTCACTCAATTAAGCAAAGCTTTAGACATCACTCAATTAAGTAAAGCTTTTTATCTTATTTGTAAATAGCACTCCATTAAAACAAGTTATTTTTATATATTAAATGACAACAACAACAGCAAAAGAATAACTGTAAACCTTTTGCTGTGTTCTTAATTAATATTTTAAATACCAAAATTCATTCCCGTTTTGTAAAGCAAAGTAGAAGTATTAAATTAAATTTATTAAATAAGATAAGATAAGATTGTTTAACTTAAATATAAACCTGAGTTTATCACATTTATAAAATGGAATTTACATTCGCGCATAGACAAATTTAAGTAACTTATAAATTTACCGCGAGAATTTTGGTCTTTTATCGAAACTACACGATATTAGCGTTAGTTATTAAGTAAAATTAATTGGAAACAAATTATCAAATAAAATTTGTATATATATATTTTAATAATCACTTATTAAATCACGAATTTGAAATAAATTATCAAATTTTTCTTTTAAATTCACTGTGTCCCTGCTCGGGCGCCAAAATGTTTTTCCCTTAATATTTTTTAAGGGCAATATTAATTAAGCAAACTATAATTAAATAAAAAATTGGGCACTTAGTAAATTTACAAAAAAACAATCGTGGGATTAAGACCAAAATTTCGAATTTTAAAGGATCAGACCGATGTCGATTATGTATTTAGTTCAACTGAATTCATTTATTTCATATTTCTTAAATCTAACTTATTCTATGTATTTAATCCTAACTGTTTTATGTATTCAGCAACTCCGTTGCTTTATCTAACCTTGGAATACCTATATTCTATATTATTTGTTCATTCACCTTAACGCTACTTTATTAATTATATTATTTTACATTAGGGTAGTTCCTACTTTTAGTATTAGTATTATTATTGTATTATAAATTCATTTTTTATTATTATAGATATTAGGTATTACTTATATCTAGAGGTTATTTATTTATATATAAAAAGTTAGTATATTATATTGATGGGAGCCAACAGTATTGTTCAATGTTCTAACAGATATTCAATAGCTAATAATAAATATATCAGTGATTATGATTCTAACAAGGAATTAAATTATATAATATTTTTAGATGTAAATAATTTATATCGTTATGCAATGTCAAAACACCTTCCATATAAAAATTTTAAATGGGTTGAAAATTTTGAAAATTTTAATGTTAATAGTATATAAGAAGATTCTTTTCTTCATTGGGTTATATATTAGAAGTAGATCTAGAATATCCATCGGCAATAATTGCCTTAAACAAAGAACTATATGTATCTATGTATATCGAAAAAGATTCATTGTATATGAAAAAATACTATAGGACTACGTTTTCTAGATTCTTGTCGATTTATGCCAGTTAACAATAAAGTTAACAACAAAATATTTTCTTTATTTCTCTTATTCTTTTTATTGTCTTTTTTTGCAAGTGCAACAAATTATGGGTTGTTGAACTTAGTTGAACAACAAAACTGCTTATCAATCTCTTTTACTTTTATTTAATGTCAATAAACTACTTACTTTAACATAATTCTATTTAAAAACACTTTTTGCTTACTAAACATTTTTTATTAATTCTTTTGTATTTTTAACTATAAGCACTTTTGTAATTTAATTTAAGTTATAAATATTACCTTTTTTTAAAATAAAGTTCAGTTATAATAAAACTCAAAAACAAGAATAATATTTTTATTCTTAATTGGCGCCCAACGCAAAATTTCGTTAAAATATCCTCATAGAGGATTAGTAAAAACGAAAAATATCGTTAAAATATCCTCATAGAGGATTAGTAAAAACGAAAAATTTCTTTAAAATATCCTCATAGAGGATTAGTAAAAACAAAAAAATAAAAACAGTGAAAAAAATATCCTTGTAAAAGGATTAATAAAAAACTAATAGTGAAAAAAATATCATTGTAAAAGGATTAATAAAAAACTAATAGTGGAAAAAATATCCTTGTAAAAGGATTAATAAAAAACTAATAGTGGAAAAAATATCCTGTTAAGATTAACAAAAAAACTAATAATAGTGGGAAAAATCCTGGTAAAAGGATTAACAAAAAAACTAAAAATAGTGAAGAAAAAAAAAACATCCTTATAAAAGGATTAAGGAAAAAATATCCAAAAAAACAAGAACGAATTGCCGAAAAAATTTAGAAGAAAAATACATTGCAACAATTACAACCACCTCTTTGTCTTCAACAACAACAGCCAACAACAGCAACATCTATTGTCCTCTAACATCATCATCATCAGATAGTCATCAAAAATCCAAATATGATCATCATTCTAACGTAAGCGAATAATTTATGAATATTTTTTTTATAGTAGAATGTTGTAGAAATACAAATAAATATTTTTATTAAATTGGAATTTAAAAATTAAACAAAAACCTAAAGAATTTAATGTAACAAAGTGATATAAAAACGGAAAAAGTAACCTAAAATACCTAAGATAATTTTTCTAAATAAGTTTTAAGTAATTTTTATTATATTAATTTAAACCTTGAAGTAATTTTTTAATAAATCTATTTGAATGTTATATTTCTGTCCATTCATTATATAAATTTTTGTAAAGAGAAAAGGAAAGATTAAAAAAAAAAAAAATGTCAAACCCCAATAATCTCATACGACCGGCAGTCTTAAGCCAACAAAATCCTTCAGGAGGTAACCCAACTGTCCCGACAGGATTAAACCAGGACCAGTTTAACCAACTGCAGTTAACCTTGTTAGATTCTCTAAAACAATTATTTTTGACTGAGGGCAAGACTTTAGTTAACAATATCATTAATCCTTCGCAAGAATTTGCAAACCTACCTGACCAAACAATAGACGTACGATACAGCAATAATTTAGAAGATTTAGAGAAAGTACCCGATGTAGTGAAGAGCTTGAGAGAGTTCTCAGGTAAACACGCTGAATTTAGTTCATGGAAAAAAAGCATAGAGAGAGTACTAAACCTCTATGACAAGTCCCAAGGAACACCTAAATACTACGCCATCATACTTACAATTAGAAATAAGATAGTCGGCGAAGCCGATGCGGCTTTAGAAGCATATAATACACCTCTTGAATAGAAAGCTATTGCGGCGTGTTTAAATCATCATTATGGCGACCAGAGAGACCTAAAAACTTTAGAATACCAATTGCTTTCACTGGCTCAGGGCAATTTGTCAATCAATGACTTTTATCAATCAGTTTACTCTCATTTGACCCTTATTCTTAATAAAATCTCATGCATGGAAGCAAGTAATGAGTCAATTAAATTACTGACTCAAACCTATAGAGAGAAGGCTTTGGACACATTTGTTAGGGGTCTTAAAGGCGATCTCCCTAGATTACTTGGCGTTCGTGAACCCAAAGACCTGCCTCACGCATTGTATCTCTGTCAAAAACTGGATAACCAAACGAATCGAAATGTTCTATCAGGGCATCACGCAAAAAACTCAGCACCATTAGTAATATCTCCTAAAAGACATATAATGCACCAATCCCCAAGACCATTTGCACCTCATTTGACATATTCCCCACAATACCCACAAAAGCCACAATTTATACCCAATTTCATGCAACGACAACAACCGAACTTTAACCAGAGACACTTTCAGCAAAATGGTAATGTTTTGCCTCCACGGCCACCCAAGCCTATGTCACGCACGGAACCAATGGAAATAGATGCGAGCCTAAGGACAAAACAGGTGAATTATATGAATCGCCCAACCGAAGATAGGAAATGGAAAATGCCCCCAACAAATCAACTCGGACCTCCGAACAAAATACAACGTAATTACCATATCCAAACACAACCCACGGATCACTCACTGCAACAAACTTCGATTAATCACGAATCAAGAACAGATCTATGGGAAGAAGAAAATCAACAATATCAGGAAGATCAGGTCGACTCCACCACGGTAGATTTTGAAGACGATATAATAACGAGTCTAAGTGATATTCATTTTTTAGAATGAGGAGTTCCTCATTGCCTTATTTAGAATGTAAAATGAGGAACGGAAAAATATTAAAAATACTTATAGATACCGGCTCTAATAAAAACTACATAAGATCAGGAATAATATTAAAACCAATAAAAAATGAATTTCCATTCACTGCAAACTCGGTAGCAGGTAACATCAAAATTACCCATCACACTAAGGCTAATCTTTTTGGTCTTAATAATACGATCAAATTTTTCATTCTTCCATCACTCTCGTTTTTTGACGCCATTTTGGGCAATGATACGCTCAAAGAATTATCCGCCGTAATTGACACTAAAAATAGTATTCTGCGAATCAAAAATTCCAAATTTCAACTGAAACAATTTCACTCCCAGAGTATCAACAAAATTAATGTTCAAACGTGTTAGGACAATTTTCAGACCTCTTTTCCGAACCTGACGAAAAACTAACATACACCTCAAAGGTAATGGGAGAAATCCGTACAACCTCCGATACACCAGTTTACAGCAAGTCATATCCTTATCCAATGCACTTAAAGGATGAAATTAACTCACAGGTGGGAAAATTACTTAACGATGGCATAATAAGGCCTTCCCGATCACCGTACAACTCCCCTGTATGGATTGTCCCGAAGAAACTAGATCAATCCAACGAAAAAAAATTCAGAATGGTAATAGACTATCGTAAGCTTAATTCTGTAACCATTATTTCCAATACCGGAAATAAACGAGGTGTTGTCGCAGTTAGGAAGGAACAAATTTTTCTCAGTCATAGACTTGAAAAGTGGTTTTCACCAGATTCCCTTGAAGGAATCTGATATTGAGAAGACCGCATTTTCAATAAACAATGGTAAATACGAGTTTACTCGTCTACCATTCGGTCTAAAAAACGCACCTTCCATTTTCCAACGAACGTTGGATGATATTTTAAGGGAACATATCGGAAAACGATGCTTCGTCTATATAGACGACATAATCATATTTAGTAAAGATAAAGAAAGTCATTTACAGGATATAGAAATTATCTTCAAAACACTTCGCGAAGCAAATATGAAAGTTCAAGTCGACAAATGTGAATTTTTTAAAAATAACGTCGAATTTCTTGGTTTTATCGTGTCAGAAAATGGCATAAAATCAAATCCGGCAAAAATAGAAGCCATCACCAACTTCCCTGTACCAAAGACGTTAAAAGACTTAAGATTTTTTCTAGGCCTTTCCGGCTATTATAGACGTTTTGTCAAGGATTACGGTAAACTAGCGAAACCCTTAACAACCCTCTTAAGGGGGGAGGGAGGACAAGCGTCCAAAACTACTTCGAAAATAACGCCGGTAAAACTAAATAAAGACGCGTTAGAAGCATTTGACAAAATAAAAGCAGCACTTACAGAGGAGGTATTGCTCCACTACCCAGACTTCACCAAAGAATTTCAATTGACAACAGATGCATCAGAATATGCTATAGGAGCTGTCTTGTCTCAAAACGACCGACCAATAACGTTTATCTCCAGAACCCTCAGTAAGGCTGAAGAGCACTACGCCACTAATGAGAGAGAAATGTTGGCGATTATTTGGGCTCTTAATTCATTAAGGAATTACTTATATGGTTCAGCCAAAATAAAGATATTCACAGACCACCAGCCACTAACATACGCGTTAAGCAGCAAAAGTAACAATAATAAGATGAAGCGATGGAAGTCCATTCTTGAGGAACACAACTACGAATTACATTATAAACCTTGTCGAACAAATGTTGTCGCTGATGCCCTATCACGACCTCCTCAGATAAACTCAATGACTGCCACAGTTCATAGTGATAATACTTCATCTCACCATCTTATTCCAATAGCTAATGAACCAATAAACGTATTTAAAAATCAAATTTTTCTAAAATTAGGCCCATGCTCTTCATATGAATTTCAAATAGTATTCCCTACTTTCCACCGGCATATCATTTATGAAACCAACTACACGGAAGAAAAATTAATAGCAATTTTAAAAAAATATCTAAATCCTTCAGTCATAAATGGATTAAATACTACTGAATTTGTCCTAGGGAAGATACAGGAAATTTACCCTGCAAATTTCTCTAATTACCGCACTAGATTTGCTCGGAAAATTGTCACTGATTTGATTGACGAAGGAGATCAATAGAGGGAAATATTAAATGAACACCAACGCGCACACCGCAATGCTGCTGAAAACAAAAGCCAACTGATTGAAAGAGTTTATTTCCCGGGAATGAATGCCAAAATAAAAAGGATAGTCAAACAATGCAAAATTTGTAAAGAACAGAAGTACGAACGGCATCCAATCAAACCACTACTCAATGAAACGCCAATTCCCGAATATCCTGGACAAATAGTTCACCTCGATATCTACCTTACTAACCAAAATGTTGTATTAACAGCAATAAACAAATTCTCAAAGTATGCATCAGCTAAAATCATCAAATCTCGATCAACGCAGGACATCAAAGAACCTTTACGCGAAATATTGGTGAGCCTCGGACCACCCGAGAGGATAGTCATAGATAATGAAAAGTCGTTAGGATCCGCACCGATAAAACATATGTTAGAGAATCAATTCGGAATAATGATATTTAAAGCTCCACCGTACATGAGCAGTGTTAATGGACAAATCGAAAGATTTCATTCAACACTTTCGGAGATAATGCGTTGTGTAAAAGCCGAAAAAATCCATGATTCATTCAAAGAATTGCTAGACATATCTATTAGCAGGTATAATTACTCCATACATTCTACCACGGGGAAAAGACCAGTGGATGCATTTTTTGGAAGAGTAAAGCCAGAAAACGTTATGGAGGAAAGGAAGAAGCATATGAAAAGATTGAAAGAAAAACAGATAGAAGAATTAGCTTTCCATAATAAGAATCGAACACAGCCCAAACAATATTCCATTGGGGATACAGTTTATGTAAAAACAAATAAAAGGATAGGAACTAAGTTGTCACCTAGATATAAAGAGGAAAAGGTTGCAGAAAATCTCAATAATACTATAAAAACAGTTTCGGGTCGAATAGTTCATAAAAGTTTAATAAGGACATAAATTGTTCTCTTCTCATCTACAGATTATTCATACAAGTCGTTTGTGCTGAAATACAAATTTTGGACTACTCAAATTCCGAGATCGTGACATTTCAGACAGGACGAGCACTCATACAAAATGGAACCTTTAACTTAATTCACATTATTGACATTGAGACCTATGAACGGGAACTGAGACTTATCAACGAACACATCAATTATGAAATAGAGAAATCCAATCCTCTAATGCCGTTTCTACAGCATGAAATATTAGAACTAGGGAAACTTATGGATCGAATTAGACCCTTCGGAAGGACTAAGAGATCTATAAACGAAATAGGCACCGTATGGAAATGGATCGCGGGTTCACCTGACCGGACAGACTTAGAGATTTTGACGGACAAAATAAATGATAATTTACGACAGACAGAAAACCAGATTGTAATAAATAGGCTTTTCGAACGGAAATTAAATGAACTGACGAATTTAACAAACGATATAACTAATTACTTACAAAAGGACAATAGGGAAAACACTGCGGCACTAGGGTTTAAATTCGAATTACAAATACTTAAAGAAGAAGTGTCTAACATAGAACAAGCACTGTTATGGTCAAAAGCAGGTATAATAAATTCTTTCCTCTTCTCTCATAAAGAAATGGAGATGCAGGACGAATTAATTTTAGAACAAAATTTTCCTTTTAATAATCTAGAACAATGTCTAAAATTCGCCAACGTCAAAGTTGCTTCGAATAACTCTATTCTTTTATATGTTATAAATCTACCTATAGTTGATAAAGTTGATTGTGAGACTATGATTGTAAAACCAATAAAGATAAATAGTGAAATTCTTAAACTAGATTATGAAACTATAATGACTTGCAAAAACAGAATATTTGGAATAAGAAAACAATGCGAGAACTATGATGAAATAAATTTGTGTAAGGAAAATAATATCCAAGATATAACCAATTCAAGTTGCATACCGAATCTCCTCAAGAGTATCCCTTCCACTTGTAGGAAAAGCAACGATTTAGATATCCCCTCCTTAGAGCTAATTCAAGATGGTCTGTTATTATTTAACAAATATAATGGATCGATTCTTATAAACGGTAATCATATTAATATAAATGGCACCTTTGTAGTGCAATATAATAATGCCACGATAATCGTTGGTAATCTTACATTTTCGCACTATGGAAAACAGTCAAGCAAACCATTGCCCGCTATTCTGAGCTCGTTGCAGTCCAATCATTATTTCGAAGAATCCTTATCTTTTCAACTTGTTAAAGAGCTCCATTTAAATAACAGTAAAACTATCCAATTGATTAAGAAAGAAAATAATGTAAATTTATGGGAGAGCACAGTAGCCATAATCATATGCGTGATTATTATAATCAAAATAGCTCTCAAATTTGCTACCAAAATGAAATACAAAATTAATTCCAAGAAAAATAATACTTTACCAATCTATTCTGAAATTAAGAAACCAGAGATAGTAGAATTCAATGGAACGGAAGATTGCCAAACAAGTTTTACTGCAAACGGGGACGTTTGCATTTAAAGGGGGAAGAGTTAACAATAAAGTTAACAACAAAATATTTTCTTTATTTCTCTTATTCTTTTTATTGTCTTTTTTTTGCAATTGCAACAAATTATGGGTTGTTGAACTTAGTTGAACAACAAAACTGCTTATCAATCTCTTTTACTTTTATTTAATGTCAATAAACTACTTACTTTAACATAATTCTATTTAAAAACACTTTTTGCTTACTAAACATTTTTTTATTAATTCTTTTGTATTTTTAACTATAAGCACTTTTGTAAATTAATTTAAGTTATAAATATTACATTTTTTGAAAATAAAGTTCAGTTATAATAAAACTCAAAAACAAGAATAATATTTTTATTCTTAATTTGCCATCAAGTTTAGAAAAGCTAGCAGGATATTTGTCTGATAATGATCTGTTAACAGTAAAATCAATCTATCAAACTTCCAATGAATTCAGTTTAATGAAACATAAAGGTGTCTTTCCATATGACTATCCAGATTCAGTAAACCGTCTTGAAGAAACAGGACTACGACCCCAATCATGTTTGTTTAATAAACTTACTAATGAGTTGTATAGTGTAGATGATTACGAACACGCTGAAAAAGTTTGGAATACATTCAAATGTAAGAAACTTTTAGATTATCTTCTATTATATTTAAAACTTGATGTCCTATTGCTTTCTGATGTATTTGAAAATTTCCGTAAGGTTTGTAAAAACATTAACAATCTAGACCCCTGTCAATATTATACTACACCAGGTTTATCCTGGGATGCAATGTTAAAAACAACTGAAATTGAGTTGGAATTATTGACAGATGTCAACATGTACAATATCGTTACGCGGGGTATTAGGGAAAGTATTGTTCAATACAGTAAGCGACATGTGGCAGCTAATAATAAATACATTAGGGGCTGGTTACTTATGCGTAAGAAACATAAAATCGTAACGTACGTAGCCTTAAAAAGGTTTGTGTAGTTATAGAAACGTTAAAAACGGGACATATATCAACGAAGAATGTTAATAAATTCGAAACAGAACACCAAGCAACACACAAACGAACACAAGACAATGCAAAGAAATTGATATACATACATTTGCACGAAGTCAGCTGTTCAGAACAGTGACGAGTGTTGTTAAGATAAAGCAAAATTCGAAAAGTATCAACTGGGTACTTTTAACTGGAAGAAGTTATATTTGCTTCCTTAATTTTATGTTATTGAAGGTATTTATTCTTGTAATATTATAGAATATTACACTCTTGGCTTAATCTAAGTCAATATTTATTGAATTTATATATAAAAGTACAGTTGAATTTTGTTCTATTCAAAGTGATTTTTTTTATTAAATTGCAAAACAATACCTCTTGCTAGAAAAGTAATAATAAAAAATACTCTTATAATTCTTTAAGAACATTGGAATCATAAGAATATGCATTTAAAAATTTTAAAGATTAAAAAGATTTATTTATAAATAGGAAAGTACAAAAAAGGCATTTGCGTTACATTACCACTCAAAATACATATTGTTACATAAATCGAAACGACCTAATATCGTTTAACAATAAAAACGATAAACAAAGCTGGTAGCAACAACACAATACACACGACACAAATTACACACTAACACTAACAATACAATGAACGTGTTGATTATCTAAAGCTGCACACACATGAGTATCACGATATCACGAACCATCCACTTCAAGAATGTTCGTTAGACTAGTTGTGTCCGACTATAAAAGGGCTGGACAAATCAGGCAGCAGTCAGAGTTAATTCAGTCAGCCTTGTGTGAAGTTGCGTGTGAACAAAATAAGTCGTGATTGTAAAGATCCAGTGAATACTTGTGTGAACTAGTAAAGTGAATAAACAGATTATTATTGTATCGTTAAGTTGTATACGATGTCACACAAAAGTAGTGTAAAGAATAAAGAGTTTAACTGAAATTAAATTAAACACATTTGTTTTTACTTTGTTTGCAATTAACGAACTCATATTTAAACGTTTTTAAAAAGGTAAAAACGTAACAATATTATATATTTACTATGTTTCAACGTTTTATACACATACAATCCTAATAATAATTAAAGAAGAATCATTTTTTACATACAAATTTAAAAGGTTAATATATACGATTAATATATATGAAAGTACCAAAATGGAGAATTGGTACCACTTCGTCACTCAAAATACATACATATTAATTATTTATTTTGTTAAATTGTTTTGCGAGCACAATAGAAACATAACAACAAATATTTATTTCTTATAAAATAAATTTTTTTTATTATTTTAATCAAAAATTAAAAATTTCATTATATACATGTAATAATTTAAAAGTTTTATATAAATAAACATGAATGTACGAAAGCGGGCATTATGTGCCGCAATACAACTCTGCATACAATAGCCCCATCACTCATGTTCAAATGTCACGTAAAAACATGAGAGAATTCTATTTTATACAGATCGTTCCGTTTTGCTAACGAGAGAGAACGTTTCGGTAAGCGGTTACATTGTTTTCCATATGAAAGCAACAACCGTTCGCTACGGTACGTTACGTTACGTATGGGTAAAGCCCTAGTTATGCTACCGGAACGTAATGTAACGCAATGTAACAGTAATGTGCACGGAAAGTAAAAATGTAAGAGCAATTATAGAACGTAAAAGCGTAATCATATGTTTTTAGGTAAACAAAACAATAAAAGAAATAAACAAAAATAAATAAAGAAATAAAAATTGAAAAACTAAAAGACAAAAATTCAGATGTGGATACAGAAGGCATGTTTTTGGGTTTGAGATTTTATTTTATTATATTTATTATTATTTTTTAAACAAACTTAATATTAATTTCAGATTTTAAAAACTTCGTTTTCACTCTTTTTATCACTTTTAATATGGCGCCTTTTGTTTTACTTTAATTCAGCTGTTAACCAGTGTTATCACTACAGAGGTTTTAGGTTAATTTCAACGATTTTATATTTATTTAAAGGTACTTATTTAAAGTTTTATGTACTGTTTCTATAATCCAAACAATTTCTCTTCCACTCAAACAAAAACACTCAATTAAGTTTGTGTTGAGGAAAACAAACACAAAATTGAGTGCTTTTGATTATATTTTCCATATAAATAAACAAGCAAGTGAAATCGTATATTTTACAGAAACAGGTCAGGTATTTTGGAAACCAAATTTGTACGAACGTTAAAACGTAGTTATCTTCTCTAATAAAAGTAAAGTGAAATGCTTTTCGAACGCTTTAATTAGTTAAAAATCGATAACTATATTTTTTAATTTAAAATAAAAATAAACACTGCCTATACAATGTTATATAAAAAATAGCGTTTATTTTTATTTTAAATTATAAAAGTTAATAATGAAATAAATTATAAATTGGGTTTTTAAAATATGTGAAGTTTTATTTAAAGAGAATTCCACATACAGACAAACATAACATACGTACAAAATGTAAATTCTGTTTATAATTTCAATTTTCAGTTTTGGTGGCTTTTAATATTGACATGTTGTTAACACTGCTAAACAGATGTCACGTAAAAATGTAAGAAAATTATATTTTTACAGATTCTTACGTTCCGGTTACGTTACATTACATTTCAATAACCATTCATATTGCTTTATACATAACAAAAATGATCAGCTGTTTCTTACTGTTGCGGTTACATTCCGTTACGGTAGCATAACTAGGGCTTAAGTCAGCTGTTTTTGACAACATTACTATTTCTCAACAACAAAAAATCCCTGTTGTTTTTGTATTGTTGTACTTATTGTAATAATACTCTCACCTTATAATGAATTCGCCTTGATCGTGTGTTTGTTGCTTTGTTTGTTGTTTTGTGTTGAACTCAGAGAACAAAATCAATTCAGTTGATGTCACAGGCATACAGATACGAAACGCGATTTGACAGCGCATAGCACCGTATAAACAGTATCGAAACGCAATTTTGACGTTTACCAGCGAATTATGAAATGGCAAATATTACCAAAAAGTATTTCTGTCCCTTTCTGATTGTCTGTCTGTTTTGTTTATTTATGTTTTTTAGGTTTTGGGGTGGGTTTTTTTATATTGGCGAGAGTTAATAAAAAATGTAATTTTTGTGTAAAACTATTAATAAATAATAAAAACAACTACTGGATATAACAATTTTTAACTTTTTCTTTCAAGAAATTAAAAAATATTGGCAACTTTCAGCAAGAAATATTTTTTATGAGCAGTACGTCTTATTTTGATCTTGCAATATTTAGCTTCTTAATAATCTCTTTCACAAGAAACTATATTCATTGTGACCGAAAATCACACACATTTCGATTAATATTTAAATATTTAAGAATCTTTAAACTTTTCATTGAAGAAATTAAAAAATATTCTAAATTATCCCTTTTTTAACACAAAATAAATGTTTATTTGCATTTAATTTTTCTGCTTTATCCGCCAGTTTTCACTCTGTATATCTGTTGCTTCTAACACATTTGATTCGCAAAACATTATAACATTTTTTTTTCTCCCTCTAAATTGGCTAGTAATTTGCTGCTATGAGCGTTTGTCAAAAGTCAATGGTTTCGATACTGTTTATACGGTGGCGCATAGGCCAAACGTGAAAGGGACAGCAAATATTACTAAAAAGTATTTCTGTCCTTCTCTGATTGTAACTCTCTTTTGTTTGTTTATGTTTTTTTAGTTTTCGGGTGGGTTTTTTATATTGGCGAGAGTTAATAAAAAAATGTAATTTTTGTCTAGAACTATTAATAAATAATAAAAACAACTAATAACAATAACAATTTTTAACTTTTTCTTTCAAGAAATTAAAAAATATTGGCAACTTTCAACAAGAAAATTTTTTTACGAGCAGTACGTCTTATTTTGATCTTGTTATATTTAGCTTCTTAGTTATCTCTTGCATAAGAAACTATTTTCGTTGTGACCGAAAATCACACACATTTCGATTAATATTTAAATATTTAAGAATCTTTAAACTTTTCATTGAAGAAATTAAAAAATATTCTAAATTATCCCTTTTTTAACACAAAATAAATGTTTATTTGCATTTAATTTTTCTGCTTTATCCGCCAGTTTTCACTCTGTATATCTGTTGCTTCTAACACATTTGATTCGCAAAACATTATAACATTTTTTTTCTCCCTCTAAATTGGCTAGTAATTTGCTGCTATGAGCGTTTGTCAAAAGTCAATGGTTTCGATACTGTTTATACGGTGGCGCATAGGCCAAACGTGAAAGGGACAGCAAATATTACTAAAAAGTATTTCTGTCCTTCTCTGATTGTAACTCTGTTTTGTTTGTTTATGTTTTTTTAGTTTTCGGGTGGGTTTTTTATATTGGCGAGAGTTAATAAAAAAATGTAATTTTTGTCTAGAACTATTAATAAATAATAAAAACAACTAATAACAATAACAATTTTTAACTTTTTCTTTCAAGAAATTAAAAAATATTGGCAACTTTCAACAAGAAAATTTTTTTACGAGCAGTACGTCTTATTTTGATCTTGTTATATTTAGCTTCTTAGTTATCTCTTGCATAAGAAACTATTTTCGTTGTGACCGAAAATCACACACATTTCGATAAATATTTAAATATTTAAGAATCTTTAAACTTTTCATTGCTTTACCAACACAACCAAAACTATTATAGTATGTGTTTGAGCACCACTGATTTAGATGTGAATAATTTATAATTTATGCTCAAACACATACTATCATAGTTTTGGTTGTATTGGTAAAGTAGCGGAGAACAAAATTCAACTTAATTTTTGAGAATCGTACACTGGGAAAATAAAAATAAATATAAAAAAATTGGTTTATTGTGTTGCGTGTATGTTAATGCGTTATGTTAATGAATTTATGTATGTATGTATGTATGTATTGATTAATATGTTGATGTATGTATGTATTGATGAATAGAGTGATGTATGTATGTATGTATTGATGAATATATTGATATATGTATGTATTGATGAATATATTGATGTATGTATGTATGTATGTATTGATTGTAAATTATACGTTTGATTGATTTGTAAAAATACGTCCGTTTCGTCAACCATGAATTTTAAAAAAATTTCTGCTTTTAATTGCAATAATTGTAAAGTCCTATCATTCCCTTTAATGTTCTCGAAAAATTCATGGCTAGCCTTTTTTATAAAAAAAAAGAATTACGACATAAAGAGCGTTAACACACAATACATTGTGCATTACCATCCACTTTCTCTATAAAAAAGAAATCATATTCCCAATTTTCATCAAACATTTTGCTGCGTGTATTTGCAAAAAACAAATAATTATTCAAAAAAGTTGCGTAGCAAGGTCTTGCTCATGGCATATTTATATCAGGTAAGAGCAATTCAACAGCTGACGAGTCTTAGAATGTCAAAATTTTGTTGTTTTTTTAGTGTTTTGTAACCATTTTTATAAATTTTTTTAACATTTCTCTTTCTATTGTTATTCGTCAGTCAGTTATGAAGCTGTTTTTGACATTCCGCGTACTCTTTAACAATAACAAAATGTCTGTTGTTTTTGCATTGTTGTACTTGTTGTATTCTTGCGGTTACCTCTTATGAATATGCCTTGGTCTTGCTTCATCAAGTGCTAAATATCAACCACAGAATATACACAGAATAGAAACAAGAGTTTGACGTTTAACTTTCCATGGAGAAAGAGACAGCAAATATTACCAAAAAGTATTTCTGTCTCTCTCTGATTGTAACTCTGTTTTGTTTATTTATGTTTTTTTAGTTTTCGGGGTGGTTTTTTATATTGGCGAGAGTTAATAAAAAATGTAATTTTTGTCTAAAACTATTAATAAATAATAAAAACAACTAATAACAATAACAACTTTAACTTTTTCTTTCAAGAAATTAAAAAATATTGGTAACTTTCAGCAAGAAAATTTTTTTATGAGCAGTACGTCTTATTTTGATCTTGTAATATTTAGCTTCTTAATTACCTCTTGCACAAGAAACTATATTCATTGTGACCGAAAATCACACACATTTCGATTAATATTTAATTATTTAAGAATCTTTAAACTTTTCATTGAAGAAATTAAAAAATATTCCAAATTATCCCTTTTTTAACACAAAATAAATCTTTATTTACATTTAATTTTTCTACTTTAACCGCCAGTTTTCACTCTGTATATCTGTTGCTTCTATCACATTTGATTCGCAAAACATTAAAATATTTATTTTCTCCCTCTACGAGGTATGTTAAAGTGCTGCTTTGAGCGTTTTTAAACGTCAAAGGTTTCATTTCTGTGTATATTCTGTGATATCAACTGAACTGATTTTGTTCTCTGAGTTCAACACAAAACAACAAACAAAGCAACAAACACACGATCATTATAAGAAACCACACAAGTAAGCTTGTAGTGTGCGTGTATCAACGCAGTGTTAGCAGAATTTTCTTTGCATATCACATGTGATAGGAAATTTAGATTTTGAGCATCACTGATTTATATGGTTATGCAATGTCAAAATACATTCCATATAAAAATTTTAAATGGGTGGAAGATTTTGAAAATTTTAATGTTAATAATAAAGAAGAAGTTTCAGAATTTGATTATATTTTAGAATTAGATTTGGAATATTCAACTGTATTGCACGATCACCATAGTGATTTTCCATTCCGTGCAGAAAATAAGAAAATTGAGAATATGAACATAGAAAATTAATAACAGACTTAAATGACAAAAAGAATTACATAATACATTATTGCAATCTTCAGCAATGCATTCAGCATGGTATAATTTTGAAGAAAATTCATAGAATTCTAAAATTTAATCAATCGAATTGGTTAAAAAATATATTGATGTAAATAACCATCATAGAACATTGGCTAGAAACACATTTGAACAAAACTTTTTCAAATTACTCAATAATGCTGTCTAGGGTAAGACTATGGAAAATGTCCATAAGAGAAAAGACATCAAAATAGTAAACGAATTGGAAAATAGAAGAAAACGATTAGGAGACAGATCACTAATTGCGAAACCAAATTTTTATAGTTATATTAAAATTACTGAAGAAATGGTTGTCGTTGAAATGAGTAGAGTACGAATGGAATATAATAAATCCATTTTTCTGTTCTAGATCTATCAAAATGGAAAATGTATAGTTTTCATTACGATTATATGAAGACAAAATATCTTTAAAATATTATTCTCTGTTATATGGATACCGATTCATTTATACAGTGGCTCCATCGCATAATCGGACAAGCATTAGTCTGATATGTATGTGCTTAAAACTTAAAAAGAAAATATTAAATATGTGTTTTTTTTTGCTTTTATTTATACTCTACATTACAACCTTTTAGATTAATAAAAAAATAACAAAATTTTTCATGATAAGGGTAATTTTATAAAGAAAAAGAAAAATAACTCAATTTTTGTGCTCAACACCTAATCGGACAAAGAAGAGCACCAGTGCTAAAAATGACGAAAGAGAACAATTAATACTTTGTGGCATATCCTTTGTTCTCAAGAACGACCTGTAAACGTTTTGGAATTGATTTTACCCAATTGCAGCATTCCTCAGGTTATATGGAGTCCCACGCTTCCAGTAAAGCCGCCTTAAGATGATTCAAAGTTTTAAATTGTTAATGGTATACTCTTTTAGCTAATTCTTCCCAAAGATGTTCAATTACGTTGAGATCTTGGCTCTGTGCAGAGGTTTCTATAAGTTTGGGGCAATTATGGGCCAACCAAAGCTTTTCCACACCCGAAGTGTGCTTGGGATCATTGTCCTGGTGAAAAGCAAAATCATTCGCAATGCCTAATTTCTCGGCAATTTCTCTCCATATAACCTGAGGAATGCTACAGTTTGGTAAAATCAATTCCAAAACTTTTACAGGCCGCTCTTGAGAACAAAGGATTTGCCACAAAGTATTAATTGTTCTCTTTCGTCATTTTTAGCACTGGTGCTCTTCTTTGTCCGATTATGTGTTGAGCACAAAAATTGAGTTACTTTTCTTTTTCTTTATAAAATTACCCTTATCATGAAAAATTTTGTTATTTTTTGTATTAATCTAAAAGGTTGTAATGTAGAGTGTAAATAAAAGAAAAAAACCATATATTTAATATTTTCTTTATAAGTTTTAGGCACATACATATCAGACTAATGCTTGTCCGATTATGCGATGGAGCCACTGTATATGATGTGAGAGCAAATGATATGTATGATGATATTAGAAATCATATTCCAACATATGTCGATACATCTGCTTATTCGAAAGACAATCCATATAATCTTCCGAAAATTAATAAAAAAGTATTAGGAATGATGAAGAATGAGTGTAATGGTAAAAATATTAAGGAATTCATAGGCTTACGAGCTAAAATGTATTCAGTAAAAATTGATAGAGTTGATACGGAAATTAAAAAAATTAAAGGTGTTAGAAATAGTGTAACAGCTAGACTAAGTATTGTTGATTTTAGAAAGTGTTTACTCGGGAAAAAGCTGTATTATGATTCTACGTAGGTCTTTAGATCTAAGATTCATCAAGAATATTCACAATGTATAAGTAAATTAAGTTTAAGTTATTTAGACGATAAGAGATTTATATGTGAAAATAATGTTGACACTTACGCTTGGGGACATTATAAAATAAACAACCTCAGATTTAACAGTTTATAAGAAATTAAGTGTAAAAAATAAGAAATAATGTAAACCTACCTATTTATCTACATACACATTTGTTTGTATACATAGTGAAAATAGAAAATAAAAAAATCGTTTATCTGTTGTTTCATTTAAAATTTTGATTCAGTTTAATATTTTTTAACATTTCTTTTAGAACAGCTCTTGTCTTTACAAGAACTGCTAACATTTTATTATGGTAATTTTTAGACATTGTAATAATTTTTTGATATTAATTTTGATCTGCTTTGTATCTGATCCCGATCTGCTTTGTAAAGACAATAGTTGTTGGAATCGAAATCATTGCGAATGATTTTGCTTTTTACCAGGACAATGATTCCAAGCACACTTCGGGTGTGGAAAAGCTTTGGTTGATTCATAATTGCCCCAAACTTATAGAAACCCCTCCACAGAGCCCAGATCTCAACGTAATTGAACATCTATGGGAAGAATTAGAGAAGAGTGTACCAACAACAATTTAAAACTTTGAATCAGCTTAAGAAGGCGGCTTTACTGGAAGCGTGGAACTCCATAGAACCTGAGGTATGCTACAATTTGGTAAAATCAATTCCAAAACGTTTACAGGCCGTTCTTGAGAACAAATGATATGCCACAAAGTATTAATTGTTCTCTTTCGTCATTTTTAGCAAAGGTGCTCTTCTTTGTCCGATTATGCGTTGAGCGCAAAAAATTGAGTTAATTTTCTTTTTCTTTATAAAATTACTGTTAAATGAAAAATGTTGGTATTTTTTATTAATCTGAAAGGCTATAATGTAAAGTGTAAATAAAAGCAAAATAACATATATTTAATATTTTCTTTTTAAGTTTTAAGCACATACATGTCAGACTAATGTTTGTCCGATTATGCGATGGAGCCACTATACATCAATATATTCATCAATACATACACACATACACACATACGTCAATATATTCATCAATACAGACATACATACTTCAATATATTCATCAATACATACATACATACACACATACATCAATATATTCATTCATGGTGTAGTATAATATTGGCAGGGGTCTAAATTGTTAATGTTTTTACAAACCTTACGGAAATTTTCAAATACATCAGAAAGCAATAGGACATCAAGTTTTAAATATAATAGAAGATAATCTAAAAGTTTCTTACATTTGAATGTATTCCAAACTTTTTCAGCGTGTTCGTAATCATCTACACTATACAACTCATTAGTAAGTTTATTAAACAAACATGATTGGGGTCGTAGTCCTGTTTCTTCAAGACGGTTTACTGAATCTGGATAGTCATATGGAAAGACACCTTTATGTTTCATTAAACTGAATTCATTGGAAGTTTGATAGATTGATTTTACTGTTAACAGATCATTATCAGACAAATATCCTGCTAGCTTTTCTAAACTTGATGGCATAAATCGACAAGAATCTAGAAAACGTAGTCCTATAGTATTTTTTCATATACAATGAATCTTTTTCGATATACATAGATACATATAGTTCTTTGTTTACGGCAATTATTGCCGATGGATATTCTAGATCTACTTCTAATATATAACCCAATGAAGAAAATAATCTTCTTATATATTATTAACATTAAAATTTTCAACCCATTTAAAATTTTTATATGGAAGGTATTTTGACATTGCATAACGATATAAATTATTTACATCTAAAAATATTATATAATTTAATTCCTTGTTAGAATCATAATCACTGATATATTTATTATTAACTATTGAATATCTGTTAGAACATTGAACAATACCTCCCCTGATACCTCGAAAAACAAAATTATATAGTGGATTAACACTTTAATCTGTAGATTACAAAAAACCAAACTATATACATATTGGGATAATCTTAACGAGTTAGTAAATAGACTAAGACTTCTTCTATCCTCTTAAAGTATTGGGCATAACAATCATAAAAACGAAATAATATCTATAGTTGAAGAACTGAAAGAAGCTAATATAATTTATTAGAAAATGAGTTCTATAAATAAATTTAGAGAAAGCTTAAAAAGTCGTAGCAATATAAGTGATTTAGTCTTTAAGAAAATTTTATTTAAAACATTTGATATTACCGTAGACAGTAAATGTTTAGACTTACATAAGAAAAGAATATCGAATTTAACTGCACCTGTTGAATCTAAACATGCAGTTACAAAAGCATATCTTAATATGTAATAGAACTGATTTACTTACAAATAAAGTTGATGACGTTGATAAAAAATTTAAAAACTCATTAGAATTATTATAATAGGAAATCAACCTTTCGCTTAAAAACATTAATACACCAATATTGAAGAATATAGAAAAAATTGAAAATATACAAATAGTATTATATCGATATCGAAAGAAATACAAAATACAAAAATTGATGTGACAACTCTTAAAAATGATTCTTTGCTATTTACTAATAAATAAATAAAGGAAAATTATAATATTAAAAACGATTTAAATGCAATAAAGGAATTTGCATTTGAAAATGAAAAGAAATTTAAAGGGGATCAGTCTATATACGTTTTCGGAAAATGAACAAATTCTAAGTCCGGCTGAAGCAAAACAACATTCAATAATGATTTTCGATGATGTGATTTGTGGAAAACAAAATTCGATAAGAGATTACTTTTGCATGGGTAGACATAAAAATATTGATTGTTTTCAGTTATGTCAAACGTATACTAAAATACCTAAACATTTAATACGTGATAACGCAAATATGATTGTGGTTTTTAAGCAAGACAAAATGAACTTGAGACATATATAATGATCATGTTATTGGTGATATGTCATTTAATCAATTTGTAGATATATGTAATAGATGTTGCAAAGATAAATATGGATTTATTGTTGTTAGTAAAGATAATGAATTGAATAAAGATATCGTAAGGGATTTGATAATTTTATACAGTTATAAGATAGGTTTTATAAAAAAGACAAAATGAATCATAAGCAGATCGTGATCATATTATGATCAGATATAAAGCAGATACCAGATCGTGAGCAGATTTTAAGCAGATAGTTACCAGATCCTGATCATATTGTAAACAGATATCAGATCGTGAGCAGATTTTAAGCAGATAGTGACCAGATCGTGAGCAGATTGTAAACAGATATAAAGCAGATTGTTACCAGATCTTAACCAGATCATAAGCAGATTGTAAGCAGGTCATTACAAATAAATAAAGATGAGTAATGATAATAATAACTTATTAAATGATATTGTAAAAACCAAAACAATAATAAAAGAAAAATTAAATAATATTAAATTAAATAATATAGATAGGGTAAATATATTAGAAGATACATTTCAACCTATAACAAAATCCTTAAATCATATAATTGAAAAACTTGAAAGCAACAATAGGAAAAAATTAAATAAGTATTCATTAAGAAATGATGATTCAAGATCAATATTCAAGATGATAATATTAATTTTGAAACTATTAACAATTCAGCTAAAAAAAATAAAGAAAGATAATCAAATCATTCCTTCTGCCAATTATAATAGTGTTGAAGATGATATCAGTTGAATGTCAACGTCTGATATACCTTATTCTGAATATGAAAGAACATAAAAACTTTGTATAAAAATAATCCAATTATAAAGATTTGTGAAAATCATAATAATTTTAATTATACATTTGCTGAATAGAATGTAGTTTTACTTAGAAATTTTGTTAAAAAGAGAAAACATTGTTAATCAATAAAACTTTTAAAGATGTTAAATTTATTTAAATATAAATTGTTAATCAATAAAACCTTTGAAGTTGTTAATTTTATTTTTAGTTGATCCTTACTCTTTATACAGTGTACATAAAGTGTATCAGCTGAATTGGAAGAACTATTAAGAAAACATAGTGTGGGGGTGAACGGGGAAAACAAATAAAATAAAATATTTGGCAAATAAATAAAAATACGAAAATATTAATTTCAATATCAAAATTTATTAAATACGACAAGACGTACCTTTCGGGTTGGGGGTTGTTTGGATATTAATCTCTTTTCGTTCATATTTATAACAATTCACAATTAGCAATAATTAACACGGTTGTAAAAGTACTTAAAACTAAACTTAACATTAGGGTGGCCAGCGTGAACATCCCGCCCCCCCCTTGCAACAGTGCAACAAGCGGACCGAGACGTCACCTGGCCAGAGATCAATAAAGTTACAATTCAGGGTATATCTCATATGTATATAATTCATAGTATATTGTAAGTTTAAATAAAGAGAGTAAAAAAAAGAGAAATAATAAAAAAATAGATTAAAAATACAATTCAATCGAAAAGGAAGTAATAATAAAGAGAAAAGGAGTTATTTGGCTAGCACGTTTATAACGATGGTAGTCGCGCTGTCGCATTATAAGCAGCCCCGACAGTCCCATTACTGGCTGAAGACTGATCTGCGCACGCACACGTCCTCTTGAGAGCTTGGTTGTGGGGTGCGCTCTTCTGGTTACTGCTGTGCTTCTGCTTGTTGGTGTGAGTAGCTGTCCTTATGTTGGCCTCTTCCACGGTCGCTTTTCTTGGCTGCGGGAGCGTTCTTTCTTCGTTCTCGATTGCTGTCAGCTCGTCGATGGAAATGCAGCATTGTATGGTGCTCTTGTAGACACTCCTTACACCTTTCTCTGCTCTGACACTCCTTGACGAAGTGGGAATGTGCCAGGCAGTTTATGCAGTACTTGAGCCCTTTGACGACACTCAATCGTCTAAAAGGACTCATGCGACGAAATGTAGGGCATTTCCGCAATGGATGATGCTCCGAACACAAACGACATTTGGAGTTGGAGGCAGCAATAACGTCGACGAGGCTTTCATTTTGGGGACGTTCCACGGCTAGTCGATGGGGTGCAAGTTCCGACATCTCTAAATACAATAAAAAAAAGGGAAACGAGAAACGAGAAAAAATTAGTTTTGTTCATGATTAGGAAGCAGAACGAGTTTGACAATTGGCCGAGTCAAAATGCCATTGGCGGTTCGAACATCAGCCACTCGCAGCTTCGAATCGGGGCCGAGATGGACCCGTTCGATCCGACCTAGCTTCCATTCGTTAGGGGGAAGATTGTCATGGCGAATGACAACAAAATCATTTACAACAAAATCTCTTTGGGGAACCTTCCATTTGTTGTGTTTATGCAACTCAACCAAATATTGGTCTTTCCATCGGCGCGCGAATAAATGGTGCAAAATTTTCAGCTTACGCCATCGATTAGCATGGCTTATAGATTCGTTCGAAAAATCAGGTTTCGGTGGGGATAGGATGGCACTTCCTATAAGAAAATGTCCCGGGGTTAAAGGATTGATGTCAGATGGGTTGTCTGTCATCAGGCTAAGGGGTCTAGAATTCAGACAAGCCTCTATTCTTGTCAACATAGTTGAGAATTCTTCATAAGTGAAACTTTGGGCATGGGATATCTTACGCAAATGAGTCTTGAAACTCTTCACTCCTGCCTCCCATAAGCCACCTATATGTGGAGCGCCAGGAGGAATAAAATGCCACTCTACCAATTGAAAGGCATTTTTGGTAATAATCTGTCGTTTAAGATTCGCAAGGAACTGAGTCTTATCCTTATTCAAAAGATTGGCTGCTCCAACAAAAGCCATTTGTCTGCCATACCATTGTCTGAATAGAGGTGAGAAGGACAACCGCGACGAGAGAAGAATCGAGCAAAAGCGGCCAAAAAACATTCGGTGGATATGTTATTTGTAGCCTCCAGATGGATGACTCGAGTAGCAAAACAAACAAATACTAAGACATATCCTTTCGTTATTCTACAACCACGCCCTATATATGACTTTATATCAAAGGGACCAGCAAAATCAATTCCGGTATGAGTAAAAGGGCGAGTAAGTGTAGTTCTTTCGGGCGGCAATGCAGACATAATTTGCTGACCGAGTTTCCTTTTATATAAAGAACACACTTTGCAATTGTGAACAACTGTCTTAACCAAATTCTTCAATTTAGGAACCCAAAATTCCTGTCGCATGAGGCAAAGCATCAGAGAGATATCCGCATGAGCCGAAAACTTATGAAGATGTTCCAGATAGAGACGCGTAAAACGGCGAGTAAGTGGGTGACAAATTCACCAGACGGGGTTTGGACTCTACTGTACAGAGTGGCAGCATATACTTTCTCAGAAGCATCACAAAATGCATGAAGTTGTACTTCACACTGAGGATTAAAATTAACCCAACGGGGGATGTTAATCCTTTCGATGTACGAATAATCATCGACAAACTCAAGCCATCTGTTAAACGTCATGGGTTTCAAGCATTCGTCCCAATCCGTTCCGTCTTTCCAAATTTGTTGCATAAGAATTTTAGCAACTATGACTTTAGGTGCCAACCACCCAACGGGGTCAAATAGCTTCGCTATTTGATACAAGACGGAGCGTTTTGTGGCTACAGAGAAATCGGGCGTTGGAGCTGGCTTGAAGAAAAATGCATCAATGCTCGCATTCCAACGTAAACCTAGAGTTTTAGCGGTGCTGGCGTCTGACAATTTTAGAAATTGGGAATCCAATAGATGATCGGGTGGCAAATCCTCAATAAGACCTCTATCATTCGAAGTCCATTTGCGAAGGGAAAAGCCAGCAGAATTCAGAACGTGAATTATCTCCTCACGATTACCAGTACTTTCGCAACGGAATGCGAACCAGCCAAAATGTCATCCACATACATTTGGTTTCGCAAAATCTCAGCAGCAAAGGGGTGATCCGTTTCACAATCATCAGCTAACTGATGTAGGGTTCTTATGGCCAAATAGGGGGCACAGTTAACACCAAATGTAACTGTAAACTTAACTTTAGGGTGGCCAGCGTGAACACATAGTAATCAGATCGATAAAGAACATATAGATTTATTTATGAAACTTATAAATGAAATAAGAACTTATAATTACGTAAATCATCCGTTTATAAATATAAATTAATAAATTGTTTGTTTATTTATTTAAAAAAATAATTTTTTCGGCTAAAAGCCGTACTTAATTAATTAAGAACTAATTTTAATTTTCTTACAACTAAACCTCAAGTCACGTTGCAACATCAGGTGAGTAACTTATTTTTTGGGTGTCAGCAACTTGGTAAAAGTGCGTGTAATTAATGCACTGGTATTGTAGACATGTTGTCAGTATTTTTGGTAATTGCGTGTGTAATGTTGTTGGTATGTTTTCTATACTGTGGGAAACATATTTTTTGGAGCTTTAAATGTTGACAGCGTTAACTCCTCCCCTCTTAAAAACGCTTGCCCTCGACCGTCTGGATAACTTGGAAGTTCCCTACTGTTGGTGCCGGGGGATTTCCTGGCGATGACTGGCTTCCACAGTAGCTTTTATAGGTTGTCCCGTTGGGTGATTTGCCTTCTTCTTTAGCAACCATTTTTTATTTTTATTAGCACAATGTTAAGTACAATGAGCATCATTCCCGCAGAATATATGTTTAATCTTTTTTCTGCTCCGGATGAACTGGATTTCCATTGTATTATTGATATGTAGCTCACTGAGTGCCTCTAGGAATAGGAGTCTAGTTCGGCTCTCTTCTATGGGTGTTGGTTGAGCTATTGCTGGCATTACTTTTAGTGGAGGCGCTTCAAAATTTTTGTAAGTTTTCCCGTTTAATGTTATCGTTGAGTTTTTGAAATTCACGGTGTAGGTGCCGTTCATGGGGCGCACATTGTTGTCCATAGTTATGTTACCCCGGAATTCATTTAGGAAAAGCATTCCTGGAGCGATGAGTTCCTCTCTTGGGACATGGTGACCGTTGATCATGTGACATGGAGAGTTGAGGCTTTTAAATCTTAAAATCTTTTCTTAAATCTAACAATTCATCCTGGTTACAAATGCTTATCATACTACGTTGTTTATAACCATTTTTTATTCCATATACAATTTTTTTATTTTTCAGTATATTATTATATTGTTACGCAAATGGAAACGACCTAATATCATTTCACATGAACACATCGTTTAACATTAACATAAACAAAAGCTACACACACACCAATTTAACGAACTTGGTTGCATATACCAACAAAAACATAAAAGGGACCAACAAGTATGAAAGATAAAGGCAAGTAAATAAGAAAGGAACAACAAACAACATAAGCAAAGTACACAAACAATAATTTAGTAGCGATAGAGTTCTCTAGGAGACGAGAACACGAACCTTCCATTTCAAGAATGTTTATTAGACTGGTTGTGTCGGACTATAAAAGGGTAAGGCAAAGCTGCCAGCCAGTCAGTAAGAATTCAGTCAGTCTTGAGTGAACTTTCGTGTGAAAAAGTCGTGGTTTGAAGATCGAACAATTGTTAGTGTTTACGCGAGCAGAAGTGTAAGAAAAATAGCGAATAGTTGTGTGAACTAGTAAAGTGAATAAAGCAATTATTGTTGTGTTCAAGTTGCATACGGTGGCACACAAAAGTAGTGTGAACAATAAAGAATTTAACTAAAATTAAACACATATTTGTTTTTACTTTGTTTGCAATTAACGAACTCATATTTAAACATTTTTAAAAAGCTAAAAACGTAATACTATTTTCAGACATGCACGTATATTGTGAAAATCGCAATAAACGGCATTATTGATCTCAATATTTCATATAAAATGTCAATTAATTATTGCTCAATAAATTGATAAATTGTTATAATATTGATTAAAACTTCAAATACAGCACTGTCATAAGTACGTTCAGTGAGCATATTACTATTTTCCGAACATTTTCTGTTGATATTTGACAACTCAACAGCAAACAAAAACAAAACAACGACAAACAAAAAATGGAAGGTCAGCAGAAAGGGATGAGAAAATATTTCCAACTGATGTCATATAAAAAAGAATTTCAATAACATCACAGACTTGATGTCGTATTTAATTTTTAACCCTTTCAATCCCAATGTTGTTTGATGATAATTTCTAATTTATTTCGAAAAGTTATTTATAATACCCTGAACTGAGATATTACTGGGAATCCAGTTCCTGCTCTGAAGAAAGCAGCTTCTGTTTCTACCTGTCTTTTCCAAGTATGGTTGACCTTCTACGTCTTGACTGATAATCTATAACAGTTCTCGCAATTTCATCCTCGGGTTTATGCAGGATAGGTTAACTGACCGGCATATTTTGAAAATACGACGTATTCAGCAGTTAACAAATAAAGACCTTTGAGTTTCATTTTACTCTAACAGTGCCATAAACAAAAGCTTTCATTTCTGCAAACTGCAGTATTATCAAATTTTTTTTCATCGTCCTTCTGAGAGAAGTCACTTTGGAGTCAGAAATATTCCCTACTAACCGCAACAGTTCGGCGTTTCGGTTAATCATTAGTAAGACCTTTTCCAATGTTAAATTGTTTTAAATTTTTTCTCAAATTTTTTGTCACTAATTTTCGCGATTAAATTAAAAGCAATGTTGTTGAAGCAATCAGCTGTTTTGTTTACCAGCTGTCAAATAAATTTTGTACCTGAACACTAAAAATATTGTTATCAATAAACCGAATATTAATTCAATAAAAGTACATGTTTGAACATAGTATAACAATATTTTAAATTAATTATTACATTGTTTTTCATTACTGCTTTAATAATGTAGTTATTATAAATATCCTTGGTAGTCAAGGGTATTTTTACAACATAAATTATTGTTGAAAAGTTGCTTAACACACTAACATCCGCTAATTCGAGTGCCTCTTGTACCGTGTCAAATGGCATATTTTCTTTTTTTAACTCTTTTACCGTTGCTTCTATCTCCTTCTAATCTAGTATAACTGAATTTACAATACCTAACCCAGCCCATTGTATGGCATACTTAATATTTATTATTTCTTCCTTTAACATTCTTATTTGACTTTGTAATAACCGTTATCAATATATTATTAGTAATTTTGGTTAATTTATTCATTCGGTTATTTAAAGCGTTACTAAAAAATTTGTTTATTATTGTTGGCTGTTAGTTGGTCCAGATTAGTGTTATTAATGTTAAGGTCGTCATGGTCAGTCCAGCTAGATATTAGGAGGTTAGGAGACTGAAAATATATTGATAAAAATGCAAGTGGTTGTATTCTAGTGAGTAAGCAGTACTTTTCGTAATTAAATTTAAACTTTTCTTCTAATTTATTTAATAAAATTTCTTTCAATTTAGTTTAAAATATTATTCCTTTAATTAAATTTCATTGATTTATTATTCGTAGTAGTCGTACGCCTATGGTATATTAATCGACATTTTTTCTTATATTAATTATTCTTTTATTTAGTTAATCATTAATTTATTACTTATATTTTTAGTAGTGGTACGTCTACGGCACATTAATTGAATTTTTTTTTAAATTAGTTACATTTTCTATATTCTAAAACGTATTTTCGTATTCTTTCAGAACATTATTTTCCCGATCTTTAAATTTATAAATTTTTTCCTATTCTTCTTAACAAAAAATCCTTTTTTTCTTTTTTAAGAAATATAATTAATTTTATACATGAGTGGCGGGACCTACAGTTTAAAGTCGACAGACTTTGGAGAAACTTTTCATAGCAACTTTATTTACTCTCAGAGTTTTTGCCAGAAATCTGCTGAGAGGAAGTCGCCGAAGAAATACTTTTTGCATTTTATTTTGATGTCTGGCCTGGGGCTCGAACCCTGGCTTTTCGTCTAATAACCCAACACACTACCTACTAGACCACGGCGACTTCCAATGTAGTTTAAAGTTGTTGTAATTCTGTGGTTTTCAAAAACGCTAAGACGAAAAAAATTAAAAGCACGTGCACGAATATTATTTATTAATTATTATTAATTTTTGATCTAGTTCATTTAAAGAGAGATATTGTGTAAAAATAATTGCATTTAAAAAGTTTACAAATTTTAAAAACTGAAAAAGCGACTATGTTTTTTGTGTCTCCTGTAAAATTTGAAAAAAAGGGACTTAACACATTTCCGAATTAGACTAACGATATGTTTTTAGCTCTGTCCTGTTTTAGTTATGGAACGCGAGGTCCTGTTCCTGTTTTTCAGTTAATTTTTTAATATTATAAAGTCTGTCTTTTTCAATAAGTGAGGGATCGGTATAAACCTTTCTGCCAAAAAATGCATCAATGGGTTTTCGATTAGTGGTTGAGTGGATTGAATAGTGTATTTGCATATTGCCCTGTTTAATAATTCTTCAAAACTATTGTGAGTATTTTCAGCTTTTGTGCAGCGCAGTAATTCGGTAAGAGTGGAGTGAAAACGTTCCACTTGGCCATTAACTGAGGAGGAGGTGTCTTAAATATTTATATTCCATATTGATTCTATAACATAAATATGATGGAGGCTGAATTTAGAGACTTCTCATTATCAATTACTATTTTTTCAGGGATACCAAAGGCTGTAAGAAGTTCCTGTAGAGGTTGCTTTGTGTCTTCAGTAGCTCTGGATTTTATTAATTTGACCTGGGCGTACTTCGAAAACTTATCTATGGCAATGAGGCATATTTTATTATTTGTATGGTAAATATCGATGTGGAAAATGTGGCCTGGGTAAGTTGGGATAGGAGTTGCTTTTGATTGGATTGGTGGATGCCTTTCATATTTGTTTTCCTGACAAATTTTACATTGTTTAGTAATTTTTTTGATTTGTGCATTCATCTGAGGAAAGTAGCAATTCTCTAAGAGTTGGGCTTTGTTTTCAGCTGCACTCCTATGGGCTTTATTGTGTTCTATTATAATTGCGCACTCTTGTACTCCTGGTTCTGTCAAGTCGTTTACTATCTTTCGAGTGTAGCGTATTTTGTATTGGTTAAAATGTAAGGGATATATAGTCTGAATCTTGCCAAGGATGTGATCTTCCGTCATTATCGCGTTTGTGACTGTAGGATTCAAATAGCGCTTTAGTAGATTAATTAGCAAATCATCCGTGTATTCAGGTTAGGCAATAAGATGCCTGTGGTATGTTGGGAAAATATTTTGAACTGATATGATGAAGTTTCTGCAGTGGTTATAGAGTTGGTTATTAAAGGCATTAACTGGTGCGTCAGTATATGGAGTCAAATTTTGGGATGAGCTTTCGTCACTATGTTGGTTAGGTGTAAGATAATTAATTTGTATGCTTTGTGGCGTCCTAGATAATCCGTCTGCAACTGCATTTGTTTATATCTCAACTCATAGTTGTGTTCCTCAAGGTTCCAGCGTTTCATCTTACCATTATTATTTTTATGCATATGTCAATGGTTGGTGGTCTGTAAAGATGTTAACTTTGACTGAGCCATAAAGATAATTACGAAGAGATTTCAGTGCCCAGGTAATGGCGAGCATCTCCTTTTTGTTTGCCGCATAATTTTCCTCTGATTTTGAAAGGTTTCTAGAAATGAACGTAATTGGTCTATCCTCTTGTGATAGGACTGCACCTATCGCATAATTAGACGCATCCGTTGTTAGTTCGAATTCCTTGTTTAGATTGGTATAAGTCAGCATGACGTCATCAGAAATAAGGACGTTTCTGATTTTCTGAAATGCGTTGGTAGCTTCTTCGTCAAGACTGATTTGTTTTTTTGCCGATTGGTTCTTGGACACACGTCCATCCTCCCCTCTTAAAAGGGCCGTTAGGGGTTTGTCAAGCTTCGCTTAATCTTTAACGAAGCGACGGTAATAGCCTGATCTAGCCTAAAAATGATCTTAGCTCTTTGAGATTTTGTGGGGTGGGGAAATTTTGAATGGCCTTAATTTTTGAAGGATTTGTTTTTATTCCTTCAGGCGTCACTATGAATCCTAGAAATTCTACTACTTTTTCGAAAAACCTACATTTATCTAACTGTACTTTCATATTTGCCTGCTCGAGAGTCCTAAAAATGCTACCTAAATCTTTTTCTGAGTCCTCTTCGGATTTACTGAATATAATTATATCGTTATGTACACATAGCAGCAGCGTCCTATGTAGTCTCGCAGAATATCATCTAATGTCCTTTGGAAAATAGAAGGAGCATTCATTAAACCGAAAGGAAGTCTGGTGAATTCATACTTTCCGTTGTTGATAGAGAAGGCTGTTTTTTCTGTATCCGAATTCCTTAATGGAATTTGGTAAAAACCACTCTTTAGATCGACAACAGAGAAAGACTTATTATGTCCTAATTGGGAAAAAACTTCGTTTATTTTGGGTATCGATCCGCTACCGTTACTGAGATCAATTTCCGATAATCTATCACCAACCCGTATTGTTTGTTTCCTAAGGAGTCCGGTTTCTTGTCCACTATCCAGACAGGTGAATTTTAGGGTGTACGAGATGGTCTGATTATTCCATCTTCAAGGAGTTTGTTGATTTGTCTTTCGACTTCTGATTTCGAAGACATAGGATACGGGTAGGATCTGGAGTATATTGGGCTATTATTAGTCGTCCTAATTTCTGATTTTACTGTTGTAGTATAGGTAAGTTTTTCGTTGGGTTCCGCAAAAAGTGTTGAATATTGTTTGCACAATGTCCGTATGGTCTTTTGTTAGATGTTCGGTTTTCGCTTCGAAGTTATTGACAGATTTAGATATTTGCTGTTTAATAGGGACTCTTTTACCATTTTTTATCAACATATAGTCTTCTGAAGTGTAAATAATTGCATTTAGTTGTTTGAGGCTATGGTTACCAAGAATACCATGAAACGATTTGAGGGAGGGTAAAAGGAAGAATTTAAGTTCCTCGTTTACTCCGAAAAGATTTAAAAAGATGTGATGGGATATTTTAATTTTGCCGCCGACCGAATTGGCGTAAAATATGGAATTGTTTAGTAGAGAGTTCTTGGCTAATGAGGGTTGGATATAGTTTTTGTTAGATTCGGTATCTATCAAGAATTTGAGCACTTCCCCGTTACCAGTTTTACATTGAAAATAAGGTAACGTGGAGTACGTTAGTCTAAAAAATGAATATCGCAAAATTCTTTATTATCGTATCCTCCTTCGTCCTGTGCTTGTCGCGTATATTCCTGGTAGTAATTGTGCCATGACTGCTTCTCTTGACTGTTACATTCACTAGCTCCTGTTTCTTGCAAGATGTCATCTTCAGGTTTTTGTAATTAATTCTTTGGATTTTATTAGGAATGTTTCTGTTAAACTGCGAAATTAAAATTTGGTCTGTTCATATAATTGACATTCCTTGTTTGTTACGATTGATCGATATCCATTGGTGTGGGTGGTTTTGATTGTATCGGTCTTGGTGGAGGGTTTCTAAAAGGATGGTTATCGATTTGTCTGTTTGGCCAAATTTGGGGGCTAAAATATTGGAGTTGGTGAGGGAATTGTGGATTAACCTGTTTCATTCGTGAAATCGTTTGAGGCAAATAAGCAAGTTGTGGGTAAAATGTTTGGTTCCTATAATGAAAATTCCTTGGAGATAAAGGATGTTTATGTTGGAAATGTTGCTGGGGATGGATTCGGTTTTTGTAGACGAACAGTACCGATTGTTAGCATGTGCTGTTCTGTAATTTTGTTTTTCGAGCTTAATACACAAATGTAGATCGACAGGCTCCTTCATGCCAAGGAGTCTTGAAATATCACCTGCTAGACCTCTGATAAAGGTATCAAGCGCTTTGTTACGATACGTATTTGTGAGACTTGCATAGCTTCTGCATTTATTTTCAGGCAGGCGATGTTGTTCGGGTATTTGATGCGGGGATCTGCGGAAGTCGGTGATGAGGACGACCTTGTATCCGTTGGAAGGACCAAATCGAGGAAGCCCTGTCATCGATTGGTGTGACCAACTGGCGTAGACGCGCAAGTTACGGTGCTAATTTATCCCTTATAACCCATAGTGGGTTAATTTAAAATATTTGTAAATTTTATTACTTATTACTTTATCATTACTTACTACTTTCTCATTATTTTACTTATCACTTCATTTCTTTTCTATTCTCTTTATCATAAATATTTTTACAACAAAAACATAGTCGTAAATTCTTTTCTTCTTATTCGGTTTACTTATTTAGTCTTTAAGTGATATAATTCAGTTACATTCCATCCTTAGTTAAATAAACATTGAATTAGTGATTTAATAAAGCATTTAATAAAATTAAACAGTGTGTTCTTTAATTACATAAGTGGCGCAGTCTTAAAAACCAACCAAGAGTAAAACAAAAAAAAAAAATAATAAAGAAAACTTTATAAATCGTTTACATATAAGTGTAAATTTAGATATAAATTTAATATTTAATATAAATATAACAAAATAACTTTCGTTCTTTACATAAAAAAAATCTGTAATAATTCAGTGGTTTTGATCAATTAATTTAAAAAAAAAACGATTGCATATTTGAAAAAAAAAAGAACACTTAAACTTGAATATATTACAAAATATATGTATTTTGATATACATATGTAAATACGAACAAACATACGAATATTTGTATGTAGATTTGTACTAAGATTTATTATTTCGAAAAGTACAGTCTAAACAAAAATTGAATCTGTAAATCATCGAAAGACTTTTATTGAAAAAAAAGCAAAAAACCTTGTATTAAAACAAATAAAAAAAGTATTTTAACGAAGAAAAGACGAAAAAAGTAAAAATAGCAGTTAACAACAAGAATTTGAATTCTAAATTTAATAACGTTCAAAAAATAACAATTACTAAAAGTAAGAACATAAACAGAAGAAAAAGAGAACAAGCAACATCACTGTGGTGCTCCAACAAAAAACATTATTAAAAAAATATTAAACTTAAGAACAAAAAAGAGAGAGAAAAGATTAAAACAAAGTTGAATTAACTAAAAGTGAGAACATATTGGAGACAACAACATTTATACAAACAACAACAGCAAGAGCAAAAGGTATATATATATATAATAAAATAAGAATAATAAATACAAATAACGATGGAGGCAGCGTTACCGTTGAGCGACTAAAGTCGCAATTTGACACTTTTTCAGCGACCCCGCCAGTTTTTGTGCTCCTTTACTAAAATGAACTAAATCTGACACTTTTCAAGATTTTTGACCCTTTTTCCCCTTTTTTAGAAAAAGTATTATTTCTTTTAATTACATTTTTTTTTTGGAAAATTGGGTGCCTGACGATGAACTTATAAAAAAGTACAGAAGTAATTTATCAAAAAAATTTTTTAATCGAATGTAAATATATTAATATAACTGTGAAATATATATTAAAACTCAGGGTCCCCTGGTAGTCTAGTGGGTAGTGTGTTAGACTATTAGCATGAGGGTCGTGGGTTCGATTTCCACCAGTGACTCTGGTCTGTGACACTACACCGAGCACATAGGCAAGTTACTTCGCTCGTATATAATTAGGATATAATTTGTAATTGTATTGTAATTAATAAATAAATAAATAAATATATTAAAACTCATTTTGTAAAATATAAAACAAGCATGGAAAATTAAGTAATATAGTCCTTTTTGACATTGAGAAATATCTATTTCATAGAACTGCGAATAAATTACACAGGCTAGTTTATAGACTTGTTAATAGATTAGTCAATATATTGTAGATTTATAGGTTATTTAATACACCAATTCAAAGACTAGTAGACTAGTTCATAGACTATTTAAAAAACTGGTTCAAAGGCTATTTAATAGACCAGTCCACATATATAGTAGTCTATAGAGTAGTAAATAATTATACTAGTATACGATATAATATATTGACCAGTCTATTGACTTCTGTGGTCTTTTAAATAGCATTTGGACTAGTTTTTTAAATATAAATCAACTGTATTAGTCAATGGTTTATTCGATCGACTATTTTATAGACTACTACCAGTCTATGGACTGGTGTATTAAATAACTTATAAACTATTCTATTGTCTAGTCTATTGAATAATCTATAAAATAGTTTGTGTAATTTGATTATTTTTGTTGTTTTCTTTTGTAAAAAATCTAAATTTCAGAATTTTTATTTTCCATGCCTGAACAATAAAGTTATAAAACATGTGCCTCCATTATGATGTATTTTATGATATATTTTTTCATGAAATTGTGATATATTATGACATATAGATAAATAATATAATATAAAATGTAAAACTATATATCATATTTAACTTATTACAAAATGTTTCTATTTACTTCTAAAATGAACCGTTGCAACAAAATTAGTATTTATGTTTAACTTTTTGATCTCAGTTTGTTTAATACAAAAATTTTCCAAATACTATGTACTCTAAGTCTTATTATACCTTAGGGTAATTATTTGAAATGTATGTACCTTATTAACTTCATATCTTTTAATTTATTACAAAATTAGTAATTTTGTATAATTTTGAATTGTTTTTTTATTTTAAAATATATATTATATTTTTTGTTATTTTTTGTGATTTTTTTTTTAATTTGTTACAAAATATGCAATTTTGTATAATTTTTTATTTATTTTTAATGAACTGTTTTTTAGTTATAATAATAGTTTTGTTTTGTGTTTTGTATTATTATATAGTGGGTTAGCAAAAAGTTTTATTTAATGGCATTTTTATAAATTTAAAAACGCTTTTTTTAATTTTTGAAATTTAAATGTCCTAACGTTCATAAATTTGAATTAAATTACATTTTAAAGCTAGAAATAAAACAGAAAAATAATTTTAAAAAAAATTAAAATTTTTGTTTAGGCTTATTAATTTTTGGCTAAAAACTTGTTTCTATTATAAAAAATTGGAAAAATTATTAAAAAATAAACTTATTATATGTTTGTTAATGTACATTACAAAATCCAATAAAAACTTATTTTTTATCTGTACTAGTTCATTTTCTTTTCTTTTAAAAATGTTGCCCCTTTTTACTGCCAAAATACCCTTTATGTGCGACTTTTTTTCCAAAAATCCCCTTTTTGTGCGACTTCTTAAAAATTTCCAGCGGTAACGCTGGATGGAGGGTCTATCAATGAATGATATTTTAAAAGACGCTCAGAGAATTGATGTATTTAGAGGAGATGATACATTCGCTCTGACATCATTTTTACGTGAAGTAGAAACATTATTTGTGCTAGTACAAGCAAATGCCAATGCGAAGGAATACATTTATCAGCGAATAATTTTAAATAAAATACAGGGCGAAGCGCTTCACGTTTTAAGAACATTGGGACCAAATCCTAATTGGGATGAAACCAAACCAGCTTTAATAGCCAATTTTGGAGTGAAGGAGACTTACCACCAGCTATACCAGGAGGCTTTTGCAACAAAAAACAATGGTATTGTCAATTATTATAATTGTTTAAGAAATATTTTGTGTAGAATTAATGAAAAATATGAGTATGATCATGAAAAACCATTAGAATTTAGCCCTTTATATGTCGAAAAGATTATTTTAAAAACATTTTAAATAACATTGATGTCAATTTAGCATCAGTTATTATAAATAGAAATATAACTAAATTAAGAGATGCTTATAATATTTTAGAAAGAGAGGGCTTAATAAGGAATAAAACTTAGGAAAATAAAACTAATGCAAATAAATACAGTGTAAACCATAGTACTAGTGTAGGTAATGAAAGATTTAGAAACCAAACACGTAATGCTAACGGCAATACTTTTGGTCAAGATAATTTCAACAGACATAACACTTTTACAAATTCAGGCCAAACTAGAAATTTTTCAAATTTTAATAATCGCTCTTCAGGTATGCGAAATTTGAATAATCAATATGACCGCAGGACATATCAGACTCGACGTAATCAATATTTAGGTCAACATAATAGTTCTCAAATGGAGGTAGAGGAAGGTGAGGATAATTATGTTAGCGGTGAGCAGGTAAATTTTCACTCAACAGCCTCCGAAAGACACTTCCAATAGTGCGCCTCACAATTGGCGGAGAGATAATTAAGGCTCTAGTTGATTCTGGTTCAACTACTTCACTCCTAGACGAAGGAAAATTACAGAAATATGAAAGACTTACTTTGAAAACTCCCATTCCCTTTTCCTCTTTGAATGCTAGAACAGAGGTTAATTGCGAGATAATAACAGAACTGCCAGTAGAGTTTGGTGAAAATGCCACAATGTCGTGGAAACTATTTGCGTTCCATGATAAACAGTTTGATGCACTTTTGGGTCAGAATATTTTAAAACCTTTGGGTGCCGTTATTGATTTAGCTAAGGAAACTTTGACCATAAATGGCAAAGTAATTGAATTTTTAAGGCAATGTCCATTTGATCATAGTGAGATTAACCAATTGGAGGCCACGAACATTGATGACAGGGTGTTAGAGAATTTGTTCAAGTATTTGAATGTTGAGGAAAAGTTAGCTTTGGAGGATTTATTAAACTCTTATAAGGATTTAATATTTGTTGAAGGGCAAATTTTAGGAAATACAAATATTGTCGAACATCAGATTAGAACAGTTAATGATAGACCAGTATATACAAAGATGTATCGCTATCCAGTTGTACATGAGCAGGAGATATGTAGCCAGATTGATGAGATGTTGAAGCATGGTATACTAAGGTAGAGTAATTCGCCATATAATAGCCCTTTGTGGATAGTGCCGAAAAAAGTAGATAATTCCGGGAAAAGGAAATGGAGGATAGTGATAGATTATAGGAAATTGAATGATATAACTGTCGATGATAAGTTTCCTATCCCCAATATAGATAATAATCTCGATAAGTTAGGTCATGCCCAATATTTTTCGACCATAGATTTGGCTAAGGGCTTTCACCAAATTATGGTAAGGGAGGAAGACCGACCAAAGACGGCATTCTCTACTCCGAATTTACGAATTTATTCGGATGCCATTTGGCTTAAAGAATGCTCCGGCCACTTTCCAGAGGCTCATTAATTTTGTTCTTCGTGATTTAATCAATAAAGTTTGCGTAGTTTACTTGGATGATATTTTAATATTTTCCACTAATTTCCAGGAGCATTTGTGCAACGTGAAAGAGGTTTTTGAAAAATTAAGGGGAGCCAACCTTAAGATACAGATAAACAAATGCAAATTCTTTGCTAAGGAGACGTTATATTTAGGGCATATATTGCCACCTGAAGGAGTCAAACCCAATCCGGCGAAGGTTGATTCTATTTTGAATCTTAAACTGCCCAATATTGTCAAGAAAATAAAATCATTTCTTATTACCGAAAATTTATACGGGACTACGCGAAGGTAGCATACCCGATGATAAAATATCTCAGAAAAGACGTTAAACTAAATGTTAATGATCCTAACTTTATAAATGCTTTTGAGAAATTGAAGAGGATCGTAACTGAGGCTCCGGTGCTTAGATACCCTGATTTTGAGAAGCCTTTTCAGCTAATTACAGATGCTAGCCTGAATTCACTAGGTGCCGTTTTACAACAGAATGGGCATCCTATTTGTTTTGCTAGTAGAACCCTGAACAATCATGAGAGGAACTATTCTGCTACTGAAAAGGAGCTTTTGGCAATAGTTTGGGCGACAAATTATTTTCGGCCTTATTTGTATGGTGTCAAATTTGATATACTTTCAGATCATCAACCACTGCGATGGTTATTTGTCATGTCTCAGAGGAGGGAATTGAATCCTAGGCTTTATAGGTGGATTATAAAGCTTAGCGACTTCAATCTGGCAGTGAATTACATAAAGAGAAAGGACAATCAGGTCGCTGATTTTTTAAGTAGGATAAATTGCGATTCTGGAGAGATTAATGTTTTTGATGATTCCAATGGTGCACTCTACAATAACGGTAATGACAGTGATAGGGCGACTATTCATTCTCAAGAAGAGGATTTACACGATCATATTGGAATTCTTGACACTGTTGTGAATAGGTTTAGAACTCAAATTATTTTAACTGATTGTAAAACGAGTGAAACGGATATGAAACATGGCAATAAGAAAATTTATATTAATTCTACGGATTTGGAAAATGGTCTTGATAATATGTTAGCTAGGAATATTGAAAAGGGAAAAATTGGAATTTATACTGAATTAAATGATCACAAATATAATATTTTGCAGAAGAAGATAATAGAACTTTTTGGTGGAAACAATAGCTTGAAATTAATAAGATGTTCCTATCATGCCTTGGATATGCTATCTGAGGATGAGATATATAAACAGATTCATCACTATCATAGGAATGAGACAGGACATACTGGTATAAACGAAAATTATGAAGGATTAAAAACGAAAATTTATTTTCCGAATTTGAGAATTCTTATTCAAAAATATATTAACAATTCTCTTTATCATAAATATTTTTACAACAAAAACATAGTCGTAAGTTCTTTTCTTTTTATTCGGTTTACTTATTTAGTCTTTAAGTGATATAATTCAGTTACATTCCATCCTTAGTTAAATAAACATTGAATTAGTGATTTAATAAAGCATTTAATAAAATTAAACAGTGTGTTCTTTAATTACATAAGTCGCAAGAAGCAGAGGCGCCAGGAAGGATGTGTTGCGGCAGGCCGAAATCCGTTGATCGGGTTATTATGGCCAATTAAGTAAGTAAGTTAGGTGGGAATATACTTCACCGTAAAATTCATGTACTGATTTTCCCTGTATTAGACAAGTCATTTGGTACTCGAGTGTACTAAGGTCGCGCTTATCAGCATAATGCATGCATTTTGTTTAAAATGTTTCTCTTTTCTTCTTCTTTTAGTTTTTTGTTTTGTTTACAAACATTTTCAACAATTAATTGTATTATTTAATAAAATTTTAATTTTTTAATAAAATTAAATTTTTCGCTTTTCTTTTTCTTTTAATTTTTTTTCTATTTCACACTTTATATTTTCAATATAAATTTTTTATTAATTTAAAAGGATTAAAATTTTCTTTTCTTTATGTTCTTAATAATTAAAATTTATCTTAACTTTCAAAATTATAATTAAAGCCTGCATCGTGGTCAGGAAATATCCCACGGCGCGTTTGGATTTGTCCTTTTCCACTTGAACTCCGGATCCAACGGTGCGCACTATTTGTTGGTGCGTGGCCTCCTTCTATCGAAGTTCTCCACTAAGGGTTCGTTCGGTTGCGGTCTTTCTCGTGTAGATTTTATTCCACTAGCGTGGCACTTAGCTTCGAAGATTGCTTCGAAAGTTGCTAGTGTTTTTTAATATATTTTTTTTTCACTTTATTCGTGCGGCACTTCTTGAGGGCCGTCGAAAGTTGCTAGTGTGTTTAAATATTTTTTCACTTTATTCGCGCGGCACTTCTTGAGGTGAGGGCCTTATCTACGAAAGTTACTAGTGTTTTTTTTAATATTTTTTCACTTTATTCGCGCGGCGTTACTTTAAACCGCGAACCGACTGTTGGGCGGCAATTAATAAATTGTTTGTTTATTTACTTTAAAAAATTATTTTTTCGGCTAAAAGCCGTACTTTATTGCTTAAATATTAATTAAGAACTAATTTTACAATTTTAATTTTCTTATAACTAAACCTAAATAAGTTGATCAAGTCACGTCGCAACATCAGATGAGTAACTTATTTTTTGGGTGTCAGCAACTTGGTAAAAGCGCGTGTAATTAATACACCGGTATTGTAGACATGTTGTCAGCATTTTTGGTAATTGCGTGTGTAATATTGTTGGTATGTTTTCTATACTGTGGGAAACATATTTTATTGGAGTTTTAAATGTTGACAGCTTTAACTTATATATTAATAATATCATACATAGATCTAACTGTGAAAATACTTATTTACAATCTTTCAACATTTGTCGATGTCAAACATTCTATACACAATATTTGTTAACACTTAAGCTTTTTAATCTTTTAAGTTTGAATCTGTAAAAATCTGTAAAAAAAAGAAATATCTAATAAAATTTTCATAAAATAAAAACAGAATTTTTTTGTTATTTATTAAATATATATATATATATATATATATATATATATATATATATATATATAGTTTTTATAAACATATTCTTAAATTTGAAAAAAAGAAATACAATTTGTTTTTTACAAATCATCATTATTATAATCATCACTTTCCATAGTGTAATGGGAAGTGAGATCAATTAGCATAGGACACAATATATTAGGCGTGTGAACTGTATCTATGATATAACGTTCCCCCACCTTTTTATGATATTTACGTTTCTAATTTCTTGTCGGCAGTGAGAACACGATAACTTGTTCCACCCTCTTAGACAATCACGGCATAAGTAGTGTGTACAGCCGAGGAATACGAGGTCTTTTCCATGTAAATAGTTGAAACAAATTTCAAATTTGGAACGACTTTTGTGAAGGACCTCCAACGGAGAATCGTGAATGCAATTCTTTTTTTTTAAAACTGCATCATTTTTGTATCTATCTTCTCCTTCTTTTGCTGCAGTTTTTTGATTTTCTCATCTATTGCCTTCTGTTTTGCGACATATGAGGTCCATTTCTTCTGTATCCTCTGGATATCGTCTAAACGTTAAGATATCAGAGTGGAAAACCTTTCCTGCACTGCAGTCGTCGGTGTGATTGTTGGTGGCGGTGGTGTTGTTGATGATGATGATGATGATGGTGTTGTTGATGGGATCATATCTTGATGAGGAAACCATTGGCTTTCTTCATCATCTGCACTAAATAAATTTAACGGCATTTTTATTTTTCAATTATAATTTGTAATGAAAAATTATTACTCTAACACGCTCTATTTATATAAATTAATTTTTTAATTCCTAATGAACCTGTTAATGTTCATAGAACTTGTTAATTCTTTAGAATTTTTGTTACCAAAATAAAGGAATCTCAAATGGAATTTAAATAATAATCTTTCATTACTTTCTTTGTTCCCACAATTTGGACAAAATCATGATCTAATATTACAATATATAATATATTGTCTACACGCGCCAGACAGTATGTAACTCGATATGCGTTTTGCATTGAATAAACTGTGGGAATATGTTTTTTAATAAATGCATTTTAAGTCTTTTTTATTTATTAATTTATTAAATTAATTTTTATTAATTTAAATATACATATAATATTTTTAACCAACACAATGAATCAAAACAAGAAAACCGTACTTTAAAACTCCTTATCAAAATAATATTTTTCAATAAAAAGATAAAAAATCATACAAAAAATAAAATAAAGAATACAGTCTTTTACGGCTATGCATGCTAATTTCAAAAACTCAAAGCTTTGCACAACAAGAACACGTTCAATTATATTTCTATTTATTCAACCTCAAATCATACAAAAAAATAAAATAAAGAATACAGTCTTTTACAGCAATGTGTGCTCCCAAATTTGAAGTCGCCGTGGTCTAGTAGGTAGTGTGTTGGCTTATTAGACGAAAAGCCAGGGTTCGAGCCCCAGGCCAGACATCAAAATAAAATACAAAAAGTATTTCTTCGGCGACTTCCTCTCAGCAGATTTCTGGCAAAAACTCTGAGAGTAAATAAAAATTGCCATGAAAAGTTTCTCAAAAATCTGTCGTTCGGAGTCGACTTTAAACTGTAGGTCCCGCCACTCATGTATAAAATTAACACACACAACATAAGTGGTGTGAGAAACTAGGTCGTAATCCTGACTGAAGGGTTGTAATGACCAATTATATATGTATGTATGTGCTCCCAAATTTTTATGGAAAATAAAACAAATTAAACATTTTTTATTTCAACATTAATCACATCTGGCAAAGCGTGAGAATTCATAATATCACAATGAAACATTTTTTTGTATACACGCGCCAGACAGTATGTAACTCGATATGCGTTCTTCATTAAATAAACTAAACAACCGGCATAAACGCATCACAATCATCCCATATAACTCTACATCATTCTCTCTAACAAATGTTACATACGTATCCCTCAACCAACTATAACACACACATTAAAAAGCATTACCTTTTCACAATACATGTTACAAACCTATCGACTAACCGACCATTACCGACTGTAGCACCTCATAGACTTCACAAACTAACACTCACCTTTGCACACTACATGTTACAAACCTATCGACTAACCGACCATGACCGGCTGTAGCGTAGGACTGTTCCCAAATTTGTATGGAAAAGGTGGCCCAGAAGGTACATAAACATACTACTCATAACCCTAACCTTGCCTTCCAATATCCTTAACAAACATAATAACAATAACATCACCAATACACATCAACATCCATAACATTCATTAACATATCCAACATAATGTTTAAAACATCTTTTGTTGATCTCAGTTCGACTCTTATGCCCTGGTTACCCAAGCGTAAGAAACGTAAAATCGTAACGTACGTAGCCTTAAAAACGTTTGTGTAGTTATAGAAACGTTCAAAAGGGGACATATGTCAACGAAGAATGTAAATAAAAACGAACAGAACACAAAGCAACATACAAACGAACACAACACAATGCAAAGAAATTAGTATACAGACCCATCATCAGTGTTGCCGTTTTTTTCGGATTTGGTTATTATTTTTTTCTTATAAAAATAGCTTTTGTTTTGTTCGTTAAAATTAATTAATTAGTAAGACTATAATTTTATTTTGTTATTTTTTGTTTCTTTTTTTCTCAATTATAATTTAAATTTGAAAAAAAATAAAATAAAAAACTGCGAATTTAATTTTGGTCATATTTTTCCTTATTTGGTAATTTTTTTTTACAAATGTTGGTTACAATATTTTTTTTTTCGAGGCAACACTGCTCATCATCTCTCTTGTTCAAATGTCACGTAAAAACGTGGGAGAATTCTGTTTTATACAGATCGTTCCGTTTTGCTAACGAGAGAGAACGTTTCGGTAATAGTTTACATTGTTCTCCATATGCTTAAAAGAGAACGTTCGCTACGGTACGTTAACTTACGTGTGGGTAACTACAGCATAAGCTTCATTCAAAGCAGACGTCTGACAAGCTGAATTGTTAATTGTGAACTTGTGAAATAATTCTTTTTTCTCTGGACATTTAAATTTTTAAATCTATTGAATTATTATTGTTCGTTTTTCTTTTTTTCATAACTTAATAAATAAATTAATTCTCAATCTTATAATGGAACAGTGGTAGAAATTCCTAAAAGAAATTATTATGAATAAACCACCTGATCAAAAAAATAATAATAACTCTCCCGCTCTCAATTGGGACAAATCAAGATGTCTCAATTTGACGCAACCTGGACCTATTTATCTGTTAACGAAGAGAACCAACAGCAATGATACTCTTTCGTTAGTCTCCCCCTTCTTACTAAAAAAAAAGCAATGCAAAAAGTTAATGTACTGCAATATTCTCATTAAAACGAGAAATTATGTACAGGCCAACAAACTCACCACACTTACACCACTCTCTGCGTCAATAACATTGGAGGTGACTGATTATACATCATTAAATCAGACTAATGCCCTGGTTACCCAAGCGTAAGAAACGTAAAATCGTAACATACGTAGCCTTAAAAACGTTTGTGTAATTATCGAAACGTTAAAAACGGGACATATGTCAACGAAGAATGTAAATAAAAACGAAACAAAATACAAAGCAACACACAAACGAACACAACACAATGCAAAGAAATTGGTATACAGACATTTGCACTCATTATGTTGCCGTTTTTGGTTATTTTTTTGTTCAATATATAGATTTGGTGACTATCATTCTTATAAAAATAGCTTTTGTTTTGTTTGTTAAAATTAATTAATTAGTAAGATTATAATTTTATTTTGTTATTTTTTGTTTCTTTTTGTCTCAATTATAATTTAAATTTAAAAAAAAAATTAAAAAATGCGAATTTAATTTTGGTTATATTTTTTCTTATTTGGTGATTTTTTCACAAATGTTGGTTATAATAACAACACTGCTCATCATCACACATGTTACGTAAAAACGTGAGAGAATTCTGTTTTATACAGATCGTTCCGTGTTGCTAACGAGAGAGAACGTTTCGGTAAGCGTTTACATTGCTCTCCATATGCTAAAAAGGGAACGTTTTCTACGGTACGTTACGTTACGTGTGGGTAACAGCCGCATAAGGGTGTCATTTACAGCAATGATTTAAGAGGAGTTACTGAGAGTGAAATTGTAAATGAATTAAATAGTCAGAGCGTATGTGAAGTGATGAAGATTATAAAGTATACAAACAAACAAAATGTAGAAACCGGTCTTCTAATTTTAACTTTTTCGTCATCTACTTTGCCGACGGATATTAAAATCGGTTACCAAAAGGTAAATGTTCGCCCATACATTCCACTGCCAGTCAGATACAATAATTGTCAACTATTTGGACATATTGCAAAATTTTATAAAAATAAAAAATTATTTTCACTGTGCTAATGATTTTCATTTCGATCCTGAACTAGTTGATGAAGGCTGTTCAAATCAAATCAACTGTGTTAACTGCATCCAGAATAAATTAAGTGATACCAAGCATTCTTCCAAAGACAAAAAGTGTCCAATTTTTATCAAACACAAGGAACTACAAGCAATCAAAACAGTTGAAAAAGTTGATAATAAAACTGCCTACAAAATATATACTCAACGCCACCAACACGACAAGCCTTCATACAACGATGTTGTTATTTCTAACAATAACACTGCTTCATTTAAAGAACACATCCGCACTAATACACATAAACCTCATAGTTCCACTGTTCTTACGTCACAAATTACAACTACATATATACATAACATAATTGGTCATTACAACCCTTCAGTCAGGATTAAGATCTAGTTTCTCACATAACTGTGTGTTAATTTTATACATGAGTGGCGGGACCTAACGTTTAAAGTCGACTCCGAACAACAGATTTTTAAGAAACTTTTCATGGCAATTTTATTTACCTTGGCTTTACGTCTAATAAGCCAACACACTACCTACTAGACTACGGCGACTTATATATTACCTTTCATAATTAATAGACATTTGTTATTTTCTTTATCTTTTAACTTATATTTCACTTTTAATATTTTTTACCTATACTTTATATATACTTTATTTAATTTATTGGTTTTATTTTATCAATTTAATTTATTCATTAGATATATTATTAGATATATTCATTAGATATATTTAATTGGAGATATGAGTTGGTATATCTCCAATCGTAAAATCACGAAAACATCAATTAATATTTTTTTATTAACTATATGACTATTTTTGTTCTACAGTGGAACATAAATGGTTATCTGAATAATTATAGTGAACTTCAAATCCTCATTAAGAAATACAGTCCAAAGATTATTGCATTACAGGAAACCCATATTCACAACTACCGTAATTCTTCAATTCCTATCCCTATTAATTATAAATTATATAATTTGAACACTTCTATTACCAGATATGGCGACGGTGCTTTTTTAATCCACAATTCCATAGAACATAAGCAAATCAATATTACAAATGATTTTGATACCCTTTGTTTCATATTTACCTCGTACAAAAAGATTTTCATTACTAATACATACATCCCTCCCAATAATAATATATATTTAAGTTATCTTAATAGTCTATCTAATGATATCAACCTTCCAGGACTCATCTTGGGAGATTTCAATAGCTCCCACACTAGTTGGGGTTCGTCTTCTTGTAACAGTAGTGGCAATATTTTATTTAAACACATGAGTGAATCTAATTACGTGTTACTAAATGATAAGTCACCAACCCACCTAAATACCCGTGGACTACTTAGTCCTATTTAGATTTATCGTTTTGTTCCGCTGATATTATACCTTTTTGTCTTTGGAAAACGGAGAGTGACCTTTGTGGTAGCGACCACTTTCCCATTTTATTATCTCTTTTTTCAATTTCGAGCAAACTTGACAATTTTATACCTAGGTTTAGGATTGGCGATGCGAATTGGGACAAATTTCATGATAACTGTTTAAAATATGATTTGATTCGTCCCGTTAGCATTAACGTTAATAGGGAGAGCGCGAACATTTCCAGAATAATATTACAATCTGCTAACGAATCTATTCCACAGTCCCGTCAACCTTCAAAACATGTAGTTCCATGGTGGTATAAGAATTTACAAAATCTTAAATCTTTAAAGACTAGTGCATGGCATAAGTTTAAAAGACATATGAATCAGACTAATCTCCTGAATTACAAAAGGGCTAATGCCATCTATAAAAGAGAAATCAAAATTTCCAAAAGATCATCTTTATTAGATTTTACATCGTCAATTAAACCCACAACTCCAGTGGGATAATTTGGCACAATATAAAATCTTTTACTGGATACAGATCCTGTCACTCTATCCACTGTATTACTGCACTTAATGATCCCCAAAAGCATATCTCTAATAGTGAGGATTGCTGCCAAGTTGGAAAATGATATATCCTTTATTGAACTTGAATCGGTTCTTAGTAAATTGAAAGGTAAAACTCCTGATATTGACAGGATTTCTTACCCAATGCTTAATATGCTTCCTTCATTAGTGGAGAGAAGATTATTAAACCACTTCAATGATATTTTTAAGGGGTATATTCCACAAAAATATAAGACTAGCGTAATTCTACCTATCCTTAAACCAGGCTCTGATTAATCATTGACTACGTCTTACCGACCGATATCTCTCAACCCCTGTATATCTTAAGTTCTTGCTAGAATAGTGGCAAATCGGTTATGGTGGTTTGTATCGTCCTGCAAACTGCTTAATAACCATCAGTTTGGCTTCAAGAAAGGAAAATCGACAACTGATAATCTACTTTATATATATTATCAGATTGCAAATGCTCTATCTTTACGTAAACAGTTATCTGTAGAATGAAAACTTGGCGCAAGACTAATTAACTACGTTTATAATTTTATGACCAACAGAAAAATAATTATAAGGATAAGTAACCACCATTCTCCTCCTTTCCCGCTTCATAACCGCATACCTCAAGGATCTTCTATTTCTGTTATTCTATTTCTTATTGCGTATAATAAACTCTATTCATTAATTACTATTAATAAAGATGTTTATCTCTCTGTCTATGCCGACGATCTAAACATTATTTATTTATTTATTTGTTTATTATTAATCATAGCACAACAAGATAATAATCTTATAAATGAAAGTGCTATGGGAGTACATCAAAGAGGAAAAAGTAATAACAAATCATTGATTATATGAGTAATGAATTGTTTGAAGTACAGTAGAAATAAAAATGAATAAAAACATGTTTTAACTTTAGGAAATAGCAATCGATACAAAAAATTAGGATAAGAAAATGAGTATATGTAAAAAAATAAATTATATGTAAATAATAAATTACAAATATAAAGAAAAATACAAACAAAGAAAAATATATACATATATAATATATATATAATATATATAAATAAATAATAAATTAGAAAAATGAAAATTATTAATCACTAATAAAAATAAAGGGTAAAAATCTATAAAACAATCAAAATGTGTTAAAAACTACTTAAACAAAATGTATAGGTCCTTTTTGAACTTAGTTGTATTGCCTATGTTCTGAATATAATTAGGTAGTGCATTCCAAAGACTGATGGTGTGTATATAGAACTGCCGTTTCGACAAAAGAGTCCTATGCCTTAATTGGATAATTTTCCTACCGCGGTTAGATCTAGCAAATCTAATCCTGCCAAATAAGTATATTGGCTGTTTCAAAGTAATAATCTTTTGGAGGAGAATTAGGCATTTAATATTAAATAGATTATCAAAATTAATACAATATATCTGGTAAGAAAATTGTGATCTATGGTCTCGACGTCCCTTAATAAATACATATCTGGCTATGTTATTATAAGCCAAGTTGAGTTTCCGCCTATCATCAGTAAAACAGTTTGCGAAAATTTCCGATACGTATTAAAGAACAGGAATCAAAAACGTTTTAACCAGTTGCAGGCGTATGGCAAAAGGAGTCGAATCTATAACAGCCTATAAGTTCCTAAGCATACCGTAAACTTTACCAACGTAAACTTAGACCACGTTAGCCGACAATTAAAGATAACACCCAGATTAGATGCCGATTCAACAAAATCAATTTTATTCCCCCTGATAATAATTTCCGGCACATCAAATGCTCTCTTAGTCCTGGAGAGCAATAAACATTTGAATTTAGAGGGATTTATACAAAGTGCATTAGCACTAACCCAGTTGTCAATTTTCCGTAAATCATCGTTGATCGTGTCTATACATAGTCCGATATTATCAATACAAGTGCTCCTATAAAGCTGAACGTCATCAGCGTACATATGTACGCTACAATTATCCATAACATCAGGTAGGTGGTTAATTTATATACAGAACAAAAGAGGCCCTAAAATTGATCCCTGAAGAATACCTCTTCCAACGTGTACCGAATTCGAGATGTTGACGTTTAGGTAAACTCGTTGTGATCTGTTCATGAGATAGGAACGTATAAGACTACAAGCTGAATTAGAAAAATGAAAGAGGGTCTGTAGCTTCCTCAATAATATTTTGTGATCAACCGTATCAAAAGCCTTAGTTTGATCCAAAAGAATTAAAAACTCAATGTATTCTTCATCCAGTTTCAACCTAAGGTCATTTCAACCTAAGGACATTGACTAAAGCAGTAGTGCAGCTCCTAGCTTTCATAAAGCCCGACTGCTTATCAGATAAGAACTTATTACTTATGAGATAATTGTTCATTTGTCTAGCTATGAGGTTTTCCATAATTTTGGACAGGAAAGGAAGAATGGCAATTGGCCTGAATTCATTGTTAGATTTAGGAATGGGAATGATTTTCGACTGTTTCCATTCACCAGGGAAGGAGGACATAGTTAAAACTGAATTGAATACATGTGTAAAATACGGTAAAAGTCTAGGTGACAAAGCTTTTAAAAACAGAGGATCTAAGTCATCAGAACCAACAGCATTCGATTTCACCGAAGATAAGCATTCCAAAACCTCGAGCTGATTAACACAACGAAAACTAAAGGTTTTTTTTTAGCGGAACATAACAAAGATCGTCATATATGCTATTACCAGGGGTCGGAACATTAATATTAACAAATTTTTCATTGAGACCGTTTACATCGACACCAGAAGTATTATGACATTTTTGTCCAATACCAATATCGCGGATTACCTTCCGTTTAGCTCTATTATCCAATGCGGAAGCGAACTTCCTGCCGTAAAACAATGTTTTTGCAATTTTAATGCGTTTGGTAACCTCACCACGAGCGGATTTATGAACGGCTTTCAGATCATCCGTTCTGAACCTCTTCCATCGCCGATAGGCAATGTCGCGCTTATCAATTAATGCTTTAATTTCAGCATTAAACCACGGTTGGTGTTTGGCTTTAACAAGTTTTGTTTTGACAGGAACACAACTGTCATGTAGCAGACGGACATTTTCCTGAATTAGTGCTACCCGGTCATTTACATTATCCAGTGAGTAGATTTGATCCCAACAGATATCATCAACACTACTGTTCAAAACTGTAAAATCGATGCTTTTAAAATCACGGTATGTAATATACCTGTCCTCAGGACTCGTAGACAGATTATAAGTCAAGAATAGAAGATCATGATTGGAAAAGCAAGAGGCTGAAATTTGATCTAATATCATTAACAAATACAAGATCGATGAAACTACTGGAAGTAGAATGGAAGTGAGTAGGCAAGGACACATTCACAGGATTAAGATGGAGAGACAACATTGAATCTGTTAACGCATTATCTAGTAAGAGATTATTATTAAAGTCACCAATAATAATAATGTCATCATATTGAATGAAAATTACCTCAAGAATAGAAATAAAGGGTTCAAAATTTATATTAGAATTCGGTCTATAAACACTACCTAATAAAACCTTCTTCTTATTGGTGGATGAAATATCAAGAAATAAATATTCTATTTGACTACCAATTTCCGTCAATAATTTTACCTTGCACGGAATACCGTTCCGAACGTAAATTGCACCTCCGCCACCTTTTGCCCCGGGTGCTGTATTGTTAACTAAGACCTTCCTGTCTTATTATTAGATCAAAAAGAGAAAATAAAGTCTTAAACTTGGTTGAAATGTTTAATAAGATTAATAAATGGTGTCAGTACTCAGGTGCTTCCTTAGCACGCACTAAGTGTAAATATCTTCACATCTGCAGAAAGATTGACTGCAGATCAGTGATGGCAAAAGATTTCCTACAAAATTCCCTACGCCTTTTTTCCATTTTTTTTTTTCAAAAAATAAATGTTTATTTTAAATTTGTACATTTTCAATTCAGGTACATACATTTATTATACAAAAATAACATAAAAACAAATAAAAATAACATAAAGATAACAAATATTATAAATGAATGAAAAAAAATTATTTATACAAATCTGTATAATTCATTTTTTTAAATGACTCCATTTGCATTTAAAATTTAATAACTCATGGCTTAATTTGTTCCTTTTTTCGTAAGTACGTCAGTTACAACAGAAATAATTCTTTCAGCGTCAGCGTTGGCATGTGGCAAACTTAGTAAAATTTTTATAACTTTTGCAAAATTTGGAAAGATCAAATTGTCATTAAAATTTTTTGATTTGCAGATTTTGGACCAAAATGCTTCAACATCTAATTTAGACAATGTTTGTTTCTCATATTCAGAAAAACTATATTCTAAAGTTATCCATTCATGTGTAAGTAAATTTAAGTCAACTTTATACTTATCACATATCAATTTAACGAAGTGATGGCGTACGTACATACATACATACATATGTATAAAAATGCGCATTACCATTCCAAATTTTTGTTAAAATCTATATGAAGGTAAAGATTATTAAAAACATTACAGATTTTACGAAATGGAGAGAAGTTCGCATAGTTAGTTGTGTAATATATTTTATATTTATGAAATTATCGTATCTTGTTGGACGAACAATTACTCTTATGTAAAGTTTTTCCAGAAGAAATTGAGAGTTGATAACACCATTAATCAGCTTCAAGAGACAGCATTTAGCATTTTACGACGGCTTTTTAAAGATTAATGAGTGCTAGGCGTTTTTCATAAGGAGGTAACCTTTTATTAGGATCCCATCCATTCCCTAAACCTCGAAAACAAAATAATAAGAACTGTATTTGAACTGATTCGATTTTGTCAGAGTGTACAGCGTATTGAGGGTCCCATATTACTGATCCATATTCAAGAATTGGGCGAACCAGTGTAATAAACAATTGTTTGGTAACATAAGGGTCAGAAAACTATTTAGCCCATCGTTTGATAAATCCCAGGATACATGTAGCTTTGCTAACAGTTGATGTAATATGATTTCTGAAGTCCAATTTACAATCGAAAATTATTACTAAATCGTTAAAGGAATTAACTAGTTCAAGAACAGTACTATTCATTGTATAAAATTCATTGGTTGGAGATGAGGGCGGACATGCAACTACAAGGTAATGTCACTGACAGGCTTTAACTTGGCAAAGCCCAGTGCTATCTTTGTAAGTACATGTCAAGCAGCTCACAGCCTCCGTATCTTAGATCAGGCGCTCCCCGGGTACTGGTACATGGCATCCGCTGGGTACTTGCTAATGTGAGACGGCAAAATCGACGATTTGGTACGACACTGGCTCTGATTTTGTATGAATGGAATATGGATTGATGATTTTGGGCTGGTTGTAGTGGGGTTTTGACACCCTGGAGGAAATATTATCCTCTGACGGTTTTCAGAAACTCAACTTCGCCTCCGTCCCGTTAAAACCCTGGCAGTCCTCGAAGTACGTTCTTAGTTCCGTCCCATTAAGTTGGCGTATAGAGGCAGTTAAGTTTACACTTCTGTTCAGCTCCCCGATCTGGCTCTGAACACCTGTACTCATGAGGTCAGGTGTCAACCCTCGCATGGCCTCCCTGCATGCATAGATAACCATGGGATCATTTTAGTGGGTAACTATACTACGAGCTAAGATAGCGGCTTCGAGTGGGGACCCAATTGTATTATGGAGAATTCTAATTTTAACTTTTAGGACGTGGAACATTTCAAAGGAAATGATTCTTTTAAGAAAAGCGGGCGCGTGGCGCGATCACAACCGACCGCGAATACGACAGTTGTGGCTACGGAGCAAAGTATATCTTTGGACGAGTCAACTACAACGAAGAGGTAACAGTGGAGACGGTAATAGATACCACACCGGAATGCGGAACTAAAGCCGCTGAAGAGCCGCGACGAAATAGTTCTCCTCGCTTGGAACTTATACACAAGATGAGAACATTGGAGGAGGAAAGCCTCGCTCAGTGCCGAGAAATCATGCGGAAAATTAATACGCATACGCAAAACAGGCGCACTCTTACTGGAGTTCAACAGAGGGGAGAAAATTCAAACCATATTTGTGAAGGAAGTGAAGACCACAGTTCAACAAGCAGCTTCAGTTACTGAACTAAAGCCAACGATAACACTGGAGATTCGTGACCTGGACTCCGTTACGGAAAAAGAGGAAGTAGAGAATGCAGTAAAGAAACTCGATAACTCTGGTGAGGAAATGCGTATAAGAATGACGACTCCTAACAGTAGGGAGTAAGTACGAGCATTTGTGACTTTGGCTGCTGAGAGTGCGACCAATTTGCTGAAAATAGGAAAGATAAGAATTGGCTGGACACAGGCTAAGATCCGACCCTGGGTCAGTGAAAAACTTTGCTTCTGATGTCTGACTGTAGGCCACAGAATGGCAGGCTGCAGACAGAACGAGCTTATGTTTAAAGTGTGTCGAGGCGGGTCACAGAATTAGAGAATGCGCAAATCCAACCAAGTGTTGTCTATGTGTGGATGCGGGGCACAAATCTTTGGACCATCTTCCTGGTTCTAGGCGATGTCCGGAGTCTAGTGCAGCGCAGACATGAATATACTCCAGGCAAACATGCACAGGAGCAGAACGGCACACGCACTCTTAGAACAGGTTGTAGCCGTAAAAGCCATCGACGCAGCTATCATCAGTGAACAATACGGACGCACATCCCGCTCTACCTGGTTTGAGGACGAAACAGGAACAACAGCAATATGGCTGCCGGGAAAAAGTAAATTTGTAGCGGCAGAAAACCGTTCGGGCCCTGATTTCACCTATTTGAAATCCAACCAATTTACTTTGGTAAGTTGCTATTTGACACCGAATGATTCTATCCGTGAATTCCAGACGAAGCTTGATCGTATAGAGGACAGAGCACGTGAAATAATTATATATAATTGCGGGAGATTTCAACTCTAGAGCATCTGAGTGGTGTATGTCTACAACAAATTCCAGAGGCAGACGAGTTTTTGACATGGCAGCCAGACTAGGTCTCTTAGTGGCAAATACTGGCTCATCCACCACTTTTCGGAGACCAGGGTGTAATGGTACGACTCCCGATGTTACACTTGTTTCGGAAGGTCTTTCGACCGCTCTTACGGACTGGAAAGTTCTTGAGGAATTCATTGGTAGCGACCATCAATACATTATGTTTCGTATGGTGATTAGAAATGGACAAAACTTGAGGATGAAAAGTGTAGAACCCGAAAGTGGAATGTTGCAAAAATTAACACGCAGACATTCATGGAAACAATGGACGAGAATATTGGTCGGACTCCATTAAACGGGAATAACTTAGGTTTGGTGGACTACACTATGGGACACATAACGCGCAGCTGCAACGCCTCAATGCCGAAACTCTCGACAAGGGGAAGGAGAACACCAGTTTATTGGTGGACAGATGAAATAGCGGAACTACGACGAAAATGCTTGCGAAAGAGACGAATTCTTACTCGAGCAAAACGAAATGGTGCTGCTTTGGAAGAAACTGCAGACTTTAAGATGGTAAGGAAAGAGCTAACAGCCACCATAAGCCGGAGCAAGAAATTAAAATGGGAGGAGCTACGAACAGATCTAAATAATAACCCATGGGGCTTGGGATACAAAATAGTGATGAATAAACTAGGGACAAATTATCCCCTTCCTGAACTGGATTGTCAAACTATGACCAACATCGTAAACACGCTTTTCCCAGACCACGGGCAAAGAGTAGATGAAGACATAATGGCGTCGGCGGTGAGTCCACCACTTTTCACCATCGAGGAGCTTCGAAAAGCGGCACAAGGTTTAATGAGCAACAAGGCTCCAGGACCTGATGGTATATCTGCGAAAGTACTGAAGCTCATAGCTAAGGAACGCCCCATGGTGCTCTTGGATATGTACAACGCATGTCTGATTCGAGGCATCTTCCCAATTAGATGGAAGAGACAGAAACTAATGTTGATTAGCAAAGGCAAAGGAGATCCTACCCAAGCGTCGGCATACCGGCCCTTGTGCATGCTGGATAGTGCTGGGGAAACTACTGGAATTTCGGCTGGATACGGCGGTGGAAAATGCAGGTGGTCTCTCAGAAAGACAGTACGGTTTTAGAGCGGGACGATGGGAGCCATTAACGAGGTACTGACAAGCGTGAAGGCTGTCCAAAGCGGGAACCCTCTTTCACGGCAGATAGTTCTGCTGGCGACCTTGGATGTCTGAAATGCGTTCAACAGCCTTCGGTGGGTTGACGTACTTGATGTACTGAGAACAAAGTTCGCTGTTCCTGGTTACCTGCTGAAGATTATGCAAAGCTACTTACGAGATCGTGAACTTATTTACGATACGAACCAAGGATGAAAGAGAAAACAGGTTATGTCTGGTGCAGCTCAAGGATCAATTCTTGGCGCTGACCTATGGAACATAACATATTATGACATCTTTCGCATTGAGATGCCAGTTGGCGCGCATCTTGTTGGATATGCCGATGACGTTGCGGCCATAATTGTGGCCCGAAATGTCGAGGAGGCTAAAAGAAAGGTCAACCAGGTAATAATAAGAACGAAGTCATGGCTCGAGGACAGAGGACTCGAACTCGCAACGGAGAAGACAGAGTTGATACTTCTTACGAGGAAGCGTATACCGCTGAAAATCGACGTTACGATATGTGACACCACTGTGACGACGCGGAAAGTAGTCAACTATCTTGGTATTCGACTGGACCCTAAACTGACGTTCTGGGCTCAGATACAACACACTGCAACCAAAGCCGCTAAAGTTACCTCCTTGCTTAGCAGGCTTATGGCCAATACTGGAGGTCCTGTACAGAGCAGACGCAAATTGATGATGGCAATAACGGACTCTATTCTGCTATACGGCACTGAGATCTGGGCGGAGGCATTGAAGGTCGACTGTAGGATGAAACTTTTATCATCGGTACTACGAACCGCTGCACTTAGAGTGGCATCGGCGTATAGAACTGTATCCAAGTCAGCAATACTGGTAATCAGTGGTGTGATACCTATAGGTATACAAGCAAGCGAACGGAAGAAAGTGTGGGAAACTAAAAACGTGCACGGAGAGACAGTAAATGTCGACGACGCCAGAAAGCGAACCATACAACACTGGCAAGAGAAATGGAACACTGAGACGAGTGGTAGACGGACGGCAAAACTTCCCGCTGGATAGAGAGGAATTTGGTGAGGTTAACTACTATTTAACACAACTGTTATCCGGACACGGTTACTTTTGTAAGTACCTGTTTAAAATGGGGAAGATGACACGACCAAATTGCATCTACGATGATGCTTCGGTTGATGATGCGGAACACACTTTCTTTCATTGTGAGAGACGGAGATTGGAAAGAAGGAATCTTGAGGCCAAAGTCGGCGTCTGTAGTGTCGAGAACTTCTGCGAAGTAATTCTAAACAGCGAGGAGAATTGGAACAGCATAGCCACTTACACTGAGGCCTTACTGAAATCAAAGAAGATTGACTTGGATGAGAGAATTAGAATGGATATTTAGACACCTTCTCGGATTTTGTTGCGCAATCCGGACGCGGATATGGATATAAAGGGACCAAATGACCAGACGGACTCCACTTCGATGTAATACCACAGTAGTTCCGGAGTGGGCACAAAGAGTCCAAAAGAGGAGGGGGAGATTTAGTGGATGAGGGCCCCACACACGGGGGATAGTGACGACTTCCCCTATGGTGCGGTTAAGTACATTTACTGCTCCTCAGCGTAAAAAAAAATTTTTTGGAGATGATCTAGTGAAGCACATATATTTACATTTTTTAACATTCAGCTCCATTCAATTAGTACTACACCTAGAGGTTTAGTAGTTAATATCATCTTATATAAGTACTTGGTCTTTGGTGTTGTTAAATGATAAAAATATTTTAACATCGTCTGCATAAATTAGTGATTGAATTTTTGATAACAGAAGGGAGATTATTTATAAAAAGAGTAAATAAGAGCGGCCCAAGATGACTACCCTGTGGTACGCCTGACAGTTCATCAATAAAGTTAGATTGTGTATTCCTGAATTTAACGCACTACTTTCTGTTTACTAAATATGATTAATCCAATTTAGTAATGATGAACTAACACCACTGAACTAACAACAATGATTTACTTTGGAAGATAATGTTGAAATAAGAGACTGGTCGTTGCTAGTAAATTTAAGTGTGCTTCAATAAAACCCTTTCGACACCAAGATTAGAAATTTAGGCTGCAGTACTCGACGTAAGATTAAAGGAAGCTAATATCACAATCATGATATAAAGCCGGGGAGAATAATTTTCTGGTTGGACTCGAAGGCGGTGGTGAAATGGATTCAGCCAGCCGCATTTACAAACAGTTTGTGTTCCACCAAATTTCCGAAATTTTAGAATACTTCGAGGTAGAAAAATGACAATGTTCTGTAGGATTCAAAAACCCCATTGATGACTCCATACGGTCGACGTATTTTTAGGTAAATGGCCAAGGATCTTGCTGGATAAAAGGCCAACCTACCTGCGTAAGGCAATGTACAAGGGAACCAATTATTTTGCCAAAAGATCATATGTTCACTAAGCTTATAGTAAAACACTGTCAAAAGAAATATGTGCATCAAAATAGGAAAGGTATTTGTGCCACCATTCAGGTGATTTTTTGTACATATACGGAATTTCAATAACAGGAGGAGTTGGAATAAGAAGTTATAAGGATACGAACTGCGTCGGGCCCATGAAAGAGAACTTTGTTAGAATTGAAACTCAAATGACCGATAAGCGTACAAGACAAGAAATAGAATGGGTATTTTATATATGAGAGCTAGGTCGCAATCCTGACTTAAGGATTACAATGGCCAATTATGTATGTATGTATTTAATACTCCGGCGAAGCCTTTTACAGGTGGTGAGTGTTAAACGTTAGTCCATGACAAAAAGAACTTATTCCTTTAATTTATAGGAAAAATCGCAGCAGATTAAGGGTGACTTCATAAACGCAGTTTGCAATGCAACACTGCAAAGAAATTCATTTACAAGGCAAAGAAATGTTTTATTGCAAACACTGCTTTGTGAAATAATGAGATGACATTTTAATACATTTATGAACGCATTAATACATTTTGATCCTTGTATGATTTAAAATGTTTATATAATTTCATTTTTTAAAATGAATATTCAGAAAAAACGAAAAGAAAAAATCGCTTTCGATTTGTCTGACAATAGAAATTCCAGCAGCAATTTGATCAAAAATATTTTAAACAAAAGAAAGCGTCGTTGTATAACATTATTAACTAGTCAAGATTCAAAGAGAAAAATTCCTAAAACTTTAAATTTTTGTGAAATTATCGCAAGCACGCAGGACGTGTCGTGTTTTATTCTCATTTTCGAATGAAGAAAAGTACATTTTAGGGATTTATTTACCAAATGGTATAATTTGATAAATTTTGATTCTTTTGTATGTTCCCAAAATATTTACAAAACATCTTGTTGTTTCATCTTTGGTAAATTCTATTAATTTCCTTAATATCCCGCATCATTTGTTCCCAAATTGAGTTGCTTTTCTTTTTTCACTATGAAGTCTGGCTCATGCCTCAAACGCACTTCTACGAGTAGCTTTTTAATTTCATGATTCCATTTTCTTTCACTATGTACAAAAAATTAAATGTTAAATCACATTAGTACTTACAATATAAAAAAAATTAAATTACCACATATCTGCCATTTCTACCACAAAATTTTTGCCGCCAATAAATGTAAATATTTACAAAGAATCACAAATAAAAACCACGTACGAAATTGACAAATAAATAAAAAAAATAAAAAAGCATTACTATGCAATAATGAACATGAGGCATTGCCAAAACAAATTTTACTGCTTTTATGAACACCATGCACTGTAAGGTTACATTGCAAAATGCGTTTATGAAGTCAGCCTAATATTCTGAATTGTTGCTTGATCGAAGCTGAAAACTAAATTCGCGCCCTTTGACGCATTTACCCATTGATAGCTCTGATAGCGAGTCACTTACACCGAAACACTTTATCCTTGGATCACCAAATGTCGTACGCTACAATACAGCCAAAACTATTACTTACGCAAACTTAGATGTTATCAGAAATTGTGGAATTTGCACTAAAACTATCAGAATGACACAACGAATATAGAATATATTGTGTTATCTAACCAAGACGGAATTAATACTATTTACAAGCAGATATAACATCACTCAGTTTTAAACGTCAAGCATTCATGGCGTTAAACTATCATTATTCCATATTGTCAAATATCTTGATACTATATTAGGCAACAGAACTAAACAAATCGACGTTTTTTTTTTTGAAACACAAAATACATCAATGTTTTCTGTGCATCGATTGATTCTTGTTACAAAATGCAAGTCAACAAAAAACAGAACTTTGGTAAGAGGTGCTAGAGTACCGCTCTGTACCTAAATGAAGTATGCAGACTTTCTCCCGAAAGTCTGTTGGCTTGGAAAACTTCAGAATGCTGATAGGATAATTTCCTGCCTATTACTTGATACACACACAGGTGTTTCCTCCCAAGATACATTAACTCCAAGTATGTCTTCTGGTGATTCGTTCTTCTCATAATTTAGCCTACATATTAGGCCTAAATCCATTCCTTCATCTTTCTTTCGTCGAGTATGCACTTCCAATATTCTCTTACTACTCCACAGGAAGTTGATCTGTCTGCTCGTTGTCGCGAATTCCGGGAGAGTACGTCTTGCTCATTCAATTTTTCATCAAATCTTGAATCAATTCTTCTGTCAGATAGCAATGCCATGTTTCGTCTTCTGTACTTTCTGATTGAGGACAACTTTGTATGACGTAAAATTATTCCTTTAACACTTATTACTAATTCTCGTTGTAAAGCATTTTATAAAATTAAGGAGGCTCTGTCAGCTATTCGATTTGTTAAGTCACAATGCTCCGTCATGAATATTGTATTAGGTTTGCTTCTCATTCACCTAAACAAAGTTTTCATAGCTTTGGTCAACACTATCCCATGTACCGCGTACAAATCACCTCGTTATAGTGTGTCGTTATAGGACACTTTCTCATTGCCAAGGTTAAACTAATTCCAGCCCTTCTCTTATTCAACTCCACCTGAGCTGTTTGCAAGACTTTTTACTACATTTATGGCTCGTCATTTATGATATAGCATATTGTATTTGTATTAAGTCATTAACTTCGATGTATGGAATAAAAACACTGATTGTTAATTACATCGAACTTCACTAGAACTACCCTATCAATGATATTCTTCAGTGTCCGTTAACTGTGTACCGCCAAATATTTTTGTGAAACAAGCAGCTGTAAATACAACACCAAGACTGAACACCACAAAGCACTCAAACACAACAATCATGGTCGCATCAAAGTTTTACGATCTCTTTCAATTTCAATATCTCTATTTACTGTAAAATACCTTAACTCGGTTTCGATCATATTTTTATGATAAAAATACTAATTCAAGTAAAATCAATCAAATTTTCACGAAAAAAATGTCCAGAAAGATGTTTCTAAATTTGTAAAGTTTGCAGTACTTATGTATTAAATTCGTTTGTTTTAAATGAAACCGCACTAAATGTATAATTTATATGGTGTAGCGTATATATACATATATGTTTACATATATACATACACATATAAATATACATATATGTATACACTCTTACTTTTTATTTCATTCATATGCACAATTTTTATTCATAGATATATGTTATATATAGGAACTTTTTCTTTTTAATTTTAGTTTTGTTTCTAATTTCTACATATACCAAGTATATAATTTTATATATTCATAAACACCAAAATATTTACTCTGGCATAAATGTATATATAAATTATATAATAGTATGTATGTATATATGTATATATAGATATATAATATGTTACTATTGTTTTTAAACTCACACTTAATATAACTGTTTTTATTTATTGGTAATTGGTATATTGATGTCTTTCCTCTATAACACATAATGTTATATCCTCTTTTTTTTGAATCAAAAATTAATAATTATTTTTCTGGCTTTATTCGTTCTATATATTACTCTTACTTTATGTTTTAGAGCGCTTGTATGTTTTCAATTTAAAAATTAAAAAAAATTAATAAAGTAAATTACTAGTTATTTTCTTAAAACGCAAATATATATGTAATAATTCTACTACTATGCAGCACTTAAACTATTGATTTGCGTGACTAGTTACAATATTTTAAAAATTTAGGAGTACAAAAATAGAAAATTAATGACCTACAAATGAAATATCATTTGAATTAAATGTTGTCAAAATGATAAAATATACTAAAATAAAATATAATCTTTAATAGTATATTTTTCCATTGTTGAGTGCATTTATATTTTTTACAGGGATAATTCCTATAGCCTAAACGTTATAAATCATTGTTTTAAACTCTTTTGTTTTGTTATTAATAATTTTAATTAATTCTTTTTATTCTGTTATTGTTCAATAATTTGCCATTATTTTTATTGAAAGGTTTTTACGTATACTTTGATATGTTCACTTATTAGTAATTTATAATGTATATAGGAATATGCGTATTACCGGTATATAAAAAGAAATGAAGAAGTATAACTATTTTGGGATAAACATATGTATATAAATTATAAGGAAGCCTTTAATTTTTTTTAATTTTTGTAAATGATTGATTTAAGGGAAAAGGCATATGTAAATAAATCAAAAATAGAAAGCACATTAAAGTGCCGAAAATTAGTAGAACATAGAACAGTATTTCTTTTTTGGAATTGATCCATAAAGTTGACAAGCAAGAGAATTGTTATCTCAGATGTTTTACTAAGTATTTAAGATAAAACAATTTTAAGTGTGAACAAATTAAAAATGAGTTTTGTTTTTGTAATACTTCGATCTCATACTTATATATTATATATACATATATGTATTTGTATAAATAGCAATATAAACCATTATATTTCTAACAATATTACACTATTTATTATATAATTCACATTTTTGCGAGGATTTGAAGATTTATGTTCACTTTATATTCTTTAGTGTTTTATTATTTTTCACATACGTAAATAATCTTAAATATATGGATAATATAATAATATTATTTGATTTTTGTTTTTTATATTTTTATTTCTTCTTACTATAAATATTATTTATATGCTTAAATGCAAATAAAGTTAAGTTTTTCTAGTTATAATTTGTAATATTCTTAATATTTACTTTTATCAGATATATAGGAACTTTCAATAGTAGTAAAATTGTTTAAATAAAACTGATTATTATAAAAAAGGTAAATAAAATTAAAATCGTACAGTCTTAGAATGTTATTTCTGTAAATAAACGAATATAATGTAAATTAAATTATTTTAAATGTATTTATATATATTTTTCATTAAATTTTTTTATAAAAATAATTTTATGTTTAAAGGAACTGTTTATTGCATTACTTTAAGTTTTAATTTGTATAAATATGTCTAATGTAAAAACTTTAACTTAATAGTGTAATATAAAACTCTTTAATCATTTATGACAATGAACAAGATAATTGTTAAGCCCAATTTTAAGATTGAACAGCAGTAACATTTACTTTACTGATAACTTCAACAGCGTTATTCCTTTATTACGTTTTTTTATTTTATTTTTTAATTCTGAAATATATTATTTTACTAGTTATGCATTGATTTATGGCAGTCATAATAAAAAGTGCTGTTAAAATAAATATTTTATTATTATCAGTTATGTATTCCAACTTTTAGCCAAACATTTGCTTACATTTTTTAATTGTTAAGTTAACTTAATAGTGAGATATAAACTCGTTCGTTTAAATTGTTATTAAATAAAAATAATTATATATTTGAAATAAAAAAGAACAAAACACGAAAACAAAAATATTTTAGAAAAAATCAACAAAACTGTAAGAAAGTAACATTAAAATATAAAATATATCAAAAAAATAGCAAAATAACAAGACGATAGTTCCTGACCGGATTATACAAATAATCAGACAAAGTATTAATTTAAAATAAAATAATAAAATTCTTATGTTAGACTTGATAAGATGAGGACGTCGATTTCGATTACCTAAATACAATGCACCAAATAATTAGCAATTTGCGGTTTCTGTTCAGCAAAACATTTTTTGGCATAATAAGACAGCATTCTTAAGAAAAACTACTGCTTTCGTATGCTCACAGTCTGTAGTGTTACTCGAGGATTTAAAGTGTAAATGTAATTTTGACTTAAAGCTAATATTAAGAGAAATAATAATGTAATAATAATAATTTTGATACCTGTAATTTAAATCCTATTCATACTAAGGAAATATAATTAAAATAATAATGGCTGTAATACATAACATACATACATACATAACAAAAAGAATAGAATTAAAAAGAAATAGATATAAATAAAATAATGTAAATAAGAACTATTTAAATATTGTAATTAATGTAAAGATTTTGGCTAATTATATAGGGTGTAATACATATTCAGTTATATATTTTTAGCTTATAGATATTTGTCTGTTTTTGACCAATGTAGCTTATTTCTAAAATCTATAAATAAGAAACAAAAAACGAAGAAAGGCAAAATAAATAATTTCAAATCTTAGGAACTTAGTTGCTTTTATATAAATTTGTTATAATTATTTTTAATTCTAAATATTCCAAAAATTTAATTTTTTACATACTAAATACTACAAATTATAGGAGTTACTTGTTTGTTTTTCTTTCAAAATAGGAACTTTTATGGTTTCTTTTCAAATTTAACACAGGGTATTTAGATCATAGTCTGTGTGATGAAAAAATAATAAATATATTGAGCAAATAGCTCTTTTTATCAAAAGGCTTCTCCAAGTGGTGTTTACACACGGTTGTGAACGACTAATATTCTGAAATAAAATATATAATAAAAATTAAGTTATAGGAATTTTCAATAATTAAAAAATCTAATTTCTATTGTAAAAATTTCAACATATACTATATAGCTGTGTTATTATCTCTTTTATTGATCTCTTTTATAAAATTATAAAAACTCAAATGTGTATAATTTATTAATAATTCATCAGTTATAAACAAAAACTTACATGCCTTAATCTCTTATATTTTATACAGCATTAAATCTTCGTGTCTGTTTCAAATCTTATATTTTCTTTTAACTATTTGCCTTCCGTTACTAAAAGAAAGTTTTTTTATAGATACAGTTAAAATTCTGCTTTAAACATTTACGGTTCTTCATCTAATATTTGTTAACAAACCAAAAACTAATTATAAAAAAATATTCGCAAAATAATTAATATTCATAAAAGAAGTGTCGAACCCTTACAAAATTAAATTGTAATTCAAATAAGAAAATATCTTGTTACAAGGATATAAAAGACTAAGAAATACCATGACCTATAAAATTTTAAATGTATAAATTACTACGTATATTAAAAAACTAAAATAAAAAACTGTACATTGTTTAGAGGCAGTTTTAAAAAATATATATGTATACTTATACAATTTATATTATTAAATGTGTAATAATTTTAATAAATCTTACTGCATGAAGTCTTATCTAACCTAAACAATTGTAATACAAACCCATACGATGGATGTTACAACCAAATTGTTTGTTTGTGAGCAAACTTCGATTAATATTGTTTCATATAATTTAATGTTTATTTAAAATATGAATATTTACGTATTGTTTTACACTTATGAATAGTTTCAGGTTTGTTTTGTCTAATGGCTACGCTTAATTAATTATTTGGAAATTTACATTCGTAATGCGAGGTGTTGTTTAAGTGGTGGAGATAAACAAAAAGATATAAGTATAAATAATTATATAATATAATATATGTATATGTAAATATATAATATGTATATAAGAATATATATGTATATATAGATATATATTTATATATTATATATAAGTTTATATACATGTATAAATGTATATATACATACATGTAAATTTTTGTATATATATATTTATATATATATATATACTACTACTAAATAGTTATATATATATATATATGTATATATAGTAAAGTTACGCAACTTCTATAAATAAAAATACACTAAAAATAAATTATCCTAACAGTAAATGCTACAATACTTATAATTACACAATACTCTCTAAGAAATGATATAAATTAGATCCATTTTGCGCGTTAGACGCATTGGCATGCCATATTAATTTTTCCTGTTTTAATTATTATACAATTAAATTGTCAATTATGATAATAATAAAAAATAATAATAAACAAACAAAACCAAAAGAAAAACAAAATCAAAGTCAAAGAAATTAAATTTTAGACAAAAAAATTTAATAGAAACAGTTATAAACGACGAACCGAAAATGATTATTATTTTTCAATTTTAGCACTTACCGTTAGTTTGATTATAGTTAAACAATTGAGATTTACTCATGTCATTCTCTTCAGTAATTACATTTGAGCTTTTGCTCCTTAATGAGACAAATTCATCGCCACTATGCATATCTACGCCTTCGTTTCGATTATTATTGCCATCGTTTTGTTCATTGCTGTTTCGAATGGTATTGCTTAAATAGCTACGTCTACTACCTTTTATTTTGTCGCTGTCATCGGTGTTGAAATGGGTGCCGTCTGTTCGATTGACATTTATATTAAGAATAAGCTCATTTTCAGTTTCAAGGGCCGAGACAACCGGGTCGGCTGCATTGTTTGTTATCGAACTTATGTTCTTCACGGCATACTTTTTCTTTTTTAAAGAATTTCTTTTAGATTTTTTTTGGTACTTTGCATTTGGTTTCGAGGAAAAATTATCATCATTTCGTTCAACAGGAGTTTGACTTTCAATAAGATTTTTTTCAAAATCGTTAAAGACTCTAGAGTTAGATAAATTTTGAGTTTGAAATGCCATCATCATTAAAGCGAGTTGTTGTTTTTGTTGGGCGATTTTTTGGTGATCTTCATTGAGCACTCTATATGTTTCGCTACCGCTTTCTTCAACGCCACTATTGAGAAGTGTTGCAGCAGCAGCGGTTGTCTGCGCAAAGATCTCTTTAACTTTACGGATGTGTTCTATCGAAAATGCATGCTGTTGGATATCTACTTGCATTACTTGACATAAATGGCAGTCTTTTATAATATCATTGGACGTTTCACTTCCGGCCTTCGTTGACAAAGGTGTCAATCCCGAAATGTTCACCTTCTGAATGTTAGTAACACTACTGCTATTACTATTATCGTCCGATATATTCGAAAAATGTTGTCTTTGTTGATTTCGTGATTTTTTATCTTTGGCTCTGGTATTTTGAAACCAAACCTTTTTAATTAAACGGTATTTTTGAAAATAGATAAATTGATATTAATTATATTTAATTTTAATAAAATTTTAATGCACCAATATTAAGGAATTATATTCGCTATACATATGTATTTATCAAAATCGGAATGTGTTTTGCTTTAGGTTTTGTTTGCGAAGTTTATTTACATATTCAAATAAAAAATTACTAAGTAAAAATTAAAAATAAACAAATTAACTTTTAGTTGTCGCAGTTTTTGCTCAGTTATTAGATGACAATCGTCTTCACTTTACTAAAAAAAAAATAATAATAATAGTAATAATAAGTAAATAATAAAAACAAGAAACAAGAATATCCGTGTATTTCATTTTGTATATGAGAATAATATTTTAGTTTCTTTTTTTATGTGTACATTAATTATATAGAACAAAGGCATTATCTTACCTGTACAACCCGTTTTTTGAGGCTAACTTTTTTAGAGATTTCCTCCAACATTTTACGACTTGGATTCGATTCATTCTGATAGCATTCATATAAAAAATTTAATTGTTCTGGCAAAATGGTAGTGCGTAAACGTTTGTTTGCCTGTTTATGATTTGAATTGTTATCTAGATTGGAAGTTGCGGGTTCTAAAGACTGGTTGGTGCATACAGGTTTGGAAGGAGATGGTAATGGCGGCATTGATACTTTCTCAGCTTGTAATTTTACTGATTCCATGGGAAAAGTTAGTGTCTGGTTATGGTTCTCAATCATTGTGGCATCTAAAAAGTCTTCTAAATTTTGATAGTAAGACCCTGCTGTCGTTTCTAGGGATATATGAGGAGATTCAGATAAAATTGTTGTGTCACTATTTGAATTCAATTGATTGTTGACTTCCTGTAAGCCATCCAATTGATCCATTTGTTCCTCTATTTTGGAAGTGTTGCTACTTTTTAAACCGTCGTTGGTGTCTTTACAATGACTTCGATCATTCTGTACTACGTTAGCCGCTATTAACTCGTTATTGTTATTACTGATATTACAGAGCTGACCATTTGAATGAGGTTTATGTTCTGTGTCACTGAGAGTAGTCAGCTGAGGAGAGGAATCGTTGTCAATGTTATTTAGCACCTCACCCCCATTGCTCTCCTCGTTAATACCACTGCCACTGGGACTACTGCTATTGCTGGCATTTGATGCCGGACGGCTGCTGTTGTTGCTGCTGCTGTTGTTGTGCCGGGTGGTAATGAAATCACCCTGCATTAACGGTCCATCATATATTCGTTGGGGTGAGGCTTCTAACTGAAAAAACTTCTTCGATTCACATAACTGATAATATTGTAATAAAAATTCTATATTTGGTTTGTTGTCGGCAAGTTCAAAATTTACATTTGTTAACTGTTCGTTTCTTACGTAATATTGCAACAAAAATTCGTAATTATTGCGCTTTTTCAGTTCTGTCTGCTGATAATAGTTGGCCAGAAATTCCATATTCAACTCGGCGCTATCCCGGTTATGAAACTGTTGTCGGAGATCAGAGTTGCCTTCGTTTTGTAGGAAATATTGATATAAAAAATTATATTTCTTGGTATGGTTTTCATACTCGGCTCCTGTCACAGATATAGCACCCTGCGATGACACATCATCTGCGTTCGATGAAGTTTCCGAATATTTACGCTTCTTGGCTGCCGACGGAGCATTAACCGCAGCTTGCTGTAGGTGAGCCGCCTGTTGTAGACTTTGCAATATACTACCAAATGGACCATAAGCAGCGGCCGCAGCAGTGCTAGCAGTTGTGTGGTCATCAGTTGGTAAATGCAAATTCGGGTTTACCAAATGCATAAGCTGATGTTCTCGTAAACTATCAAAATGTGAAAAGGTCAATTTGCACTTGTCACAAACAAACTTTTGATGTTCGCTGTTATTGCCTGACTCCGCCGGTGGCGTGGTAGCATTGCAAGTTATTGGACTAAATTCTCGTCCAGATGGTGTGTTTTTTCCTATATTGGCTACAGTAGCTACTCCGGCAACAGGATGATGTTGAGCTAAAAGAGCAGCGGCAGCTGCACTATTGATATCTATAGATGAATTAGAATCTTCAGAACTGAGATTCTGGGCAATTTGTGCAGCTGCAATTTGAGCTTTTGCTGACTTCTTATTATTTTCCTCTTTAAAACAATGATTTTTCTGATGACGGATTAACTCGTAGTATCTTTGAAATACTAAACTACATTTCTTACAAGCGTAATTAATATTTTGTTTCTTTTCTTCAGATTCATACAACGAGTTGTTGGGTTGATTTTCATAGATTTTACGTTGTTTTTGCCGAGCATTCTAAAATAAAATTGAAATATTATATATATATCTTATAAGATATATATATATATATATATATATATATATATATATATATATATATATTTTTTTTTTTTTTTTTTTTGATATATTTATACTTAATAATGAATGCATTTTTTTCTGGTAATATAAAATACCTACATACATGTAAGTACATATAGTATGTACATAAAATTATTGTTTTGGTATGAATTAATTTTTATTGTCATCTTTTATTATATATTAAAATCTTTCCTTATCAAACACCATTACACATTATACAATTATAGCAAACAGTATAAAAAATTTTGGGATTATTTTACTTATTTTAAATTTCATTACGTACAGATTTTGTTCTATCAAGTTATTTATAATACATGTGTAGTTTTTCAAATACTGTTTTAAATTGTTCATTTATTTTTATGAAATATAATTAATTAAATGTATCTAGAATTTTGGTTTTAATTATGATCCCAATGAAGAACGAGTAAGGCTTTATATAGTATATGAGAACACATTTTTGAACAGACTCTATTTCCACAATTAAAAATATAAACTATGAGAATATGTTGGACAGCTAATTCTACATTTATTTAAAATTATAAGAAGGGTTTTAAAAACGCATTCTGTTATCTAAATAATACTTACTTGAAACCAAACAACTATTACGCGTGGTGAAAGCAATAGTAGTTTGCTAAGGTATTCCAAATCACTGTCTTTAGGATATGAATTGTTTTCAAAAAATTCCTGCAAAACCTTTATTTGATAGTCGGTGAAGCGTGTTCGATTCGCCCTCTTTCCACTTGAAGTTGTTGAAGAGTTTGATGAATTCGAGTTTGTATCATATTGTGCTGATGGAGAATGCTTTTCAAATAATTTGCTGCTCACTGTTATTCCACCAGGAACTGCCACACTACCACTTCCGCTATTGGAGCCAACTCCAGGAATCGCTGTGCGTTCGCTAGCAGCGGTATTTAAATTGCTGCTAGGATTCGAGTTTGTGTTCAATTGAAACTTTTTTGGTGGTCCCATTTGGTTGTGAGGCATATTTTCCAATTGTTGACTCAATAAGTCGTTCATGCTGGCATACAAATTAGATGTTGTATTGCTGTTCGGACTTTGTGGGCGAGAATGTATATCAGAACTTTCACTTTCAGATTTTGTTTCGTAATTGTTGTAGAATGTTGCAGCAGCTACAGCAGCAGCATGTTGTTGTTGTTGAGCAGCAGTCGCAACAGATACTGCGGCGGAAGACAAATGCTGGCCTGACATCATCATTAAATCGTGTTCTGCTGCTTCCATACTGCTGAAACGCAACTTTTGTTGCTGCTGTTGTTGCTTCATAAATGTCGCCATAGTTGATGTTGAACTCTCTGCTGACATCGAATTCAATGTAGTCATCAAATCTTCACCAGGTTCGGTTTTGATTTGCACATCTAAAGGGAATGTGGAGCTTGCAACACTTGAAGTCTGAGAGCGCAATGTGTCTGCTTCCTCCCGTTGTTTCAGCTCTATTTGCTGTTGTTGAGGATTTTGTTGTTGGTTAGAATACTCACTAATATTGCTAATTGAGTGGGCAGAAGATGGACGAGATGGTATCTGAAGTTGTTGCTGCTGTTGTTGTTGTACCTGCTCGGTCAGTGGTATTACCTTAGCTTGTCCTGTGCGCTCATATTCTTCCAAGTTCAAAGTGGTTGAAGGTGGAATATTAAAGTTATATGGCGAATCCTTATTACGTTGACGTTCTTTAAACAAAGTATTGCGAAACCAATGCTTTACTACCTGTAAAACATTAAAAATATTGAAATAAATACAAAAAATTTCCGATTGAGCTATTATAAGTTTTATTTGATTATTAATTTTTTTACGACGATAATGTAAATTCAAGTTTTTTATTTTTAATTCACAATTTTTATTTACAATCTATCCATTTAAGGATAATAAGTAAATTTGATAATAATATTATTTGTTGTCCTCCACTGAGAACAACAATATACTAATACAATTTGTATACTGATAATATTATAATATAATATAAAAGTTGTTATATGTACAATTCAAAGTTACATACATATACATAATTGGCCATTACAACCCTTCAGTCAGGATTACGGCCTAGCTTCTCACACCACTCATGTTGTGTGCGTTAATTTTATACGTGAGTGGCGGGACCTACAGTTTAACGTCGACTCCGAACGACAGAATTTTGAGAAACTTTTTCATGGCAGTTTATTTTACTCTCAGAGTTTTTGCCCGAAATCTGCTGAGAGGAAGTCGCCGAAGAAATATTTTTTTTTCATATTTCATTTTTGATGTCTGACCTGGGATACGAACCCGGGCTTTACGAATAGTAAGCCAACACACTACCTACTACACCACGGCGACTTCAATTCAAAGTTACTAAAATAAATAATTAATTAATTTCGGAATGGCAAATCCAAAATGCGATATCTTTTTAATCGGTTTACTTCATTGGTGTCATCTAGAAGAGCAATGACTAATGGATTGTTGTGGTAAATTAATCTTTGTAAATAGTTCTCACTTAGCCTTCTTATTTCGTCAGCAACCTTTGGAATGAATAGATCATTGTGGATTGAAAAATTTGAAACAAACCATGGAGCGTTGACAATAGATCTCAGCGTTTTTGATTGATACCTTTGCAGTATTTCAATATTTGAGTTGCTGGCTGTTCCCCAAAGTTGTATTCCATATGTCCAGACTGGTTTTAAAATTGTTTTGTAAATCATAACCTTGTTCCGCAAATTTAATCGAGATTTTGGACCTATTAGCCAAAATAGGCGTCTTGTTTTTATATTCAAATGTTGCTTGTTTGCTTTTATATGATCCTTCCATGTTAACCTCCTATCAATGTACAATCCTAAATACTTAACACAGTCCTTTTGAGGGATAGGATTATTGCCCATACGTACTACAGGGCAGTTATCTCGTCGTAAGGAAAATGTGACATGTGTGGACTTATCGCTATTGACTTTGATATTCCACTTGTTTAACCAAGCTTCAATTTCATTTAGTTCAGTTTGAAGAATATTTGATGCATTGTTCGGGCAAATATCAGCTGTTAAAATGGCTGTGTCATCTGCATAGGTTGCGACTAAGACGTTTTCAATAACCGGAATATCTGAAGTAAAAATTGTATATAGGATTAGTTCAAGCACGCTACCCTGAGGGACACCTGCTTTGATATCATATATTTGAGAGAATGTCCATTTGACCTTAACAAAGAAACTTCTGTCTGTCAAATATGATTTTAAAAGTAAATAAAACGATGTTGGAAGTAATTTCTTCAGTTTGTAGCATAGTCCAATATGCCACACTCTATCAAAAGCCTTCTGTACATCTAAGAACACTCCTGAGCAATATTTTTTGGTTTCCAATGTATCTCTTATTAATTCGACGATACGATGGCATTGTTCTGGAGTGCCATGTTTGTTTCTGAAACCAAACTGGTGATCACGAATGATATTAGACTTCTCTAAAACTGGCAATAATCTTTTCATAAATATTCTTTCGAATATTTTGGAGAATAAAGACAGTAAACTTATTGGTCTATAAGATATTAAATTATTTTCAGGCTTATTCGGTTTATTTACCATTACAATCTCTGCACACTTCCATTGCAAGGGAAAGTAATTTAATCGAAGCATTGAATTATAAATATATGTCAGAAAAAGTATACCTTTTTTGGCAATGCTTGAATCACTTTACCATTTATACTGTCATATCCAGGAGATTTTTGCAGTTCAGTTTTCTAATTTCTTCTCTAACTTCATTTGGAGATACATGTTTAATTGACCAGTCCATAGGACAAGCACTATCCAGGAAGTCATTAATTTCGTTAACAAAGGGATTTGTATTTACATGAGGTTGAAAGGTGCTTTCTAGATGACGAGCAAACGCTTATGCCTTACTTTTGTCGGTTTTACACCACACATTATAAATATCTTTTATTGGAACATTTCTTCTCGTAGGTCTTTTTATATATTTTGTAGCTCACTCATTATTCTTAATATTATTTATATTGAGGTTTTCGAGGTAGCTACCAATCTGCTCATTTTTCAAGTTATAAAGTGCAATTTTAAGGTCTTTGGCAGCTTTATTAAAATTTCGTTTATCAAAGGGATTCCTACTATTTTGCCATATTTTCCTAAGCCTTCTCTTATTAATTAAGTCTTCTGATTTCAGAAGTTAAAATAATTTGATTGTGGATAGGTTGATTTTCAGTCCTTGGAGATGATAAAAACCCAGCTTCGTGAATTACATTATTAAGATTTTCAACAGCATCATCTATATCTTGCTGAGATTTCAATGGAATATTTAAATTTATTTTCCTTTCAACGAAGATGCCAAACGACTTCAAGTCAGTTTTATTGTTAATAATTTTATGCCTTATCATATCTGATTGTATTGCAGCATTAAAAGTAACTAAAAGTGGTATATGGTTAGAGCTTAGTCCATCTAAATTCCGGAGAGTACAGCAAAGCCTAGAAGATCTGGTATCTTTCTTGGATCTGTGGGCCAATATGTTGGATTTCCCGTTGAGAGAACAGAATAATTGTTGTTCATTATGCACTTGTAGAGTTCGCTACCTTTAGGGTTCACTAATCTCGATCCCCACCATTGATGTTTGGCATTAAATTCACCTGCCACGAAAAATTTTGGTCCCAATTTGCTAAAAAGTTATTAAATTCTTGACATTTAACAGAAAATCGTGGTGGAAAGTAAATAGCACTGAAGGCAATAAAGTTATGATCACATTTGATTCTAATGCATGGAGATATGGTTGTCTTACTTCATCTAAAACTTCATATTTTAATGAAGATTTTATTAAAATTGCTGCTCCAGCATGTGCTCTATCGTCTGGATGGTTTGCTGTTATTAATTCGTATCCTCTTATTTTGAAAAAGGATCTGGTGGTAAAATGTGTCTCAGACACTAACATAATATCAATGTAATGTAATTTAAGAAATAATTCAACTTCTTGTGTGTGGTTAGAAAGCCCGTTAGCATTCCAGATTGCTATATTTAAGTTTAATTGCATAATTTTGCGATTAAAAGTGTCATCATGTTTATTAATTTATTTGTTAATTCTATTTGATTCTGTATCAAGTTTTCTAGTCTTTCAAAAGAACTTTGTGGGTTATCTTTAACAACTTCAGAATACGTTACATTGTTTTGGGGTATATTTGAATTCAAAGCTTTATTGCTTAAGTTAGGATAATCCTCACTTTTATAATTATAAGTGTAGTTGTAATGTTTATTATTTTTATTCAGTTGAACTCTCTTTTTAGGAGTTCTTTGTAAACAATACAGCCTTTATAGTTCGCTGGATGACTTTGTAGACAGTTTACGCATCTCGGTGCAGCATCAGCATCTTTGGTACAATAGGCAGTTAAGTGACCCAGTCCACATTTAACACAATTTACCGACTTCCTGCAATAGCTTTTTGTATGACCAAATTCTTGGCAACGGTGGCATTGTACTAGATCTTCCGTTTTCTTGGGTGGTACTATGCTAACAACTGCATTGCAAAGCGTTTTAGTGTCGTATATATTTTTATTGTTTGTGTCTGGTTCTAAGTCTACGAAGAACATTGGTAGAGAAATTTTAGTAATTCTACTTTTAATATTAACGACATTTCTAACTTTATGTCCCAAAGATGCGATAGCATTTTTAATGTCATCGCTTGGTGTTGAAAGATGTAGATTTTTTACAACTACTCTATACGATCTTTCCTGTTTCAGTTGATACGTGTGAAATTTAATATTTTTGTCTATTAGAAATGTAACTAAAGCTCTATATTTGTCAATATCTTTGACCATAACTCTTATTTGTCCGTCCCTTAATGATTTGTAATTAAACAAAGTGGATGGAATTATTTTATTAAAAGTTTTTATCATGGCACTAATGTCTGAAACATTAGGTATAATTATTGGAGGGGCTTTAGGAACATTGTTATTGGCTGTTTTTTCACTATCAGTTTCAGGTTCATCATCTTCACTTAAGCTTGAAAATCTATTTAAACTTACATTACTAGCATTGTTGTTGACATTCTTCTGTGTAGCAAAAATTTTGTTGCTATTTTGTGATGTAGATGCGTTGTTGTTATTTTCAGTAAGTTCTGAATTTGTTTTGATATTTTGTCTCTTGTTCAAAAACATTTTTGGCGGTTCACTTTGTTTTCGTTTTCTTGTTTTTGACGATATGACTACCTGCCAGCACAGATCATCATCATCGCTACTATCATTGCTATCAGTATTCATGATAACAATGTAAATTATTTTTATTCAAAAGAATTTGAATATTCCAATTGTTCTTGTTAATTTTTAACTGTTTTTCTTTTTGAAACTTTTTTTTTAAATATATGTTTTCAATTGTTACAAGACAATTGTTTTTATATTTGATATTATATATATATTTTTGTTCGTTTTATTTTTTAACACTTTGGAGATCGCAGAAATTTTGTACGTTTGCACTAGATCACAGTCAAAACCAGACTTAAAATTCAAGTTTTAATTTTTTTTTTTTATTTATTTATTATTCAAAATTCATGATAACAATAACAAACGTACCCCAGCGCCTCCTGAGCATTTTTTGGGGTAAACTGGCAACAATTATATACCTTATAAATAATATAAGAAATAACAAAAAATAAAGATTTTATAACTTAAATCAAAAAGTTTTTTAAATTATTTGGTTACATTAGAAGCATTTCAATTTCATTAAGTAAATAACGTTTTAAGGCAGTTTTAAACATGGAAACTCTATGCAAATTCTTCAAATATAACGGAAGACGATTGAATTCAGAGCAACCAATATACTCAACCCGCTGTTTCGTTGTTTCTAGCCTACATCTTTTCACATGCAGGTTAGAACTATTCCGAGTGTTATAGTTAGTTTGATTTGTTGTAAATTCTATAGGGTGAAAACCAATATTATGTAAAATTGTTTTACATATTTCTCTATATAGCGATAATGTTGGGTGTAATCTTGGTACATTAAAGACAATTTTTAATGTCTTGTTCTGTGCACGTTGAAGAGCTTTAAAGTCTTCTGTCCTCTTGGATGCATATACTATGGGCAAGTAGTTTAGATGACTATGAATTAAAGCATGGTAAATATGAAGCTTTGTTTTTCCATCAAATAAATATTTAAATTTGTGTAAAATACCAATGGCCGGGGCTTTTTTACCTTTTAATGTTTGAACATGTTTATTCCATGACAGGTTGCTTTGAAAATGTATTCCTAGGTATTTTAGCGAATCACATTCATGGATTTCTACATCACCAACTAAAGCATTGAAGACCGGTGTACTCCTAGAACAGTATGGGCGGAACCTTATTACCTTCGTTTTATCTTTGTTTAACGACAATTTATTAATCCTAACGTACTCAAGTAAAATCTTCGCATCATGTTCTATTTGCGATTTCAGAATTAGGTCATGTTTGTATGGATAGAAAAGACATAAATCATCAGCATACATTACAAGTTTGCCATAAAGTGTTAAGTTGGATATATCATTAAGAAATATTAAAAACAACAAAGGATCCAACACACTTCCTTGTGGCACACCATATTTAACATTGCCCACATCACTTGTTACGCCATTTATTTCAACATACTTCCTGTTGTGCAAGTAGCTTTCTAACGGTTTTACTGCATTATTTTGTAGTCCATAATATGGAAGTTTCTTAAGTAAGATTTCATGGTCAACAAGGTCAAATGCTTTTGAGAAATCGTAGAAAATAGCTCCTACACCACCGTAACCATTATCAAGGTTTTCACAAATATAATTAACGACGTATACGACTGCTTCCACAAACCTTTTTGAATCCAAATTGTAGATTATATAGAAGATTGTTTTGTTCCAGAAACTCTGATAACTGTCTATTAGAACCTTTTCAAACACTTTATCAATCGTAGGCAGTAATGCTATTGGTCTGAACTTGTCGACAGTACTTGCAATAGCTTCTTTTGGTATTGGCGTTATTCTTGAAATTTTCAGGGCCGTTGGATAAGTTCCTGAGTTAATAATGTTATTGAAAATGTTTACCAGAAATGAAATTATTATATTTCTACATTTGAAAAGAACATTGCTGGTTATACCGTCGTAACCTGGACTTTTGTTCATCAGCAAATTTGAGATTATATTTAATAGTTCTTCATTGGTCGTGTGCTCAAACGTGAATTGATTATCACACTGGCATAAGGTTAGCAAGTGGTTAAAACTGTCTTCCGGAGTAACACGTATACCTCTATTCAAGACCTCAGGAATTTCAAGAAAATATTTATTTAGTACATCACATTTATGCTTATCATCTATAATAAAATCATCATTATCATTCTTTAGTTGCAGTTTTTGTTTGGTATTTCTACCAAGGGTTTCATTCAAGAAATTCCAACACTTTTTAGGGTCGTGATGCAATTTGTTAAGGCTGCTTTGATAATAATCATTCCTACAGGTTTTGCAAGCAATTTTGATAATACGGCTCAGACGTTTTAATTTGTTTTTGATGTCTGAGTTTTTATCATTTTTCCTCCTCCTTTCAAGAAGTTTAGAGAGAGTGTAGGTTTTCGTTTATCCAGGGTGTTATTTGAAATTTCAGTTTAGTTTTTTTAACTTTTTCCGCAGTTGATTCCTTCACACAACTTGAAATTGTATTAATTAGTTGTGACATATCATTAGACGAGTTCCCAGTGTTATTAAACAAAGATAATTGGTTTTGAAGCTTTTCATATAGCAAATTATAATCACATTTTTTATATTTCATTTCTGAGTGTTCTGATCTTTCTATAATTTTTTTCATTTTGCAAAATATCAAGTTATGATCTGTTATGTCACATTCAATGGAGTCAATAAGTAGACTACTAGGAATATTACTATAAATGTGGTCAATCGATTTACCACTTGTTGGGCGAGTAACCATAGTGTGACAGTTCTTAAAGTCATAATGTAATAATGAATTTGGAATATCAGCAGATAAATCTTCATTTAAAAAATCTAGGTTGGAGTCTCCAACTATAACAGTAGGCACACGAGTATTAGTATCGCATTTTTGAGATCGATAAAATGTACAAATTTTTAAAGGTTTACCATTTATTTTAACGTTTTGCGTGGATATTTGAATAGCTTCGACAAATTGTTTGCTTTCACAGTAGTCAACTACGAAGTTAAATGTAGCTTTTATATAAAGTGAGGTTCCACCGTAGCGATCATGTCTGCAACAATGTATTGCTTTGTAACCAGGAATATTGTAGATTTGTTGAATAGTACCCTTAAACCATGTTTCTTGAACAGCTATAACGTCCGGCAGTTTCTAAAAGTTCTATTATTGTCTTAAATTTTAAGAATTTATCGATAGAAGAAATGCTTCTTATGTTTACAGACATTATGTTAAAAAAATGTGTGTTAAAATTTTTCAAGTATGAATCAAATGATTCTATATTTAAAAAATATTTGCTTTCAGAGATCATACGAAAAAGAAGAAAGTATATAAATTCAATATAAAAACCAAAATAAAATAAATAGAATAAATCTTATTATATTTACGCGGATGACACAAATTGGGACTGCGTGCCATCATCAGATTCACCTTCAACAATTTGCTGATAACTATTTCTGGACTTGCTTACATTGTGTGTTGCCGCGCTCATTAGAATTTTGTCCACACCTTCATTGTGTTTAATAATTGTAGATCTTTCAGAAGCAGTCTTTTTCGCATATATTTGCCCTCTAATGGTGAATACTGAATGGTGCCCAACTGATTTCAGAGTCTTAGCGTAGTTAAAAAGTTCAAGTGACTCTTTACTCAAGAAGTCACTTAGAAATATCGTATTTGTTCTTTCATTTTCTTTAAATTTTGACTTGGCAGCCATCAACTGATCCTTTGACGTTTTTGAATTAAATTTAACAAGCGTTTTCTTTGAGCTGGTTAAATTATTTCTTTTTAAGAAGTAAGCCTCCTCAATTCTTTTCTCTTCCAGTTTAACACCCACAACTTTAGATAAAGAGACAACAGCTTGGACAGCGCTAACTTCATAGTCAATATTCACACCACTAATAAGACAATCATTTTTTACTCGTTGATCGTTCAACATTTTTATAGAATCTATTAGGATTTTAATTTCATTCAACAACATTCCTTTTCCACGAGTTGTATTTTTTTATTATTTTCATATACATTTTTTAAAATTTCATCAAACTTGCTTGACACAAATTCCATTGTATTTTGCATTTCAGACAGATGATCAAGTTTTTTTAGTTGTGTTTTCATCAAATTCAGTTCTGTTTTTATTTCACCATCCTCATCGTTAGTACATAAGTGACAGATAAATTCTTCTTCATTACTATTTAAGCCCATTTCACACGGTAATACTTTACGTACGTAAAGTCTAATGAAAAAGGAACATGAAATTCCATCCGTATGACAAAAAAGAGAATAAAAGTCGTATGATTTATATTTTTTGCGTTTACATGATCGGTATAAGACAATAACAAAGTAAAATGAAAACAGCTGTTACACTTTTTTTTATGTGTTTACATAAAAATACATCCCTGATCTAATGCGACTTGCTTGATTTTGAATCATTTCAAAAAATGAAGAGAGCCATACGACTGTCAAACTTTTCATCCGTATTTTCTCTCAATGTGTGATGGTTTCATTACATAGTACGGTTAGGCGATCACATCCGTACTCTTCTACACAAAATTTTGACAGATCATATTACTTGTGTGACCGTGTAAAGTAGGCTTTAGTAAGCGTTCGTATTGCCGTTTCTTTAACTTTGTACATAGGACGTGAAAGATTTTATCACATTTATCACACTCTATGCTATTCTCATTTTCTTCTTTTATTTCCAAGTTGCACTGACCACAAATAATTTTTGGATTTTTATGGATGCTTCTGCGAGTTTTTCCAGGCATTCTTCAATATATTTGATTCCCCGCAACTTTTTAATTAAAGCAAAACTTATTTCTTTTATTTTACTTTCTATTCTCTTATTTAATTAAAAAAAATAAAAGTTTTTACAGAGCAATTATAGAAAAACAGAATATATTCGCCAGTGTTGCCAACTTTCTTTCATCAGAATTAATTTTACTAATTTATTAAACCAATTTATTAATAATTTTATACAAGTCGAAGATCTGAACATATTCACGTTGTTTATAAAGGGTGGGCCATTTAGAAGACCACGCGTGGGTTTTCTGAGCCAAAAATACGGCAATTTTGGCAAAATCGATATCATCGTGCAGTTTCTCGTTGGTCCATCTAGCGAACCGAAAACGAAGTGGATTTTCGCGCGGCTTCAACTCTTGAATAAATTGAACTTTGTAAGGCGTCACACCGAGATCTTTTCGCAAAATTCGATGTAAACTGGTGCATGAAGCGTACAATTTCTGAGAATAATGACGAATTGGTGTTGATGGATTCTCACGCACCCTCTCAGCCACAGCTTCGATGTTTTCAGGTGTACGCACTGTACGAGCATACTCCCGCCTTGGAGCATCAACAATGAAACCAGTTTCACAAACTTTAGCAATAAACTTGCGTATACCGGGCACTGTTGAAGTCGCCGTAGTCTAATAGGTAGTGTGTTGGCTTATTAGACGTAAAGCCAGGGTTTGTATCCCAGGTCAGGCATCAAAACGAAATATGAAGAAAAAATATTTCTTCGGCGATTTCCTCTCAACAGATTTCTGGCAAAAACTCTGAGAGTTAATAAAATTGCCATGAAAAGTTTCTCAAAAACCTGTTGTTCGGAGTCGACGTTACGTATAAAATTAACGCACACAACATAAGTGGTGTGAGAAGCTAGGCCGTAATCCTGACTGAACGGTTGTAATGGCCAATTATGTATGTAAAGGGTCCGTCAAATAACTTTTTTTTTGAAAATGCTTTAAAAAAACTACTGAATATTTTCTCAAAGTTCTTTTTTTATTTGTAAGTACAATCCTTCCGGTTAATAATGGAAAATAATTTCATTCAAATGGCTGCCTCGGCTGGCCATGCAGTAGCCTATACGATCGGTCCAATTTTTAAGCACATTATCGATTGTGTACAGCTGTATTTCACCAATGACTTCCCGAATATTGTCCTTTAAAGCGTCAATTGCCTCTGGCTTGTCGGCGTAACACTTATCTTTGACGGCACCCCACAAATAATAGTCTAACGGTGTCAAATCGCAGCTCCGAGGTGGCCAAACGACACCTGTTGAAACCAAATGTTGCCAATATCCTCTTCAATTTTTGTGAACACAAATTTGTTCAACATGGCCCGATAACGATCGCCATTGACTGTAACGGCCACTCCTTGCTCGTTTTCGAAGAAAAATGGCCCAATTATGCCTCTGGACCAAAATTTTCACCAAACAGTGACTCGTTTTGGGAGCGTCGGTTTTTCAATGTATGCGTGCGGGTTTTCTGTGCCCCAAATGCGACAATTTTGCTTGTTTACATACCCGCCAAGATCAAAATGAGCTTCATCTTCTGGTGTAGGCTACTGCATGGCTAGCCGAGGCAGCCATTTGAATGAAATTAGAGAAAATATTCAGTAGTTTTTTTTTTAAAGCATTTTCAAAAAAAAGTTATTTGGCGGACCCTTTATAATGCATGTATACCGGGTACTGTTGGTACTTCTCTGCTACCAAATTTTGTACGACATTTTCGTGCAATTTCAGACCAATTGTCTTTCTTTTGGAAATAAATTGCCAATGAATCCTAACGTTGCTCAAGTGTAAATTGACTCATTACGTTCAGTGGAGATATAATACTGAGTTTTGTGACAGAATAGAATGACATAAGTATTACCAGATTCGAAATAACCGATGGTTCAAGTTTAAACCGATAGATGGCCCACCCGATATTTGTAATTTTAGGAATAAACGTTTATTTCATTTAAACGAAAAAATTTAAAGGCGTTTTGAGATAAATTAAGTACTATTCACTTGTTGTAGGTGTAAAAATAGAAAACATTTACTAAATAGCTTATATGATTTTTTTATACAATTAAGTTAAAAATTTGATTTAATTTAACCAATTAAGTTATTAGATTAGTTAGTAAAAAAAGTATCCACTCGTGATCTAAGGAGGCCGGGCTTAAAATTAACCAACCTAACAAAGAAAATACATTCTTTCCGTTAATAACCGTTATCTTCGATACCTGCTTATACCAATCAGAGGCTCTATGTCAAAATTTTTAGCAAATTTTTTTCCAATGAGTAATTTTTTCAAGATAAAAAATCTAAGCCAAATCTAGCGAATATGGTTCAATTCATTTTTTAATTGGCTATTGCATAGAGGTTATGTTTTTATGACTTTTCCTATTAATTTCATCAATTAAAATCTGCAGTAGGACTCGGTGCGGATTGTTTGTCCTTTTCAAAATATCACAAGTGCATTTCAAAATGGAGACATCAGAACCGTAACTGCAGATGGAAAATATCTGCACATCTTTGTACACGATTTTTCTAATCTATTGTAAAACACTGCTTTTACTGTTATTTTCTCTTTGACTTTCAAGCGGTGAAACATTGTACAACAATTTATCGAAACATTTTCATGCGCAGTTTTTATACAATTGTGACCAAACTCGGTACTCATAATCTTGCGTACAGCTTTCTGTACTATCTGGGTACATTTTTAAATGCCTATCTGTTTAACTAACGTCCACCGTTTCAGCTGATGATCCTCAATTATTATTTTTTCCACAACTGGTCGATTACTATGGTGTTCGCAGATCAAACGATTTCGTTTTAATTCCACCATCCAAGATCTACTAGTTAAAAACGAAAGAATATACGCCCCCAGAAATAATCAATCTAGGATTTAATATTGGTCGCACTTAATAAAATATATTGAGAGACCTTCCTAATAAAATATATTGCATTATATAATAGCAACTAGATTTATAAATAAAGAAAACGTCGTGGTGCATTGAAATTTAAAAAGTATATTTTTTTTTCTCCAGATCAGCGAATTTTAGGATAACCGTTGCAAATTTCGAAAGATTTGTATACACACCGCAGTAACGACACTTGAATGTAAATGATAAAAGTATATTCCAATAAGAATTTCAACTTAAAATAGTTATTTATAATTAATAGATAAAAAGGATTAAAAAAAATATTGTAAATTTTTCAATTTTAAATTGTTGTTAACCTTCATTGGCAAATTTGCCTTCTGGGACATTTCCAAAATACTCTCCTCACTTGGCGAATTGTTTATGTCGAAATGAGCGCGTAGTATTTTAAGTTGATCATCTGTAATACGTGTACGGGCACGTTTCTGATTATTAAGCAACTGGAAAACAAATAAGAGAAACATGCAAAACTACTTTAGATCAATCTATAAAGGATTTTTATATACAAATTTTAACATTTTAAAATGTTGGTGCTTGGAACTGTCATAGGTATAATAATTAATATATGCTTACTTGTGAAGTCGAAGCTCCAGGTGATATTTGTTGTTGTTGCAATATTTGTGTGTTAACTTCAACATTCGGTAAAGCTGTCATTGATTGTGAGGTATTGGAACTCGTTGCGGATGATGATGTTGTCAAATCAGCTGATGCAACGTGTGAGGAAGTTTGGGATGCATTATTATTTGGCATATTTATGGGAGCAGTAGTGTTGGAGCCTGCAACAGATGATGATGACGCTGGGTTTGATGGTGTATTATTGCCACCAAATATTAACGGCGGTGCCAAATTCATAAAGTTTAGTGAGATGAGGTGATGAAATTGCATGAGATTTAGCATTTCAACTGGGTTAAGCGGCATTCCGGATGCTGCAACTGCTGCGGCAAATTGTGGTAATTGTTGTTGCATTTGTTGTAAATTGTGCAAAGCCGGTAAATTTTGAAACTGCTGATGTTGCATCTGCAAATGGTGCAGAATATCAGAAGGTGGTGCCGTCAGTTGTTGCTGGTTAATTAATGCTGTTAGAGCGGATATCTGTTGCTGAACTGAAGGTGACGTCGAGCTCTGTGGATCGTTTTGATTGGAACTAGGTGACTGTGTTGGTGGACACATATCTTGCCCAGGTGTAACAGATCTACTGGACTCGTTTTCAAATTTGTCATTATTGCTCACTGTTTGAGTAGTCTCCGTAGCTGGCCTTTCTTGTTCGCTTCCTGATGGCGAAACAGTTCTGGGACTGGTACACTCCAAACTATTGTTATTCGTTGCCGTTTGATTGTGGGTCTGTTCCATGTGCTTCTGGAGCGCCTGAGTGCTACGAAAGTTGCGTTGACACATAGCACATTTTGTAGCGTCGCGCATAGTGTGATATAGAGTATGAGTAGCCAATTTCTCCTGAGTTTTGAATGCTAAAGAGCACTGTTTACAGCGATATTTATAAACGTGTCGTTCGGATATTACCAATCGCATATGAGTATCGTTGTAGTGGTTAAACATAGCAGTAAGAGATGGATAATGCATTGTGCATGGGTTTCGAACTGAATTAAATGCTAGACAAAGATATTCTCCCTGTTGCATTGTATAATGCTGCATTTTTTGCGCATGTTGAAGCAATTGTTGTTCGTGTTTAAAACTAGAACAGCATTGTTGGCACACTAATAACTCATACGCTGCTAAAGATGGTTGATTTGTCGATACAGGAGCGTCACTTGTGATTTTAGAAAAAGAGGAACTTGAAGCTGTTTCTGTAACAGCTGATTGAGAACGACTGACATTAGAAGTGTTATCATTTTGCATCCATAAACTATTATCTACCAGTAAGAGAAGCCGCGCCAAACCGTCCTTATTAACGCTATGAACTTTCATCAAGTGTATTTCCAATGCGTTTCTCTCCGTAAAGAAATCTTGGCATAGAGGACATTGCACACCGATATTTTGCTGTTGTTTTACTTGACGTGAAACATTTTCCGATTCAATAGCTTCCATTGCGAGACTTTTGGCATTTTTGTTTTTTCCTATCTCCATGGATACAATTTCTGGTTCTACTGTATCAAGCCGCTCACGTTTAATTGCAACGGATTCTTTACCTTCATCATCAATCAGTGGCGCAGAAGATTCTTTTGCCTCACCCATGTTCGGCGAAACTGTCGGCGAAGCAGTTTGGGATGGTTTTGTTGCTCGACTAACGGCAGCTAATGTTGCTGCCGCCATTGCAGTCTGAAATGCCTGAATAGCCACTGGATTTGTGGGTATGCTTATAATATCATCATTATCAGCATTCGGGTGAGATGTCTCAATATGAACCTCAACTTCTTGCTTTATTTGACCAAAAAAGTCGCAATGATTACATTTGAAAATAATAGGTGGTATACTAGAAGATGCCGCAGCACTTGTTGAAGCCTCTGCCGATGTAGTTGCTTTATCAATATTATCATTCTGAGACCTCGAAGCACTTAAATTAACAGCATTATCTAAATTCGTAATATTTTCACTTTCATCAACCTGATCAAATGTCATTTTATTTGAAAAATCTAAAAAAAGAAATATTACTTTTAATAACAGTTCGAATAATCTATTTTTTTATCTATTTTATTTCTAATATTTCAGTCTAACTGCCACATTCGTAGCATGAAGACGTAAAAAATATCAGCTGACTGTTTGTAAGTTGTTTTTGAATACTAAACTAAGCGCAAGAAATTCAAAAAACAAAAGTCTGCTATACCAAACAGCAGTAATAAATACCAAGATCTATTTGACCTAGATAGAGATGATGGCGATACTAGTGTGAACGCAACATGCGACGTCCAAGTGAAGCAAAGAGTACCACCAGTTACATTACTGTAGATAATTCTCTCAAGTTCACATGGCTTATGCAGCTACTGGGAAAAACAGTAAGTACAAACGTTTATCTATTGGTACAAAGGTGTTATCAAACTCTCTAACGGAATATGAAGAAGCTGTCAAGACATTCAAATTAGAAGATATTAAATTTTTTACACACTTCGTTAAAGACATTAAAAAGTCAAATTGTACTTATTTGCTCTACCCAAGCTTGATATAAAGACAATTCATGGCAATGAGCTTTCAATATGGATCCTTGTGCTATGAAAGAAAGTCCGACTGTTCGGTTTAGTATAGGATGATTTATACAGTTTAAAGTTTAATAAAACTCAAGTTGCAAACAGTGATGTTTAAGAAATTAGGTGTTTTTACACTGTGGTAGTACATTAGTGCATCCTTTTGAGACGTGCTTAAGTTCCACGAAGCGCACTATGTATGGTCATGGATCATCAAACTGTCATCATTCCGAATATGCGAAAGAGCTATTAAATGTGGATGTACAATTTTTCCTTATTTAAACTGTAGATCTGCGCTCAACACAAAAATATATTACTAACTTACTTACCAATTGGTCATTACAACCCTTCTGTTAGGATTAAGATTAGGTTTCTCACACCACTTATGTCGTGCGTGTTAATTTTGTCCATAAGTTTGAAGTCGACTCCGAACGAGAGATTTTTTTTAGAAACTTACTCTCAGAGTTTTTGCCAGAAGTCTGCTGAGAGGAAATCGCCGAAGAAATATTTGTTTCATATTTCGTTTCGTTCGAGATGTCTAACCTGGGATTTGTATCTCATGTCTAATAAGTCAACATACTAGACTACGGAGACAATAAAAAATGTTGCTTTGTATAAAATAAAGTATTTAAACATTCGCCGTAGTCTAGTAGGTAGTGTGTTGGCTTATTAGACGTAAGGCCAAGGTTCAAACCCCAGGTTAGACATCAAAACAAAAAATTGTGAAAAAAATATTTCTACGGTGACTTCCTCACAGCAGATTTCTGACAAAAATTCAGAGAGTAAATAAAATTGCCACGTAAAGTTTCTCAAAAAATCTGTCGTTCAGAAACGACTTTAAACTGTAGGTTCTGCCACTCATGTATAAAATTAACACACACAACATAAGTGGTGTGAAAAACTAGGTCCATAACCCTGGCTGAAGGGTTGTAGTGACCAATTATGTATTTATGTATGTATTTAAACATTCTAAAGAACAAATTCACCAAAAGTTTGAAATAATTAAGAATTCGTAATGGTTATTACTTCCATCAAGTGAATGAACACTGCTGCTAATGTGAAGATGCGATTTGCCTACCAGAGTTCCCACATACATATATCAACAGAAAACGCTAAACGAAACTGGTACATTCAATGTCAAATGGCTTAAATGGAGTGCTTGACCTGGGATATTGTACTAAATACCGAGTATAACATTTTCAAATGTTTGCATTTAAATTTTAAATTTACTCTGAGTTCTTCTTGGTGGTACCCAAACATTTGCGGTGCAAAAGTATGGAGTAATCTGAAATTTTCCATAATTTTTTTTATGGTTTGTGAAAAACATTAAATAAATATATAAAACATCAATTATTTTGACAAATTACAATTTAAAATTCATAAAATAGATTACACATATTGGGGTACCAAGACTTTTGCTGTATACTGTATATTTTCTAAATATTTTTACCTACATACATATGTAAGCAAAATAATAGAAAAGCACCATGAATGTAAAAATTCAAACTATGTAAAGATTATAAATTAATTATTTTTAATAAGTTACATTAATTGATAAACAAAAACAAAATTTGAAAATCCATATTATGTAAGGCAGAATGTGGAAGTTTTGGTTTTGATATCATTTTTGTGTTTATCCAGCGTTTCAGTTTTTTTTTAATTTATTCATAATATATCTACTTTATACAAGGCTTCTTATGGGACATTCCACTTGGGAAGATTAAAATAAGTCTACTTTTTAATTTTATGTGGAGTGGAGTGGTGTGCTAGTTTTGTGTTTTCCATTGGAAATTCTTGAAATCTGCATAAATACTTAACATTTAGATTAAAGCGTTTACTCTACAATTATGATATTTTGCAAGTGTACAAGCAATATATAAGGTAACATTTTTTATTTCTTAATTTTATCGACAAATGCAAAATATTTTATTTCAAATTAAATTTTGAAAAGATACAGTAAAAGTGGGATTTTTAAACAAAATTCACTACTTTTTTTCTTGTTAATTTCAAGCACTATTTTACAACAAATATTTTGAAGTTATTAGTTTTATTGCTTTTTACTCTAGAATTGATGTCTAAAACAAGATTAAATAAGATGTTCACTTAGTTTTAGCAGACGTTATAAATACTTTCTCGAATACTTTAGACATGTTAGGTAGATAACTTCTTGGACTATTATGATATGATATGAGTCAGGTCGACTTCTGTATCATGGTTATCAGTGAAACTGTCCTTTATGGTCGATAATGTTTAAGGTGAGTAATATCTTTTAAAATAAATTGAATAATTTCATTCATTCATTTTCATACACGAGGTATGATTTGTTTGATTATTTTACTAATACCTGCAGCTTTTCTTGGTTTAGTCTCGCAAAAGTCAGATCGCGGGTCTATTTTTTTCTTTGACGTATCCAGTGCTCAGACTTTCTTTAAATGTTCAACTAATAAACTGCTTTTCTTCCCTAATTAAAATTCGTAACACGTATGGATGGTTTATGTATTGCAGGCCTTTTAACCTTTTAACGATCACAGAGACACATATGTCCCAGCCGAAAATTCAAAAGATCTCATAACTAAAAACCGGGTGGGTGTTATATTACTCTTATTTATTTCTACAGTCGCGTATTTACGTTTCCTGTCGATAGTGGGGTGTGTTCGAACAGTCATTCTTCATATATGGTCACTTGAAGTTGACAGTTTTTTTTTCATATTGGTTTTAAAATATGTCTTTTAGACGTCTAATGCATCATACAAAATTATAACTTTGCCTCTCATAACCTTGTTGACGTGAAAGGGTTAATATAACTGGAAGCAGGCCGTAATGTGCAATATATTTGAGGAATTGGGCCTAAATTTCACTAAATATTTTTTTCTCGATGTAGTCTTATATAATAATTCTACTAGATTTTAAAGCATTTCGTATATATTTTTAGTCATTTTTAAGTTGTGGTAATCTATGCGTTTGGTACTCACTGCAAGTCTACCTTTTTCATAGCGGTTGTCTCGATATCCGTTAAACTAACTCTTTTGAATATTATATATATATATTTATAACGTTTAAATAAAACGTCTTCATGTACTATTGAGCGGCTAACGCAAATATATTCAAAACACAGTGACCTACTTCAGTAGTAGTTCTTTTATATTTTAATCAATGTATTTTTTATATTTTTGTCAGTCTACTGTAAAGTGCCAACGAGGTTGCGTAATGATTACAAAAGATTGCATTTGTATGCGTGTAGTATACATTAATTAAACCTAGTAAAGGATCCACTCGTATTACTCCTCTATAGATGTTTTTTGTTACAGTGAAATCAATAACATCAGAGATTTTTTGCTTAGCAACGTTTTGCAATTGTATCGAAAATAATGTTTATAACCCATCGTTTATTATGAATGGATTTCTAAATGATAGATGATAATCTAAAATTAGCTTTTTATAGTGTCTGATGGCATTTACATTAAAGAAAAGAGTATTTTCTTATAAGTAATTACATGCTAAAAAGGTCTCTCTTCGTGTAAAATCTCCTCCAGTTATTAACTTACTCGATTTAATTAAGGAAACAGTAACACAGATTGTAGTTTTTGGTAGATATAGTAGATATTTTATCTTCTAGTTGGATCAAAATTGATTAAAGTTTAACTTTGTGGACTACATATCCTCAGAAGAATCAACTTGCCTTAGATCGGGTTTAATACCTTCCCCACTTTGTGAGTAGTTCTACAGGGTTGTAGTTCAGTGGTAATAAATTAAAGAGTTTTAACGTGTTAGAGCTCGTACTTCTCGTGGCTTTTATGCTACATGATTTCACCGCGTTAAAAACATATACGTATATGTATATGAATATGAATGATGATGACAGGCTATAAATAAAATATATGAATATGCATTTCGGCTAGACAAGCTTCTTAAGTAAAACAATAAAGTTGTTAGTGATTGTTTTATAAAAAAACTAGTAATGTACGAGAGTTGATAGATAAGCCCATGACGTTTAGAATCTCTTGGTACTTAATTAAGAAAGAGCGAGACTGCTACTGTTAACAGACATCAGTCAGTTGCAATAAAATACCTCGAAAAGCGGGACTTCTGGTAAAACTAGCACCAGCGTTAATTGAACTTTCAAAATCAGTTAATTCGAAAATAATAGGTCCAAAATGTAAGAATAACCACTGGCTGCAGAAGAAGTGACTTTCTTGAACAATAGCAGAGGCACAAAAAAGGGTAGCCGTTGTCATAGAAAGGAATCATTATGCGAAAAAATACCTCGTGCGTTACTACCTCATCTAAGTTGTTCAGTTAGTTGAGTAGAACTCAAAAATACTTTTTTATATTTTTCTCGAAAGCTCCAAACTAGTTTTATTTAACAAAAACTGTTTTTTCGGACTTTACGCACAAATTTATTGGTTACACAAACATTTCTGACCCGATGTCCAAAATGTAAACCTCATTACAAAGGAGAAAGATGGGCCTTTAAAAAGATCTACATATACATATTATTTGATTTAATATGCTATGGGGTTTGATGAGGTAAACTTGACATATGCGAATTTTTTTCATAATTTTTCAAGTTTGTCAGTTCATAGTAGGAAACTTTAATTAAAAAATATGAAATAAGTGATAACATTCTAAAAGTGCATTATCTTGTGAAGAGATTAACACAACGTCAAATCGGACAAAAATTAACGTAGTTATTATTTAAAGAGTCTAACAGTCGAGTTTTATTTTTCTTATATATATTTTTCCAAATGAACTTTTAGTCAAAAAAATTATCAGAATTTTTTACGGATCTTGATTTTATATTGAAAAATGTGTTCATTTTTAAGCGACCACCAGAAGTTGAACAATGTTTGCGCAAAGCGAAATAATAATATTTGCAAAAAAACACAAATATTAGCCGACTTCTGGTAGTCGTACAAACGTGAGATTGACACATTTTGCGCTAAACAATTCAGATCCATCAAAAATTTCGAAAATTTTTTAACTGAAAGTTCTTTTGATAAGATGACATACATATGTATATAAAAAAATATAACATGACTGTTATACTATTTAAATTGTAACTACGGTAATTTTTGTCCGATTTGATCAAACGATGTGTCAATCTCTTCACAAGATAATGCACTTCCAGAACATCATCACTTATTTTATATTTTTTAATTAAATTTTGCAATTTAGGATAGCTAAATTTGAAAAAATAAGACAAAAAATTATATTTTCCAAGTTCACTTCATCAAAACTCATAACATATAAGTTTTAACAAAACATTTATGTATACCGTTTTAAAGACTAATTTCTCCCCTTTCGAGAAAACTTTGGGTTGTTAAAATATTTGAGTAATCAATAATTTTGTGCGAAAAGATCAAAAAAACCGTTTTTTGTCAAATAAAACAAGTTTGGAGGGTTCGAGAAAAATAAAAAAAAGTATTTTTGAGTTCTACTCAGCCTAGTGAATAACTTAGACTATATAGTTACTCGGGTGTATTTTCACTGTCGCACTGTGTAATCTAATTAGCAGAAGAGTCGATCAAACAAGGTAGACAATTTAGGTGGCTTTCGTTCAGGAACCTTAATTGCGCAACGGAGAAATCAACAGAAACGTAGAAATTGCTCCGAAAGTAATACTACCATGAGATAATGAGGTTATCCTACGAAGGACGTTATTAATTTAATGCCAAAAAAATTTCTAATGGATTTTCTATTGCGAGGCAGGAAAAATCATCTACAGCGATGATGAATGGGTACATAAGCAAACAAAATTGTAGAAATTGGGACGATGTGAACTAGTCGCCGGGATAGAAAGTGCTTAACGAAAGATCCAATATAATTTTTCTATAAATTAACAATGATAATAGTGAATTGATAATTACGAGTTGTTCTAGTAGGAAGGTAAGCTAACTTTATCGTACGTTCTGAATTACTTACAAAATAAAATTTATAGTTTATTTAACTTCATAACTTAAGGGCCACTATTACAACTAGCCGTTAAGGTTATGTAACTTTAGATAAAGTGAACCCTTAACTCTTTTTTCGTTATTACAACCTAATGATAAAATGAAGTTAACTTTTTGAAAAATATGGCAGTGCCGAAGCAATGTCGATAACATTTGCATAATTATACAAGTTTTTTTAAAACGCAGTGGCAACGACAAGCTTATTTTTTTGTTGTGTTTGCTCATTTTATTTACATTTGGAGTTGCCATATTGAAAATAATGCATAATATGGTAAGTTCAAACATAAACTTAACTTTAAAAGTTACAGGTAGGATGATCTCTTTAGCTCTCTACCTTATTGTCCACTTATAATACTTAAGAAGAATATAATTGATATATGAAACGGAAAATTCCTCACACCGTCGCTTCATAAAACCAAGAATACCATTAGCTTGTATCTAGTAATTAATATAATGAGGTAACGACAATTAGGTTTTGATCCAGCAAAATATTAATATATTTTACGAGCATTATATATGTGATACAATATATGTATAATACAATTTTTTAACTCTGATGAATGGCATAAATTATATTTGCATTCTTTGTAATATATAGTTCTATCAAATTTAGTCGAATTCAGTTAAAAAGTTTGTCAAAACATGATCATTTATTAAAAATAAATCGTTTACAAATAATGCGACAATAGTGGATCCAGATTAGTACCTTGTTCCCGTTATGTTCATGGATATAACATCTCTAAACTTTACTAAGGAACTTTAAGCTAGTGATGCTAAATTTTAAAGGAATAATTTTACTTAAATTATATAAGGAATAATTTAAGGGATATGTATGCATCGTAATAGTCCATCTGCTAATTCAGTATTCATTCATCGTATATGTACATTGATTATAAATAAATAAATACACTTATATTACGAATAGTTTCACGTCACTTTCATCAAACTTCATATATGGAAATCGGATTCAAAAAATGCATAAATCTAACTATAATAACACTATGCGACAAAATAAAAAAATCAAATACACCCAGGGTAGGTTGTGAGTTTTATTGAGTAGAACTCAAATATACTTTTTTAAATTTCTCGAACCCTCCAAACTTGTTTTATTTGACAAAAACTGTTTTTTTAGACTTTACGAACAAATTTATTGATTACTAAAACATTGTTAACATGATTTCCAAAAATTTAGACTTTCTTGGAAAGGGGATGGACCTTTAAAACAATATATTTTATTTTAGGGTTAAAAAGGTAAACTTGGCAAAGGTGCTTTTTTATTTTTTCAAGATTGTCCATTCATAGTAGTAAACTTCAATTAAAGATATAAAATAAGTGGTAACATTTTTAAAGTGAAGAGATCGGCACTTCGTTTGATAAAATCGGACAACTATTACCGTAGTTATTATTTAAAGAATATAACAGTCGTGTTATATTTTTTATATGCTCGTACTTATGTATGTCATCTTATCAATTGAACTTTCAGTTAAAATATTGACAAAATTTATATGGCGAATGATAGAAACTTAGTCAGTATCACAATTATATGTGCAATTGACAAACACAACCTAAAACCAAAAACATGACTACTTGTGAAGTTACAGCTTATGGCAACCATCTAATACGAACAAACATTTAACTGATCAATTTTTTACTCTAAAATTTATATAACTTCCTTTTGGTAAATAAAACTTTCAGCCTTCTTCGTATGTACATATGTTATAAGTTTTGTACGATTTGGAGAATAATTTTAACCCTGTTCTCTTTTAGAACTACAATAAGTTCGTAACTGTTCGATATTTTCATCTAAAATTGCCAATAAATTTTCAATAATGAACTTTTATCATCGTCGGTTGGATCATTTAAATAAATTAATTAAATGCAAATCAATTAAATAAATGGAAATAAATCAAGAGTGGAGATTCGTTTATGTTTCAATTTGTTATTCCTGATAACACCGAATCATTGTTATGATATAACCATTATTATGATATACGGCTGAATAAAAAAATTTAATCGATGACTTGATACAAGAAAAGTGTTTCTCTACTTTTTTCCTTTTTTAACCCTTTCACGCCCGAATTTTTTGGGCCAGAGCTAAAAGTTTTATAAGGACATGTGTTTGTTAGTCATGGCCTAAATATGAAGTGATATTAAATTCAGAGTCCTACGTATTCTGGTTTTACACGTTTTTAATCAAGCTTGTTTGCAAAAAAAAATCTTTTAAAAAAATTAAAAAGTACAGAATTTATGAACAAAAATGTACAATGTTGCCTATAGGCAACATCGGGCATGAAAGGGTTAAAAAGCCCTGAGTAGTGTAGAAATATATTTTAATACGAGGTTAGGTTTTATGAGTTCATAACTTTGAGTTGAACAATCGTTTTAATAGCAGGTAGTTGCTTTGGTTTAGTTTGGTTTGACACTTTCTTATGGATAGACTTATTGAATTTCTTTTCAAAATTTTGTGTTCCACTAAAGTCTACTTTTGGTTAAATACGTACATACGTAAATAAACAGAATTATCGCATATGGAGTGCAGATAATCTACAAGCTTTTGTCCAAACACCATTACATGTACAGAAAATTACTGTTTGGTGCATTTTATAGGCTGGCTGGACTTATTGATCCATACGTAATTGGTCATTACAACCCTTCAGTCAGGATTACGACCTAGTTTCTCACACCACTTATGTTGTGTGTGTTAATTTTATACATGTGTGGCGGGCCCTACAGTTTTAAAGTCGACTCCGAACGACAGATTTTTGAGAAACTTTTCATGGCAATTTTATTTACTCTCAGAGTTTTTGCCAGAAATCTGCTGAGAGGAAGTCGCCGAAGAAATACTTTTTGTATTTTATTTTGATGTCTGGCCTGGGGCTCGAACCCTGGCTTTTCGTCTAATAAACCAACACACTACCTACTAGTCTACGGCAGCTTCATTTTGATTTGATATCGATCCATATGTCTTCAAAAACTATGATGGTCAGAATGTTACTTTCAAAGATGAATGATATAGGGATATAGATTAGATGATTAGAAATTTTGAAATTGTTAGTTATTTCGCCGAGCAGTTTCTTGTAATGAATTTAAATACAAATCTTAATCACGTTCCAACTCGCGAGCTATCATAAAAGTCTTGTTAAGTTTACCCAACTGCTATTTCGAAAATCACCACAGTTTCTTAAATATGACTTTCATACTACTCTACTTTTGTAGTTTGTTTATAATTCCAGTGCAAATTTTATTGATACATTTCAAAAATGTTTACCAATTATTATGGTCATATTACATATTAATAATTTTTGGTTATTTCTCATTATCATCTTCAGCTCCTTTAGGAGTTCTTCTTTTGCATTCATGTTCAGTATTTTTGAAGTTCTTTCATTTTCATACCGCCTGATTGCATTGAATAAAAAAATTCAACCTCAACCGCATGGAATGGAAATTAAATTAAAAAAATCTCTGAAATTCAAATGCCTGAATTCAAAAGTTTTAGTTTTAACAGCAAACAATAATCACAGACAGGCAAAAGAAAAACCGACGACGAGACAAAAGACAACATCCAGTAAATAACGACGCATCTGCATTAACAGTAATAATCAGTGGCAATGGCATTGCCAACACCAACGCTTACACGTAACAAATACAAAACCATAACAATCATGGCAAACACCAAAAAATAACACTTTTTATTAAACAACCATCATCACGTTGCTCCGTGCCGTCTGTACTGCACCACATTTCAAGAGGTGCATACCATACCTCAGGAGCACTTATAGTGTTATATATATATGTATATGTATATACATTCATATATACAGTGGTGGCCACGAATTTAAGACACGACATATGACTGACTTAGTTGTGATAATATTTATAATCATGTAATATCAAAATTGATATTCTTTATTCTTCTATGTACCCTGTAATACTAAGAAGAAGAACTATTATTTTATTTTGTTTCTTTTTACATTTTGTTGCTTTTTGATCATATTATTGTAAAAACGTTTATTTGAAATTGGCCACGAATTTAAGACATTTCAGAAATATCTGGTTTTTAAGTGATTTTTTGGTGTTTTTTGAAGCTAAACGTTGAGCAACGAATGTTTTATTTTATTTTATGTTGGAATACATAGAAATATTTAATTATAAATGGTCAGAGGTACTTGGAATACCGATGCCGAGCGAAAACTGATCCAACAACTAAAATTTGATGGAAAAATAATAATGTGGATATCTCCATATAGCTGCTTAAATGTTCTAGATGCAAGATTTACAACGTGCTGGAACACATCAAGCAACATGGTACTACCAAAAATGTCAAACAGCAACATAGAGCCCGAAAACCACACCCTAAAGTAGCTGCTAATAATCCTTTCACGAGATCAAATAAAATAAAAAATAAAATTGTATTGGATTTTGGTATCGATATTTCGTCTAGGGCAATAAGCAGATGTCTAAATGAGAAAAACTTGCGTGTGTGTATTGCACAACGCAAACCACTTGTGTCAAAAAATAACAAATCCCGACTAGCATTTTGTCTTGATCTATATAATATGTAAATAAAAATTCTTAACCAAATATACATAGGTAGCAAAATATTATTAATTTTTCTTCCTAATATTACTAAAATAATAAATAAAAATATCATGGACCTAAAATATTTTTGATAAGATGTAAAAATTATCACAAATGTATAAATAAAATGTCGTGTCTCAAATTCGTGGCCACCACTGTATATTTGGGTACATGTACGAACTCAGGAACAATGAATAGATTCTAGGCATTGTGCTTTTTTCCTTTTAACTTTTTTTGAGTTATATTTTTTGGCTTTTGTTTAATTTCTTGCCTGCATTATTCTCATCCTTATGACTGCTGCACCAAGATAACTATCATTAGCTATAAAGCATTTTCTGCAACTTTTGCAATGAACACAGTTCAAAACTGCTTCACTCCCCACTACTCCAATCCACTCTACTCTATCATTCATTATCAGTCGTCATATTTAAATAAATATTTCCCAGCAAAATTCTGTAGAAAATTTTAGTTGGACTCTTTTGTTCAATGAAGAGAACAATTTTTGAATTCTTTTTTTCAATTCCATGTTGCATTACAAACCGGTGCACGAAAATCCGCCAAAATGCTTATATTCAGATGAACGTTGAAAGCACATAGTTCTTGTGAAACAGCTGGTTAATAACTATTACAATAAAAATTTTATGAAATTGTCTGATTACCATGGTTTAAATGATGTACATATAACTGGATCACGGAAAACTGCATTAATTTCGATCAAATAAAACCATTCGAGACGAATATAACTTTGATTGGAATGCGAATATTTTTTATACATACTAAGTATGTACATACATATATAAAATAAATTGTCTTTTATTTCCAAATCCTATCAATCAACCTACAAAACACAATTTTTAATAAAATGTACTTTTTATTTTTTTAATTAATTTTGCAATACAATGCTTACCGTAAGTATTGCATGACCAGTGATTAAAGTTATGATTAAGGTAATTTGTTGACTGAAATTCCTAAGGTAAATCAATGGATCTTTTTGTAAAAACAAGCTTCAAATGATTAATACACAAATTTCACAATTTTTTTCATACAACTTACAGGGGCATTAGCTCGATTGCAGATAAGATGTGGGTGCTGATGGAAGACTTAAGATGTGATTTTATGAAATTAAAATTAAATTTTTTTGTAATTCGATGAATGAATTCTCTAAAATATAACTCAATAACTTTAATAAATTTCTTCATATCGATCGTAAAATCACTCATAAAAACTCGGTCATTCGCAGCCCACAACTTGGTGAATTTTGAGTCGTGACTTGGGCCTGCATCCCTACAAGTGAACGTGCTCTGGGGCAGTTGACAACCGACTCTAATTTTTGATAAAAAATCATCTTCAGCGATGACGCTCATTTCTGAATGGGTGGCTACGTGAACAAGCAAATTGTTAAACTTTGAGCGATACGATAGATTTTAGGCTGACGGCGTTATCGGAGCATATATTTTTGAAAACGCCATTGGCCAGGTCAATACTGTCAACGGCGAGCACTATGGGTAGATAATTACAAATTGACCTGAATAGGATGATCTGTACTGGTGTCCATATGCTACACTAGACTTTCTGCACGAGTGATTTGAGCTTATGGACATCTCTCGTGGAGGTAATGTGAACTGATGACCATGGTCGTACAATTTGACCCCGTTGTCTTAAGCTACGATGTTATATTTCATACATAATAGCATCAATAGGTGTTTGAAACGAATAAAAAATTGCGATAATATTTCACACACACTTTGTTTTATTTCAATTTAAAGATAGAAAGCGCTTCATGAATGACTCAATATGTTTCATTCTTATTGTTTACTGCATAACCGTATGCAGTTGACCTTTCCGAGTATGTATGCCAGAACCCACATTTTGATCAAAAAGAGTGTGTAATGACTTTTAAATCAATGTTATTTTGCATTCTGAACCGCTTAAATCGATTCAATATTAAAAAAATAAATAAAAAGTAATAACATATATATACATATGTATATGTATATAACATATAAATACATATATAACGACAAATACATGTTCAATATTTTGTCCATGGCAATGAGCAAAATTTAGAAAGACGGACAAAATTTTGCTAATTCCTTTTTTTAACTTTAAAGGCTTTTTTCTGATTTGTTATTGTAAATGTAATTGGTTTTCCTTAAGCAATAAAATCAAGCATTTCGTATTACTGGGCACCTACACGTTATTGTTCCATTATGATTATAAGTTAGTTTTGGTTTGTATGAATGTTTTCCTTTTGGTTTAACTGGACGGATGGATAGCTAGATAGACGAATACATTAATTTACTCTTGATTCTGTGCCGCTGTAGTTATAGTAATGATTAAGATGACGATGATGGCTGTGGTGGTGGAATGAACGCGCAAGACCATAATTTTTTTTCTCTTATATTTCAGGCTTTCTGTTTGTCTGTCCATCTGTCTGTTCATTTACTTTATTTCAAAATAAAAAATTAAAAATATTCAATAATATGCATCGCTGGATCGATCGATAGTATGCTACGCTACATTTATTTGTATGCTGGTTCGTTAGTACACATACTTTCGGAATAAATGCGTGAGCAAGTGAGTGTGCACAACGGCACTAATTGCAAATTTGTTGGATACACATAATCATTTTCGCATTCTTGAGTAATTTGTAATAATTTTCTTAAGGGTCAAGTAAACCATCCAACTAAAGAATAAACCAATCAGCCAATGAACCATTCAACCAACAAGAACTAAACCGGCAAATATATAGATATATGAACCAAATAAATTTACTAAGTTTTTTTTCATTTGCATATATAAAGAAATAAGTTAAATTCAATATTATTTACATATATACGGATTGTGTGATAAATGAATGTATATCAAGTGCTTTCTATTAAGCGTTAGCTTTACTTCAACTACCAATAAATTGTTTGCGCAGTAGTACATCGGCATTAGATAAACTATTGTTACTAATAATATGACCTACAAATAAATTAAATATCTTTCGAAAAATCTGCAAACATACATAATTAAATACATATTTAAGAAAATATTTACCATCCGCCAAATTAAAATACATACATTTCCATCTATCACTTTTGTATAATTTATGTACATAAATATATATAAACATTTGTGGTATCTTCTAAAATTTATTAACCTTTTCTTGATAAAATGTGTACTTTCGGTATATTGGATCCGCCATTTTGAATTTTTTAAATCTGAATGAAGATCTGTAATCAGCGACTCCAAAAACACCCGAGTAACAATTTTCAAGTAAATCTGATTAATTTTTATAAACCTCGACCGTCATATTGTATCCGCGTAATCAGCGACCCCAAAAACCCCTGAGTAACAATTTTCAAGTAATTAATTAATGATTAATTTTTAAGGACCTCCGTAATGTGTTTCTTTTTCTCTTGCGCCCCTTGACATAAACCCACCTGCTACTTTAAGGGTGCATGCAAATAATTTGGCTTTGGGCTCATTTTAAAGAGCAAAGATCAAATTCAATTTTCTGACAATAGCGATGGTTCTAGCACGTCAGTGTTTAGCTCTACAATGTTTTAAAAATGGCCAAAAACGCCCTTTTTCTCGAAAACCTGACGTGATGGAAAGTTTTTATGTGTTCAGCGCGCAAAATGCTTTCGGAAACACCTGGAGCCATCTTATTTGCAAAACCCATGCAGGGCTATGTTATTTATCAACTTACTTATAGTTTATGATGTTTAGAAACCCTAGGTCAGTTAGATGCGTTCCGAATAATCCAGATCTGTGAACTGAATTTTATTTGACTTTTAATTATTTGACCTTTAATTAAATATAAGCCTTTAATTAAATGAAAACCCTTAATAGCCGTTGACCACAATATTATTTCAATGTTGTTTAGATAATAATAAATGACAATAAACATAGGTTTAATTCTTTTTAGTGAGACTTATAAAACAAAATTTTTTGGAATTAGAGATGGGATCAATAATTCAGTGAAGTAAATATTACAAAAATTAACTACATACTTAACAAATAGGGAATTCGCAAACAGAGTCGAATTATTTTTCCGATTTGTTTGTATTACACGAGTTTAATTTTAGTGAAATCATTATTTGTTTATTTTTTTTACCCCTGTAAACTTCTACGAGTCGACTCAGTTGAATTGGATTAGATAAGTCCCGAAAGTGTTTTATTAATAAAATGTCAGATAATACAATAAGGAGAATAAGACTTTATTTACTATTTTTTTCATAATGTTTCGAATAGAACTGCTATAAACTCCAAAATTTATTCTACTCTCAATTATATGTTTGTGTAGAGCAACTCTATAAACCGCCTTTAACTCTACCATTGGCTTTTCAAATATCTATACTGAATGCAGATACCCATGTATATAATTATAATCAACAACTAAAAAGGAATACATGTTTTAAAAGAATTCCAAATACTTGCTTAGGTGTGGGTGCAAAGAAATCGTTGTGTCCATCATTCTTTTCCTTAGTATTACAATAACAAAAAGTACTTATAATAAAAGAAGATATACATTTTTTATACTCCTGAAATTATAACGAACAAAAAAGCTTTGAAAAAAATTGGTAAAAAGATAATAATGTTAGTGTTTCAATTATTCGAAAACGAATAATGTGCATAAATACCGGTTAATAGTGATTATTATTGGGACTACATTTCATACCGAATATTCTCCATGACTAACAACAATATTTCTATTGTTGATTCCAACATTATAACATTCTATACTAGTCCCCTAAATGACTAGGATAACTTTTTAATATTGTACTTTCCTAAGAGTCCAAAAATCATTTTTTCAAAAAGGTAATACAAAATTGAATTCCACTGACTTAACGAATTAACCGATTAATCGTAGCGAAAATACTATTACGACTCCAAACAAAATCAAGTTTTTTCATATTCAACCATCGTATGTTAAACCATTCATAATCTTTAATGAATAATATACTCTTGCTTGTAATATGATTTAGCTTTTGCTCTTTCTCCGTTCGAATAATAACAAGAGTTTGCAAATCTTGAATTATGGATAAATGCTACTTTCGAGTCCTTTACGGATGATAGCAAGTAAGGGTGTTGTGCTTTGTTTTTGTTGGTGCTTTTTCTTCTTGCTTCTTGGTAATTATCTTGTTCATGGCGATGTTGCAGAAGGTGATGATGACGGTTGCTGTTGATACATTGTTCCAGCAACATTTATAGCGTCTGCTTGCCTTGGTTAACCTGGCCAAATTGTTTGCTTCACATTGTGTGGATATCAATGCACTGAAATTCAGAACACACATAAATACGTAGATATTTATAAATACATGTATTGTGCTCAATTCTCTGTTTCCAAGATCACCGCCAATGCTATTATCATTTCAAAGAATTAAATATATGAATGTGCAGGCTCTAAAAGTTGTTTAAAATTTATTCAACTGATGTCTTCTGCTCCTTTTGTTTGTTACTTCAAATTTTTATTTCTGTATCCACCAACACATACAGTGGTTTACACTGACAATTTTCTAAACCCATCAAAATAAATTTTGTTACAGTAAAAACATTTATACCGACGCACACATACAATCAAATACGTTTAATAATACGGATTATATGAAGTTCAATATACGGATCGAAAAATCATAACGGATTTAGTGGAATGTGGCAAGTTCATTCATTCGCCTTTAATTTTATTTTAATCATGGTATACTTTCTAAGCAAGTACAATATTATTTTGAACAAGGATTGGCGTTAAGCTTTTTTACTATGATTTTTTTTAATATTAAATCGATCAGAAACGTGATCTATTTTATTATTGACAAAAATATTAAATAAGAATGATAAAATGTTGGCATTATTCCATTTGGACAGTATTCTTTTATAAAATACTTTAAAATAATAATTTGTTTAACATTTGTGCTTAACTTTTAAATAACCCAACTACATAGGGTTCTGGATGTTATAACATGTTAATTAAAAAAATGATCAAAAAAAAAGGAAGAAAAATGTATTGAACATTTGTATTAGTATTAAATATATCTAGAATCAAAATAAATAAAAAAGAGCTCATGCTCATATACTGCTTTCTTAAACTATTTTACACTCAGGTGCAGCGTTGCCACAAAGAAAATTTTTCCCTACCAATATTCTTTCCAAAACCTACCAAAATTATTCCAATCCTACCAAAATTTGAATTTAAATAATTATAGATTATTCAGTGTGAAATTAATGTTTTATTGCTAAAATTAACAAAAGAATTTCATATATATCACATTTAATTTGTTAAAAAAAACAAAACAATTCATTTAAAAAAAATAAAAATAAAGGAACATAAACATAGTGTATAAAATTAAAGCTAAAAACATGACAAATTCATCTTTAACATCAAATTAACCTAAATAATTTGTTTAAAAAGGTTTAATATACTAAATATAGTATATTATATAACAAAAATTATATTTATAATATTCTGGTATCATCATTAACGTCAAGGGATTCGCTTTTGTTTAAAAAATTACTCATAATTAATAGAAAATTTGATTTAATATTCGTATAAAGGTATGGAAGTCTAGAGCTTTCTAATTGAAATTCTTTATTTAATGCGTTTATTATTGGTAAAATATATAATAAGAACAGGAAATAAAATGAATTTGCTAATTCTGATCATCGAATGCCATTAACTTCTAATGAACATGAAATAAAATAAAGTCTTAGACTATCTCATTATTCGATGATTCTAGATATTACACCTTCTAATGAAAGTGAGAAACTAGGTCGTAATCCTGAATTAAGGGTTGTAATGACCAATTATGTATGTTATGTATGTAATGAAAGCCATCTTGTTGAACAAATGCCTAAAATTTTATGGGGCTTTACGGAACAATAATCCTGAAATTCATTGAATTCTGTAATCCTTTTTGTTCTATGGGACGTTTTTAGACCGAAAAATAAATAATACTCCCAATTTTAAATCTTACAGATATTAACTGTATTTTCCTACCAAAAAATATATGAAATTTGAACAAACCAACCAAACTACCAATCGTAGCATTTTTAAATAAAAACTACCAATTTTGGTCCAATTGGACCAAAACGGCAACGCTGCTCAGGTGTATTAATTTTTTGTATACTACTGTACATGGTAGGCAAGCATGAAATTATTTCACATATGTACATACAAGTAAAATATCATATACTTTATTGAAGTGTTCAAAAATTAAGGCAACTATAAAAGGTGTAGTAAAAGTAAAAATATTATTTTTTGTAAAATTAGAATAGCTAAACTGACCCCACTAATCACAAATATTTTTATTTTATTTATGATTTATTAACCCGTATGTGCCCAACTTTTTTTTCTCAAAAAAAAAATAATAATAATAATAAGTTATTTTTTAAACACACATCTTTTAATATCTTGAAAATGGGGCGATGAGCACATATGGGTTAAAGCAAAATAATTTATAATAAATTAAAAAATGTACAGTTATGCTCTATAAATTGTTGGCGATTCAAGGTAATGATGCTCTCGTAATGACAGCATCGTACTCGTTGGCAAAAACTGCCAACTATAGATGTATGTACATGTACAAGCTTCAATTGTGGCTAATTCATCAAAACCAAAAATATTATTTGCCATAGACATGGAAACTTCAAAACGAAGCTACTATAATTTTTTAGCCTCTAATCACTTTAGCAAAAACACTTCAGTGGTACTTGTCCACCAAATTACATAAAAAACGCAGTCAAAAATAAAAAGAATTGCCATAAAATTTTGAATACGTAACACAACAAAGGTTTTAATGAAAGTAATTTCAAAAAATAAAAATAAATTGTTAGAACCTATTAAAGTCTTAATACTTTTTTATACATTTTTAATTCAATTTATAATTAGCCTTTTGCGCAAATTGACCGCAACTCGACCAAGACCTTTTGCTTTCGTGTGACGTTACCACAAGTGGCACAACTTGTATCATTATTAAAAGCTATTAGCAAATATAAATTCTGTCCGTAACGTTATGTTTAAGTTCATTCGCATACGATATTATGTAATGGCGAATGGCCAATGGGCCATTACCACCCTTTAATCGGGATTACAGCCTGGCTTTTAACTTTCGCGTAGCATACGTAATTTTTTGTAATTATGAAAATTGTTTATAAAACTGTTTTTTTTTTTTTATAATTTGATTTACATTTAAGCTGTCTTTTGTAAAAATTATACATAAACTTAACTTTACTACACCTTATTTTATAACAAAATGTAATAGAGCAATGAAACATGATTTTATACAAATTTTCAAAGCATCTGTTCGGAAAAAACAAATATAACTTAAATTTGTACGATCAATTAATACCTCGAAATAACTTAAGAGCAGACACAAGCCATGCGTACTCTCATAAGCACAAACATACATTAATAATAACTTCGCACATGACGATGAAAAATATTTTATTTATAATCATTTTATTCAAGCGAAACTTAAAAGTATTTGGAAATAGAGAAAAGTGCAAACCCCATAAACCGATCTTAATAATAAATTGTTTTACCATTTGGATTCTGAATAATTAATGACGTTTCACAAGCAGCAATACCATTGATACGATTATTTAATAATTCCTGTCTTTTTTCCCTTTAATGGCAAATATGGCGAACGTTTCTCATTCGGACAATGTACGATGTTTAAATTTTTTAAATGTTAATGTGTGCGTAAGTAATAATAGAATGGAACTTACCTTTATTTTCTGATTCAACTAAATTGGAAAAACAGAACGATGAACCGCTGCTTTTGATATCGATAGTGTTAGAAGAAGAAGTCGATGTTACGTTCGGCATCATTGAGTCGTTGCTGTGATGAGATTTGGCACACAGCTTAAAAATATCATCCAGGTTGGGTGTCTCCAGTTGTTCGCTGCGTCTTTGCAGACACACAAACTGCTCAACTTGCAAATGACGTATACTCTTCACATGCTGTATCATTTCAAGCAATGAATTAGCTTTAAAGTTGCACAGATGACAGAGCAATGACTTGTTACACTCAACGGTTGATGGTGGTTTAGTAGCGGTTACTGATATTGGTGATGATAATGTTAATGATGATGACGGTGATGAGGTTGTTGTTGATGTTGTTACTGTTGTTATTGCTGTTATCGCTGATGATGATGATGATGCTGGTTTTCCTGATGATGTTGTTGCCCCATCTACCAGACTTAGTGGCGCCGCGTCACTGTTCATGTTTATGGAGGAGTCATCACTACTGGTCTGCTGCTGTTGGACTAAGTAGTTCAAATGTTGGAATATCATCATCATGGTTTCATGGCGCATATGCTGCGTGTGTAGCGATAGCTTTTGTATGGAATTAGTGTAAAAATCACAAGAATTGCATTTAATTTGGATAGTATTAGCGCCAATTTGTTGCTGTTGCTGCTGATAATACTTGAGTTTGTATTCATTAGAAGCACCTCCTTCGCGCAAGTGATTGATAAAGTTTAATTTCTGCAAATGTTTGTCAGTTTTACTGTGCAATTGATAGTTGGCCTTTAAATTGGTTTTGTAGTTGCATAGGCGGCATATGTAGTTGTTATTTTGGAAAATCATTATGTCGGCGAAATAAGTCGGGCCTGAACCAGTACTTAACGAAATTGATGCCGTATTGCTAGGCGTTGGGGACAAGGAACTGGAGGAGTTGCTGCAAGGTGTTACCTGTCGAGAACGGTCTACCATTAAATGTTGATTTAACTCATCCAGGCTGTTAGAGTTGAAGTTAGAGCAGACCAGGCAACTGAATAAGGTCGTAGGCCACAGATCCGGCTTAATTGGCGGCTCAATATATGATAAATCAGAACTTAAGTCATTTGACTTTGGCGAATATGATGATGAAAGCGCCATTTCAGTAGCAGTAGGAGATGTGGCTTGCGACTTGGTGCCACCCTTACTGGGCGGCATTAAGTTCGAGGATCCGTCAACGATCGAACTGGGACCGGTCTGATGCGTTTGAGCCTGTGCAGCAGCTGCTGCAGCATTTTGGTGTAGTAATTGTATCATAAGTGCCTGATTATATGCCAAGTCCGCTAAAGCCACTTCTGGCATAAAATTGTTGCCTTGCTGTTTTTGTTGTGTCTGCTGTTGTTGTAGAAATGTTAGAGCTTGTATATGTTTAATGTTATTTTGTAAAACCGCCATATTATGCGTATGCTTCTCACTAGTCATATGAATACGTAAATTTCGTGCCACGGATGTCTCATAGCTACAAATGTCACAACGAAATGATGGTTTCGGTTTATTGGTACTGCAGCCAACACTACTACTACTTCCATTTCCCCCTGACTGCAAGTTTACGGCCGATGTTCCACAACTAGCCGTTGGCAGGCCACCGGCACTACCGTGGGTCTGTTGTGGTTGTTGCTGCTGTTGTTGTTGTTGCTGTTGCTGCTGGTGAGTGTTCAAACTGCTTATTGTATTCGGTAAATTGACTTTTGGCGTCGCATCTAATTTTCCTACACTACCAGTGGCAACCGCTACAGCGGCTGCCACCATATTCTGAGAACTGTTTAACTCCTGCATATTGTTTAAATGCTTATCCGATTGCATGTGTATGGAAAGATTGCCCTTGGTAGTCGTTGAGTAATTACAAATTTCACAGCGGTAGGGCTTGTATCCGCACGAATATGATTCGCCGCGTGCCAAACGTGGATGTTGTTGACCTATTTTTTAAATGGGGAAAACATTTTATTATTCTCATAAATCAGTTGACAATATCTTTCTTTTAACGATTGAGTTAAATATTGTGATTATTGCTTGCTATTGTATCATCAATTCGTAACCCTGTAATTATTACTTGTAAATTCCTAATTAGTAAAGTGGTACATAAAATGCTCATCTAATAAAAATATATGTAATTTAAAGCAAAATATGCTTTAAAACGGGAAAAGTAATTTGTAGTATTGTCTTGTACAGAATTGTAAGGCAGCAATTTACAAAATTTTAAATTTTTATAAAAATATATGCAATCTATAGCTTAAAATTATTATTTACAGTAGAGTTAATCCGTAATGACAATGATTTACCAAGTAACTCAACTGTTTTAACCAAATAACTCCAACCAGCACAAACTACGATCTTAGCGAACTTTTCTAAAGATCGACTTCTTTTTTAGGTTCCCTTAATAAAAATAAACGAAAGATATACAAGCTCATAATAAACAAAACCGATCAATTTATTCTTTATATCTAACCCTATATCTATATCTATATCTATATATATATCTATATCTATATCTATATATATATCTATATCTATATCTATATCTATATCTATATCTATATCTATATCTATATCTATATCTATATCTATATCTATATCTATATCTATATCTATATCTATATCTATATCTATATCTATATCTATATCTATATCTATATCTATATCTATATCTATATCTATATCTATATCTATATCTATATCTATATCTATATCTATATCTATATCTATATCTATATCTATATCTATATCTATATCTATATCTATATCTATATCTATATCTATATCTATATCTATATCTATATCTATATCTATATCTATATCTATATCTATATCTATATCTATATCTATATCTATATCTATATCTATATCTATATCTATATCTATATCTATATCTATATCTATATCTATATCTATATCTATATCTATATCTATATCTATATCTATATCTATATCTATATCTATATCTATATCTATATCTATATCTATATCGATATCTATATCGATATCTATATCTATATCTATATCTATATCTATATCTATATCTATATCTATATCTATATCTATATCTATATCTATATCTATATCTATATCTATATCTATATCTATATCTATATCTATATCTATATCTATATCTATATATATATCTATATCTATATCTATATCTATATCTATATCTATATCTATATCTATATCTATATCTATATCTATATCTATATCTATATCTATATCTATATCTATATCTATATCTATATCTATATCTATATCTATATCTATATCTATATCTATATCTATATCTATATCTATATCTATATCTATATCTATATCTATATCTATATCTATATCTATATCTATATCTATATCTATATCTATATCTATATCTATATCTATATCTATATCTATATCTATATCTATATCTATATCTATATCTATATCTATATCTATATCTATATCTATATCTATATCTATATCTATATCTATATCTATATCTATATCTATATCTATATCTATATCTATATCTATATCTATATCTATATCTATATCTATATCTATATCTATATCTATATCTATATCTATATCTATATCTATATCTATATCTATATCTATATCTATATCTATATCTATATCTATATCTATATCTATATCTATATCTATATCTATATCTATATCTATATCTATATCTATATCTATATCTATATCTATATCTATATCTATATCTATATCTATATCTATATCTATATCTATATCTATATCTATATCTATATCTATATCTATATCTATATCTATATCTATATCTATATCTATATCTATATCTATATCTATATCTATATCTATATCTATATCTATATCTATATCTATATCTATATCTATATCTATATCTATATCTATATCTATATCTATATCTATATCTATATCTATATCTATATCTATATCTATATCTATATCTATATCTATATCTATATCTATATCTATATCTATATCTATATCTATATCTATATCTATATCTATATCTATATCTATATCTATATCTATATCTATATCTATATCTATATCTATATCTATATCTATATCTATATCTATATCTATATCTATATCTATATCTATATCTATATCTATATCTATATCTATATCTATATCTATATCTATATCTATATTTATATCTATATCTATATCTATATCAACTCGACTTGACTATATTATAATCGATTTTAATTATATAATAAAAGAAAGGTTAAAAAATACTTTGGAAATAACTAATGGTAGTCTTATTACTGCAGAGATCTTTTCTATTCGACACTTCAGTACGAACTGAGATCTTGTAGATTCTTCTCTCGGTTATCGGATTTCTTTATTATCGTATCAAGCACCCTTGTGGCTTTGTACGCGTAATCCATTACATCTACAACTTACTCAACGGATCAGAAATAATTTCATTGTCCGTGATCGCTAACAAACCATCATGTCCCCTCAAAGGGGCAACCGAGTGCAAAGGTCTAATATTTTAAAAGTAGTCTAACATTTAGACGGTAAATTACTTTCGACGGCCCATTTCATACAAGTCCGTTATACTGTAAAACAATAATTACGTAACTTATTTTTTTATTATTGTTGAATTAGAGATTCCAAAATTTAATTGTGAATTCATTCATTCAGCTCAATCAGCCTTTAAAATGTTTAGCAATTGAAAAGGGGTATTGTTTGGTGTAACACTATTCTTGGGGTTGGAACGTGCATGATTCACATTTGTATATTTTGAATATTTAAATTAACCAAAATAATTAAAACAATTCAAAATTCAAATGAAATAGCATATAATCTCAGAGCTGTACGCATTTGTAACGTGTATTTTGTATTTTGAATTCCCCGTTCGCATATCAGAGTTCGTATTTTCGAATCAGAAACACAGTCACACATAAAATGAAGAGAGAAAAAGAATGAATATTTGCATATTAAACCAATTTCCATTGTAATATTATCGTTAATATTTTTGAGAAAAGCGGCCTCTATTTAATAAGGCTAAATCTAAGAGAATGAAAATATGTTGATGTTGATGTTGAAAACGACCATGTTAATCGTCTTAATAATTATGATTATGACAATGCCGAAGTACATGATGTCATCATTATCATACAGGATGAAATTTGATTTTTAACGAGCCACGACAAAAAGGGTAAATGTTAAATGATGGCTGTGGAATTAGGTTTTGCACTTCTAATTATGCTACAAATATTCATTGACGAACGTCTACATACATGCTCGCATATGTACGTTAAAACACATACATACATTCATACGTATCTTGTAAGCGTGTCATTTATGTAAGCATGTGTTTATGACAATATCATTTGGTGTGACTAATTTCGCGTTGTACACGTGTAAAAAAATATGCAGAGCACATAAAATCCTCCAGCCTATTGCCAATTATAAATAATATTGGTCAATACAGCGATACTCTACTTTTTACAGTGGGTATACATATATTATTATGTAACTCTTAAAATTACCCGTCAAATTCTTTAAAAAAAGAAGAAGAAATATAATTTTGTTACAAATCTTGTTGGATTTTTGAGATAAAATTTAATCAATACAGTTTTCTAAACCTACCTTTAATTTTGTTGTTTACAAGACTAATTTTCAAAAAATCCTTACTTGATAGGTATTTTTTTAAGTAGTTTTGCCCTAGTCCAGAATTCGTATTGTTACATAAATCGAAACGACCTAATATCGTTTAACAATGAAAACGATAAACAAAAGCTACCAGCTACACCAACACAATGCATACATACGACACAAATACACACTAATGAATACATCGAACACGTTCCAAGTAAACCAACAACAACAAGCATGAGGGATAGAGAAGTGTGCAAAATACACAAGCAACAATGCGGTCGCTATAGAACTCTCGAGAAGGCGAGAACAAGAACCACCGTATAAACAGTATCGAAACGCAATTTTGACGTTTACCAGCGAATTATGAAAGGGACAGCAAATATTACCAAAAAGTATTTCTGTCCCTTTCTGATTGTCTGTCTGTTTTGTTTATTTATGTTTTTTTAGGTTTTGGGGGGGTTTTTTATATTGGCGAGAGTAAATAAAAAATGTAATTTTTGTGTAAAACTATTAATAGATAATAAAAACAACTACTAGCAATAACAATTTTTAACTTTTTCTTTCAAGAAATTAAAAAATATTGGCAACTTTCAGCAAGAAAATTTTTTTATGAGCAGTAAGTCTTATTTTGATCTTGTAATATTTAGCGTCTTAATAATCTCTTGCAGAAGAAATTATATTCATTGTGACCGAAAATCACACACATTTCGATTAATATTTAAATATTTAAGAATCTTTAAACTTTTCATTGAAGAAATTAAAAAATATTCAAAATTTTCCGTTTTTTAACACAAAATAAATGTTTATTTGCATTTAATTTTTCTGCTTTATCCGCCAGTTTTCAGTCTGTATATCTGTTGCTTCTAACACATTTGATTCGTAAAACATTATAACATTTTTTTTTCTCCCTCTAAATAGGCTAGTAATTTGCTGCTATGAATGTTTGTCAAACGTCAATGGTTTCGATACTGTTTATACGGTGACAAGAACCTTCCACATCGAGAACGTTCTTCATTCTGATTACGTGCGTATATAAAAGGGCAAGACAAGGCCAGCAGTCAGTCAGTTATAATTCAGTCAGTTTTGTGTGAAGACGCGTTGTGGTTTGAACGTACAAGTGGTATTGCTTGCGAAAAGGTTGTAAGCAGAGAAGATCTAACGAACAGTTGCCAGTGTTAACGCGGACAGAAGTGTGAAATAGAATAGTGTACAAGCAAATTGTTGTTGTATCGTTAAGTGTGAACAGTGGCACAAACGTAGTGTGAATAATAAAGAGAGTTTGAGAAAAACTAAACACATATTTGTGTTTACTTGGTTTGCAATTAACGAACTCATATTTAAACGTTTTTAAAAAGGTAAAAACGTAACATTATGTAGGAGTGTTTTTTAATTCCTTCGAAAAAATCTTTATTCCACTTTTCTGTTGTATTACGCTTCATGAATAATTTTTTTGGTTTCCGCTTAATTTTTATTTTGGTTCCATTTATTATAAATTAAATTTCATTTATGATCGCCAAAATAAAATAAAAGCAATAAATTTTAAAAGCATGAGCTAAATGATATGAAAATAAAATGAAGTGAAGTAACTCTTTCGACCAACACTCAGAAGACGTTCTTGACCATGCAGTGCATTGTGTTTGAAATTGTGCGATTCACTGGCCAATCGACCATGAACGGATGTGCCATATGAGAAATGGGAAAAATATTATTTGTTTGTTTTTAGAGTTGGCGGTACTGTATGAGAGTTGTATTTCTATTTCGATCGGATATAAGTGTTATAAATAGTAAGTACAGTGCACTCGCGGTAACGTGAACACCGTCTAACGTGAACGGACTCAGAGAACAATATAAAGTGAACATTTTTTCACTGCATATGCTTTTAAGCTTGTAGACAACATTAAAATACATTAAATTCAAATTTTAAAATTTAGGGAATCCTCTTAAATAAAAAAGTATGTTTTTTAGATTGAGCTTTCCTTGCCAATGGTTTAAGAGTGGAATAATGATTCTTGTGTTGATCATACAAGTAAAATCCATGAAATTGGGCGAAACGCAGAAAGTTATGACGATGATTGTATTGCCAATCACAAAATACACAGAATAGAAACAAGAGTTTGACATTTAACTTTCCATGGAGAAAGAGACAGCAAATATTACCTAAAAGTATTTCTGTCTCTCTGATTGCAACTCTGTTTTGTTTATTTATGTTTTTTTAGTTTTCGGGGTGGGTTTTTTTATTGGCGAGAGTTAATAAAAAATGTAATTTTTGTCTAAAACTATTAATAAATAATAAAAACAACTAATAACAATAACAACTTTAACTTTTTCTTTCAAGAAATTAAAAAATATTGGTAACTTTCAGCAAGAAAATTTTTTTATGAGCAGTACGTCTTATTTTGATCTTGTAATATTTCGCTTCTTAATTACCTCTTGCACAAGAAACTATATTCATTGTGACCGAAAATCACACACATTTCGATTAATATTTAAGAATCTTTAAAGTTTTCATTGAAGAAATTAAAAAATATTCCAAATTTTCACTTTTTTAACACAAAATAAATGTTTATTTACATTTAGTCTTTCTACTTTAACCGCCAGTTTCATTCTGTACATTAAACATTAAAATATTTTGTTTCTCCCTCTACGAGGTAGGTTAAAGTGCTGCTTTGAACGCTTTTAAATGTCAAAGGTTTCAATTCTGTATTATTTTGTGTTGCCAATGATCCTGTTAACAAATAGCTGCAAGTGAGGCGATTGAAATGTGTAACAAAGCGTTGCAATGGGCAGATGCAATGGTGGATCAAAGTGCCATGAATGCACTAAGACGCCTGAGGGAGAAAGCTGTATTTCAGTATTGGAAAAGAAAAAGCAGCAAAAAAGATAATGGATTTCCTTAATGCATTAATGTAATGAGTAATTTTACTTACTATGTAATTTTTTTCAATGGATATTTTTTCGTGATCTCGTTTTGTTTTGTAATGTAATGTAATGAATTTTAATTAATAATTTAATTTTTAAATTTTAACAATGTAAATAATAATAAAAGAATTTTACGTTCAAGCGTGTAAAACACATATATTTTTTCATGAAATTCGACACTCGTGCACTGTAATTATGCGCACCTATTGGCACTCTATTGAACATAGTATTAGATCATTAAGCCTATAAACAACATTTTGCCTTGTATGATTAAGTTCAGTCATTGCCCGTAGGTTAGATCTGATTGAATAATCTATACAGAAATTGTCGCTTCAACGGATTTTATCGATGGACAAAAGGATCTGCCACGATTTATAAAAGAATAAATAACATTAAAACTTAAAAATAAAAGCTCAGGTAATTGCAAATTACAATTAAAGCTAGAAATAGAATCTTTATGAACTTGTCCAATTGAATCTCTATGAGATTAGATGCTAACACCAAAAGCAATATGTTTTGATAAAAATGCCAAACTCTCGCATTGATTCCAAACTAATAATAAGAAGTATACGTATACTAACAGTCTTGTACTATGTTCAGATATGCACTTTAGTAGTATGTTTTTGTATGTTTGGGATCAAAAACTCCATACAAAATTAACTCATGCATAGCTGTAAAAGAGTAAAAACATTGCAGCATTGTGAAATAAATTGTGTGCGATCGGTCTTTAGGTTTGTAACATGTATTATGAAAAGGTAATGCTTTTTAATGTGTATGTGTGTTTGTGTGTGTTAAAATTTGGGAGAATGCATATCTGGAAAAGAATTAAATCATTTTTATTTCCAATTTTTCCCTACAAATTTGGGATCATACCTGCTTTTTGTTGGTCCTTTCATTTGTATTGCTTTGCAAACGAATGACTGGACGGACAGAATGAGTGCGTGCACGTTTCCTCATCTACATCTCAGAGTATAGAAAGACTGTAATGTGAAAATGTATATACGTATGTACGAATGTTTGGAAGGACAGAATGAGTGTGTGTGTAACATGTAATGTGTATGATCGTTTTTTTTTTAATAGTAAATTCTTGGCACGTATTGCTCATGATCACAGGTAGAAGAAATAGAAATATAAACTATTAAGAAAGGGTAGGTTGGTTGTGCGGTTGTTTTTAATTTGATGAGAAAGAAATGTATAGTTGTGCCTGTGGGTTTTTTTTTCACGTATAAGTATAAGTATAATATTACTGATTGATCTACAACACCCCAGAGTATAAATAGACTTGTTTTTAAGGATTTAGAATTTTTTAGTTTTACTGTTTTAAATAAATGAAATTATAGAATAAAGGGATTAATTAAAACAAATTAGTTTTTTATTTTTTGAAAATTTTATTACATATTTCTTTTTTTCAGATTTTTACAGATTCGAATTTAAAAATACGTTTATACAGATTAAATAACTTAAGTGTTAACAAATATTGTGTATAGAATGATTGACATCGACAAATGTTGAAAGATTGTGAATAAGTATTTTCACAATAATACAAACGTATGACATATTAATACATACAAATGGATTACTTATTTTACTAATGTTACATATTCTTAATTCATTTATAAGTTTCATAAATAAATCTATATGCTCTTTATCAATCTGATTACTATGCTTTGTTAATAGTTCTTCCAATACAGCTGATGTTACCATTTTTGTTCTCCTTCTTTAAAAATTTAATAGTAGATTGTGTTAGTGCGGGACGATGTACTCTGAATTATTTCATTTTAATTTATATTTATTGAATAAAAATTTTAAACACAAGTGCCCACAATTAAATGTATTAAATTTTTGTTTTCGTTCATAATTATATTCAACAGGAAATTTTAAGTAGTTGACAATCTCAAGTGGTGGTTGTAAGTTTCCAAAGCTATCAAAGTATTCTTTATAGTTGTGGTTTTTATAATATGCTACCCAATGTGTTCCCATACCATTTGAATCATCTAAATTAACAATGCCGCATTCTTGTTTGAATGGGTTTTCAGGTAAAGAATCACGCATGAAAACACCCCTAAAATGTTTGAGATGTCTTCCATATTTATTCAAATCCAAATCTGTTAATGGGCGATTGGGTAGGTTATCTAATAGTTTTTTGGAGCTGGACTATAGTAGAGACCATATCCAGTTTTATATGGTTTGAGATATAACCCTTTACCCATTGCAATTGATTCCATATATCTATTATGACGGTTAGCTTCAGCCAATTGTTCTTTTCCATTTTTGATAGCATTTACTGCTTTGACAATAGCGGATCCTCCACTTGCCAAACCACCAAGCGCTGACAATGCTGTTAGTACGGGAATAAGTGGAAGAAATCCTCCAATTTTCGGTACAGGTATAACTCTCGGTATTATAATGTCTGCTCGCTTTTTACCTTTAAAATTTGAATGAATAGCCTTTTGAGCTATTTTAACAGCATCATTTATATCAAGGGGTTTCTGTTCTTTCAATTGTTTTAAAGTTTTTCTCACAGTAGCTGTGAATAATTTCTTATTACATTTATTCATTTTTCCTTTTCTTTTCTTATGTCTCTGCTCCTTCAAACCTAATCCAAATTTCACTTTAGCTTTCATAGCGTTTGTCACAAACCACGCGTTAGCACGTTCTTTAATATTACTATCTTTAGACTTAACTCGTTGCCAGGCTTTTTCAGCTAATATTTGATCTGCTTGATGTCTTGTGTCTATATCTTTTGATTGTGAATATGCAATATCGTGCTCTCTACAAGCTGCGTCTAATAAATTTATACCCTTATCTCCTCTTGCTAAACGTTTTTCAAGTTTTGTACCAGGTCCACAAAACTGATAACCAGGTAGATGTAATTCAACAGGTACTTTATTTATTAAGTTGTTTACAAATCCTCTTCTCATCTTACACTGGCTGAGGTTTTGTTTTGACTGTAGATTATAACAAATTTTTTTTCGTTACTTGTATACCTCTTCGCAAAAATAACTGAAATCAAGACGATCTCCTATATATACAGCAATTTATATGATTTCAGTATGTTAATTTTTTGATATTGATTTTGATCTGCTTTGTATCTGATCACGATCTACTTTACATCTGATCACGATCTGCTTTGTATCTGCTCACGATCTATTTTATATCTGATAACGATCTACTTTTTTGGTTTTGTCTATTTTATTTTAATTTTTTTATTTTTTTTTGACATTACCATGTTTTAGGTATACATGTTCTACCTCAATGTTTAAATTGTTTATTTGATCAGCTAGATCATCATGTATTTGTGTTATATGTTTTTCGATTACGATATTTTTGTTTTTATGGTTATATTTATTAAAACTTTCTCCAAATTTATTAATATAAGACATCTCTTTCACTCTTCTAATAAATTATGTTAGATTCTTTAAGTTCTTCGATAATAGAGATTATTTCGTTTTGATGATTGTTGTGACCAGAACCTTCCGATGAAAGAAGTAAACGTAGTCTGTCAACTAGTTCATTAGGATCATCCCAATGTATGTAATTTGATTTCAGATTATTTAGTGATTTTAGCATTAAACCACTGCCTTTTGTTAAAATGTTTGTTGTTGTTTCGAATAAATGTTTAATTATTCGTATATATTTGAAGGCTCGTGTTCCTTTCACTTGTTCATTAGGTTCATAGCGACGTTTATGTGCATTGGTATTAATTAAAATCTCTTTATATTTTTTCAAATCATTTTTAGAATAATGGAGAGGTTTTTTATGAAATACTAGTTCAAATAATCCAGGCGTCATTTTCAATTTCATATTCCCTATCTGCATAGTATTATCTCTATTAAATATTAATTTTTCCTTGCCATATCTCCAACTACCGTCTACATCTTGATTAAAACCATAAATTTTATCCAATTGCTTATTATTAATAAGTGTTTGTATATTTTCAAATAATCGAGAGCTTTTCGTCAGCTTTAAACATTGTTTTCTTTCCAAGTTCTTGATACATGTACTTGATACAGGTCTATTATGGTCATAGTTTTTTTCACCATCATTATCATCAGTTGAAATATTTTCATACTGAAAATCGTTATTATCACCGTTTACATCATCATAATCATCGTCATCATCAATAGTGTTGTCTATATCTTTATGCTTATCTTCAAGTTTTCCGATGATTTCATTATCGCCATTTACGTCATAATAATCATCATCATCATCAATAGTGTTGTCTGTATCCGTATGCTTATCTTCGAGTTTTCCAATGATTTCATTATCACCATTTACGTCATAATAATCTTCGTCATCATCTATAGTGTTGTCTACATCCTTATGCTTATATTCAAGTTTTGAGATGTTTTCATTATCATCATTTACATCATCATGATCATCGTCATCATTAATAGTGTTGTCTATATCCTTATATTTATCTTTAAGTTTTCCAATGATTTTTTTAAGTGGTTTTGTTATTGGTTGAAAGGTATCTTCTAATAAATTAACTCTATCTATTTGATTCAGTTTAATATTTTTTAACTTTTTCTTTAGAACAGCCCTTGTCTTTACAAGATCTTCCAACACTTTATTATGGTAATTTTTAGACATTATAATAATTTTTTTTTTATTGAATTTGATCTGGTTATGATCTGCTCGCTATCTGATTATGATCTGCTTTGTATCTGATTACGATCTGCTTTATATCTGATCACGAACTGCTTGCTATCTGGTCACGATCTGATTTATACCTGATCACGATCTGCTTGATGGCTTGTGTCTACATCCATTGATTTTGAGTACGCTATATCGTGCTTTCTACAATCTACATCCAATAAATTATTCCTTTATTTCCTTTATTCTTGCTATTCGTTTTGAAGTTTTGTATCAGGTCCACAAAACTGATAAACAGGTGGATGTAATTCAACATATAATTTGTTTATTAAGTTGTCTACAAATCTTCTTCCAATCTTACACTGATTAGGTGTTTTTCTTTTGACTGTAGTTTATAACCATTTTTTTCATTACTTTCATACCTCTTCGCATGAAACACTACACCAGCTATACCTGCTATACCAGCTATATCAGCTATACCAGCTATACTAGCAAGCTGTACAATCTGTACTAGCTATACTAGCAAGCTGTACTAGCTATACTAGCAAGCTGTACAATCTGTACTAGCTATACTAGCAAGCTGTACAATCTGTACTAGCTATAGTAGCAAGCTGTACAATCTGTACTAGCTATACTAGCAAGCTGTACAATCTGTACTAGCTATACTAGCAAGCTATACAATCTGTACTAGCTATACTAGCAAGCTGTACAATCTGTACTAGCTATACTAGCAGGCTATACAATCTGTACTAGCTATACTAGCAAGCTGTACAATCTGTACTAGCTATACTAGCAGGCTATACAATCTGTACTAGCTATACTAGCAAGCTGTACAATCTGTACTAGCTATACTAGCAAGCTGTACTAGCTATACTAGCAGGCGCTTGGTGGTTTGGCAAGTGGAGGATCCGCTATTGTCAAAGCAGTAAATGCTATCAAAAATGGAAAAGAACAATTGGCTGAAGCTAACCGTCATAATAGATATATGGAATCAATTGCAATGGGTAAAGGGTTATATCTCAAACCATATAAAACTGGATATGGTCTCTACTATAGTCCAGCTCCAAAAAACTATTAGATAACCTACCCAATCGCCCATTAACAGATTTGGATTTGAATAAATATGGAAGACATCTCAAACATTTTAGGGGTGTTTTCATGCGTGATTCTTTACCTGAAAAACCATTCAAACAAGAATGCGGCATTGTTAATTTAGATGATTCAAATGGTATGGGAACACATTGGGTAGCATATTATAAAAACCACAACTATAAAGAATATTTTGATAACTTTGGAAACTTACAACCACCACTTGAGATTGTCAACTACTTAAAATTTCCTGTTGAATATAATTATGAACGAAAACAAAAATTTAATACATTTAATTGTGGGCACTTGTGTTTAAAATTTTTATTCAATAAATATAAATTAAAATGAAATAATTCAGAGTACATCGTCCCGCACTAACACAATCTACTATTAAATTTTTAAAGAAGGAGAACAAAAATGGTAACATCAGCTGTATTGGAAGAACTATTAACAAAGCATAGTAATCAGATTGATAAAGAGCATATAGATTTATTTATGAAACTTATAAATGAACTAAGAATATGTAACATTAGTAAAATAAGTAATCCATTTGTATGTATTAATATGTCATACGTTTGTATTATTGTGAAAATACTTATTCACAATCTTTCAACATTTGTCGATGTCAAACATTCTATACACAATATTTGTTAACACTTAAGTTATTTAATCTGTATAAACGTATTTTTAAATTCGAATCTGTAAAAATCTGAAAAAAAGAAATATGTAATAAAATTTTCAAAAAATAAAAAACTAATTTGTTTTAATTAATCCCTTTATTCTATAATTTCATTTATTTAAAACAGTAAAACTAAAAAATTCTAAATCCTTAAAAACAAGTCTATTTATACTCTGGGGTGTTGTAGATCAATCAGTAAATTCAATTATGTGAAAACAGATATTACTTATACTTATACGTGAAAAAAAAAACCCACAGGCACAACTATACATTTCTTTCTCATCAAATTAAAAACAACCGCACAACCAACCTACCCTTTCTTAATAGTTTATATTTCTATTTCTTCTACCTGTGATCATGAGCAATACGTGCCAAGAATTTACTATTAAAAAAAAAAACGATCATACACATTACATGTTACACACACACTCATTCTGTCCGTCCAAACATTCGTACATACGTATATACATTTTCACATTACAGTCTTTCTATACTCTGAGATGTAGATGAGGAAACGTGCACGCACTCATTCTGTCCGTCCAGTCATTCGTTTGCAAAGCAATACAAATGAAAGGACCAACAAAAAGCAGGTATGATCCCAAATTTGTAGGGAAAAATTGGAAATAAAAATGATTTAATTCTTTTCCAGATATGCATTCTCCCAAATTTTAACACACACAAACACACATACACATTAAAAAGCATTACCTTTTCATAATACATGTTACAAACCTAAAGACCGATCGCACACAATTCATTTTACAATTCTGCAATGTTCTTACTCTTTTACAGATATGCATGAGCCAAATTTTGTATGGAATAAGTGCCCTAGAACATACAAAAACATACTACTTAGATTTATTTATGAAACTTATAAATGAACTAAGAATATGTACCATTAGTAAAATAAGTAATCCATTTTTATTTATTAATATGTCATACGTTTGTATTATTGTGAAAATACTTATTCACAATCTTTCAACATTTGTCGATGTCAATCATTCTATACACAATATTTGTTAACACTTAAGTTATTTAATCTGTATAAACGTATTTTTAAATTCGAATCTGTAAAAATCTGAAAAAAGAAATATGTAATAAAATTTTCAAAAAATAAAAAACTAATTGTTTTAATTAATCCCTTTATTCTATAATTTCATTTATTTAAAACAGTAAAACTAAAAAATTCTAAATCCTTAAAAACAAGTCTATTTATACTCTGGGGTGTTGTAGATCAATCAGTAGATTCAATTATGTGAAAACAGATATTACTTATACTTATGCGTGAAAAAAAAACGCACAGGCACAACTATACATTTCTTTCTCATCAAATTAAAAACAACCGCACAACCAACCTACCCTTTCTTATTAGTTTATATTTCTATTTCTTCTACCTGTGATCATGAGCAATACGTGCCAATAATTTACTATTAAAAAAAACGATCATACACATTACATGTTACGCACACACTCATTCTGTCCGTCCAAACATTCGTACATACGTATATACATTTTCACATTACAGTCTACTTGTACTCTGGGATGTAGATGAGGAAACGTGTACACACTCATTCTGTCCGTCCAACCATTCGTTTGAAAAGCAATACAAATGAAAGGACCAACAAAAAGCAGGTATGATCCCAAATTTGTAGGGAAAAATTGAAAATAAAAATGATTTAATTCTTTTCCAGATATGCATTCTCCCAAATTTTAACACACACAAACACACATACACATTAAAAAGCATTACCTTTTCATAATACATGTTACAAACCTAAAGACCGATCGCACACAATTAATTTCAGAATGCTGCAATGTTTTTACTCTTTTACAGCTATGCATGAGCCAAATTTTGTATGGAGTTTTTGATCCCAAACATACAAAAACATACTACTCACTTTTATTGAATCAATGTTCGGTTTATTGAGTATAATATTTTAAGTGTTCAGGCATAATAATATACGCAGTTCAGCTGCTTATTTAATATTCATTTGACAGCTGGTAAAAAAAATAGCTGGTTGTTTCAACAACATTGTTTTTATTTTGTTTTGTTGTTTTTTTTGTTTGTCGTTGTTGACATTTGAATTGTCAAATATCTTCCGATGAAGCGACTCAGACTGCCAATATCCATGCGACAGTTCATCTAGGTTCTCCATGTAGTAGGCACCCAGGTGTCCCTTTCTCCTCTGACCAAGTGCCGGGCATGTGCGCAGTAGCTGAAGAATAGTTTCATCCTCTTCCTCTTCTCCACAGCTTCTGCAGAAATCATTCGCGAGGTGTCCAAGAGCAATACGCCTCGCATGCGTTCCTATAATACAATGCCCCGTAATAACCCCGATAACAGCGCTGAGCCTGCTTCTTTGGAGTTTAAGCAGAGTCGTCGTGCGCCTTCTATACAGCCTAGGCCAGATTTTTTGCGCCGTTCTGCCCTTATCCGAAGCCGTCCACCTACTGTTGACAAGGTCCACGATTGCATTGTCAATTATAAGCCTGCAGGTATCCAAAGGAATCCACAATGTAGAGTATTCATCAGAGAGTTCGATGGTCGTGCCCCTTCTGGCCAAATCATCCGCTCTGCAGTTGCCGGGAATATCTCTATGTCCCGGTACCCATGTGATACAAACATCAAATCGGTTCGCCATCTCATTGAGACATCTGCGACAGTCGTACACCGTCTTGGAGTTTATTACACTAGAATCCATGCTTCGATGGCCGCTTGGCTAGCGGAAAGTATGGTGATTTTTCGCCTGTGAACATTTTTGTCCACAATAATTTTCGCCGCAACCTGAATTGCCTACACTTCAGCCTGAAAGACGCTGCAGTGATCTGGTAGCCTTATAGACATGGATATGCCGATTGATTTCGAATAGATACCAATTCCAACAGCTCCTTCCAATTTTGAGCCATCGGTGTACATTTGTGCGGTATCCCCCGCGAGTTTCGCCGCACCTTTCCTCCAGTCCTCCCTTTTCGGAATGGATGTCCTAAAATTCACTGAGAAGTCATATCGCGGTGTCATATAGTCAATGCCTCCGACAATATCAGTTTCTTCAAGTATCCTGGTATGACCAATGCTCGATGCATGCCATTGTCCAGTCGCCCAAAGAAGCCTACTAACCCTAGCCGCAACACCCCTGCAGTATAGGTTAAGCGGTAGAAGGTATAAGATCATTTCTAGAGCGATCGTAAGAGTAGTGCATAGGGCACCACTTATAATTATGCAAGCAGATCTTTTTAACCTGCGTATCAGGTATCTTCCCCAAAACCTTGTTACAGGCTTAGAGGGCGATGAAGGCTTTTCTCAGTCTGTTAGTGATATTTGGATTCCATGATAGCTTCCTATCCAGGATAAGACCCAAGAAGCGCGCTTCCTCCTTGAGTTCAAGTTCCGCCCCATACAATCTCATTGGACGAAAAGGTATTTCCTCGTGAAGAGTACTACCTCCGTTTTACCGGGATTAACACCCAAACCACGACTAGACCTTTCCTAGGGTAAGTTGCATCCTGTCTCTGATAGTATCGACAAATCTGCCCGAAATAGTGAGAACAACGTCATCCGCATAAGCAATCACCCCGCATGCCACGTTTTCCAACATCACTAGCAGCTCATTCATCACAAGGTTCCATAGGAGAGGGGAGAGTACTCCACCCTGTGGAGTTCCCCTTCCCACTTCTCTGGTGATGAGCGAGCACCCCAGTGTCGGGTAGATTGTTCTCCCACATAGTAGTCTGGATAACCAGTTCACAAGAGTGTCCTGTACATTCAGTCTCGTTAGTGCACCGGAAATAGCACCCAGTTCCACGTTATTGAAGGCTCCTTCTATATCCAGAAAAACAGCCAAGGTATACTCCTTTCGTGCCAGCTATTTCTGTATCGTACACGTTAGGTTATGTAAGGCAGTGTCAACAGACCTTCCCATATTGTACGCATGCTGTTGCCTAGATAGCAGATTTTCATCTAAGGCCAGGCGTAGTTCAACATCAATGAGTCTCTCCATGGTTTTCAGCAGGAAAGAAGAGACTTATAGGTCTAAAATCCTTAGGTGTGGTGTGAGAGTTTCTCCCTGCCTTCGGTATGCAGACCACTCCCACTTTGCACCATTAATAATAAATTGAAAATTAATATTTTGCAAATAATTTAGCAAAAATATTAGAATTGAACTAGCATTGTTCCCTCCTACACTTTTAATTAATGTTAAATATGTGTTTTTCATACAGATTATGAAAGAGTGCATGTCAGTTTTTCTTCGAGGCATTACTTAAACATAAAGAAAACATACTGTTCCATATGCGCACTTCATTCATTTTCAAGTATGGTATAATTAAAAACACTTTATAATTTTTTATCTTGAATATGACTGAAGAATCTTAATCACAAACATACTATGGTTTTTCCAAAAGTTTTCGATAGATTTATAAATGGATTGAAACAAATTATTTAATGAAAACTAATGAAAACTAAAAATGTAAAGTAATGTAATATCAGTATTTTTTAAACAGTGGCAAGAAGATTTCAATTCGTTTTTACATTCTTATTTATAAATAATTATTAAATACCTGCTAAGCAATAGCCGCATGCAGATTCTCCATCAGGATGTTTCTCGCGCATATGGATTTCCAAAGTCTCTTGATATTTGTAGTGCCAATTACATTGAGGACATTTCAGAGTCTTACATGAATTCCGAGTAGACATTTGCACATTACTATTCAGACGAGCCGAGTTTAAAATCATTTCACATCTATAATTAAATAAAATTTTTTTATTGATTTAGTGTATGATTATACTTAAAAACAGAAGTCTTTATAAATTCATTTTCAGTACCTTAATATTAGTCAAAAAATTCTGTCTGCTCTTTTGCGCGTACATATTTCAATAGCAAGATAGAGACTTATTTTACAAATTTTAAAACTAATATTTTTCCATTTACTATTATTTTCATAACCCAAAAGTAACAAAACGTTTTTTAAGTTAAAAAAAATATTTATATAAATATGACTGCACAAGTTGGAATTATTTTAAAATTTAAGCATTTTCAAACTATCTAACAAATGTCCTTTAATACCTTTCTCGAAAACACACGTCTGCAAATTCTTCTTGTAGTTTCTAAAACGCTATAATTATATTATTATTGGTATTATTAAATTGCCCATATGCTTTATTATCAGCACTATTCTAATGTTACTCATTATTCTTGAAAGGAAAGTAATTTGTTGTATAAATTTAAAATTTTTTTATTTGAAATCATTTTAATTTGAAATAACTTAATAATAAGAAAGAAAATATATTTCACATTAAAAATTAAAATTACATAAATTTTTTGTAGTCTGCTTTTAGTGACCAAGCTTCCATTTTCTTCCCATTTCACTCAAATGTCGTTCCAAGTTTTCATAAGCTAAAAAATCATTTAAAGCAAAAGATATTACTTAAGATATTCTTCATAAGATTGAAGTGCATCAGTCTCCGATCCGACGGCTTACTATTTCCTAAGGATCTTCAATATTTTTAATACCAATTTCAGTATAGTCGTTTTCAGTCCCTAGAGTGCATTCAGTATTCCATATATCAGAGCCAAATATGATAAAATTCATTAAAGATAATAATGCTACGATTTGCGTTTTGGATTATAAATCCAGACTTTGGCAAACTGTTAATAATAGTTGAAGGTTTAATTTTACTTCATGCCAGTTTAGTGAAGCGCAAAGCATGTTTGTGGTTAAAAGTTTTAATATCAAGCTTCTTTAATTTATTTTATTTTATTTATTATTTTATTTATTTGTGTTTGCTTCAGCGTTCCATTTGATAAGTTTTCCCTTTTTTCCAAGTTTTTTGAGATGCAAAAAATTTTTCATTAAAGTCGTTTTCTAACAAAATAAGTTTTTTTTTTTCGAAAAATTTAAAATTACAATAAATTCAATAATAATAACACAAAATATTTACATTTTGAAATAAAATATTGTGTATTTTATTAGTCCCGGGCAAAAGTAGCAAAGAAACACCAATAGAGGGCACCGGTCTCCAGTGTTTCCTTTAAAAATGTAGATACTTTTGTAGAAAACAAGTTTTTTTTTGTAAAAAAAAGTTTTTTTTCAGAAATAACGTTTTAAAAAAAATTACTGGCAACCCTGGTTTGCTGGCAAAAAAAAACTTATGACGGTATTGAATAGTGATAAGTTGCTAGGATGGTATGCAGCGTTGTTCAGAAACAAAATAATCTTTCTGTTTCGAGATCCCATTTTCTTACCCAAATGATGCAACCAGTCTGTCATTAATTGTCTTGTTCTCCAAGCATTTCTGTTAGATTGACAATCAACCAGTAACACAGCGTTAGAGATGGGTTTAAGCACAAGTGTTAAAAACTTCATGCATATCACAATTATAAGCAAATATTTTCGCAGTCAGTGATATAAAAAGAGGAATCACACAACTAATAGTGCTGATTTCATTTACTTCGTATGCATACATATACATAAATTCATCACTTATGTACTAAAACATATCAATCTTTCGTAAGGATTTTTGTCCAACCACGAAAGATATTTTACAAAAAAGGGAGTCTGGGTCCGGTCAATAGAGTTTCCATATTATGGACTTAAAAATTCTTCCGTCTTGGGGGATCTCCGTCAGGAGAGCTTTCACTGTACACGGTTTTTAAAACACGTAATTTTGCTTTCTCAATTTTAATTTGCTTATAACTTCTTTTTTCGTATGCAAAAGTATACTTTATCTGCTTATGGTTTTAAAGGAAATATGTATGTTAAATAATTCAAATGTTTTTAAAATTGACTAGAAATGTTAGCTCGCATAATTCGGTAGATTGATCCCTTCTCAGAAGTCTTCTGGAAAATGCTTCAAGAGAAAAACCTTCTAAATCGAGAAAACCAAGGCAACAATGACGCCTAAGCCAACACAAGCGATATTGGAGCGGTATCAGCCGTTGAGAATATTGTTTTTTTACGGTGAGGGAAATATATACATATATTCCAATTGCACTTAAAGTGACTCAACTTATTTCATCTGTTATTTGTAAAGCAAACAAAATCTGTTCCAGGTCCGATAAATTTGGAAATAGAATCACTTCATTAAAGTTTTTCATAATCATTATTTCTATCCAAAACTGTTACACAATCATGTTTATTTCATCAATTTTATTTCACTTGCAGAAAAATTATACTCAATTGTTTTCCGCTCATGCATACCACAAGGCTTAAGAGAGAGAGACCATCAGGGTTAAGTTAAATTGCTTCGACAATAGTTAAATGCTCATCTTGTTTTTTTTTCATTATTTAATGAAAGTCTGTCTTGTATTTCTTGCAATCCTCTTAAAAACATGTTTAAGCCACAAACATGTTTTTAGTAATATATTGTTACGAAAGTGGAAACGGTGTACATCGTTTAACATTAAAATGAGCAAAAGCTACACAAACAAATACAACGAACTTGTTACAAGTAAACCAACAACATCAGTATGAAAGAAATGGGGATAGACAAGTAAGCAAGAACGCAGCAACAAGCAATGTGAACAAAATACACAAACAACAATGAAGAGTTCTTGAGAAGGCGAAACCCCGAACATTCTACTTCAAGAACCTTCATCAGACTCAGGGCGAACTCAATTAGATAATGGCAATAGTACAACAACTCAATTCGCAGTGTTTTTTAACAAAAACAACATGTATTTTCTGTTGTTTTTGGGTGAAATGACAAAGGCGAATCCATATAATGACATAAAGTTGTTATTTTATGTCATTATTTCTCTTTTGTTTCTTTAAAAAAAAATATTAACAAACAAATTTTAAAAAATATTTTTTTTAATACGAGCTCATTTGCGCTACCACTAAGGCATGACGATCTTCAGAGTAATATTGGGAAGCATAAAAGTGGATTCTGCAAGAAAATTTGTGCCCAAACATCCAGAATATTTAAATAAATTATAAATTGTGTAGAATAGAAATGTAAAAGGAAATAAAAAATAAATAAACAAAAGAATGTATATACAGTGAGCAAAAAAAATGTGTACACTTATTGTAAAAAACTATTAAATAAATTATTCCACAGGATTTTTTTTAAGATGACTTTCTAGAAAATCCGTTAGCCATAGTTAAAAAATCACCACTTTTTTTGCCTAAAAATGTGTGAATTTCTTAGTTTCGACAATTATTTTATTTAAACGTAACCAATAGAGAAATGTTTATAATCAGAATATAGTTTTTAAGCTTTTTTAGTCTTAGAATATAGTTTTTAAGCTTTTTCAGTCTTAAGGACAATTTTTTGTTCATAAGTTATTTCGAGGTAGTAAGTGTAAGTTTTTTTGCTCACTGTACGCAAACCAAATATGTGACATTTATGTGAACTGAAAAAAGCAATCAGCTGGGCTAATAACACCACCTATTATGAATTCGCCTTGATCAGACTGATTACGTGGGCATATGAAAAGGCAAGACAAAGCAGGCAATGAGTAGTAAGAATTCAGTCAGTCTTGTGTGAAGACGCGTTGCGTGTGAAGAAAACAATCGTGGTTTGAAGATCGTCGTTGTAAAGATCTAACGAACATTTGTTAGCGTGTACGCGAACAGAAGTGTAAAGAAGAATAACGAACGGTAGTGCGAACAATAAAGAGTTTAATTGATTCTAAAAACATATTTCGTTAGTATTATTCGCCAAGACGCTAAGTCCACTTTTTTCCAAAATAGAGATTTTAATGCAAAACGGTAGCACTATACAAAATACATATTTTAAGACAAAAAAATTACAAAAACGCTAAGTCCACAAAACTACGAAAAATATTAACAGCACGTGCTAACTCCATGAATATTAATTATTAATTATTCTTAATTTTTGATCTAGGTCATTAAAAGAGAGCTATTTTGTAAAAATAATTGCGTTTAAAAAGCTTACAAATTTTAAAAACTGAAGAAGCCGCAATGTTTTTTGTGCCTCCTGTAAAAGGGACTTAACACATTTGCGAATGAGACTAACGATTTGTTTTATTTTGTTTGCAATCAACGAACTCATATTTTAAACGTTTTTAAAAAGGTAAAAACGTAACAATATTTTTTTTTATCGATTTTTAGGAAAACAAATTTTTCTGATCGTTTTGAACAAAAACTACTTTTAAAATTTTTTTCTGTAGTTCTTTTAAATATCATCAGATGTTTTTTCTAAATTTGAGTATGTAAAAATGGTACTAGCGCTTAAAGTTCAAGATTACATTGACAAATAGTAAATATCCGCTACGATGTAAGAATGGACAGATAGGATCCTTCGGCAGTTGCAATGCGGACGTAGTACATTAATGTGTTTACGTCGAATCTGCCTTAAACCTGCGGAACAACTAACCAAACACGGGAGATAATAACTTGAATTTGGACAAAATCTTCATAGTAATAGTAATAAAATAAAAACTGAAAATTCGTTAATATTTAATCTTTCAAACTAGTTAAGATACAACAATAGTTTTAAATACATAAATAAGTAAATTTGTTTGCTAAGAATAATTAAAACCTTTTCTACTCCTTCCTAAAATATATTTTTAATATTTTGATATATTTTGAGTTTCACTCTTTTAAAGTACAGAAATTGTTGTCCTTTTTCATTTCTATGTACTCGGACAAGAATTTTCGAAAGTACATCGTTGGCTTACAAATTTACTTAATTGATATTAAAGCCTTAAAGGGAGACAAACATACATACATAATTAATTAATTTTATCCATAAGTGAAGGGACCTACAGTTTAAAGTCGACTCCGAACGACAGATTTTTCTGACAAACTTTTCATGGCAATTTTTATTTACTCTCAGAGTTTTTGTCAGAAATCTGCTGAGAGGAAGTCGCCGAATTAATATTTTTCATATTTCGTTTTGATCGTTATGTCCGATTTGGGGTTTGAACCGAGGCCTGTCATCTAATAAGCCAACACACTACTTACTAGACGACTTCAAAGGGAGACAAAACAAGTACCTAAAAGAACAAACAATTGAAAAATATAATAACAAAACTTTCATGTGGTTTTGATACATCTTTAACTCTTGAGCAAATTAGCACAGACAAATTCTGTGTATCGATACAGAAAAAACACGGTATAAACAAGTTTTGATAATAAAAATAATGTTCTCTTGATAAATAAGTGGTGATTTCATAAGTCTGTATGATAGGGTAGAATATTCTAAAAGTAAATTTGTAGTTTTGTTTAAATTACTTTGTACTTTTTAATTGAATTGAACCATTATTTAAAATATTTACGCGATTTTCTTTTCATTTTTATATCACATTTTATACTGCCAGTCTCCGGCGACTAACGCGGCGCGGACGGATTGTACAGTGTTAGTCACAAATGTTTCAGGAGCCACACATCGTGTTAAAAAACTAAAGTCCTCTTGCTTTTTACTACACTTTATTGGCCATTACAACCCTTAAGTTAAGATTACAGCATAGCTTATCATATTAGCCATATTTTGTGTTCATTTTATCTATGAAACTATCCATTTGCAAGACGACTGAGGAGATGTCTTGATAGCTGAGGTATGAGCTCACCAACCCTACCTACTAGATCACAGCGTCTTCAAGGCTTTTGCATATTCTATATTTTCCTATTCTATATATTCCTCACACTAATAGTACTCTTTGAATATATTAAAAAACGAACGCAAAAACAAGGATCATAATTTTAATTTAAGAGTTTAAATAATATGAAGTTATATTGGGGAAATAAACAGTGTTTTCTAGATGTTAAGCAGGGTGGTTTTAAACGTTTTCGATAAAATATAAAACTATGTTTGATGTCTAGAGGAGTATGTTTATGGGGTTTCTGGCGCACTTTTTTCATACAAATTTGGGATCATGCCTACGCTACAGTCGGTAGTTTAAGTTAGTTGATAGGTTTGTAACATGTAGATTGGACGGACAGAATGTATGTGTGTGTGTGGTTAGCCATCCTTTGATTGAAAATGAGTAGGTTCGTCTTGCTTTTGTTTATTTAATTTTTTTTTGCATTTGCTGATGGTGAAAAGTGGGACAACGACACACTGTTACAAACAATAGCAGTGCTTTGTTCTAAACAAAACAACAACAAACAGCGAGACTCCTAAATATTTCTTATTCTTAAGCATAAGTTCAATAAGAATATTTTTTAATGTAAACAAATTTTAAAACGCTTGACTCATATTACATTTTTTTAATGTAAACAAATACAGAATTTTGGATGTGGTTATGTTTAAATTATTTTTTTTGTAAGAATTATAGTTGTACGTGTTGTTGTTGTTGTGTTTATAACAGCGCTTTGTTTTGAGCAGGATTTCTGTTTTTTCAGTTTTTTTTTTGTCAGGTTTTAAATAAATAAAATTATATAATAAAGAGATTAATTAAAACAAATTAGATTTTTTTCCTAAGATATGTATATTTTATTTTCAGATATTGTTACAGTTCACATATTTCTATTTCTCCTTTAAGAAAATCTATTAATCACTTAATTTTATCATTTCCTTTAACATATATAACAGAGTATAGTTGTTCCCTTTTAAATTTTATATATTTAGTTTTTACTGTTTAAAATAAATAAAATTATTTATATAATAAAGAGATTAACTAAAACAAATTAGTTTTTTATTTCATTAGATTTTTTCCTATGATTTTTTTAAGATGATTTTGTTATTGGTTGTAAGGTATCTTCTAATAAATAACTTCAACTATTTGACTCAGTTTAATAATTTTTCACTTTTCCTTTAGAGCAGCCCTTGTCTTTACAAGATCTTCTAACATTTTATTATGATAATTTTTAGACATTATAATAATTTTTGTATTGATTTTGATCTGTTTTATATCTGGTAACGATCTGCTTTGTATCTCGTAACGATCTGATTTGGATCTGCTCACATCTGATTTATACCTTATCATGATCTGCTTCATGTCTTATGTCTGTGTATTCTGAATTTGAGTACGCTATATCGTGCTTTCTACAATCTGCATCCACTAAATTTATTCCTTTGTCTCCTTTTGCTAATCGTTTTTGAAGTTTTGCATCAGGTACACAAAACTGTTAAACAGGTAGATGTAATTCAACATTTTGAATTTTCAACAATTTGTTTATTATGTTGTTGACCAAACCTTTTCCAATCTTACGCTAATTACGTTAATTTTTTTTGTTTTGATTGTAGTTTATAACCATTTTGTTTTTCATTAATTTCATACATCTTCGTATGAAACACTGAAACAGTGGCTAGCTAGTTATACCAGCTATACTAGCTATATCAGCTATACAAGCTGTACCAGCTATACCTGCTATACCTCTATATCAGCTATACTAGTTATACCAACTATACCAGCTATACTAGCTATATCAGCTATACTAGCTATACTAGCTATATCAGCTATACTAGGTATACCAGCTATACTAACTATATCAGCTATACAAGCTGTACCAGTTATACCTCTATACCAGCTATACCTCTATACCAGCTATATCAGCTATACTAGCTATATAAGCTATACTAGCTATACCTCTATACCAGCTATTTTAGCTATATCAGCTATACTAGCTATACCAGCTCTATCAGCTATACTAGCTATATCAGCTATACTAGCTATACCAGCTATACTAGCTATACCAGCTATACCAGCTATACTAGCTATACCAACTATACTAGCTATATCATCTATACAAGCTGTACCAGCTTTACCTGCTATACCTCTGTACCAGCCACAGTGATGTGAAAAATAATTAGGACAGTACCCACCCAAACTTACATTATATTTAAAACCGAATAAAAACTCGAAAATTCTTTATTGTTTCAACGACTGATTTTTTTTTCTTAAACTGTAGGAAAAAGATTAAAAACAAAATTATTGCTATTCATATAATGTATTTTAATTTTTTTATGATTTTGTATGAATGTATGTATTTATTTTTTAGTTACGATATTTTTGTTTTTATAATTATATCTATTAAAACTTTATCCAAATTTATTAATATAAGATATTTCGTTTGCTCTTCTAATAAATTATGTTAGATTCTTTAAGTTCTTCAATAATAGAGATTATTTCGTTTTGATGATTGTTGTAACCAGCACCTTCCGATGAAAGAAGTAAACGTAGTCTGTTAACTAGTTCATTAGGATCATCCCAATGTATGTAATTTGATTTCAGATTATTTAGTAATTTTAGAATTAAACCACTGCCTTTTGTTAAAATGTTTGTTGTTGTTTCGAATAAATGTTTAATTATTCGTATATATTTGAAAGCTCGTGTTCCTTTCACTTGTTCATTAGGTTCATAGCGACGTTTATGTGCATTGGTATGAATTAAAATCTCTTTATATTTTTTCAAATAATTTTTAGAATAATGGAGAGGTTTTTTATGAAATACTAGTTCAAATAATCCAGGCGTCATTTTCAAATTCATATTTCCTATCCGCATAGTATTATCCCTATTAAACATTAATTTTTCTTTGCCATATCTCCAACTTCCGTCTACATCTTGATTAAAACCATAAATTTTATCCAATTGCTTATTATTAATAAGTGATTGAATATTTTCAAATAATGGAGAGTTTTTCTTCAGCCTAAACATTGTTTTCTTTTCAAGTTTTTCATACCCGTACTTGATGCAGGTCTATTATGATCATAGCTTTTTTCACCATCATTATCATCAGTTGTCATATTTTCATACTGAAAATCGTTATTATCACCATTTACATCATCATAATCATCGTCATCATCAATAGTGTTGTCTATGTCCTTATGCTTATCTTCAGGTTTTCCAATGATTTCATTATCACCATTTACGTCATAATAATAATCATCATCATCAATAGTGTTGTCTATATCCGTATGCTTATGTTCAAGTTTTCCGATGATTTTATTGTCACCATTTACATCATCATAATCATCGCCATCATCAATAGTGTTGTCTATATCCTTATGTTTATCTTTAACTTTTCCGATGATTTTATTGTCACTAACTCTATCTATTGTCAATTGTCAATTAACTCTATCTATTTGTTTCAGTTTAATATTTTTTAACTTTTCTTTTAAAACAGCCCTTGTCTTTACAAGATCTTCTAATATTTTATTATGATAATTATTAGACATTATAATAATTTTTTTATATTGATTTTGATCTGCTTTGTATCTGGTTACGATCTGCTTTATACCTGGTCACGAACTGCTTGCTATCTGATCACGATCTGCTTTATATCTGCTTACGATCTAATTTATACCTGTTCACGATCTGCTTGATGGCTTGTGTCTATATCCTTTGATTTTGAGTACACTTTATCGTGCTTTCCACAAGCTGCATCCAATAAATTTATTCCTTTATCTCCTCTTGCTATTCGTTTTTGAAATTTTATATCAGGTCCACAAAACTGATAACCAGGAAGATGTAATTCAACACGTAATTTGTTTATTAAGTTGTTTACAAAATCTTTTCCAATCTTACACTAAATAGGCTTTATTTTTTTTGGTTTTGACTGTAATTTATAACCATTTTTTCGTTACTTTCGTACCTGGTATATGTATAGCTAGTATAGCTGGTATAGCTAGTATAGCTGGTATAGCTAGTATAGCTGATAGAGCTAGTATAGCTGTAATAGCTAGTATTGCTGGTATAGCTAGTATAGCTGGTATAGCTGATATAGCTGGTACAGCTTGTATAGGTGGTATAGCTAGTATAGCTAGTACAGCTGATATAGCTGGTATAGCTGGTATATCTGCTATAGCTTATATAGCTGATATAGCTGGTATAGCTGGTATAGGTAGTATAGCTGGTATAGCTAGTATAGCTGATAGAGCTAGTATAGCTAGAATAGCTGGTATAGCTGGTATAGCTAGTATAGCTGGTATAGCTAGTATAGTTGATAGAGCTTGTATAGCTAGTATAGCTGGTATAGCTTGTATAGCTAGTATAGCTGGTATAGCTAGTATAGCTGGTATAGCTAGTATAGCTGATAGAGCTAGTAAAGCTAGTATAGCTGATATAGCTAATATAGCTGGTATAGAGGTATAGCTAGTATAGCTTATATAGCTAGTATAGCTGATATAGCTGGTATAGAGGTATAGCTGGTATAGAAGTATAGCTGGTACAGCTTGTATAGCTGATATAGTTAGTATAGCTGGTATACCTAGTATAGCTGATATAGCTAGTAAAGCTAGTATAGCTAGTATAGCTGATATAGCTAGTATAGCTGGTATAGTTGGTATAACTAGTATAGCTGATATAGAGGTATAGCAGGTATAGCTGGTACAGCTTGTATAGCTGATATAGCTAGTATAGCTGGTATAACTAGCTAGCCACTGTTTCAGTGTTTCATACGAAGATGTATGAAATTAATGAAAAACAAAATGGTTATAAACTACAATCAAAACAAAAAAATTAACGTAATTAGCGTAAGATTGGAAAAGGTTTGGTCAACAACATAATAAACAAATTGTTGAAAATTCAAAATGTTGAATTACATCTACCTGTTTAACAGTTTTGTGTACCTGATGCAAAACTTCAAAAACGATTAGCAAAAGGAGACAAAGGAATAAATTTAGTGGATGCAGATTGTAGAAAGCACGATATAGCGTACTCAAATTCAGAATACACAGACATAAGACATGAAGCAGATCATGATAAGGTATAAATCAGATGTGAGCAGATCCAAATCAGATCGTTACGAGATACAAAGCAGATCGTTACCAGATATAAAACAGATCAAAATCAATACAAAAATTATTATAATGTCTAAAAATTATCATAATAAAATGTTAGAAGATCTTGTAAAGACAAGGGCTGCTCTAAAGGAAAAGTGAAAAATTATTAAACTGAGTCAAATAGTTGAAGTTATTTATTAGAAGATACCTTACAACCAATAACAAAATCATCTTAAAAAAATCATAGGAAAAAATCTAATGAAATAAAAAACTAATTTGTTTTAATTAATCTCTTTATTATATAAATAATTTTATTTATTTTAAACAGTAAAAACTAAATATATAAAATTTAAAAGGGAACAACTATACTCTGTCATATATGTTAAAGGAAATGATAAAATTAAGTGATTAATAGATTTTCTTAAAGGAGAAATAGAAATATGTGAACTGTAACAATATCTGAAAATAAAATATACATATCTTAGGAAAAAAATCTAATTTGTTTTAATTAATCTCTTTATTATATAATTTTATTTATTTAAAACCTGACAAAAAAAAAACTGAAAAAACAGAAATCCTGCTCAAAACAAAGCGCTGTTATAAACACAACAACAACAACACGTACAACTATATTTCTTACAAAAAAAATAATTTGAACATAACCACATCCAAAATTCTGTATTTGTTTACATTAAAAAAAATGTAATAGCTATACCAGCTATTCTAGCTATACTAGCTCTATCAGCTATACTAGCTATACCAGCTATACTACCTATACCAGCTATACCAGCTATACCAGCTATATCAGCTATATAAGCTATAGCAGATATACCAGCTATACCAGCTATATCAGCTGTACTAGCTATACTAGCTATACCACCTATACAAGCTGTACCAGCTATATCAGCTATACCAGCTATACTAGCTATACCAGCAATACTAGCTATTACAGCTATACTAGCTCTATCAGCTATACTAGCTATACCAGCTATACTAGCTATACCAGCTATACTAGCTATACATATACCAGGTACGAAAGTAACGAAAAAATGGTTATAAATTACAGTCAAAACCAAAAAAAATAAAGCCTATTTAGTGTAAGATTGGAAAAGATTTTGTAAACAACTTAATAAACAAATTACGTGTTGAATTACATCTTCCTGGTTATCAGTTTTGTGGACCTGATATAAAATTTCAAAAACGAATAGCAAGAGGAGATAAAGGAATAAATTTATTGGATGCAGCTTGTGGAAAGCACGATAAAGTGTACTCAAAGTCAAAGGATATAGACACAAGCCATCAAGCAGATCGTGAACAGGTATAAATTAGATCGTAAGCAGATATAAAGCAGATCGTGATCAGATAGCAAGCAGTTCGTGACCAGGTATAAAGCAGATCGTAACCAGATACAAAGCAGATCAAAATCAATATAAAAAAATTATTATAATGTCTAATAATTATCATAATAAAATATTAGAAGATCTTGTAAAGACAAGGGCTGTTTTAAAAGAAAAGTTAAAAAATATTAAACTGAAACAAATAGATAGAGTTAATTGACAATTGACAATAGATAGAGTTAGTGACAATAAAATCATCGGAAAAGTTAAAGATAAACATAAGGATATAGACAACACTATTGATGATGGCGATGATTATGATGATGTAAATGGTGACAATAAAATCATCGGAAAACTTGAACATAAGCATACGGATATAGACAACACTATTGATGATGATGATTATTATTATGACGTAAATGGTGATAATGAAATCATTGGAAAACCTGAAGATAAGCATAAGGACATAGACAACACTATTGATGATGACGATGATTATGATGATGTAAATGGTGATAATAACGATTTTCATACTGAAAATATGACAACTGATGATAATGATGGTGAAAAAAGCTATGATCATAATAGACCTGCATCAAGTACGGGTATGAAAAACTTGAAAAGAAAACAATGTTTAGGCTGAAGAAAAACTCTCCATTATTTGAAAATATTCAATCACTTATTAATAATAAGCAATTGGATAAAATTTATGGTTTTAATCAAGATGTAGACGGAAGTTGGAGATATGGCAAAGAAAAATTAATGTTTAATAGGGATAATACTATGCGGATAGGAAATATGAATTTGAAAATGACGCCTGGATTATTTGAACTAGTATTTCATAAAAAACCTCTCCATTATTCTAAAAATTATTTGAAAAAATATAAAGAGATTTTAATTCATACCAATGCACATAAACGTCGCTATGAACCTAATGAACAAGTGAAAGGAACACGAGCTTTCAAATATATACGAATAATTAAACATTTATTCGAAACAACAACAAACATTTTAACAAAAGGCAGTGGTTTAATTCTAAAATTACTAAATAATCTGAAATCAAATTACATACATTGGGATGATCCTAATGAACTAGTTAACAGACTACGTTTACTTCTTTCATCGGAAGGTGCTGGTTACAACAATCATCAAAACGAAATAATCTCTATTATTGAAGAACTTAAAGAATCTAACATAATTTATTAGAAGAGCAAACGAAATATCTTATATTAATAAATTTGGATAAAGTTTTAATAGATATAATTATAAAAACAAAAATATCGTAACTAAAAAATAAATACATACATTCATACAAAATCATAAAAAAATTAAAATACATTATATGAATAGCAATAATTTTGTTTTTAATCTTTTTCCTACCGTTTAAGAAAAAAAAATCAGTCGTTGAAACAATAAAGAATTTTCGAGTTTTTATTCGGTTTTAAATATAATGTAAGTTTGGGTGGGTACTGTCCTAATTATTTTTCACATCACTGTGGCTGGTACAGAGGTATAGCAGGTAAAGCTGGTACAGCTTGTATAGATGATATAGCTAGTATAGTTGGTATAGCTAGTATAGCTGGTATAGCTAGTATTAGCTGGTATAGCTAGTATAGCTGATATAGCTAGTATAGCTGATAGAGCTGGTATAGCTAGTATAGCTGATATAGCTAAAATAGCTGGTATAGAGGTATAGCTAGTATAGCTTATATAGCTAGTATAGCTGATATAGCTGGTATAGAGGTATAGCTGGTATAGAGGTATAGCTGGTACAGCTTGTATAGCTGATATAGTTAGTATAGCTGGTATACCTAGTATAGCTGATATAGCTAGTATAGCTGATATAGCTAGTATAGCTGGTATAGTTGGTATAACTAGTATAGCTGATATAGAGGTATAGCAGGTATAGCTGGTACAGCTTGTATAGCTGATATAGCTAGTATAGCTGGTATAACTAGCTAGCCACTGTTTCAGTGTTTCATACGAAGATGTATGAAATTAATGAAAAACAAAATGGTTATAAACTACAATCAAAACAAAAAAATTAACGTAATTAGCGTAAGATTGGAAAAGGTTTGGTCAACAACATAATAAACAAATTGTTGAAAATTCAAAATGTTGAATTACATCTACCTGTTTAACAGTTTTGTGTACCTGATGCAAAACTTCAAAAACGATTAGCAAAAGGAGACAAAGGAATAAATTTAGTGGATGCAGATTGTAGAAAGCACGATATAGCGTACTCAAATTCAGAATACACAGACATAAGACATGAAGCAGATCATGATAAGGTATAAATCAGATGTGAGCAGATCCAAATCAGATCGTTACGAGATACAAAGCAGATCGTTACCAGATATAAAACAGATCAAAATCAATACAAAAATTATTATAATGTCTAAAAATTATCATAATAAAATGTTAGAAGATCTTGTAAAGACAAGGGCTGCTCTAAAGGAAAAGTGAAAAATTATTAAACTGAGTCAAATAGTTGAAGTTATTTATTAGAAGATACCTTACAACCAATAACAAAATCATCTTAAAAAAATCATAGGAAAAAATCTAATGAAATAAAAAACTAATTTGTTTTAATTAATCTCTTTATTATATAAATAATTTTATTTATTTTAAACAGTAAAAACTAAATATATAAAATTTAAAAGGGAACAACTATACTCTGTCATATATGTTAAAGGAAATGATAAAATTAAGTGATTAATAGATTTTCTTAAAGGAGAAATAGAAATATGTGAACTGTAACAATATCTGAAAATAAAATATACATATCTTAGGAAAAAAATCTAATTTGTTTTAATTAATCTCTTTATTATATAATTTTATTTATTTAAAACCTGACAAAAAAAAAACTGAAAAAACAGAAATCCTGCTCAAAACAAAGCGCTGTTATAAACACAACAACAACAACACGTACAACTATATTTCTTACAAAAAAAATAATTTAAACATAACCACATCCAAAATTCTGTATTTGTTTACATTAAAAAAAATGTAATATGAGTCAAGCGTTTTAAAATTTGTTTACATTAAAAAATATTCTTATTGAACTTATGCTTAAGAATAAGAAATCTTTAGGAGTCTCGCTGTTTGTTGTTGTTTTGTTTAGAACAAAGCACTGCTATTGTTTGTAACAGTGTGTCGTTGTCCCACTTTTCACCATCAGCAAATGCAAAAAAAAAATTAAATAAACAAAAGCAAGACGAACCTACTCATTTTCAATCAAAGGATGGCTAACCACACACACACACACACACATACACACACACACATACATTCTACCCGTGTGGTAGCGGATTAGAATACTACCATAGTGGTTCCCTGCTTGTCGTAAAAGGCGACTAAATGGGAGGGCAAAGGTAGAGGGTGCGGATGAAAAGTCTGGCATATACCCAATGACACTGATGCTTTAAAGCGAAACAATGCCGCTCAAAGTATTGAACTACCGTGGTATCACGATAGCACCGTGGGAATCACATACCAGCATGCGTGCAAGCACGCACCCAACGGATGTGGACGATCGGAGCCTAGTCGTATAGGCATCAGAATTGATTCCAGTAAGATTCTGATTATGGTATACTGGACTACACTACTATTTGGATTTGATGACTGGGCTGGCGGATGGGGTATTCTGTTACCAATATGTGCTGGAGTGAAATCTGGTACAGACGGCTTTCAGGCTAATACACCATCTGTCTCCGTCCCGTTAAAACCTGGCAAGCCTTGGAGAACCATCTTGGACTCGTCCCGTTGAGTTGGGGTGTAGGGGCAGTTAAGAAGTTCTTCTGTTTAGCTCCCGGTCTGGCTCTGAACACAAGCTCTCATGAGGACTTGTGTCAACCCTCGCATGGCCTCCCTGCATTGCAAAGATAACCATGGGACCACAATAAGGGTAACTACACAACGAAACCAAGATAACGGCTCCAAGTTGGGACCCAATAAAATGGAATTTAAGACAAGCAACAATCTATATAACTTTACAGGCGCTACTTCTCCAGCCGGCACCGAGGGTGCAAAGGAGACCCAGCAGGACAGCCCTTTCCTGAATCCTTTCCGGAGGGCTTCGAGGTTACTCCACTCACTCGTCACCACCGGAGTTACAGAGGAGCAAAGCTCCTGAAAAGGAGGTGGATGATTTCACCAAGCTAGGCGACAGAATCTCGGAACTCGTCGAGATGATGGGCGGAGGAAGGAGGTCCATCCACCAAGCGATGCGCGATTTAGTAGCTTCTATATCGTCACTATACCAGCAAGCCGCTAAGGATAAAGTTGCGGAACAGGATGTAAAGGTCAGAACCAATGACAGAAGCACACAGACGATCATGCAACAAGGGACACCTTGTGCTTCCAAAAGGCAGAGGGATGAATTGGAAAAACCAAGGAGAACACCTCCAAAGAAGACCAGGACAACCCGTCCTCGTGGACTAGTCAAGCCTGCCGCTGAGGTTAGGAATAGTGACTCGCCTGGGCGACCAGCAACTGCTACGAACCAGACTGTGGTAGTGCCCGCAGCAACAGAGGAAAACACCCAGGAGCACAATGATTGGATCGTGAAAACTAGGAAGCTCAGAAAACCTCCAAGACCAGACGCAGTGATAATAAAGCCAACCGAGAAACTATCGTTTGCGGACATTCTAAGGAAGGTAAGGAATGCCCCGGAGCTTAAATCAGTTGGCGAGGATTTCCAGCTTGTGAAGAAGACACAAAGGGGCGAAATCCTTCTGGAGTTTAGAAGATCGGCAGAGGTGGCTACGGAGATGCACCGTTCTAAGCTAAGGAGCTTATTGGCCGAAGAGATAGAGGTCAGAACAATAACTGAGGAGGCTACATTCGAACTCAGATGCCTGGATGAAGTAACAACTGAGGAGGAAATAATCGCCGCATGGAGGGACCAAATCGGGGAAATATAACCGTCGGCTCTCAAGACGATCAGGAACGTTCCAGGAGGTACTAGGACGGCGGTAATCACAATCCCTATGAAGCTGGCAGGCAGGGCAGAGGAAGTTGGTAAACTGCGTGTAGGGTGGACAGTTTGCCGCTTACTGAGAAAGGTAACCCCAAGGAGATGTTACAAGTGCTTGCAGTTCGGGCATGTAGCAGGAAAGTGTAGCAGTAATAGTGACTGGTCCAAACACTGCTTCAAATGCGGAGGGCAAGGTCACATTGCCAAGGCTTGCGACCGTGACCCTCACTGCCTTCTTTGTAGAGGCGATCCGGACGCGGACGCGAAGCATATCACGGGAGGACATAAGTGCGCACACTATCTAGCGGCACGACGGAAGTTGACATACTCATGTAAATGAGAGTCCTGCAGTTGAACTTGAACCATTGCGAAGCGGCGCAGGAGCTACTTAAACAGACGGTGCGGGAGCAGAGGATAGACTTGGCAGTACTGAGCGAGCACTACAGAGCACCTGAAAACCAACGTTGGATAGCCAGCAAATGCAATAGGGCTTCGATGTGGTCCTGTGCTAAATTCCCAATGGGAAATGTCGACGGCAGGTGGGAGAGCTTTGTGAAATGCACCGTTAATGGGGTACATTTCTTCAGCTGTTATCTTCCCCCTAGCCTATCAATAGAAGACTATAGACGCAGAATAGATGACATCGTTAAGGAAGCAAGGCACGTGAGACCTGTGGTAATTGCCGGGGATTTCAATGCTTGGGCTGTTGAATGGGGCTCGGCATTCACTAATCCAAGAGGAGAATGCCTACTCGACGCACTTGCAACATTGGATGTTGTTTTACTTAATAGTGGTGATAGGGATACATTCTCGAGAAATGGACGCTGCTCTAAAATTGACCTGACATTCGTCAGCGACTCACTGGCGACCTCATCTACCTGGTTGGTGTCTGACATCTACACACATAGCGATCATCACGCTATCATTTTTGAGATCCGGGAACGCTCTACGGGACACAACGTTCCTGCCGCACCGCCGAACCCTCTTTGGAAGGACTCCACCTTTGACAGGGAAACCTTTGTCCTCGCATTGGAGGATATTCGGTTATTCGGGAACGCGAATGACAAGGCGACGGAACTTATGCGCTCTATAACGGAGGCTTGCAACGTTTCTATGGCAAGGAGGCGTAATATGTCTGGGAAGAAACACGTCTACTGGTGGAACGCGGATATAGCGGATCTGAGGCGTAAATGCAACCGCGCACGGCAGGTATTTCCAAAGGGCCAGAGGCCGGGATGAATTTGCAGAACTGCGTGAAAGATATAGAAGGTGTAGGACCAGCCTTAATGGGGCCATTGCGCTCAGCAAGAGAAGATGCTACAGGGAAATGTGCGCCGATGTGGACGAGAATCCCTGGGGAACTGGATATAAGGTGGTGATGAGAAAGCTGAACTGCTTCCGACCACCAGCAACGTCATGTGCAGCTAAGCTGCAATCAATCGTTGCGGACCTTTTTCCGCGCAAAGCCGAAATTACATACTGCGTTCGGGATATACGGTCACCGGAGGAAATCCCAGAAGTCAGCAGGCAGGAATTGGAATCAGTCTGTGGGGAAATGAAACTTAACAAAGCACCGGGGATCGACGGGATCCCAAACATTGCGCTTAAGGCGGCCATTGAAAGTAATACTGAGCTGTTTAGACAAGTTTTTAATGCTTGTATTCAGGAGAGGACGTTCCCTAGGATATGGAAGAGACAGAGACTGGTTCTAATTTCGAAGGGTAACAACGCGCAGGATGCATCGGGCTACCGCCCGCTCTGTATGATCGACACAGCTGGAAAACTTTTGGAGAGGATAATTTGTAGGAGACTGGAAGCATTCCTGGGGGCAGAAGGCTTGTCGGATCGCCAATTTGGTTTCCGAAAAGCCCGTTCCACAATAGATGCAATAGAGATGGCTATGACAATAGCAAAGGATGCTATCAGTGGTGAGCGCTGGCTGGAGGGCGATAAGGAGTACTGCGCTATCATCATCCTGGACGTCAAGAACGCATTCAACTCTGCGGATTGGGATGCCACTTTAACAGCCCTAGATGGAAAGGATGTACCGAACTACTTGGAACTTATTAAGGACTACTTTAAGGATAGAGTGCTCTTATATGACACAGATGATGGCAGGAAGACATATGCGGTATCGGCGGGGGTCCCGCAAGGTTCCGTGCTGGGCCCAATACTATGGAATGTCATGTATGATGGTGTACTGGGGCTTAGATTGCCTAGAGGTACACAGATCATTGGTTTTGCGGACGATATTGCCCTGGTGATAAGGGGAAAACATTTAGATGAATTAGTGAGAACATGTAACACTGCGGTTGGTATGGTCAGGAACTGGATCACGGGAATAGGTCTCAAACTTGCTGATCACAAGACGGATGTACTACTTGTAAGCAGTAGGAAGAAGATGGAATTTATTACACTAACAGTAGGCGACCAGCGCATAACACCAAAGCAGGCGATTAAATATCTGGGAGTAATGATTGATAACAGGCTCACGTTTAGGGAACACCTGATGTACGTCGGTGGAAAGTGTGCGGCGACATCATGTGCACTTGCCCGATTAATGCCTAACCTTGGAGGCCCAAAACCGGAGAGGAGGCGGTTACTGATGAAGGTAGTGACTTCGATCGCTATATATGCGGCCCCTATATGGGCCGGGGCCATGGATAAGAGGACCTATAGAGCAGGTATAGAAACGGCCTACAGGAGATCAGCTCTCAGGGTGATTTCTGCCTTTCGCACGGTGTCTACTGATGCAGCATTGGTGATTGCGGGGATGATGCCCCTGAGGCTAGTAGTGGATGTTATAGAGCATATCTCTATAAGTATGGTCATGATGTAGACGAGGCATGCCCAGAATGTCCCAATGAAAGGGAGACGGCGGAGCACGTTTTCTTTACTTGCCCGCGATATGTTGTTCAACGAAATTGCCTGGAGAGGACAGTAGGATTCCAGGTAACGCCCGATAACATAGTTAACCTGATGTTAACCTCATGTGACAATTGGAACGCAGTATGTGTTTTCGCAAGGAAGGTGTTGACGCAGCAAAGATTGGCTGAGAGAGCAAGGTCAGCAGAACTTGAAGGCAGCACTCGCTGAATCTCCACCCCCCCGAAGTAATACTTGATTGTGGTCCCGGGGGGGGGGGGGCAAATGGTTGAAAGTGTTACGAACTAGGTTGGGTTTAGTACGTATGCGTTTAGCAAGCCGAGAGTAAGTCTTGCGGCGAATCGTGCACATTGGTAGGCCGGGCTACCAATGTCTTTCGAAGATTCCCAAACTTTAGCTCGTAAAGCTATAAAAAAAAACACACATACATTCTGTCCGTCCAATCTACATGTTACAAACCTATCAACTAACTTAAACTACCGACTGTAGCGTAGGCATGATCCCAAATTTGTATGAAAAAAGTGCGCCAGAAACCCCATAAACATACTACTGTCTAGTACCAATATTCTTCAGTGCGTATTAAAAATTGGGAGTTGGTACATTTATTTATTTTTACGACACTTTTTCCACTATTCAGATGGTAGTAAAAATATACGATACTGCAGCAGGATGGATCCCTAAATAGGTCAAAAATATACAGAAACGCAAGTGTATAGTCTGAAGAGGACTACTTATTAATTTATGTAAATTTGTGAAACTAGAATAAAATATGGCGCCCTGGTTGTCTAGTAGGCAGTGTGCTAGACTATTACCGTGAGGGTCGTAGGTTAGATTTCCACCAGAGACTCTGGCCTGTTACACTACACCAAGCATATTGCATATGTTACTCAGATCTTAATAATTGAATATAATATGTAATTGTATTGTAATTAAAAAATAAATAAATAAATTAAAATAATAAACAAAAAAGAATTATACTACTTGCAAATAAATTACAAATTTTTTAACACGAACATATTTCGAGACTTATATCTGTTATTGTGATCGAAAAAAAATAATTACCGTTACTTTGCTTAATCATCTATCTCAATGAACACGTGTACAGTACGAAAAATACACACCGTTCATAAAATAGCCAAATTCGCATATGTTAACCGAAAAACTGTTTCACTGGTTGTAAAAAATATAGGCTTTTGAAGTTATGAACGAAAACGTGGAAGTGGAAGAAAGGAACCAGAAGCAAGTAGAATAAATCAACCAGTCAATACACTTTAACTTCTTTAAAAGAAAAGCGTCCAAAAAATTGAAATGCTCCGAATCTTAATAGTTTTTAAATTCAAAAATATAAAAATTGAAGACTGATAAAAGAGCACAAAAAATGAGAGTTGAGTAAGTATTATTTTTAATAGTCAACTTTCCTGGACTAACCATGTTAATACAATTTGTGGGAAGGCGTATACTACGCTGAGGAATCTTTGTAGGACTAAATCCTTTACGTCTTTTAATATACGTATGCTCCTAGCGAAGACATACCTAATTCCTACCGTTTTGTATGGATGTGAGCTATTTGCGGGTTTGAACTCTGTTAGCAAAAATAAACTTAATATAATAACATAGCAAGATAAATTTTTGGACGCAGTAAATAGTATTTCGTATTTTTCCCACAAAAAACTACAATATGTGACTGAAAAACCTTTTGAAGATTATCTATCTAAAGGAACCAAGTTATCTATTTTTAAAGCTCCAATTTTCTAGAACTAACAAGGGCTTTAGGATAAACGGCATAAGATACCGGAAACAGGTGTCTGAAAGGCACTTTTTTATTAATGCTATTAGTTCGTGGAACCAACTTCAGTCGGAAATCCAATTGAAAAGCAATGCGATTCAATTTAAGACAGCAATTTCAACACACTTTTCATTACTTTAGAATTCTCATTTACAAGGCTAACTAAAATTTAACTAATATAACTTTTGTTTTTTTATGAAACTTACATACATACATATATATACTATGTAATTAAGGCCTGGCTTTTACGTCTAATAAGCCAACACACTACCTACTAGACTACGGCGACTACAAATATATATATTAACATACATCCATATTAGAGTTGGGTTCTTTAGCTCTTTTGAGTGTTCGCTCTTTCTAGTTCAGCTCTCTGTAATGAACTAGTTCGTTCTTTTAGTTCAATAGTTCAGTACTTTTAAACAACTCCGCTCTCTTTCTCAATTTTATTTATATTTAAAATGATGTAAACAATACATATATACATTTAAAGGAATTAATGCATTCCGTGTATTTATATCAACTTATTGAATAAAATAAAAACAGTATATAATATAGTATTTAACACATTTTCATTTTTATTAATTCATTTATGTGCTTGAAGCGCTTTTTAATCAAAATTACTTAACTAACTAATAATAACAACAAAACTTATCTAAATATATACATATATTTAAAAGGAAAAAATAAATTGAAAAATAAAAAATGCAGCTTTTGAAAATCTTAATTTAATTATAGGGACATAAAAAACAAAAATTAAATAAATACAAAAAATAGAAACTAATAGTAATTCAGTCTATTGCAATCACATTTATTAATTTAATTTAAAAAAAAAAACATTTATAATATGTTTATATAATAATATAATATACATTGTATTTACATTTTTGATATAAAGTTAATAGTAACTTGGCTCACATGTTATTGTGTAAAAACACAAGAATGGAAACTATATTTGGTTTGATGAGGGTCCTTCTTTCGTTTATTATTTGTCCTGTTGCTGAAAAAATACGCTCACATGGTACAGATGTGGCTACTATGCAAAGGCGTTTTAAAGCATACATGTACACCCTTGGATACAAATGCCTGCGTTCATTCCACAACGCAAGAGGGTCTTTCCTTCTTCCAGGTACTCCTCGTTTAGGTACTTATCGAATTCTCTAATTCCAGCAGCTATGTTATTGTCAGATTTTGTAAGTCGACTGAAGTTCATGTCGAATTTTTTCCAAATATTTCCAGTATTTGGTAGTCTAATTTGGCCGATTCTGTTGCGCAATAATTTCACAGCGTTTTCATAGGAGCTGTCATTTTTAAAACCTAATTTTTTAAATCTGGGATCTAGGATTGTGCTCTCTGCATATAAACTACTTCGTTCTAGTTCACCAAAACGATTAGTAATTTCTCTTTTCATCACGGAAATCAGTACTTTTATTTGACTTTTAGTTGCGTTAAAATCAGAAATTACACTTTCTAATAGATTACACAAAACTAAAACTTTTGATAGGGTTACATTTTTTTCAGCTGAAATATCTTTCGTAACCTCATAAAATGGCTCGAGAACTGGTATTAGTTCGTCTAAAACCTCCCTATCTTGAAGTGCCAAAGATAAATCGGGTTTTGTGAGCGGCAGGGTTGAAATTACAGCATCTTTTACGGCAACAATCCTGTTAAGCATGTCGTACGTAGAGTTCCATCGTGTTGGAACATCCTGCTTTAATTTTAGCTCTGGGAGTTTCATTTGCCTTTGAGATTCTCTTAGCTTTTTCATACCTTGTGTGCTTTTATTGAAAAATTCTACTATTTTTTTCACTTTAGAAACAGTATCACTCACCTCCGCAAGTGCTAATTGCACGATCAGGTTTAATGAATGGGCAAAACAGCTAATTCCACTCCAATTTCCCATACGTATCGCTGCAGTAATATTTGCCGCATTATCGCTCACAATTGCCGTAATTTTATTTTCAATACCAAACTCTTGCACCTGTTTTTTTATAAAATTTTTTAGGTTTTCGGCAGTATGTCTGTCATCATATTTGTCGCATGCAATTAAATGTGATTTTAGTTGCATATCTTCGCTAATATAATGAGCAGTTATAGCCAAGTAGCTATCATTTGTTTTCGAAGTCCATCCATCGGTAGTTAAACAGACTGCTGTAGCAGATAATAGTTGAGATTTTACTTGGCTTAAGATATCTCCATAAACCGCTTCCATAATATTATTTGATATAGTTTTTCTTGTAGGAAGCGTGTATCCCGGACAATTTGAGACAAGTTCTATTAGCCGTTTGAATTCCGGTTCTTCTACAATTCGTAGAGCATGGTGTCCTTTGGCTATCATTTTCAACACTTGTCTATCGATTAGCTCACCAGTACGTACGGGTGGAGGCCTATGAAAATATTGTGTTATATTTTGTTGGGGTTGCTGAGGGAGCGTTGCACTTTGCCTGGATTGGAAGCTGGTAGAAGTTTGTACGTCTGGCATGTCTTCTTCAAGTACCTCTGGTGGGATTGTAGTCTGTCTTTCTTGATTTAATGGTGTAAGCGGATGTTTTGTTCTCATATGTCGAGAAAGATTCCCATGAGAACCCCCAGCAATGCTTAGGTTTATTTTGCAATATTTACACATTGCTCTATTACCTTCTTCTGCCGTGAAATGAGTCCATATTGCGCTAAATTTTCTTTTTTCAGCCATTTTTAAATATAAAAATTCACTTAGATCACTTTGATCATCCGACACTATACCAATATGAACTCTTTCGAATAACTAGTGCTTGATTCACCCATGTTGTCTATTTATATATGTGGCTCTCTTCCTGAGAAAAAAATGTTTATTACAAATAACTCTCATTTTGATTTTTTACGCTGATTCTGTAAGTCGAATGTTTTTTTCCAAAAAAAAAAATAAAGAGAGCTATTGAGCAGTTTTTCATAATGGGTGAATGCTACAGAAAACTCTCAGTAAGAATAACATTTGTTTTGTGTGACGTCACACTTGTACGGTTAGGTAGCATGACCACATTTTAGCACTGTTTTGGTATTATTGCTATGACGGAAATTTCCTACAATTTATTTCTTTGACAATTTACCTACCTGCTCTGAAAAATTTGAATACCCGGCAATAAATGAATGAAATCTAGTGTTTAGCGAGAATTTTGCAAATCCAGATTTTGAAATTGAACCCTTTTCCGATTACTGGCAAGATTTTTTGACCTACCAGTGTCGAAAAATTTGAATTTCTATCAAAAAGTTAAGTCAATGGATTTGCGGAAATTTTGATAATTGAATCGTTAAAAACAATAATATATACATAAAATATAAATATTAAGAAAAACATAAACATAAAAATATAAATTTAAATTTATTTATATACATATATAAATAAATACATTTACAATCTCTTTTGTCTTATTTAAATTTTTGCAATCTTATAGATTTTTAGTTGACACTATTATTTATAAAAACATACTTATTAGCGTAACAGACCAGATTATCTTGTGAGAGTCAAACTCACAATCATTACGCTATGCACTAACTTTCCATGGAGCCCACTTAGAAATTTTATTAAAAGAAATATATTATAAATTTTTTTTAGCTATTATGTGCTATTACTTCTAATGTATAAAATTTGAATTATATTCAAGAAATTCAAAAGCAAAAAATTTTAATTTTAATACATCGTCGAAAATTACATATGTTTTTATAAAAGTATATTTAATAAGAATTTCTGTGGATATTTCTCGCCTAACCCTTCTTTGAGTTAAATTGAAAAAATATATTATTTTAATTTGCTTATTTTTTTATTTTTTGCAATTTTCGCGTTTTTGTAGGAAAAATGTTGCCATAAGTTATTTTATTAGTATGTGGTAACACCGCCAATGATGGCACTACCATTTAACACTACGATAAACAACAGAAAAGAACGAATATGAACGAAATGAACGAATAAGAAACGAGAACAAGAGCCAACTGAACTACGGAGCTAAAAGAACTCATTAGTTCAGTTGGCTCTTTTAGTTCAGTTGTATGAATAGTTCAATTGAACTAATTCGTTCGTGAACTACACAACTCTCGTTGAATAGTTCAATTGAACTACATAGTTCGTTCGTGAACTACACACATGAGAACGATAAACAAAATAAAAGAACGAAATGAACGAATAAGAAACGAGAACAAGAGCCAACTGAACTACGGAGCTAAAAGAGCTCATTATTATGAGCGGCTCTTTTAGTTCAGTTGTGTGAATAGTTCAATTGAACTAGTTCGTTCGCGAACTACCCAACTCTAATCCATATATTATTACAATCCTCTAGTTAGGATTACGACCTATCTGCGAATGTCACATATTTTGTGTGTGTACATTTTATCCTCGTCTATGGCAAGCACCACTTTGTTTAATTATACGAATTTCTGAAATGGTTTTAATGTGATTCAAACCTTCATTATACTTGAATTGAATGTTAATTTGGATTAGAAATATGAATCAATTGGAATAAAAATAATGACAAAAAAGAAAAAAAATACTGCAATATAAATTTCAGAAATTTTATCTCATTCAAACTATTTTGAGTAGTGAACTTTAGTGACTTAAACTTCTGTACGGAAAATTCTTATATACCTTAAGATATAAAGATGATACAAAAATATTGAAATAATTCCTTGTGTGTGTAAAATGCCATCGAATAGCACTAAATATACTATAGAGAATTTGTCTTCAAGTCTTTTGCGTATTTCTTTAATTTTATAGTATACTTTCGGTATCTTTCATGTTGTACCTCTTTAATTTCGTTAAAACTTTTGCTAAAATGTTATCGAGACAACACTTGAGTAATTTTGTTTTGTAACATTAATTAAACCTTTGATTAACGCACGAATGAGTTCATCAATAGAGACCATTACGGTGGGCAATCAAAGAGAACCCTTTAACAGTTCCGTTTGAAATTATAATATTAAATGCAGTAGGCATTTTGTTGTTGTTGTTGTTGGTCTTAACTTTTTTCAGAAGACCAACATTAAAATTATTTCGTTTTGCAGCTGAATAAGCGACCACTTGGGGTTGTAAAAAATAAAATTAATTCTGTTAGGAATATGGGGATGGTTGAAAAATGTTCTTATTGTTAAAGGTTCTTCGAATGGCAAAAGAAGACAAAATGTTCGATTTATTGAATTAAATCTTTTGCGTTCAAAATATTTCTTTTAATTCTGCTTTAAATCTAAATGGAACCAAGATCTAAGTAGCTTTTCTATTAAAGTTTTAAATAAATTAAAATATTTTGGAATATTTATTTTTTTACATTTAATAAGGTTTTATTACTTTAGACTAGGGTGCCCTGGTGTTCTAGGGGGTGGTGTGCTAGAATATTAGCATGAGGGTTGTGGTTTCGATTCCCACTAGAGACTCTGGCCTGTTACACTACACCGAACATAAGATCTACGTCACTAAGTTCGTAATAAATAGATATAATTTGTAATTGTATTGTAATAAATAAATAAGTAAAATAAATACTTTAGACTAGTGGTGGACGATATAAAAAGCGATGTTTTAAAAACACTTGGATGATGGAACTTATCGAAAAAAAATTCCATATTTTATTTATATATTTTGCAACGAGAATAAGTAATACGAATGAACGGAACGATTTGGTTGTTACACACTGCTTTAAGGACATATAGTAGAGCAAAAGCGGTGACAGAAGAGTGAAATATTCAAAGCCCATAGGGAAACTCGCGAGCGTAAATTTACGACATCGAAGAATGTGATCTACCTCAACTTGGACAGGAAGTAGAGAGGACAGTATGTGGCAATAATATCCCACATCCTGGTACTCAGGTTCTGTGAGGTTGGCTCGACTGAAACACGTCAATGTTTACCAAGTAATACATCATCGAGAGCAGTATAACAAATTGTCTATTACATACATACATAATTGGTAATTACAACCCTCCAGGCAGGACTACGACCTAGTTGCTCACACCACTTATGTTGTGTATGTTAATTTTATACATGAGTGGCGGGACCTACAGTTTAAAATCGACTCCGAGCGACAGATTTTTGAGAAACTTTTAATGGGAATTTTATTTACTCTCAGAGTTTTTGCCTGAAATCTGCTGAGAGGCAGTCGCCGAAAAAATATTTATTTCATATTTTCGTTTTGATGTCTGATAAGCAACACACTACCTACTAGACTACGGCGACCTCAATAAATTGTCTGTTACAAAATTCACTCGACTACTTTAGAGTCAAAAGTAAAATTAAAATTTTTTGAGTACTTGCGACACTAGTTGATTACATTGTACATTACATCATATATATACTACTCGAAGAAAACGATTTTTATTGATTTTTACATCTAGGACTACTTTATCAATATCATCATATTCATGTAGCAATTAAAAATTGTAGTTTTAATACAATAAAGAAAATCAATTATTGCGCACAGTCTAATTCTTATTCAGAATAAAATAGTTCAATAAATGATTGCAATCGAGATGAAATATAAGTTGTTCTGTCATATTTTACTTTTCAAAATTGTTTGAAACTTTATCCTTCGCGTCGCTAATTGGCAACCGGGAGTTAACTTACTGTTAATAATCGACCCAAAAACCTACTTTAATTCTGATGCATCTTAGAATAAAAGAAATACATTTTAAAGTGTCCAATGAGTTGATCGAAACACTTTCTTCAAAATTAGGTATAATACCGGTCTTCATGTGATTCGCTGTGAAAGTCAACAATATAATATAGACTGTGCACTATAGGCAGAATGACCAGTTTTTGAGGCAAAAAGTCCATTGTTGAAGTAAACAATTTTCAAAAAGTAATGGTGACAAATAATACATAACATTTGGGAATAGAAAAGTACAAAATATTAGAAACAGGTGGCAACACATAATTTAACATCAAGCTGTCAAAGTTGAATGTTCTTTGTTTGTTTTGTTTTCATACATTTGGCGCCAAAGTAATAAAGAAAACAAAAGTGTGACAAACAAAAAGTATTCAGCTTATTAATTTATTGTAAAATGGAAAATAATCAAAAAGGTATGTAAATAAAGATTTTTGTCAAAAAAGCATAAAATTATTTGTATACTACATAATTTGTATCGTTAAAGTGTGACGTCTTTTTTATGTAATTTTGGTGATCGTTGGTGTGTTCCATGGAGTAGTACTTTGTTTATCGGGGCGTATTCACTGAACTATTTATATGTTTAGAAAGGTATTGATGTGTACTTTAATGTGGTAATAATTCTAACTGCTCATATCTGCTACCCTGTACAAAATTTACTATTTTAGATTGCATACAAATCAAAAATGTGCAAATAGTTAACTTTTGGTTGGAAAATAATCGAAATGCTACCACTGTTATTAATTGGATTTGTGATAAATTTGAAAAGAAATCTAGTGAGGACTGCATGATAGCTGTTAGAAAAAAATTAACATTTTGTGTGCACGTGCTAACCAAAAGTGGATCGCAAACCGCAGAAGCCGGATTAGATTCGAAAAAAGTGAAAAATTGTGGTTATCTGGTATGACTGAGCTTACTTTAACACATAGTGATGTCGCAAACAAAAAAGGTCGCCCAGTGTTAGATATAGCGAAGGAAGTGTGCGGCAAAAACGAAAACTTGCTTCCGTAGTCTCGTCAGTACAGGGAAATGACACCAAGTTATTGCTTCATGCTGCTTCAATTGCAGCTCATTCATCAAAAGAAAATGATTTGAATTTTGTTTTGAAAAAGCAGTTTCATCTTCCTCACGGCCAACTAAAATTAGACAAATGCTTAGTTGTGATGACAAGAAGCCGTTAATGCTGTCACCTGAAGAAGCCTTTGTGTTTTTGATAGAAAATAATTTGACAAAACGACAATATATTAATATGAGGGAATTGAATAAATCACATAACTGTGACATTTATCCTAGCTACCAAAAAGTTCAAGAATGCAAGCTACAATGTAGACCGGAAGGATTAATTGTAACAGACTCGTTAGCAGAAATTTCTCTACAAAACTTGGTTAATCACACAGCGAAGAGAATATTATTATACCAAGAAGAAGTTACAACTAAATATTTTTACTTATTTACTGAATATAACAGAAAATGATGTTAAATATCTTTATTTTTGTAAAGTATTAATTATGAAAATAAAAAAATTATCTCTATCAAAATTACTTGTCGATAATGGCCCGCCCACTTTTAGGTGGGCATGGTAGTAAGTGGAGTAACTTTTTATTCTTACTAAAGTTTTAAAATGTACTATTAAAAGCAATCTTAATAATTAAACTTCAAATTATTTCAATTAATATTTTTTTACTTAGATGCATTGGCACATTCCTCTAAAAGTGGGCGTGGCAATTGCCGATCGTCATGAAATTTTTACTGTACTTTTTGATTGACCTAATAGTCAGATGTACAAAATTTCAAGCGTCTAGCTGCCTCGGGTGATTTATTGCCTCAAAAACTGGTCATTCCGCCCATAGTGCTGTGGTGTAAATAAAATTACCAAAAGAGATCTGAGGATCTATAAAAAGAAACTAGAGATAATAAATATGAGTAGAGAGTAATTTTATACATTTTGATGTAAATGAACCTTTAGTATAAATACAATACTTTAAATAACTGAGGGCTATAATTTGTGGTATACAGTTCCAAGTATGTTCCTATCATTACTTATGGCAGTAAGCCCTACAATAAAATTAAAATAAAAGGTAATTCAAAATTAAAACGAAGAAGGTATGGTCACGTAATGAACCATACAACTTCATCTAATGGTGCAGTCGAATTGAAGTTAGGTGTATATGAGAAGACTAGACCTGCTGAACTGGCAAAACAAAAAAGGACATCTATATATTCATTCAGATAATAATCATATTGTTGAATAATATGAATGTATTCATATTGAATGTAATAAAAAATTCGACTAATAATATAAATTTTTCTATAAATTCCAAACTTACCGAGCACATTCGACACCCAAAGGACGACCATTGATATGATCCGAACATGCACCTATGGTGAAACTGGATGTATTGCTGGAATTACTTAGAGGAGGTGTATTGAGGGGGACATTAAGACCTGGTGCTAAATTGTTGGCATTTAACGAATGATTTGGTGACATCGAGAGTTGATTTGCAGCCGTCAAAAGACCTAGGCCAGCAGCGGCTGCAGCAGCAGCAGCAACGGCTATGCCGGAATTCGTGGGGGAACGTTGGGGTGTTACTTGTGGCGATGGTTTGTAACTTTGATGGGCTTCTAACATTTCGCACGTCTTACAGTCTATGCCCTTGAAGTTTGGGTGCTCTGGACAAACGTTAAGCATTGAGGCAGTGTTTGGTGTTGAAAGTGTGGCTGGGTTAAGAAGATACTGTTCGGTGTGATTTAAAGGATGACAGACGAGCTGTTTCTGGTGGTGCTGTTGTTGCTGTTGTTGTGCAGCAACTAATTGATGTTGAAGGAACTTACTTATTAACTTAACACTACTAGTATTTTGTTCGGAGTTTAAAGCAGCCAGTGAGGCGTGTAAGGAACTTATTTGTGCGACTGAGGCATTGGAGGCGGTTCCGGGCAACGGAAATGTATTCGCCGCAGGGTGAGACCAGCTCATGCTATCGTTGTCGAGGTTTTTATGTTGGGATTCATCATCAGCTGTTAATCTACCACCAGTAAGGCGATGTAAATGCTGTTGCAGGAAATCGCCCATTGCGCTAGAACTTAGACTCGTCGTTTGGTATGGCGGTAAATGGTTTGATTTTGGACTTAGATCTGATCGTGGTGTATTTGTAATGTCTTGTGCTTGAGGTTCAATGGAATCGTTGTTGGAATTGGAATTATCATTATTAAACTTATTAATATTTACTAAACTATCAGTACTATTAGCATCTGTTGCTATATTTCCGGTAGACGTCGATAAATCTACCCCAACTGTAAGGGTTAAGGATGACGATGACAAAGTTGATGGTGATGATACTGCCGTTGTTGGTAATGCTGTTAATGCAATTGCTGCCAAAGACGATCCAGTTGTCGCTGTTGTACTCGACAGTTTAAATGATGAGGCAACCGGTGTCGTTGTAGATGAAGATGAAAAATTATCTGCTAACGATTCACTTATGTTATAGTTGTTATTAGTCTTTGATTTGTCTAAATTTAATGATTCTAAAGGATTAGTGGTTGAAGTTGTGCAAGTGGTAGTTGTAGATGTTACCGATGCTTTGACATGAGATTCTGATATACACTGAGAATGCTGATCGTCACCGAGTTGCGGTGAGATGCCTTGGGACTTATCACAAGTTGTTGTCGTAGTAGCGCTAGTGGTATTTGTGCTGCTGTTTGTACAGCAAAGTGACATAGGAGAAGAAGATGGCGATGGTGGTGATGAATAGCAAGATGTAATGGTTGTTACCTGCTGTGAGGATGCATTTGAAGAAGAAATGGCGACTTTATGGGTTGTGCTCGATGCTACAGTATTTAGTGCTCCATTTTTTTCTTTACCAGCTTGCGCTTCCATGCTACTTAAATCTTCGGTGGGTGAAGAGCCACTCATGGACGGCGCATCAGTATCGATAGGTTCTAGAAAGGAAATTTGAGGACTCTCGTCCATAGTTCTTTGTATAATGGCACTTGAATATTCGTGTTGCATCAACAAGTGTTTTTCCAGGTCTTGCAAGTCCAAACCGTGTTCGGTGTTAGCATGCAAACTAAAAGATTTCGTAATGCCAAATGAGAGTTTACAAATAAAGCACATTAAAATGGGTTTCTGTATTTTGAATTGATTATTTTCTCGTAGCAGCTGAACGTTAGCATCATTTGCGCTCACAACTCGGAAGGTATGAATCTTAGGATTCGTCCCCGGATTTGACGGCTGATGCGCTTGTTTTTCAGCCTGTCTCGGAACGTCCTCACCAGCAGCCGCAATATTCTTTGAGATTGAATTTGATGCACTTGTATTTGAATTTACACTATATTTTGACGACGATTTTGTTGTTTGTAATATTGAATGTTTTTTTTGATTGGTAAAAGAAATAGCTGCAACTAATCAAAAAATAAAGTTTATTAAAAATCTTGGACTTGAGATTATTATAAGGTATATTTTTATAAAATTATTATTCACAAGTAAATAGTTTAAAGACTACAAATATAAAGGATTCTTTATGTTTGACTTGCTAAACATATTCAATAGCTATGCATTTAACCTCATTATAAAGCTTGAATGACACTACTTAGTTTTAATAACAAAAAAAGAACATTACATACATATGTAGATATTTCAATTCGGTTTCGTTCAATATTGTATATATATATACATATATACAATGTGTGTGTGTAATAATATAATACATAATGTTATATAAATGAATATATAAAATATGTACTATATATTTAAAAGTTCAAAACCCAAATTGTTCGAGTCGCAATAACGAAATCTAGGGAGACATTAAGGTTTTGAAAAAATCGCATAGGTTAAAATAAATATTTTGTTTTATCATTTGATTATTCGTTTTGTTAAAGTTTTGTTTCTAGTCCTTATTTTACTAAAGAATTGACTTAAGTAAGTGCCCAAAAGTAAAGTAAGAAAAAGCTCTTACTAAATTACGCTTTTCTCGTTTAAATAGAGTTATCTACTAATTACACTATGCGACAAAATTAAAAATGAAATACACCCAGCTAATTACATAGTGTGGATTATGAGTTTTGTCGAGTAGAACCCAAAAATATTTTTTTTTATATTTCTTGAACCCTCTAAGCTTGTTTTATTTGACAAAAACTGTTTTTTTTGTACTTTACGCACAAATTTATTGATTATACAAACATTTCTGAACCAATGTCACAAATTTAAATTTTCTTAGAAAGGGGAGAGATGACCCTTAAAACGGTACATATATATATTATTCGACTTAATATTCTATGAGGGTTGATGAGGTAAACTTCGAATTTTTTCATATTTTTTCAAGTTTGTCCATTCATAGTAGCAAACTTTAATTAAAAAATATAGAATAAGTGGTGATATTCTTAAAGTGCATTCTTCGATTGATAAAATCAAACAAAAATTACCGTAATTATTATTTAAAGAGTATAACAGTCGAGTTATATTTTCATATATATTTTTTTCAAATGAACTCAGTTAAAAAATATTCAGAATTTTTGATGGATCTTGATTGTTTATTGGAAAATGTGTTAATTTCACGTTTGAGTGGCCACTAGAAGTTGGCCAGTGTTTGCACAAAGCGAAATAATAATATTTACAAAAAACACAAATATTAGCCGACTTCTGGTAGCCGCCCAAACGTGAGATTGACACATTTTGCGCTAAACAGTCAGGATCCATCAAAAATTCTGAAAATTTTTAAACTGAAAGTTTATTTGATAAAGTGACATATATAAAAAATATAACACGACTGTTATACTATTTAAATAACAACAAATTTAATTTTTCCGATTTTATCAAACAAAGTGTCAATCTCTTGACAAGATAATGCACTTTCAGGATGCCATCACTTATTTCATATTTTTTAATTAAATTTTGCAATTAAGAATGGCTAAACTTGAAAAAATAAGAAAAATAATCATTTTATCCAATTAAGTTTGAACCATATGTTTATGTATATCGTTTTAAAGGCTCATCTCTGCCATTTTCAAAAAACATTGGATTTTATGAATAGGTTAAAAAATATTTGGGTAATCAATATTTTTGTGTGAAGAGATTAAAAATACGGTTTTTGTCAAATAAAAGAAGTTTGGAGGATTCGAGAAATATAAAAAAAATATTTTTGAGTTCTACTCAACAAAACTCACAACCTACACTGTCATTAGCTGGGTGTATTTTGACTGTCGCACCGTGTTATTAATTTGGTATTGCGAATCTCACACAGGTATTTGTTGGAGTTTATAAATTCTGGTAAGATACCACTGCTCCATTTAAAAATTTCATCGAAAACGAGTGATTGAAAAAAATTGAATGCAAGTAAAATATTAATTAGAACTCATAATAAAAGATTAAATGACAAAATAAAACGAATCAGAAGATTAGTCTCAAATCAATGGTAACGAGTTATTATGCTGTCCTATACAAACTCACACTCAAACTTCTTGGGGAACATATGTATGTATATGTATGTATATATGCTGAAAGAACTCTTCAAAGAAAAAATGCATCAAAAAAAGTCAGTCATGGTCTTGAGATGGAATTGCCAATGTTATAAAATATAGTAGTTTTATACAGACTTAATAAAGATTATTTATATAAAACTTGTGGATCCAATGCTGATCTTATTAAAAATAGTAGCAGACTTAAGAAAGGCCATTTATTTAAAAATATTCTATTCGACCTACTCTGATGTTTGGTTCTATTATAATCTTTATATTCTGTTCATGTAAATAGTATCGATCAGTGCAAAAACAATTCTTAATTTCCTGTCGTAGTGGTTTTAGTTGGAACTCCAGTGTCTTACCGTCGTGTCATAGTTGGACTTGGTATCAAATTGCTAAGACTTAAAAGTCGTCGATCTGTGTTGAGTACACTAATTTTTCTGGGTTTAATACGAGGTGACGTTGATTCAAAGTTCATGAAATTCAAATTTCCTGTAAGACCAATACATCATTTTTAAATCATTAAAATATTATAGATCCGATTACTCTAACAATCATTCTTTTCGACGTGCATGTAAAATTTTTAATGAAAGTTACCATGCAGTAGACTTGTATAAACGTAATGCAGTAGACTTATCTAAAAGTAAAGCACTATTAAAAATGACTATATAGTATATCTAAATTGTTAAGAAACATTTTTTTTGAATTTATAAATAATACTGTGTGTTTTCAATATATACTTAGTTAGTTAAGATGTTATAAGGGTGCCCTGGTAGTGTAGAGGGTAGTGTGCTAGATTATTAGCGTGAGGATCGATTCCCACCAGAGACTCTAATCTGTGACACTACAACGAGCATATGTTCAAGTTACTCCGCTCGTATATAATTAGAACATAATTTGTAATTGTATTGTAATTAATAAATAAATAAATAAGATGTTATAATCTGTTGCCGTAAGTAAATAAATAATTAACATTATTTCATTCTACAGGATTTGCATATACATAAGCATTTCCTCTCTTTAAATTTTAATAAAACAAAGTCGTTAAAATTTTGTATACATTTAAAAGTCTTTGATTGCATTATGTGTGGAATATAACATTTCCGCCCAGCTTCTCTAGGTGGACTTGAGAAAAACCCCACAGTCTAACGGAATAATATCGCACAATCTTCGTGAACAGTTGACATTACCATGCCCTTCAATCACTCGTGCAGAAAATCCAATGTGTAATAAGCACGCATCGTCGTTCAGTTGACACCACATGTCGTATATGCCCCGATGATTCAATTTAGAACAAAAGAAGTTGGCAATCATTGACTTTTGGTGCTCGTCATTTTCAGCGATAAGGGTAGTTTTTACTTACTTCCTTACTCAATCGGTCGCTACAACCCTTCAGCCAAGATTACTGCATAGGATTTCCCACGACTCATGTTGTGTATGTTAAATTTTTCTATCAGTAACGGGACCCACAGTTTGAAATTGATACCTAACGACAGATTTTTGAAAAACTTCTCATGGCAATTTTATCAAATTTAAAAGTTTCTGCAGAAGAGTGCTAAAATTAAGTAGCAGAAAAATATGTTTCATATTACATTTTATTTGAAATGGCTGAGCCAGGGCTTCAAACACTAGCTCCCGTCTAATAAATCATCACATTACTTAGTAGGCTACGGCGATATGTACTTATAAGTAAGTAATATACATATACACTTATGTCGAAGTCGCCGTGGTCTCGTAGGTAGTGTGTTGGCTTACCTAAGATGTTCCTTTGAAAATTCTTATCTAAGGCACACCATCAAACAAAGCAACCATAAGTAATAACCGGTTTAACAATCGCCAGATATATCCAGCGAATGGCCCTAGGCGGAAGACCCCAGCTCTTACCTATGGAGTTTCTACACTGGTAGAGAGCATTCAGTCCATTTCTTTATTCTTTCCTCGGTGTTTCGTTTCCGGTTCAGCTTAAACGTGAGGCTTCGGTTCAAACCCAGGTCAGGCGCCTCCAACTGAAGGAAATATGAAACAATATTTCTTCGGCGACTTCCTCTCAGCAGATTTCTGGCAAAAACTCTGAGAGTAAAATAAAATTGCCATGAAAAGTTTCTCAAAAATCTGACGTTCGGAGTCGACTTTAAACTGTAGGTCCCGCCACTCATGTATAAAAAATAACTAGGTCGTAATCCGGACTAAATTGTTGTAATGACTAATTATGTATGTAGTTGTCCCCTACATTCTCTTGGTTACTTTTTTATAGATTAAGGAGCAATGTAAAGGCTAACCATTAAATGGAGTTATTCATATTTGCTGATCTTTTGGTGATGATAATAACATGTCGTTCATAGTGCTATGACCGTAGGTCAGGCCTTATCGAGATTAACGCGAAGCATGTGTGAATGTGAGAAAAAGCCAATGTTGTTTACTATTTCATAAGCGCGACATAAGATGATCTGAAGATAAAATTTAATGATATTTTCGCTAAAGCCAGCAAAGTTTTTGCATGCGTCAAAAAAAATGTTTAAGTGCTTTGGCTTCTTTAAAAGATACAAGATATAATTCATTTCATCTGATCTCTTTACTATTTACCGGCGCACTATGTGGCATTTTGCCTGAAAACCTGGCCAAAATTAATAGAAGTGTTTTATGAGTTAATGGCTGAAATTTTTTGATAGTGTTAGTGATAACTAGGCCCAAGGATGAACCCAACTGATTTTGGTTCAAATCGATCCGTGATTTCGCCTAGCCCCCATACAAATTCCCCTCGAAATTGCACTTATTTACACATAATTATGGCAATTATGCAACAATCATGATAAAATTTAGCATGAATCAGTGGCATCGTGATGAAATTCGGTATGAACGTGTATTTTGTAAATCTAAATCATATTACCAAATTTTGTTATGGTCGGTCCATAATTGCCCCTTGGTCCAAAATAGGGCCCCTTAAGAAAATATGTTCAGCAATTATAATTGGCTTAAAAATTTTATTACCTCGATGAAATTGAATCATTTATGATCACATTTTATTATGATCGGATCATATGTGCCCCTAGGTACCACATACGGTCCATTAAGAAAATCTAACATACATCTCATATTGTTATAATAGTCGATATACATATGTAATTAAGTTTTTAAACTTCTATGATAATTAATATTTATTCATAATATTTATTTTACATTGTTTAATACTTAACTTAAAAAAATACTTAAAACCTGAAACCACCATGTTTTCCAGTATGGATAAGGTTTTTCGATTTAAGCCTTTGTGTTGGTTCACAGCACACTCTTTTCCGAGTTTTGCAATTTTTTAGTTCATATTTTGACTCGTCTGTTCAAATAATTTTTTTCCAAAATGATTCAGACATATTTATGTAAATATTTATTTATGTAAATATTTAAGGTGAAGGCAGCCTCATGGTGTGGGGATGTTTTTCCTCTTCAGGAGTAGGTAGACGCATTAAAATTGATTCCAAAATGACTGGAGAGCACTATGTAAATATTTTGGAAGAAAATCTTTACAGCAGTGAAGAGGAAATGGGCTTGGGGGAGTTTATCTTTCAACAAAACAACAAACCCAAGCACACGAGTAAGGTCGCTAAAACATATTTTGAAGAAAATAACGTTGAAAAATTTGAATGGCCTGCTCAAAACCCAGATTTAAACCTCATAGAGCATCTTTGAGCTATCTCAGATGACAAAAACCCGATGGAGTCCAGAAAAAATATTGAAACATTTTGGGAAAAACTGCAAAGTGAATGGAGGGCAATTCCTACAAGTACTTTGAAGAACCTTGCGCTAAGTATGCCGAAAAGATTAAGAGAAGTCATAAATAACAAAGGAGGAGCAACTTCGTACTAAATTTTGAAGTTATTTAATTATTTATAATGTTTTCTAGTGAAGTGTTACTTTATTTTGTCACTTGAAATTCCTTATGTGCCATATAGTTTCTATTATAAATAGAAAATATAAAGAAAGAATTCACTGTTAAGATACTTTTTAGATAAAATATTAACCAAATTAAAAATGAAACTATAATTTATAAACATTTGAAAGCAATAAACATATGCTTTAATAAAAAAAACAAAAAAGATTTCAAACCGCACTTTATTTTGTCCGACAGTGTACATATGTAATTAAGTTTTTGAACTTCTATGATAATTAATATTTATTCATAATATTTATTTTACATTATTTAATACTTAACTTAAAAAATACTTAAAACCTGAAACTAACTACAATCGTTAAAATCGTTATCATTTTCATCATCAATGTCAGGAAGGAGTAATTTAATAGTATCTGATGAAAATGCTTTTCTATTCCTTCACGATTTTTGTGTACTGCAGCTTATAAAAGGGTCACTGCTTAAAAGTAAAATCTCGATTGGTATCGCTTCTACTGAATTTCCTCGCATAATTCGTACGCCGTATGGCTTTATTGCCTATGGCTTTATTACACTGCGTCAAATTTTTTTAATTTTTCAAAAAAAATTAAATTTTCAAAAAATCGCCAAAAATAATTGCGCAAACTTGCGCAAACTTTATTTCTTGCTCCTGAATGTAGAGAGTTCATATTTCCTTGTGTTATATAACATTAAACTACTAAAAACTACTTTCACCTTTAAAATCCTTATCGTTTTTTTGGGTAGGATAAAAAAAATGTGAAATTTTTATTATTTTTAAATTTTGAGCGAATAAGTTTAACAATAATATATGAGATATATATAAAAAATTGAAAGTAGCAGTTGCTCATACCTTTCAAACAAAAAAAATCAATATAAAACCTCTATTCGTTTAGCCACAAAAAAATATCATATAAACCTATTAAAATTTCAAAAAAACACCAAAAACGCATTTAATTTTCTTCACTTTCCTGACTTTGACATCGTCTCAGATCTACAAATCTCAACTTAAAGTTGTGAAAATTCACTATATAATGCAGAATTTTGTTGTCTATCGAAATGCATAATCAGTTTCTTAAATTTCTTTAAATTCATTTTTCCTTTTTGTCCAGCTTTTCAGGGTAAATGCCACATAGTGCGGCGTAGAAAGAGTTCGAACGTATTTTAGGGGCCATCCCTTTGGCAATGGTAATGTATAAAAAACGCAAATATACTATATGTTGCTAACTTTATTATCTCATTCAGTTTGCTTTGCATTTGGTTAGAATTATGGAGATTTAAACATATGCACCTTTCTGAAGTCTGCAAAACTCCTTCACTTCACCTTCAAGGACTTAAATGTTCTAATTACTAAGAAAAAATATATCCTGTCTTTAGACTGATTAAAAATAAAACTATTTATAATATTTCGCTACACTATTTCTTAGCACCATTATCATCGAATTAATTGTTTTTTATTTTTTTCGAATATTAGGAATATTTCTGTCAATATTTCAAAAGACAATACATATAATGAGAGTTTAAAAACTTTGTAAACATAATAAATAGCATTTACATTTGTGTTTTCTGTTCTGCAACATTACATACCACTTAAAGAATTATCGCTAATGCTCGATAATGTTGCCTTTTCAGCGTCGATTATATAAGAGCTGCCATCGATGTTACAAACGATTTTGCCTGTAAAACTTTCAACATCAGATGTGGACATTGGTGAGCTGTCATCAGTATAAATGTTCTGAAAGAGAAAAAGTGATGGTATTAAAATTAATTATTTCTCTACAAAATTAAAAATTAACATAAATGTACATATATAAAAAAATAATTAGAAAATAAATAGATGGAATTATATGAAAAGCTATTTATAAAGCATAAATCTTCACATTCATTTACTGTTTTGGGTTACCGAAAAAACAATCAAAATCAAATACATGTATCTAAATATTAATTTGTTTTTATTCATCTCATGTACAGTAAATTCTCAATTTGAAGTTATTTTACTATAAAAAATAGAATATTAAATGTAAAAAGTGTACGAGTTATACATACATATTAACAATTGCGCTCCCTGTCGTGTGTGTATTAAACATCTTTAAATGTGAAAAATCAAATAGAAAATAATTTAAGAATAGCTTCTGAAAATACAAAATAATAAATCGTAGCAAATGTCGTGAAATTAGCGTTCTGTAGCCCTCTTTTATTATATAACATAAAAGACGTTTCGATTATATAATACTTATATGTATGTATATAATTGCTATATAATTTTAATTATACGTTGATTGGAACTACGAAGAATTCAAATCAAATTGAAGTAAAGCGTTCAAAACAAGTTATTCAAAAATCTGGTAATGTTGTATTTTTATAATTTGCTATGCCTATACAGACTTAAGTAGCTGTTAAATGGAGTAGCAAATTACACGCATTATGATCATCGTAAATGCAATAAGGCGTAGCAGTATTTATTAATTTCAATATGTATACGTTTGACGTAATTACCAGCTTGACAAATTCCTATTTAGATATTACATTTTTATAATTTTTCTTGTGCAACCCTACATAAAATTCATTGTATTATAATAATAATATAATAATTTTTTAAGACACACAACTTGTTTCTAAGCATAGTTTATGCAAACGGTTAATAACATTGGACTCATTTGTGTCTAACAAGTGAACCTATTGAATTTATAGTCATATTTTTTTTAATTTTAATACAAATTTTATAACAATTAATGCTAATGTTAAACTTGAAGAAAATATATACATACTATGTATGTATGTATGTATATCCATTAAGGCATGAAGCTATTCATAAAAAATACATAAACAATGTAATAATAACTGAACAATTTAAATGTGGCTTTTGATGACATTAACATCAACTGTATGATTTTGTTTTTTTACTTACTTATTCATTATTATTATTATTTTTTTTTATATAAATAATTAGAGAGAATAAGTACTTTAATAATAAGAAAACGGTTTTGCATATAAAATCACATAACATACATACATGCAAGCATACATACATACATACATACTTGCTTACATGCATAAATGAAGACACATACTAATACATATGTATTCATATTTATACTCGTACTTAGGCCATGGTTATTTACGAAAATGAATTGCAATTTTATGGCCAAACATTAAGACTATATTTGTATGCTACTAATTGAAATTTTAGAATTTACTAGTTTTAGAAATAATACTGAGGAGGTTTCAGCATTGATTTACCGAAAGTGAGTAACAAAAGGTAACATTACAGATTGTTCTTAATTCCTTAATTTTGAATAGTATGAGTTGTATGCCTAAAAAGTTACTCTTGGTTAGTCGAAGCGATTGTATCGTGTCAAAATAATTTACATTGTTTCTTTTTAATGTATTTTTTATATATTTACTGAATCTTCAATTACATTGAAATAACAATGAGTTATTAAATCTTAACTATAATAAAAACAATTATTTATGCCTGATCAACACCCGCAATAAATTCAGTTATTGTAGTAGTTTATATTAATAATCATATATGAAGATGAGAGCTGCAGTGTCTCTTGTTTTTTTCTTTGGTGAATGTGTTCACAAAAGTCTAAGATGTTGCAGTTTTTTCAAGTATTTTTTAAAATATTTTTCTTTCAATCTCTGTATTTCTTTATGCTTGTTAGAATTTTTAATATTCCTCGATGCAGACGTAATGATAATAAGAAGGATTTTGTTCTGCGACTTTGAATTTTTCTATTTTGAGAAGCTCAGACTGCCTCCCATTATATTGCAAAGCATCACATAGATTTTAGAAGAAGTAGAAGTTTGCAACCCAACTTCAGGCAAATTTCGAACGGTTTTAATTTAATTAGTGCTAACTTAGCATCTTCGTGAAATTTTCATTTCAGGCGTCTACACAGATATGCGATTATTGTGGCACTATTTGGTTATTTCTTCGAATGGCGTGAATGTTGCAAGCACACATTTTTGGTCTTTCACATTTTTTATCTATCACAGATTGAACCATTTTCTTTAGCTGAAAAATTTGTATCTTTATGTATCGAAACGTTTCGTAAGGTTTCTCATGTCTGCTAATGAAATCAGTATTATTAGCAAAAGTGGAAAAGTGAGTATGACAGGCATATCCGAATTAATATATATTAATTCGATATACATCGGGTCTCAATATGCTACCCTCTGGCACACCAGCTGCAGTCAGTTGGCGAGCACTCAATCAGTTACCTTCATTAACTAAAATTTTTTAGCTGATAGTATAATTTTCTAGAAGTTTCGCAATATTTTTACGAAAATTTTGTTTTATCTGACGTATCACGCCTTCAAGCCAAACTTATACCAATCTGCGAGTTTGTTCAATAGTGCTGTGTTTTTTTTCTGAATTAATATTAAAGATCCAGAGTACACCTGCTTGCTTTCAATATTGACGTTTGTTTAGACGTTAGCAACTTTTAAAATTTTTTTCCACCCTGTTGGTATGACTCCGCTTTCATATGATTTTTATGACAGGTTTACGTATCATTTTAGCATTTTTTTGCTGATTGTATCAATTCTAGAAACGTTAACGATAGTACAGGTATATCAATAGAAGATGACAAATGGGCATTATCATTGGACAAATTTGACTTCAACACAGTTCTTAAGTGGGCCCCAAACAAGTCAACTCTCTCATCATCATTTCTCGCCCAACATCTGACGAAATTTCGTAATTTCGAAATTTAAATAAAACAGGTCTTTTAAAGTTCTTACGCGCACCACATTTTACCAACAGGCCTTCCAAATAACTTGTAAGAGATACGATTTTTTGTATTACAAGAGTTCTAGTACCCGTTTTGTACATTCCCTAAGCTTTGTTTTATTTCAATGGTATGTGCTGCTATCATTCTTTCCGAGATCGTGTAGCCCTTCTGTCGTCGTATTAAAGTCGTCAGATGAGGAGCCTGTTTAAGTTCTTTATTACAGAATCATCTATATCTTCAGATATTCTCTGTCGAATATTTTCTGTGCAATGAAACCTGAGTATTTTTTTTTAAATATTAGCCTATTAATGCTTAATGCTCCATTATAATATCTTTCAAGTCGAAACGAGCGTATATCACAAATTCCCTAAGCGGCGTTAATCTATCACGCTAAGCATTATACAAATTTGATGTCGTCATAAATCCTATTTACATTTAGTGATGATAATGGGAAGGGGGTTCTTGCTATCTCAAATGGAGTATCAAAGCAAACATCGAATACTGTTAATAAAACTGTACAAATTCTCAGGAGCTATTCGCTGAGTTTTCATAAATTTTTATAAAATTAAATTTATTATAAATTTGATAAAATTATTTGTTAATAGTACAAGATTTACTTGATTATACAGTAGGTAACGCGATCCATGTCGATTACTGTGATTGCTATTTCAAATAATTTCTTCTATCGAAAATTGTATAACATGTCATGAAGTAAGAATCAGTTTCGACTTGATTTGTTGCGACTTACAAATCAAATATATATAAAAAAATCATCTAGCTCCAGATTTTTTACTTTTGCGGCTTTTTAACATTTTTTTAAACAATAGAATGAACATAATAAAAGCATTTACATTCCCATTTGTCTGTTGTTAATGCAGTTTCATTAACTAACAACATACTTGTACTTATAGCATGCACTCTATATTTTTACTTTTTTAATTTCATTACATTTAGACAATTCAGTGATTCTCTTTATATGAAATACAAATACAGTTTTATATAGAGACATACATGCGTACATAAATATATGTATGTATGTATATTTATACGAACTTATATAAAATCATTATATTAACCGCAAATTACACAAAAACTGAAAATTATAATATCATGAATGGCTAACTGAATAGATTGGCTGATAGTCAACTGGCAGGCTGGATTACTGGCTGAATGGAATGGCTTATTAGAAGGGGCAGTGGTAGTAGTAGCAGTAATAATGACAGCAGATGGCAAATTATAAATAATGCCTACAAAATTTAACACATACAAGCATCTGTATTCAAACTTAAAACTTCAGCATTTAATAAATGATAAATTTAAAAAGAATTGTGCTCTGCAACATGTACATATGTATGTATGTATTTACATCTGAAATGCGATCAATGATGACACAAGTTTTAGTTGTAGTTGTTAATGTTGCATGTTAATTAAGTATGAACTAATTATTTATGTTCAAACCAATATGCTATTATTTCTCTTTCATTATGCATTTCTGTCCATGTCATCGTACAAAATTACCGTGAATCTGAAAAGTGCATGACAAACAGTCACATGAACCAAAGATATGCGTTTTACCGTTTCATTATCTTTCTTTAATTTGAATTTTTTTAATTCATATTAATGACCAATCAAGGTACAACGAGTTGGAAAATTATAGTCGATTAAGGTCAACTAGGAACGACAGGAGATTATATATTGTAATATAAATAAATAAATATATAAATATGTATGTATATATAAATAAATATATGTATATACTATATACGAGTACGAATATAAAAATACGATAATTAGATTCTTGTACGGTAATTTTTTTATGTACGTAGTTGCAATTAAATGCACACAAAATTCATAACACTGACTGCTTACAAGTTAAGAAACTGCGTAAGTAGGCTTTTAAAAACTTCTAATTGTTGTTCAGTAAAACACCCTAAACAAATTCTACACCTCTCTACGACCTATTGTAGTGGGCCATAAAAAAGCTTTCAAATGGTCTAAAATTCTTAGTAAAATCGTTTTTCGATTTAAACATTACTCATGTGCTTATTGCAATACATGAACTGAATATAGAATTTCAGAAAATTAACACCATTATTTTAATTTATGGAAACGATTTGAAAATAATTAGCATATGTTATTAAAAGAATTATTATTATTACAACAATATACACTTTCAAAGTTATTTGTAAGAATATATATTTTTTTTATTCCTTTGTTCCCTTAACCAATTCTTACTACGCCCACGCAAAAATTCCTTACAAGAACGTCACAATCTATAAAGAAACAAGCAACAATGAAACGAAAGGTCACAAAATGTAAATCAGTCCTGGGATTTCTGCTGAAACTGTCTTGTGCAACCAGATATACAGTGTGCACTTCTTTTAGGTTCTACTGCGATATCAAGTATAGACCTTTAATTTACAATTTTTAAAGTAAGAACTTTAAAAAGAATCGATTTTAGGAAGTAATCAGAACTATTTACTTATTTTGTTTTTGAAAAAAATTTACAATTTTTTGTTGCAACCAAAAAGTATTAAGATTGGCAATATCTGTTCAAAGATTCATTTGCCTAAAGCTGAATACGAAGTTTCCAATAACCCAACGAACTAATCAAGCTGTGCGACAAACGGCCAGGCAGTCAAAAAGACAGACGTGCATACAAAAAGAAAGACTTTTGGCAGCGTTATAAATGTTGTGTGAGTATTAAAGATTTTAACACGACCTACGCGAGTTATAATTCTTATACATTCGCGAGTCCTATCTTTCTGGTATTAATGGATTCTTGTATGTATTCTTTTTATTCCAATGCATGAATGCGTTCGCGTATGAAAGTACGAATATGATCATAAATACAGACGTGAATACAAAAAGACAGACGAATGTAAAGACACGCACATGTAGTTTTTAAAAATTTTATTTAGGGGCAAAAGAGGAAAATACAATAAAATTGAGTATTCTTTTATTTTAAGAAAAAAAAAATAAAGTATTTATGTTACGAACCTTAAAAATTAAAATCGAATATATACTATATTTTTTTTAATTTTCAAATCTGACAATTCAAAAGGGAAAGCAGAAGAAGAGTATTTTTCTTATTGGAATTATAATTTAAAATATATAAAAAATACAAATTCTACACAGCAGCTTGGGCAACAGTTTCCTAAAGTTTTTTATAACAAATGCTTAAATAAATGCATTTATATTATATTAACTAATTGCACTTTTCCCCAAAAAAAAAACATAGACAAAAGGACTGCGGCAAGTCCACTTGAACAATCAGAGGGATCAAAGAAGAAAACAAAAGAAAGAAAACAAAGTTATCCAGGTAAGGAAGGAGAAGTTAAAGAAAGTGTAGTGGAAGACGCCGAACTTGTTCCGGAAAAAAGACGAATGAGTTATAAACTCCTCAAACATAAACCTGGGGTAATCTTTATAAAATCTACAGAAGAACACAATTATGCAGAAGTTCTCAGAATATTGAACAGAAAATCGAAAATAAATATTAAGGTGATCAGAAAGAACAAGAACACTGTTAATGCTGATTGAGTTTAAAAGCCCAGGAAGTCTTCTTTAGAGGAAAGGTCAAGTCACATAGAATCCGGTATGCGTAAAGGCAAGAAATCAAAACAATCTCAGCTGATATATGCCGAAGTACTCAGTTTGCTTCTACACAACAAGAAAATCTAAAGGAGGGAGTACAAAAGAAATTATCTTATAATTGCAGAAGTACTCAACGTATGTAAAAAGTTCAAAGTTCTCCAATTTTATGCGTTGCGTTAATGAATAAGTACGAATGAAATAAAGCACATAAGAAAAAATGCCCTTCAATTTTATTATGAGTTGATGAAGTCGAAGTAGGACATGTGGCAGATCTACATATATGACTCAGACTTAAAGGAAATAATGAGAGACTCTGCTCAATGCGTAGCCTCACTGCAAGTATCACTGTAAATATTTAAGACTTACAGGCCTGATAACCACCGGAGAAGTAGCAAAAACCATTGAAAGACATATAAAAGTAGAAAAAATTTTATGCAGATTGGAATATCGAAACCGAACAGCGTTGAATTGCAATGTAATCCAAAGATGCTGAGAAACGAAGCAGTCGAGTCGTTCAATATTAGAAGGTGAAGAGTGAGAGTTTAACATTACAAACTTCACAAGAAATGTTTCACGTGCTTTGGCAAAAAAGCAATAGAATTATATTGGAATAGTCAGAAATTGACAGTACAAAAGCAGGGGCGACGTAGAAACCTGACGGTAGCAATGCCAGTGTAACACAAGATGGAACTTACGAACGTATTGCATATATGAGGCAAGAGTAGGGACTTTGATTAACTGCTATTTAACGCCAATTTATTTAAGAAATGAATTAAAGAGGAAACTTTATCTCATCAAGTATACACCTAGGTAATGTGAGGACTTTGAGCTAAGATAAAAGATTGGATCTGGTAGTGCAAGCGTTGGCAGCGAATCTGTTTTTGGAAATTCCGGACACCAGGAATCCATTTCGGGTGTTTCACAAATATCGGAAGCAATAGGGTCAATAATGGGAAACTGGACAGTAAGGGCAGAATTCACTGAAAGTGGTCATCGCAAATAGTGAGCACATACACAAGCAGGCAAACCATAAACTGAATCTTGCACCGAAGAATTAAAAAGTGTCCAAACTCAACACTGGAACAATATCAATCGCGAATATTGATAAATCCGGAAATCCGGATATAAGATAATCAATCAAAAGCTAATTGCTAAATCTGAAAGAGAGGTTTTTGAAAGCACAAGAGAAACTCTACCGACTTTAATCGAAGACGAACTTCTCCTAGCATCTAAAGGCATCAAGAAAAGCTAGTCTCCCGGATGAAATCCCAGTTGAGGCTATAGAATGCATAGCTGAATAATGCCTAAGCATATTTGTCAGAACGTTTAACTTGTACTAAATGCACGGTGTGTTTTGAGAAAAATTAGGAAAAACAAGAGGTAGTGAGGTAAATAAAGTAAAAGGAGATTTATCATAGTTCACAAATAATATGAATTTGTATAATTTTGGTTGGTCTGCTATAAAGTATAATTAATTATTAGGAAGATTCTGACATAGCAACTCAATATTTTGCAATATTGTTTGGCGCAATACAATATATAAAACGCAAATATCGTGTGTAGAACATCAAATGTAATTCTTTGAAAAATTAACAGTTTATGTCTTTCGTCGACATAAAGCAATTATGATTTTTAAGCATTGTTGGTATACACAAGCTATAGATATGGAATATGAACAGCTTTAAACCAGGGTTCGTCAAAAAATTTTTGGTTATGTGTTAGTGAGTAAGAGAGAGAAAATAAGTTGAGAGAATTTATTTATTTACAGCCTTAGAAAAGTGTTAGTAATATACGCTATTTTTATTTTCATTTCATCAGCATACATATGTAAAGCTATATAACTTTGGCTTAATAATTTTAGATAAATAAAAATAAAATAAAATATCCATTTTTTACTAAAAGAACATAAAGCTATCCATCTTTGGCTTAAAAATTATGCCATGTTTTTTAGATAAATAAAAATAAAAAGAATAAAAAACCCATTTTTTATTAAAAGAAAAAAAAAAAGCGAGCATTCCAAAGCATTTAAAAAAAATTATACTATGCGACAAAATAAAAAAATTAAAAACGCCCGGCTAATGTCATAGCCCATTTTAACATAAAATATTTTTTGAGTGTCATTCTGAAATAAAATGATAAAGCATCCACCGCACATGTGTTCTTGCCGCAGTCTGATCGACAACTAAATGAAAAAACACAATAATGCGTGTGAGTTCTCTTTGCACAACTGTGCTATGAAATGGTAAACTATGCTTTAAACTATAGTTGACAAATACGAACGTACATACATACATACATAAATATGAGAATTGTATTATTTTTGTTACTTTTTAACCTGAACTGTTGTTTTTGCTGTCTCCTCTTCTTTTGCTCTGTACAGCTCTTAGTATAGTTTTAATTTCTTCAGTTCAGTTCGGTTCGGTTCAGTTCAGTTTGGTTGTTTTCTGTTTAATTCTTTGTAAAAAAAAAAGAGAGGAAAAGGACACACCATTCATATTACTTATTAAAAACATAAGCACGTAAGCATGCAGCTTGCAGGCGGTGTGATGTATTTGAGGTATGTATGACCGTCACCAATAACAAACACGCGGCCCGCTTTGTGATTCTTTTTGTCTTGTATATCTTTTTTATTTTTTTCTAATTTTTCAACCTTATTTTTGAGCATGAACTGCTGAAAAAAACATGATCAAACAAATATACGAAAAAAGATGAGAGACCAATCAATTTTTCGGTTAATAAGTAGGTATGCTTTTGCAATTAAATATTAAAAAATAAATAAATATTATAGAAAAAGATGTAGAACAAAAACTCACCAACATGTAATGATCAAATTTTAGCTGTATCTCCAACAATTAATTCTGCATTTCTAATATTTTAATTATACAGCTCGAAATGGGTCTTGCGACCTCCATTGGCATTATGTGTAAATAAATCAGATAAATATCGATCGATTATGGTAATTTTAGGAAGCAATTGTAAAAGCCTTTAGAGTTGTAGCTAGCTGAACACATCTACATAAATATTTACACCCATACCTCACTTTGCGTCGTGGCTACGTTCGAAAAAAAATTATGATTTTTTATAACAAGCCTTGTAAAGATCGAAGATAGGTTAAAAAAAATCAAATTCAATTAAAATAAAAAATTCACTTAATTTATAACACACTAATTGAAACTGAACTCTAAAATTAGAAAAGCAAGGTGAAAATAAAACTGTATTATATTCAGTTAGAAAGGGAATCCCCAAGCTTTGAAAGAAAAAAAAGGAAATCAACGCAACGTCAAAAATTTAACAACGCACAGTGAAAATTAGTATTAATTCAGCGACGACGCAACATCGAAAAAACACTAAACGAAACGACGCACTATGTGGCATTTACCCTGAAAAGCTGGCCAAAAAGGCAAAAATTAATTTAAAGAAATTTAAAAAACTGAGTATGCAGTTCGATTCTGCATTATATAGTGAATTTTCACGACTTTAAGTTGAGATTTGTAGATTTGAGACGATGTCAAAGTCAGGAAAGTGAAGAAAATTAAATGCGTTTTTGGTGTTTTTTTTTAAATTTCAATAGGTTTATATGATATTTTTTTGTGGCTAAACGAATAGAGGTTTTATATTGATTTTTTTTATTTGAAAGGTATGAGCAACTGCTACTTTCAGTTTTTTTTATATAAATATAACTCATATATTAATGTTAAAATTATTCGTTCAAAATTTAAAAATATTTTTAATCACATTTTTTAACCCTACCCAAAAAAAAAAAGATAAGGATTTTAAAGGTGAAAGTAGTTTTCAGTAGTTTAATGTTATATACCACAAGAAAATAGGAACTCTCTGCATTCAAAAACAAAAAAAGTTTGCGCAAATTTGCGCAATTATTGCGTATATTGCGTACGAATTTTGCGAGGAAATTCAGTAGAAGCGATACCAATCGAGATGTCCTGAGCTGCAGTACACAAAAATCGCGAAGGAATAGAAAAGCATTTTCATCAGATACTATTAAATTACTCCTTCCTGACATTGATGATGAAAATAATAACGATTGTAATTAGTTTCACTTTTTAAGTATTTTTAAGTTAAGTATTAAATAATGTAATAAATAAATATTATGAATAAATATTAATTATCATAGAAGTTTAAAAACTTAATTACATATGTATATCGACTATTATAACAATATGAGATGTATGTTAGATTTTCTTAATGTACCGTTTGTGGTACGTAGGGGCACTTATGATCCGATCATAATAAAATCAGGTAAAATGATTCACATTCATATTAAACATGTTCATGTCGAATTTCATCGAGGTAATACAATTTTTAAGTCAATTATAATTGCTAAACATATTTTCTTAAGGGGCCCTATTTTGGACCAAGGGGCAATTATGGACCGACCATAACAAAATTTGGTAATATGATTTAGATTTACAAAAGACACGTTCATGCCGAATTTTATCACGATACCGATGTTTTTAAGCCATTTATAAGCGCAAACGTGAATTTCTAGAGGGGACTTTATATGGGGACCTGGTTCAAATGTGATCCGATTTTTACCAAACTTTACACCATGATTTCTTAGTACCCAGAACTGATCCATGCTAAATTTTATCATGATTGTTGCATAATTACCATAATTATGTGGAAATAAGTGCAATTTTGAGGGGGATTTGTATGGGGGCTAGGCGAAATCACAGACCGATTTGAACCAAAATCAGTTGGGTTCATCCTTGGGCCTAATTATTACTAACACTATCAAAAAATTCCAGCTATTAACTCATAAAACACTTCTATTAATTTTGGCCAGGTTTTCAGGCAAAATGCCACATAGTGCGACGCAAAGCGAGGTATGGGTGTATTCCCAATACTTGTGTCTGTATGTTTGTGTATGAATGCGTATACCTGCATATAGTACATATATATGCATTTATATTGTATACGAATCTTATATCAGAGATTTTAGAAATAAAAGCACCAACATTATAAATCAATCGCTAACAAAAGTAATCTGTTAAGAATAACCGAAAAGTTATTTATTATTGTTGTTGTTTTCTTGAATTTTTGTCCCTTTCAACTTTTATTTGTTGGATTGCGTCTGTTCAATTCATTTCAACTTTATTTCAGTGCCATGTATTGTTTTCTGTGGAACTCAGTGATGCCAGACAAAACATTAAAAGAAAATAGAGTTGTTTTATATATTAATTGCATACGTAACAGAGATCAGCAATGAGTACGCAAAAAGATGAGCAGAATCGAATCATACTCATAATTTCTGGTACGCTTTCATACTTATTTTTATATCGTGGAACCTCTACTCATATTCAAAATATGAAGTACTCATCATATTCATACTTAACAACACGTATTATGTTGTTGATTTCGACTCTCCATAACTCAACATTTACAAGAAACACAAAATAAGTATGATTCGCGTACGAACACTAAAATGGTTGTGTGTTTGCTCTGTTTTTTCCTTATGTGAATTTTTCCTTTTTTTTGTAAATGCAACAACAACTAAGGCTGCACATTTTGATGAATGACTCGAGTCACTCGAATCATTTATAAGTATTATAAGTATTTTTCTAAAGTTATGAATCTGAATGAATAGGCTTATGAATCAAATATATTTCGAATGGTATGAGTTTGGTGACAACGTTGTACGCATACTCATTGCAACCTGTACTTATAAATCAACGTTGTAGTGAGTACGAATGAATCAGAGTAGTTAAATTTCAATATTGTTCACTCATTTATATTCAAAATTTTATAAGTGCTTATGAGTAGCGAAAAAACGATTCATTGCTGATCTTTGATGCGTAAGTTAAGCTGTCAGCTTGATGATTATCTTTTAAAGTTTCCCAATTTCTGTAAATGGCTGTATGATAGAAATTGATATAGGATTTTTTATAATACAACTACTTTTTATGACAAATTTACTTATTTATATAACACCTAGCAATTGCGACCATCGGTTTTCGTTATATTGCGAATACATATGTATTTCATTAGAATAACGCAGGAAATTTTCCTTATTTATTCTCTTTCCAATAAAAAATCTTTTAAATATCGGTAAATTTTGAAATGTGGCAGCTTTAGTTATTTTATATTAGTATTTTTATATTGTATTCTTTTGTTTTGTTTTCTTAAATTTTATGGGTGCTGGATGTGCTGCATGATTTGCCCTGGATGTGTTTGTAGTTCCTGCTGTTGCTACCTTTAAACTTATTTCGCAGAATTCTTTTGTTGAGTATTGTTTTTGTTTTGTTGTATTTTTATTTTAATTTACTTCGATTGTTTTATTTCTGCTTTTTTATACATTTCTGCGTTTATTAGTTTTTTTCGCCATTGTCTATTGTTAGTGAATAAAAATAAAGATTTCAGTTGCTGATCGGAGAGTGTACAAAATTTATTTCGCAGTAATGAAACTATTCAGTAGATTTTTTCAATCTCCGTGAAAGGATGGTGGTATGTAAAATGTATCCTTCCGTTTATTATATTATTTTTTTTAATAAAGTGATGTATTATATTTGGGTATTCAAAAATTTCGCCGTAGTCTACAAGGTAGTGCATTGGTTTACATATTAGATGAGAACCGGTGGTTCAACTCCGTGGAAACGTCCCGTAGGCGGACAACAACCGTCGAGTAAACTTTGTCCGCTATAGAGATGTGTCCGCTTAAGGGATGTTACTTTTAATTAGTTTAACATTTGCTATTAAACCCCTCAGTGTTTGAGATGACAATTACCGATGGATTTTTAATTCACTTTTATTGTATATATTTTTATTATGTACATAAATAATAAAATTATGCTGAACATATCATTTTCTATGCCTATGCCGTTAAACATTGCAATGCCATCTTTGTTGTCAATGATGACAGGAAAAAATGGGAATCCCCTAACTGCTTATATAATCTAACGTTGATGATTTATATTTTGCAAGTGCACACTTACGTACGTACTAACATAAAGTAATAAACATGAACACACTTAAAGGCCTAAAGCCGAAAGTCCATACCAAGTTACACACAATGCGTTTATGCGACTGGTTTTTTGTTTTGATCAGCTGTTGTGGTAAACAAAAACAAGCGAACAAGAACATTTTTGGAAAAAATAGAAAATCAAATTGTAATTTTAAAAGAATTTATGGCATTAAGTACAAATTTATGAGTTTACATATATGATATTTTGACATTTGAAAAACGCTCATAACATAAAAGGACAGGCCAATTTAGAGGGAGAAAAAAATGTTATAAATTTTGCGAAGCAAATGTGGTAGAAGCAACAGAGTGAAAACTGGCAGATAAAGTAAAAAAATTAAATGTAAATAAACATTTATTTTGTGTTAAAAAGGGGCAAATTTGGAATATTTTTTAATTTCTTCAATGAAAAGTTTAAAGATTCTTAAATATTTAAATATTAATCGAAATGTGGGTGAATTTCGGTCACTATGAGTGTAGTTTCTTGTGCAAGACGTACTGCTCATAAAAAATTTTTCTTGCTGAAGGTTGCCAATATTTTTTAATTTCTTGAAAGGAAAAATTAAAAATTGTTATTAGTTGTTTTTATTATTTATTAATAGTTTTACACAAAAATTACATTGTATTGTGCTGTTAAGGCCTACGAAAATCCTCAAAATAACACAAGACGAGTGTTTTCATTTAATTTATCCTCCATTTTGTTTATTTACAAATTAATAAATTCAAAATAGATGACAGACATTCAGTACATAAAAACAATCATATATACATATATGTATAAACAATCATCATATACATATTTTGTTCATGAAAGAAATGTGTTAAAAACTGTATTTTAATGTATTTTCCTCTTAAATTAGTAATAAACTTAATTATAAAATATATTTTTATTGATATTTTTGTAATGCAAAAAGAAAAATGCGAAAATAGTAATGCACTATTTAAACATATTTATAGAAACCATTCACAATAGTATATAATTTGGCATGCCAAGTTTAAAAAACTGCTGACATTTTCCAACACTGCATTAGTCGCATAGAAAAGTAGAAAGTAATCCTACTTTCTATGCGTCTATGCAATCTATGCTTTTTCTTCTGTAACTTGTCACAATCAACTACACTGATTCTACTTTTTCGGTATACGCATGTAATGCAAAACGCATGGTATGGACTTTCGGCTTAACTATAATCCGCTAAACCAATTATGTTCAACTCGGCGAATACACACAATCCCATTTGGCAAAACAAAACATGCTAAGTGAACTTTTCGTTAAAAATTTCATTAAGTTCGTAATGAATCGCAATTTACTTAAACGTTTATGTGTGTACAGCAGAGAACTACATGAGTTGATTCACTTTCGCTGTCCATTCACATGTAATTTGCTTTTGTTATGTTGTTTAACATCAATATTTTTTAATGATATTGCTTGCACTGTTGACTCTCTAACAACTGAATGTAATATACTCAATTTTGTTTTTTAAGTACTGTTAGCATAAATATATAAACAAATTTTACTGTTGTTTGATTGTTTTGTATAGAAATCAAATAACTCACAAAAGCATATGAAATTTTGAGTTGACTCAGTATTAAACGTTAAACGGAAAATTGAAAAACAATTTGAAAATTTTTAAAAAATTCAATTCAATGAGTTCCGAAGTGTTAAGAAATATTAAAAATGGAGTTTACTATATAAAAAAGAACACAAATAGTAGAAGCAAAATTAGATAAATAAGTTCGTTGCTAATTTAAGTATTATTCACTACACGGCTTGTTTCCTGTATCCACCAAACAATTCTTGCCTAGATGAAATCAATTTAGAAGTAAAAGCGTTTTGTATTTCCGGAATTACGAAGTCTGTATCGTCTTCTCCAAGTCCAATTCATTATTCAACGTTTGATGAACCGCCACAAGAATTCCAGTTATTTTTCTCAAATTTCATTTAAGCAAACCTATCTGCTACGGAAAGTATGTCTGATGAAGTGAATCGTTATAGTTATTTAATAGTGTTTTTACACCGAGTGGTTTTAACGCAAAAGTTGGTTTTAACATTAAAACCAAAAATAAAACCTGATTTTACCATACAAAATTATTGTGTTAAAACCAAAATAAAACCTTTTTTGAATTGGTTTTAAGTTGGTTTTATGAAATACAACCTTGTTTTGATGTACTAAATGTACTACATCAGAGCTACCAGCTCTGAAAACCTGAAAACAGCTGATAAAAACAAAAACAAATGTAAATAAATAAATAAATAAATAAATAAATGTAAATAATCATTTATTTTGTATTAAAAAAGGAAAAATTTGGAATATTTTTAATTTCTTCAATGAACATTCTAAAAATTTTTAAATATTTAATTATTAATCGAAATATGTGTTGTTTCTGGTCACAATGAATATAGTTTCTTGTGCGAAAGGTAAGTCAGAAGCTAAATATATCAAGATGAAATAAGGCATATTGCTCATAAAATTTTTTTCTCGCAGTCATAAATGTCATGAATTTAAAACCAATTTTAATAAAACTTGCAGTGTGAACGCAAAATCAGCTGTTTATGGGTTTAATGCTAAAATCAGGTTTTAAATTTTGGTGTGAAAACACTATAAGAATGAATATTGACATGAACTTTGATGTGTTGCAATGGTGGCAAAACCACACTTCGGAATACCCTCGTTTACACAAACTTGCCCAATAAATTTTGAGTATTCCCGCAAGCAGTGCGGTTTCCGAACACGTATTTTCTGCCGCAGGTAACATAATCACTGAAAAGCGATTGGTCCACAAACTGTAAATAATTTACTTTTTTTGAATTCAGTTTATAAGTATGAGTAACGCACTTACGAATGTTGCCTTTTTTATTTCGGGATTAGAGAACAAAAACAAATATTAATCATCGAAAATCGCTTTATTGTTTTTCAAAATATTCCCCATTAAGATCTATACACTTTTGCATGCGTTTGAACCAATTGTCGAAGCACTTTTGCCACTCTAATTGAGGTATCTCCAAACCATGCACTCTGAACGCATCAACCGCTTCTTCAAGTGTCGAAAAACGTTTACCTCTCATTTTATTTTTTACGTACGGGAATAAAAACAAGTCATTCGGTGCCAAGTCAGGACTATATGAGCCGATGTGTTTGAGCCGATGTGTGAGAGCTCGCATTGTCGTGGTGAAGAGTGATCCGTCTTCGGCGGTTGGTTTTGCTGATTTCTTGGAAGATAACTGGCAAACAAATGGTTGTGTACCACTCAGAATTGACTGTTCTGCGTTGTTCTAGTGGTATGATTGCGACATGTCCAGTTTTTCCGAAAAAACAGGAGATCATTTGCTTGGAAGTACTCCGTGCGCGAGCAACCTTTGTTGGATTGGATTCATCTTGAAACACCCGTACAGTCGACTGCTGTTTACTTTCGGGCTCATACGCGTAAATCTACGATTCATCACCTGTCACGATGTCATAGACGTGTTTCGAAGCACCGCGATCGTATTTTTGGAGCACTTCTTTCGACCAAGCGACACGAGCTTTTTTTGAGCGATTGACAAATTGTGTGGGATCCAACGCGAACAAACTTTTTTGACAGTCAAATATTCATGCAATATTGAATGTATGCTGGTCCCACTAATGCCTAAGGTTGTCTCAATCTCAGAATAGGTCACATGACGATCTTGATTTCGGACGACCTTCACGAAATTCGTGTTGGAGTGAACTACGACCTCGGTTGAATTCACCATACCATCGATAAACACTGGTCCTTGATGGAGCTTCATCGCCAAAAATTGAATTAAGTTCATCGATGCACTGTTGTTGAGTTAATCCAACTCGAAAGTTGTAAAAAATAATCGCACGAAAATGTTCACGATTTAATTCCATTTTTTGGGCGAGATGAATCTTTTAAGTTACTGTAAACAACACAAATAGCGCTCGTATGTCAAAACGTTCTGAGTACGTATAAACTCAAAAATGTCAAGCTTTACGATAGAGCTGTCAGTTGGCAGATTGCAACAATAGGGTTGCCAAATACCGAAATATAAAAGGCAACCTTCGTATTTATTTACAAAATGTACATAATATGTATGTTCTAAATAATTACTTAGTCTACTTTCCTTGGTGAAACTCAGACATGAATTATAATATTTTTTACGTTTTTTATACATAGATATAACCTATGTAACTTTTTTTTCCGAAATATAAATAATAAAATAAAAAATCAAATATATTTTGTATTATTTAATAATATTTATATTATAGTAAATTATAAAACTCCTCGGTTCACTTGAAATGTTACATAAAACAACATTTGTTAGAAGAGTTTTTTAAAAAGTATTCAAAACACTCATTCTGATTCTGATTTGTGAATCATATAAATATACAAAAGTAGCAAGCAGTGACAAGCAATTCCTGACAACAGTCTTGTTTATAGGAATCATGTATTAGAATATTTAATTTTTTTACTGTCATGTGCTAGCTCAGTATTCATTTTAGAAAATATAAAACTATGCCATTTGATTCACAATCATGCAGATCTCTGGTGTACAATAATAACAAACAGCAAGTTATAATGGCTACCTTTTATGTGTATACATGCATAAAAGCATAACCGAATAGTAAACAGTGCAATGGTATTTACAACATATGATGGTAAACAACACAACCTTTATACATACATATGTACATAGGTATTAATCTTATATCAAATTATAAAAAAAAATTTTGGTTTATTAAAAATAAGTTTAAATTTAAAAGTTTTAAAAATATTTCCTAAGCATTTGACAGACTTTTCGTTAAATTTTGACAGCAGGATTGGCATATTCTAGTTAGACTTTAAGGCAATTATTCAAAAAAAGAAAAAACAATAAGAATTTCGAACTAAAATTAAAAAGAAAATCTGCATATTAGACAATACATAAATGGTTCATATTTTAATTTTTTTAGATTTTTGTTCGGCTATGGGAGGTATTTAAGAAAATATTATTAGGCGTTTTCCAAAAAAGTACTGTCCGCATCCGAGCAAGAGAGGATCCGTCTGTCGAAGGTTATTTTGTACGAAAATGCAAAAAAAAAGAAGAAAAATATGAACCGATTTTCACAATTCAAGATCTTTCGGAAAGGGGTGGAAGAAACCCATAAAACGATATATACATATACATATAGAAATATGTATGTACATATGCAAAGTTTTTCCCTTATTTTTTCATGTCCGTATGGTCGGAATGCAAAATTTAATTAAAAAGTATCGAATAAGTGCTGATATTCTCAAAGTGCATTCTTTTATGAAGAGATTTACTCTTCGTTTGATAAAATCGGAGAAAATTGTCCTAGTAATTATTTAAAGACAATAACAGTAGTGTTTTATTTTTTATATGTACGTATTAGAGTCGGAAAATACTTACTTATTTCATTCACGATATTATTTTGATAATTGCGATAAATCAATTTCATATTTCATATTTTTGTTCAATGTCTAACATCTAAGTCTCTGAAACTCCTGAACACGTATTAGATTGTGAAAATGGCATAGCTGAGATTTAGATGATCATATCTACTAAGGATTAACTTATGATTTTAATGAAAAATATGTACAACTGCATTTTAATAATATTAATATTTTTTTATATTTTTAATATTATTTAATTCATGTACATACAGTGGTGGCCACGAATTTAAGACACGACATATGACTGACTTGGTTATGATAATATTTACAATCCTGTAATATCAAAATGGATATTCTTTATTCTTCTATGTACTCTGTAATGTTAAGAAAAAGTACCATTATTTTATTTTGTTTCTTTTTGATCATATTATTGTAAAAACGTTTATTTGAAATTGGCCACGAATTTAAGACATTTCAGAAATATCTGGTTTTTAACTGATTTTTGTGTGTTTTTTGAAGCTAAACGTTGAGCAACGAATGTTTTATTTTATTTTCTGTTGGAATACATAGAAATATTTAATTATAAATGGTCAGAGGTACCTGGAATACCGATGCCGACCGAAAACTGATCCAACAACTAAAATTTGATGGAAAAATAATAATGGAGATATCCAAGCTGCTTAACTGTTCTACATGCAAGATTTACAACGCGCTGGAACACATCAAGCAACATAGTACCACCAAAAATGTCAAACAGCAACCTAGAGCCCGAAAAACCACACCCTAAAGTAGCTGCTAATAATCCTTTCACGAGCTCAAGTAAAATAAAAAATAAAATTGTATTGGATTTTGGTATTGATATTTCGTCTAGGGCGATAAGATGTCTAAATTAAAAAGACTTGCGTGGGTGTATTGTCCATCGTAAACCACTTGTGCCAAAAAAATATCAAATCCCGACTAGCATTTTGTCTTGATCTATATAATATGTAAATAAAAATTCTTAACCAAGTATAGGCAGCAAAATATTATTAATTTTTCATCCTAATATTACTAAAATCTTAAGAAAAATATCATGGACCTAAAATATTTTTGATAAGATGTAAAAATTATCACAGATGTAGAAGTAAAATGTCGTGTCTTAAATTCGTGGCCACCACTGTATGTACATAAACTATAATTTCTAATGAATTGTCAACTAATGACTTTTATGAATTGTCAATTGTGATTTTGAAAATATTTTCTTTTATATTTTTAACTCTTTTATCTTGTATTATGGTTTTAGTTAACGCATTTTGCACTTTCCACAAAATGGTATACATACATACATAATTGGCCATGACAACCCTTCCGTCAGGATACGGCCTAGCTTCTCACACCACTCATGTTGTGTGCTTTAATTTTATACGTGAGTGGTGGGACCTACAGTTTAACGTCGACTGCGAACGACAGATTTTTGAGAAACTTTTTCATGGCAGATTTATTTACTCACAGAGTTTTTGCCAGAAATCTGCTGAGAGGAAATCGCCGAAGAAATATTTTTTTAATAAAAATTTAAAATAATAAAAATAAAATAAAATTTAATTTTTTTAAATAATAAATTAGCAGAATCATTTTCATAATAGTCACTTACTGTAATGACTGTCCCACTCACACACATAAGAGACATATTTGGTGTAATAAGGACACATTCAAACCTGAAGTATCAAGTACAATGTGACCTGTTTTTAAGAGAGAACCTTGGTAAATTAAGTGATAAACTGGGTAAAGAACACCATCATGTGGTGGGTTTTGGTGGAATTTTAAATTTTAATTTTTATTTTAATTAATAATTTTAATGTTTGAGTTATAAACATTTTTTTAAATAAAACAAGTTTGGAGGGTTCGAGAAATATAAAGAAATATTTTTTAGTTGTATTCAACTAAATTTACAACTTACACCATGTAGTTACTCGGGTGTAATTAATATATTATTTTTTGACTCAAAGTGTTATTAATCAGAAATTAGGTCCATATGAATACGATAGTCAGAAGCCTTTGAATAAGCATATTCGTTAGTAACGTTAGCCTACAGGTGTTTTAGGAAATTCATTTTCTACATACACCACTTTATGTAGAATTTTTACCGCGAATTTTTATGTTTTTTCCCAATAAGTTCTACATTATATTTTTTAAATTCGCTTTTTTAGCAAGCATTCTTAATTGTAAGTGCCTTCAATGTAACATATTTTTCAATTTAATAGCAAACAGTGGGAAAAAAGTCAACATACAGTGGTGTATGTAGACTTTTTCTCAGGCTGTATGTCCCATACACAAGATTATCTCGCTGGTAGTTTTTCACTTATCCTTGTTGCTCTTGATTTAGTCTGTAAATGAGGCACCATACCCTCCAGTCGGTCGTGCAGGACATACAAAATGACATTAGTTGTGTAGTACGTAGTCTTGTTGAAACTATTCTCATGTGGATTTGTAATCTCCCCAATTCTATAATTTTATTTCTTCATGTACCCAATCATTCAAAAATGGGTACCATCGCTGAAAATGATTTTTGAATGATGAAAAATTAGGGTGAGTTGCAAATTCAGCAAACACACGTCGTTGTATGTGGTCGTTTAGCTACAGTTCCTGAATCATTTGAAACTTGTCAAGTCACAACGGAAAAATCACGTTGTGGTCTACGAAAGACCTAGATGCCAAATCGACTGCCTCGGATTGTACTGCACACTCTCATGAATACCGGCGATTTTTTCGGCAGATCTTGCATCTCTTCGACGTACAATAGTTGGTCGTTTACTTACTGAACCAGTGAATTCAAATTTATCTACCGCATTGCGAATAGTCCTCTCAGTAAAACTATTATGGCGAACAGAATACCCATTTTGATTAAACAATTTTATTATTTGTACATGTTGTTGAATGCTATATCCGTCCATGGTGCTTTGGCAAAACAGACTGAATAAATGATGTGGCTTTAACAAGACGGCCATTATCAACTGTCGAAGTTCGGGAGTCCCTTCTGGTAGATCCTATATTATGTTAAGTTCACAATATTTATTTATTAATTACAATACAATTACAAATTATATTCTGAGTAACTTTGACCAGAGTCTCTGGTGGGAATCGAACCCACGACCCTCACGCTAATAGTCTAGCACACTACCCACTAGACTACCTAAGTTCACAATAATTTTAATATATACAAATAAAAAGTGAATGGTGACTTCTCAACTTAGATATATAACAATATATTTTCTAATAAAAATTAATATTATACATACATATATGCATGTTAAGAAAAAAAATTACCAACAACCTTTAACAGAGGAAAAACCGTAGCGTTATCAATAAATATTTATTTTTTACTACATACAATTGCACCCACTGTAGACTATTACACTAAAAGAGAAACATTTATAGAAAATTTTGCAATGCCTCTAAAGTAAATCGGGAATATTAATAAAAAAATATTGTATTTTGGTCAATGTCTAAGTGCTTTATAAAGATACAAACAAAGGAAAACATTGTCATAAAATGCCGACTAGAAAGTGATTTTTAAAGATATGATCGCTAATTTTAGCATTTTTGATCACTAAAAAAACTTACCAAAGTCATTAAAAGAATATGATGATGTCAGTGGAGCATTTCCGCATGCACTATTGCATTGGAGCTGCAATAAAGAAATTGAAACAAATAAAATATTTCAAATATTGTGATTTTAGTTACTCTCAATAAATTGGATCAATATATGATTAAAATTAAGCATTAAATACAATTTTCCCGCTTAATTTACGTTCGTTTGTTTGACTTTCACATACCCAAATCATTTTATATGGTTTTCAAAAACTAATAAAAAAATAAAAACAAAATATTTCCTAAACTATTTTGTTCGTATTATTTAGAGTAATTTAAATTTTTTTAAGTTTAGTTGTAGTTACATCGCAAATAATGGCAAATTTTTACAAAAGCTAATAAATTCGTTGACCTTTATATTTTTACACACCCTACCAATTCGTCAGTTAGAATCAGTTGCACATTTCTGAATTTAAGTTAATAATATTTCGCGTTTAGAATGAGGAAACAGAAGAGAAAAAACCGGGTTCGCGGTGTTTATGGATGTGGATATAATAAATTAACCATTGTGTACACACCTTAACAAATGGTGAACATAAATAAGGTGTTAAAAGTATTTAAAATGCGTACAAGAAGTAAATGTGTTTTTAAAATCGACACAAACTAATTATTAATTAGCAACGTGATGCGGTGTACGTTTAGAGTTTTTTTAAGTTTTTATTTTATTTATTTTTTTCCACCTTTATCAAAAATTAAAAGAGAAAATAAGAAAAATAAAATCAAAATAACACATGAAAAAAAAGATAAATAAGAAGGAATGTTACGAATTTTATATACACAGAACCGTAGAACCGTAAGGACGGCATCAGAGCTGTGCTCTGAATGTTAGATGAAAAGAAAAATAGTACGTACATGTGTACATTCATACAAATATTATTTGTACGAAGCTCTTGTTATTGATGAGAATATCAAAAAACTAAGGGGTTATTACAATTTTTCAATTTTTTCAAATTGCTTAAAGAACATTAAAATTCTTTTCTCCAACGTAATAGTAACACTATTTTTCGTGGAAAAAAACAAAAATTTCTAATTGAAAAAGTTACTCCGATTTAATAGGAATTTGAATTTTTTTAACTATAAGAAGTGTCTATATACACTTTTTAAATAGACACCCCTATCGCAAATAACTATTCCCATTAAAAAAATTCCCAAATTTCCTCATTTCCTATTGTGAATCATTCCCAAAAAATTTTTTTGGGAGTGAATTCACAAACACAAAAAATATTGTATCGCCAATGTTTATTCCCAAGAATTATTTTGTAAAATTAATTCCCAACACTTGCCAATGGGAACAAGAAGGGAACATGTAAGTTATAAATTGTTTTGGTGTTGTTTTTTTAAAACTAAGTATATTGTTTAATTTAAGGAATGCAAATGTAATACTAGTACAAGTTGGAGTGTGATATTTTCAAAGAATACTTAGATTTAAGTATTCCAGAGAAGACTGGTTTTATTTTGTTTTATTTTTAGGTATGTACATATATGTATACAATTTTTATTTACATAAAAACAAAAGTGATGAAAGTCAACTTGCTATGCTAGTACGAATGCGTTCAGCTTCATTGAGACGTGTTCCTGGAATAACTTCATCAACATTTTCCTGCTCGTGCGTTTCATATAAAACCTTACTACAAGTGGTGAGTCGCACTTATAATATATGCATAAATTATGTAACGCACTGCAAATATTAACAATTTGAGCACTTTTCTTTGGGGAGTAGTGTAACTCGTGCTCCGAGCAAACAACGCTATCTGTTTTTAAGAACTCCGTTGGTCCTTTCCACAATATTACGTGCTCGAGAATGTACTTCGTTAAATTTTGCTTCTGCTGATCCCTCTGCGGCATTTCTATATGATACTAGCATCCTAGGCTCAGCCGTCTCCTAAATTATATTTGTATTACATGTATTAAAAAATATGTATATGTAATAATTATTACAAAAGTATACCTAGATCTTCACTGCAACTTTTCCATGGATTGTTTCTCCTCTTCCTGCACCAAGAAACGAATATATACGGTACTCATTTTTTAAGATTTGTACTTTTTTTGAAAAATTTTTGAGACGTAATTCACAATAATTTTTTTTTGTTTAGACAACATTTATAACTAATTCACAATAAAAACTTTTACTCCCAATATATTCGCAAAACCGATTTTTTGGGATGTGAAAAAAAGTTTACTCCCAAATAAATTATTCCCATAATATTCATGATCAGAAAGAAAATTTTATGATAAAATTTTTTATTTTTCACACTGGCATCGCCACTCAAGTATGAAATAATTAAAGGGTTGCGATGGCCAATAATTTATTGTATGTATTAAATAAGAATAAAGTCGCCGTAGTTTAGTAGGTAGTGTGTTGGCTTATTAGACCTGAGGCTTCGGTTCAAACCCCAGCACAGACATCTTCATCAAAAGAAATATGAACATATATTTTTTCGGTAATTTCTGGCAAAAACTCTGAGAGCAAATAAAATTGCCACGAAAAGTTTCTCAAAAATTTGTCGTTCGGAAACGACTTTAAACTGTAGGTCCCGCCACTCATTTATAAAATTCACACGCACAACTTAAGTGGTGTGAGAAACTAGGTCCATAATCCTGACTGAAGAGTTGTAATGAGCAATTATGTATGATGTATGTAAATAAGAATAACAAATTAGACTAATTGGAAAGTTTTCGGAGAGATAATTAATAAAAAAAATGATTGTAGTAATTGCATAACTTTATAGTTGTACTTTCACGTCCTCGTAAATAGCAACAATGTCTTTATTTTTAATTTTTTAAATTACATGAATGAAAATTAATTTTAAACTGATTTTTCCATTATATGCCATATAATTTTAATCAAAGTCTTTAGTCGCATTTTCGTCCATTAACACCATTTTATTCTGTGACTGCTTTTGCCGTTTTAAACATAATTTACCGTTCGACCATTCCTTTTGCTTTTCCCTTTCTATTTCAGCATTTCAACATGAAGTTGTTTATTATTCTTATTGTATTTATTTTTTTAATCAATTAAATTCAATTATTTGTTTTAATTGTAAATGAGCAGACGCAAAGAAAAAACCCTAAAAATCAAATTTCAAACAAATATTTTTTCAATATTTTTTATTAAAAAAATCACAAAAAAACGATCTACTAATATCGATTGTCAGTCAACGTTTATGAATAAAAATTGCTTTCATATTATTATAGCGGTCACTTCGTTTGAGTTATTGAATCTTCACATCAACCACCAGATCATAAAAAAAAACAAAAAATACGTGTCAAAACAGGGAGACAAAGCCAAAGAAAAAAAAAATAAATCAGAATAGAAATCAAGACACAATTAAAAGACACAAGCTTCTATTGCTAAAATAAAACAATAAACGCATACTTCAGCAAAACTTAAATATATGTGTATATACAGTGATGTAAAAAATTATAGACACATCAAGACTTGTTATTAACTAGGTATTTGTTAATATTTTAAAAACGTTATCTTTATTACGTTAAACGCTATCAATCAGCATATATTACATATGTATAGTGCAAACACATAAATAGTGCAATAAATTTTAAAATCTTATATTTTGATTTGTAGATATTTTGACTTCAAAGTTGTGTGTGTTGTATGAGTGTATTTGTTTTAATTTCCCCCGAAAGCAATTTATATAAGTACAGCATAATGACACAGTAATTAAGCGAAAAATTATGTTATGCTTCCGTTAGCAATTTTCAGACACCATTTGGAGAGCGAAAAGTTAGAATGTTCATTAAAGTGAAGAAAGAAAGAAAACGATAAACTTATATGAATGCAAAAATAAATCAGAAGATAGCATGACGAAAACAAAAATATTTCAATTATTCAATATTTTTTGACTAGATAAGAATAAATTACATTTGCGACGTATTTTTGAATCTGCGAGAAACCTTCTCTGATAAATCAAGAATGGAATTGGAATGGAAAATGTATATAACGGATTTGTTTGTTATTAGAATTAGATAATACATTCTTATATTACCACATTGGATGATTTTCGATTGATTTCAAAAGGTTTTATAATAACCGATTAAAAAATATAGTCGCATAAAATTTTTTTCAATCGATAGGAAGAAAATTTAAAATTTGATACCCACCAGCTACATTTAATTTTAACTGATAACATACATATGTACATATATTTTTAGTTTACTTCAATTCAATTCAATTTACTTCAATTTTAGTTTACAACAATTAATGCCCCAATAATATTATCCAGCACTATATATGTACAATGTACAATGTAGACCAAATTTATATTTTTTTCACGTACATATTCACACACTCACATATTTATTCTCTTTAATACTCTACACCTTACCTTTGAGAGCATTAAATTTATTTCGTTATTGTTATTGATACACAATACATACATATATGTATGTATGTATGTATGTTTGCATTATTGTATATATTTTTTAGTTGTTATATACCGGTACCCTGGTGATGACCACGAATTGAATGCTCTGTATTCTTTTTTGGTTTGTTTTTTAATTTACGTTATTTTAATGATTTTTTTAATGTTCTGAGCTTTTGTTTCATTATTTGCGATGATAATGATAAATTTTGGCTGATCTTTTTTTGTTTTTGTTTCCATTCTCAATCTTTTTTTTGGGGTGCGGTACCAATGTTTACTGCTGCCGCTTTTGATTTAATTTCAATTGTTAAATGGCAGCAATAAAAACAACAACACAAATGAACATTTCTACCTTTTTTATTTGCATTTCATTTTGAATTTTTTTCTTTCTTTGTGATGAACTCGTTTATTCTCCATATATTTGTCTGTGATTTAAGTTTTTCTTTTTTGTATTTCCACTGTTGTTGTTTGGACAGCAACAATAAACTATAAACATTTCATGTACATGAACATATGTACGTCGATCCAAAAGAAAAATAAATAAATAAACACTAAATAAAATAATAATAAATACATCACATACATACACACATTCATAGGCATTAAAAATGCTGTTTCGCCACACTGTCTCGCAGAGAGTTTATTCTTTAGTGTTGAGCCTAGCTAAACCTCTCCCTGCATTAGTCGCTTTCTATTTAGTTTATTCACAAACAGTGGCATTTTCAGAGGAATAATTTGATATTTTTTGAGCTTATGACCACTAGTTCCTAACTGAGAATTAAGTAAAGAATGAATTACTTACTTAATTACAGCACTTTAGTCAGGATAGCGATTTAGTTGCTCACACCACCCATGTTGTATGTGTTAATCTTATCCATTAAGCGGAGGGACCTACAGTTTAAAGTCGAGTCCGAACGACACATTTTTAAAAAAATTTCGTGGCAATTTTATTCAATCGCAGAGTTTCTGCCAGAAGTCTGCTAAGAGGAGGTCGGGGAAAGAAATATTTGTTTTCATATTTCGTTATATTCGAGATGTCTGAGGCAGGGGTTAAACCACGGGCTGTCGTGTAATACGCCAACACCCTACGAGACTACGACAACTTCATAAATAACAAATCAATTATAACAATTGTACATAAGCCTCTAACAATATAAAAAATTTAATTAAAATGCTTACATAAATTCACAGTCGAAATCTCCTTAGTTAAATTATGAATTAGAAAAATCATAATTCAAAAAAACCAATCGTAATTTGCATTTCAGAGACACTAAGTGAATTTCAAGTTATAAATAACACTTCAACCTGTAGAATTCATCTTGCTATGTGTGCGAAAATATATTCGAATTTAATTAGTAAAGTTAACTGGGTAATGTTAACTTTTTAACAGAAATTGTAATGTATCATATGTTCATATAAATAATCACCCAAATATAAAAAATCAGGGAATGGAATGTGAGCCCTACTACGTGAAAAATATACTCCTAACGTTCCTGTATGAAACCGATTCGGTAATGTTATTGAAATGGTTATGAAAATTAAGAAAAATTTCCTTGGAAATTACCTAGAATGCTAGAGGATGATAGGTGCTGTGGAAAATTGTGACGTCGGCAGTGTGTTATGGAAAATTGTGACGTGGTGGCAGCATTGTCATTTGTCATCAAGCTATCCCTTTTTTCAGAGTTTTTGGAGTAACAGTTTTCATTAAATTTGTTTTCTAACAAAACAAGTTTTTTAATAAATTCCAATTTTTAATATTTCCAATAAATTGAATAATAACAACATGAAATATTAAACCAATTTTTAAAAAATTGTGTATTTATTCGTTCCGCGAAAAGGTAGCAAAGGAACACCAACAGAGGAAGTAACAGAGGCACTGGGCTCCGTTAATTTCTTCTAAACTTTTGGCAATTTTGGAGAAAACAATTTTTTTTTTAAGAAATTTTTTTTTGGAAATAAAAGGTTAAAAAATTACTGGCAAAGCTACGTGGTGGAAACATTAATTATTATCAGTTAACAATGTTCCGTTAACTTTAACATTGGCACTGTTTGGGTTTTGGCTTTGATTAAATTATCTTTACAAATATCATATGTATCCTATCATATGTATTCATTTAAGCAATTTATTTTAAGACACGTGCACTTGGAAATTAAGCCTTCAAATGTTTTGAAAACATACACTACTCCTTTTTAAGAGCAATTCTCAAAATTTTAATTAATTAATGTTAATGTATTTTTTTTCACTGGTTAAGGGGTTAAAAGCATCAGAAGGTCAAGGATAATAGTGATTAGTTTTATATAAAAACATTAACGTGTTTTATAAGAAAAGGAAAAAAGCACATTTTCCAGGTTTACACGATCAAAACTCATAACATATTACTTCGAACAATGCGTACGAGTATATGGTTTTAGAGGTCCATCTTTACTTTCCAAAATATTTAGGACTTTATTGCATATTGCCGTTAAAGTTAGGTTTAGTAAAAGGCCACTTTAGCTAAAGTAAGCTTTATAGTCGCCTGTAACTTTTTTCGTTATTACAACTTTCTGATAAAATAAAATAAACTTTTTTGTAATGTGGCAGTGCCGAAGCAATATCGATAACCTTTGTCAATTTAAAAAAGTTCTTTAAAAACGCACTGGCAACGACGTACTTTCTTATTTATTATGGTTATTAATTTTGATTATAAAATTTGTGTGTTGTGGTTTTAATATATTTTTGTGTTTTTTGATTTAAAATAAATATCCATTTTGGTTTGAAAAACTATTAATATATAAACGTATAAAAGTTTTTTAATATTTAAAGTTGCCATATTGAAAATAATACGTAAAATATGGCAAAGTCAAATATAAACTTAACTTTAAAAGTTACAGGTAGGATGGTCGTACATATACATAGCTTAGCGCTCATTTTTATCTTATTGTGTACTCATAATAACGAATGTCAAGTTAAAATCCTGCCTTCAAAATTATAGAAGGTAAGTTGTAATAACGGCCCCTTAGAATTGTGAAAATCGGTCTAAAAGCCGCTGAGTAATAAATACATTTGTGTGAAAAGTTATAACAGAAACATTTTTTTTTCAAATAAAACAGATTTGAAGGGTTTGAGAAATATAAAACACAAAATATGTTCGATTTCGGCTCAACTAAATGTATAGCTTACATATGTATTTTTTGTTGTATAATGTTATATACATATGTATAATTTTTAAGTATGTAATCAATTCCTATCAAAAGATGTAGAGTTAAAAAGAACAATTTTTAATTAAATTCAATAGTAAAATAGATAATAATTTATCCAATGAAATAGATTTCCTAACAAGATTTACAGTAGACAGCAACTGCAAACCATTATATTCTTTTCCATTTTTCTGGATTCTGGTTGAAGTGCTAGCAATAATGGAAATATCAGTCTTTGCTTCTATTGGTATTGTTTAAGAATATTTCACAAACGTTTTCTTGATTTTTTTGATTTCACATACTATTGGTATACTCGGTCTTCATCCTATATGGATATTGCCATTATTGACGATACGATAAATTGACTTTGGAATAGTATAATAAAAATAAAATAGTTTAGTGAAATTTGTTTCTGTGATATTTTGCTACTCTTGTTTTTAATTCGAAATTGCATTTTCGATCACATATCCAACAATTTATTACACGTGAATCATTTTAGGAAGAAATATTATTTCAATTAATAATCGGAAATTTTTTAGTAAATTACAAATATAAGAAACTCATTACGAAAATTTCTCCACAACATCGATCATCCTTCCCCGATATTGTTAACATAGCGAATTTTTCGAGCCCGATTTCTCAAGTTCCAAAATTATTTCGGATATAACACTAATTGGATTTTAATGGGAACTCCATTCCATAAAATCGCTCTGTTAACTAACTTTAAGATTAATTTTGTTCAAATTTTTGGTTTTCGTCTTTACAAGTTAAATCCGAATTTATCTTCAAATCTCAATATGTGGAAATTTATTAGTATTAATTTAAAATTAAATGTAACTTTTAGAAAATGTAACTCTTAAGACGCAGCCATTCTTTAAAAAAAAAGTAATTTGGAACGTTGATATACCAAAAACATGCTTAGTATGGGAATTAATAGTGGTTAATGTAGTGAATGTAAAAAAAATAAAAAAATAAAAAATTATTTTTATAAGCGGTGAGAGTTGCTAATAATTAAAACTGAGAAATTTAGACTCTCTTGTTCAAAGTCTTAAATAAACTACATATGTATATATAACAATATATCGAAAAATAAATAATAATAATATGTAATTGAAGAGTTGGAATACAGTTTTAATGGCAAATTATTAAATAATGTAATAATTAGTTTTATTCCGACTGAATCCCTTTTACCTTCTTTATTATTCTTCACCAGCTACCTCACTTACTGTTTCAATTGGAACGCAATAGTTATGTATATGCATTGATTACTTTATTGATATTTTTCCCTATATAAATGTATGTATAAAAGACATAAATATCTATGCAATTATTTTACTATATTAGTTAATATAATACACAATTCTACAAATAGTAGAACTTTGTAATTGCTCTTAAGTTTGACTGAACAGTCTGCAGATTTAATGCAAAACTGATTCAGAAATTGTTGTTCTAATTAAGATAAGATTAAGTAAACAGAAAACAATCGATTTAATAATAACACGGTGCGACAGTGAAAATACACCCGAGTAACATACATAGTCTAAGTTATTCACTCGATTGAGGAGAACTCAAAATACTTTGTTTATTTTTCTCGAACCCTCCAAAATTGTTTTATTTCACAAAAACGGTTTTGTTTTTTTTTAAATTACAGTAGTTATTATTTAAAGAGTATAGCAGCTTAGTCATAATTTTTATATATGTATGTTCTCTTTTGTCCGATTTTATAAAACAAAGTGTCAATATCTTCACAAGAGAATTCATTTCAAAAATATCACCACTTGTTTTATAGTTTTTAATTAAATTTTGCAATTAAGAATGTTCAAACTTGGAAAAATAAGAAAAAAATGTTATTTTCCAAGTTTACCCTATCAAATCGCATAACATACATATAAGTTTGAACAAAATGTTTATGTATACCGTTTGAAAGGCTAATCTCTCCCCTTTCAAAAAAACTTTGGATTTTTAAAATAGGTTCAAACACATTTGGGTAATTAATAATTTTGTGTGAAAAGGTCAAAAAAAAAACCGATTTTGTCAAATAAAACAAATTTGGAGGGTTCGAGAAATATAAAAGAAGTACTTTTGAGTTCTACTCAACTAACTGAATAATTTAGACTAGGTAGTTACTCGGGTGTATTTAATTTTTTTGTATTTTGTTGCATAGTGTAATCTATTACAATATTTTTGTAACATTGCGAAACACAGATATTAGTTGATCAAATAAATTTGATTCTTTTGTCAGATATACCGTTTTTTTAAATAATGACGGAAAAATAAGTACAAATTACAAATAAGAATTTTTACCAGTTTCATTCAAGCCATGTTTGAGTAAAAGATTTAACAATTAATAGAAGAAAAGATCATAATTACAAAATTCATCACTTAAAACGAAATTAAAACAAGTTCAAAATATAACAAAAGAGAAAAAACAACAAAACTTATAAGGGAACGAACGATTTCCTTTATTATTCGAATAGATTTAATTATGATTTTTTTCGTTTTTATTTGGCTGAAAAAGAACTGTGTAATTTTATTTTTAAATTTTGACTTTTGTATGAAAACGTGTGTCATTTGTGGTGATCCACTCATCCACCGTCCATTCATTAACCCTTGCGCTAATACACCACACCAATGTATGCCGACAGAGGGAGGGAGATAGAGTTAGTCTCCTAACAAATTATCAAAATCACAATTATTTATAATTATACATGATTTTGGTTAATTGTCTTGTTTTTCGTTGTTTCTGTTGGTCTTCTTCTGCTTCTTCGCCTCTTTTTATAATTATTGTTGTTGGTCTTTCATCTCCCTTCTTTCCGATTGTGCTTGTTGGCATTGTTAATTGGATGATGAAATGAGCAATTAAACATGATTTTTTATTATTATTTTTATTACTTATTATTTTATTTTTAAACCATGAAATGAAAATACGAAAAAAGTTTTGATTCAAAAAAAAAAAAAAAAAACAAAACAAAAAGAAAACAGCAAACAAAAAATATAAAAATTACCCAAAATCATAACTTGAGAAAAATAACTGTTAGCGCTACGGTTACTGTTGTTGATTGTCAAATGCGTATAAAATCTTACACACTTGAGAAGGTTTATGCCTGCGAAATAAAAGCGTCGTGTTTGTAAGTTGGAACGTTAAGTTTGCTCTTAAATGACATAATGCTAAAAGTTTTTTATATATGTATACTCATACTGTATATGTTATGTACATACATATTCGAAATACTATAAAATTCTAAATTAAATAATTTTTAATTTCAAACTCGGATTGTTTTAATTGGAAGATATGCTTTGAGAGGATATGTCAAAAAATCGATTTACTTGAACATTCTTTATTATATAGAAACGTACATGCATATATTGTATATTGAACAATTGATACATATGTATGTGAAAGAAGATCTCAACACATTTTTATTTTTGCACGGCCATTTTGCATATACATACATATGTACATACGACACGATGCACATCTTGGCAGTCATTATTTCTTGATCACTAACGTTGTGTTCAACTTATAAAGTTTTTCAAATTCTTTAATCTCGGACGGATATTTTACAAGTAATACACAATGTGCCTATTATTGAGGTTTAAATCTTCGTGAGTATAAATGCAGATAATTATTATTAAAGTCAGACAACAGACAGACAGGCAGGTAGACAGGCAGACACACATACTCACTTGGGCAGATCTGTTGAGCTTTATTTCAATTTTGCCTAAGAGACAGGCATCTTCAGGAAAGAAAAACATAATTTTATATCGACTAACTGACTAAATGACTGACTGATAGACAACAACAAAAAGAAAAAAAATCTTCACTATTTGTGGGAATCATACATTCTGATTTCAATATGCAATTTTGTTATCGTTGTTGTTCTTTCATACGTACAACGTTTAATATAAACCAACAATAATTGATTTTAGTTTTTTCTTTGTTCTTTCATTGTTGTAGAAGCAGTATCAAATTAAAATTTCAAAACAGTCCCTTTTTAATTTTTTATATAATTTGTAATGAATGGTATGTATATGTACAAAATCAGACGTGTTTATTGAACTCTCCATATCTTACCACAAACTAAACCAAACCAATGAAAAAATATACAGAAATAACACATAATTGGTCTTTTTTTTAGTAATTTAGGTAATTTTAAAATGAATCTTGATTTTTTTTGTTTTACTTAACAAAGTCCAATTTTTATTAACCCATTGGGTAAAAAATATCTTTCTCCCTCACTTCATTTTCTCTACTAAATGCTATGATGCTAAAAAAAATATGAAATACATATGTATACTGTAACTAAAACTGAGTCACTAAAACTTGGAGGATTTATTAATTAATGGATGCTTCTAGAAATTAGAAGGTAAATAATATACATATGTATGTATGTACATAAGTACATACAGATTACATTATGATTCAACTATTTTCTATCAAATTTATTTTGTTAACCTCAAACAGTGGTTAATGCGTTCCTTTAAGTCTATAAAAAGTCCTGAGACTCAGGCAGTTAAAGGTTGCGAGTATTAAAGAACAGCATACGGTTTAATAATGTTGCGGTTATGTTGTTGTGGCGGACTTGTTGTTGTTGCTGTTGTTATTTATTTTTTTGTTTTCTCTTAGCCCTTGATAGTAGTTATCGTACTGTGTTTCTTTTGTTGTTCTTGCTTACTGTGTATTTTTAAATAATTATTTTAGCAACACCGCCGCCACCACCGCCGACATCTTCGTTTTATTGTGGCCTCTAAACTAAAAAAGGAAATAAAAACACAAAAAGCGTTACTTATTATAACAACAACTAAAAATTGTTTGGGCCATAAGGGAAATTACAAATAAACATGCACCTACGTTGTACGGGCAAACGTTTACATATACGAGGAACGAAATAAAGAACTAAAATATGCAATGGATACTAAACCACACATACATACATACATGTGTTCATACAATCGTATAAATCGTATAAAAGTATATTCATACAATGTATCTAAGTATCCATGTATGGATTTCCTAAGGCTAGTAAAATGCGAATAACGCCCTCATGGACCCTAGTTGTGGATATTCCATATTTGAGGATTCCAATGAATTTTTTTATTTTCTAATTTGTTCTAAAATCCATAAAAATTTATATTTCATGACTATGTCTAGGGATTGCACTTACACAAAATGTAAAAATTTTCATATATTAGGAATCAAAAATTATTTTTTATTTGATATTTAAAAAACAATATCTAAAAAATAAACAATACGTTTCATTCATTCATTCATTCAATAAATAAATTTAAACGGTACCAGATGACGAAATTATTGCTAAACAACTGGCTGCGGTTTATTCCGCACATAATCACGAAGTGCAACTGGTTATCACCGCTTTTTCATCTATTGAGCAGTTGGTGGAATTTCTGGGAATGGCGGGACATCATTATCTGACAGCATAAATAATCGGACTAATATTCCAGAATGTCCTGTAATGAATGTCCCTGTCTCCACGATGCTTACTTTGGTGTATTTCAGTCGATTAACTCCATATCTGCGCTGCCTTCATTTTCATGGTCGGTGTGTGGCGACTGCATACGAAATTTTTTCTCAAATTCACTCGATGAACTGTCGTTATGAATGTCCGACAATTTAAAAAAAATTTTAGGACTTACACATCTGCTTTATTTTTCAAATAAAATTTTTTTTGCTATGATGACGATAAAATGAGCTGAGAAAACAAATACAAAAATACATACATATGTTATGCTTACAAACACATAAAAACTCTCCAGAAATTTAAGGATATTGACATATTTTAGAAATATTTAAAGCCTTTACTACAAATTAGTCACAAATTTATATGTACGAATATATATATATATATTTTTTTAAATTAAAATAATACTTACACTTGTGGACACACAATTAAGTCACCTATGCAAAATTTTTCATTTTTATAAAAATTAAAAAATTTAAGAAAAGTGGAAACAAAAACAACTTATATTTATTAATTTCATATGCTTATATAGTTTTTCATTGTAAACAATGTTTTGGTACTTAGTTCATATCAGACTTAAAATTTAAGTGGACACATAATTAAGTCATTTGAAACAAAATATTGAAAATTCAATTTAATTGCCTTATTTTTCACCCAAACTATTTGGAGCCTTTAATATTTTGTGGGGAACCCTTTTTGGCGTATTATTTCAGTACATCTTTGTGGCATTGAGTTGATTAAGTTGCGTCACTGCTCAGGACTAATGTTATCCCATTCTGCCGAGAAAAGCTGCCAAAGTGCTTTTTGATGCTGGGTTTTTTGGCTGCACCTGCTCGTTTTACGAGCCCCCAAATATTTTCAATAGGGTTCAGATCGGGACTTTGAGTTGGCCAATCAAGAACGCTTATTTTTTCCTCAGCAAACCAAGGTTTAACTACCCAAGATGTTTGCTTCGGGTCGTTATCATGCTGAAATATCCGCACTAGTGGTAATTCGTCGTCATAATCTTTAGTCAAATTGTTCCGTAAGATGTTCTTATACATTTCCCCAGTCATTTTTTTTAACCACTACATCACGCCACCTCATTTAATATTAGCTTAGAACGTCTTTAATAAACTCTAATGGACATGATGAGGCACACCGTGTTTTGATTATTACGTGCAGGTATCAGAATAATTTATTGGAAATCTTTTTTTTTTCTTAAATGGGAAGACTTTATGTGTGAAGATCAATTTGAATTTGAAACCCAAGACGCAATCCATAATTTTAGCAGGATAACATTTGGCGTTAACAGAGCAAAATTTCCTGGTTACAGAACAAAATTTGCCTTTAACAGAGCACTGTTAGCTATTTAAAGGTATCTATCTGAACAAGCCCACTTATAAAGTGATTTGGTATTGAGAAAATTGGCTTTGAAAATATAAATTTTTGCTTGAAAATTCTCTAGCAGATCAGTGGCCATTTTGAAACATATAAGAAATAAATAAATAATAATAAATCAAATAATAATGATCATAATGAGAATTATATTTTGTGTCAATAGTCTGCAATAATTGGATAGTAGAAAACTAATCTACTATTGCCACTGTTAAACAGTTAACAGTGCTCTGTTAATAGCAAGTTTACCCTGTTAGAGGCAAGAAGTGGCACTGCTAAAAGTGTGGTTTTTAAATTCGAATTTGTCTTCACACACATGAAGACTTTTGAACTTGAACTGACCGACAACATTTCTGACGAAAGTCCAAGGTTATGGAAAGTATAATTAATACTCAGCTTGTGAAATATTTAGAATCAAACAATCTGATCAGAGGCAGGCAACACGATTCTTGTAAGGCTCTTTCAAATTCTGACCTGTTAGCATGACTCTTCAAAAGATGGAACATTCACGGATTCAGTGAGAGTGATGTGCTTCTCTAGACATTTCCAAGTTGGTACAGTGCATATTTATCGAAACTTATTACTTTTGCTATCAATAGTCGGTTTTTTCGGTTTATATCGATCTTGTTTAGGGTAGCATTGTACATGTTGTTATAGATAAGGTCGCAAGCGTCTGTTCTATTTCCAACTTAATCTCTTACTTTTATTAATGATCTTCTCTGTTTAAGTTTCAGTCCTACATACTCTTTTATATATGAATGTAATATTTGTCATTCATATTTCTTATTCACAAGACATATTTTTGAAGTGTCGAAAGAAGTATTCAAGCACCTTGGTTCCTTAAGACGGTACAAGAATAATTTCACTCCATTTGATTTCTATACCATGTACACCGCTTATATCCAACTGAAAATGGACTACATATCTCACGTAAGGACCACTATGTCAAAGTCCATTTTGGGCCTTCTCGACTGCATACAAGAATGGAACACGGTACGGAAAGGGCAATGACGAAGGGTATTCAGTCACATTGTTTGTACTCCGGTGAAATGATGTTCCCGAAAATCATAGAGTTTTAGGAAATACTCGTCTCTGTCGTAGAGAACATACGTCCTAGATCGATTGGCAAGTGGAACGAACAATGCATTACAAATAAAATTCGCTTCTCAATCGCACTATCCGTATTCTTTTTTTTTAGAATAATTTTATAGTTGTATTATTCACTACAACGATGTCATTGACTCTTACTATGCCATACATTTACGACCAAGCGCAACTTTTTAGAGAAGACTAACACTTAATATCATATATAAATTTTATTGTTAGAATATAAATATTTTTAATACTTTGGAAATGGTTGTAATCATTCATCAATATGCGTATGTACATATGTACATGCATTCTAAGATGTTTTTTGAAGCTACACTTTTATTTAAAATATTTTTGGTTTCTTGTCTGTTTCTTCTTTTTGCATCTCGAGTATGAGTATATTGGATCATTTGACAGACGATGTTAATAAATTTTTTTTCGTTTCGTCTATAATTTGACCAAACCCGCCAAAAAATAAAAATATATACCGGAAACTGTTGAGACGCTTTTCCTCTTTCAATAATTTTAAACTTTTTGAAAATTCCAATGAATATAATTTTACAGAAATTTTAAAATTTAAGAAGTTTGAGCGACCCAAGTACATTACCCATTTAAGTACTGGGAGATATGTACTATGTGTGCAAATGAACGCTGTTACTGAATAATCAATACTTATTAAGATTTTAAATTCAGCTAGAGTACGAGTATTTCAATTTAACAATTCGATTTTTAATTTTTTTTCCAGATTTTACAATAAAAAAATATCACTTTTCACTATTTCAAACCGTAAATCTCATCAATCTGCATTTTATAGCGAACGAATTAAGTATTAAATTTATAGAGACCACAACATCCATAAAATAAAATACCGCAAAATAAAATAATACATAATAATATCAACAAAATATAGTATATCGTACATAAGAGACGTGCCCTAAAATTTCTTCGAAGGTCTTACAATCTCAGAATTTTGGCATTGTATTAATAAGCCTGAGAATACGTTTGTCCATTCGCTCAACACGTTGAGTATACAGTTGTGTTCATAAAAATAGGAGTGAGCCCATTGAAAAACAAAAGCTTAAATTTTAACAAATAAAAAACATGGTTTAATTCAATTTTTTGGTGTAATGTAATGTTGATTCAATACTAAATTATTTAAGTTATTCATTAATTAAATAAAGCTTTCAACTAGTAAGTAACAGGAAGTTTAAAAAAAATATCTTAAAAAGTGCTGTTCAAAATAATAGGAGTATTTCAGTTTTCATTAAAATTTACAATTAAAAAAGTTAAAAATGCTATAATCTATAAAAAAAACTATAATCAGAAACTTTAAATACGATTAGTATTTGGTAGAATAGCCTTTACTTTTTATTACAGCAGCACATCTACGAGGCATGGAGTCAACTAAATCCTGACATTGTTTTAGTGGAATTTCATTCCACCCATCTTGCACTACAGGCCACAACTCAGTTGCATTTGACTGTTTTCTCTCGGCAACATATTTTTTAACATCCCTTATAGATGTTCTATTGGATTAAGGTCAGGAGACTGAGCTGGCCACGCCATAACCTTTACTCCATTAACCCGAAACCACTCATTTGCTAATTTACTGGTGTGTTTCGGGTCATTGTCTTGTTGGAATATGGTAACATCACTTCTCTCAAAATGCCGACATAGACGTTCCTATCCATTATGTCTCTAATTCGATGTATTGGACCTAAACCATTATATGAAAAGCTTCCCTATATCATTAGTTTTGCACCACCATGTTTAACTGTCTTTTGTGTATACTGCGCTTTATATTTGCTGTTGGGCGGACATCTAACATACTGTCTAGACCCAATGCCACCAAATAAAACAATTTTGCTTTCGTCAGTCCACATAGGTTTCTCCATTTTTCTTTCGGATATTTGATATGTTCTTGGGCAAACTTTAAGCGTGCTGCTGCCTGTTTTGTATGTCAACGATGGCACTTTTTGTGAACTTCTTGCGAATAAATTGTTGTCCATCAGACCCTACGAATAGTAGGGACACTTGCGGCAAGATTCAGATCCTTTTGAATTTTTTTGAACACGCTGAAGGATTTATTTTGCTGTATCGCACAATTCGGCGGTCGTCGACAGTAGATGTTTTGGCCTTGCGCCCAGGCGTTTCGGGGGTTTTTTTTATATTTTAATGTATTTGTGATCATTTGATCGGACCAACTTAAGATTTCCTTAGTTTCTTTGTAAGTTTTGCCTTTATTTCGAAAACTTTTAATTAGTTTTCTCTTTTCTTCAGTACAGTGCTTTTCTCGTCCCACTATTACAAAAATTTATGTCAATCACTGTAGAAAAAGTTTTAACTACATTTTTACGTACTTTTTTTCACTTTTTTCTTTAAATTTGTGTGCTGTTATATTTTTATTTTTAAAAGAACACTCACACTCCTATTTTTGATCAACTGAATTCATGGGCAAACACAGAAATGAATCAATTTCACCGTAAATATTAAAGTTATTACCAGATTCTTTTTTGTATTTTATTTCTTACATATCGTTGTAACTACCATTAAAATATATCATGTTTTGCAAATTGGTAGAATAAAAATTTTAACTTTGAAAATATTACATGGTAGCACTCCTATTATTTTGAACACAGCTGTATGTATGTATGATGCCTTTATAAAAATTTATAATATTTTATCATTATTATTACTTTATACTTATTTTTGGTGTTTTTTTCAGGTTTGGTTTTCTGTGATGGTGATTATTATTCTGTTACCACGTACTCTCCTCATACGATTTCAATCCAATTAAGTTCAATTATTTGTTCATGTTGTTGGCCGTTAATTTCTTGTATTTTTTCTGTTCGTTTTCTTTTCCCTCATTTGTATTCCCGCTCTGTAGTTCCTCTAATAACGATATTCGTTTATTCTCTCATATGTACATATGTATGCATGTATAGTATGTTGGCCTGCCTGAACAACATTCGTTTATTTGTTAGTTAGTTTGGTATGAAATTTAATTGCGTAAATGTGAAAATAATTTTAATTATTTATATTTTTTTTTTTAAATTATAAGTGATGATTTTTTTCGTCTTTCTCTGTTTTGAAATGCCCTTCACGTTTGTAACATTTTAAAACATATGCATATGGTACATACATACATACATACATATGCATGTATGTACGTCAAAAAAAATAATCTATTTATTCAAGCATATTTACTATTTATTATCCTTTTCAATCAAAGGTCTGAAATACATTTCATACAATTTTTTGCAGGAGTTGTTGTTGTTTTGAAAATTGAGAACATACAAGCATATTCGAATTTTAACAGATTAAAAATTTTACAGATTGTTATGACATGACATGATAGTATATGCAGAACGATTACTTTTTGAAGCAACAGTTAATCACTGTTATAATGTTTCGCTATTTGGAAATTTTGACAGTTTTTATTGATTCATTGTTTTTCATTTAATCAATTGATTAATACCAAATGACTTTGAATGATGAGAAAAATCAAATAAAAATAGCATATGTTTGTGGTATTTTAAGACTCTTTTCATTCTCGTCCTATGGTGTGTGTGTTAATTTTATCCATAAGTGGCGCAACCAGATTAAAGTCGACAAATTTTTTGAGAAACTTATCATCGAGATAGTCGCCGCAGAAATATTTTTTTATATTCCATTTTGCTCGAGATGACTCACATGGGGTTTGAACAATGTCATCAGATCTAATAAGCTAACACACTGCCAAGCAAGCTAAGTCGACTTAAGGTGCGGTCAGATATGGCAAATGTTTGCCACAATTTTGATTTCCCTTGTTTGCCTGAAATATGACTGAAACAACTAACATTTTGTTTTGTGGTCACACTACGCACATTTATTTCCCATTTTTGTTTCTTCAAATAGCGGCAAGCAAAAGTATGGCAAACATGTTTGCCATGTGGTCGCACATAAAAAATATTTGCTACAAAACAAATGTTTGGCTAGAATGTTGGAAAACAAAAATACGTATGCACACTTTCATACGTAATAAAAGGTAAAGGTAATAGAAGGTGAAGGTTTTTCGTTTTGTGTTGCGGAGCTTCTGTGATATTTTGCAAAGGTAAAAAAAAGAAAGACGACTATGGCTTTGAAAATGGGTTCAGCGCATAAAAAAAACAGAAAAATTATGTTTTTAATCACAATAAAATTAACATAAACAAATGTTAACATTATTCCAGTGTAGCCAATCACCATATTTGAAAATCGCTGAAATGATGTACATAACTTAAAAATATGTTAAATCTAAAAATTTTAAATCGAATATATATAAATTGAAGGATTTCTTTTAGGTCTAATTATCCTCCCAAATGATTGAATTCCAAAATGTACTATACTTGTGTAAAAGGAAAATTGGAATTATGTTGCTGCGTTGAATTACAACTCTCCATTATAATGACTAGTACAGTCCACTTCAAGAGTTCCATTCATAACATTGTACTTTGAATATTTTAACCTGCTTATTTTCAGGAACAAAATTTGTCGTGATAACTTGGAGAAAAAATCAAATTCATTGCAATAAAAATGAAAAATTTTCTATAACAAAAACAAGAACTCTTTATTTTTATGTACTGAGGAGTTAGGTCGTTTCAGAGATGTTTTTCTTTAATGAGATTTAAAAAAAATAACCATTTTACTGAAAAAATCATTACAACCCCTGAATAGCTTTGATCTAGAAAGGTATAACAATTGATATATGCATTAACGTGTATTTAAATTTCAGACTCTGAATGTATCTCTGTATATGCAGGCATCCAAATATTTATACGTATATAATGAGTACATCTGCAACGAATAAAATAAATTATTTATTTTCTTCAAATTTGATGAAATTTTTGCGATTTTAGTGATGTTTTAGTTTTGCTAGTAGGCAACACAGCCTTAAACAGCTGTTATTTGCCACTGTTTACCCTTACGAAAAATATGTAAGTGCAAACAAATATTTGCCAAAAAAATAATGAAAATATGTATTTGTCACATTACAAACATTTTTGTTTGCCGGCAAATAATTTTATGTGCCCAAAATGGAGGATTTTTCTGTTTGCCACGCAAAATTATTTTGTGGTCACATTATGGCAAACAAATATTTTACGTTTTATGGCAAATATTTTTTAGATGTGACCGTACCTTTACTCAATAACATTTAGAATTCATAAATTTTGCAATGCCTTAGTTCAATTGGTATTAAATTTTGCAACATAAAAATAAAATATCATGAAAAATATGCTTAAAGAGAAAGAGATAATCAAGTGAATTAAAAAAAATAAAAAGAGATTTTCAATCTTACTGCTTATAACTTGTTCAAAAGTGAAGGTGAAAGCGGTGCGAATTCTTCACATTGTTCATTAATTCATAATTTAATTACATATGTATCTGTTAGGCTTCTAGTGACGTGGTAGTCTTATGGATAGTGTGTTACTTTGATTTTTGATCTGATTTCTAATCGGATAATAAGTCACCGTTGCGACCAACCTCCTATAGACCCTTGATGTAAACGAGAGCATCGGTTAAAAATATTATTTACGTTAATGTAATAACTTTAAGATTTTTATTTTGTTTTAATACATTTAACATTTCCTAGTAGTTCGTAATATGATTGAGTAAAGAAATAGTAAAGAAATAAATTTCTTCTTCATTTTTGTTGTCTCCCCAATATTCCATAGACTCTAGAAATTATACTGATGAATGCAAAAAAAAGAAATTATTTTGTAAGTGTTGTAATTATTCCGGACGATGCACAATAAGGATTAGCTAACTATCGGAATTCAAAGAAATATACAGCGCAGTGTTGAAAGAAATAATTGAACAGAAATTGTTTGTATAAACTTCTAATTTTTTCCCAATCGCTGGAGCTAAACCCTATCAAGTACATCTAGGGAGATCTAAAGAATAAAATAGATTCGAACTCAGCCCTTAAAATAAAAATGGTGGTGGAATATAATTTAACCGTAGATCGATATTTTTGATATCTATCTATCATATCGCATCAGTAACGCTCTCAATTGAGTAATGGCTAAAACCTGATTGTACAAATCATTGTTATATTTCGTTAGAAAAATTTGCTGTCAACGTCATGTGAGGTAAAAAAGTTTCCCGTTGCAATAGAACATCGATTATGTCAATAACAATGCTCTCTCTTTGATTTCCCTCTGGTTTCCCCAAATACGGCTGTAAGTAGTTGCTACGCGCGTAGCATGTACTTAAATCTAAAACTGCCAATTCGATTTCGGTGGACCAGAAAATTTATAACGACCATAAATTAAATTAGTTACTAATCTACGTAATAATAAGGCACAATAAGTGTAAATTTATCATCATTCCGAGTAGCACATTATCAAAGCGAATGATTCTGTTATCTCATACTTACGTAGTTGACCGAAATATTATCACCTGTAATATCTATGAAATAAAACATAAGGCGAAAAACTTTTTTTAATGTTTGTCTGTAACGTGAGATAAATATAAGAAGAATATACATACATACATACATAATTGGCCATTACAACCCTTCAGTCAGGATTACGGCCTAGCTTCGCACACCACTCATGTTGTGTGCGTTAATTTTATACGTGAGTGGCGGGACCTACAGTTTAACGTCGACTCCGAACGACAGAATTTTGAGAAACTTTTTCATGGCAGTTTATTTTACTCTCAGAGTTTTTGCCAGAAATCTGCTGAGAGGAAGTCGCCGAAGAAATATTTTTTTTTTTCATGTTTCATTTTTGATGTCTGACCTGGGATACGAACCCGGGCTTTACGAATAGTAAGCCAACACACTACCTACTACACCACGGCGACTTCTAAGAAGAATATATAGAATATAAGAAAGACTCTACAACATTTCAAGAAATAGCTGCTAGCAATCTGCGTGAAAATTGGTAATAATTTCGCTTCCCTACTAAAGGCACACGGTTCCCTGTTCCAAGTACTACCGTCTTTGGCGATAAACATCCTATTGTCATATTTGTTGCTGCCATTACTTTCATCAGTTCATAGGACGACCTTCTGTTTTCTTCTTTTTCAGAGTCTTCAGCAGCATGAAAATTACATACATACATACAATATCGATCATTACAACCTTCATTATAAATTGGAAATGTCTGAGCTGAGGTTTGAATCTTGGTCTGACGTCTAATAAATTTAACACGCTTCATACTAGACTACTTATTCAATCAATATGTCCAGAACAGTAAAAATTCAATATTTTCACTTTCATCCAACACTTAACTTTCAATTCCTTCTCAACTACCATAAATAATAAAAATAATATATTATTTATGATAAAACTTCACAAAATCTTTAAAAATTTTAAAAAATTACATACACAACACCATAGAATCTCTAGGAAAGTCGTATGTATCAAAAATGATACATAAGCCAGAATTATGAAGATTTTGAATTTTTTGAGTCCTGTATGAAATTTTCTTTTTCTATTTGGTTTAAAATAATAGCGATAACAATACTAAAGAATTAAAAAAATATCAGGCATCTAACTTTTTCTGAATTATCTCAAAAATTTAAATGTATGATTTTTGATAGAAAGCTCGATCTACGGTTAAGAACCTTAATATTCTATTTCCTCAGAAGCTTAGTTCAATTATTACCCAAGAATTAATGGAAAGACGATTCCCAGAAGTTTTACAAAATACAAAAAATGCTTCGATCAAATAATAAAAAATTCAAATCATTCAATTGTCATGTACACATGTACATATGTATTTGTAAAGGACACTCTCTTTGTGTGTGTAGTTTGGAAAATTACAATAATTTAATAAAACCGTACTGAAATTTATTTTTGTTGTTTACTAAAAGCTGCTGATAGTAAGTGCAGTAATTCATCGACAATTTTCTTTCTCATTCAATCTCCACATCAAACTTCCACATTGGTGTCCTTATTATTTTTCACATCACTGTACTTATTAACCTTTCCTTATATCCAAGTTATTGTTTTGACAGCAGATTTCTGGCAAAAACTCTGAGAGTAAATAAAAATTGCCATGAAAGGTTTCTCAAAAATCTGTCGTTCGGAGTCGACTTTAAAATGTAGGTCCCGCAACTTATGGATAAAATTGAGTGGTGTGAGAAGCTAGGCCGTAATCCTGACTGAAGGGTTGTAATGGCCAATTATGTATGTAAGCTAAACAAAAGATCAGAAAAGCATGTTATTGCTTCAGGTTACATTCCCAAAAAAAAAAATACAAATAAATACCTGTTTAAATATCCTACAAACATACATATGTATGTATGTATTAAAAAGCTTACCGAACATGCTTATTTGCAATTGGTAATTACATTTTTGAAATGGCTTTTGTATTAGGTTGCAAACAAATACATATAACCATTTTACAAAAACAACGAATAAATATGTACATTTTGTTTTTTTTGTTTTAAGAAAGGAAATTCGACCAATTACAAACCAGGCTGGGGAAATTATTTACTCCAGTTCTTATATGAAATCATTGATGCAGAGCTGTTAATTAACATCAATCGTAAGCCAACAACACAAAGCAGATGAAATAGACGAAGAGAAATGAAAACAATTGCGGATAATTGTGGCATTACGTACACAACGATGAGACATACCACGAATCAACACAAACAGACAGTATGATAAACACAGCACGTATATCAATCTGCCAATCAACGGAAACTTTTCTTCACTCCATTCCACCCTCTATGTCGTCTGTTTTTGTTTCCGTAACTCGTAACAGTAATTCGCACTGATTGAGTTCGTACTTTCGCTCCAAAATTCACCACCACGTACATACGTATGCAATCAACGAACTCTCAACCAACCAGCCAAGATTTAATTGAGACGGACAATTAAATCATTAAGTAAAAAAGTCCCTCCCTGACAATACTCTAGACAGACACAACACAAAACTGCTCAGACGGCTGCTTCGTCGTTGCAAATTTCTTGAGAAAATCGTTATTAATTAATAATCGTTTAAGTTTTTATTTTCATGAATGAACTCTTCTATAATCACTACCGTTTTTTTTTGTTTTTCATTTTATTCGTTCATTCCATTTCCGTATTGTTTCGTATTTTTTTTTCTTATTATTACTATTTTGTTGATGTTACCATGTGTTACGAAAAGTCAATACGTTCAGACGGAGAGCCCTATTGAATATCGTGAGTACGAATATGGTCAAATTCATTGAAAACAAAAATACAAATAAAAATCAATATTTAGTTAATTACAAAACTAAAATTACTAAACTGGCGACTACTTGGTATCCTATTTGGTGTCCTTACTTCTCACAAAACAGAACGGATATGGAACACTTTTCCTGCACGCCTTTTACGTACACACATATGTACATGTACATACATACATACGTATTTATGTATTTATTGCCAAATACATAAAAAAAATTATAAATTTTATTACATTTTGTTAAATTTTTGGAAAAATAATAAATAATTTCACCGGAGAAGTCATCGAAATAGAATATAAATCGAATCGAATCAAATTGAATCGAATCGAAAACCGAAAAGTGCCACGAATAAAAGAGACAAAGAATGGAAATAAAACAAAAACACATTACAACTCTAATAAAAACATTCGCAAGACAGTTAAAGTATTTTGTAAATACCGTTAAATGTATTTATGGTTTGGGCATGAATTTGTCTCTGTTTGTGTGTGTGTGTATAAATAAAATATCTATGTACATAAGTATGCATCGGTTTGTACGAGGTATGTACGTGTTACTTTCATTCAATCGGAAGGGTTCGTAGACCGGAAGGAAGGATAATTTATTTTTCTTTTTGTTCTTCTTCTTGTTCTTATTGTTGTACACAAACTGTAACATGTGTTTTTTAACATGCGAGTATACATACATATATACATACATACATAAATGTAAGAATGCCTACATAGATACATACATAGATACGTAAAAAAAGTGTGTTGTGTCCATCTCTTGTTTTATTTTATTTTTTTTTTAAATTTTTTTTTTTTCGTTGATATCATTATTATTATTGTTGTTATCGTCTTATTAACTTTTTTCGTTTTGTTTGTTTGTTTACTTGGCACCTCGCACTAACAAACATGAAACCGAGACAACCAAAGCCCTAAATACTAATAAATAAAAAAACACAGGAAAATAACAACAATAATAATAAAAATAAAAACAACAGAAGGAATAAAAACAGTAACACACACTACTTATACATACTTACAGAATACAGTAAATTTAACAGGCTGCAAAATTAAACAGAACAAGGAACAACAGCAAGGAGAGTACGAACGAACCGCGGCAACTGTTTTATCTCTACGCTCAATAAAAAAATTAAAAAGTGCCGTGAATAATAAAGGCAATTACTTTCGCGTAGGCGAAAAATGGAAATTTCCGTTATTGAAAACTAAAAGAAATGATTTTTAATCTCCAAATTTGAAAATCGTCCAACTTTTAAAATTTTATAAATAGAGAGGGAAAGATATCGATATAAATTCCGATCTTTGTGAATAGATCATAACATTTTCAGGCAAATTAGGTAAACATCCAAAACTATGTTTGTTTGAGCCGGTTTGTGCATTTGAAAGGGCGATTAATCGATAAATCTATCTATGATTTTCTAAAATCTTCTAATGCATTATTATCTTTTTTCATATTTTAAAGTATTGCTACCAGTTGGTTTTTTATTTTATACTATTCGTACTAGACTTTCACGAATTTACGAACTTGAGTAAAAATGTACGTACACATAATATATACCATGTACGTACATATATGCATACATAAAACATCTACAAAAGTAGGATAGAGTAGGTAAAATAATAATACGGTGTTTTTGTTGAATTTATCGGACTAATTCTAAGTGTGCATGACTATCCCCGCCCCATTATAATTCATTACTTGACCGTAAACCACCAATTTCGCCTTTTTTTAATCAATTTTATTGTTACAGTAATATTTACATTTTTACAATAATTTAATTCTTAACTTTAAGAGATTAATTTATAAACAATTTTTCTTCTTAATCATTTACAGCAGTTTTTATAGACTTATTTTATTTTAAATAACATTTATTTTAATTTGGGAAAAGATATCACAAAAAAAACCATAAGTAGAGCAGTAAAGTTAGATGGTAAAAACAAAGGATAAATGTTATCAAACTAATGCATTGATGTATGGATAGCTAGAATATCTACAATTTCACTTTGATCAGGTGTTTTGACTATTCTTCCAATTACAACTCTTTTGGGTAGAAAATAATTCCGAATTTTCACATTTATAGTCGATTGTTAATACAGTTCTCCTTTAAAAAGATGAGATATTGCAAACTATACTGAAAACTATACTGAAAGTCACCACCACTAGGTTTTGAACGATTAATTGAAAACAATAATACAATTTGATTTCAATGAATTGATATCAACAGAACAGTCGTTTTTTTCTTTTTTGTTAGTTGACGCAAATAATTATTGCAATTGAAGATTTGGTAATATTTAAATATGGGAAAAGTCGAAAATTAGCCTCATGAGTGCATCGAATATGCCTAATGCATGGTTTTTATTAGTATAAAATATAATAGAATTTGATAAAAGATTAATTTTGACATCACAAATATCAGAGAATTTCGAAATAAATTTTATATTTATTCCTTTAACGGTTGGTTCAATTCAATTGAATAGAAATTCGTATTACATACATAATTTGTCATTACAACCCTTCAGTCAGGATTACAACCTAGTTTCTCACACCACTTATGTTGTGTGTGTTAATTTTATACGTGAGTGGTGGGACCTACAGTTTAAAGTCGACTCCGAACGACAGATTTTTGAGAAACTTTTCATGGCAATTTTGTTTCCTCTCAGAGTTTTTGCCAGAAATCTGCTGAGAGGAAGTCGCCGAAGAAATACTTTTTGTATTTTGTTTTGATGTCTGGCCTGGGGCTCGAACCCTGGCTTTACGTCTAATAAGCCAACACACTACCTACTAGACTACGATGACTTCATGGCATGAAATTCGTATTATTTTGTATAAATAGTGCGAAAATATGTGTGTAATATCGGGCGCTATAATTTGCACTCTCTAAAAAATTCGCACAATAACTACTATTCTGCTATTCTGGGATAAATTTCACAGTAAAGAGTGTCCCTATTCAAACAAATATGGATATAACGTAGCGGTAACAAATAAAAACGCCGGGTAGAAATTTCTTTAGTGGAAATAATCATTTTCTTTTTTATTCATATGTGATTTAATTTTATAATAGATTTATTTTCAGTAGGCAGGTAGGTAGTTTGAAGGAGAGGAGACAAACCATCACATAGACTTGTACTGTGCTCACCATTAGAAATACCACCTAACTTTCTGCATCTGTATTTTGTACAAACTTCCTTAACTTCTTTCAATTAATTCGTCTGAGACGAGTCTAGTATACTGTCATGCACAAAGTATTGGGATATCGTGCTTTCGAAAGTTGGGCAATGACACAGTTTAATTTTTTCAGTTTTCAAATATTATTTGTAAACAGTGTCAATAATATCGCACATTTCCCAGAAACATCCAGAAAAAAAATTTTAAAAAATAAAAATAAAAAATATCCAGCGGTCACTTTATTATTTCTGTTCTTTTATGCTGTTGCGTAATACAGTGTTCAGATATGCACCTTCATTGCGTAAATCGCAATAAACGCCATTATTGAGCTCAATATTTCATATAAAGTTTCAATTAATTATTGCGCAATAAGTACGCAAATTGTTATAATATTGAGTAACACTTAAAATGCAGCACTGTCATAAGTAAGTTCAGTGCGCATAATGGCGTTTATTGCGATTTACGCAATAAAGGTGCTTATCTGAACACCGTATAAAACCAACCAGTCTGTTTAATTTATAATTTAAATCCCCCTAGTTGTAGCTAAAGAATTTATTTAATTGAATTTTAATATTCGTAAGCTTGAATACACTGTTGTCAGTTACTATATTCTTAATAAGTGTTTAATTAGTATTAAAAATTTTTTTTAATTTTTGTTTGTAGTGATATGTCGAGATCATTATCTGGCAGATTGAAAAGTAGCAATGATTTCCATGATTCTAAATCCCACAAAGGAGTTTAATAAAAGTAAGTACCTATAGGCCTATGTACATATTTGAAGAACAACTTAGTCGTAAATTTAATAAACAAAGCTTGATTGGACGCAATCCCGGCAGATAATTAGAAGCAGGAGTTTCTCAATACAATATTTTGAGTGGAGCAAAAGTGGATAAATACATTATTTATTAAAATAACAAAACAATAAATATTAAATATTAGAGCAGACTCTTCTCTAATTAAAAAAAACAAAACTTTAAGATACAAAAGACAGCTTAAATGTTATTTAACAGCATTTATCCAGTTTTGTTCATTTGTCATTACTGTTTAACTGTTGAAACTTGGCCGATTTCCTCCCAATGCGCGTCGTGCAGTCCATTCACTCATACTCTTGTTTATATGATTTGGTGCTGCTTTCGGAGTTCTGATTTCATATTTCCGTGCTATCATCATTTATAGATCTTGGGCGACCTCCAGGACATTTGAAATTCTTTGCATTTCCTTTTTATATGGTTAAATAACAGTTCGATGGCAAACGCCAATTTTTCCAGCAGTTTTTCTTGAAGAATAACCTTTTTTATATAGGGCGACTATGTTGTTTTCAACTTCAATACTAATTTTCTAATTTTTTTTCTTTACAAATCCCAAGAAAAATTTTAAAATATTTTTTCGCCACTGGAGCATATATATGTATGTAGTACAAAAAAAATTTATGAGAATCGAAAAAAATCTTACGTAAAAATACATAAATATGTACTTTAAAAACTGAAAAGCGAAACGTGCAAAATTGGATAAGTGAACAAATTTGATTTTAAATGTTTTTTATAACTGTTTGCTAGTAGTATTTTGCTTCGTTATTTTACAGTTAGTTAGTTGATAGTGTAAGAAGTTATTTTATTTACAAATTCTTACTTATTGGATTTAAAATATTTTGTATCCACTAATGCTCACTATACATACATGTATGTATATCCCTCTCATATGTCAATAAGCGTTGATATCTATTCCACATGTCATCCATTTTAGGTTGTGCGGAATGAAATGAAAATTATCCTACAATCCAAAGTAATAATAAGTTTTATTGGGGCAACTCAGTAGTCAGGTTAAACATTTCGATATTTAACACCATAATTCAAATGAAATTGAAGGCGAATATAATTGAAATTAATTTATTATAGTAAATGCAAGACTAAACATTGATACACAAAAATTTTTTATACACAACTCCACATAAAACAACCCAAGTGTCCTCTATTACCGCAGCGTGTGAATATGTTTGAAAAGCTTACGCATAAATTCAAAAATATTTTCATTTTACGATTTTGCCTGAAGATGAATCAGTTAATAAACACCAATCTTTGTGAACAAGTCCAATTAGAATATAGTAATACCGATTGTCTAAAATTATGTGTAAAAACAATTGTTATGTTGCCGATATGTTTGTAATAAAAATAAAATAATATTAATATGTAATAGGTATTCCCTGCAAATTTGAACAAATTAAAAAAAATTATACACATTCGCAATGTAGTATAACGGTTTAGTTTATTGAAATTTTATTTTTCTGATTTAGACTTCATTTGTACAATATGTAATGTTCAATTCAATTTAGTAAATATAGTGTCCTAGGGATATAGTGAACCCTTTGTAATTGGAACTATTGCATATAGCGAACTCATTATTTCGTAACTTAACTTTATAGGAAGTTAAAACATCTCGTACAAAGCAAAAAAGTTTAAAAGTTTATTTTGTTACACAACAGTTATTTGTGTGTTTACTTTCTTACATTAAATGAAAAAAAAACAATTTATTTTTCTTGATAATGTGAATAGGCCTGTGCAAAAATTAGTTCACTATATCCCGAGTGGACTGTAAATAAAAAATTTAACAAATAATTGCTTTTTTTCAAAACTAAGTTGTACTCATTAATTTATTGAGTAGACGGGCGGGGATATTGGTATATTTTGAAATGTTAATCATTTTACTAAACATTTAATTTTTTTTGTTAGCTTAGTTGTTTAGAAAAATGTAAGCAATTATTATGAATATTATAAAAAATTTGTGTGTGAGTGTTATTTTTGTGTAGAGTTTGGAAGGAGAACTTTTAGTAAATTCTTTAAATTTTCATAGGTATCTCTCACGCTCAGTTGGAAAAATAATACACAGAATATTTTTTATTTGTATCAAATTAGCGCATTATTTATACAAATTCAAAAAGTTAACGTCGCCGCGTGGTTTTATTTTCGACTGCGAAATTAGCGTTGAAGTCAACGCTAATAGCGACATCAGCATAAAAACACAAACGTTTTCACATGCACATAATAAGTGCTTCTTGTTTGTCAACAACGTTCTCATTTACTCCACAATATCACTACTGCATAGAATGAGAGCTTTTTTTAAGCAGTGAAAAGAGCACAAAAAATTAGTTAAACTCAATACTCTTTATTGAGTAAAAGAGTATAATATATTCTAAACGAATATTTAAATACAGTGTTAGCGCATTTTCAAAATTTTTGTGAATTATCCTTAAGTACCTTCAGGTACCTTTATAAGATTTCAATAGGATTACACGAACGATTTTAATTGCATGAACTAATAAATTAATAATGTATTAACTTCGTATAGGCTTATATTTTTAAATTTGTTATAAATATCAAATGTATTTTACAAAATAAATAGAAATGCTTCCCAAATGCATATATTCTATGTATAAAGTTGTAAAATATAAAACCACTAAAATGGTTTTAAATTGGTATTTTATCTAATATATGTACATATGTATGTATGTACACAGATTTAAAGTGATCGTTACTAATTGATTAGGCATTATTTTTTTGAATATCTCTACCTGCTATTGATTGTTGAAGGGATGGCAACAATATTCAAATGGATTGAGAGAAACTTTTTCTCCCACTTTCTCTCTCTCACTCACATACAACTTTTTCTACCAGTGATGAAAGGTACCTATTTTTATCACCCGTTTTAATATAAATGTCAAAATTTAATATCATTGATCTGTATTGCAATCCAACTGTTTCTTCCAGGAGATGTTATCGTACAAAATATGTTGACATCCTTTTAAAAATTTTCAAATATCAAAAAATCAAGCACGTAGATATATTATTTATCGTTCTACTAACCATTAAATGATCTTTAAAGATCAAAATGTAATTACATATTTGATTTGAAATCGTAAGCTTGTAAAGTTCCTTCTTAACATGTTATTGGATTTGTTTTAGCTACACTTGTTTTTTCTTTAATTCACAAAACAGTTTAGGAATTGCAAAAAAGTTATTTTTTTCGTTAAAAGGTAATCATATTTATAACAATAATTTTGTCGTGGTTAAAAGCTTTGAAGTGCCATCACTGATAAAGTCAAAAGCGTATATACATATGTATATGTATGTATGTATTTATGTATTTTTGTATAGAGATAAATGAGTGCAAATAATTTAATTTCTATAAGTAGAATCGGTTCGAAAACACATTCATGCAGTACAAACGAAAAGAAAGCATAGGTTGCGACAAAATTGAAATACATTCATCGTACATATACATATGTATACTAGTGGTGGTGTATCTACTACCACACGCCGGATGCTGCACATTCGTTTTAAAGTTGCAATGGTGATGATGAATAAACTGGGGAAAGGTGGGCGTGTCTTTGAACATTATTTTAGCTACTCGCTGCATTAAAACGTAAACAATAGACTTTCAGTTTCTTTTATTTTAATGTCTCATCACAAGCTTCAAAATGTTAATTTAACACTGTCTGACAAAACTTGAGCACTGGAATTCGAAGCAATTGTGTAGACTGAAGATATGTACATATCCCGACACAATTGTTAGCACTGGCTCTAATGTGTATATGTATGTATGTAAAAGGGGTACACTGTATGTAACTACCATAGAGAACAGCCACCCATTTACATACACAAGTATGTATGTTCACGTGTAAGTACATTCATACATATGTATGTATATACGTGTGAGCATAAAACGAATACACTTAAATCGGATTTCTTTGACATTTATTTCCACGCGCATAACGCGCCGGTTACGACAAGGCCAACATCTTAGCGGCAGCAACCATAGTAGCGGTCGTAAAAAAATGCCGCCTGCAGAAGTCACCCACCTCCTTTCTATTTAAATAGCGAATGGGCCATTCATCCATTATTATGCACTCAGTGTACGAACTAACGAACGGTTTTTATGTTTTGTATTGCCTTTATAAGCGAGCATTACGAGAAAAGCTCATTGATAATAAAAATAACAAAAACAACAGTCAAAACAATGTAAACATTCATTTGTACGTACTCATCAACTGTAATCGAATAATGTAAATGAGGCTCTGTATGTTTACATAATTATACACAAGCACACAACAAACACGGAGAACACGATAAAAAGAGCATAGAAAATGAAATACAGAGAGAGAGCGAATTAAAACAACTAAAAATAATAATAAACAGCATCTCGTCATCATTATAGTACAGTGTTGCAAAACTGAAATTTTGAAATGGTACTGAACAATAACTGAAAGAGTACTTTATTGCATCGAATGGTACTTTTATAAAACATACATACATACATAATTGGCCATTACAACCCTTCAGTCCACTCATGTTGTGTGTGTTAATTTTATACTTGAGTGGCGGGACCTACCGTTTAAAGCTGACTCCGAACGACAGATTTTTGGGAAACTTTATCATGAAAATTTTATTTGTTCTCAGAGTTTTTGCTGGAGAAATATTTTGTCATATTTCGTTTTGATGGAGATGATGGGGTTTGAACTCTGGGCTCACGTCTAGTTAGCCTGAACACTGCCTGATAGCCTATTTATTTATTTATATTTAATACAGATATGGCACGGAACAGAAAAACTAACGACTTATTCGTGTTCCTCACGTACAAGACAAAAAACAGCTGATTCGGACTTAACAAAACGTAAAAGCCCAGTTTAGTCAAACGTCGGTGGAACGTAATGTAACATACGTTAGTTTTTAGCATATGAAAAGCAATGTAAATGCTTACGGATATTACATTACGGTTCGGCAAGCGTTTTCATTGATTTTCGTGTTCTAAAAACGAATGTACGTTCCGTGGACGTTTGGCTAACCGGGGCTAAAGACTAATTCTACCTACGTTGAACAAGCGTTACGTTAAAAATGTTGCTAATGCATTAATAGTTGAAACTGCAAGACGTAAAATATGTAATAATAAACAAGTACTGAAAGCGTTGCGGGGGTACTGCGGTATTTTTGGAATGAAAAAAGTACTAAAGTACTGAATTTTTCAACACTGTTATAGTATCGCTTTTGTTCTCTTCCTTTTGTTTCTTTATAGCAAAAAACAGCATAGAGAAGAGTGGAAGAGAAGCCTAACTTTTAATTAACATTGTAACAAAATCTGTAGACACAGCAGCTGTTGCAGCAACTGTAGTAGTAGCTTTTGCAGTAACAGCGGCTACAGCTTTAGCATCGACTATGGTTGGTTGGTTGGTTGTTGGTTCATCCATATCTAATATGTGAACGTTTGAGTGTTTCAGCCAGTATGTGCTTCGGATTCAGCGACGAATTGTTATATTACGCTTTTAATGCATTGCCTTAGTTATTTGTTGCTTTCGCTGTTCTTGCTTGTACTTTATACTTTTTTTCTTATTTATTTTTCCCACTTTGCTCGTTTATTTTTCTTGTGTTTTCTCCCCATTTATTTATTTTATTTTGTTTTTTGTTGGTAATATGTTATTGTATGAGTGCTTAAAGCATTAGCTCCACCCTTTAGATGTTTTCACATCAGAAAGTGATGATGATGATGATGATGAGTTGGTGATAAATAAATAACTCACATACTCACATACACTGAGGAACAGAATAAAGTGACAAAAATTAAAACAACCGCATTGTTTGCTGCAGTAGCAGCTGAAATGTCACCATCATCTCTCTTTTAAGCTTTCTACACTAATTTGTGGGCGTATGTGTGCGAGTATTTATCGAATAAATGAATGAATGAATGGATGGATGAAAGTGTTTGTTTGTTTGTTTTTCCACATCTTACACTACAGTACTCTATACACAGTCCCTTCTCCAGTATCCCACCTTTCCCCTTTTAAAACAACCACAACATTTTCTCCTAATGGGGTGTGTTTGTTAAACATATTTTTTGTCGCGCTCTTATTTATTTGATATGTTGGTTATATGTATGTTTTAATTATTTTGAAAAAAAAAATTATATTGTGGCACGTTTTAGTTGTTCATTGTTGTTGTCGTTGTCCTTGATGTTATTGTTGATCAATTAATGATTTTATATTTTTCATCCAATCAGAGAATCGCTTTACAAAAAAATACGTTAGAAAGTGTATACATGCATACATTCATTCGCATATTATATGTATATATTGTACATTTGTATGTATGAATAAATAAATATAGTATAATGTATACATACATACATATATACATACATATTCATATGAGTATATATGTGTATACATATAAACTTTATGCTAACATGTATTAGAGTGTACGAAGTAGAAAGCGAGATCTCAAACACTAACTGTGCTGAGAGATTTTTTATTGAAATAATGACGCAAATTCACTTGCCATTAAACAGACTCAACAACAACAACAACATGTTCATATTATTTTTTTTATTTTTTGTTGGGTGTAAAGTAATAATGGAATTTGAAAATTTTCATAAATCCCACATTTATGTAAATTATTAAACGCACATACTGCACACGCATGTCTTACATTAGTACATATGTATGTACATATAAATTGTTAAAATCGATTTCAGTGTTAATGCAGAAATTTGATGATATTTGTTTGTTTTTTTATTTTTAATTTTTGTTGTTGTTTAAGAATTTATCCTTTCTTTGGAACGTTGGTATCCTCGTCCGTTCGCTATAGAGCTGCAATTGTCCCAATTCTAACGTATGACATAAAGATAACATTCAAGGGCTAGTAACACGTTTCCGCTTTGTCCTGTCCTGTCCTGTCCGGTCAATTTGGGATTATGTTTGATAAATGACAGTACATAACACATACTTGTACAACCATATGTATATATGTATATATGAATGTAGACCATCTGAGTATCTTTTTGTATAATTAAGGTGTCTAACAATAAAAAAATCAAACATATTCTGCCTTTAAAAATTGTATATCGATACATATGTATGTACATACATTTTTTTTACTAACATATCCCTACTCGGACTCTCCAGAATTTTGAACTATATTGATCACATACATATGTATGTATGTACATAGAGAGTAAGCTGAATAACAGGTTTAGTTTCAAGTTCTTTATAAATTCGATACATATCAAGCCTATCTATACGCATACATTATTAAACTGGTAGGAGTGTGAATGGATTTGTGTCATCCTTAGGAAGTCGAAATTAACTACAGCATTAAAAACTCGAACATACATACACTGAGCGCCAAGAGTGAGTAAACACTACTGAAATAATTCATTTTCTTAGCGAGAAAAGTAAATGAGAATAGTCGAATAAATTTCCAAAAATAAAAACGTTTATTTATTACTTATAAAATGTTAAAACAAAAACAACAATTCATGTTAAAGAAACTTTTATATACTTATGAACAAAACTGTTTTATACTTAAGAATAAAAGTGTTGACTCACTTATGGCGCTCACTGTATGTACATATGTATGTACATATGTATATCAAACAAGCTGTTTTACCACGAATCGTATCTTCACAATATTCATTCATAATTTCTTAAGTTCTTAACCAAAAGTAAAAGATAAAGAATAAGACTAAAATTCTTTTATAAAAACTTTTTTATTTCAAATCTGGTAGTTTAAGACTTAAAGTTACATCTACTATACCTAGATAGACTATTTTGAAATGCCACAATTCTATGGGTCTTCAATATGACTTCTTTTTCATAATTGACGGCTTTACTCTTCACATAGCTTATTTCCTGAAGTTGGCCTTGATCTTTATATGAAAAAATACTAAAGTACTAAATTAAAAAACAAACAAACAAAAATAATGTACAAAAATGAAAACGGGGGGCCAATAGCTCCATATTATGATGCCATTAGACCCGCACCTTTTGCTTACAGAAACATGGAGAGAAAATGTTGAGTAATTTTTCGATAAGGCGCATGAGCGAACAGAGAGAAAAAGTTTGATACTGCAGCACTAAGGGATAAAATAATGCAATAATTAAACGCTAAACTCGTTTCATAATTCTGATGTACATACATACATATGTACATACATACTTATATACAATATTCTAAAGAAACTTATTAAAGGATTTTCTTGTCATATTGTCTGTCGATTGCACCTTGAATGAATAATTGAATTACTACGGCAGTTTCAATCCTCCAGCCGGCAAAAACACACCTTTACCTGATTTGCTTGTAATTCACGTAAGAGTGGTTGTTACAACATACATACATACATAGAAACATAAATGAACAAATATGTGTGTGTGTGACGATCTTAAGAAATTTGCAAATACTTTCGGGGTGTCAAAGTGTATTCTTTTTTGCGATGGTTCGTTGTGGAGTGTTGTGTGGAAGTGGGGTACTGATTGGATTGGAGGAGTCGTATTGTAGGCGAGGAAGCAAATATTATTGTAAGTGTTTTTCATTTTCTTCCCATCGTCTTTAATTTACAAACCACCACATATACGAAAATAATGAGCAAAAAATGAAAAATAATACACAATAACGAAAATATAAACGCTTATGTACGCGTTCACTACACAAAGAATATATTTAATTGTGTATACCCCAACTATAATATGTAATATTTCTCTATATATATATATATATATATATATATATTTAAATATATATACATATGTATAGTATCTACATACAGCCACATTGCTCTCTAAAAAAGAAAGCCCACTAACCACCTACCACCACCCAACACCCAAACAAAGCAAACACACATCATTATTCTTTCCTTCACCCCTCCCCACCCTTCCTTCGACCAATTTTTCTGCCCCGTCTCCAATTCAGGACGTACATATGTATGTACAAACGAACATAACGAACATTTACTTCTCTTATTAAACATGTGTATTGATGCATATGCATACGTACATACATACATACATATGCCCACACACGCACATGTTCATATCTATCTATCTATATGTAATTATATTCAAATTCATGTGTATATATATGTATGTATGTATACATATGTATGTACATATACATATATACCATCGTTTTATATAAGTTTGTACATATAATTACGAAAGGATTATAAGGAGAATAAGACCATGAAAGGAAAATTATAATTTGGGTGTGTTCTTAACATATGATTTCTCTTTCTCTCTCTCTCGCTCTCTAATATACAATATTTTTTATTTTTTTATTATTCTTTTAAATCGAAATCTCCTTGGAACAACAAAAACACACAGATATGACCTCTTACAATTTGCATTGCCATTCATCCACCGACTGCTATATTGTTAATGGACTTAAATTTAAATTAAATTATAAAAATTCCAAAGAAATATTTATGTTATGTGTGGGTCCCAAGCAATAACAGCCAAAGTCGAAAATGATATATACTTTTTATATAAATAAAATGAGTCCATTTTAAAAGCATTGTTGGAGAAATGTGGATTTCACGTAAATAGAAAAATTTTGATAATTTAGAGTATTATATTTAATTTATTATTTTTTTTATATTTAATTTATTTAGAATATGATGATAGCATACCGAACACAAATTAACTTAGGTGTGACTTATTCTGTTATTGCGTGGGACCACCGATATAGAAGAATTTTGTTGTGAATTCCTTTCACTGAAGTTATCAACAAATTAAATGATTTTTTGTTTGTTTAACATTTCTGCCAATTTATGGAAATAAGCATCTCATAACAAGTGTTGTGTATGTATGTACATGTCCTAGGTGTACATTTTTATTCAACAACATTGTGTTCCAACCTTAGAACTTTCCATTACAAAGTTAGGTTAGGTTAGAGGACGTGTACTTGTCAGTTAAGACAAGTACAGTACCCGGAGGTCGAATTGACCTATTGTACAACGTCCTAGTTTCTCACACCACTTATGTGGTGTGTGTTAATTTTATACATGAGTGATGGGACCTACAGCTTAAAGTCGACTCCGAACGACAGATTTTTGAGAAATTTTTTCATGGAAATTTTATTTACTCGCAGGGTTTTTGCCAGAAATCTGCTGAGAGGAAGTCGCCGAAGAAATACTTTTTGTATTTTGTCTTGATGTCTGGCCTGGGGCTCGAACCCTGGCTTTACGTCTAATTAGCTAACTACCTACTAGACTACGGCGTAATATAGGCATGTAACGAGATATAATATGTAATAAGTTTTATTTTTTTTCTTTTTACTATTTACTAGAAAAAAGCCAGTAAAGAGATCGGTTGGAAACATTTAACTGACTGTATCACTAAACTCTGAAGCTTGCGAATTAGATCATGAAATGTTGTAAGAGCAACGAAAACATCTTGGGTCAATCAGGACTGCAATATTATTAATGTGAGAAACTAGATTGCCAGATTGCGATCTGCATCTAGCGGTGCTGCTTTTACGGAAATGACGAAATAAAGGAGAACTTTTATGGCATGCTACAAACATACATATATCGGATTATGTCAGCAATTCTTCGTGTTTGCATTCTATTCTATTGGGAGATTTAAAATTAAAACACATAATAATAACCTCCCTAGCTGAGAATATCCTCTAGTGAACCCCAATTATCAATTATCTTATCTAATCCCAATTATCTTACCAATGCAGCAGTACCCCTCTGTGCACATACGCAATATTGGCATAATATATTAATATATGTAAAACGGATAGCACCGTTAAAGGTTGTGCTTTACGCTTATTGTGTGGCAAAAAGACGTAAGTTGTGACAGAATTTCACTTCATAACCAAGAACCTAGTGAACAGAAGAATTGTCCTTTTTTGATCTCTAACGAATTGTATTGCTCAAATGGTTACATCAAATCTAGATCAAATTATTTTATGTATCGAACATTATTCGGAGATGATTTCAACTGCTCCAAAATCTTCTGAAGAAGTATGTAACTCTCTTAAAATCCGATATACATATGCAAACAGCCTTATAAAGGCCTTAAATTGCAACAAAGTTCATGACACGATCATCATTTTCACCAGAGATTCACTAAAAGGAGACGCTTAGTTCATCTATTCTGGCTCTTATACTGAATTTCAGAGTGCGGATTCTGAAGGGTAAACATTCATTAAATTTATTGTATTTTATTTTCGATTAAAGCATAGCTTTCTTCCAGATTTTACCTGTTTCAATAGTTTTTGTTTTTTTGTCATAATTTTCAAATCTTAAATTAAAATACAGCAATAAAATTCAAGTTAATTTTAATTATAAAATTAATTCAAAATAAATAAATAGTTTCAAAACTATAACCTTATTTATTATCTAACGAGTTCAAATGTAGTCAGTTCAAAAATTATAAATACTGTTTTAATACTATTTCTACCACTATTTTGTGTATACCTATTTCGACCAAAAGGTGTCTTTTGGCACATTTGCGTTAAAACATGTCCTATTCCTATTGTTCCCAAACAACAATCGAATATAAAAATTATAACGGGGAATTCAGTGTACCGAAAATTTCTGGCATTTTCGAAAACTTGCTGAACAGAATTTCCATGGTACGGCATTTCGCAGAATTTCCAACTGCACAGAATTTCCATGGCTTGGTATAATAATATGAAGGGAAAAAACCAAAAACAAATTATAGTACAGTCCAAATGTATGTCATATGTAGTTTCTTTATATTTTTTATTTCTTGCTGTGAGAAATATCGTAAAGGTGTCAAAAGACACGCTTATACTGATCCAGGATGAGCTGGAGGAAAATGATAACGCTAAATAAATTTAACAATTATTATTATTATTAACTGAGAAAAAATTTCAAGCTAAAATTTTAAAAGGTGTCTTTTGACACCTTTGGTAAAAATAGTGTTAAATAATTTTATGCAATATAATAAAAATAAATGTCATTTGCATATGTAAACATACGCAATGGCCGTCGATTAAAAGAATATGATGCTCTTATAAGCAAAAAAAGTAAATGTTCTTGATATTTCATTGATGCATAATTAAAAAATTTTATATTGAGTGCTTATTATGCATATATCTTCCATTTTAAACAAACAAAAGAATTAACAGAAATTATTATTTTTCTCTTTTGAACCTTTTGATCAAAAAATTATTGTTACAGACTTCGGAGAACAATTCAGTAAAGGTATGTAATCCAAATTCAAAATATTAAAAATATTTATATTAATAGTAAGTAAAAGTAAATGTTTATAAAATTAATTTCGAAAAAAAAAATTTTTTTTCTACAACAGAATTTTTTTGTTCTATGTGCCTGGGTTCCTAAAAAACAAGAATTCAAATAGTACATTTCTATCGAAAAAGTACTAACTTCTTACAGTTCACATAATTAAGTAAATATTTCACCTTGTGGTATGTTAATTTCACATACTCTCACAAATAATTTAAAGCAATTAAACACAATTTTTAAAGACGTACAAAAAATATTTTTCATGTGTACGTACTGTATGTACATTAAAAAAAAATATCTGCCTAAGATATTTTCTTTTATAAGTATCGTGTATACAAACATGCATATTAGGAGTATGCACAAAAAATGTGTGCATATCTATTACTGTGATTGGGAAAAAATATAAACAATTGCACTTTGCTTTTGTTGATCACGTCTCAGTACCAGACCGAGCGTCTTATGATGATTGACATATGCATTAGCCACCATATTCGCTGGTTGTGCGCTCACCATTAGGAATATCAAGATACAGACTTCCTCAAGTTCATTCATCCAGTCCATTCCCGAAGTACTGGGATCTCAAACTTACGATAGCTGGGCAATAACATCAAAAACGCTCCATCATTTCGATGTCTTCCCGCATTCCCTGCATTCAACATTTTCCATCACTCCAATACGTTTCAAGTGTATATGTAAGGCGAAATGTCCCATGAGTACGCTTATTAGCGCGCTCAGGTCGTCCTTATTTAACTTCAAAATACTTAGGATAATTCGTACCATTGTGTCATTATTACAGAATAGTCGTGTGACGTTTCAGCCCTCTCTCTCGGCTTGGTCTTTAATGTACTAAAAGTCATTAAGTTATCCAAGCTTATGGTATGGCTTATTAGTCAGAATATTCGCTTCTTCATTTCCAATCACTCGTGATGTCTAGGAATCTATATAACGCGTAACTTTCCATAATTGCCTTTTTACACTCCAGGACGGTCTTTGATATCGTATCCGTAAAGATTCCATTATTCCTATACGTTAAGCTTACCGAAATATATTCTAGTGATACGATTTGTGACTCTGGTTGATCCATCCCCCCAAAGTCTGAAGACGATACGCCGTAAATGCCGCGTCATATCGAATCAGTATTTCAATCGGTTTGATGACAAGTATTGTTTCCAATGCCCACATCGTACCACTTATACCTAAACAACACATTCGACTAACTCTTTGAATTATTCCAATGTTGCATTTCCTCTCTATCGATGTCCCCCACACTACTGAAGCATAAGTTAAAACAGGTTTCATTACGCTCCTGTTGCAGTAACTCCATGTAAAATTCATTTTGGGTACAAAATTTTAAATTTTAAATTATTACTATATAGCAATAACAGCCTGAATCGAAAATGATATGTGTCGAAAGTTGTGAATGTGGAAGCATAAAAAATTTGAAGGCTCCAAAAAAGCAAGTAAACCAGAAAAGCAAGTAAAGTAATAAAGATCTGTCTTAAAGCGCCGTGGCTGTAATATGGCTGTAAATAAATAAATTCTCTCAACTTATTTTCTCTCTCTCACTCACTAATCCATAACCATAGGCATGTGTTAACCTAGAGGAAAATTGTTAGTAATAATGTCGTCTACTTATTAACCCAATGATATGTATATATGATCGGAAAATATAGAAAAATTGTACTGCACTAAGACAGCGTATTTAACTTGGCAAGTATTCTTCCAAAAATCGAATTCATTTCTCATTGATATTAGTGAATACTACTGTGATATTTCTTTGGGTGTATCATTGAAGTCTAAAAAAAGCGACATGAACCTTCTTCTTTAAAAACTGACAAGATTTTTACGCTCTTTTTAACGAACATTCTTGATGTTCGTGTCCTATGTGTGTAAAAAGCCGAAGATGGTCTTACCCTGAGGGTCATTGGTGCCGACGTCTGTTTTTAACACCAGAAAAATAAATAAAAAAGTGGTCAAACAACAAAAACGCACGATGAGAACAACGCATTGTTACGCTCTTGGTTTCTGTAACCTTCCCTTCTATCTTTCCCCCCGCGTCATGAAATATTTTTGAAAAATATTCCAAAATATGTTAAAATTCACATTCTTTATACTTTATTTTCTTTGGTTTAACCTAATTGATATTGAATAACCAGTTTTTTTTTTTTTTTTGATTTACACCTATCACCCGTTTTACACGGTATTCGTTTTACACGTTTTCGATCTTAAATGGTTTTTGAAAATAAATTTTTTTAACGAAATTTATTAATTTTGCATTTACACGAAATTATAAACACTAAACTATAATTTGCTTATATCTACAATAACATTTTCATTGTTTTACTGTCAAAATACAACACTACGAAATGTATGTTACAGTTACGAATTCTTAGCAGTCTATGTTTATGATGGAAATAGATAAGACGGGAACTCCCCGTTTTATGATTAAAACTAAATTGTATGTGTGTATAAGCTAGTTTGTTTGAAATACCAAAACAAAGCATCATTGTTTTTAAACTTTGTTTTTAATTATCGCAATCAACTTAAATGAATTTCTAATTTTAATTTTTATCTATAAAGAAAATGCAATATTTAAAACAGGTTTTTTTATATTTGTTTTATTGAAATAAATTAATATTCTTATAATTTATTAAATGTGTTTGATATTAAATATATTAATATTTATTTTCCGTTCAATGTGTTTGTTATTCATCATATTAAAAACTGACAAAAAGGGCGTTTTATAGTGATTTTCGTTTAGCACGGTTTTTCCATATAAGAGTGAATTTTTCGAGTTACACGGTTTTTTATGTAACCTATCTTCCGTGTAAAGCGGGGGATAGGTGTATTTGCTGTCATTTATTCATAACAAAGTTTTTCAGTTTGGTTGTGTTTGAGATTTAACGATTACCCGACCATTTTTTAAATGGTCACCTAAGTACGCTCTTGGAGTCATATCTGGCCTTTGCGGAAGAGTATATAACCTGTGGGGAGTTTGGTAGACAATTCATATCTTTACATTAGCAGCAGTATATTTCGGATCATTGCGCTGTTGGAAGTAATAATCTTTACGAATTTATTATTACTCATCACTTTATTGATTGTCAATAAAATCCAAAAAGTGCACAACTGGTGGCGACACACATCCCCTAGAAAATTCTACTACCACCACCATGCTTAACGATTTATAAAAAAAATTATTATTGTTTTATTATAAAATAGAGGTAAATAAAGAAAATATATATAAAACATATCAACAATTTTTAAAAATTTTTGCTTAAAATTTATAAAATTGTTTACATAAATTAGGCTAACTAGTGCTATGCCATCCGCTGTGTGTATACAGTCAACCCTCCTATAACGCGGTGAGGGCGTACCGCGTTATATAGAAACTGTGCTATAAGAAACTCGGATTTAACCGTACAAACGAGTCTAATTCGTAGCGCGTTCTATGGAAACCGTCTACCGCGTTGTATGGAAACCGCGCTATAAGAAACTCGTAATTAGTACAAATGACATCATTCGTACCGCGTTATATGGAGACCAAGACAAGATAAATTATAAATTATTTTTATTGAATTAAAGAGTTCATATAAGGATTGATAGAAAAATGAAACAAAAACTAAACTAAAAGACTGTTTTCCAATAAAAATAAGAAAGACTTTGTAAAATTCTGTAATTTTTGAACATTCATCCTCACTGTCAGATATGAGTTGCAGAAATTTTTTTAGAAAGACTTGGTCGCCAACAAAACATTTGTACTGTGAAAGTTCTATTCTTGAGGAAATTTCTATTCAATATGATGACATTATTATTATTGGTGAATTTAATAATAATCTCTTACTAGATAATGCGCTATCTGATTCAATGTTATCTCTCCACCTTAATCCTGTGAACGTGTCCTTGCCAACTCACTTCCATTCTTCTTCCAGTAGTCTAATCGATCTAGTATTTGTTAATGATATGACTAAGGTACTGTTATATGATCAAATTTCAGCCTCTTGCTTTTCCAATCATGATCTTCTCTTCTTAACTTATAATCTGTCTACGAGTCATGAGGACAGGTATATTACATACCGTGATTTTAAAAGTATCGATTTTACTGTTTTGGACAGAAGTGTTGATGATATCTGTTGGGATCAAATCTACTCACTGGGTACTGTAAACGACCAGGTGGCACTAATTCAGGAAAATGTGCGTCTGCTATATGACAGTTGTGTTCCTGTCAAAACAAAACTTGTTAAAGCCAAACACCAACCGTGGTTTAATGCTGAAATTAAAGCATTAATTGATAAGCGCGACATTGCCTATCGGCGATGGAAGAGGTTCAGAACGGATGATCTGAAAGCCGTTCATAAAGCCGCTCGTAGTGAGGTTACCAAACACATTAAAATTGCAAAAACATTGTTTTAGGTAATCCGCGATATTGGTATTGGACAAAAATGCCATAATACTTCTCCTGATGTCGATGTAAACGGTCTGAATGACAAATTTGTTAATATTAATGTTCCTACACCTGACAGTAACATATATGATGACCTTTGTTTTGTTCCGCTAGAAAAACCCTTTAGTTTTCGTTGTGTTAGTCAGCTCGAGGTTTTGGAATGCTTATCTTCTGTGAAATCGAATGCGATTGGTTCTGATGACTTAGATCCTCTGTTTTTAAAAGCTTTGTCACCTAGACTTTTACCGTATTTTACTCATGTATTCAATTCAGTTTTAACTATGTCCTCTTTCCCTGATGAATGGAAACGGTCAAAAATCATCCCGATTCCTAAATCTAACGATGAATTCAGGCCAATTGCCATTCTTCCGTTCCTGTACAAAGTTATGGAAAACCTCATAGCTAGACAAATGAACGATTATCTCACGAGTAATAATTTTTTATCTGATAAGCAGTCGGGATTTATGAAAGCTAGGAGCTGCACTACTGCTTTAGTCAAAGTAGTTGATGACCTTAGGTTGAAACTGGATGAAAATTACATAGCGTTTTTGGTTCTTTTGGATCACACTAAGGCTTTTGATACAGTTGATCACGGAATATTATTGAGGAAGCTACAGACCCTCTTTCATTTTTCTAATTCAGCCTGTAGCCTTATACGTTCCTATCTCATTAACAGATCACAACGAGTTTACCTGAATGGCAACATCTCGAATTCGGTACACGTTGGAAGAGGTATTCCTCAGGGATCAATTTTAGGGCCCCTTTTGTTCTGTATATACATTAACGACCTACCTGATGTTTTGGATAATTGTAGCGTACATATGTACGCTGATGACGTTCAGCTCTATAGGAGCGCTTGTATTGATAATATCCGACTATGTGTAGATACGATTAACGATGATTTACGGAAAATTGACAACTGGGCTAGTGCTAATGGACTTTGTATAAATCCCTCTAAATCGAAATGTTTATTGCTCTCCAGGTCTAAGAGAGCGTTTGATGTGCCGGATATTATTATCAGGGGGAATAAAATTGATTTTGTTGAATCGGCATCTACTCTGGGTGTTATCTTTAATGGTCGGCTAACGTGGTCTAGCCACATTAATGTCATCGTTGGTAAAGTTTACGGTATGCTTAGGAACTTATGGGCTGTTATAGATTCGACTCCTTTTGCTATACGCCTGCAACAGGCAAAAACGTTTGTGATTCCTGTTCTTTTATACGGATCGGAAATTTTCGCAAACTGTGATGCGGATGACAGGCGGAAACTCAACTTGGCTTATAATAACATAGCCAGATATGTATTTATTAAGGGACGTCGGGACCATATATCACAATTTTCTTACCAGATATGTGGTATTAATTTTGATAATCTATTGAATATTAAGTGCCTAATTCTCCTCCATAAGATTATTACTTTGGAACAGCCAGTATACTTATTTAGCAGGATTAGATTTGCTACATCCAACCGCGGTAGGAAAATTATCCAATTAAGGCATAGGACTCTTTTGTCGAAACGACAGTTCTTTATACACACCATCAGTCTTTGGAATACACTACCTAATTATATTCAGAACATAGGCAATGCAACTAAGTTCAAAAAGGAGCTATACATTCTGTTTAAGTAGTTTGTAATATATTTTGATTGTTTTATACATTTTTACTCTTCATTTTTATTAGTAATTAATTATTTTCATTTTTCTAATTTATTATTTAAGTTTCATTGTATCTCATTAAATGAATATATTTCTTTGTTTGTATTTTTCTTTATATTTGTATCATTCCTAATTTAGTTTTTTACATATACTCATTTTCTTATCCTAATTTTTTTGTATCGATTGCTATTCCTTGAGGTTAAATCATGTTCTTATTTTTATTCATTTTTATTTATACTGTACTTCAAACAATTCATTTCTCATATAACAAGCGATTTGTTATCACTTTTTCCTCTTTGATGTACTCCCATAGCACTTTCATTTATAAGATTATTATCTTGTCGTGCTATGATTAATAATAAATAAAATAAAAATAAAAAATAAAAAAAAATAAAGAGCTCTGAGATGACTGAAACCAATGTCGTAGACGGCTATGAGATAAGCTGGCATGTTTATATAAACATGTTGTTTACACATGTCGGCTGTGCTTTGTGTCGAAAATAAAACTGATATTAGACCCTTTTATAATATCTAGTTGTTAGAGTCATTCATAGGCTGTGTGGAAGGAACTTATGGGATGTTGTTGAACGGAAACCGCGCTGTAAGAGTACCGCTTTATAGGAGGGCTGTCGCAATTTCAGCTCCGCGTATGTGGAAACCGCGTTATATGGAAATCGTGTTCTGAGAGTACCGCGTTATAGAAGGGATGTCGCAATTTCAGCTCCGCGTTATATGGAAACCGCGTTATAGGAGGGTCGACTGTATTAAAATTATTTGCCATTAAATAGTTTTTGAAAATTTTGAATTATTTTTTACAGATAGATATGTCTGTCAGTCGGTATAAGGGAGCATCAAACAAAAATAAAGGAGTAAATAAATGCATGTGTGTGAAGATAGATTTTAAAATCTAATACCTTAGATATAAACCATGTTATGTTACAAACATAGCTCTGTTAAGCAATATACAATACATAAATGAGAATAAATGTTTATAACCATCGTGCAGCGAAATAAAAGAAAATTAAGAAGAAAATATTAACGCTTTTATTCGTTACTAAGCATTAACTTTATTTAATAATTTACTTTTTACTTTATTTAATATTTAACCTTTAAAGTCTGAAATTTATTTTTTACCAAAGTTTTTCTTAATAACATAACAGAACACTGTTAATACCATACCATAATACTAATATTAACATAAAAGAACACTTTTAATAACTTAACATAAAACTGGTAATAACATAAAAGAGTTATGTTAAGTAAGGATTTGTGTCCAGCCTAGTCGATTTTAAAATCTATCTCAACACAAATAATAATTTATCATCTCAGTTAACCGTAAGTAAAATTTTTAACCCATTAAACACAATAAGTTATTATCATTGTTTTTTTAATTTTTAATATTAAAAAAAATTTTCACAATAGCTTTCATAAATAATTCATCCATCCATCCATCCACTCTGTATGTTCTAGTTAGAAGGCAAATCATATTTTGCAAAACTAAACAAATTAACTAATTTTGTAACTAGAGAGTCTTATTTAATTAGGTGGCAATCCCGTAATTGTCCAAGTGGAATACCACTGAATGTTGTTAATGTATTTTTTTTCTTTTATTTCTTAATTCTTATCGGTGGTTTGTTTTAATTACATCTATATATATATTTATATGCGTGTACATTTGTATGTACATACTGTATATGTATATAAAATTGAAGTGATTCGTTTAGTGGGAAACGATGACTGTATTCCTACAAGTGATGGAATGTAATTCTTAAGGGTGCAATAGTAAGATATGATTAGTGATGTTTGGTGTTGTTAATGCTTTATTTCAAACCTTTCCATTTGGATACTTTAACAAATCAAACACGTATGTACATACGTACGTACGTGCGTACATATGTAGTATGTACATACATACATAGGTATTATAAATACAATATTTTCAATTGTTTTGGGGTTGTTTCCTTTGTTGCTCATATAATACATTACTAAGTTTTGATTCATGGACTTCCACTTGACTTTTGGTTTGCTCACTTGATTGTTTAGGCATTAAATTGTAGTAGAAATGATGATGATGATGGAGATGATGTTAGTATTAAAAGTGTAACCGTGGTTTGTTAACAACGTATGAGTAGCGTTTAATTAGAATAGTTACGCTTTGTTGTACCAAAACAACATGAATTCTTTGTTTTAAATGATACACGCATATATGTATGTATGTATATATGTAATTAGAATGTAATTGTACTAAAATAACAACTTTAGTCACACATTAACTTTTAGAGACTTCATATTCCATAGACAAAAACCTTTGAATATGCAAAATATTCTGAAATATAACGAGAAAAATTACAAGAAATTAATCTTATTTTTTATCAATTCCACAAATTCTATTTTTGCTTTAAAATTCTGAAACCTTTAGAGATAGGGGTAAGTTTGTATTCCATTCTGGAAATTCACAAAAAAAAATCGATATTTTTTTCATTTAAAATTTTGAAAGTTTCAAAAAGGGGAAATTTCAAAATTCGATTTATTTTCAAAGTAACTATGATCTCAGCTACTGTCAATAACGTTTGCTTTTGTTCGAAATTATTACTATTTTAAAATTTTTTTTTAATAATATTTGTTTTTTTTTTCACAAATTTAATACCAAAAGTATATATAAAAATGTGTTACAAAATTCTTCTAAACCAGAATATCCTCTGAACAAAGAAACGTGAATTAATACTTAGGGTACTTAGTATTAATTCAAGTTAGTCAGCGTCTGTTTAGGGACTAGTTAGCCGTTTCGAAATATAAATTTCCTTAAAATTTTTATTTTTCTTATTACTATTATTAGATATATAACTACATTATAATAATATCCAAATAAGAAATTAAGAAGCACTAATAACTAGGCGTACGGGTCTAAGTAACAGTTATAAATATTCCTTAAAATTAAAAACATAAGTTTTATTTGAAATATTAGATTGAATAAAATTTATTAATAAAGTTTATGAAATTAACCAAATACTAGCAGACATTTGCTCTTTAATAGTGATCAGTGCACATTTCGTGCACGTTAAAATTTACGTTCAATTATAAACTTTGCCATTATAAAATAAAAAAATTTAATAAATAAATAAGTTAATTCGAATAAATTGGTTAAATGAATCAATATATGTATATATGTATATGTATATATTCATATTCATGTAAATTAAAATAACGTCAATTACTTAAAATGAGACAGAATTTAATATTTATGAATAATTATGAATTATAAATATTTAATAACTATGAAGGATTTTATAAAATGCAAGAAATCATATCGTTTTATCTCGAGACTGTATATTGTAGGGGTAGACCAGTGGTCGGTACCAATAACCTCGGGGCCGAACATCTTCAGTTTTTCACACACATAGGACACGAACATCAACAATGTTCGTAAAAAAGAGAGTAAAAATGCATTCAGTTGTTTGGAAGTTTCTACAGAAGTATCTTCATGTCGAATTTTTTCAGGTTTCAATTATACACCCAAAGAAATATTACGGTAGGATTCACTAGTAACAATGAGAAATTATCTCGATTTTTTGAAGAATATTAGTCAAGTTAAATACGCTGGCTTTAGGGATTTGGCGGTCTACTTTTTCTATATTTTCCGCTCACATATACATATTATTGGGTTAATAAGTACACTTGGAACTATTACTAACAATTTTCTTCTGGGTTATACTAATGCTTCTCTCAACTAGTCACATTTTCATCATGTTCTCTACTCATCATCTGTAAGTAAAGGCCTTTGATACATCTTTTATTAATCAACGTACTATTTCGAAGTATATACAACAATTACAGTCTTCGCATGTTGCCGGTCCTGATGGGGTTCCAATCAGTATTTTAAAGCACCATTTTCAATTATTGAGTACTCCATTAACCTACTTATTCAATAAATCGTTTAAATTGGGCTATTTTCCCTCCTTTTGGAAACAATCATTTATCATTCCACTCTTTAAATCAGGATCTAAAGCTGATATTTCAAATTATAGAGGAATTGCAACATTATACCGAAATTATTTGAAAAACCCTTACGTAATACACTGTCATTTCAAGCATCGTCTATTTTATCTGCTTCCCAGCATGGATTCTGTAAGTCTCGATCAACAATCACAAATCTTCTTGAACTTACAACTTTGGTAAATGATGGATTTATTGTAGACAAACAAACTGACGTTATTTATATCGATTTCAGTAAGGCATTTGATAAAGTAAATCATAACTTACTAGTTCATAAGCTTAATCAACATGGTTTTAGTTCATCTTTATTGAATTGGATTAATTCGTATTTAGTAAACAGAAAACAGTGTGTTAAATTCAGGAATACGCAATCTAACTTTATTGATGTACTGTCAGGCGTACCACAGGGTAGTCATCTTGGGCCGCTCCTATTTACTCTTTTTATAAATGATTTCCCTTCTGTTATCAAAAATGCAAACACATTAATGTATGCAGACGATGTTAAAATATTTTTATCATTTAATAACATTGAAGACCAAGTACTTTTACAAGAGGATATTAACTACTTAACCTCTTGGGGTAGTATTAATTTAATGGAGCTGAATGTTAAAAAAAATGTAAATATATTTGCTTCACTAGATCATCTCCAACTGGATTTTATACAATGAATGGTGCTGCTCTTGAACTAGTCAAAACCTTTAACGATTTAGGGATAGTTTTCGATTGTAAATTGGACTTCAGAAATCATATTACATCAACTGTTAGCAAAGCTACCTGTACCCTGGGATTTATCAAACGATGGGCTAAAGAGTTTTCTGACCCTTATGTTACCAAACATTTATTTACCACACTGGTTCGCCCAATTCTTGAATATGGATCTTTAATATAGGGCCCTCAATACGCTGTACACTCTGACAAAATTGAATCAAAAACAGTTCTTATTATTTTGTCTTCGTGGTTTAAGGAATGGATGGGATCCTAATGAAACGTTACCATCTAATGAAAAACGCCTAGCACTCATTAAATTTGCAACTTTAAAAAGCCGTCGTAAAATGCTAAATGATGCCTTTCTCCTGAAGCTAATTAATGGTGTTATCAACTCTCAATTTCTTATAGAAAAACTTTCCATAAAAGTACCTGTTCGTCCAACAAGATACCATAATTTCTTAAATATAAAATATTACACAGTTAACTACGCGAACTTCGATCCATTTCGTAGAATCTGTAATGATTTTAATAATCTGTACCTTCATATAGATTTTAATAAAAGTTTGGAATCCATTAAAAAGGATATAATTTTACAATTAAACTCATTTAATTAATAATTTCAATGTTGTCTCTTTTTTAACATATTTTTTGTATTGAAACCATAATAATAATTCTATATTGAAGTATAAAATGTAATACTCTGTAAGGATTTTCCATAGACTTAAAATAAATAAATAAATAAATAAACGCATGGTATGGACTTTCGGCTTTAGAGAGAGACACACAACTCAAAACAAATTTTTCACAAGCGAAAGAAAGAGCAGTGGTGCCAACGCATTAAAATATATCATAAAATTTTAACTTTTAAAGCAGTGGTGCTCAAACACATACTATCATAGTTTTGGTTGTGTTGGTAAAGCAGCGGAGAACAAAATTCAACTTAATTTTTGAGAATCGTACACTGGGAAAATAAAAAAAATAAAAAAATAGGTTTATTGTGTGGCGTGCATGCACATAATGAACTTATGTATGTATGTATGCATGTATGTATGTATTGATGAATATATTGATGTATATGTGTATGTATGTATGTATTGATGAATATATTGATGTATGTGTGTGTATGTATGTATTGATGAATATATTGATGTATGTATGTATGTATTGATGAATATATTGATGCATTGATGAATATATTGATGTATGTATTGATGAATATATTGATGTATGTATGTATCAATACGTCTGTCGTCAAATTCAAAAAGAAATTTCCGTCATCGAATGGACGGCACTGCTTTGCTAAAGCCAAAGCAACTATGTATATATGATGCCTTTTTAAAAGGCAACGACAATTTATCGTTCTTATATGGTAAATTATTGTAATTTGGTACGTCCGTTTCGTCAACCATGAATTTAAAAATTCTGCATTTAATTGCAATAATTTTAAAGTCCTATTATTCCCTTTAATGTTGTCGAAAAATCCATGGCTAGCCTCGTAATGTCTTTTTATATAAAAAAAAAGTTTTGCGACATAAATAGCGATAACACACAATACATTGTGCATTACCATCCATATTCTCTATAAAAAAGAAATCATATTCCCAATTTCCATCAAAAATTTTGCTGCGTGTATTTGCAAAAAACAAAAAATCATTCAGAAAAGTTGCGTAGCGAGATCTTGCCTCATCAAGTGCTAAACATCAACTGAATTGATTTTGTTCTCTGAGTTCAACACAAAACAACAAACAAAGCAACAAACACACGATCATTATAAGAAACAAGTAAGCTTATAGTGTACATGTATCAACGCAGCGTCAGCAGAATTTTCTTTGCCTATCACATGTGATAGGAAATTTGAATTTTGAGCATCACTGTTTTAAAGCATTTTGTAAGTAGAAGAAAACAAATAAATAAAAAATTTCCGATATTCCAAGACAATTTGCCCCTAAATGTTGGTATCGGCCAAAAAATATTATAGGTTCAGTTTACTAATTAAACTACAAATTGTAAGAATTGTGCTGAATTTCGTCTTTTTAGAACTACCTATGTATGTATGTGTTTTGTAGATAAACTCTAGAGCATACTTACATCTGCAAAAGCAAAAAGTATACGAAAGATACCAGTGAAACTATTTATTTATTTTAAAGTCTAAATACAAAAACGTAGTGTTCCGTTTCAAAATAAAATATAGAAATGAAACGTTCGTGTTTGAAAAGAAAATTAGCCCATAATAATAATTTTATATACCATTCTACCATATGTACATATGTATGTAAATGAAACTAGGAACAACTTTTATTAAGTTATCAACCAGAGGTTTTGGATGGAGAAATTATATAATTCAAACGAAACTATATTCATTAACATTAATACAAATAATAATAATATTTGTAACTGTATTTGGTGCATGAAAGAACCTTTGAAAGGAGACTACGTAAAATTGATGGGTTTTGGAATCGATAAGTCATATAAATTACTTTATATTTGTATACTGTAAATTCTGAAGTCTTAATATTTCTATGCTTACTATAGTAAGCTCTCGAATTAGCTTATATAAACTTAGTTTTATAAAATCAAACTCGCATTTATTAATAAAAAAAGTGAAAAACAACAATTCATTAAATTTAGAAACACTTTTTATTAATAAATGTGAGTTTTAAAAACTTTTAAAACTGAATTACAAATTGTGTTAACATTTGAGAATTGAACTTATTGTACTCTTTGTGAAGTCAGATTTTTTTTTCATCCATATTAATTGCTTCAAAAAATTTTCATATTTTTCAATTTTTTTTATACAGCCAAAGGATTTTAACAGATTGCTCCCTTCGTTATCTGTGAATTGTCTGTACAAGACTGATTTGCAAGACAACTTAAATTCAAAGATCTACGAGTTTGTACTTATACTTCCTCCATTTGTAGGCCATGTTTATAATTTCCTTATATATGTATATCAATCAGGTTATTGGCACTTACATATATCTTCAGCTGTGCATTTAAGCCATAAGTTTTTCCCAAGCATTTCGCATTGCCGATACAGCCAGTTCCTCCCTACTCTCTTTTCTATATTTCATTTCATGCATCATACCACATTTTCTAAAAAATTAGATGGTTTGTCAAGTGCCTTAAAAACATAAAAGTATAATTACCCGAACATTTACGGAACTTACGTTCGTTTCTACCATATGAAAGGCAATGACAACGATTACCCAAACGTAATGAGATTCTGCATTATTTTGGCATGCTATAAACTAACGTATGTGAATTCCGTTAACGTTCGCCTAATTCTACAGTAAAAGACCGGTTGGCCAAACGTCCACGGAACGTACGTTCATTTTTAACATATGAAGACCGATGTAAATGTCCACCGAAATTACATAAGTGTTCGGTAGTCGGTCTCATTGCTTTTTGTAGTCTGAAAACGAACGTACATATGTACGTTCCGTAGACGTTTGGCTAACCGGGACTTAAGATTTAAAACGAAAACGAAAAACGCTAAATCTTTAATAATCTGCTACTGTTTAATACTGCTGATTAACTGAGTAAAATTAGTAAAAAGATCTCAATTGCTATTGCACGTCTTCGGTCGACAACTATAACTACAGAGGCTACAACGATATACACACAAAAAAATAAAGAAGAGAAAATACAAATACAATAACAAAGTCAAAAACAAAATCAAAAACAAATAAAAAAAACTAAAATTATTGGGTAAAGTTTGCTTTCGCTTTTCGTTTTGTGTTTTTAGTATTTTCCGTATGTATTAACTTAGCTACTGGTTGTTCCAGCTTGAATGTCATTGGTTAATTATTATTATTGTTTTTATTTTTGTTTATATCGATGATTACAGAAGAAAAAGAAGAAGAAAAATGATAATATAAGAAAGGCAATGAAACGAACGAAGAAGATGTGTAATTAACGCACCACTGCGAAACAAACAAAAGCACAAGTTGACGAGATATTGTTTTTATGAGTTAATTTTGTGTTCATAACTATGTATGTATGTATGTTTTCTGTGTATATGTTTGTATATGTATATATATGTATATATGTAAGTATGTATGTATATAGAAAAAAAAGCTTTTTAACTCGTTCGTTTTCGGCTTTTCTGGTTGTTTGTTCAATAAAGACCTCAGCACATGCAGCACTCAGCACTCTCTGCTTCTAATTGGTGGCTAGAAATTTTCCCCTCTTCAACCATCCTTCTCTTTCCAATCATCCTAGCATAAAACAGTAGCAACTACAACAACAAAATCAAAAAAAAAAAAGGAAAATAACAAATCTATTCATCTATTTACTACTGTTTTGCTATTCAAAGCTAATTAAATGAAAAGCTCGGTGTATAACGAATGCCGAACAGTGGACGAACAGTGGGCGATATGCTGCTGTAATTGCGAAGGAACATCAAGTCTTCGTTTCGTTGCTTCTTCTTGCTTTGGCCAGCGACAGCAATTTTAAATACCCGAAATGCATGACAGGATAACCAGGGTGGATTTCTTTCTCCCTTTTTATTCATTGTTTTAACCCTTATCCTGTATTAATGGGTCAAAATTGCCCAAACAGTTTTTATTGCTCATTTATTCTTTAAATACTCATCGGATTTTTTTGAAACTTTTGTACAATTATTTTTTACTGAATACTATTAAAATTTAAAATATAATTTTTGTATAACGTTTCACAAAGCGTATGTAAAAAAACTTACGCAATTGGTACTTTTGGGTCAAAATTGTCCAATGCAACAAAATCAATTTACGCATATGATACGAGCTTAGTAACAATTTTGTGGGCTTTGACTTCATAACTAGCAACAAATCAAAAAATTTGTGATAATAACGCACAAGTGTTTTTTGTTGTTTTTGCTTTTTATAACGGTATTACAGACTGCAACAAAACCAAAAAAAGAGAATAAGTAGTGCAAATATTTCATTCGTTTATGTGTTTTTTGAATTGAATACAAGTGACAAAATCTTTACTTATTTTGGAACAATGAAACCAGAAGAGATTAGAACTTTTCTCATGCTATCAGACTCAGGCGATGAAAACGATCTCGTTTCTGAACTTGCATTTGACTATGACCCCACCTCCTCGTCAGGCGCTAGCATGGAAATTTCCGAAATTCTCGATCAAACTACGGATGAAGTTTTAATGTATCTAAACAGGACATAATAAATTGACTCCTAGCCCAACGCGTTATGCTAAGAGCTGATAGTATAAAATCTTTTCTTCTGTTATTCATGCCCAGTGATAATATGAAATTAGTTGTTGATATGACTAATTTATAAGGTGACTATAAGTAGTAATGTATTTATAAGAGTAAAAGCTATTCAATCGGTTCATTTAGGTTAATCTGTATTTGGAAATAATAACAATTGAAGCATATTTCGGGCTACTTTTGTTAGCGGGTGTATTTAGATCTCATGGTGAAGTTTTAGAATCTGTATGGGACGACCGCAAAGGTCTTTTTTGCCTGAAAAAATTTTACAATTAAAAGGCAAACCTGAAAACTGTGTTCACTTCCTCTTCGACAATGGGAACAAAACAAAAATGGGATATGTACTAAAAAAAATCGATCAGTGTTTTTGCTTAGCACATTACATCACGACGAAAAAATAAGAGCAAGCTCCAAAAAGTCAGAAATAATTCATTTCTATAAGAACTTACACATGTAAAAGGAGAACTAATCGATTGCCTCAAGCACTGTTTTACAATATGTTGGATATATCAGCCTATAATGCCTATGTAGTTTTTCTAAACATTAATCCACACTGGAACGAAAATAAGAAATATAAGCGCCGCATATTTTTGAAAGACTTAGGCATGGAGCTTATAAGCGAAGAAATATCTCGTAGACCGATCATGCCACAAAGTAGTCCTGCTAAAGCAGTTGTAAAAAGTCTTCAAAAGGATTCTGCTGAAGTTCCGCAAGCAAAATATTTAAAAAGGGGACGTTGCAACTATTGTCCAAATCGTTCTAACAGCACCAAATATGGAAATAAATGTTCCGAATATCAAAAATTTATTTGCAAAAAGCATTCTGATACCTATATTGTATGTAATGAATGTAAAAAAATAAAAAACGGAATAAATATTATAATTTTTTGTATTGGGCAAATTAGACCCACTAATGTCATATGCGTTTTATTTTTGAAGTACAGGATAAGGGTTAAAATGAAAATGTACAACGACACGCCCGCTATAATTGAGTTCGTCTCTCATTTTTAAGGAACATGAATTGTGTATGTGTACATTTTTTTTGCCAATATTAAATTGTCGTTTTGATTTTTTAATGCTTTTTAATTATCTGTCTGTCTGTCGCTAATTTGAAGAGAATTGTTTCTGTTTTTCTCTTCTTGTTCTTGTTACATTTTACTTTTGATACACATAATAGATACCGCCTTTCTGCAAATGCAAATATTATTCAAATGTGTAGCTCTGCATTACAATGACTACTGATTTTTATTTTTTTTTACCAATAATGTGAAATATATAGCCTGCCGTAGTGTTAACCATACATACCTCTTAAAGATGATTTCTTAAAATTCAGTCAAATTAAAAAGAGTGACACATTGTGACGCATGTGTAATTTCAGATTACATATTTATAATAACTGAAAACTGTATTTAATTTTATTACACATTCAAAAAAATTGAATTTTTAGATTTCACAAATACATGGACATACATAGTGGCATCCTTCAATTGTTTGCAAATAATCAGTTCTAGGTTGCCAAATAATCAGGCCTCAATGTTCTTCTTCCACGTGGTAAATTTTGAAGTAACATACATACACACATACATATATATTTTATACTTTGATGTCCTTTTTGTGGTAAAAACTTCACCATAGCCTGGACCCTGAAAAAAATGTATATTCTTTAGCAGCAAAAAGCCGTGTATTTTAATAAAATCGTATTTTATTGTAGGCATATAGTTTAAACACTTGTAATTTTATTTATATATTAATTACAATACAATTACAAATTTTATTTTAGTGGAGTGGAGTAAATTGACCATATGCTCGGTGTAGTGTCACAAACCAAAGCCTCTGCTGGGAATCGAACCCACAACCCTCACGCCTCGAAGGTTTTTTTTTAACAATTCTTATTCAACGTCAATAAATTTTCACTTTAATACTTCAAATGCATTGTGACAGTAACCGCTTTCATAGATGAATCGTTTTAGAGCACAAGAGTTTAGCTGGAAGTTTATGACCCTTGTTCTTATGACCTTTGTCCTTAAAATTGTTCCCAACAGAACCTTACTAAATTAATGGGGAATGGGAAATTCTATGGTTTGTGCTTTCTCCATCGGATTATAGTAAAAAAAACGGTGGATTGTTACCAGAATAAATACGAAATAAGGCCTTTATCATGCAAAAGTCTTGTGGAATGTGTTTATGAAATGAATTCTTATTATATACCATACATATCTACATACATATTTTGACAAGAACAAAAAAGTGAGTAACCTTAAATAATATTTTTTTTTAAATTCTAAATTATATAGCTTTTTTTACATTTTTAAAATACATAAATGTTAATAACTGCACAAATATTTCGGCAATTTCTTAAGAAGTTTATTATTTTTGTTTGATTAGAAAACCGAATTTGAATTTTTGAAAAAGTTTGCACAGTTTTGTCAAACACTGTATACACACATATATGTATATACATAGTATACAGTTGTCGCCACCCAGAATTTTGTACTTTCCTATTGCAAAATATCCTAATATCCTTCTTGTGATACATACATATGAATTTTTTTTGCACCATAACGGTACGTACATACGTTAATTCCCATCTGAATATTCAAATTTCTGACACCTACTTACTAAAACTGTAAAAAAAATTTTTCTCGATAAAACTCTATTCTAATTGAAGACTTATGCATGGATTAACAAACCATTACCTAAGTACTTCATGTTATCTTTTAGGTTATGGCGGAGCAGAAAATTTTTATATTTAATATTTTGATTATCTCCATGGTAATGCATTAATTTTGGAATTAAAACTTGAGATATATAAGTGCATTGGATCGCCTTAACTCTAACTTTCCATTTTTGTTGGTGCTTTTTAGCACACCGACATGTGCCGGTAGTCGATATAATGCAGTAACGGCACCATGAAAAGTTATATCGAAATTTGGCGAGTGTGTGGCTTTTTGTTTCACATCCAACAATCGATTATGTACTCAATAAGAACGCTTATACTAACTCCTCTGGCTGATGGCTTTCAATTTGAGTTCTACTATACGTTTAAAAATCTCGATGTTTAATAATCTTGTTCATTGCCATTTATAGACCATTCCATTATACATATCTTTCTCATACCCATCCCTTATCTCTATTCACGCAAAATTGTGCCAATCGATTTTTACAAAATCTTATTGAGGCCAACACCTTACCAACAAAAATATTCGTTACATACAAGAGTAGTCATGTAACACAATTGGTCCGCTATTCAACAAAGTGGTTAATCATCGAAAATGCTTCCTTTAGATTTGTACAAATGTTGACAGTATAAGTTGTCCAAACAAAACTTTAAAGACAGATAATCCTTTTTTGGCTAAAATTTTACCCGGGCTCGATTCAGCCTCTACAAAAATGAATCGCTGTACGATGGAGAAGTCAACACATGAATTAAATTGTTCCATGTTAACCAGTGTTGCATCCATACATAGAATTTATTTTCGTATGCAGAACTAGTTTCATTGTTTTACCCAATTATATTAGAGTAATAACAGATCCCAAGCGATAAAGTGTACATTTCTGCATAAGTAGTTTTAGTTTTCAGCCATACTACTCCAGTAGAAAGATCAATCTAATCGACATTTACAGATTGGCAGATCTTGGTGCATCTGTAACTTCAAAATTGTAATAAAAAAAATTGACAAAAGCAAAGCCGTTACAATATAAAGAGGACACATATTCATTCATATGGCTTCATTCTCTCAATTCTATTATATGTTTTCGTTGCAGTTTCACTTCGTAGATTGGAAATCAATCTTTCTAACACAGAGCTAGCGTAGTCCAATCGCACTTATAAAACTCGATATACGGATTAGTAAAGCCATCTAAATTTTTCGCTACATCGTATTCACAGATAACTCTGTCAAGAAATTTCATATACGATTTGGAAAGCGCGATGACACCTTCATTTTATTAAATGAACCTAAAGTTAGTAGGTCAGACATCAAAACGAAATATGAACAAATATTTCTTCGGTGACTTTCTCTCAGCAGATTTCTGGCAAAAACTCTGAGAGTAAATAAAATTGCCATGAAAACTTTCTCAGAGATCTGTCGTTTGGAGTCGACTTTAAAATATAGGTCCCACCACTCGTGTATAAAAATTGACGCACACAACATAAGTGGTGTGCGAAGCTTGATCGTAATCCTGACTGAAGGGTTCTAATGACCAATTGTGTACGTATGTATGTAAAGTTAACATAATGAGCTACAGATGAAACGAAACTGGAAGCTAGAATTAGTGCAGCCAGTCTAGCTTATTTTTTTACGATTTACTTCAAATATTTTCTTTTAGCTATTTTTCATGGATTTAGCATTTTCAACACAAATATTTTATAAACAAAATGGATAAACAATACAAATAAGAAGGCACGTCGTTGCGACTACGTTTTTAAAGCACTTGTTTAATTGTACATTGTTATCGACATTGCACCGGCACTGCCATATTTTTGAAAAAGTTAACTTTATTTTATCTGTAGGTTGTAAGAACGAAAAGAAGTTAAAGGTGACTTTAAAGTTAACTTTAGCTAAAGTTAGCTTTAACAAAACTCAACTTTAACACCAAGTTGTAATAATGGCCCTTAGTATAAAAATGTGTATGGTAACTATTTAAAGTTGTTGCAAGAATTAATGCAATGAGCCTGAGTATTTTAAAAATATTAACACTATCTATCATAGAAAGAATATAATTGCCAAGCATAGTATTTGTGAATTTCTGTTTTTTTGCCAGTTAATTTTTAGTGAAATTTGATTTTAAAAAATGTAAATTTTACTTTAAATTTTAACATAAATGAATATAAAAATGTAGGTATCTGTTTAAGTGAAATATCTTATATTATATTGAATTCACCGTAGTCTAGTAGGTAGTGGGTTCGAGCCCCAGGCCATCAAAACAAAATACAAAAAGTATTTCTTCGGCGTCTTCCTCTCAGCAGATTTCTGGCAAAAACTCTGAAAGTAAATAAAAATTGCCATGAAAAGTTCCTCAAAAATCTGTCGTTCGGAGTCGACTTTAAACTGTAGGTCCCGCCACTCATGTATAAAATTAACACACACAACTTAAGTGGTGTGAGAAGAAACTAGGTCGTAATCCTGACTGAAGGGTTTTAATGACCAATTATGAATGAATGAATGAATGATTATAATTATATTATAATAATCTGATTTGTATAGGTATATAAAAATTAACAAAATAATTGTGAAGAAATTGTTAACAGCAACAGTGAGGACAGGGTACCAGTAAAAGGCAATGTTCGAAAAATAATATATGAAGGCGGCTAGGAAAATATATCCTTTGCTATTTTAGAGAACATTCCTAAAAATTGAGGAAAAATTGGTTTAAAGACAATAGACTTTCGAATTGGCTTACTATAAAAACAAAGAATCTAAATAATTCAAAGCACTATACGTAGCGACACATACTTCGATTAGATCTGTAGATCATTTAATAAAAGTGCAAAAAAAATTCTAATGACAGCAAAGCAACTCTAGGAATGTCAAGCAAATTTGCTGGAGAACACTTTAATTTAACTTTGTTTTTACAGCCCAAATTTTTTATATTTTTAGATAATTTTGTATTATATTAATATTTTGTGATTCAGCTTGCTGTCATTTTAAAACCATGGCCAGGCTAGAATACACAAGCAATTACACAACTCGCTGCTTAGCACAAACAGTCGCCTGCAGTTTCACTCCCACTTTGACCAGCATTGATTTATAGCGCGTTGTAGCTCTTTGCTTCGCTTTATAAATGACAAGATGGTCACAGACTCTATAGTCTCTTAAGTTTCTGAGTACGTATTCTTTTCAGTTTTTTAGCTTTGTCTGATACTTTCAGGCAACTGAGATAGGCAAAGCTAAGAAATGTGCTGATGATTTCCCCTTTTCGTTAGAAATTTCAAACTCTTCAAAAATATTAGTTTTCTGTACGTAAGCCCAAATTTAAAATATTATCTTAAATAAATAAAGCATTGTCACATAATGTCCGGCAACACTACACCAGCTTTTGAAAAAAAATTAGTGGCAACACTACATACTTTTTGTTTAATTTTTTTTTCTAATCGTAACGCTACGTTTATTCTGTAAAAACACTTTTAAATATTTGAAATGTCAATGCACATATGTACATACATCAGTTTAAAAGTGAACATTAAAATCAACAATCGGATTTTTAGAAACAAAAAAAAAAAACAATTGGTATTTGACATGTTTGGATAAAGGCTAGATGTGCTGATCCAGAAATAATCATTAATCGCAATAAATTTCTCACAATATTAACGTTCTGTTAAAAATCAGCTCTCAAATGATTTTTTGACCCAATATTGATTAGAGCTCACATATGTATGTATGTATGTATATGTATTTATTTCATTTTGCAGGCGAAAATTTACTTTAAAACGTGTTCGAAAAGTAATACAATAAGAACGAAGAAGAGATTGAAACCTCTTAATTTTTAGAACTTTAGAGCTGTGATGAAAATAGTCGTCTTTCTTCGGCATTTGAGTCTGATTTGTTCGAGATTATAGCCATGAACTTTAATAAAATAGAGAATTCATTATATTTTATGTACATATACAATTCTATGGAAATAAAAGTAAAATATAGTATACATCACATTCGTAAGCATTCTGCATTCTTGTATTATGTGTAAATAGTGTAGCATTTCACAAAAGATTAAAATCATGCCTCTCTTCACTTCGTTTGTTACGTCGACAGAAATGTTTTAAACTTCAATAATATGTTCAGGTACACGGATACCCCTAAAGCCAAACAAGCTCCACACCCCGTGATCCCAGCAGGATATTTGATTTTAAACTCCGTTTTATGCAAAAAATCTAGTACAAAATGTTTTCCCGAGAGATTCCGCTGGTCTTAACCCAGTTTTTATGCTCTGAGAGGAAATTGAGTGTATAAAACAAAACGGTAATCGTTAGAAAAAAAGTAATTCGGGCATTAATGGGTTAAATGTCACATTAAAACAAAGTTGTTATTCTAATATTCTCGGTTCAGAGTCTAAATTCATTACCTATGTACATATGTATACTTTATAAAGTAACCATGCGAAACAAACAAATAAACAATTCTTAAGTCGATATTAATTCATTAAAATGTTTAAGCATTTTGTTGAATTATATGCCATATTTGCAATTACATACATACATACATACATAATTGGTCATTGCAACCCTTTTGTCAGGATTACGACCAAGCTCCTCACACTACTTATGTTGTGTGTTTATACATGAGTGCTGGGATTTACAGTTTAAAGTCGACTCCGAACGACAGATTTTTGAGAAACATTTCATGGCAATTTGTTTTTACTCTCAGAGTTTTTGCCAGAAATCTTTGAGAGGAAGTCGCCGAAAAAATATTTTGTGATATTTGAAGATGCCTGACCTGTGGATTGAACCCAGGCCTCACGTCTACTAGACTACAGCGACTTCATCGATCATTTTTGCTTATTCTATGAATTCACTACATATTTCACCTCCCCGGGATTTTCGGGATTCCCAAATCCCGAATCCCGGGATTTTTTAAAACTTGTCCCGGGAATTTTCGGGATTGTAAATTCATACATATAAACTTTATAAAGTAAGAAAAAAATTGAGTCTACGGCATGTTTTTTTATTTAATATTACATTAAATAACACTCATGTAGTTTTTCTACAATTAAGTGAATAATCTATATCACTCGACATCGAACTGAATAAGAACCCAACTTCCATTGTTAAAAAGTTAAACGTTGCACTCGAAGTCCAATAAAATCTGTTAAATAGATTTGATTGAATCACGAGGTGTTAGAGGTGAATAGTTATATTCTGCATATAACTATAGCTATCTTGAAACCATTTTGCCAACAAGTGTAGATTGCCGAAAAAGTTTTTCAGCGAAATATGTTTTTGTTTGCATCAAAATTAAGGCAAGAAATATTAGTCTTTGATCTTTTTAAAAAATTACTTAAAACAATTAATATAATTAATATATATTATTATATTATATAATTAATATATATCAAAAGGGTAGGGATTTGTTTCTTCACTAATGTGTCTATACATATATGTATGTATGTATGGAGACATAGTTGAATTATTTTTATTTTTGTTAATTTTTAATCTGTTTTCTTATTTCCTAACATGTGTATTGTGATAAAGATCAAAAATTAATAATAAAAAAAAAATTTAATAATACAATTGTTTTTAGCTCTTTTTATTAAGAGAAAATCCTGAAATCCCGGGATATTTCGGGATTTTTCGATCCCGAATTGTCCCGAAAAATCCCGGGATTTCGGGATCGGGATTTCGAAATCCCGAATCCCGGGATTTTTAAAAATCGATCCCGTTTAGCATCCCTAGTACGTACGTCTGAAAAATTATTGGGTTATCCTGTCATAAGAAGCAACAGACAAATTAAATTTGATTTTTTTGACTTCCTGTAAGAATTTCCAATTAATATCCAAACAAGAGAAGAATTCAGTTGTGAGTGTGTTACGGATCAATACAAAAAAAATTCGTGACTAATGATGAACTGAAATTTTGCGTAATAAAAAAAGATATTTTAACACTACTTATACAGACTGGTTAAATTCGTGCCAACTTAGTTTTTATTACGAATTTTATGGCCTGTTAAATGAAAATAACATTTATATATACAGGTATCCCTCGTATAACGCGGTACTTCTACAACGTGTTTTCGATATAACGCGATTAAAAAAAACAGTTTCATTACAACGCGAAATTTCGACTTATATAACGCGAAATTGAAAATGGCAATGCTTTTTATTTTTAATGAAATAATATATGAAGCTGAAGAATATCAACGAAGAAGAGTTGATTCTATTAGCAACTGGATCTCAAACTGCTTCAAATATCGCACATGAAAATGAAGACATTGATCCTGAGGAAGCTATCTGTGGATCAATTCCAGATTTCACCCTAAAGCGCATACGAGAGGGCTTTAATTTGGCTGAGAGATTGAAATCTTTTTTTTTCAGATAATGATAAATGTCAATGGAGAGATCAAGCAAATTCAAGAGGCAAATAGAGATGAATCTAGCGCCTTATTACGAAATCGAAAAACAGTTAAAAAAGCAAACAAAGGCTGATAACTGATTTGACAATCGCGCAATCACTGGAAGAACGTCCAGCAAAATGTTGTTTTATCAAATGACGAAAACTTTGCCGAGAAAATTTCTTTTGATGAAGTTATACGCCCAAAGCGCTCACTATTGTAAACGTATATACACCTTTAATTTAGTACCTATTTTATTTTGGAAAAATCTTATTGGAACATAACCCTCAAATTTATATGAAAGCTAAGTCTTCTATAACGCGAATTACATAACGCGGAATTTTCCTGGAACGTAACCACCGCGTTATACAAGGGACACCTGTATATACATATGTATGTATGTAGAAGACAAAGAAAAAAAGAAGAAATTAATGAATTTAGAATACGTACCGTTGTGTTGAATTAAAGCCTTTTCATTATTTTGAGCAAGAAAATCAATCACATGGGAGTTATATTATTTACAATTTATGATGTTTAAATTTCAAATTTATTTAATTTCTTTGTTACTTTTAATAAATAAATAAATATTGTATATTTTTGTTTCTTTCTATTAACACTTTCTTTTCAAACATTCGTTTTCATTTTGGTTACTTGATGTTGTGTTGTTTTGTGTTGTAATTGTATTTTTGGTTTTCTTTTTAATTTTTTCACTAATTTTCTTTATTATCTGTTGTAAATTTATTATTTTCAATTTTCAAAATGAATACAAAACAAATCAAACAGCTTCTTCTTCTTCTTTATCTAATTAAAATTTTTAGTTTCTTTTTTCTTATCTTCTCTTCTCACTGTACATTAATTTTAAAAATTACGTACATTTTAGTTATTTATTTATTTACTTTCGTTTAATTATATAATTAATTTTTTTTCTAATTTAAATGTTTAATTTTTTTTTGTTTTTTTTTTTTTATATTTTGTTGTTATAATTTGTTTTCGTTTTCTTAATTATTTAAAAATATAGGAACTTTAGAGATTTTTATTTTGCTTTTAGGCGTTTGCTTTTTTACTTTGATTTTTATTTGTAGTTGTTTTTGAATTCATTCGTTACATTTTTGATTTCATTTGTTTTCTTATTTTTATTTACTTCAACTGCAAAAACAATAAAAAATTACATATTAAAGATATATTTTTCCTTCCTTTATTAAAATAATTACATTTTTAATTTTTTTAAAATTGTTTTGTTGTTGTTTTGATTGTTTTGTTATTTTTAAAAATAGTAGTAAAATGAAGAAACAGAAAAATAAACGCAACACTGAAACAATTTCGAACGAGTAGAATTTAAAAGCAAGTGCATTGCTTTAGGACACATTTCCCAGTCTTTGATTGTGATAAAAAAAGAAACAAAACAAAAACACTGACATTTTATATTAATTTTGTTATTCGTGTAAGTAATGGTTGTTTTTGTTTTTTAAAAGTTGTTTTTTTTTTTTGGTTTGTTTTGAAAGCTTTGCGATCTTTTGTATTGTGGTTCGTCTTTTTGTGAGAAAGGCGCAATTATAACAGGAATATACATACGCACGTACACTGTAAGTTTATGTATATTCAATTTTATTGCATCTTCATACACATACGTACGTACGTACATATATAGGTATGTAGGAATATTGTTAGGTTTTAGGTTTTTCCATCTGTTTGGTATATACATTCGCATGCATATATGTATTTGCATATATTATATATTAATGTAAATATATACATTCTTAGAAATAATATATAAAAAAGAATTAACGAATGAATACACGCATTGCGCGGTTTACGCTAATGACAACATTGCAAAAAATATTCACACACTTATACAAATCTATAAATATATGCATAAAGGCACATGACACACAGAACAAACACACTTACTACACGCCAATCATAAAAAAAATGAGAAAAAATCGCGACTGCAAACACCTTTTTCCAATATACGATTTGTTTTTGTTGCTATTTTTCACACACCACACAAAATAATTCAACTCTTTTACAGTAATACTTTTAACGGCAGTTAAATGAGTGAATTATCCGCATCCGCAGCAGCAACTTCAGCAGAAAAGGCTATATAAGCTGATTAAGAGTTGAAAACATACACACACATACATAAATACGAACAGGAAATAAAAGATGATGAGCGAAGAGTGTTACAGAGCAAGAGAGAATTGGGGAAGAATGAAGAGCAAATCGTACTTGTTTTATTTTTCAACGTATTTTATAAAGTTTTAAGAACATACGTTTAAAAGTTTTTTAAAAATTATGTCATAATACTGGCATAATTAAACAAAATTTGGCTATGGTACTATATGGATATAATAATAATAAGAGTAATAAAATAGTACCATGGCAACAGTAACAGTTCATTTTAATAATGAAAATTTCACATTTCTGTTACTCATTTATTTTCTGTTACTCCTTAGTCGTACTAATTAGTTTTACTCATTTCCTTTTTTTACTTTTATCATAAAGCAAAACAAAGCGAAAAAGCTACGCTCTCTTTATCTCAATTCCTTCCTTTCTCTCTCTCTCGCTCTGTGTTTCTCTCACTACATTGTAATGAAATGGAGGAATAAAAACGACTCATTAGGTAAAACATATTCAAAACGAACAACACTCAAGCTATCTTGATAAAAAATTATTGTATTCCACTCATTTCAGGAGAGTTTATTTTTCTTTCTGTTGCTGCAACTCTTCTTTTTTTGTTTCTGTTGTTGTCAATACTTTAAATTTGTTGTATGCATATTATGCAGCAGTAACGTTTCTACTAAAATTGTCTACATCTCACACTCATTAAATAACAACCCACACATGCCCACTGTTAAACTCATCGAAGAAAGATGTTTTTTTTGTTCTTATTTTTTTTATTCAATGTTCTGATTCTTTGAAAATTATTGTGATTTTCAGCTTTTTATTGCCTTTGTTTCTTCAATATTTTCTAGAGTGATCGACCGGCGGCTGTTAAAAGGTTTTAAGTTGCAAAAATTTTCAAATTCTCAATTACTATCGATTTAAATTTTATAATTATCCACACACATATACACACACACTACACCCAAAGGAAACGCTAACAGGGTAAACAAACATCAATTGTCTATTTAGAATTTTCCAAATGCAAACAATCCAATTGTATGTAAAAATTGGCATCTGTCATTGTCCAGTTCAAATTAATAAAAACCATTTTCAATGAACCACAAAAATAATTACGGGTATGAAATCCAGTTCGCATGAAAAATGTTCAATATCCACTTTAGAACACATTCATATTTGGTTATTTAGTAAAAACTCCTTTATTTCTTTATTTGTTTCACAATATTTCAATGGAGGTTCCACTGTTCATTTTGTATCTGTTTTGTTTTATTTTATGCTTTTATTCATACAGGAAAAAAAATACATTCTTTATTGTAATGCGAGGGCAAAATTCAAATCGAACTTCATTATTATTTATTTATTTATTCTTATTATTAACTTTATTTTTTTTTTTCTTAAATCGTCACATCTTTTTTTAATAAACAAATATTATTTATTTTCATTTGAAACACTAATATATGTATTTAAAATAAACGAAAGAGGAACTTGTTTGCAAAGAAATACTCCGTTGTAATGGATTTCCGCGCCAATTATAAATTGCGTACGATTTTTTTGTTCTACTCTACAAAACAATCCAGATAAATACTGTGGCATAACAATTAGACCGACTTCAAGCCAGTCAGTCTGCCTGAGTACAATAACAAAAAAAGCATAAACAACGTACGTGCAGCAAACGGTGTGATATAATGACAATAATAAACGCAAAACAAAAAATGAACGTAACAAATATTTTGTACGTACAACCGAACGTATGAACCAAACGTGCAAGCGCGCTACGACGTTTTACCGTTCACCGTCGTTTTGATACTATTGTATAAAATTAAAGAAACCATTTTTTTCTCATTCCTTATTTTACATGCAAACAGTAAAGCAAAAAACAACACTCTACACATAGTAACTCCCATGCATTTACGTTAAATCACACTCATGCACACACAAACTGTTACTCTCAAATAAACGTTAACGAAGAACAACACACACTCATTTAGAAAGACGGTTGGGTGATAATGACTACATTGCACTCATTTACTTTATTTAGTTTATTTACACATTGTCGAAGTTGACGCTCACGTGAACGTTTGAGAAATGCTCATTATCAGTAAGATTAAACACTCTTTTTTATGAACCTTTAAAAAACAAAGAAATGTAATAACAACAGCTACAACAACAACAACAATAACTATACAAAAACAATGATAACAAATGAAAAATTCAAAAAAGAAGACGACAAGAAGCCATGGAGGAACAACAAAACGGCAAAATGAAAAAAATCTGCGAAGAGCTCAGGGAACATACGAAGAATAATAGCAACACCGCCAACAACAAAATAAGAAAATTTTAACAAAAGAAGACGAAAACGAGGCATAAACAGAAAAATATTATAAATAAGGAAATAATTTCATAATTCTCTTCTAGCAGAACAGTGTTGCCAGTACTAGTATATGAACGTATTATACACTAAAAAATCAAATAAAATTTTCGTAACGAAAATTTCAAAACAGGAAAATCACTCAAAAACCTTAAACGGAAATTGAACAATAACAGAGTGGGCATTGATTGGATTTGATAATTCTTTCTTTTCGGAGGGTTGCGATCGGCTTGGTTATTTTCGGTCACTTTTGTCAATAAATCAAACGAAGGTTAATCATTTTTTAGTGTTTATTTAAAGGGCCATCTTGAAAAACTCGTAAAAACAAGTTAGGATAGATATGAGCAACTTTCAAAAGTATACTGTGTAGTCATAACTAAGTGGAGAGGTAAACATTGCGAAAGAACAATGCGGTTTCGACGTAGCGATTGAAATGTTTAAATTTCTTTTCGAGTGGTATGAAAGAATAACGAATTCCTCCCACTTAACAATTTCGGAATTGAATTTACTGGTACCAGCCTTAAAAGTACTAAATAATGCACGACACAGTCTCCATAATGGCTGAGTTGCCAGTAAAACTCGATTCGAGTAATCTCTATTCAAACTTGATTCCTAACGTCAACGCTTTTACGCTTGCTGAACGACCCAGAGCGTAATGGGAATAAACAGTTCCATGTAATTAACTTTTTCACTCAGAATATATACATAGAACGCCACTATCACCATTTTTTGGGTATCTTAAGGTACCTATTTTCATTTTTTGCACAAAATTTTATGCAAATTAATTGGTATTGGTGCTGACCCTGGATTCCAAAATATTTAATGGCTTAAAGGAAAAGAATTCTAAACCATTAACTTTAACCATTGTTCTAAAAAAATCCCTTCTTTTTTGTACGATTTTTCGCGGGTTTATGGTTAATAAGTTTCGAAAAAATCCTGCCAATTCCAAATGGCAAAATCTTGTAATACTTGTTTATCTTTTTTTCAATATTTTTGTATCTAAGACTGCAAGAGTGAGACCACATCACATCCACCTGGGATCACTATTCACTCGATTCGCACGTGCAGAATATTCAGTGCAACAGCTGTGTGGCAAACAGCGCTGTCGTATAGAAAGCACATATCCTTGTCATCCAATCCAGGCAAAGAGAAGTTAATAATCATCGACCTAAAGTGCCAGCCGTTGACATTGTTGGCCTCGACGACGCCGCGTTCAAAGATTATAGACATATGACGCCACTAGCCCAGTATCCACACCAAACAGTGACTTTTCCAGGATGCTTTAGATGCTCTTGCATCTCATGTGGATTGGTGTGATCCCAAATTCCACTAGAAATAGGCCTCATCGACGAAGCTGGCTTATTTTTTTATTATTGATCAGTTGCCAACTGCTCCAGAACTCATTCAGCGAACACATGTCTAGCATCAAAAATCTCTGTTGAAGGAGCCGACATAAGCAACAAAATGTTCTCTTGGTAAAATTTTGTAAAGGTTAGCCTAGCAAATCAAAGGAACACGAAAATTATTCGGAAATTTTTAGATAAATTTACACATAAAATGTTACAGTTAAGGTCAGAAGGTTTTGTTATATATATAGAGAAGCAGGAGGTGCCTTATATATAAATTTGATCTAAAACGGCAGGTAAAGCTACCTCGAAATGAAAAATTTATTAAGTTATATCCGCTAGGGAAAACCAAAATGACGCAATATTGGTACAAATTAAATTGAAACTCTGAAATCTATTGGCTAATTCGTAGTAAAGCCTGCTTGAGACTGGACTGAACAGAAAAATCTCATTTATAATCCATTTCTAAAACTTATGGGGTGTTACGCTTGGCAATTATGTCAACGCAACTAAGCGTAGTAATATTGGCGAAACAAAAACACAAGTTAACAACGAAACAGAATATCATATAATTGTTTCAGAATTTAAAAGGGGAGGATAACGTCAGGTACCTAGTACATCGCAAAATAATCATTGAAGAACCTCATAAAAGAAACGGAAACCAACAAATACGACAAACCCAAAAGCGACACGTTTCAAAAAAAGAAATATAGTAACTGTGGCGAAAATCGCACAGCTAATTATAGAGGCCGCCCTATGTACTCATCCGTCAAAAAAACAATGCACTGCGCCTTCACATTCTGGTAAAATAAACCCGGTTTATTTTCTCCCAATAGCTGCAGCAAATATTGGTAGTTTCAACCTTCGGTCAGAAATCTTATGGTAATGACGGGTTGGGTTTCAACCCAGAAAACACTGTCGACTAAATCATCACCAACTGAAGCCTCTGGATATAATTTCGACCGCCTTGAATCTATAAATGAAAAATTGGTACAGTCAATGATCCTTTTTATTGCAACTTAATGCAGGAAATGCTGAAATTGAAAACAATTACCAACCGATGACTATATGCTTCTGGAACGCATACGGTATCCGCCGACATAAAAACGACGTCGTATACTTCCTTGCAGAAAAACAAATTGGTATTATGCAGGTATCAGAGACACATTTAACGTCAAGGAATCTATTTAACTCTGATTACCCATGATCATTGCAAGGACCCTTGAGGCAGAAGTTAAAACACATGTGGTACTTTTCGAATGCTGCTGCTAGGCTAATCTCGTCGTATTTACGGGATAACAGTCAATTTGTGTATCATGATGGTAATAAATCGAACAATTTTTAATATCTAGAGGTGTGCCAAAGGGCTCGAATCTTGGTCCTCTTTTACATTCAATTTACACTAATGACCTGCCATATAAGTTGAAATTTTGTAATCTGCAAATGTACGCAAATGATGAATGTTCAACTACAAATTAGTTACTTGCCGTCTGAAATTACAAATAGTGTAGGCAAAATAAATTGTGATGTGCATTATGTGTTTTAGTGGGCGTCGATTATTGGTGTTTGCCTCAATCCGAGGAAATCGAAAACTTTGATAATATGCAAGGTAAACTCTACAGCACAGCTTACACCAATACAGATTAATAATACAACTATTGAGACAGCACATAATGTTAAGAATCTTGGAGTTATCTTTGACAATAACCTTAACTGGTCCAACCATGTGAATGCTATTTGTGGTAAAACGTTTGCCATGTTGCGAAATCTTTGGCTAACGTAAAACTTTACTCCGTTTAATATTAGTGTGCTGCTTGCAAAAATATACCGTATACCCACATTATTGTACGGATGTGAAGTATGTTCTAGTTGTGACTCAGTAAGTATGAATAGACCCAAAATCACTTATAACAATATTGCTAGATATGTTTATGGTCATGCAAGGTAAAGTGCAATATATGAATACTCATATAAAATTTATAGTACATCTTTTGAAAATTTGTTGAAATGCCGCACTCTGGTATACCTACATAAAATCATCTATATTAGAAAATCCCTTTATTTGTTCAACAGATAAGTTTTTTCGAGATCTCGCAGGGGCTTGAAACTTAGATACGGTAAACAAATATCTGAGAGACACTTCTACACTAATGCAATTCGTCTCTGGAATGAACTCCCGAACAACATACAGTTATTAAGCAATGCTAAGCAATTCAAGACTGCAATAATTACATTTTTCATTTAACAGTAATGTACAAATGCAATTAACTAATCATATTTTTTAATGTAATCATACATAACATACATATACATAATTGGTCATTACAACCCTTCAGTCAGGATTACGACCTAGTTTCTCACACCACTTATGTTGTGTAAGTTAATTTTATACATAAGCGGCGGGACCTACAGTTTAAAGTCGACTCTGAACGACAGATTTTTATGGAACTTTCCATGGCAATTTTATTAACACTCACAGTTTTTGCCAGAAATCTGCTGAGAGGCAGTCGCCGAAGAAATATTTTTTTCATATTTTTGTTTTAATGTCTGACCTGGGATTTGAACCGTGGCCTTACGTCTAATAAGCCGACACACTATCTACTAGACTACGGCGACTTCATGGCTCCCCGACGGGGAATTGAACCCCGGTCTCCCGCGTGACAGGCGGGGATACTGACTGAAGGGTTGTAATGGCCAATTATGTATAGTATGCTTGTATATCCACCGTAAGTTATCCATCTATTCCTTAGCATATGGTCAATCTAGTTGATCAGTACCGAGAATGGATTATTGTATCTGTTTGAACGTTATTGAAAGCTCCCTCAATGTCAATCCGTACTGCAAGAGAATATACATTGTCATCTAGGGACCTTTCTTTGTAGTGGGTGACTTCGTGAAAAGCGATCTCCACTGATCTTCTTTGATGTAGAGGTGATATCTAAATCTCAGCCATTGATTAGATATTTTACTTTTCAAAACGGTATCGACAATTCATTTCATGATTTTGAGTAAGAAGGAAGTTAGGATAATCGTACGAAAGGCATTTGGGATCGGGTAGACGCCTGTACCTTCTTTACATAAATTTTCGATCGTCTGAAATTGCTTGTCTCAAGAAGTCACTGAGTTCTGTGATTTGCCATTTCCTTTTTTCATTTCACCTCTACTTTCGGAGGCCGTAACTTTTCATGCTCTTCTTTACTTAGGACAATTTTATAAGCGATGATATTAAAGTCTATGTTTTCTACGAAAACAATTCATTGATCCTTTTTGTCATTTTTCTTTTTCTTCAAATATTCTTTGATTTACTTGGTACAAGCAAAAAAATCATGTTTAATACATTTGTTCAGTTGTATTTTGAAAACGACAATATTTTGTTAATTTTCTATTGCTTTGCAATGTTAACAATAAATAACAAGGAAAGCAACTGTAACCACTACATATATACATATACATACATATGTACATATACATATGCTAATGGAGAAGATTGTTTTTATTCTGTAAATAAAAGCGGCAACATTGACCAGAATAGAAGATATGTACCTTTGCACTCACTGCCAATGTAATTCATTGTAAATAACTACAAGCCATACAGTAGAGATAGCATTAAAAGTAAAATATGAATCCTTGACTATTATGTAGTATTTCTCTTTAATTTTTATTTGTTTTGCTTATTTTATTCGTAAATTTTGATGTTCTTTAGCTACCACGTACATGGCCGATGTACATATGTATGTATGTATGTATATGTATGTACTTATGGCCAAAAACAATGTTTAGCTCTAGAACAGGGTTTACCAAAATTTTTTGGTTATGTATTATTGAGTAAGAGAGAGAAAATAAGTTGAGAGAATTTATTTATTTACAGCCATAGTAAAGTGTTGGCAATATACGCTATTTCTATTTTCATTTCATCAACATACATATGTAAAGCTATCTATCTTTGGCTTAATAATTTTAGATAAATAAAAATAAAATAAAAAATTAATTTTTTATTAAATGAACATAAAGCTATCCATTTTTGGCTTAAAAATTAGGCCATGTGTTTTAGATAAATAAAAATAAAAAGAATAAAAAACCCATTTTTTATTAGAAGAAAAAAGGGAGCATTCCAAAACATTTAAAAAAAATTATACTATGCGACAAAATAAAAAAATGAAATACGCCCAGCTAATGACATATATCATTTTTAACATAAAATATTTTTTGAGTGTTATCCTGAAATAAAATGCTCTAGAACAATGATTACCATTTCATAGCACAATTGTGCAGAGAGAACTCACATGCATTCTTGTGTTCTTTGATTTAGTTGTCGATCAGACATGTCATGTGAAGCGGGTGCTTTATCATTTTATTTCAGGATACCAAAATAATTTTGGTAAACCCTGCTCTAGAATTATAATTATTTCGTAGTATATGCTGTAATGTGGATATCTATGTATGTATAAATGTTTTTTTGCCTTGTCGGCACCAATGTCCCTCAGGGGAAGAACATCTTCGGCTTTTTACACACATAGGACACGAACATAACAATGTTCGTTACAAAAAAGGGTAAAAATGCATTCAGTTGCTTGTCAGCTTTCATTGAAGCAGATTTTCGTCGCTTCTTCTTGAAATTTTTTTGTATATCAATTATACACCCAAAGAAAAATTACAGTCGGATTCACTATTTTCCAATGAGATTCACTAATAACAATATTTATATTTATCAAGTTAAATACGCTGTTTTAGGGATTTGGCGCTGTAAATTTTTTTCTATATTTTCCAATACATTTACATATAATTAGGTTACAGTTGAAAATTTTAGGTTACAATTGAAAATATTACTACCAATTTTCCTCTGTGTTATCACATGCCTCTCACAAATACACTCACATTTTTATCATGTTCTCTTTGTGCCGACGTCTGGTTATGATGTTGTGACTGCCGCCAGTGTGCTTCATTTTGCCTATTTGGTTCAGTTCTGTCTAACCTTGTTTGTGTTATATGAGTATGCACCTGTATTGTTCTGATCAGTGTGGGGTTTAGAAATCATTGCGGTGTATGGCCTCCCAAAAATATAAATTAGAGTTAGATTATCTATATACCATTCCATTGCATTGACTTTGTGGTCATAACATTTGAATTCTTTAACGAAAGTAGCTGATTAGATGGAAGTATTCGAGAAAAGAGCAGTCCACATCACTGTACCATACGCTTTACATTTTTTTTGTTATCGAAACACCTTTACTTCCTTTTAGTTGACTTTTGTTGACCTTACAATACTCTCAAGCCTGTTAAATCTTCTTTTGGATCACTAGAACGATATCATGATTTTTAACGACTTGGAACTCAAGAGACTTGGATCATCTGAAAAACATTCGGAAGACCAATTTTACATGATTTCTTTCTTTCGGCACAATTGGACAATAATTACATAACTGTTAACGTTTGCATGATAAATGTAGAAGTTGTTTTATATACACTTTTATATACGGCTTGATTCATATATGTATGTGCATACGTACTCCAAATAATGCACACGATAAGAATTGGGTTTTTAATTTTCTTTACAAAAACTGAAATTATTTTAATCATTAGTTAAATTGCAGACAATATTGTTTAGGTTCCATTAGGGTCTTTATTGTGTCATCTGCTATAATTATACAGACAGTTCTTTAGATTGGTTTGCCTGAGGTACATAAACATAGTATGGGGAATGGTAACAATCTTCTTTGCAGAAACTTATAACATAAATCGGTGTCACTAGTGCCATTCGTAAAAACTGTTAAAAACTGATGTGCTTCTTTACATAATTCGGTATATTTGGTTGTGTGAAATGATACAAGATAGCGGAGAAGCCCTATTGCAAGATGCTACTACTTCTACAATAATTTCTGATATTTGTCAAGTAAATATCTACAAAATATACATAATAAGAGATGAGTAACAGTAAATGGTGTTGATGCATGTAAATTTTGACATATATTTTCCAGTCGCCCTACAGGAGCGATTAGGTCTGTTTTTATCTCTTTGGATACATGAACAAACACAACAATTAGCTATTATACTCTCCTTAAGTTACTCTATGAGTTGGTGTTAAGGCCGGACAAGAATGACACCAGAAAAATACTCGACGACTTTTTGCTACTTTAACTAAATGAATTGGGACTGAAGTGGTAGAAGTTCCAACAGAATGGAGCATTGAGCGGATACTGCACGACATACAACCGAACTTTAGCGGACTTTATTTCCTAATTTCCTGTTTTTGTGATTGTATTGCCTGGTAAGACCGATCTTTTTAGTGTTCTTTTTATGGAATTTACATCAACAAGCTTTAGAGAGAATACCTATCAGGAATGCAGGAAACCATTGCAAGCCATAAATCGAGTCCTCTAATAAATCAATTTAAGGTTTGAGACTTAACACATCAAACAAACGCAATCTAAAAGGTAAATGTAAACTAAGTAAAGTTATTGCAGTGAAGTGAAAGCTGTTTTCAAACTCTATCAAATTTATTATTACATAAGTATGTACATATGTTTTACATTTTTAAATGCTTAATGAAAAATATCATCATTTTATAATATTTTCATCTTATCAGTTTCGGCTAAGGGCCAAATATTTGTACATACATAGAGCTTAAATACAAATACAACGAAAATTATTGTGCTACAGAATCAAGAAAACTATGTAAAATTCTTATATTTCAAATACGAACAATTAGGTTTTGAGTTTTTTTTAATTTTTAATAAATTTATAATGCATAGGTATGTATGTACATATGTAAGTACAGATTTCATATCCAAGACAACATTTTCAATACGATCAATCATCTGCAAATTGTTATATTTAATAATCGCTAATTGTTTCATTTGTTTGCCGATTCAGATATGTACATACATACATACTTTTTACACTGTTCATTACGCTCAACTTCCCTAGTATAGGCCATTAGGGAATTTAATTAAAAAAATAAAAAAAATATACATTTTAATAATAAATAATAATAATAAGTCTTCTGTTTTTACTTTTGTTTTAAATTGCATGGCAACATATTTTTGCTCATATTGGGGGTGTTGGTAGGAGAAACAAAAACAATTTAAAATATGGAAAAAAAAGCCGAGTAAATATAATACAAAGTAATAACCTCTCACTCTACCACCTGCTTTAATAGCAGCATTATCGTAGTAGTGGTGCTGGTGCTGGTGGTGGTGGTGGCGGTGGTTGTTTAAACAAAAAGAAAAAAGAACAAAAGAAAAATAATGAAAAATAACACTCAGACATTGTAAACATCTCTGCTCATTTGCTATCAGGCGACCAAATACACTCACATAATATTTCCCCTCAATCTTATTCAAATTAAAAACAAAAATTAAACAAGCATAACGCATAAAGCATCCAATCCATTCAGCGAAGTCGTTGCTGTTGCTATTGTCGACGTCTGCGTCGTCATCGCTTACGACTGCGCAGCTGTTGCGCTTGCCGAAGTCATGCAAAACATAAATTCAAAGTTTGCTCTCTCGTTAAGACTTCTTAGTAAAGCTCATTAATTTACAGTAAACAAAAAAGATGTAAACCAGGGGGTAATTTGAATTTGAATCAGCTTTTGAATCTGTTCTATAGCGAGATGCTTTTTCATTGCTGCTGCTATTATTATTGTTGTTGTCTTTCTGTTTTTTTGCTTTTGCGCTGGTAAAGGAAAGAAATGAAGAAAAATATAAAAAACTTAAAAGGAACAAAACTGGAAAACACCCTTTTCTCTATGTGATATTATTGTACCTATTAAATATAATTTTTCTTTCTCCCTTTTTTTAAATTTTTATTTTTTTTGTACCTATTTATTTATAAATTTATTTAGTTTTATTTTCGTTCTTTCTTTTGTTTATTTTTTAACTTAATAACAATGTCAAACACGTCTAGTTGGCGATACATTTTATATGTGATACTCGTACTGGGACAAAACGATAATTGTTAAATTATTACATAAAATATACATAATTTGTTTTGCAATTGTTATTGCTTGGCATTGTTGCTGTTGCAGGCAAAAAGAAAAACAAAAAACAGAAGGAAATTTAATTATCTTTTATTTTTATTTTATTTTTTATTTGTAAAAAATCATTACGCAAATATGTATGCAGAATATTAAGAAACAGTTTTGGAATAATAGAAAAATCGTGTTTTAACTCGCATTTAACAGTTAATGGAGTGTACGCCAAAATATATGTAATTAAATTACGCCCACTAAACGTTAGACCATTAGGTCTTTATCTGAGCAATTAAAGTTTTAATTTTAGGCAGTAGAGTAATAAAAACGTAGTACAATTCTCTGAAAATTGTGTATGTATGGTCTTCCCTGAGTTCAGGTCCACTGCTGTAATTTAGAACTCATCGGACTTTTCTAATACATAATTAATTATTTATTTTTATTTTTTAATTTTATTTATTTATTATAATTATCATAACACAACAAGATATAAATGTTATGAGCATAGCTGCCAGATAAATGAAGCATCAAATCGTCAAATATTGGAAAAGTAATCTTCAAAGACGTTCATTGAAAATGTAAAAAAAATCGTCAGAAAAAGTAAGTAAACAAGTTGAAAAATTATTATTATTATTATAGTAAAACTTATGTATATTTTAGTTCAAAAATCAAACATAAAAACACATTCAACAAAAAAATTTAAAAAGTAATTGTAACAATAAACTTAATAAACGAGTGTTTTATATAATGTATAATGTATGTTAAAAATATATGTATTAGAATTAAACATTTTAATCAAATCAGGTACAATGTTAAAGTCGATGCAGTTACAATTTGCTAAGTTTTAAATAATCTATTTATACAACATTGCTTCTAAGGAACTTATTTTAAGTTTTAAAGAATTAATTTTTAAGGAATTTAGTTTAATTAAATTTCTTAATAAATTTAGTCAAGACTGGAAATTAAAAGCTATCATCTCTTATTTTCATTGCTGATATTTTTTCCAAATTGCGAGAAATTTTATATCATTTTTAGCAAAAAATTTTTTAAAGTTTAAACAATCTATCCCAGTGTTGCTTATTGACACATAAGCGCAGCAATAATATTGCATCATATATACCCATGTGTGGTGTCAGAAGATTTGACGTTATGGGCATGGAAATTCAGTGTCATGTTCGTTAGAACTGACACATTTTTTATTGCCATGGTTTCTTAAGACAGTGCAAGAAATATTTCACTTCATCTGACCTTCTTCCTATTTACACCACTTATATCCGACAGAGAATGGAATACAACTCTCTTGTATGGGCCAGTGCCTCAACGTCTATTTTGAGACTTCCTGACCGTGTGCAGGAGGGGGCGAAGGTTCTCGTTAATAACTGTAGGGTATCCAACTCTATTGATTCATTAGAACATCGTAGCAATGTGGCTTGTGTTTTACTGATTTTGCTCCATCGAAATATGGGGACATGTTCCCGAGAATCATGTAACACTCGTCTTTCTCGGCGAGCACCTCCTTTTGTGGTCGATTGGCCAATGGATCGCACACTGCATTACAGACAAAATTTGTTCTTTTGTCGTACTATTTGTAGATAGAACTCCCTTCCTGCAGAGATCTTTCCTGTCACTTATGGCATAAAAGGTTTACAATCTATCCTCCTTCCCATAACATATTTGCATAGTTCCAACACAATGCACTGCATGAGTAGGGGCCATCCCTTGAGTGTTGGTCGTACGAAAAAAAATAATTGTACTTTCCTTCGGTCCTCCTAGGGTAATATTGGAAGCTACATATATTTGAATCTTTAAAAATGGTCTGCAACGGCGAATGGTAAGTTATGTTCAACTACGAATGGCGCCAATCTTATTTCAAAATTCTTGTTGTTGCTTTTATTTGCTGGGTAATGTTAGGATATTTGCAGATATCAACAAAACTTACCATTTTTCTTTAAATTTCTGATCATTTATTTTTAGGTTTCTTTACTAATTTGAAAATATAATACTGAACTCCTTGTTATTACTAACCTTAATTTTCAAAAGTAACAATTGCTAAGCAAATACAAAGCTTAAGGAGACTTTTAATGTATTAAAGTAAAGAAAATTATGTAAATTTTTAATTTCTAAAAATCGTCAAAATCGTCAATATGATATTTTCGGAGCACAAAATCGTCAAAATGACGATGAAACGTCAAATCTGGCAGCTATGGTTATGAGTGATACTGCTATATATAGAAGCAATAAAGTAAAAATAAAAATTTAATATAAATATAAAATTTAAATATAAATAAAAATATGTTATAAATCTATTATAAAAAAACTAACAATTCTAAAAGAATAAATAAAAAATTTTATTTATTTATTTGTTGATTACAATACAATTACAAATTATATTTTAATTATATACGAGCGGAGTAACTTGACCATATGCTCGGTGTAGTTTCACAGACAGAGTCTCTGGTGGGAATCGAACCCACGACCCTCACGCTAATAGTTTAGCACACTACCCACTAGACTACCAGGCCACCCAAGTTAACAGATAAAACATAATAAAAATATAAAAACAGTATTATTTAGAAAAATCTGTCTAAAATAGTAAGAATAAAAATATGAAATAAAATATAAACCTAAAATAAAATCGAAAATTTATAAAAATTAAATAAAAATAGAGCCAATGACGCAAAATTTTTTATTTAGAAAATAATTTAAATCCTTTTTGAACGTATTTGCATTGCTTAAATTTTGAATGTAATTTGGTAGGGTATTCCATAAACTTGTGGTGTGTTTAAAAAACTGTCGCCGTGACAGAAGAGTCTTCTATAGTTGTTGAATAACCTTCATACCCCGGTAAGGTCTAGCAAAATTAATTCGACCTAATAAATATTTGGGCCGATATCAAATATTACACTAAATATCTGGGACATTAAATGAGAAATATGAACCCGGTGCCCTTTAAGAAAAACATATCTTGCTTAGTTGTTGTATCAAATTACAGTTTTCGAAAATTTCACACCCATCATAGAAAAGTATAGGAATGAAGTACGTTTTAGCAAGTTGGATAAAAATGGTACAAGGAGTTGAAACTATGACAGTCCACAAGTTTGGAAGCATACTATAAGCAAACCTGTCATCCTAGGGACATGCCCATGCTGGACTGGGCAAATTTTTTAATAAAACTGTACAAAGTTAAAGAAATAATCTTCTTCACTATGCATTGTTACAGATTGATAGGTATGTATATATTTTTTATTATTTATTTATTTATTTCTTACGGTTTTAAAAACCTAGATATATATACAATACATTCATTATTTTTACAGTATTCGATACATGGATTCAACATTTTTTCGATAAGATATAAAAATTATGAGAAACATATCAGTGAAATTCGTCGCCAGCAATTTGTGTATGTATATGGTCCAGGCTGTTAGGGAAAATATAGAAAAATTGTCATAATGCTTGTTTTATTTAAAAAAAATTGTTTTCTTGGACTTTACGCACACATTTTTTGATTACACAAACATTTCTGAACCGAAAAAAATTTAAACCTTATTAGAAAGGAGAGGGATGGGCCTTTAAAACAATATACATACATACATATATTATTTGACCTAATATCCTACAACGTTTGATGAGGTGAACTTGACAAATGCGAATCTTTTCATATTTTTTTTCAAGTTTGTTCGTTCATAGTGGCAAACTTTTATTAAAAAATATGAAATAAGTGATGACAATCTGAAAGTACGATATCTTGTGAAGAGATTGACATTTCGTTTGTTCAAATCGGACTAAAATTATCGTAGTTATTGTTATCGAGATTATCATATTATGCCTATAATTTTTCTATCATACTATGTGCTGTTCCATCGAAATATTAACAGATTTCATTCTCCTTGCAAACTGCAAACTTCTGCATTCCTCTGGCTATTATGAATTAGTTTATCGATAGCTTCGTGATTCGCAATTTTATTCGAGCTATTAATTTTGGCGGTTTTGTTCCTTTAATTTATAATGATGTGATAATGATAATTGTTTATCTTCCTTGAATTGTTTCTTTTCTCTTAAGGCCATTATCATTTATGTTGTATTCTAATTTATCCTTATAAAATTTTTCTTTGTTCCAAACTATCACAGTGTGCTTCATTTGTATCTTCCAATATTTGTTAAAACTGTATTCAGTCTTTGCACTGCTTGATGCAGTGTCGTATATTTATTAAGTATTTTATAAAACAATAAATTCTGATCTTTCAAGTTTCGATAGTATTTTCAGCTGATTAAAGGTATCAACAAATATTTGAAAAAGCTGTAAACATACAGCGTCTTTCGAGTGACAGATTATTGTTCAATAGCACCTTAAAAGAACTCTTTTGTTTCTTCTTTTAGCAGGTAACAGGTAGAAAGTAAAATGAGTTTAACTAGACTTGATAAAAGTACAAAAGCGGTTAAAGTTCCTCTAAGAAACTCCATCAGCTAAGGCTGAATATGAAAGTTAATCGAAAAATTAAATTAACTGCCCTGATAAAAGAAGCCGTGGCTCAACTGCTACGTAATCTATTGGAATGGATCAAAAATGGTTCATAATTATTGTACTTAATAGACCAGATATAGACAGGCAAACAAAAATGGCTCAAATAATTGATTTACCAGGTTCTAATTACAACAATATACAGAAAAGAATAACATACATATATACGAGTATACAATTAAGCCATTGTTAAGGACGTACGAAGTGAAGTGCTCTTCAGTATAAGAATCTTTATCGGCATTATATATAGCGCAACAAAAAGTACAATAAAGCGGTGAAACCTTAATTTGCCACTACTAACGGCTATGTAAAAATCAATTTTTATAAAGGCAGTTGATATCATAACTAGGGTTTTGTATTTCTCAGATTTTTGGCATATTCTTAATACTCATTCAGTAAAGTTATGTGTATATATAATGAAAAAACAAAACAATTTTAAAATAAAACTTAACAAAAATAATTCAATATTACTAAGGCATTTATTATTTAATTCGATAATAGATTTCGTTTTTTGTTAAGGCTAAAGTAGCGAAAATTTTCAATATTTGTGGTAATTTCCCACTAGCTTCGTATAATTACATTTTTTTAATTGATTAATGAGCTCTTTGAGATTGTCTTACATGTTAAATTTCTTTCTTTAAAATATCCCCAAAAGTTTTTTTGCTATTTGAGTTGGCTCCATTACATCATTACTTGAATATCAATTTCATTTCCTCTATATTGCCTACAAGCCGTTGGTAAAGACTTTTGCATATGTGTTATTATAAAAACAAAAATTTGGATCTCTGATATAATTAATTTTTATCTCTTCTTTCATCTTTTCTCTAATATAATGAGTTAAACGTTTTCTGTCCGAAAAAGAAGCATTTGATTTAATTTCATGACACAAAGCAATCACAATATCATAAGCAGTTAATAGATTTGTGCTTCGATTACTTAAGGCCTCCACCGCCAATTGAAGGGAATATTTTCTCCTACACAAATGTTATCTATTTCTAATAAGGGCCTTTTATTAATTTATTTAAAAGAAGAAGTCATAGCATTGATTTTAATCATTTCAATTATCGATTGAATTCCATCGAGTTGTAACATCTAAATAAAGACATATTTTTTGTTTGTTTTATAAAATACTTCTATTACGGCTAAGTGTATGTCATGGCTTAGACAGAAAACGACTTCAAACCAAGTTATGTTTCTTCATAACATTGGGACCATCCGCAATTGCAGCGACCATGTTCATCTCAAATTATATTCTTTTAAGCGAGTTTGCATTAGAAATCTTCAGCGGCTGCATTATTACCCGGTATATATTTTTATTATATGAAGAAAATCCCAGGTTTCCCGCATAAAAATTCCGAGAAATCGGAAAATGAAATTAGTTTAATTTCCCGGGGAAATGAAACATTAATCATAATTGACACAGTACAAAAACGGAAATGAAAGCACAGATCGTATCGTTTGGTACCAGCATAGGCTGCGAATGTAAATTTACAACAATAATTGTAGAATAATAAAAAAAGATATGTTCACAGATAAAGCTCATTGTCATTTGAATGGATTCGTAAGCAAACAGATTTTCAGTATTACAGCATTGGAAAATTCACCCCTTTTGTTTGGTGAAGTCATTGGCCGACCTCGAAAATCCAGATCGACAGGCTTACTCCGACTTATTGACGAAAATGACACAGTGTGAATTTCCTCAATAATGACAAAAATCCATAAATTAGGCTCCAAAGAGCCTCTCTTAGTCACTCAGGGATAAATCTAGAGCATGGATCGACGAGGGAGCTAAATATTTATTCTTATTAATATAACGTGCATCTAAAGTAACTGCAGTTATTTGCCTGATATTCAATGTGAACCATATATAAAATTAATAAAATCGTATAGTTATCGGCGGTAATCTGGGACCCAATATTCCGCTTGTCCCTATTTGTCGACATCATATACTTTGTTTTGCCTCATTTACTGCCAGATCCATCTTAATAGACTCCCGTTCAATAACACTGAAGGTAGCAATAACATCTCGCTTGGTACGCCCTATGATGTCAATGTTGTCACCGTACGAAAGCAGCTGGACACTTTTTTGAAAATAGTGCCATTGCGATGCACTCCCGCCTTCCACAGAACACTCTCCATGACGAAGTTGAAGAGGTCGCATGACAAAGTATCGCTTTGGCTGACACCTCGCACGGTATCAAAAGGATTGGAGAGGCCCATTCCTACCTTGATGGAGTTCCAGAAATAGCTCAATATTATTCTACATAGCCTTATCAGCTTCGCAGGTATATCGAGCTCAGACATAGCGGCAAAAAACTAATGGCTTCAGTCGTTCACATAATACGCCCGTAAGAACCTTATATGCAATATGGAGAAGGTTTATACCCTTGTAGTTGGCGCATATTTTGGCATCTCCATTTTTTAGGACAGGACAGAGAACACATGTTCCAATCGTTGGACATACTTTCCTCCAGCCATATTTTGTAAATAAGCTGGTGCATGCACTCTTCCTGCTCATTACTCCCAAATAGCGACTTTGACCTCTTCATTGCTAGGCTTCGGTATCTCCACGCCGTCATCATTGATTGGGTTCGGTACATCATCATCTCTAGAGGTGGAATTGGTGTCGTCATATTCTCCTAACAGAGTAGAAAAGTTTTGTCTTCATAACCTCACCATTCCTTGCGAATCTGTAGCCAAGCTTCCGTTTTAATGCTCTGGGCTTAAAGCCTACGGTTAGACGCTTAACCCTTTGATAGAATTTTCGGAGTTTTCCGCTGCAGTTGCCTCGCGACACTCCTCATCGTACCATTGGTTTCGTTGGGGTGGGCCCAAAGACTGTTTCCGCAGTAGTGCGCAAGGAGTGAGAGATGTTGGCCCACAGTCCACCAATGTCGTTGAGATTGGATGGGGATCGACGAAGCGCTAATGCGCAATCAAATCTTCGCTGCGACGAGGTAGTGGTCCGAGTTGATATTTGAATCTTTGAACATGCACACATCTAGTACTTTGGATACGTGACTTCCGTCAGTCATAACGTGATCAATCTGGTTGGCCGTTGATCGATCAGGGGATAATCAAGTGGCTTTGTGAATATCGAGATGTTGAAACCTGGCGGTACATACTATCATTTTTCTCGCCGCGGCGGAATCGATCAGCTTCATAACGTTGGTAGTAGTGGTCGTGTGGAGGCTGCACTGACCAATGGCGGGAGCATAGATACCTTTCCGTAAAAATCATCATCCTTCTAAACCATTTCTTCCGTCGGAGCGTGAGCTCAACTTAGCTTATGTTATAGAATTTACCTTTGATGGATATTGTGGCTATCCTTTCATTCACAGGCGTGAATTGAGAGACGAGATGGCGAATTCTCTTACTAACTACAAATTCGCACCCAAATTCGAGCTTTAACGCATGGCAGCTGTAATTAAATTTATGCACGATGCAAGCCCTTTACATCCTTGTTCTAACCATCGCATTTTTTGGATGGGGGTTATGTCAGTCCTGCTTTTCATGAGGGCATCTGGCAGTTAGTCGAAAGCGCCTACCCAATGAAGGGCCGGACGTTTCATGTGACAATTCTTAAAACGTTACACGTTTGCCGTGGTCGTCAACTTTTGAGGGATCTCATTATAGGCTTGTGTTTTAGCTTTCATTCGAGACTGTTTTTACATGGTGGATTCCAATCCCTACGCACAACCCAGATTTAAAGTCCAGGGGATTGGACTGCGCTGCACGCATTAGTTAACATCTAGTGGGTGCCAGTATGCCATCCAGGCGGGGCCACGAGGAGGCTGCGTGTCAGCTTGAATACAGCAAGACAAGGATCGTTCTGGCGGCCTCCATATTGACTACAATCATAAACATTACCTTGTTTGCATGCATCCCATCGCATACGACTAAAATGTAGTGTGCTGACTTATTAGACGCGAGTCTGTAGTTTAAAGCTCAAACATCTCAGAATGAAATGAAATATGGAAAAATATTTCTTCGACGACCTGCTCTCAGCAGTATTCTAACAGTATTCATTCTAGTTTATTTTATGTCTGGCAAGTTTGCGGTCTTTCTATGTGGTGTTGTTCTTGTATTTTGCTATGTATTGCTCTTACATATTTCTGTATTTTACAATATTTAGCGGTCGGCGGCTATTAATTGTTTTAAATATTTCCAACTTGTAAGCATCTGCCAATTGAATATGTGGTACTTTCCATGTAATGTTCAGAATAGATAACTTAAATTTTTCACTAGGAATAATAGGATTGAGTACTTGAGAATCATCTTTAGAGCGTAGGAGAATTAGTTCATGTTTAGAATTATGTATTACTTTATTAAAATCTACAGCAAATCCAAGAATCATTTTTAATGGAACACAAAAATTGAAATAACCGGAAGCTAGTGTAAGATCATCAGCATTATTTGGTGCCCATCCTGCATTTATTAATGAATTGCTTTCAAATTCATTTAATGATACATAGTTTTCATTTCTGTAGTTATTCCCAAATGTCGTGTACGATCAATTTCTATACCACTAAGTTCATATCGGATTTCATCAAAGAGATAACCCATACAGTTGTTAAGAAGTTTTAGAGAGATGGCTGTTGTTGAATGTTCCTTTGTTGCTTGCCCTTTAAAATAGAGAAAGCTTTCACTTGGTAAAACATATAAATCCTGGTTTTGAATTGATATTCGAATTTCATCATTATTTTTATAAGATTGTAAATATGATGTATAACTATGATATTCGTTTTTAATAATTGAAATATCAAATTGTGGTTTTTGTAAAACGTTTATAATATTACTCATTTTCTTCTTCTTCTTTTGTTAACTTTAATTGAATTGAAAAGAAGAAGATAATTTATCCCTTGTTTGCTGCGTAGTGAGTGCTGATGGCGGAATGAATTTTGTTTCCACATTCGAGATCCTTTTATCGAAAATAATCATTATTGTGCTGGTTTCAAATGTAAACGTATTGATATCTTCTCACCTTGAAAATTTATTAAATTTCCGTCCTGATCGACAATTTTCAAAACTAATGTATTTATTGTTCTTGTATTTAGTGGTAAATATATAACATTAGCTGGTGCTTCTGTTATTTTATACCCTGGACTAACGTTCAATTTAAACTGATGTAGGGTATGAGCAGATGTGCTGTCCACTTACAATATTACAATCAATGGATATTATATTTATTTTTGTTATATCTATAGTTTTATCCGAATAGTGCTCTTCACCATTTTTAAGTACTCTGTTGCTAAAACCAAGCAATGATCCAATTGATCGTTCTTCATTGAAATAGATCGTGTCTAATGAACTTTTTATAAATGTCTGTAAAGTATTGTAATTAGCTCGAATTTTCAGTTGCCCTTTAGGATTAAGACTGTAATATTTACTAGTAATCAAATCTGAAATGTCAGATATTTCATATGATCCAATAGGAACTTCAATTTTATAATCACCAATATGAAACATATTATTTTCAACATCAACATTTGGAATAGAGTGATATGTATCGAAACTAATTAATCCACGAAGATAAGGTTCCTTAAGTTGAATTGGAGGAAAATAGTTTGCAACAAGTACAGAAGTGTTTCCGTTTAATGTTAACGTTATCGACATCTTAGCGTATAGTTGTTGAATAATACGATTTTAAATTAATTAACCATCTTTTATAGTAAATCATTAGTATTAATCTAAGAATTGTGCTCTTAGCAAATATAAACATATATTTGAAAAGAGTTATACACCAAATTGGACAACTGAAATTTTTAAAATTAAACGTGTAAGAAATACTAATCCAAAAACATACATTTTAGAAGACTATCAAGGACATGATATAAAAGGTGGTTTTTATGAATTTGAATTAATGAAAACTAAATATCCACAAACATATTTAGTTGAATAGGTTTTAAAGAAAAAGGGTAATATGTTATATGTTAAATGGTTAGGATTTTCATCAGAATTGTCTGATTGTTATCCTGCTTTGCACACACTATATGTGTCAGGAGTGCTTTCTCTTTTGGAACAGTGAATGTGCTGTATGCAGGAGAACAATTAGACATGTTAATACAATAACTCAAATTGGTGAACGTTATTATATAAGTAACGTTCTCCGATCTGAATTAATAAGAAAAATTAATGATAAAGTAATCAATATAACTTCCAGCGATGATAGTGATATTGAATAATTTTAAAAATAAATTTGAAAAAAAATTGTATATTTTTTAGTTTTACTATTTAAAATCTGAAAATAAAATATACATACCTAAGAAAAAAAATCTAATAAAATAAAAAACTAATTTGTTTTAATTATTCTCTTTATTACAGCGATGGCGGTTGTTTTTAAAAATAAGATTTCAGATGTGGTTAAGCTTTTTTTCATTTATTATATAATTTCTTCGTTTGAATTTATTGAAAATTATAATTTATTGAAAACACAATTTTTACATTTAGTAAGATTATAATAATTAATTATATTTTTAGATTCATTTCAGCTTGATAGAGTCTATGTTTATAAAATATAGAGGGGCAGGTGTCAGGACCGCATGTGCTGCTTTCAGTCGACCATTCACAATCCTCGAAATGTTCACCATGTCTATTTTTTATTCTTTTCAGGTTGTCTACATTTATTTTTTATCCACATCAGAATAGAGAGAATAATTTTAAAAAGTTGTATATTTCCTTTAAAATTATTGTATGTTAACAAAAACTTCTAAAACATAAACAAAAATATTTTGGAACTGGTTCAACGTCACTTTTTTCATTACATACCTATCAGATAGTGCACAGTCAGTTCTTAAATTTTTTAGCTTTGAGTTTTTAAGTTGCCTATGCAACTCATGATATCCGGAAAACAGATCAGTTAATCAATGATTATATCAGTGATGTAAACTTGATTTCATTTAAAAATGATGAAAAAGTTTAAAAAGTATCATAACATTTTAAAACCTATAAAAATAAAAAAAAATTTTTTCGTTTAAAATCGCATAAATTAGAATTCGAAAAAGTTTAAAAAGTATCATAATATTTTAAAACCTATAAAAATCAAAAAACAAATTTTTCGTTTAAAATCGCATAAATTAGAATTCGAAAAAAATCTGTATAAAACGAGATCCGAGTGAACGTATGCAGGTGCATAGGAGGACATAAAAGAGGTTATAATATATTTGGGGTATTCACACGGTGTGCTATCTAGTCTTATTGTCATAAAATACTAAAGTTTTATGATAGTTTTAAAAAATTGTTGTTGTTCTTCAAAGAAAAAAGTCATAAAATAATAACACCTTTTGTGATGTGTTTATTGTTTTGTCATAACTAAACAGTGTAAATCTAAGTCAAAAGGGAAAAGCTCGTCATCGAGCCGGCGATAATATTTAGAAGTTGCCGCCATTGAATATTCGCAACATGTACGTAAAACATGCTATTAATTTCTTCATAGTTCTATAACTTCGAGATTAATTACATTTTAATAATTTATTTATAAAAGTTATTAACTTTCATAAAGTTAAATAAAAAAATTTGAAATTGATACACATAAAATATAAATGATAATTTTGTTTGTATACTTTAACTGATTGGCAGCACCGAACGTATTTAAAATAAGCGCCGTCAGAAATTATTACCGGCTTAGTAATAAACAACAGCTGTTTATGTTTATGTTTTTAAAAATCTTGTTTTGTGCCAAGAGATTTAATAATATTTAATAATTTTGATTTATTTAAATGTAAACATGTAATTATTTTTTTCCTATTTACTTGAATCAGCCATAATAATGTCCAATACGTATTTTACGCATAAACCGGTTATTATTTCAGTTTTTTGACTTGTTTTTGGCATTTTTAATTAAAAATATTTGTAATTTTTTATTATTGTATTTTTCTTTTATCAGCTGACTCAAATTTGAAATAGCACACTAACTTATGAGGGTTGCTCACAGCAGTCATATTTTTTCGTGTTATTATTTTATGATATATGACTTTATGACGACCGTGTGAATACCCTAATTATATTATATATTAAACCCAAAACCCCCGTAAACGAGTTCTTTCTGTAGCATTTTTATATTCAGGATAAGGTATATCAGACGTTAATATGTAACTGATATCATCTTCAACATTATTATAGTTGACAGAAGGAATGATTTGATTATCATTCGTTTATTTTTTAGATTAATTGTTAATAGTCTTAAAACTAATATTCTCATCTTGAAATGATTCGTCTATATGATCATCATTTATTAATGAATACTTATTTAATTTTTTCTTATTGCTGCTTTCAAGTTTTTCAATTATATGATTAAAAGGTTTTGTTATAGGTTGAAATGTATATTCTTATATATTTACCCTATCTATATTGTTTAATTTAATATTTTTTAATTTTTCTTTTAATATTGTTCTAGTTTTTTACAAAATCCTTTAATAAGTTATTATTATTCATATTTATTTGTTTGTAATGACCTGCTTACAATCTGCTCAGGATCAGATCACTATCTGCTTATAATCCGGTCACTATCTGCTTTATATCTGCTTACTATCTGCTTATGATCTGTTCACGATCTGCTTTGCATCTGGTCACTATCTGCTTATGATCTGGTCACGATCTGCTTTGGTCACTATCTGCTTATGATCTGGTTACAATCTGCTTATGATCTGCTCACGATCTGGTCACTATCTGCTCACGACCAGGTCACGATCTGCTTATGATTCTTTTTTGTCTTTTATTTAAAACCTATCTTATAACTGTATAAAATTATCAAATCCCTTACGATATCTTCCTTTACTCAATTCATCATCCTTACTATTGGAAGAAAGGTTACGTAGGTGCTAAATCAAACAAAAGTTACCCGAAATACTTATTCATGAGTGCACGACGGTAAATATCACCAGAAAACACTAAACAAAACTGATACATTGAATGTCAAATAGATTAAATGGTATGCTTGACTTTTAGGGATATCCTACTAAATATAATTAATAACATTTTTATAAAAAGTAAAAAACATGAAAAAAGAAATTTCCTAAAGAAATAAAAAGACAATTTTTTTATATTTTTAAATAACATACATATTTTTTTTATTTTATTTTTTATAAAAGGTCACTTTCTGTAAAATTTTTCAACAAAAAATAATATTTGGTGGTCTCCAACATAACACCATCCTCCTCAAGTTTTAAGCTTCCCCAACAGCAATCATCTAGGAAGATATTTATATAATCTCCCTTCCTCTCAAATGTGCAGTCTTCTTTAACAACGTATTGTACGCATAAAGCTTCAAGTAACGGCTTGAAACATTTATTCGTTTTAAACTGTTGTAGGCAAGTTTTTGCCTTCTCCAGTTCCTCCTGGAACCTGTCATCCATCCAAAGATTGTATTGGAATGCTAGTTTCAGGGCACAAATACAATTCCTCTTTCCACAACACATTTTTTAAATGAATTTCTATATTATCATACATAGATCTAACTTATTCACAATCTTTCAACATTTGTCGATGCCAAACATTCTATACACAATATTTGTTAACACTTAAGCTTTTTAATCTTTATAAAAGTATTTTTAAATTTGAACCTGTAAAAATCTGAAGAAAAATAATAAATTTCTATTATGTATTGAAATGTAAGAACTGTACTTTTAATAAAATTTAATTATAATCCTAAGAAATGTATTTAGTATAAGTTTTAGAATAATATTTTTTTCCCAATAAAAATATTAATATAAAAATAAAACAAATTAAACATTTTTTGATTTCAACATTAATCACATCTGGTAAAGCGTGAGAATTCAGCAGATCTAATATCACAATGAAAAACATATGAAAACATTTTTTTGCCTACACGCGCCAAAGCAGTATGCAACTGGATATGCGTTTTGCATTGATTAAAGTGTGACTATATGTTCTTAACTTTTAATAAATGTACTTTTATAAAAATAAAACAAATTAAACATTTTTTGTTTCAACATTAATCGCACCTATATGTAAAGCATGAGAATTTAGCAGATCAAATATAATGAAAAATATATGAATATGAAATATTTTTTTTTGCCTACACTCGCCAAACTGTGTGTAACTTGATATACGTTTTGCATTGAATAAACTAAACAACCGGCATAAACGCATCACAATCACCCTACATAACGCTATATCTCTCTCTAATATATGTTACATACCTAAAAATATTTAGCTTACTTTTCAAAACAAAAATATGAAGCCATAAAACTACCGTCATAAACGTATCACAATCACCCTGCATAACCCTACCCTCTCTAACCCTCTCTAACAAATGTTACATACCTATCACTCAACCAACTATAACACACACACACACTTTTTTACCTTTTCACAATACATGTTACAAACCTATCGACTAACCGAAAATGACCGGCTGTAGCGTAGGGATGATCCCAAATTTGTATGGAAAAAGTGTTCCCGAAACGCCATAAACATACTACTAATTCACCCGTCACTAACTTTCTCATACTAATAAAATTATCAAGTATTCTTTTGGATCATAAACTTCCTAGATTCTCTTCATGAATGGTGCCAAGCAAACTTAATGGAGCTTAATTCAAAGAAATGGAAATTCATCGGATTTGTAGAAGTAGTTGTAAACTATTATCTCGCATATTGTCAATTAATTTGCAGTTTTCCTAGACTTAGGTGTTTTACTACACTCAAATGCTGGGCTAAAGAGGGTTTAATAACGTTGCTAAATCATTTTTTAAATTAATTGAATTTTTTGCAGTATCTCCATTGTATCCATTGGAATACCGATTTTCCTACTCTAAAAACTATGTCATTTACATGACATGTTAAGGACGGTTCTGAAGATTATTAATTAATTAATTTGATAGAGTAGTTTGTGTTCTAATAGAGTAGATTATGTTCTGTTTTATTTTTTTATTTCTCGTCATTACAGCTTCTGCAGAAGTTGTTGTGAGGTATTGTCAGCCTCCAGGCGTGTTCACCACAGTTTTTGACTACAGGTGAGTTTATTATCCCATCTTTCTCTTGTAAAAGGATATAGTTAGTGTAATATCATTTGATTGCCTCTCTGCTGAGAAAGACCAATGTTCATGTCAGGTATGAAGTCGTTCGAATTGTCTGTTGTACCAGCCTTTGCAATTGTGTCAGCTTTATTGCAGGGAAGGCAACTGGCCTTTCTGAACTATCTTATAAGACGTAAACACTTTCTAAGGATCTAATGATCATCTAATTTTATTGTTGTCGTTTAAACAATGTGTAGGGTATGTATGCGGTTAAATAAACTAGAACATCCGATTTGTGCTACGTAGTTAGTATATATGTATGTATGTGCCTGTAGTTGTCAAAACGTTTTTTGGATGTAAATAATATGAGCGTTTAACGTTAATAATAAAAGCTGTACCATCAGAAAAGTCCAAAGTGTGAATGGGAATATTCAATGGTGTATGTACCTGTGTATATATTAAGTATAAATAGTATCCTATGGAACTCTGGCTGCAATCACCTGTGAAACACTCATAAAGTCACCCTCATGAAGTACAACTTGCGGTCAACAAATAACTTTCCAATACCTACACAATATTAATTGGAAAATTTAGTTTCAAATCCTGTGTCAGACCATCGTGCCAAACGTTGTCGAACGCTTCTGAAAGTCAATTAAAAAAAAGAGGAGCCAATATGTTTTGTTTTCGAATGTCCTTTTTAAAAAAACGCTGTCAAATTTGTAGTTTGAAATTACCCAGTAAGCGCTGGTGAATATTTTCATACAGATTTTGACATCGTTGGTAAAAATGTATGAATCCGTTTTAGAATAATTTGCGCAACCTTTCATTCTTAATGGTAGCATCCAAGACGAAAAATAAACTCGAAAAAAAGAACAATCATTATGGCTTTGGAGTATGAGGCAGCTCTGTAAGCTGATTCTATCAATTTCTGGAAGTTTCTTTGGGTTGAGTAGCATAAAATCAACATCATTCAAATCTTCCCCTCTTAGGTATATTAACAACAGGTGGTAAATCGGTAATATCATTGAAGGAATTCAGGTTGAACGCTGTTCTTAGGTTTCAGCATTCTTTCGCGTCCACTCGAAATGAGTTTTAGAGCCTACCATCAACACTTGTCCTCTAGGTGTGACAACACGGAATACCCAAATAGTTTTTATGACGGTAGATAGAAACTCATAGATGGAAACTCATTTGTTGATCCCCTGTAATCGAAAAGCACATGTTAAGTGCATAAAGGCAACTTTCACTCAGGTTGAAATTAACATCGTTTAGAGAATGAGTATACTGGGCACCTTTTATAATTTGCTGTGTGGGAAAGAGACAAATTTAATTTTCGGATTATCACATGCGCTGGCAGTGAAAAAATATATAACACATACGTAATGAAATGATTGATAATTAGGGTATTGAATGGTTTCTGAAAAATTATAGGTCTTCAATTGTAATTTTTTGGTGTAATAGCCGTTTTATATTGTATATAGGAAGCGCTTCAATATTTTTAATTTAATTTTAGCAGGTTTTTTTTAAACGTAACATTGGTTGTGAAATTGGAGATTTTTTTGTAAAACTCTGAACTTTTGAGTTTCCTGAAGCAACCCAGCATCAATAGGTTTCACTACTTGTATGCCTTTGGCACTATTCAACCGGTTATATAAATAGAGAGAGTCAATATTACTGCAATTTATTGCAGTGATATGAATCGAATTTAATACCGTGCAGAAATTAATTTATGTATTAGTGCATTTTAAATGTTCTTGCTAATTTTGATGAGCTTTTAAAAACTTTTGATTTCGTCATCGTTTTAGTTCAGCAATATAACTTTCCTGCCCCAAGTGTGCTGAGGGCATGTGAACATAAACATTACTTTCCGTAGTGCTTGTGTGACTGAATGAAATGGTAAATGCTGTAGTAAGTTAACATAAGAATACGAGAGCCATTATTTTGCCTGCACATAGAATCTCCAAATGCAGTTCAATGATTTCACTCTTCCCCTGCATCTAATTTATGGCTACTAATCGTCGCCAAAACTCCGCCCATGACAAAAGAAACATCTTTAAGACGCATTCTTTATTCCGAACTTTTACAAATTTTAAAATGCCTATAATTTCTGCTGCTCCTCCATCTTCAGCTGACGATCATTCATTACCATATTGAGGATGTTTTTCAACTATTGCTGAGGTGGTATCTCAATTGGTAGACCACTACGGTATTCATGTTGGCACCAATACTTTATTGAAATAAACGTACTAGAGCGGAATTTAGCTGCGCTTAAATATTGGTTGGACTAAGACCTTTTAAATAAAAGTATTAAGTAACATTATCTCTCATTTACACCTCAAGCATTGTAATTATGATACTATAAAATTTTAATTGACAACAAAGTTGTCAAATATGTTTCAAATATAATTTTTGAAGTTTACTTTTCTTTTAAGAGAAATAATATCTGCAGAAACGGTTTTGGCGATATTGAAGAATGCAAATAAAATTTTCTCATCCAAATTAAATAGTTACCGTTAAATACTTGCAAATCGTCAAATCTCCCCTAAATTACTTCAACATTGACTTCCGAATCGAAATACTCGGGATTGACTAATTTTTTATTAAAAAGTTAACGAGGATAAATAATAATCACTCATCTTGCATTCGGTTATTGTTATTCAAATATATTTAAGCAATTTACTTCAAAAAGTTTTACTTAGAAATGGCAGCAGCTGATTGTCCTAAACGTTTTCAAAAATTCAATTAAACATTATATCGAGAAAAAAAGACATGATAAAATATTTTGGGAAATTTATTAAAAAGGGATTTGAATTACAGTTCATATGTCAGTCTGGCAAAGCTGATAGAATGCCTTCTGTTTAAAATTTTTAAATAAATAATATCATGTATGCATGTATACATGTATACATATATATCTATCTCTCTATATTTTAAATGTAATCGGAAATCAATTAGCATTTTAGGAGCGAAAAAATATTTGCAAAATTAATCCTTGTCCTCGTACATGTGCATACATACATACATATGTATTTTTACGTCCCTAATAATTTTGCACTTTAAAATACAGCTGAAGGAAGTGACATCCTCATGGAAAATATTTTGAATTCAAATACATGCTGTTAGTTTTTGATTTAAGACACTTTCGTTTGTGTCTATTGTAACGCAGACGCGAATTTTAATTTAAATATAAACATGTTATTGTCGCAGTTGTAGTAAAAGCTAGGTGTTACTGCTATTATTATTAAAAGAAAATGTATTTTCCAAATAAGAAACGGAAAAAAAATAAAAGAAAGTGCGCTTTGAGTTTTCCTCTTATTATAGATTTAGTTGTTCTTGTTGTTGTTGTTGTTTTTTTCATATTAATTTTGTAACGCCGTCGTGTTTTTGCCCTTTATATCATTCTACATTTTCTCATTTTAAAATTTATAATTTTCCTTCTTAGGACGCTATGTGCGCAGTAGTTTGTTCATGATGTATGAAGTAGTGGCTGTGGAGGCAGCAACAGCAGCCTCCTCACATAAGGATTGGGTGATGCTGTGCGTTTTCTTTTAGTTGTTTTTTGTTCATTTTCGTTGCTACACTGTCTTTTATTTAATTTTGCTTCTTTAAAATGTAAAGGGTGGAGCAATATACATATTTAAAATAAATAAAATATATATACATATATATACATATATATATATATATAGATATATTTATATATATATACATATATACATATATGAATAAACATATACATATACATATATGTACATATATATATATACGTATAAACAAAATACAAGGTGAAAAAAAAATTGCCAAAGTAAGAAAGCAATAAGAGCAACAATGACTACAATAACAATATTAATATAACACGCTAAACCATACACCATGCGACAGGAGAAACATCACATTAAGTAACGGTGGCAGTATTCTGTGTGGTTGTCTGGTACTAAATAAATAGCAACGGAGTACTATCTCCTATACTACTTTACTTTTTATTTTTCTTTAAAAGCTCATCACGTGTGTTTTGATATGAAATACACCGATCCCTATTAGATCGTATTTCTCATACTCAATACCTATTAGGGCGAGGATAACCCGGAAAGAGCCAAAACTTGAGAATCTTTTTGAAATTAAGCTGTTGGAATTATAATTAAACAAGTGATTTTATTACAATGTTTCATTATGAAACAAAATGAACCAAACAAAATTCATGATTTGTTTCTATAATGCGAACGTTTTCAGACGTGTTTGTATGAAAAACACAAACAAAATGAGTATTTTCCCATACAGCAACAGGGTATCAATATCAATCAATATTTAAAAGGAGGAGAAGAATATTTAGTAAATTAATATTAATTTTAAGAAGATCTAAAAAAAAATTTTTTGTTTTTCATATAAACTTTTTATACATTATATTATATTTTTTTGAATTTTTAAAATAAGTTCATTTTTTGTCATAGAAGCAAGTTTGAAAGTTCTCATCGACAAATCTTATAACGGGACATTCTAAGTCTTAGCGATTGTAGAAACCCAAATAGTCGCCTACTGCCGAGGATCTTTCGCTTGAAAACAAGAACTCAAGCAACTTGAATTGGCTTCCCCTTAACGTGAAATTTAATTATCAATGCTTTTGAATACAAATTGGACATATTTGTTTAAAAAATTTGTTTTAATACAAAGTGTAGTTAATGTATTTGAGTAACCAGGTCAGTACAATTTAAGTCTTCTCTGAGACTTATGCCCCTAAACTTAATTTTTTTCACGTGTGTACTATATATAATTTTTATTTATTTATTTATTAATTACTATACAATTACAAATTATATTTTAATTATATACGAGCTGAGTGACTTTTACCATATGCTCGGTGTAGTGTCACAGACCAGAGCCTCTGGTGGGAATCGAACCCCTGACCCTTACGCTAATAGTCTAGCACACTACCCACTAGACTACCAGGGCACACGACTATTTATCATGTTTGCTAATTGTTGTTATCTACGGTTAAAGTGAAAAAATGCAATTATTAAAGACAGGGAAGGAAAAATGTTTTTGCTTGAATTTGACTAGAAAATTACTATAGGAAAAATATTTATGATTGGACTTGTAGTCTATCACCGATTACGACACTACAGCAATTTGAGTTACATTTGAATTATGCTCCAAAATACTTTGTAAATTTTTCACACGATCTCGACTTTGAAATCTTTAACGGAAATGGCAAAACATGTTGCATTTATCGAATACCGTAGAAAAAATTATCATCAAATTTTTCGTCATTAACTCAGTTGCGTTATTTTGTTCTAACTTTTTCTGTGTGTATATGAAGAATATGAAATGTGCTCATGACGATTTCTTTATTTGAAAATATAGTTATAATATACCATTTGTGTGAATATAACACAATACATACATAATAGAAGAAAATTATGGAAATAATTTTACTTTTCAGCAAGACAGCGCCCCTATACATGTATCAAAAAGGACCAAAGCATTTTTTGAAGAAAAGGATATAACGGTTTAGGACTGGCCACCACTTAGTCCCGATCTAAATCCTGTTGAAAATCTCTGGGGAATTTTAAGTGCCAAAATATACAAGAGTGGGATGACTTATAACTCCTTAAAAGAGCTGAAACAAGCTTTAATAAAAAAATGGGACGAAATTCCCCAAGATGAGTTACAAAAATTAATAAACTCTACAAAACTTCGGTTAAATGAGGTAATTAAAAATCGTAGAGGATACACGCATTATTAAAATTAATGTCATATTTGAATATATTTAATTAGCTTTAAGTTTTGAATTTTTTCTTATTTTGTACCATATAAATATTTCCTTTAAGAATTTGAATTAGCTATAAGAAATATTTAATAAATATAAACAAACTCTGAAAATTTTTTACTTTAATTTTTTGTTTCTCTTTACTAAATATAAAGAATATATAAACGTATAAATTAGACTTAAAACCAAAGAGATTTTTAGAAAAAACACATGTACCATATATTTTCTTCCTTGGCTGTATATACATATACATATGTATGTATATACATATATATTTTATTATATTTTTATTATGTTTTCTCTGTTAACTTTTTTATTTATTTCTATAGAATTGTTAGTTTTTAAAATCGCTTTATACTATATTTTTATTTACATTTATATTAATTTTTTACTTTCACTTAATATGTAATATTTATGTTAATTTTTTTTATATTTTATAGCACAAAATGTATGTTTTAGATTTATATCTTGTTGTGTAATGATAATTATAATAAATAAATAATCAGGAAAAAAATTAAAACAATAAAAAATAAAAATATTTCCTTTAATTTAGTTGTTATCGAATAATTGCATATTTTGTTATAAATTTAATGAAAGCAACGCAGGTACATATAATTTGATCACTATCAACATCTTTATGTCTTTAACTAAACTAATTTCTGGGTGCACTGGATTTGTTAGTTTTATATTATATTTGTTATATCACAAATTCAAAGAATTTGAAAAGGAGTTAAGGGCAATTAATGGTAAAGTTAAACCAATAAAGACTGAAGAATTTTGTTAGATTAATATTTTCTCAAATTACACACAATTTTCAAAAATTCTATGTATTCTACTGATTTTAAAAGTCACCGATCGACTCAACATATATGTATATATGTATGTATATATGTATGTGTATGTATATACATACATATATACACATCCATACATATGTGAACATTTTAATTTGTATTCCATTTTAAAATGTTTTGGAATAGTCACGCTTCCCTTTCTTCTTTTGATTGCAAAAAAATATACCCTTTTATACGTGGTACTGGAGGGATATCTGTACATGAATTTCAGGAGTTTTGTAAGGTAGTACATTCAGTGTACTTCCAAACAAAATCATCATATACTTACGTCATCATCTTTGATGTTTGTACAAATACTCACACGTTTTTAGTATATATTTATGTATGTATGAGTTTTGAATCATTTTACTGTACCTGCCAATGATTCTCAGATTCTATTTGAGCCACTAATCCGTCCATATCTAAAGTAGAAATATTCTCGTCTTTATCTTACTACATAATAAGTTTACTCTTGACATTTCTAGTCGTTTAATTTAAATGAAAATTCGCAGGAAAGTAAGACAAACGTTTATATGACTACTAATGTTTTACGATAGTGTACGAAAGTGTATGAGTGTGTGTGTGTGTGTGCAAATGGTTTAAACTGTGCATTTTTCCTCTCTTGGGCGTGACTTGTGAGAAACTCTTTCAGTTCTTGGCTTGTTCTTCGTATTTTTTTATATTTATATCGCCTTAATTTATTCAACGATCGTTTGCCTGATCTTCTTGTGGTTTGGCAACTGTTAACTACGATTCATTATTTAGTTTTTGTTTTTTGAAGCAGATGTATGTATGTATACATACATATATATATGCACATATACATTACTATACGTAATGATAGTAAATTATTCATTTTATTTTTAAAATTTAAGAAGATCACAAAATTTATGTTTTAGTTTTTAAATATTTACCTTAAACAGTCTCCAATACAGTTTTAAATAAACAATTTAGAATTTTGTAAAAAAAAATATATGTTAGAAAGATGTTTTATTTATTTGAAGATATAATTAATTATTTAAAGTTTACTATTTCATTTTTATTGCAAATATTTTTTGATTTTTTATTCTTATGACCAATATTTCGTGAGACGCTATTAATTTTTAATAACATTTCTATATCGGTGTGCTAACAGGGAAAGCGAGGAATAGCCTTCCAACACATTTCGATGTTTTGCCATTATTCATCAGAATTTTTGTGATTTTTGCCTTCCATCCTCTTTTCAATTTCAGTTTACAAGTTCTCAATTGGATTGAGATCAGAGGATTGAGCTAGCCACTTCAAAGCATTTACGTTTTGTTTCTCTAAGCAGCTTTTCACAAGTCGTGAATTGTGCGTAGGGTTATTGTCGTTCATTAATGTGTCACTTTAACGGTGAATTTTTCTTTGCGTATGGTATTATTTTAGTTTGTCTAAAGTATTTGTAACCATGTAGATCCATTCTTGAACTGGGCGCTTAAATTCATTCAGTATCAACAAGAAGATGCGCCCCATACCATGAGGTTCTCGCCATCATAATTAATGGTTTTGATTGTATACATATTTCGAAATAAGATGTTGATTCAGTGTTGGTTAGTTGGACGTCATACTTATCGATTTCCATTTGATCCCCATCGACAAAATTGGTATCGTCGCCTGATAAAATTTTTTCTGAAAACTCATTTGTTTCTTCATGTTTTGATTGCCAAAATCCAATCTGGTTTAAAAATTTTTTTTGAAGACGAAACGTTTTCGCTAAGCGATGCATCCACATAAGATGATAACGCTAATTCAACTTTTAGCTACTAAGATCTTTTAAATGGGCCAGTTTTAGACGCTCTTGTGTATTACCTTCCATTTTTCTTCGGAACAACTTCGCCCTTTTCCCACACATTATCATTGATTTTTGTACATGAATATCATTTAATATCTAAATATATTCATATAAATATATTCATATATCATTTAAAACACACCAATAAATTTACAGAAATCATACTAAAGGAGATATTTAAAATACATTATGGGTGCCCTAGTAGTCTAGTGGGTAGTGTGCTAGACTATTAGCGTGAGGGTCGTGGATTCGATTCCTACCAGAAACTCTGGCCTGTGACACTACACCGAGCATATGGTCAAGTTACTCGGCTCGTATATAATTAGAATATAATTTGTAATTGTATTGTAATTCTATCTCTATCTATCATTATATTACCATCTACACAAAAAACGTTTTGATAATGTGTTCACTTGAAAAACAGCACTTTTTCTGAATAATAACTTGTTCTGTGAAAAAATTGAATAGAATAGAAAAATAAAGAAGAAATCAAGAGTAAAGAGACTTAACTTTCCAATGAAAAGGCCACTGTCAAATATCAAGAAGGTTGTCAATTTGAGGCTAAGATTTATACTAATCGCTACCTGCATCTAATTAATGTCATATTTTTGAAGAATATAATTTCAACTGAAAATATTAACTATTAATTTTGAGTGCAAATCCATATAAATTTTATCTAGTCTATTGGCTTATTATATAACTGAAATATGTGCATATTTGTCATCTGCTATGGTTGGATCAGCAGTTCTTTTAAGAAATGGAGAAGGACGTTGTTTATTTAAATTTCAAAAACCTCTTGCGGACGTCAGTAACAGTGTTATTTCTAAACTAAAATCGAGACTAAGAAACCATGATACCTTTTTTCTGCAGGGTGATCAAATATGTGGGCTTGCGTTGTTGTGGTGGAGCACAACAACCTTTCTGTTGATCAATCCGTTTTAGTTGAATTGTTTTCCTAAACGCGTTTACGTTGATGTTGGAGATCAGAATAAATCGATGACCAGATTGTATAAGCTTTGTCACCGTCTGTGAAGCTTCACCTTGACTCATATTATTATCATATTCTTCACTTTATAGATTCTGCACTGTTGATTCATGTGGCAACCACGACAGGTACCTACAGGTGACTGTATACCCAAAAAGAAAACCACGTGAGCCCCAATCTGATAAAATAGTTTACTATTTTCCCCATAAGGAGCTTCTGATAAAACGACAGCCAATGTCAATAGGCGACAATTCATTTAGATCGTAGACATATACCCATAGATAAAGAACAGTCTTCTCCTCTTCCTTATCTCTTCAGTTTCTGACCAGTTCTTCCGCTCTATAATTATACAAAATATCGCTGTGCCCTGGTACTCATACAAAATGGATATCAACCGTTCTGCCACCTCGCTGAGATATCAGCGACAGCTAGACACCGACTTTGAGTACATTTTGTTGGAACTACCTAGGGTTGTTATCCGTCATCCTTTTCCTGGAAACTGTTCTCTTTTTTGGATATCTTCCCCAGGAAAAAATAGGGTTTAGGAAATTCCTACTTAATAATTTAATAATTTTGATTTTTGGGCACACATAAATTTTAGGAGACATCTCCACACACACGGCACCTAAACCGTAATATGACCATGTCTACTTAAATGTTTGTTTATGTAGTTAGCTTCATAACTTATTTTGAAATGAAGTGTCAAGACTTTTATAATTATTTACTAAAATGCAGTTCTAAAGTTCTATATGATATTGGAAATGCCGATATATGTATATTATTCAAAAAATCAGTTAATGTATGTAGTTTTTTTAAAACTAATATATGTCATTTACAGTATGTGTATAAATGTAAATGTATTTTTACAATTTGCTGATAAGCAGTTTTATTGATAATAAATAAAATGAATTTAAAAATGTTAAAAATTAAGTTTACTTCTTAATGTCCTACTATTTTATGAAATTGTCCGGGTTTTTTATTGTTATCCTTTTTTTCTAAAAGCAGTCATAACAACCCTAGATTTACCCCAGTACTGGCAAAGAAAATCTCCCAGAGTAGTTCGATCAGCTACAGTCTCCATTTCTCCATTTGCAGCACAGTAGGCATAAAAGATGTAGTTCCCAGAATGCTACTAATTCCAGATGTTTGGTTGATAGTTCCTAAGTTGCCACAGACAAGTTTCCACGAATTCCTCTTGAGACGATCCGGTATTCATTTGTTTTCAACCAGGGACACCCTGTAGTATTTCGAATGTTCCGCGATGCCGGATTTCCTTGCCATTTTGAAGAGTTGGCTACTCCTTTTTGAGCCTCTCTAGATCTTGGTTCCACTGAGGGGGTTCCTTCGCCTCCTGTTGACCCGTTTTAAATATGCCATCAATTGTTTGTTTGTCGTAGCTTCAAGTCTTGAGGGCCCAAATGTACTAGGGCCCAAAACTAAACGGACTAGACGTTCATACTTTCCAAATACATTCGAATTTGTTTCCTAGGGTTCCTAATAGCCTTTTTTCCGCTATTAATTCTATCAAGATCAGATTAACAGTACAGTTTTTCCAATCCTTGTTGTTGTGCTAAATATTTTTCAAGGCAAGTTTTACATCTAGTACCTCTCTTCTATTTCTACTCATAAAATTGGTCGTGTTACACACGTTATATATCATAAAATTTTTGGAAACGTAGCACCCATACATCGATTTCTTTTATAGATAGCATTCTTCAAATGCTTGATAACTATTTGGTCGTAAATGCCTACTTGTCCTCCACGCTGCTATTGTGCCAATCCTTCACAATTTTTCAAAGTTTTCATTGAATTTTTAGTGATTTGTCGACAAAAATGTGAATGTTTAAATTGCCATATCGAAAATGTTCTAACCTCTTCACTGTCGTGTTTGTAGTTACAGCATCATCTCCGCAATGCTTTTTCATTTTTTCTGCAATAGCAAAGCAAAATATGATGGTAATATTCAGACTTATCACTCATTTTTTGAAAGTTGATAATTTTTTACATAGAATATGATTTTAATAATACATACATATATTCTAATAAAGTAAAGTTTAACCCACCTTTCAAACGTGCTATAGTGTGCCGGACCCAATTCATATTACTGGATTATATATGTACTATATTATAACCATTTACCGACAACTTATAAAGCAACAATAAAAAATTTAACTTTTGTGTAAGTATAGAATTTTATAATTTATTTATAATTTTAATTTGTTTTAAGATATATAAATAATATAATTGATTGATTGATTAAATTACTCACACATACATACATATGTATATGCGTTATTATCTTTTACAACCATTTAGTCAGGACTGGCTTTCCACACCGCTTTTGTTGACTGCGTTAATTTTATTCACTAGTGGCGGGACCTACAGCGTATAATGGCAATTTACTCAGGTCGGCGAAAGAGATATGTTTTCATATTTTTTTTCTAATTTCCCAGTTGAGATTTGGTTTCTCGATCAAAAAATTAAAAACGATAAATTAAAAAAGATTTTAAAGAAGAGCACAACAAATGTGCCCAACGTAGTATGTTGGAGAAGAATCTGATAATGCAGACACTGACGAACCTAAAAGTTTTCAAAAAAATTAAAACAAAGAATTCATGAGGATATGTCCATCGGCAAGTTTTTAGTGTCGATTTCGAGAATTAGGTTTTTATTTTTACTCTTAGAGATTATATAGAAGAACAAGTTCGAAAGGTCAAAAACTATGAATAACGTTTCATAATATCTGCTTCCACTTAGATCACAATAATGTCATAAATTGAGAAATATTGTAAAAGAGATAATTTATCTCATAGAGCGCCGCTTATAATCGATAATACTTCGAACTTCATTTTCAATATAAGCAAAAATTGCGAAATTACATTTTTACTTCCAAATACAAGGGCTCTTGTTTAAGAAATGGATGAGGGCGCTATTGTTGCATTCAAAATATACTACATGTTACGAAGTTAAAATAACTAAATCCAACTAATAGAAAAAATAACGAAGATGTTGGATAATTTTCGAAAAAGTATGTCGGAAGGAGTGCAGTCACTGCGCTGACCAATTCTTTCATAATTTTGGGGAATTCAGTTAGTACAGTCACTGCGCTTGCCTGTGTCGTTACAACGGGAAGCTATGTGTGGTCAAGTGAGCTTTAGCAATCAAAGTTACCACTTCCACCTACCTACCTATGTTGGGAGGAGGTCTTTGCATCGACAATGACAAATGCTTGCAAAAACTCATGGCCTGAACACAACGGAAGACATTCTTAACGATGTAAATATGGAAATTATAAACTTGGCCGACGACTTTCTGGTGTAGAAGAAGAAGAATGATTAACAACAACAGTATATAGTGCCTACATAGCATCTACATAGGGACTTTTTACTTACGAGAGTAAATTTAACCAACATGGAACACATGCAAAGTAGTACGTTTGGCGTAGGTCAAATACTGACTTTTTGCCTAACAATACTCAGGCTATATCCAAGCATGGGGGAGTGTCGGTACTGGAGTTGGATGTGTTTCTTGTGCAGGAGTAAAGTATGTTCATTATAAGACATTAAAATGGATTTATTGCAATATTTGGGCATTTGGAAACAAAATATAAAGCAAAGTGGTGATAAGTTAAATATATTCGACATATTTGTTTCTACCAGGACAACGATCTGAAGTACGTTGCGAAACTGTAACTTATGCATATTGGTTCAAAACTACGCCAACCACCGGCACAGGTCCCCGATCTCAACATTATTGAGCATGTTAGGAAAAACTTGCCCGTAAGTTCTATAAATTTAGTATAAGCACAGTGGAGCAGTTGACGCAAGGAATTAGACGTGAATGAACTAACATAACCCAGAATTCTACGCCCATCTCGTGCAGTCGATGCCTCTACGTTTGGAAACAGTAAAAAAGCAAACGGTTTTGGTTCCAAGTGTTTAAACAGTGCCTTCTACTTGACTGTCCGATTATGCGTTTGACATAAAATTCGTTAATAACGTTTTTGTTTTAAAAATATTTTTAAATAAAAAATGCTAAGTATAAGTGCTATCGAAGTCGCCGTAGTCTAGTAGGTAGTGTGTTGGCTTGTCAGACGTAAGGCCACGTTTCAAACCCCAGGTCAGACATCAAAACGAAAATATGAAAATATTTCTTCAGCGACCATGAAAAGTTTCTCAAAAATTTGTCGTTCGGATCTCGACTTTAAACTGTAGGTTCCGTCACTCATGTATAAAACTGACGCACCCAACGTAAATGGTGTGAGAAGCTAGGTCGTGGTCTTCACTAAGGGGTTGTAATGACCAATTACTTATGTTATGTAAGTATTATACATTGTTTAAAATCTTTTTTAATTATCTATAAATCCGCAAAATTTTTTTGAAATATTTCTATTGAAGTGGAAAAATCGGCATTTGAATATTCTGATACCTAGTGTCCAATTATACGTTTGAGCCCTTGTCCATGTAAGTGACAAGTAAACTACCCGAAAGTCTATCTATGCTAAAGTTTTTGTTTCAGAATATCACAGAACATGATTAAAAGACTAACATTATAACATTAATATAATAACGTTTATTTACTTAATAGCATGCATTAATTACTTAATTTTTTAACTTTATTTACTTATTTATTTTATTTTATTTATTAATTACAATACAATTACAAATTATATTCTAATTATATACGAGCGGAGTAACTTGACCATATGCTCGGTGTAGTGTCACAGACCAGAGTCTCTGTTGGGAATCGAACCCACGACCCTCATGCTAATAGTCTAGCACACTACCCACTAAACTACCAGGGCTCCCGTTATTTACTCAATAACATGCACTAATTACTTAATTTTTTAACTTAAATTTAAGATATAAATATTGCAAAGTGATTTCGATCATATGTTCGTAAAAGTAGCAGATTACTGAACTTTGGTTTCGTCGAACACACCGTTAAAACGATAGGTTTTTGAGAAAGTTTTGTGTGTACGAATTAATATTTTTTTCATATTTCGTTTTGTTCGAGATGTCTGACAACATGATGTCGGTTTACATCCTACATCCTAAATGACATTGATTTACAGTTTCTAACTCCATTTGTTAATCAAGTTAAGTCTTTTCGTTGTAATTTTACTGCCGACAATGATCGAATGAATAAGAATAAGTTTATATACATATCATGTAATCGAAGTAAAAGTAGTCGAAAATATTTCATCTGAACATTTTTGAAATAAATGCGATGGAAAAGTTTCTGTTGTACAAATAAAGATGTTCTACATTCTTGAACAAAATTGATTTAATACATTTAAAGTTTTTTTCTTTAATGAATATACGCTAGTTGTTGTTTTTGATTTGTAATAAGCAACAGTTATTTATTAACAAAAATTATTAAAAAAAAACAAAGCAAGAAATAACGCTGTGTTTGAACACCTGTATTTATTTAAAATAAAATTCCTAAAAATTCAAAGCAACAATGACAACGACAACAACAATAAGAATAATATTTATTCATTAGGCGTATTTGAAATAATTCTTTTTCTGAACTGCAAATGATCGGTCATAATACAACAAAATTCTACAACAACAAAATACTACGTATGTATGCAGATATGTGTTGTACATGTAAATAATATATGTATGTATATAATGTATGTATGTGTTAGTGCATGTAAATATTGCTATGTGAACTCATTACTCTAAAAAACAAACAAAAATCATCGTTAAATAATAAATAACTTATTAATCAATTAGCACATTGAAATACATAGATTATTACATACATACAGTCAAAGTCAAACATACATATACATGTTTATCTAAACCTTTGCCCATGATATACGAATAACAAAATAAACGGACGTGTTCCCGACATAAAACATACAGAACCATTTAGTAAAACGTAAATATGTATGTATGTAGTATATTTGTATGTACGTAGTACGTAATGCTTCTGATTATTATTATTTCTCTTCTTCGTAACCAAAATGTACAAGACTTATTATATTAAATGAGAGACTGACTAGTCACTAGTATTTATGATTTCGTTTCGTTAGTTATTTATATTGTTTGTTTCGAATGTATTAATTGCTTAAATAAATCATGAACAAATTATTTTTCAACCTAAAAGGAATATCATAGCAATCGAATATCACTTACTCGCACCGGGACACACATACAAACATACACGCGTTCCCCTAACACGACAACATAACATTAAGAAAGAGCTCGAGAGCATAGATTTGAATACGTAAACAAAATTTAAATTCGAAGAAAAAAGTAGAGACGTTGTTTTCTTTATTATTTGTCTTTCAATAACAAGACATAAAATAAAAATCAAACAAATATTTATTTAAACGATATTATCGAACAGTGATATGCTTTTAATAATTAATATAATTAGACGTGATCAGCTAAGGTAGAAAATTGATAACTTATAATGTGTAACTAAATTTATTAAAATATAGTATATATGTATACATATACAAATACATACACGTTTCTTTATATGTACATATTTATGACAGTCTGACTGTACCCAATGCGTCTTTGGTTACAATCAACAGCATGCAATTATTATGAAACAGATAAGAACCAGTTTTTAACATTGTATCTTCAAAGTAAAATGCACAAAAATTGAGGAGTATACATACTCGTACATACATAATTGGCCATTACAACCCTTCAGTCAGGATTACGACCTAGCTTCTCACACCACTTATGTTGTGTGTGTTAATTTTATACATGAGTGGCGGCACCTACAATTTAAAGTCGACTCCGAACGACAGATTTTTTGAGAAACTTTTCATGGCAATTTTATTTGCTCTCAGAGTTTTTGCCAGAAATCTGCTGAGAGAGAGTCACCGAAGCAATTTTTTTTTCATATGATGTTTAAGCAGGGGTTTGAACCCTGGCCTTAGGTCTAATAAGCCGACACACTACCTACTAGACTACGGCGACTATAGTGAGGAGTGTAGTTTATATAATTAGCGGTTAGCGTCACTTTAAGATGGAGCAGTACATGTAAAAATATGTCTATAGAAAACCAATAAATATAAACATAATTTAAGCCTACTTACCAACAAGTGCAGGAACTGCTGACGAAATACAGAAATGCTACGAATATATGGAAAAACCAAAAAAAAAAACCTGCAAATCCTGCAGCTTCGTTACGGTAGAGGATGACTTCCCCGAACCTCTGGATACCGATGCCTTATCATGCGATCTCATGAACTTAGTAGTGGAGAGTGTTTTGCGAAATGCGGGAGTGCATCGAAGTGGCACTATTTTCCATAAAAATGTCCAGTTGCTTGCGTACGACGACGACATTAACATCATAGGGCGTACCAAGCGACGTAAAACTGCCGCCTTTAACGCTTTTTAATGGGAACCAATCAAGACGGGTCTGGCAGTAAATGGGGTAAAAACGAAGAACAAATCAAGACGGGTCTGGCAGTAAATGGGGTAAAAACGAAGAACATACTGTCGAGAAGTAGAGACACGTGCCATATCGGATCCCAGATTACGCCCTATAATTATACTTTAGATTTTGTCAATGTACATGCTTATCCTGGCATCTTCATTACCAGCAAAAGTTATGGCAGTGTAAAGATTAAGCGTAAAATCAGATTTGCCAACCGATGTTATTATGGTATCAATGAGCTATTCAGCAGCAGAAATCTACCTCGTGTGACGAAACTGATGTTTTAAAAGCCGTTTATCCTCTCAGCACTTCTCTATGACGCGAAAGCATAAACGTTGTCACACACCGATGTAGCGTCCTTGAGCGAATTCGAGAAAAGGTTGTACGCTAGACTTTCGGTCCTCTGAGAGTTGGCAACTATTTCCGCATCCGCTCCAATAATGATCCATATGAGGTTCTCAACGTTATGGACTTTGTCCAATGCATTAACATACGGCGGATACACTGGCTCGGCTATGTCGTTCGGACGAAGAAGTATGTTCCGGGGAGACGGGTATTTGATGCGGGGATTAATGGAAGTCGACTTAGAAGACAACATTGTCTGTAAATAAATAAATTCTCTCAACTTTATTTCTCTCTCTTACTCACTAACACATAACCAAAATTTTTTTGACGAACCCTGGTTTACAACAACAATTCAACCTTAATATGTCGCTCTCTACTCACTTTTTCTTTTCTCCTTTAAAAATCTTTCCGGTATTCCAATATAATGCCCCGCATGAATAGGAGACATCTTCTGAGTGTTGGTCTTAAACAAATATGAAGTAATATTGTCTTGCATTAATAACCAAAGAATCAAAGTATGAAAATTTTAAAATTATTTTATTTTACTAATGAAGAAAAAATATTTCGATGCCATTGGCAAATCACATAAAAATCTGTACTATTGGATCTACAAAATAACATTTAAATATTGTTCAAATATGTATTTTTTGAATAGCCATAGAAACTGCTAATATTTATAATAAATATTAAATATTAACAATCGTTCCTATAGAATACTTAAAGTTGCTCATTGTCACCTTTATATTTCAGGTAACCATTAGTAAAAGCAAAAGTTATTAATGAAACTCTATGCTTTAAACTTTTGTTTCTTTGAATTTTAATACAGATTTCCTGTTGTTGTTGGTGGTCTTGTTTCTGACCACTGACCTGTTTATCAATTATTAGTTATCATTTTATTTGTCCTTTGCTTTGTCGACAGTCTCTTTAAAAATACACATACATATGCTTATTGGCTTACTTTAATATATTGATGTTTGTAAGTTAACATCTCAGTTTTCGAAACTAAATAGACACGCACTCTGACATAGCAAACTATGTTCTCATGTGAAAAGGTTACTTGCAGTTTAATGTACCCTTGTAATTTTCTTCATTGGGTCATTAGTTGTTGATCTGCTGAAGTCACATACAAAAGTAAAATCTTTCGGCTCAATAACTTTTTTGAAACTACTTTCGGTTAATTTCGACGTAATTACGATAAATAGTAACAAACAAACTTAGTTTAAATATTACTACCAAATTACAAAAAAGATATAATATTTGAAGAAAAAATGAAATGCTTACCAAAAAAAAAAAGAAAAAAAATAAAGACTTAAGACATTTGAAATATTTTTCTAATAAATGCTTTTTTAATTGTTTTTGACTCCTGAGTTTCACTTAATCCCTTCTATTTGCTGAAATAGTGTTTTACGTTCATTTATAAAAATGTGTCTGCAAGGATGTAGTTACGACTTCAATGTCATTGATTTTTGCTTTGTGACTCAAATATAAAACCGTGAAACCTGAACCAAGATATCGGCAACATTTATTATTTGTTCACACAGGTTTACGTTCATATGTATATTGCCCAATTGTTATCTTTATTAATTTGGATTTTGTTATGGGTATTACATTTCTTTGTTATGCTATTCAAAGAAAAAAGATTTCACATATTTTTGTTGACAACCAAAGATTTTAATTTTTATCTCGTCAATCTTCTATTTTCTGTATTAAAGAGTTTTGTTAGAATTTGAGACGTTTATTGTTAAACACTGATCCAATATAAATTTATATAAAACATTGGCCGTTGTTTGTAACGACCATTTCCCAATGTATATGTTTTACGTGAAAAAAACACAAATTTTTGTAAAGCCATGAACGAATTATCTCAACTGAAATATCTGTTAAAATTCTTCTAGTGAGAGCGTTCTTCCTCGTTCAAAACAAATGCTAGTGTGAGACTGTGTGGTGAGGCAAAACTTCTTAACCACTATTACGAAATAACTTAAAACTTTTTTGCAGCATGTGGCCGAAAGTTGTTATGATGAAGTATTGCTTTGAGCTGTGTTTTTTTTTAGTTAACAAAGTAAAGCAAAACTTATCGCGATTACTATAAAATTTTTATTTTTAGGGCCATAGGGTCAAATTCAATCCTTGATCGATTTTACTTGTTGCTGCTCAGTGCTTTTGCAATTCTCTGATCGTTTTTAATTATTGTTTGCACGAGAACTTTTTCTGTTACTTCTTCAGATCCTACCAGTTAGTATGAGTTATAAGTATGTAAAGGCTGTCGGTGCCGATAAAAACATGGGATTACTAATTTTAAATTGATACTAATAACTCGTTACTTATCACCTACCAATACCGCATTTTGAGAAATATTTTGTAAAGAAATGAGTTTGGAGTATTTTGGCAAAGTATTCTTCTTCCTAATCTTTGAAGCTTAATTATTTTTAAATCAGAAATCAGAAAATTAAAGTTTTTAAGAATGTTTGCAATATCGCACTTCTACTGAAGTAAAAAATTCGAATTGTTAATCGACCGTTTTGTTGTGATGAGTAGTAAGAAGTACTGCCAAAAAGAAATCTCTGTTACCACGAATCCCCACAGTGACCAAGTTGATCACTCTGGTACTTTTTTCTGTTTTTATGTTTTCCCTTTCGCTAAAATCAGAAACAAAAACAATACACTTAGCAGCAAGCCTTAATTACAAGCACAACTGACACCACTAACACACACACACAAATACACAATTAACATAGGTTGTGTGAAGGATTCTCATTATTGTTTATATTTGTACTTGTATTTGTAATTGTGTTGGTGTTGTCTGGAAGTGTTTTTTATTTCAATGTGAAGCATTTCAACGAATCATCCACTATTGAAGATTTTCTTTGTTTATCTTCATTTAAACGGCAATTAAACACAATTAAATGGGGATTCTTGACAACTTAGCGTTTAAGATTTAGATGTGATTATTGCGATAAATTTTTTCGTTTGCTTTCTTTTCGCTTCATTCTACTTTGTTTTGCGGTATTTGCGATGTCATTAATTAATGCCATATTTATTTACGGTGGTGCCAGACATACTCGAAACTGGTAATCGTAATAATCTATTGGAATATAAATAGAAAATGTACTTATCAGGGCAATTAAAAAAAAAGTAAATAACAGTAATAACAACAAAAGTTTTCCTTGAAATCAATTTTAATATTAATATTATTATGTTAATACACAGTTTTAAAAGTACATGTACATATGTATGTCAAAAAAGTCGCCGTAGTCTAGTAGGTAGTCTGTTGGCTTATTAGACGTAAAGGCCACGGTTCACGGATTCAAAATGAAAATATAAAAAAATATTTCTTTGCCGTCTTTCTCTCAGCAGAGAGAAATAAAATTGCCATGTAAAGTTTCTCAAAAAATCTGTCGTTCAGAGTCGATTTTAAACTGCAGGGACCACCACTCATGTATAATGGAGGTGCCCTATTGCTTAATGTCTGCAGAAGTTGCGACTTTGAAGATGACGTCTCCGGCGGCAGTGCCTATTGTTAGAATAAAAGGCATAATAAGAGAGTACGAGTGGCTTGGCTTTTCTATTTTAGGGAATATGATCTGCTTACATTTACTGACGCAACCCAAACTAATCTAAATGAATATCACTTGGAACAATATAGAAACCGAGTTGTATTAAGTAAAGCATCCAAATATTTATTCAAGGCAGCATTCGTTTTACAATTAAGTTGTATTAGAAGCACTTGCAAGTCGTGTTTTATAGCTCACCCAAAAATTTGGAGTTTAAAAAATGATTCACTTCTAGAATGAAGTAAGCATGATTTGTGTTTCGCTATTCGATGAGTGTTTCAGATCACTTCCTGTTTAATTCATTCATCAAAACTATGTTTCTCGTTTAAAATAATTGGAACTGAATGCAAAAAATAAACCATTTTATGCATAAAACATATTTTTTAAATCTTTAATTTCAAATTGTATTAAAGATAATTCATTAAATTGGTATAAAAAAGTTGATTTAGTACCGGCCAAAATAGATACAATCGGGAATACGGACTAGCTGCATACACCAACCTACAACTAGGTTAATTCTATCCATGGTGGGACGCACAGCTTTACTTCCACTCTACACGTCAGGAATAAATTTTGCTTTCATATCCGATACTAATTGCAGGCGTAAACGTTTGTGGCCAAAGAAATTTAAGGTTACGTACTAGGGGATTTGGATGGAAAGCGAATTCGTCGTATTTATCTGAAAATTTTCCAATCACAGTTTTGATTGTTGGAACGTCGAGATCTTTATGTTCACATCTCTGACATATGAGTTATCCTCTAATCATTTGTAAATCATTCTTGTTTTATAACCTTTGAGGTAGTTTTCCATAACTGAAAAAAGAAACCAAGACATTTCATTTATTAGATGGTGTGCATGTTTTTCTCCGTAACGTAAACGTTATACGAGCAATTTTTTGTAGTCACTTTTATCCTCTATATGCTTAACCACTTTTCAGCAGAAAGATGTGGTCCAGCAGGCATCTGAACGTTCTCATGTAGCATGGGAGCACTAATAAAACTACCGTTGTTTATAACAAACCTTCATCCGGTTATGTAGGTTTCCAATAACTCCACAATATTAATTCATTTATCTTCATTTATACATTGGGCTTGCAGGCTTCTCGAAAGCTTGAGAAACTTCGATCATTTGGGAAGAATAACAATTTTTTTCCTCGAAAACTTTTCTTTTTATTAGTATCTACAGTATCTACTACTTATACTACGGCGACTATATCTGTTTTATAGACAAGTATAATAGACCGATTAATTATATTGCTCTCTTCAAAATATATTTATTTTAGTTCTGAGACTAATTTATAATTTTCAAATGTAATTTATATATTTAAAAATTTTATTCCGAGAATTTAATAAAAATATAAAGCCGATATATCGCAGCTAACCAAGATTCCTTTGGTTAAAATTACGACGTATACTCTCTCACAATTTACACAATAACATATGTATGTAAATATTAATTCGTTTAAAGGCTATTATTACAAATTGCCGTTAACTAAAGGGAGGATTTTAACAGGCAGATAAATTGTTTTTCGTTATTATGAGTACCCAATAAGATAGAAGTGATCGTAAAGGTAAAGGGAGGATCATCCTACCTTTAACATTTAAAGGTTTCTTTATGTTTGAATAAGTCGCCGTGGTCTAGTAGGTAGTGTGTTGGCTTATTAGACGAAAGGCCAGGATTCGAGCCCCAGGCCAGACATCAAAATAAAATACAAAAAAGTATTTTTTCGGCGTCTTCCTCTCAGCAGATTTCTGGCAAAAACTCTGAGAGTAAATAAATTGCCATGAAAAGTTTCTCAAAAATCTGTCGTTCGGAGTCGACTTTAAACTGTAGGTTCCGCCACTCACGTATACAATTAACACACACAACATAAGTGGTGTGAGAAACTAGGTCGTAATCCTGACTGAAGGGTTGTAATGACCAATTATATATGTATGTATGTTTGAATTTGCCATATTATAAAGGGTGTTTTTTATAGAGGTATAGAACTTTAAGGTGGCATTACTTTTCAAGATGGCGACCGATTTAACAGCTGTCAAGTGATTTATTTCAGTTTGGTTTGGCAATTCATCATGAATAGACTCACGCCTGAACAACGCTTGCAAATAGTGCAATTTTATTTCGAAAATAATGGTTCTGTGCGGAAAACGTATCGCGCACTACGTCCATTTTATCGTCGACAAAATCGTCCATCAGAGCAGTTAATTAGATTAACCATGGAACGTTTTCGCACCACGTTTACTCTTATTGATAACTCGCATCCCAGAGACGCTGTACGGTGCGTACAGAAGAAGCTATTGCTGCTGTAGAGCGTAGCATTGAGGAAGACCCGAATGAGTCCATCCGCCATCGAGCACAGGAATTGGATCTGTGTCCATCCACTTTATGGAAGATTTTGCGGAAGGATCTTGGTTTGCGTGCTTACAAAATCCAACTCGTGCAAGATTTCAAGACAAACGATCATCAAGTAAGGCGTAGATTCGTCGAATGGGCCCAAAACGAGATTACCGTTGTTCCCGATTTTCATAAGCGAATTTTGTTTAGCGATGAAGAGCACTTCTGGTTGAATGGCTACGTTAACAAACAAAACTGCCGCATTTGGAGTGAAGGTAATCCTCAAGTGTATGTGGAAACACCGTTACATCCAGAAAAACTGACGGTTTGGTGCGCTTTATGGGCTGGTGGAATCATTGGTCCGTACTTATTCAAAAACGATGGTGGGCAGAACGTTGATCGGTATAGAGCCATGATTACTAACTTTTTCATTCCTGAATTGAATAACCATGATGTCCAGGAGATGTGGTTTCAACAAGACGGCGCAACATGTCACACAGCTCGTGCCACAATAGATTTATTGAAAGACACGTTTGGTGACCGCCTAATTTCACGTTTTGGACCTGTGAATTGGCCTCCAAGATCTTGTGATTTAACACCGCTAAACTACTTTCTGTGGGGCTATGTAAAGTCATTGGTCTATGCGGTAAAGCCACAAACGCTTGACCATTTGGAAGACAACATTCGCCGTATTATTGCCGATATACGGCCACAAATGTTGGAAAAAGTCATCGAAAATTGTACGTCCAGATTGGACTACATCCGCGCCAGCCCTGGTGGTCATATGCCAGAAATCATATTTAAAATGTAATGCCACAAGATTAGCTTTCGGATAAATAAAATTCATGTCAATCGAATAATCCATCGCTGTTTTATTGCAACTTAAAGATCTATACCTCTATAAAAAACACCCTTTATATTATTTTCATTATGGTAACTTTAAATTTAAACAAAATGAGCATATACACCAAAAAAACGAAGCCCGCGGTTGCCGCTTCGTTAAATAAACTTGTATAATTGAGCAGTTTTATCGACATTGCTCCGGCACTGCCATATTTTTTAGAAATTTTATCTGTAAGTTGTAATAACGAAAATAAGTTAAAGGTAAATTTACAGTTCCCTTTAGCTAAAGGTACCTTTAACTAAACCCAAGTTTAACGGCAAGTTGTGGCTATTTTGGCGTTTGACGACTGCAGTAGTGTAAACTGAACACTATAACCAATGTTTTATAACCAAAGTTTGAAATGATTTTAAAATGCATATGATAGAAACACGTCGAATAATAATATGGATGTATTGTATTCTAGGGTCTCAATTCTTAATTCCAAAATTTGTCTAATTCAAATTTAATTTAATCTTGTTCAACGTTAACATTATGTGAGAGAACACCCTGTCGAATATTAGGTAGCAGTTCTTTTTTATGCTTTGTTGTCTCTTGCATTATTTTCAACATTCTTTTCATTACTACTTAACATTAAAGTATTTTTTGCATAGAGGCACTCTAGTTTCGACAATTAAACAGTGAACATACAAAGATTCAAAAACAAATATTGTGACTTTTTTTTTTGCAAACAAATAGAACATTAAATTGTAAAAATTGTGAACAAAAACAATATAACAAAAACATAAATTGAAATTAAACCAATTAAATTAAAGCAAAACAATTTTGTAAATAAAATAATATAAGAACTACATACATATTGAATTAAATAAATAATAAAAATTAAAATTATAAAAACAACAAATCCAAAAACATTTATTTCAAATAAAATTAAAGGAACAATTAAAAAAACGAACCAGCAGTTTAGGGTCAATTAATGCGGAAATTCAAGCCCTATCGAATCCAAAGAAGGAAGAACGGATATCTGATGTTGAAGGTCAACCAAAGGAAAATCATGACATCTCATTTGTACGGTGACCACCTTGCGACACGGACACATTTTATGGAGATTTTCTGACATGGTCTACTTTCCGCTATCTTTTTACAGCATTATACATAAATAATTCTAGACTTAGTAAAATTGAGAAACTTTTTCATCTGATACAAAAGACTGGAGGAGATGCTAGGAAAATAGTTTCAAATGCCCCATTGACAAATCAAGGCTTCGAAATAGCCTGCAAAAACCTTGTAGCCCAATACGAAAATAATCGGATCCAAGTAAATGAACAATTAAAAATTTTATTTGACCTTCCGAACGTAGCTGAAGACTCAGGCTCATCGATACAAAAACTTCAGCGAACAGTTAATGGATGCATTCAGGCGTTAAATGCTTTAGGCATAGAAACCGTCACATGGGACCCATTCCTGGTATATATTTGCTCAACAAAGCTCCCTCGAACTCTTTTAAAGGAATTTGAAAATTCACTTAAGGAAATTACAAAAGTTCCGACTTGGGAACAATTCGATACTTTCTTGACGCACAATTCTAAGACTCTAGAATCCATAGCGGCCATCACACAATCGAATTCAAAATTAGAACAATCGAGAAGAGATAATTTGAAATCTAGGCCAAAACGAGTTCACACTTTTCACATAAACACAACCCAAAATGAAACTGGGTCGAAAAATATAAAACCTTTAAACACAAAGAGGGCACAGAAAAATGACTCAAATTACAAATGCCAACATTGTAAGGAGTCTCACCATTTGTGGTCTTGCCCCAAGTTCTTAGAGAAGAACGTTAACGACAGAATTCACATTGTAAAGGTCACAAATTCATGTTACAATTGCCTCTCTATTGACCACAGTGTTAAGGACTGTAAAAGTAAATTCAGTTGTAGATTATGTAGACAAAGACATAACACTTTGTTGCATAAGGGATCAGAATCCCATACTTTAGTTCAGAATTGTGACGCGACCCAATCTAGCAGGAGCATCGCAGCACAAAACACCAATATACAGTCCACATCAGCATCAAACTTCTCCATACCAAATATCACTTCCTTGACACTGCAAGACAGCAAACATCTCGATCAATCTCCCAATGAGAAAGAGACCTTGTTATTTACTGCAATTGTACTGATCGAAACTAGAGGCGAAAAGTACCAGGCAAGGGCAATCATCGACCCTGGCTCACAATCAACTTTTATGTCAGAAAATATTCTTTGACCCTTGTGGATGGATAGCTCCAATAATAGTTGAAGCAAAACTAATTATGCAACAGATTTGGTTGGATAAAGTCGACTGGGATGACATATTAAAACCCTTGACTTGTCTACAGTGGCAAAAATTCATAAAAAACTGCCCGGCAATAAACATATTGAAAATTCCCCGCTGGATCCAATTTAGGCCGAATTGTAATGTGGAAATTCACGGTTTCAGTGATGCTTCAGAAAAAGCCTATTCTGCGACTCTTTATGTTCGAATACAAGCAGAAAACTCAGTATTCACATTTCTTCTGGCTTCAAAGACCCGTGTAGCTCCCATTAAGCAAATATCTTTGCCCCGCTTAGAACTATGTGGATCCGTATTATTGGCAAATCTTGCATGTGGACTTATACCAAATCTTCAAATTCAAAATATCAAGGCATATTATTGGACCGACTCAACAATCGTGCTGTCCTGGTTAAAGAAACCCCCTTGCTCATGGAACACTTTCGTTGGAAATCGTGTTTCTGAAATCCTGGATAAGGTTGGAAATCAAAATTGGCAACATATCGACTCAAAGGATAACCCAGCAGATGTAGCCAGCCGAGGATGTACTCCACAAGAACTGGAAAACCACAACTTATGGTGGTTTGGACCCTCCTGGTTAAAATTGCTTAAAAATCAATGGCCGATACCAACACAAACAGGTGACACAAATCTAGAAGCAAAAACTGTAAAAGCATTTACAACCACAACACGCGAAGACCCATTAAATCGATTTTCAGACCTATCACGAGCTTATCGAGTACTCGCTTATGTCATACGATTATGGAGAAATACTGGAAGCAACCGAACCCATCTTCGCGTATCTTCAGCAGAAATCACCCGAGAAGAAATAGATTTCGTCAAACATCGACTCATCATATGGACGCAACAAAATCATTTTCCAGATGAGCACAAACATTTGAAACTCAAGCAGAAAATATCCCCAACCAGCAGTCTTTTGACCTTAAATCCTTTCATGGATCACCATGGCATTATTAGAGCCAATGGGCGACTAGCGCAATCACCTGCATTAACGTACAATGAACGCTACCCAATATTGCTACCTCATAACTCGAAGCTATCACAGCTACTAGTGGAATTTTACCCTTCATGGAGAAAACCAGCTAATGGTTCGAGTCCTACGCACAGAATATTGGATATTCAGATTGAAACCCTTGGTCAAAAGCGTAATTTACAACTGTACAACGTGTGTTTTGTACAAAAAACAGACGCAAAATCATGGCTTCATTACCACCAGAACGTACAAAATTATCAAGACCCTTTGCTACAACTGGATTAGAATACGCAGGACCTTTTGACATCAAAAATTTTACAGGCCGAGCTTGTCTTATTACAAAAGTGTATATTTGCATATTTGTATGCTTCGCCACAAAAGCTGTACATCTTGAAGCAGCAAGTGATTTATCGACCCAATCGTTCTTAGCAGCATTTTCCCGCTTCATAGGAAGACGTGGATGTCCCGCACTCATTTACTCAGACAATGGAGGAAATTTCGTCGGAGCAGCAGAACTTCTAAGAAAAGACCGTCTAGAATTCATAAAAACTCTTCAAAATCAAGTGACCCATCATTTTAGTCATCAAAATCTTAATTGGAAGTTTATCCCCCCAGGAGCCCCACACATGGGCGGCCTTTGGGAAGCCGGTGTAAAATCATTCAAAACGCACCTCAAAAAGATGATACCGAACATGAAATTCACATTTGAAGAGCTATCTACAATTCTTGCTCGTATAGAATCGTGCCTAAATTCTAGACCCTTAAGTCCTGCTAGCGATGATCCAAATGACCTTAATCCATTGACCCCTGTACACTTCCTTATTGGTAGTGCATTATTGACCCCAGCTGAACCAGATGTGAGCAACGAAAATCTGAATCTCATCAACCGCTGGAAACGCCTAAGGGTCATCTACCACTCATTTTGCCAAAGATGGAAGTCCGAATACTTGATTGAACTTCAACGCAGATACAAATGGAAGATTCAAAGGGACAACGTTAAAGTCAACGATCTGGTAGTCATCAAAAACAACAACTTGCCACACAATGAATGGCAAATGGGTCGAATCATCAAAACATATCTTGGACCTGACCAGAACTGTAGAGTTGTAGACATCAAAACCAAAAATGGAGTAATCACCAGACCAATTACAAAAATTGTGGTTTTGTTTGCAAATTAATATAACCCCTAACCATTTACATACACTAATATTGTTCTAATTTTATACTTACAGGTATGGCATCCCAACAATCCCAATACCCCAAACATTGGCGATTTTCTTGCAGTATACGTTAACGTACATCATGATGCCATATCTGTCAACAACTTCATGAGGCTTTGCAACTTACCGACCCACAACCCACAAATAGGACCTGTTCAAAACCTGTGGTAAACTTCACCAAGTCATGGGGGCCGGAATGTTCAACGTTAACATTATGTGAGAGAACACCCTGTCGAATATTAGGTAGCAGTTCTTTTTTATGCTTTGTTGTCTCTTGCATTCTTTTCAACATTCTTTTCATTACTACTTAACTTTAAAGTATTTTTTGCATAGAGGCACTCTAGTTTCGACAATTAAACAGTGAACATACAAAGATTCAAAAACAAATATTGTGACTTTTTTTGCAAACAAATAGAACATTAAATTGTAAAAATTGTGAACAAAAACAATATAACAAAAACATAAATTGAAATTAAACCAATTAAATTAAAGCAAAACAATTTTGTAAATAAAATAATATAAGAACTACATACATATTGAATTAAATAAATAATAAAAATTAAAATTATAAAAACAACAAATCCAAAAACATTTTATTTCAAATAAAATTAAAGGAACAATTAAAAAAACGAACCAGCACAACATCAAACATTAAACAAATCTAAGCCATCGTCATATTAATTCAGTTTTGTTTTGAGTTACATATTTGTACTTTTATGACTTATAATGTGAACTCAGATAGGCTAAGTTAAATATGGTTGGTAAGTGTTCAAAGACATACATATATGAAGTACATACATATGTACTTATATATGTTGGAAAAATCAAAAATAGATTACATAGATATACTGATAACAATACAAGGAAGGACAACTGCCTGTGCTTTAAATCAATTAAACTAGAATTTGTTTTTCATATTCTTGTTTTAATTTTTTTTTTTGTTTTTATGGCACAAACATAATATTTTACAACTTATCATTTTCTTGTATTGCTTGCTGTTGATACTGTATAATCTTGCATGATGATGATCATGACGTTTCAAATGTTTCAAAATAAGAATTCTCGGTTTGCGACCTAAAGTATAATCGGTGTGAGTTTTATTAATTAAAAATACGGCAAATTTGGCGTTATTAATAAGTGAGATATTCAAGTTAGGAAGAATAGTTTTGTTCAAAAAAAAAAAATCTATTTCCATAAGAACATGGGAATATTTAGTGCAATGTGAAAATCTCATTGGACCAAGGTGTGGGAATGACTTGATATTTTTTTCGCACTGAGTCCAATTTTACAATACATATTGAATGAATATTGGAATTATATGTATATTTTTTTGTGCTCATTTGCACTTTATTGAATTCATGCTACATAAAAATCTATTAAAACAAACAATAATTAAAATAACTTTGTTGCATTGGGCAAAATTGAAATGTTATATTTTAGTCACTTTATAATATTAATTTTAACTAAATTAAAGTGTTTAAAAAAATGCAGTCTTTGTTGTAATATCTCTACTGATCATACTTTTAAATATTAAAAACTGCTTGCTATAATATTTCTGGGGTGGTGTTGAAAACAGTTAGTTTTACCTAATTCTTTTGTAACAGCTACGGAGGTATTGTATGGTAGTACAATACATCTACAAACACGATCCTACCGTACACACCTGTGTATACATATATGTATGTCTATTGTTTGTTTATACTCACAAAAACCTCCATACAGTTACAGTCAGCCAGAAAGACGGACACAAAAATACTTGACTAAGATTCGGAGTAGGCCTGTATGATATAAATCTATAGATCTATGCAATTGAAGATTTGTTATTTTTTTAAAAATTTTTGGGACTTCAAATCATTAACTTTATAAAGCATCTGAACCAAAGCGACAATAACTGATTTAGTCGCTCATCACTCATTCATTCGCCCATTCATTAGTGGGAACATACTAAAACTAAAAAAGTGTTGATTTCTTCTCTCTCTACACTCATAAAAATAAGGCAGTACAATCAATTATAAATACAAATAAGAATAATAATGAGATTTTGTTAAACTAATTAGTGAAAGCATCTTAAATTAGACATGTGAAATTAATTAATATTTGCCTACTAATTACAGAATTTCCAATTCTTGTTTGTTATTAGATAAACAAATTATTTGTACGAACATTAGTACATCTACTCATTGATATATAGAATATATCTAGATAAAATTTATTGACTTATATATTGTAAGTAGTATTTATGGGATAAGTGAATTGAAACCATGATGGCATTCCTTTCCTAAAACTGTAAAACATTAAATTCTGGTTTAATTTTATGGGTTTTTTCCTTATGAAGTCCACTTTTTAAACAAAGAGTTTGTGCTATACTACCTCTTTTTTACTTTGTTCTACAATACAAATGAAATTTAACACGTTCACACTATGAATAAAATTAATATCGCGGGAAGAAAATTATTCACTTGAAAGTACGCATGAAGACGGAGTGCATTAACTGGTATGGAAAACTGTTATCGGTGACTTAGATATTCCGTTTATGAAATCCGCTCAACACTTTTATTGTGAGTAAATTAAATTTCATGAAAAGTTTCTCAAAAATCTGTCGTTCGGAGTCGACTTTAAACTGTAGGTCCCGTCACTCATATATAAAATTTACACACACAATATGAGTGGTGTGAGAAGCTAGGCCGTAATACTGACTGAAGGGTTGTAATGACCAATTATGTATGTTATGTATGTATTTTAGACAAAATAGTAATGAAAGTAAAATAGTAGTGAAAGTAAATAAAAATTTTTAGTTTAGTAATAGTAAAAGTCTAGCGACAAATCTAAACGCCGTTTTAATTTTCTGCGCTTTTAGATTTAAGTCTATTAAACCTTTACTTTGCGCCTTACTTTTTACATGACGCTATAATCATCGTTAGAATATAATAACGATATAATATAATGTATAGTATAATAAAAATCAACAGCTTCTAATAATCTTCTCATATCTCCTACACTATCAATTGTAAAGTTTTATATTTTTCTTCTAAATAGACAGTTTTACATTCTCGACCGTTAAAAGAGTACATGCAGAACTAATCCGTCTAAGAACTTTGTTACTTGAACTCCTGAACTGTAGTACTACAATCTGTATATGCAATATTTCCAGGATAAAATCACCCCGATTATAATAATTCCACGCTTAGTAGCACTGAAACTTATGCAATCTTGATTTTTACTTCAAAATGTACTGAAACTATTTCGATATACATACATATGCATCTCACTTTTAAGCATTCCCCGCTTATAAACGCGAAAATTTTTGGTTCACACTCTAAATTTACTTTAAAGAAATTATTTTATTTACACCTGCTTTATGACAACTTATTTTCCGAAATTTGTCCTGTTCACTAGATCCCTCATTTTGTTCATTTGTTCATTTAAACGTTTCTGGATTTCTTTTTATGGGGATATATTAAGTCATGGGTTTATGGTGATAAAATAGCAACTCTTGAGCCATTGGATGCCAATATTCACTATTAAAGCGATACGGCAGATTTATTGGAAAAAGGAGTAAGAAGTTGAACAGCGCAATGCTATTCCATGAAATGTTCCTTATGAGATAATTGATTTCTAATAGAAAACATACAATCGGCCAATGTTTGCCTTTCGTAATTAGTAAAGCTCTTCTTCTACTAATCAAGCCTGGTGCAGGTCTCGGGCGAGTCAACGACCTGATTCTCCGTCTAGTTAATGTAATAGGAATCTTGTCTATAAAGTCTGCTGCTGATCCATTTCCTGCAGAAATTAGTTCCCAGTAATCCCAAAGTGACACGAAGGCCCAGAAAATTATAACATTGTTCACTACCTCCAGTTGTAGAAGATGATCAAGCCACCATTCTATCGAATACCTAGCCAGAGCTGTCAATGAGATAAATAGAATTATATCTGCTTGAATGACATGTGGTTATTCGCTCTCAGGATTTCGATACAAGAATTCCCCGCTTATAAGCATTATCCTGCAAGCATATTTGAAAATGCTTACATCCGGGAAATACTGTAGTACGAAAGCAAGATACATATATAAATTTATTTTCTATTTTTATGTGTTAGTTATTGACGATTAATGTAGCAGTTGGGTGTTTTTGTACAATTTGAACCAAAGTTGTTTTTCTGATCATATATGGCTTGTAATAGTATTTGGAGATTTTTGATTTCATCTTCTACGATAGCTGTGTCTTGGCTATTGATTCAAATATTAGAATAATCAGTAAAATATAGTCTTGACGAACTAAAATCTGTAGGAGAAATTTCCGCAACTTCTCTCTAGTAAGGCATTTACTGCACTGACGGTATTTGTTTTATAAATTGTTACTTTAAGAAGAATTTCCATAATTTTATCACATTGCATGCTGTCAAAGGTGTTTTCTTTAATGTTAATGAAACATAAATTTTAGACTAACATACATATGTACTCGTATGTAAGCAATTTATTTCAAATCGATTATAATCTAGCAGACTACTTTCCAATTTCCAAAAACTTAAATAAAGTTAAGTTATATGCATGTATAATACAATATTTCTTCAAGTGCACGATGAAAATACGTGTTGGTGGCGTAGTAGTAGAGGTATAAGTTGCTTTGATAACTTTGCTTTGCATGTACGTTTGTTTGTATATACATTAATATGTATGTATCTATATGTTTTCTATATTTTTCTTTTGTTTAGTGTAGTTTTGTTTATCGTTTTTGTCAATGATTGTAGTGTTAGTTCCTATTGTTGAATTAGTTAATATGATCTCCATTAGATTTTACATTTATATTTTATTGATATTTTTATTATTCCCTCATAACACAATAGATGTTGTACATACGTATACATATATATATGTATATATGTTTATATGAGTATATACAAAATATTAGAGCTAATGTTTGTTGTGTTCACTCTTATGAGACCTGTAAATAATTTGAATTAAGTAGACAAAAAAATTTTACTGGAAAGTTTCTTTGTAAGAGAAAAACTATTTTGTTTTTAATTATGGTAAAAAATAGGTCATCAATCAATATAACTGAAGGAAAACACTGTTCTAAATGAAATAGCCAGTCCATATATATATACATATGTACATATATGTTTTTAGCTAATATTTACACTTACTTAATAGGCCATTTAAACCGCAATAAGCCAACATACTACCCACTATACTAATACGACGACTTTAATATTTATAAGAAAATCTAAATAGATAAGAACCGATTTATTTATTTCATTTGCTATGGGTTCAAAATAAAAATATCATCTACTGACGGAGGTATTATATGTTTACGAACAAGATATTTCCATTGTGTAAAGAACCACCAACTGCATTTTGTTCTTATTTCTCAATCAAGTGTTCAATTACGAATTCGGTCCAACTAAAAATTTTAATTTTCTCTTAATATATGTTTCCATAACTCCGTTTCAGTCTCAACGTCGATTGACTGAAAAGAACTCTCAATCGTTAAAAGGCCTACACCATCTCAGAGCAGAGAATACAATTTGTATAAATGTTTATAAAATTGACATTTCTCTACTTCTCTTTTATGTCGGCTGTTAAATATATTTTCTGTGAATATACAAATAACATACATAAATAGTCATTACAGCCCTTCAGTTAGGATTACGACCTACAGCTTCTCGCACCACTTATGTTGTGTGTGTTAATTTTATACATGAGTGACGGGACCTACAGTTTAAAGTCACTTTGATGTCTGACCTGGGGTTTGAACCATGGACTTCGAATATACAAATAAACTATAACTTAATTTTCTTTTTAATCAGTTGGAAAAACAATAAATATTTATTATTTCGAAGCAATTTAATAATTTTCATAGCTTTAAATGTTGCAACACTCAGACGGGGTACATAACATTGCTTAATTTAAAATCTGTATAATTTGGCAATGTACTGTTGCGAAGTTCCGTTAGAATTTTCTGTGGACAACATTGCAATGTTTTTATATTAAAAAATATATGTGTACATATATTTTTGAAAATAAATTGTTTTCATTATGTGAAAAGGGTAGCCTAGTGGGTTGTATGCCTTTTTGGGAGTTTTTGAGTTGTGGACTCGATTCAGTTACACTTTGTTTAGTTTACGAATTACAATAACAAAAAAAGTGACGAAGAAACATGAAAATATGGCACCACAAATTATAAGAATGCAATATCAATTTTCTTCCCTCTTTCTTTCTTTCTTCCCTCTTTCCCTTCCCCAATAACTAATTTTCTGGTATTCGAACATAATGTAGTGCAGGCCACCTCTTGAATGTTTGTTGCAGTAGAAAAAATATGAAAGAAAAATTCTATCCATATTTGAATGAAATACTTCTTGAACTAAAATTTTATGATTCTAAAAAATTTATCAGGAATCGAGGAGCAGTCTGTATGAAATATCAAGAAGTAACGGCTCCAATTCCAAAATCTACTTTTTCAACAGAGAAGTTTAATGTTTCTACTTAACATGCGCCATCGTTGCTAGTAATTATTTTTTAAACTTTTTATTTCTGAGAAGAAAAATTTTTTCCAAAATTTTAAAAGCAAACACCGCAGCCGGGTGCCTCTGTTACACCCACTGTTGTTATTCCTTTGCTACCTTTACCCGGGATAAATAAAATTATTTAAAACTTTAAATATTTCATGTTATTAGTATTGAATTTATTAGAAAAATTGAAAATTAAAATTTATTGAAAAAACTTGTGTGTGTTAGAAAACGAATTTAATGAAAACTTTTTCGCATGTCAAAAAATTTTAATAAAATTAGAACACTTGAGAAATGACAACACTGGTCATAATAACAATAAATAAATAAATGCTGTAATGTAGTGTAGTGTATTCGTATTGATGGTATTTACCATCTTTACTTTCAGCGATGCTCTTTTTTTGACCTTTATAACGGAACTAGACTTAAAGATTAAAATAAAAAACGATTTAAATAACAACTTCTCGCTCCATACCTCGAATATTCGATGTTAATTCTGATAATTATGCATAAACATAGTTCCTATTTTGAGACAACATCATAGTTTTAATTCATTCATTCATTTATTCATATTCATTCACAAAAAATAAAATGTTAGTCGTATTTTGTAAAGAAAAAGAAAAATGGAAAAAAGAAAAACAAAACTAATAAAATAAATCGAACTATACACCCAAGTGTATCTAGAAAGTGTTTATCACATAAATCCTTGTTACAAGAATGATGCCCTGTATCTGATACTGAATGAATGGTATGGGATGGTGTGTGGTGTGAAGGTATTGTTGTTCAATTTCTTTATCTTTCTACCTGTCTCTCTAGAGTGTATTTGTTTACACGTTGGACAATAAATATTCATAAGTTAACAACGAATGATAGGGTTTTTGACAATAAAAATTCATAAAAAAACAAAGAAAAGCAGAATAAAAAGAATTATAATCAGTTTTTTACGGTTGAGGAACACGCTAAGACGTCTAGCAATGGGATTTTGTTAAAAAAAATTATTAATATCTTTAGTTTTTACAAATTAATACCCGTACACTTTAAAATAATAAATATCTTCCATTTATGACTTTTATTGATCAAAACCAAAACAAAACGAAACAATGAAAGCTGAGCAATGAAATACTCACAATATACATACATATGCAGCATATACATACAGTGCCAGAATCAAATAAAAAACTTATAATTTAGTGAAGTGAACTTTAATATTTCAAAAGATTACAAATTTTAAATTAATTCTTCACATGCACACTACACTCTGATGCAAAAGACAAAAACGTACAAAAATTTAATTATATTGAATTATAGAAGAAGGTAACTTCTTTAGTTACTATAACTTCACCCTGAGTATCGATAGATATATATGTATGTATATATAAATATAGATAAATTATTCGCAGTTTAATATTCACAGAATTTTTCCCCTATGGCTTTAACTACTGTCCATACAACAATTTGGACAATAAACTTTTTTAATAATGGTGAGCTTTAATAACTGAATTTTAATATACATATATATGTACGTTTATCAACACTATTTATAAGTTCTAAAAGTATCTTTACCGTATAGATAATTTATATCTATGTATATGTATATGGATTTATAGATATATGAAGATAAATTCTGAATTCACTTCTCCTTTGCACTCAAGTTTCAAAACTAATATTATTAACTCTTTCTGAAATTAAAATTATCATTTGTAAATACATATCTACAAAATATATTGAAGTTAAAAGCATTAAACTCACGCACACTCTCTCAATCCATTTCCCGCCAATCTTCTGACTGCACTCTATTTATCTATTGATTCCCAGGTCTAAACACTAGTTTCCTGTTATAGAATACGGATTTAAGCGATCTGCATTTGTCTGCTCATAGTATTCTATGCGCCATTACACATCTTGATAGTGATTCATTTACTTCTTGTTGCTTCAAATTCCATATTGGTACACTAATACTTTGGTGGATTCCAATATTCTCCGAAGGAATTTTGTTCCGCATTGTCAAGAGCATCACTGTTTTATACAATTTTGGTTTCAGATCGCCTTATTATCTTGAACGGTTAATATAACAGCATCTGTATTATAATATAGCCTTTCAGCGGTTGTATCTGTTGAATTTATGATTATATTTTAATGATCTTGTTTACTTAGATTAGATCTGATTTGCTTAAAATTTAGGTGCTTTATCTTCGAATGCCTTTGTTGCTTTCGAGTTCGTTAGTTTTCCTATGATTTATTTTCAACTTCTTTATTTTCTGTGTTTTTGTAGTATGGATATTATCCATACTTGTTGTCGTCGATATTATTTATTCTGAATTGAGCATAATTCTTCTTTTGAATGTAACGTTTAATATATCTTCTACATGTCCTCTGCGGTTGATTGTCATGTGATCGACCGGAATTATTGTCTATTCTGATAAAATAAGTGCTGATTATTATTTAGTCGTTGAAATAAAATTTTTGTATTGTTGTCACAAAATTAAAAGTAAAATTTAAAATAATATTGAAAATAAAAAAGTTCCGTGGACGATTTAAAGTTTGACCTCTCGAAGTTACTTAATGTGGATAATATTAATAAAACTAGTTGTAACCAAAATAGATTTTGTATTTTAGAAGCTTTAAATGTTGAACCTAATGAATCTAATATTGCTAAAAATAATTGGGCAACGTAAAATCCTAAAATTACTTAACACTTTCGTCCTCATATTTTTCTTTACAAAGTGAGCATTAAATCATTAATTGATCAGTTATTATCAAAGGGACTTGAATTTAAAATAATTCACAAAACTAATTTTAAAAGCAAAATTTACTTACAAGATGTATTGATTTATATTAATCTACTCTTTTGGATTTGAAACGCCAGTTGTTTGTTTTACGTGGTCTAATATCAAGCCATTTTGTTTTAATTGTCAAACTTATGATCACTATGGCCAATTGCTGAGGGTGCCCCTCTTCCAAAAAATATTTCTTTAAAGAAGAAAATTGTTGATCATGTAAAAGAAGAAACAATATGGTTTCCAATAATGTTTCCGCAGCTATATTTTCCAGTTTTATAAATCCTGTCCAATCTTTTTCCAGTCATTTTAACAATGGTTCTCAAAATCAACCGAGTTTTATAAACGAGTTTCTTAAAATAGCTAAAGTTTTATGTGAACCAGATTCGTTAGAAGTTAAAATAAGAAATTTTATAAAAAACTATAAATCGTTTCAGAAACCTCAGGCAATAGCTTAAGTCTAAGTTTTACAAGAAGTATTGGCAACTTATGGTCCGTAAAATTCTCAGAATAATTACCTTTAACCTTAGATCTCTTGTAGAAACTAGTTGAAAAGTAAAATTGTAAAACTTATTTTTTTGCTTTTATTCAGGAAACTCATTTGAAATCAAATCAAAATAATCTTTTAGATAATTACTACTTTGACAATAGATCATAAGGTGTTGGTGTTGCAATTTGGTGGTGATTTTAATTCCAAACATATTTCTTGGGCCGATAGTTCAACTTGTGTGAGACTTTGTGGTCATATTCCATCTTTTCCGCATGGAAGTTCATATTTAGTTCCAACTTGATTAATTTCATCCATCCAAATTAAAAAGTCGCCATAAGACCACGGTTCAAACCCCAGGTCTGACATCAAAATGAATATATGAAAAAAAATATTTCTTCGGTGACTTCCTCTCAGCAGATTTCTGGCAAAAACTCTGAGAGCAAATAAAATTGTCATGAAAAGTTTCTCAAAAATCTGTCGTTCGAAGTAGACTTTAAACTGTAGGTCCCGCCACTCATGTATAAAATTAACACACAATATAAGTGATGTGAGAAACTAGGTCCATAATCCTGACTGAAGGGTTATAATGACCAATTATGTATGTATGTAAATTACTAAGTTGAAAATTAACCCACCTTTTCAGATCACTTTCGACTTGGTTTAAATTTAAAACTATTCGATTTAAATTTTTTTTTATTCCAAAAAAAGTTGAATTCGTCTTATAAATATACTAATTAGAATATTTTCAAACATGACTTAACAATGAAATTGTTACAAAATTTTCCATTTTCCTCAAGAAATGTGTCTAGCAACGATATTTATTTTTATATTAGTAAATTTTACGTCTGCGGTTAATGAATGTGCAAACATTCATTAAAGGAAAATTTATTAAAAATCCAGTAGGTTTGAAACTTCTGATTTTGTTCGAAAATTATTCAAAATTAAGTAAAAGAAAAGCAAAGTATATATTAGAACTTTAAACAGACATAATGGCGATTATAGAATGTTATCTTAACAAATTCAACTTTTGAATATTTTGTAAAGTAAAGGACAAATGGAAAAACGAAACTTGAGAAAACTAAATCAGGTCCCTTAGCACAAAAACCAATTTTTAATATTTTGGGATATAAACGTCCCAATTGGAGATTTAACTGTAAATGGTTTAAGTTTGACTGATGAGAACTTAAAACTAAATATTTTAAAAAATAATTTCTCGGAAGTTTTGAATGCCTGTGCATTGCTTAGGGATACTTCAGAAACAGAAAGCTTTCTAGACCCTTTAGATCAAAATATTTTGTTTCATTTTGATATCAATTTTTCAACTTTAAATAATCAAAATTGCACCAGATATACAAATCTCGATGATCTTATACATATTTTTAAAGGATTAAATAATAAAAAATTTTCGGCAATTCACATTATTAAATTCTTTATTTCTTTTTAGCAATAGACATACAATAATTATCCGATCTTTTGCCCGATTTTGGTCAGGTTTTTTGCGGAGTAGCATAATTCTCAATTCTAACTTTTCAATTATACAATATTTTTATGTTTTTTCTAAATTTGACCGGTGTTCTTTAAGGTGATCATTCACTACTCTATGCTCACCTCGATTTCATTAATGGCACTTCAAATTGTGTCTAGACATTTAGGTGAAGTTAAAGATTTTTATGGTTTATGGGGAATAAAGTTAAATACTTCGAAAAGTGAAGCAATTTGTTCGGAGTTCACTTTTGTAGTCCCTCAAAGTAAACGTTTAAAACTTTTTTAAATGATGCTGAAATACCATTTCAGGATAAGTTTAAATATCTTGGTTTATTAAATAAAATGTTGTTTTAGTAGAGTTTTATGTCATAAACTCTTACCCACGTAGACAAAACTGTTAATCTATAAAACTTGCTTAAGGCCAGTTTAGTTTTTTAAGTTTCCAAACTGATTTTCCCTTTCTCCTATTTTATGAATAAATTTTAAATATTTGAGAAAACAATTCAAATCAAAGAGGTTTTATTTGGACAAACACTTTTTATATGTCTCCACTTGGAGCGCATTTTAATCATTTTTCTATTGATTTAGCTTTCTCTTCATCGGATTTTTTTTAAAAGACTCTTCCTAGTTCTAACAGGTGTTAATGTATATTTTTATTATTATGTTTTAATTTATTTTTATTTTCTTAGTTTTTATGTATATTTTTAAGTTTATTCTTTAGTTTAGGGGATACACTCTCAAGTCACTGTTAGCTTCATGTCAAGGGCATTGTAATATAAATTTTTAACAACCCTTTAAATTCTCCTACTTCTGTCAAGTAGTACTGTCTATTTTCTTATGTTTTCAAGGCTCTACATTGTAATCTTAAATTTTAATATTACTTTTTGTAATATACAGCGGTTTCAAAATGCTCTTATGGTATATGGCGTATATGGTATATATTTGCCATTTTGCCCACAATTGGATTTTTCAAATACATTGCTATAACAAATTTACAATGATTTTCTCAAAGTGATAATTTTTTTGCAGAAATCTAAGACGTTTATACATTAATAAAGTTCAAAAATTATTGTTAATAATCTCATGTAAGTAATACCTTATATACTGTGAACATACATACATATGTTACTTTAAGTTTACGTTGGTCAATACTGTCACAGTTTGCTAAAACTTCATATACAGGTATATATATATAAAATGAGGTATATAGAAAATGGCGTAAAATCAATGACAGCCCATAAGTTGCGCAATGTAGCATAAACTCTACCTACTATTAAACTTAACTTCCAAATTAGAGGCGTAGAATCAATAATATGGCCACCAATGTAAATTCTGAAATTTCCAATTGTTCTCCTAGCCTTAGGTAGAAAAACACCTTTAGATTTGGAAGGGTTTATGCAAAGTCCATTTATATTCCATTCGAATTTTTCTATTTATGACAATACCATGTAGATGATTGATATGTAGACTGAAAGGTAGAGGCTTCTGTATGAAACCCTCTGGAATTCTACTGTTTATATAAAGTATATCTGAGCTTGAAATCGGCCAGTAAGGTAGGAAGAGGTGATATTAAGTAAACCATTTATATAATTTACTTATAAATCGTGTATGCTTAACGATATCGAGGACCTAATTGTATTCTAAACGTATTAAATGCAGTTCTTCCATTCCATATTTTAATGCAATTCTGACCGTAAATCTTCAGCCATATCTGTAAGAGCTATTATACAATCTCTTCCTTTCATAAAACCGTATCGTTGTTTAGAAAAATAAGTTGCCAAATTTCAGGTAAACATTTATATATTTAGTTGTCATAAGATTCTGAAATACTTTATAAAGAATTTGAAGAATGGCAATTAGTCTAACTCATTGTTTGTTATACGAATATGAATAATTTTTGATACATACATACGTAATTGGTCATTACAACCCTTTTAGTCAGGATTACCTCCTAGCTTCTCACACCACTTATATTGTCGAGTCCGAACTACAGATTTTTGAGAAACTTTTCATGGCAATTTTATTTGCTGACAGAGTTTTTGCCAGAAATCTGCTGAGAGGAAGTCGCCGAAGAAATATTTTTTTTCATATTCCGTTTTGATGTGTGGATTTGGACCTTGGCCAACAAACCACCTACTAGACTACGGCGACTTTATAATTTTTGATAAACTAATAAAACAAGCAATATAACAAATAAAATAAAAATAAAGAGCAAACATAATGTTCTATTTAAAGCCCTTGACTGCAAGTACGAGCAATGAAGGTCCGAATCCTAAAGAACTGCAGGTCAAGGTTTTCGAAATTTCAAAATTCTGAAAACCCCCTGACCCTTGGATTGAACAGAATCAAGAACGAAAATTACGATACATTTCTGTTTTGAAAGAGCTATGAAGTGTGAAGGCGAAGAACTCTTTGGCAGTACATCAAATATGTTTTCACTTTCACAGAAACGTTGTTCTTAGCAACGACAGATAACAATTCTACCATTATGAGACCTGCTACAGAAGACCAATCTCTAGAGCACGGCAACCAAAATTATAACGGAAACCGAATAAGAAGAAGATGCTATGTGACAGCCATATAAAGGAGAAGGAATGTCAAGATACATACATATATTACATCAAAATAGTTATAGTGTGCACACCCACTTGTATATGATACGGCAACTCTAACATTTGACATCTCACTAATCCACTGACACATGTTTGAATTAAACGTATATTTTGACGGCGTTATTAGTTTTTCAGTGTACCATGTACTCTTACTTACAAAAAATAATTAGTGTGTATTGATCGACAAATAAACTTTAAGTTAAGTTATAGAAATAACAAAATGATTTTTATTGAGAACACTAAAGTGGTGACCACCAACTGCTACGATGCAGAACACTAACGCAAACGCCACAGTAAATACGGAGGGTAACGCAGCGTCCTCACAAGTATCCCGAGTAGCTGTAAAACCACCACCTTTTTCGAAACCCGACCCCAAACTATGGTTTCTGCAGGTGAAAGCACAGTTCATGCGAGCCGGTATTACTACAGACGACACGAAATATTATACGCTGGTGTCAGAGATTGATTCATCTATATTGAAATGCGCATCTGATATAATAACAACGCCTCCGGCCATTGGGAAATATGAAACACTCAAAAGGAGACTTATCGACGAGTTTTGTGAATCCGACGACAGCCGATTTAAACGTTTATTCGACAATTTGGCTATGGAAGGAAAAAACCCTTCAATATTGCTACGTAAGATAAGAGAACTGGCTGGCGATAAGTTGGACTCGGAAATTTTTAAATCGTTATGGCTACGTCAATTGCCAACACAAATTCAACAAATTTTAGCAACGGTTGAGGGTGACGTCAGTGTAATGGCGAAAAAGGCCGATTATATGATGGAAGTACAAGATCAACCGAAAGTCAACAACATCGATGAAAGCGGAAATTTGCACAAGGCCATAGCCGAATTGATGGAGAAATTTGATCGCCTAGGGAAGAGCAGCCGTAACTACCATACGACCCATAAACGACAACGATCACTACGACGCAGTAACCTTTCACGCTCACGCATGTCCCGTTCACCATCAAATGAAATGTGTTGGTATCACCGAATATTTGGGGAAAGGGCAACAAAATGCCGATCAGCTTGCAGCTTTCGACCACGACATTCGGAAAACTTGTAAGCCCTCCGTTTTCGACGGCAAACGTAGAGGGCCACAACAACAATAATACACGCCGTCTTTATATTAAGGATGAAAACTCGAAATTGCAGTTTTAATTCGATACAGGGGCGGAATTATCTGTAATTCCCAAACAAAAGAACGTTCATCTACAACCATCTTTAATAAAATTACTTGCGGCGAACAATACGGTATCAACACATATGGTAAAAGACTCCTAGCATTGGACATCGGATTGCGACGTCAGTTTAAATGGCTTTTTACGGTGACCGACGTGTCGCACCCTATAATCGGCGCGGATTTTTTTGCAGAATTTTAACATTTTGGTGGACATGAAAAGTAAGTCCCTAGCAGACGCAACGACACAACTACGTCAAGTGTGCCGGATAACTAACAACGATTCATCACTCATAACGATACATAAGACAAATGTCATCTTCCATGAACTACTAACACAATATATCGACCTCACGGATGATTCCCATGCTTTGTCCAAGAAACCTTCGGAGGTCAAACATTATATTTAGACAAAGGGGCCCCCGGTGGCACAGGAGGTCAGACGATTATCACCCGAGAAATTGGAGATTGCGAGAAAAGAGTTCGACTACATGTTGGACCGCGGCATCTGTGTACGATCGAAGAGCCAATGGGCTAGTTCCTTACATTTGGCCAAAAAACCTAATGGATCATGGCGGCCCTGTGGCGACTTCAGACTTTTGAATGCCAGAACAATACACGACAATTACCCGGTACGACATATACAAGATTTTACGAGTGAACTCGATGGTAAGACAGTATTTTCGGTAATAGATTGCAAAAAAGCATACCATCATATACCTGTTAACCCTGGTGACGTAGCGAAGACGGCAGTTATAACGCCTTTCGGCTTATTCGAATTTAAATATATGGTATTTGGGTTACGGAACGCCGCGCAGACATTCCAACGCTTCATGGACGATACGGTTAAGGCCCTCGACTTCATTTTCCCATATTTAGATGACGTGCTCGTGGCATCATCATCGGTGGGGGAACATTTATCCCACTTACGACAACTTTTTGAAATTTATAGGGAAAAAGGCCTGGTTATTAATATAGAGAAATGTCAGTTGGGCCAATCCGAAGTCGTATTTTTAGGACATGACCTAACCTAATTATTATTTTATTTATAGTTTTCGTACAAATACTTATAATTACTTTTCATTATATTTTTTCAATAAATTTTTGTGTACAATTTTGGTTTTGTTTTTGATTTTAATAGTTACATCTATATTATCCATGAAAATTACTTCATATGGACCTTGGTATGGTGATTCATTCTTTTTTCTATTTCCAACTTTCAGTAGAACTAAATCTCCTATTTTAATATCAATGCTATTAGTTTTGTCCAAAGAATCTAAACTTCTATTTTCTTTTACTTTCTGAAGTAATCTTCTAGCATTTTCTAATGAATGTTTCAATCTAACTTTTACTTCATTTGCGTAATTTTCATAATAACACAATTAATTCTTGCTTGCTTGTTTTCGACTACTACATTATAATTACGCCTGAACATCAGAACCCGAACCATCGTCGTTCTCATCATCGTCATCCTCGCATTCTATATCGTCTTCTTCGCCATCATAGGGTATATGATTTTCGTCATTCGTTTCGTGGGATTCATGGAAAGGGGTTTATAAGGGGTATATTTCAAATTTCGGCTCGACATCCTTCTACTGACGAATCCTTGAAGGTTTCGGGCCCACAGTTAGTATTTCGGGTTTCTCCGCTTTCTTTTCCTCTGATAATAATTTAGCCCAACGTTTTTTGGCTTCACGTAGTTCCTTTAATATCTCCTCTAATGGGTAAGATTATTGGGTAAAGATTGGGTAAAATTAAGCATAAGCTATATTTATTTTATCCTTCTCCTTTCCTCTTGACTAAGCAGTTATTTTTTTGCTTTTTGTTTAGAGGGGCAGAATCGCCATGTAAGAAATAAAGAACCAGTTGTATTGTTCAGTGATCAAAATAAGATGATTGATGTTCTCTTTATTTAAATTTGGTCTTATATACTAATACATTTTCTAATTCTATGAGTGACTTTCTAAACTCACTCACTCAATAACTTAAACTCTACTCGAAATAATTAAAATAAAATACACTTAATGCAATTTTGATGCACTTGAATTAAACACATACCAAAGTGTTCTATTTGGCACATGTTCTGCATTCCCATCGCTTAGGTCAGCTTACACTAGTGACACACTTCAGAAACTGAAAGTATTACTACACAAATAACACACACAAATATAAACAAATATGCGGTTGGTTCAAAGTAACACTTTGTAATAATTTTGGTGTAATCCAATACTGAACTAAATCAGAGTACGCATTTGTACTCTAAAATATGTATACAATACAATATTCTGTTGTGGTATCGATAAAACAATGAAATTGAGACCGCATTACCTCGGTATACTGATGATTTATTAAAATTTTGAACTCTATAGTTATTAAGGAGCACTTCTGCAGGCACTTACTAAACTTCAAAATAGAAACCGAAGTACCAACCGAGATATATGAACGAGATTGGAGTACTAAGGTGTTCACAATTGAATGACCAGACGCTTTTGAGACATCAATATTTGTACTATCCTCAGATATTCACTCTATCAAGTGTCTTAAAAATGTACAAAGTAAGAAATTTACTATCACCAGATTGTTGGACGGTCTGGATATATATTTTGAGACAATAATGCCGCCAGGAATTTCTTATATAATTTCTTGATGAGAAAGGTACATCTTTCAGTCTGAAGCCAAGATTCAAATTTTATCTCATCAATACATTCTCGATCAAAAGAGTTCTTTAAATTCCTTATGAATGTGGTCTCGGGGCAATTTGAACATTCGCCTAAGTGGCATGAAGTTGTTACATAAGGACACATAGTCAATTTAAGGCAATCACGGTAATCGTGCAAATCTTCTGAGGAATCATCTGTCAAATACTTTAAGTTGATTTCCTTCAACATGAGTTTAACATTTTCATGGTAAATGAAACGCATACTGTGTGAGTTCCGCTGCTTCCTGCCAAAACGCAATGCTTTAGGTAGTACGTTTTTATGCCAAATGAACGCAATAAATAAGAAGGACGAAAGGACTAATTTCAGAGTGTCCTTAGTATGCAAATAAATACTTTTTTAAGATCATTTAGGTAGTACGATTTTATGCAAATATTGAAAAATCTTATTCTTGAGTTAAAAAATAATTTTTTTGATAGATATCCCACTCCCATCCCATTAAGCGATTATAAAGGCATTAAAGGAAATTTTATAAGCTTTCCCTTGAGCAAAAAAAGGCTCATTTTGAAAAAAAATTAAAAAAAAATTTATTAAAAAAAAACAAAAAAAATTTTTTTTCTTAATTAAAAAAATTAATTTCTGCTAGGACCAATAGGTGAAAACTTACACACATTTTAAAAAACCCTGTGTGACCAAAATGTCCAAATTTGACCCCCTCTAACTCCGGCAGTTGTTGACTGATAGAGCTGAAAATTTGTGTCTGGCCTACTATCCAATAGTACTAACCATCATCCAAATCGGAAGACATCGATTTTAAAAATTGGGTCACTTGACACGAAATTGCCCATATGTATTTTAAAAAATATCAATGAATTATTGAAGAAGTTTTATTTATTAATTCGAATACAATTACAAATTATGTTACGATTATTACGAGCTAAGTAACTTAGACCTTATACCTGGTATAGTGTAAAGCCGAAAGTCCATACCATGCGTTTTGCATAACATGCGTATACCGCAAAAGTAGAATCAGTGTAGTTGATTGTGACAAGTTACAGAAGAAAAAGCATAATATGCATAGACGCATACAAAGTAGGATTACTTTCTACTTTTCTATGCGAATAATGCAGTGTTGGAAAATGTCAGCAGTTTTTTAAACTTGGCATGCCAAATTATATACTATTGTGAATGGTTTCTACAAATATGTTTAAATAGTGCATTACTATTTTCGCATTTTTCTTTATTTGTATTATAAAAATATTAATAAAAACATATTTCATAATAAAGTTTATTACTAATTTAAGAGGAAAATACATTAAAATACATTTTTTTAACAAATTTCTTTCATGAAAAAAATATGTATATGATGATTGTTTATACATATGTGTGTATATGATTGTTTTTATGTACTGAGTGTCATCTATTTTGAATTTATTAATTTGTAAACAAGAAAAATGGAGGATAAATTTACTGAAAACACTCGTCTTCTGTTCGTTTGAGGATTTTCGTAGGCCTTAACAGCACAATACAATGTAATTTTTGTGTAAAACTATTAATAATAAAAACAACTAACAACAATTTTTAATTTTTCCTTCCAAGAAATTAAAAAATTTTGGCAACTTTTAGCAGTACGTCTTATTTTGATCTTATAATATTTAGCTTCTTAATTACCACTTGCTGAAGAAACTATACTCATTGTGACCGAAATTCACCAACATTTCGACTAATATTTAAATATTTAAGAATCTTTAAACTTTTCATTGAAGAAATTAAAAAATATTCCAAATTTTCCCCTTTTTAACACAAAATAAATGTTTGTTTACATTAAATTTTTTTACTTTATCTGCCAGTTTTCACTCTGTATATCTGTTGCTTCTAACACATTTGCCTCGCAAAACTTATAACATTTTTTTCTCCCTCTAAATTGACCTGTCCTTTTATGTTATGAGCGTTTTTCAAATGTAAACTCATAAATTTAAATAAACTCATAAATTTGAAATTAATGTCATAAATTCTTTTAAAATTACAATTTGATTTTCTATTTTTTCCAAAAATGTTCTTGTTCGCTTGTTTGTTGTTTACCACAACAGCTGATCAAAACAAAAAAAAAGGTCGCTTAAACGCATTCTGTGTAACTTGCAATAAAATCGGCATAGAAAGCAAGATTCGCAAGGCGCATGAAAAGGATTGTATGGACTTTCGGCTTAATGCATAACATTCATAGATAGATAAAATAAATAGAAATTTTGTTAATCAGAAATGTCAATTTAAATAAAATGACCTTTCAGGTTACTGAATTCATAATAATTATAATTCATCAAATTTATTGCAGTTAAAAATAAATAGTTATATATATAGTTAAATAGTTAACATTCGCCTGTTGGCTGCTAAATATCAAGATTTAAAAATGATTTGGATTTAGTCGCTAAAACAACGATTGAGTTTTCCATTTTTGACTATTCTAATGCCCACCACGTAACCTGGGGATGCACATGAAATTCAAAATGAAACAAACCATCTAAATTCACATTACTATGTAAATTATACACTTTCGTATAACACAAGTTTTCTTTTACCAAATTCAATGTGCCAAATTACACAAAGTGAAACTTTTTCAAATCGGCTTCAATCTGATCAATATGTAAATATGTACACCGTAAATGTTCCTCTATACCTACATGCATACATAATTGGCCATTACAACCCTTCAGTCAGGGTTACGACCTAGCTTCTCACACCATTCATGTTGTGTGTGTTAATTTTATACATGAATGGCGGGACCTACTGTTTAAAGTCGATACCGAACGACAGATTTTTGAGAAACTATTCATGGTAATTTTATTTACTCTCAGAGTCTGAAATCTGCTGAGAGGAAGTCGCCGAAGAAATTTTTTTTCATATTCCGTTTTGATATCTGACCTCGGGTTTGAACCGATGCCTTACGTCTAATAAGCCAACACACCACCTTAACTAGACAACGGCGACTTCCTCCATATAAATGAATATTTAGTGAAATACACTGTCGGACAAAATAAAGTGCGGTTTGAAATATTTTTTGTTTTTTCACACCATGAGGCTGCCTCCACCATGTTTTCTAGTATGGGTAAGGTTTTTCGATTTAAGCCTTTGTGTTGGTTCACAGCATACTCTTTTCCAAGTTTTGGAATTTTTTAGTTCATATTTTGACTCGTCTGTTCAAATAATTTTGTTCCAAAATGATTCAGGCATATTTATGTAAATATTTGTTTATGTAAATATTTATGTTGAGGCAGCCTCATGGTGTGGTGATGTTTTTCCTCTTCAGGAGTAGGTAGACGCGTTAAAATTGATTCTAAAATGACTGGAGAGCACTATGTAAATATTTTGGAAGAAAATCTTTACAGCAGTGAGGAGGAAATGGGCTTGGGGGAGTTTATCTTTCGACAAGACATCGACCCCAAGCACACGAGTAAGGTCGATAAAATATATTTTGAAGAAAATAATGTTGAAAAATTTGAATGGCCTGCTCAAAGCCCAGATTTAAACCCCATAGAGCATCTTTGGGCTACCTCAGATGACAAAATTCCGATGGAGTCGAGAACAAATATTCAAACATTTTGGGAAAAACTGCAAAGTGAATGGAGGGCAATTTCTACAAGTATGTAGGAATAATTCAATGTTAAGATACTTTTTAGATAAAATATTAACCGAATTAAAAATGAAACTATAATTTATAAACATTTGAAAGCAATAAACATATGCTTTAATCAAAAAACAAAAAATATTTCAAACCGCACTTTATTTTGTCCGACAATGTATATCGAACAATTCTTATCTAAAATTACTTCTATTCTATAATAATGTTTGAATTTAATTTCAAATGACAAATTGTAGGTTTGGTATATGAAACTCTCTAAACTTTGCGTAAAATTGATAGACAAAAGAAATGAATACTGTAGAAAATTACAAATAATGTGAGTGTAAAATAGCTGATTGTGTTTATAAATTTCCATATCAATTAAGACAAAAACAACAACTGGTATCAAATAGGCAACGAAAGGCGAACAAAAAAAAGAAAGTTTAGCAATAAATGGCGCTGATGTAAGGAATATTTACCAAAACGCATAGTGAGACCAATTGATCGTAATGTAAAAAACTAAATGAACGGCTGAACAAAGAAATAAACAGCAACACCCAACAGGGTTCCACGTGGTCCCTGACTTTATATTCAATATACCTTATATTAAAGTTACTTTTTTAAACTTTGTAAAAATGTTTATTTATAGTGTAGGTAGTGTGTTGGCTTATTAGACATAAGGGCACGGTACAAACCCAAGGTCAGACATCAAAACGAAATTTGAAAAAATATTTCTTCGGTGACTTCCTCTCAGCTGATTTCTGGCAAAAACTCTGAGAGCAAATAAAATTGCCATGAAAAGTTTCTCAAAAATCTGTCGTTCGTAGTCGACTTTAAACTGTAGGTCCCGCCACTCATTTATGAAATTAACGCACACAACATAAGTGGTGTGAGAAGCTAGGTCGTTATCCTGACTGAATGATTGTAATGACCAATTATGTGTGTATGTATGTGTTTATTTATCGTAGATAAAAAGATTGCAATTAAAATAAAATAACTTATTTATTTCGGATTGTTGATCGTTTCTTTATTTAAATAAATCCATTATTTATTTAAGTAATAACACACTCTAAGTGATAATCCTACGCTACCAATTTCCATATCAGAGTGCTTAACACGCGCTTTTTGATGTAACCCTCAGTTACACACACGCACCTCAATACTGGCTGAGTATTCATTATTATTATTCAAATTGTGTCTTTTGCATCATGGGTTCAGCGTGTGCTGACATAATTTGATATGAATAGTTCTATAAATCTCGACTTATATTTCTTAAAATCTAAGAACATTTCCTTAGATAATCAGTTTACCTGCCAACCGGTCAAATCGATTTGTAAAATACCGAATAAGAGCATCTGAAAATTGCTCACCTCGAAGAAAATTTGCTTGCGTCTTTTTTTTTGAGTATTGTAGTTCTCATCAGAATATGGAGTACAGAAATATGGTTACGTTGGGTAGTAACGTCTATAGTTGATATTTATTATTGCTATGGCTATTAATGCAAAAGGAAATTCAGAAAATCGATGTCTTTTTTGTGAGGTTAAGAGTCAACCAGGCTAAATCTTTAAACTGTTTAGAGGGCGAAGGGATTTTAGATCTAACAAAGTATGTGGGTAGTTTACTTTTCTTTGCTGGCTAACTTAAACAATGTAATATTTTTTTGGCTTTTAAGTTAAGTCAAATTTTTTTTGTTATTCTGATCGTCATCGGAAATATCTCACTAGAACTACTACTCTATCTCTCAGTACATATAGAATAAAATTAAGGTTTCTTTGACTACAAACCCGAACCATGTTTTCTGGTATAACAGTATTTGTATCAATTGTCATCGGTATATGTTTCTTATTAATTGATTGATTTATTTTATCGCTATTGGGGACTTTAGATTTCTTTAAAAAACATTTACTAAATTCTGTCCTCTGTTAAGCAGTGTTGTTTTTAGTTTTTCTTAAATGTATTCTGTTAAAAGAGGCAGAACGATTCCGATATTTTATGATGAGATAATCATGGGTGATTATTGCCACAATTAAAACGCTGAATGTTAAAGTTATCTGAAATATCCTCGTCATGTCACGCTAATGATGTTGCAGTTTATTTAGAACAATATTGTTTATACACGTGTGAATATATGTACATACCTACATACATTTATGTATAAGCATCTCACATACTATATGTACATATGTATGTACGTATGTATGATTGAATGAATGCTTACCACATATTCTACATGTTAAAACACAGAGTTCATACATACATATATACATATATGTATGTACATATATAAACACATAATTTTTATGTGTGTACATATGGCCAATTCTCGTCTGTCGGATCGCGTCTCTGCTGAATATGTGTCAGTGTGTTGTCTACTCATAGCACGCGCCGGAGTTTATTACAAGGTGATAAAAGTGTATCGATAACAAACACGCAATACAACAAGAACAGCAACAAACAAAATATAGGAACACAGTAACATAAAAAAAAAACAGAAGAAAAACAAACTTACTAACGTACAGCCAAAGTAATACGTGGTACGCCTCTTAATATTTCAGGAATAAAAATATACAAGAAAATCGTTATGTTCAACAAGTCATTAAATCATGCGAAATTTCGTTTTTAAATCTGAACCGCACAGGTACTTTGCAACAGCCTTCGTAGCTCCATACATGCATATGTACCTATAAAAAAGGGAGGAAAGCGAAAATAAAGCGATATTTAAACAACAAACAAAAAATAACAAAAACAACAATATGGGATGGACCATTTGTTTGACACCAACATTTCATCCCAACATACGGTCAAGCACACAGTCGAAGTTCAACACAAAATTGAAGCCAAGAACAACAACATGCCAAAAGTTGGTGTTACTACGGGGGACAACAATAAAATACAGAAACGTTTAGGGCGAAACGCTATAATGAATCTTTGTGTTTATATTGTCCAGCGGAGTATTTTAAACTTTTAACACCCTTCGCATAAGGTAAAAATATTTTATAACACTCTAACTTGGCATTCGGGTGTAATAATCTCGTTGTAAAGGATGCGACAGTGTTGCCACTTGTTAACATATGCAATATAATTGAATATAATTTTCAATGTTTTAACTTCAAATGTCGCATGGAGTATACATTTATTTACTTTGTTTAGTTTGGATTTATTCATGAAAGGGATGAGAATGAAATTAAAAAAATTAAAATTGCCTCCACTTGGGTAACAATCTTGGAGAGATGTGGGGGTTAAGTGTACTTCGATTCCCTCTGTGACCCAGAGTGAGTTGGAGTGCATGATAAAAGGTTATCGTGGGAAGACTCCGTTACGGATCGATGTCATGCTTGATCTTTTGGAATCGTCAGATCACGTATATTTTCTTTCATACCCTTTGGCACGAACCCTTTTCTGTTTTCTACGGACCATGTCTTTGAATTGACTGCCCCGAGCTGGTGGTTGTAAATTTCTGGACCTAGTTGCGTATGCACGGTAGCGCTCCTTGTCCGTCGCGGTTAAGTTGGTGGTGTAGGTTCGGCTGAGAGAAGTCCCGAGCACCTGTCCCCATAAGGGCTGGTGCCAACCCTCGCTTGCATAGTTAACCACGGGACCGTTTATGAGCAACTACACATCGCGGGCAGGGATATAGGCTTTGAGTGAGGACCCATTGACCATGAATAACGAAAAACTAACAACCAAATGAAAAAGAACCCAAGGCATCCACTTTCGCCGGTGGACGCAAAATACTTTCTAGGCAGTCAACTGCGTCCTCCTCGATGTCTTCCTCGAGTTATGGACTACGGTCCCTCACCCTGCCGTCGCGATGCAGGGTGGTTTCAGGGACACATTAAACTGATAGTCTACTCCGACCTCCATTGGAGCTCTACAAAGCGGCAATCAGTAAGATCGGTGAGATTTGGCCGAGAGCCAGGCTCGCTGTCGTCCCTCCGGACCAAACTCCCCACAGCCACGATCCAGAGCGATAATCCCCACCGGACCCCGAAGCCATTCTGAGGATCCTCAAGGCCAGCAACAAGAACCTTCCCACCGATTGAGGGTGGCGAATTGGAGGGTGGCGAAAGTTGCTGACCAGTGAGAAATCTCTCCCGCTTATCAATGCCCGAGAGGGCATGATAAACTATGGCTTCGGCCCAATTGAGCTCAGGGTCTAAAAATCAGATTCTCGAGCAATCTTACAGCCCTCGTCGAACCCCATCCCATCGGACCACGGTTCATCAAACCCCACACATCAGAACGCCAGCGGCTATCGTACCGTGTTTGTCCAGAATACAGGTAGGCCTAGTGCTTGTATAGTGGTAAGGACTAACATTAGTGCTTTTCTTCTTCCTAGGCACAGCGACAGGGACACCGTCACTATATTCATCGAGTTTAACTCGAAAGCCATCTAGATCTCGACATCATATTTTGCGCACGACTATGGGCTCTCCCCCCTCAGGAACCCATTTGCCGACTGGTAGCAGATGCGTAACTACGTGTGATTCCGGTAATTATCGGAGCCGAGGCCATCTCCCACCATACGATATGGGGAAGTTCCATTGACTTTATTATTAGTAATAAGTTAGCTATAGCCAATCGGGCTGATGAACCAACCGTCCTTACTTCGAACAGAAGGGAATTATTGGACATCACCTTGATCAGTTCCAACTTCTCGGACTATTTTGGCGATTGATATGTATCTCAGGAATGCTCCTTCTCCGATCATAGATACATTTCCTTTAACATCGACATGATAGAGTCTCCACATAGGGAGACCCTTTCAGTCAATAGGAGAAAGTCTATCTGGACCATTTTTAGGGAGAGATAACGTGACTGCCTTCCCGTGGCCCCTGACCATCGCTGGCCACTTTGATATGGATAGGGCTGCGGATACACTGACCGCGGCACTTAAGTCGGCGGTCGTATCTACCCACATGGGCAAACCGCCCTTGTGGAACCAGGAGATTGAGGATCTCCGTCGATCCAGTGGCAAACTTTTTAATAGGGCTAAAGCCACCGGTGAATGGGCACTCTACAAATCTAAAAAGGTGACAATTAAATACGCTATAAGGCGAGCAAAGAGGACTTCGTGGAGGAACTACTGCGCGAGCGTGGAATCCTCTGCTGAAACTACCCGTCTCCACAAAATTCTAAGTTCCACATAAAGGTCCCTCGAATACATCCAACGGCCCGACGGCAGCTGGACTGAGGCCAGTACAGAGATGCTTGAAGTTCTCCTCAACACTCACTTTCCGTGGAGTGTCATCCTTGGAGGTCAGGCTCTCTATCAGATTACGGAACCACCGTTGGGGATTACTTTCGCCTAATTATTACCCAAAGCCAAGTGCTGTGCGCTATCAGATCCTTTAAACCATTCAAGTCCTCAGGACCTGGTGGTATCATTTCAGGCGACATCCAACATTGGGAAGAAGTTATTCTTCCTTAGCTGCTTCCCATTTATAACGCTAGTCTTAGGCTCCTTTATATCCCTTGGAGCTGAATATTTTAGTAAGTTAAATGACTACAGACCAGTCAGTATTTGTTCCTTTCCTCTGAAGACACTGGAAAGAGTCCTTGCTGCTCATATTAGGCCCTCAATTGATCTATCCTCATCCCAACAGGTCTACACGAGGGGTAAATCAGTGGAGACTGCACTACACTCTCTTATCTCTCGGGTGGAAAATTCCCTGCACGTTAAAGAATACACTCAGGCAATTTTTCTGGACATTGAAGGTGCATTCAATAACGTCAACCCGGACGCTGTAGTTAATTCTCTCAACCTGGAACAGAATCTGGTCAGGATTATTGAGCTTCTTCTTAAGTCGAGAATAGTAACCACCACACTGGGGGCTATACATTGTCAGATAATTGTCTGTAGAGGTACACACAAGGCGGTGTTCTAACTCCACTACTCTGGAATCTAGCAGTCAACACACTATTGAGAAGACTCGAATCTTCTGGTAATAACGCCATAGCTTACGCTGACGAAATTACCATTACTGCGTCGGAAATATGTCCACAGACACTGTCTGACTAGCTGAACTTAGCGCTGTCAATTGTACTGCACTGGTGCGGGGATTTTGAACTGTCTGTTAATCCCTCCAAGACCAATGCAATTCTTTTCCCTTGAAGATACAAGGGTCCGAACTTTACCCTCCCCTAGATGGGGTCTCCGCCCAAAGGTCAGCGCTGGATCTATTCTGCAGTCATCGAACTCAACCTGCTATACGGTGTTGCTTTTTGGTAGACTGCTATGAATAAACTGCACAATGTCAGACTTCTTGACAAGGTCAGAAGGTCTGCAGCTATTCGTATCACTTGTGCTCTACGCTCCACCCCCACAAAGGCCCTACTCGCAGTGCTTAACTGGCTTCCTACTGTGCTTCTCGCTAAGCAGGTGGCTAAGTTCACTGCGACTAGACTCAATGCCCTGTCTCGTTGGCGCGACGTCCCCTCTGGTCACTCCTCTAGTTTGGAGATTGATCCTGTGGCCCCACTGAACATCGAATATCTCTCTGTGGAATATTGTTTTGATAGGGTTTTTCACTTCCTGATCCCGACCAGGGGCGACTGGGCCCCTGACATGATCATCCCCCCGGAACTCCTGAATGTATACACCGATGGTTCTAACCTCGATAGCGGGGTGGGTAGCGGAGTCTACTCTGGTAAACTGGACCTGAATATTTCCCACCAACTAACTATGTGGCATTTACCCTGAAAAGCTGGCCAAAAAGGCAAAAATGAATTTAAAGAAATTTAAGAAACTGAGTATGCAGTTCGATAGACAACAAAATTCTAGTAGTAGTAGTAGTATATAGTGAATTTTCACGACTTTAAGTTGAGATTTGTAGATTTGAGACGATGTCAAAATCAGGAAAGTGAAGAAAATTAAATGCGTTTTTGGTGTTTTTTTGAAATTATATTAGGTTTATATGATATTTTTTTGTGGCTAAACGAATAGAGGTTTTATATTGATTTTTTTTATTTGAAAGGTGTGAGCAACTGCTACTGTCAGTTTTTTTTATATATATACATATATCTCATACCGTTAGTATAATTCGCAAAGACGCTAAGTCCACTCTTTTCCAAAATTGAGATTTTAATGCAAAACGATAACACTATACCAAATACATATTTTACGACAAAAAAATGTCAGTATGTAGTTTAAAGTTGTTGTAATTTTGTGGTTTGCAAAAACGCTAAGTCCATAAAACTACGAAAAATATTAACTCCACGAATATTAATTATTAATTATTCTTAATTTTTGATCTAGGTCATTTAAAGAGAGCTATTTTGTAAATATAATTGCGTTTAAAAAGTTTACAAATTTAAAAAAATGAAGAATCTACAATGTTTTTTGTGTCTCTTGTAAAATTTTAAAAAAGGGACTTAACACATTTGCGAATGAGACTAACGATATATTAATGTTAAAATTATTCGTTCAAAATTTAAAAATAATAAAAATTTCACATTTCTTTACCCAACCCAAAAAAAGATAAGGATTTTAAAGGTGAAAGTAGTTTTTCGTAGTTTAATGTTATATACCACAAGAAAATATGAACTCTCTACATTCAGGAGCAAAAAAAAAAGTTTGCGCAAATTTGCGCAATTATTTTTAGCGATTTTTTTGAAAATTTTACTTTTTTTTTGAAAAATTAAAAAAATTAGACGCAGTGTAATAAAGCTATAGGCAATAAAGCCATATGGCGTACGAATTATGCGAGGAAATTCAGTAGAAGCGATACCAATCGAGATGTCCTGAAAAGGTTACTTTTAAGTAGTGACCCTTTTATAAGCTGCAGTACACAAAAATCGCGAAGGAATAGAAAAGCATTTTCATCAGATACTATTAAATTACTCTTTCCTGACATTGATGATGAAAATGATAACGATTTTAACGATTGTAGTTAGTTTTTAAGTATTTTTAAGTTAAGTATTAAATAATGTAAAATAAATATTATGAATAAATATTAATTATCATAGAAGTTTAAAAACTTAATTACATATGTATATCGACTATTATAACAATATGAGATGTATGTTTGATTTTCTTAATGGACCGTATGTGATACCTAGGGGCACTTATGATCCGATCATAATAAAATGTGATCATAAATGATTCACATTCATATTAAACATGTTCATGTCGAATTTCATCGAGGTAATAAATGGCCAGCTACCGAGCTGCTCAATGGATCCTCGTCTACGGTGTTCATTTCACCCACATCACGATCTTTTCTGATAGCCAGGCTGCCATAAGATCTCTGTCGAACGTTGTGAATAACTCCAGGATCCTCAGGGAATGTCGCCGCTGTCTGGACCTTTCTTCTGGGTGCTTCAGTGTAGCACTTGTCTGGGTGATTGTGCACAGCAATATTTCGGTAAAGCCGATGAGCTCGCCAGGGCGGGTGCTCTCATGTAACGACTTCTGCCGTGAGTGCAGATCCACTGAGGAAGAGGAGACTTTCTTTGTCAGTGTCCATCTCTTGCGAGGTGCAGATATAGGTTATTTGGCCCTCCAATCCTTGTCAGCTTGACGGAGCTATTGTCCATTGATGTCAAGGATATGGCTTTGTTTATCAAATTTTCAGGCTGGTTTCCCAGCGTCGGGTAGTCGTGCTTTAAATGTGCAGCCACTGCACTGTCCAATTTCTTCTACCCTGATTTGGAGGAACTTAGTCAGTACAGAGACTGCGTTCACCTGTAGCGTCACAACGGGCCGCTATGCGTGCTTAAGTGAGCTTTTGGCATCAAGGCTACCACTCCAACCTATGGGGAGTGGGTATGAAACTACAAGGCAACGCCACTGATTGGTTTCAACTTGGCGAAGCCCGGGGCTATCCTTGCAAGTACATACCAAGCAGCTCACAGCCTCCGTATCTTAGATCAGGCGCTCCCCGGGTACTGGTACTCAGCATCCGCTGGGTACTTGCTAATGTGAGAAGGCAAGATTGACGATTCGGCACGACCTTGACTATGCATTGGAAATCGATTTTGAAGATGACGCAAGTGGGCTGACGTTTGTTGCATTCTGTTACCTGAGTACACCGAGTGAAAACCGGTCGAAATGGCTTTCAGGCTAATGTTGCAGACGCCTCCGTTCCGTTAAATCCGTGGCAGGGCTTCAAGTACGTTCGATTATCGTCGCCATTTAGTTGGTGATGCAGGTTTAGTTGAGATGACTCCTAATTAGTGTCCGACCTGGCTCTGAACGCAAACTCCCATGAGGATTTGCGTCAACCCTCGCGAGGACCTCACTGATTACCACAGGCACCCTCGGGGTCTTGGAAGGACAACTGCATAGCCGATATGAGATAGCGGCTTGAAGATGGAACCCAAGAGAAAAAATGAATAAAAGAATACTAGAAGTGGAAGAGATGATGCAGGGAGAGGTTGCCTTTATGAGCAGCCCGAAAATCAGGCGATCGCCGGTGAAGAAATCCCAGACGACGACGAACTCTCAGAGCGCGTCTGCGAAGAACACTGGGACTGAGAAGGATGGCACGACACCGGAATCTGTGCAAGAAGGGGCGCAAACGCAACCGGCGCATAGTGGAACACAGGAACCGCTTTTGAGGCACAGTTCCCCTAGACAGGAGTTTATATGTAAGATGAGAAACTCCGAGGAGGAGACCCTCACTAAGTTCCAAAATGTTATCCGCAGGATTAGAGGGGCAATGACGAGGGCAAGGAACATCAGCATGGAAGTTCAGAGCGGAGTAGCTGAATTAGAGGAGCTCATCGACATAATGCGGAGCTATAGAGAGAACTGGAAGACTGCGGAAAAGGAAAAAGAAGTGAGTATAGCACCCGAAATCACCAAGAATAACAGGAATGACTGTGAAGTCTCCACACCTGTTAGTTCCCTCAACAAGAGAGGCGCCTCAAGCCCGCCGGAGAGCCGTCCGGAAAAAAGGCCGAGAGGAAAACCGACGGACACCATACAGCTCAAGGAAACAGTGGACGAGGAATGGAAAACAGTGAGGAGCAAGAAAACGGCAAGGAAAGAGAAAAAGGAGCGAAGAAAAACTGTGAAAGAACGTCCAGAAGCTGTAATCATCCACCCAACCGATGGGCGCAGCTACGCTGACGTTCTGAGGAACAGAAGGAGCAAGATAAGACCAGAGGAATCGGAGATAGCGATACGAGCCGTCCGGAAGACGAAAACAGGTGCTATTCTCATTGAAATGGGTAAAGGAGGCAAAAGGGACGAGTTCAGGGAGAACCTAAAGAGCGTCCTAAATCAAGAGGCAACAGTAAAGGACCTTGTACCTACGGTCACTTTGGAAATTCGGGACCTGGATGCCCTCACAACCACCGAGGAGGTTATGGCAGCCGTACAAAGAGAAGCGGGCGAAATAAATCCGGATACGTCCGTTCGTATAACCGGGGCGAACAGCCGGGAGCAGAAAAGAGCCTTCGTGACAACCTCTGCAAGTTGTGCGAAAGCGCTGCTGAAACTACAGAGGATCAAAATAGGCTGGACACGCTGTAGAATAACCATCAGGGAAGAACCGACACGCTGTTTCCGATGCTTCGGAATAGGTCACAAACGGTGGGAGTGTGGTGGACCAGACAGGTCAGACCTATGTATGAAATGTGGAGAAAACGGGCATAAGCGAAAAGAATGCCGGAACACACCGAAATGTTGTATTTGCTATGCGGAGTCAGGAAAATCTCTGGATCACCTCCCGGGATCGCGGGGCTGCGGGACGAGCTTACGAAAGGCAGCATGAGGATATTGCAGCTGAATATGCACAGAGGGAAGGTGGCTTTTTCTTTGCTATCGCAAATAGTCAGGGAGCAGGAAGTTGACGTAGCTGTTATAAGCGAACAGTATGCATCTAAAAATAGCGGATTCTGGCTGGGTGATGAAACATCTACAGCAGCTATATGGATAACGGATAACCAGGGCCCCCGACCGAGAAGATCTGGTAGGGGGGATTGTTTCACCTGGATACAGTTTGATGAGATTACTCTAATGAGTTGTTATTTGACTCCCAATGATGACGTGGGAACCTTTGAGGAGAAATTGGCCAGAATCGAGGATGCAACTTCATAGTTACAGGCGGTTTTAACTCCAGAGCGGTAGAGTGGGGAATGCAGAATACCAACCCAAGAGGCAGGCGAATTGTAGAGATGGCAGCTCGAACCGGCCTGGTCTTCGCGAATGAGGGGAGCGTAGCTACCTTTAGACGACCAGGCTGCGAGGGCACCATCCCTGATATAACTATGGTCTCGGAGAGCATGTATCACAGAGTCAAGGAGTGGAGGGTCTTGGAAATATATACGGGCAGTGATCACCAGTACATATCGTACACCTTTGCTCCAAGGAATAGACTTGAGAAGGACAATTACACCACGAATAATCGAATCTGGGATTCACGGAAATTAAATGCGAATCGGCTACTCTTGGAAGTGGATAGACTGTGTAGCAGAGTTGAACTCTCGGACGATGCGAGGACAAGAGTGGAACAAACCATGGAGATAATAAGACGCGGATGTAAAAAGGCAATGCCCTTGCGAAAACTTCCGAATATCAGAAGGAAGGCAGTGTACTGGTGGGACGACAATATCGCAGCACTCAGGCGAGAGTGCCTACGACTACGACGGAGGTACACTAGAGCCAGACCCGATGGACCAGCTGCTGACGAAATGCGGGCATATAAGGAGGCAAAGAAGACTCTGAAGAAGGCTATATCGCGAAAGAAAAATCAGGCATTTCAGGAACTACTCGACGACGTAAACGTAAACCCTTACGGACTTGGATACAAAATTGTAATGGACAAACTAAACAGAAGGAAACCAATGGAAATTATGGACGAGCGAGTAATGAGAAATATAGTGGATACACTATTCCCTACTCATGAACCGGCGAACGAACGACGACGGAATACGCGCAATACAGAACCTTTGCCATTTTCCGCGGAGGAGCTGAAAGCAGCTGCAGTCGGATTGAAACCCGGTAAGGCACCGGGGCCCGATGGCATCCCGCCTGAGGTAATGCGGGAGATTGCCAATCAGAGACCGCAATTCCTACTGGGAATGTACAACGCGTGCCTGAGAGAGTGTATTTTCCCCGAAATATGGAAGAGACAACGGCTAGTCTTGATAAATAAGGGAAATGGCGATCCAGAGGACCCATCCGCGTACAAGCCACTGTGCATGCTGGATACGGCGGGAAAGCTGCTCGAGAGGCTTTTGAAGCCTCGGCTTGCTGCCGCGATTGAGAATAGTGGCGGACTGTCTGCTAGACAATATGGATTTCGACCCGGTCGGTCTACAATTGGTGCCTTGAGAGAGGTGACTGAAGCGGCCAGGGTAACACAACGAGGGAGCAAATCTTCGAGGCCTGTGGTACTGCTTGCGACTCTGGACGTTAAAAATGCGTTCAACAGCCTTAGATGGAGCGACGTATTAAATGCTTTGGAGTACAATTTCTCGGTGCCACACTACATTTTGGCCATGATAAGTAGTTATCTGAGTAGCAGACAGCTGGTGTATAACACAAGCTCGGACCCAAGGGTGAAACATATAACATCAGGAGCGGCACAGGGATCTATACTCGGCCCCGACCTATGGAACGTCAACTACGATGGAATTCTGAAAGAGGATATGCCAGAGGGAACTTTTTTGGTTGGATACGCAGATGATATTGCAGCTGTTATCACGGCCAGGAACACGGAAGAGGCACAACGAAAACTGAGACGTGTCATGCTGAGAACGAAAACATGGCTGGATGCCCACGGCCTGGATCTGGCCATGCACAAAACGGAATTACTGCTGATCACTGGTCGTCATATCCCCTTGCAAGTGGACATGAGTATAGGAGACGGAGTAATTAGGACCAAGAGCTCGGTGAAATACCTGGGAATAAGGCTGGATCCCAGACTAACATTTTCACATCAGATCCAGTACTCGGCTAACAAGGCCCAGAGGATCGTTGGACAGCTCAGTAGATTACTGGCGAACATTGGAGGCCCGCTACCGGCGAGACGGAGACTCCTGATGGAGGTTGGAAACAGCATTATGCTTTATGGGAGCGAAATTTGGGCCGAAACACTGAATGTTAAGAAGCGGACAAACGCACTGGTAGCGGTACAGAGAACGGCTGCATTGCGTATCGCGTCGGCATATCGTACGGTATCCGCTCCAGCCGTAGTGGTGATAGCGTGTATTATCCCTGTGGATCTGCTGGCAGCGGAGCGGATGGAGATCTATAAGGCGAAATCGGCTGGGAGTCACATAACCGCTAATTTCAGGGAAAACACCATTTCAAAATGGCAACAACGATGGAACGAAGAAGATAGAGGAAGATGGACGGCGAGACTTATTCCAGACATAAGGCCATGGATTGGTCGGAAATTTGGAGAGGTAAATTACTACGTTACACAGATGTTATCGGGTCACGGATATTTTAGGAAATATCTGCACAGAATGTTAAAGACCGCCTCACCTTACTGTCTTTACGAGGAAGGTGAGATAATTGATGACGCAGAGCACACCGTTTTCGAGTGTGCACGCTGGCAGAGCTATCGCTCTGCACTGACGTCGATAGTTGGGACGATCACGCCCGGTAACATTGTCGGGGTTATGATCGCGAGTAGAGAAAATTGGACCTCAGTGGCGAATTACGTGGAGAGGATTCTAAAACTGAAGAAGAGGGATCTTGAGGCTGCAGAACATGTGGGCACGCCGGAATAGATGAAACTGGCACACGTGTCAATCGAAATTCGAAGTAAAGATCTGGAGGAAATGAATAGTGGAGACGCTTAGATGTCTCTTCAACTTTCAACACGCAATCCGGACGCGGATATGAACATGCAGGGGCCAAAGAGCCAAAGGGACTCCACTCCGAAGTAATACCACCGTAGTTCCGGAGTGGGCACAACAAGTCCATGAGACGAGGGGGGGATTTAGTGGGTGAGGGCCCCACACACGGAGGATGTGACGACTTCCTCTATGGTGCGGTTAGGTACATTTACCCCTCCTCGGCGTGAAAAAAAAAAAAAAAAACCACTCCAACCTAACCTAAACTAAGTCGTCTACAACCAAGTTCAATCACTTTGTGTATGTTCATCAACATTATTATGGATTTAGCGAATTTTTCAGAAAGTATCTTACTTGAGATTCTGATGAGAATTTAAATTTCTAAATTATTATCTAAATTATATACACATTTTTTTAAATGTTACTTAAATAATCCCGTTTTAGGCTTTTTGACTAAATTTATAACATAATATGATCTATATATTATTTGTAAGTATAGGAATTGTTATGAAGGAATAATTTTTATTATTTTTCGCATTTGTCAAATAAAACAAGTTTGGAGGAGTTTGGAGTTTAAGAAATATAAAATAAATATTTTTGAGTTCTACTCAATAAAACTCACAACTTACACTACGTCATTAGCTGGATGTATTTAATTTTTTTTTTTATTTTGTCGCATAGTGTTCCTATTATTAATAATAATTCATATTAATGAGAGCTGTCAGTGAGCAATGTTCGAATGCCAAAGCTCTTTCAATGCTCCCCATCAGTTCCTAGTTTCGAATTCAAGTGTGTTGAGCACTACTAGCAAGAGCAGAAAAGTGGTTGGATCGAATGTCGCTGTAGGTATGTGATCATTTGCTGTGTATATCGATGATCTCTTAGCTTTTGTGTTACTGACTGCGTAGATGCTTTTAATTGAGAGGAGCTGTGACTGCGTTCATAATTACCTGGAAAGTGTGTATCAAGGAGACTTTCAAGAGTCTCCTCATTCGAGATTGTCCAGATATTATTACCCAACCTAATAAACCCTATATCCTAGTAAGTTCTTGTCAGCAGTTTGCCAAATCTATTAGCTCATTAAACATCCTCCTACATTCGTCACACAATGCTGCCATCTCTGGATGTGTGTAAAATTGCGTTTTTTAAATTTTTGTCCGCTTTCCATCACACGGAATTTTGACCATATTCAATTTGATAACAGTATAAACTATACAATAACACATTCGATATTGATATCATAACATCAAATTTGGTTCCTTATTCGCTAAAATGTATAAAATTACTGTAGATATTATTTCAAACACAACTCGACCTCCAAGTATAAGAAGTTTGTTTCTTGGTGTAATCTCCGGTTGCCCAAAAGTGTAGTTCTAGAAATTCTTTGATAGTAAATAAGGTGAATTGGAGGCTATTTGCTCAACACAGCCGTCCATTTCATGGGACGGATAGTGAGTTTTATATTCATAAATACCTTTACAAAATTCTTAACACACCTTTTAACATAGTTAAAAATTATATAGCAGTGGCTTGATGAGTAGAAGGCACCGATCATTGTCTTACATTTAATTACTATACTACTTTTTTTTTTTTTTTTTTTTACTTTATACATTCTTGTAAGGAATATTTTTTATATTTTGAATATTTTAGATTTGCAATCCATTTTTCCAATAACAAGCAAATTTGATAAATTAAAAAATAAAATGTTTTATTGAATCCCATTGGAAACAATAATATATATATATATATGCAATTATGTATATACACCTAATTCTGTTTTTACACGGTCTTTTTTTACACGGTTTTGATATAACACGGTTTGAAAATAAAATATTTTTAATTTTTGTTACACGATTTTATTCCATTTAGCACGATTTAAAATTTTTTGTGCTTAAATTTTTTTGTCAAATTTAATTTTTGCAAAGTATGTTCATATCACAAATTTAAGAGAATTCCCTTTTTGCGCGTACAAGCAAATTTACTAGTCAAAGCAAATATAAATGGCACAAATTTAGGGGAATTCACTTTTGTGCATACAAGCACAAAGGTCAGAGCAATTAAATATGTGTTTGGTAAAGAAATTTCTTATTGGCAAATTTGTATTTCTATCGTTACATTAAATTTAAGATAAAAGGCAAGCCAAAAAATATTTTATATTTATTAAGTTATTTATATTTTTAATTTTGTTAAATATTTTATGAATCCCTAAAAGGAAATGTCAAACACAAAACTTCTTAAAAAATCCTTGTTTTTCACTAATTTTAATAGGTTTTAGAGATTAGGAACCAATCACCTATTTTTGCATACAATCAGTGTCTTTTTTTACACGGTTTTTTACACGGTTTTTTCTGGAACCAATCTACCGTGTAAAAACAGAATTAGGTGTATAAAGATAATATATTATATATAATGAAAGAGTATTATTTAAATAATAATGTTCTAAATAATAATGATTTAAATAATAATAAATGAAATAATAATTAACTTGTTAAATAATTATAATTAAATTATTAAATAAAAGATAGCCGTTGTCTAGTAGGTAGTGTGTTGGCTTATTAGACGTAAGGTCACGGTTCAAACCCCAGGTCAGACATCAAAACGAAATATGAAAAAATATATCTTCGGCGACTTCCTCTCAGCAGATTTGTGTGTGACAAAAACTCTGAGAGTGAATAAAATTGCCATGAAAAGTTTCTCAAAAATCTGTCGTTCGGAGTCGACTTTAAACTGTAGGTCCGGCCACTCATGTATTAAATTAACACACACACAATATGAGTGGTGTGAGAAGTTAGGCCGTAATCCTGACTGAAGGGTTGTAATGATCAATTATGTATGTATGAGCTTTTCCATTATTTTAGACAGGAATGGAAGAATGGCAATTGGTCTGAATTCATTGTTGGATTTAGGAAAACCTCATAGCTAGACAAATGGACTGTTATCTCGTAAGTAATAATTTCCTATCTGATAAGCAGTCGGGATATATGAAAGCTAGGAGATATAATACTGTTTTAGTCAATGTAATTGATGACCTTAGGTTGGAACTAGATAAAAATTACATAGCGTTTTTAGTTCTTTTGGATCACACCAAAGCTCTTAATACGTTGACCACAAAATAGACCCTCTTTCAGTTTGCTAACTCAGCTTGTAGTTTTATACGTTCTTATCTTATGAACAGATCGCAACGAGTTTATCTAAACGGCAACATCTCGAATTCGCTAAACGTTGGTAGAGGTATTCCTTAGGGATCAATCTTTTGTTCTGTATATACATTAACGACCTACCTGATGTTTTGGATAATTGTAGCGTACATATGTACGTTGACGACGTTCAGGTTTATAGAAGCACACGTATTGGTAATGCAATTAAGTTCAAAAAGAAGTTATACAATCTGTTTAAGTAGTTTTTAGCATATTTTGATTTTTTTTTCATTTCTTTAGCCTTATTTTTGTATCGAATTCTAATTTCCGAGATTTTAACATGTTCTTATACATTTTTATTTGTACATTATTTCAAACATTTCATTATTTATATAATCAATGATTTGTTATTATTTTCTTTCTTTGATGTACTCCCATAGCATTTTCATTTATAAGATTATTATATTGTTGTGCTATGACTAATAATAAATAAATAAATAAAATGTGATTTCTTTTAAGTCTTCTAATTTCATCATCTTCTAAGTTCATCAGTAGTATTGCAAATGCCAATACATTTATATGGTTACTGACCCTAGCTAAATAATTGGAGCTATATTTTCTTATTTTCGATTTTACCAAGGGTATGTTAAGGTTAAGGTAAGGATTTATTAGTTACATAAAAAGGAGCGTTTGTTATCGACCGTAAAGCCTCAGACTGAAATCTTCGTAAGATGTGAGTCTTGTATATTTGAGTTGCTGGCAGTTCCCCATAATTCTACGCCGTAAGTTCATATAGGTTTTAGTACAGTTTTCATAGTACATTTCCAGAGAAAGTTGAGATTTACGTCCAAGAATCCAATACATTTTTTAAATATCATATCGAGCTGTATTCTTTTAGCTGTTTAAGCTGTCTTCGGGCCAGGTGGAGACCCAGATATTTTACAGTGTTACTACTAGGAATTTCTACGAGGTTTAGATATATGTACAAGTTTCTCTTCTCGTTGTAAAAGTAATGTGTTTTGATTTTTGCGTGTTAACTACAATATTCCATTTTGTGAAGACTATCGAGTTTCTGTTGAATTCTAGAAGCTTGAGAAGGTAGGTAAGTGGAAGTGTGTCATCTGCATAAGTTGCCGTAGTAATATCATCATTTGTTGGCATGTCATATGTAAATATCGTATACAAGACTAGGCCGAGAACAATACCTTGTGGTATACCGGCATTTATCTGTTAAATTTTAGAAGTGTCATTATTAACTCTAACAAAAAAATATCTGTTTTTCAAATATGACAAGAAAAACATATAAAATGGAGTAAGAAAAGTGGTTTTTATCTTGTAAAGTAATCCCTCAAGCCAAACATTATCAAAAGCCTGCTGTATGTCCAAAACCACAACAGAACAATAATTTTTATTTTCAAAGGACTCTGTAAACACTTTTATAACTCGGTGGTATTGTTCTGGTGTCCCATGCTTACTTCTAAACCCGAACTGGTAGTCTGGAATATTGTTTTCATTCAGAAAAGGTGTTAAGCGTTTTAGTAACAGTTTTTCAAATATCTTTGACAGGATGGACAGGAGATTTATGGTCTGCATATATAATTTCTTTTAATGGTAGATATTTGATGGTAATTGCATCTATTTTGTCATAAACAGTGGATTTATTGTTATTTAGGATATTTATATCCTTTTTTGTTTCAAGTAGACTAATATGTTTCATTGGTAAATGAATTTGTCAAGCAATATCTAAAAAATTTCGAATATCACTATCATTAATATTAGTTGAATGAGGTTTAAAAATATCTTCCAATGAGTGGCAAAAACAGTTGAGTTTTCTTTGTCTGTTTTACACCATGAGCCATCAGAATTTTTAATTGGAATATTTCTTTTTGAAGGTCTTTTAAGAAACTTAGTTGCTTTATATAACTCAAATTACTTGTTTTTATTTTGAGGTTTCAAGGCTCGAAGATACGAGTTAATCTCTGAACATAACTTTCTTGCTCTTTTCCTGATAGTTTTAACTCGTATGTTTCTTGTGCGATACCATACTCTTTTTAGACGTTTAAATTCTATAATCATATTTCTAACCGCTCCAGATGCTTGAACTTTTCGAACTATATTCTTAGAATTAACTATAGTTGGGGTTGATAAAAATACGGCTTCATGAATTAATGTAGTGAAAGATTCAACAGAGTCATCTAAATCTTCTGGAGTTTTAATTCTTGTATTAAGATTTACCTTATTTTCAATATATTCGCTAAAGAAGCTTAGTAATCTAATCTGTTTGTTTTTATTAACTTAGCGTTTCTAGGGGCTAATTTAACTTTAGCATCATAGTTTACAGTAAGAGGAGTGTGATCTGAACTTAAACCTTAATCATTCAATATGCCCAGCGAGTGTCTGGAAAGACCATTAAATATAATGAAATTAAGGAAATCTGGTATCTTCGTTGGATCGGAAGGCCAGTTAGTTGGTCCATTTCCTGATATTGTTCTGCAATATACATTTATGAGGTTGTTTACGTTTAGGATTCGTAAGTCTAGAACCCCACCAGGGATGCCTCGCATTGTAATCACCACCAACAATGAAACGAGGACCTAAAGTTTTGAAAAAGTTTTCGTATTCTTCATACGATTCATATAAGGAAAGTCTTTTTGTTCATGAAAAATTGTTGTTGTCTAATGAGTCCCCTATCTGACTGTCTTTTCCTCAAAACATTCTGGTATAACTGGTAGTTAGTTGTTTTAAACAATGGGCACATTTAGGGGTATTTTCAGGGTCATTACGGCAATTGGGCGAGGGATGACCAAGTCCGCATTTTACGCATACAGTTGGTTTTCTGCAGTATGTTTTCGTATGTCCAAATTCTAGGCAACGGTGTCGTTGCACTATATCGTTTGTACATTAATTATATTTCTGACAAGATGACCCTTATATAAGAGATCAAGTTTTATATTTTCTATCTTAGTAGAATAGTGAAGGCCTTTAATAACAAATCTGTAAGATCGCTCATTTTTAAGCTGATATGTGAGATAAGTAACATTGTTCGCATCAAAATATGTTGCTAACTTTCGTTAAGAATCCACAGTTTTTACATTGAGTTTAAGTTGACCGTCATGTAAAGCTTTATAATTAAATTCAGTATTGGCAATTACACAGCTTACACATTTAATAATTTTATTTATATTAACAATATTATTTATAAATATTGGTGGATGCTTTGCGGCAGGTTCCACACATTTGATCATGTTCTAAGGAGGTAGGTTTCCGGTTTCAACCATGCGTGCAGCTTCTTCAAGAGATTAAATCTCCGCCTGAAATACGCTGGCCTGGTTAGTGTCAGTTTATCGGAAAAGACCCCAGATCCAGTTCCGCATTTCATTATGTGGCCATCGGTGAAGATCGATATCACCGTCACCGATGATAGCTTCAGCAATCCATGTGAGCCTAGTGGTAATGTGAGTCTCGTATGTTCTCCCGAAAACAGTCTCCGGTACTTCATGCAGTATTGAAGCGTGACCCACTGTACTTGGCCTAAACATATCTGAGATCTTAAACCTCAGTCCAATGATTATAGAGACAAGATGACCTCGAGGCCAGCCTGTTGCATGAACTTTAGGGAACCCGTGATGCCCAAACAGACAAACCTCTGTACCTTGCTCAGCGTAACGAGATAGGTCCACTTTCATATGGCCTCCCACCAAACTAATACCCCTTGGGAGAATATAGGCCGTACAACCGTTGTATACAACCAGTGGATGATACGAGGCTGCAGGCCCTGTTTACTGCCAAACGCCCTTTTACATGCGTACAGGAAATTTTGGAATTCATAATGATACCCAAGAACTTTGTCTGCTTTGAGAGCCTCAGAACCGTTCTGTTCACTTTCGGAATGGTGAAGCTTGGAATCTTGTACTTACCTGGGTTCACACTCAAGCCGTTCTTCCTTTTGCCAGTGCCGACTCCATAAGATTACTGATCGTTGGAAAATGCTTTCCCGTGACCAGTATCACCATGTCGTCAAGATATGCCATCATAGGTTCCAAGCCCCTAATTACTCGCTTCCAGACGGAGGATACTCCTAATGAAGATTGGATATCCATTAAGCCATCTGTTTACCATGTTACCGAGCTAATGTTCACTAGACCGATGTGTATTGCCTCCGTGCATACATTGTTAAACGCTCCTTCTATATCTAGAAAGATCTGTAGTTCTTCGGTTTTCCCGCCTTTGGTATATAATCCAAAAGTATACATCCCCTGTAGCATGTGCAGCATTATCGGGTAAATGCAATCCATTCCCGGAGGTTTGTAGGGTTTGAATGACTTGATTACCCATGTTATTTTTCCCCTCGTTATTATGTTATCAATGAGTCTAATTTTATCTCTGTTGTGAGTACGATTTCGCTACGCAACTTCGTGTTCGGTGCTTTCCACATCTACACAACCAGAGAAGTGAGTCTCCATTAATAATTCAAGCGATTACCGACTGCTCTCTCTGTGGTCACCATTAGGCCCGATTAACTAGACTGGCAAGTACTCTTCGAAGCTTTGAAGCTTCGCTAGTGCATGGAATATCCTCACATAATTTAGCCCATTAATCTCTTTTAGATTTAACTATTTGTTTTTTGGGAATTGAAACTCAGCTTATATATAGCCTAGTCTTTGACCTCCCTATACAGTCCCTATCCGGTCCTACTGAAAAGTCTTCTCGTTTCCTTCCTAAGAAGTGTTAGCTCCGAAGAGTACCACGGTGACATGCGTACTCACTGGAGCCGGCTAATTGGGCATGATTTGAGAAAGACCTCCTAAGATCCCCAGTAAGTTGCTGGACAGATTCTTCAATGTGTGCGACATCAACTGTTTATGCGGATGCTATCAGGAAGCTGCTGAGAGAGTTTGCAAATTGTCACGGTGAGGTCGGGATAGCAGATCTGCGATAAGAGAATAACGTTAATTACTTTACTGAAAAGTGTATACATACATACATAAGTGGTCATTGCAACCCTTCAGTCAGGTTGACGTTTGGGTAGATGAGGTCCCAGTAGTATGCCAGTCACCCAAGTCATCGGGTTCCCGGAGGCTTTAAGATGCTGGGGGTCAATACCATGAATAGGGGGGTTGTTGGATTTTATACCTACTGCCAGGTTTTAGAACTGCTACCTCAGTGACTAAGTTTCTTGGGCTATGCACACCCGTCATCATGGCCAAGTCGGATCATTGTAACTAAGCCTTCGCACCGCGAGAAGGTGACTAATACGCGAAGGGATTAGAGCCTTTATCTGATAGCGATCGATTCCATCACTCTCACCCTCACAGACTAGGACTCTATGCACTATATTTACCGAGACTCTGGTATTGCAGTTGTAAGCACTTTCAATGACATCGGAAAATATGGGAAAGCATTTGATATGTATTTAAGTCATTCCCTTATACTTATGAGACTATTTCTTAAAAAGTCTTCCATAAGAAATTTACTTGGTCGTTATTTTTCTCTCTTTTTTTCTATTTACTCAGAGCATTTCATTACTTAACAATAAAGTATAGAACTGTTTGCAGGTTAGAAAAAAATTTATTTCAATTTGGGGTAGGTTGCCATATCTGTGAGTGAAATTATACCCCTATTACTAACTTCAGCGTGATTTGACAACAGTTTAAAGTTCACAGCAAATGACTCTCGTATAATAAAAACATCTAATAAAATTTAATTGTTTCTTTTGTTATGCCAGAATGATGTCGGTTTGGGCTCGACTGGTGCTTTCATCAGAAAAGACTTATTATTTGCTATTCATACAACATTCTTTCTGTTTCTATTGGGCTCTGCGAACATTTAATTGTTTTCAATTAAGTTTTGTGTTGTGATTTAATTAAGATCTTTGCTACGGAAGTACTTAACGTTAAGCTGATGGTTATTGATGCTAACGTTTGTATGCTCTATCCTACACCATTTAATGAATATTTCTCAATTGGCTCTTCATTCGTTGGTCTCATTTGGTATAGAAATTTAATATTAAATGAATTCTGCTGGTGGGCAACGGACGAATTGAAATAAAGAAACTGCAATACACTAAATGTATAAATGATTTAAGACTAACATTGCAAAAGACCTATTATAATTATAAATATATGTATATAAATATACATAGTCTAGTACATATGTATATATAGTATACTATTTATATATATAAATATGTACATATATAGATACATTCGCCAAACTGCGGATATTTACAGACGTTTCTCTCCTAAAAGTATATGGTGACCATTTAAATTCCTGTACTGTGAAATCGGGAAAAATCCTTGTCTTTCATTGTGCTCACTAGAAGGATATAGATCTTTGCTTTGTTTCCGCACACAGAAATTTCAGTGCGATCACTACATTGTTAGCGTATTGGTGAAACAGAACGCATGTTATTCCACACATAACGGATTTTTATCTTCTTTAGTAAAAATATGACAAATGTGATGCTATCGAATATTATTATGAGACCATAACTGGTCCGTACCGTCTTGCATATTTTTATCCACTCCAGTATTATCCACTCCATTACAATGTTAGAATTATACTTGAACGTTCTGTTTATTTAAATAAACCAATATTGTTGGTTATGTAGCTGAAAAAAGATATGTAGTTATGTTATGTTAAATTTAAAAATGTTATCTGTCGGGATGATGTTGAAATTTGTCGATTATCAATTTGTGCACAGCGCTTCCACATCATACATTTTTTTACGAAAAATAAGTATGGTCGTAGATCATTGACAATTGGTACCGAGTATTCTGTTGATTAAATTAAAAAGATTTCATAAAAAATTCCCACGCCCATCGCTCATCGCTTATACAATTCAAATCGATTTTTTCGCATAAAATTTTTCTTATCCAAGCAAAAGTCTTCACATTTGATGCTTATGCTTTCCACAATAAACTAAAGACGCCAAGTTTTATCAAAAGCGGTCAGACCTATCGTTCATCTGTAATTTGTTGCCGCGATTGCGGAAATTTTTTTTAAAATGCATATTATAAGCTACATGAAGTGTGAATTCCATTAATTTCAATCGAGCGTGCAATGACGAAATGCTCAATTCACAATAACCCTTACTATCAAATTTTTTTTATAATTGCGTCCAAATCATTCATTTCGGGATGTTTGGTTTTACAAATATAACATGCTGCTCTTAAAAAAATAATTGTGATTTTTTTCAGAAAATTTATAATTTTCTTAAGCGACGGTGAAAATCGATGCTTATATTTTGGCAATATTTAAAGAATATACTTTCATCTTTCATTTGATAATGGTAGGAAGACGGAGGTAGAAAGAGCTACCTTCTTTATTCATGGATAACAGTTTTTGAAATTAATAAGATGGTGCTATATTTCAATTAAAACAGCACTAAAATGGTATTAGTGAAAGTATTTTTCAAACGCAAGCTACTGAATTGCATAAAAATTTTCATAAGTTTTCTTTTAACAATATGTATGTTTTATATTGTGATGTAGGTGACTTCAATCCCACCATTAGATTTACCTACATGCGTTGTCATCAAAAACCACTGAGTTGTGCACAGAAAGATTCGAGAAACTGCTTGTAATTATTGATTCTGGAATTAATTTTTTTGTAAATAATTTTAAATATTTGTTCTTTTTTAATTAAAAAAAATGTGTTACCCTCCAAGTACTAAAATAATTGACTATGATTAGAAATTTTAACACTTTAGTGCAAACTAAATTAAGCTTTAATATTTAAACAAAACTATTCAATATTTTAACAAAACTAAATAACGCATTGGAAGTTAGGAATGCTCTTGTACAACATTTTCTTGAAGATTATGAATTAGTCTTTTTTGAAGAATATGTTTTTGGTCGCACAATTTGTTTGAGTAGGCTACCATTTAATACATTAAGAACTGTATGTACTGTACTGTACTCGCATACATATATCTATCTTTTATGATAATGAATATGTTTGTGACTACTGTCGCACTAATTATGTTTTTGTTTTAATTTTTTAAAAGAGTGCTCCCGCTTAAATGGAAATTAAATCAAACCAAAACGGAAATTAAATTGAATGATTCTTTATAACAATAAGAAATGCGGGACTTGAATAATTTCGAGATAGTGGTGGTATTAGTAAAGTGGTGCTGATGGTGGTGGTGTATAGAAATTGTTTATTATCTGCAATGTTTTTGTTTATTAGTGACAATGATTCAACAAAAACTAACATAAAGAAATGAAATGTAAATAAATAAATTATAATTATTAATATAATTATTTTAAATTTTGAGTGGATGTATAAATCACAACATAGCATCATCAGATGTGAGAGTGTGATCAACGGCGGAATTTGATCCAAATTTGCCTTATGAACTTGTCAGCCAGTGGGATATATTGAAAAGAAACTGCCGTTAAATGCATTCTCACAACGCTTTTATTCATAATAAGAATGAACGTGTGTCTGTGGCTGTTGACTTGGAATTACTCAATGTGGCCAGATATGTAATCATGAAGGCATATAAAAACCTATACAATATATAAATTAATGCAATTATGTAGTTTAATTTAAATTTAAATTAAATAAGGAGCGCATTATACAAAACTGTAAAGCATTGCACATTTATTGACATACATATGTACATATTGCATGTATCTATATAAATGCGTTTATATACATACATATATGTACTATATAAGTATGTATATATAATTGCAACTTTAAAAATAATTAAGCTTAAAATTTAAGGTTAAAAAAATACGTTTTATTTTATTTATTTCTCGCTCTATTACGAATTTTTCACTTTACAACAAGTGAATTATTAAAAATGAAAAAATTTAAGCATTGCCTTCTGTAGTGTTTGGAAACCTTTTACAAAAGAAAGTTTCGGAATGCTAATATGAAGCTGCTATTCTAAGTTTATGGGACTTTAGGAACGCAAATCTATGTAAAATTTATATAATACATACAATACTGAGAGTACATATATGTATGTACTTTTATTGGTACATTCTCTCACCAAATAAATTCCTCAAACAATTATTTGAGAAAAATTTTTAATTAAATTTTTTGTTGAAATAAAAATAAAAGCGAGTCATTTAGAGACTTTACTGCAAAACTGCTTGAAAAACAGCCTTTTCTCATAAGTTAGGGATTCAAGGGATTTAGGAGAATGTTGTTGATTCCATCTTCGAAAAAGGTTCTAAATCGAAACTTCAGCAATTTGTTGTCCTGCCAAACCTCGGGATGTTGTTCGGTGTCTGTAAGGATAATTCATTTACTAAAACGTGTTCTGGTGATTCGACTTTTTCGGCACAGAATCTACTTATTGGCTGCAGTGTAATGAATGCCCTTTTTTATTTTAAGTACTCTGAAAAAATTAAATGTGCTTCTTGGAAAATATTTTGAATTTCAAACAAATTTGTTTGTGAAGAAATTGTAACTTCATGTTAATCAAATATTTCTTACTTAATTGGTCATTAACAATCCATTTATCGCATATGGGCTTTCTACTGCACATCGTTCCTGACGCCCCTGCTTCTTGTACGCCTTCGCCAGTTGGTTACACCAATCGATGACAGGGTTTCCTCAATTTAGTTCTTTCAACGCGGAACATGCTCTTTCATCCGAACGACATTGTCGAGCCAGCGCAGCCGTTGGGTGATAATGCGCTACACAAAGCGCGGAAATCATCGCCAATTTGCACTGGGCCAAAGATCTTCCCTAAAAATTTTCTCTCGACTACTCCCAAGGCTGTTGCATCGGTGCTTAATACTATTTATGCTTCTGCGCTATAAAGAACTAAAATACTTTGCGACATTATCCGTTCATCTATGTATGTATATACATACGTAAATTACAAAATTATAAGTTTCAATTGTAATTATATTTATTCTGTGTACATAAACGTAGTTTTCGGGTTGGGGGTAGTTCGGGTAGTGATCTCTTTTCATTAATTTTTTACAATTCACAATAAACTTATATGTAAACTTAAAAGATGGGTGGCTAACGTGAACAGGGAGGATGGGAGACTTGTAGAGTATAAGATTCGTAGTACGAGAGGAGTCTTTGCTACTATATTACCCATTGAGACCTTAATATCACCAGTTAACAAGAGTGAATTTACGCTTGATTTCCAGACTGACATAATTTTTGCTGGCAACGGCGGAGCCAATATAAATAAATTCACTGACAACACCGAAAGTATAGTTATCGGCAGTGAACTGGGATTGAATACGCCGCTGTATATGTCGACAATCACCGGATCATCATCATATTGCACCATAGATTTGTGCAAAAAAATAAGACAAGCTTTTAAGAAAACCGAAATATTATTCGTCCCTATCTATCGACATTTTTCATTGGAGCTATTGGATAGCAACATAAACGCACAAAGGCTCCCCAGCCAATTGCAATCGACCTGCCAAAAGCGAAGTAGTTTGTTACAGCTTCTATATCCCATTGCCATTTCAGACATGCAATTAAATAATCGCATTCACATTCCTCGCCGTAGTCTAGTAGGTAGTGTTTGGCTTATTAGACGTAAGGCCACTGTTCAAACACCAGATCAGACATAAACAAACAAAAATATGAAAATAAATATTTCTTCGGTGATTCTTGTATATGTTGAGTTATGAAGAGTCGAAATCAACAACATCATACGTGTTGTTAAGTATGAATATGATGAGTACTTCAAACTTTGAATATGAGTAGAGGTTTCATGATATTAAAATAAGTATGAACGCGAAGTCGCCGTAGTCTAGTAGGTAGTGTCTTATTAGACGTAAAGCCACGGTTCAAATCCAAGGTCAGACATCAAAACGAAATATAAAAAAAATGTTTCTTCGGCGACTTCCTCTCAGCAGATTCCTGGCAAAAGCACTGGGAGTAAATAAAATTGCCATGAAAAGTTTCTCAAAAGTCTGTCGTGCGGAGTCGGCTTTAACCTGTAGTCACACTTACAACATGAGTAGTGTGAAAAGCTAGGCCGTAATCCTGACTGAAGGGTTGTGATAGCCAATTAAAAAAAAAATGAAAGCGCATAAGTATCAGAAATTATGAGTATGATTCGATTCTACTCATCTTTTTGAATGCTAATTGCTGATCTCTGAAAAAAATTTCCAAATAAAATTTACGTTAAGGAGGGAAAAGTATTCACTAGTTCAAATAAATAGAGAAGTAAAGGTTTAACAACTGCATAAAAAATATCTTGGAAATTGCATATAGAGTTAAAATTCATGCACGTTGTGCTAAAACTTATTACAACAAGCGAGTAAAAACTTTACCTCTTGAATTGAATAGAAAACGTTTTGTATATAATTTTCGTTCCCGGGAAGCGTCGGGAATAAAATCCCGGGAAATACAGTGATTTTTAACTTCCCGATTCCCGGAAATTTTAGTCGGGAATCCCTAGATTTAATAACTACTAAAAAATGCAACTATGCTTATTGTTACTCATTTTCCACGGTCCCACAAGTAATATGATCTGTCAAAATTTTATGTAGAAGAGTACGGGTGGGATCGTCTAAACATAATATGTAATGAAACTATCACACATTGAGAGAAAATACGGATGGAAATTTTGACAGTCGTATGGCTCTCTTCATTTTTTGAAATGTTTCAAAAAACAAGAAAATTTCATCAGATCAGGGATGTATTTTTATGTAAGCAAAACAAAAAAGTGTAAAACACCTGTGCAAAAAAAAAACAAAAACAAAAAACATTTTTGGCGCAAACAAATATTCCTATTTTGTGAAAATATTTTTAGAATTATATTCAAAATTTAATTAATAATTTAATGGATTTAGAAAAAGTTGTTGATTTGATTCCTTGGACATTCTAACAAAATTTACAAAACTTTTTGGGTCCTTCAGTTGCAATTCCTTTATAGCAATGTGCGTCATATCTTTTCCGCTATAACGCCGTAGTAGCCATTCCCGGCCCCAAATGCGCTTGGACAGTCTTACTTCTTTAACCCGTTTCTTGTCTTTGCACTCATATTTTTTAATTACGGCAATAGCAAGTAAAACACCAAGTGCATTTTGTTTGTTTTTTTAATATTTGGCATTTTTAATTTCAATAGAAACTTTAAGCAAATTTTTCACTTTGTTTGTTTGTGTTTTTTTTTACCAGATGTTTTTCGTCTTACTTTATTATTGTCTTATACCAATCGTGTAAACACAGAAAAAATAATCATACGACTATTATTCTCTTTTTTGAAATATATTTTACTTTTTCATCAGACTTTACATATTACTTGTGTGCTCGTGTGAAGGGGGCTTTAAGCGTTTTGTATTTTTAATCTTTGTTTTGTTCCTTTCTCGTAATTTCTTAAGTATATGTTTGTGGAACTTACCGTAGTATTATTTATTATTTTTTCCTTATTCATGTTTAGTTCGATTTATATGTTTTATTGCTTTTGCTGAGGGTAGTAGGCGCGGAAAACTTGGAATTTATTGAGAAAAAATGAATAAGACAGTATACATATTTGAAAATTCTAAAGACCAACTTCAACTAAAGTACGTAAGAATTAGGAATTCCTAATGATCATTACTGTCAACAAGTTAATGATTCAGACCATACTTCTGTTAATGTGAAGATGTGAATCATTGGAAAAATCATTTGGAAAAAAGGTAGCGTAAACGCTAAATCTCAAACAAAAGTCAACCGAAGAACTTGCTTGTGAATAAATGGCAGCAAGTATCAAAATAAAACACAAAAAGAAATTGTATATTCAATGGCAAATATTATTATTAAATGGAGGACTTAACCTTAAGGGATATCCTATTAAGTATAGCATTTTATTATATTTGGCTTTTGAATTTAAAATTTATTCTCTTTTTTCTTTTGCAGCGCTAAAATGTAGTCGTCAGGAAGGTTTCCTTATTTGTCTTTCGTTTTGTTGACCACGTTAATAATATTTTGTTTCATTATAAAATTGAAATAAATTAATAAAATAAATATAAAAAACATCAAATAATTTTACAACTTTTGGCTAAGAATTTATAAAATTGTTCACATAAATTAGGGTACCTAGACTTATGCTGTGCACTGTGTATACTAGGGGCATACAGAAATTCTTTTGTGTGGCTCTATTCTCCAGAGCCTATTCACTTTAAGAACACTTCTGTGATTTCATTCTAAAAAAAAATAGCAACCTAAATATCTCAAGCCTAACGAGTCTGGTCTTGAATCAAGTCATATATCAGTTTTATTATTCAAACCAGCCGTATAATTCAAAATTATCGATCGGTTTGTCAAAATCCATCGGAGAAAAATCAAGTAAAAGAACCTTCCGAGAGGAATCGCTATCAGGTGAAGGACCATAAGCCTTCTAAGCGAAGAAAGAATCTTCTCGTTGCGTTGGCCAACAATAAATCCGGATTGATATCTTCCATTTTTTGGAGTTAAGCACCATTGAATTCAAGTTGAAAGAGTTAGGAATTGAATTCGTGATCTCCAATAAGACTGCGGAGGTGCCAGGCTTCAACACCATTTAGATTCACAGAGAAGTATGGGCTGCTCACATGTTTGGACTGTTGGTTAGCAAGGTGTTTATTTCAGCCAGGGGTACTCTCTTGTGACCTCGTACCAGAATTTGTTTACTCATTTTAGAACTTGACAATGGATGTGATAAATAATATTAGTTTTCGATCATGAAAAGTAAGAAAGAGAGAATTCTAAAGAAAGATGAATGCAGATTCTTTAAAAAATAGTTATATTAGTTAGTTTCAGTTATAATAAACAAAAAAAAATTATCATTAAAATACAGTATATTCCCCTTTTACTAAGAAACTTTTCAATCAATATTTCATTCTAAAGTTCTTGTACACTTACAGAACTACATATGTACATATGTGCGTACATGCAAGAGCAAATAATGTTCTTTACTCACATGCAAATTTATAAACAGTTTCTCCTTATCATTGGTTCCAGAGTGTCTGACTCTGTGCTACCCTTACAGATTTTCTTACTGTGTATCATATTTTCGTCAAGTCAATTCAAATACATATGTACTTAAGTATGTATTTAATACGTTTGAAAATGTGAAAATTTTAAATTGCAAGTAATGAACGCTAAGAGAACGATTGATTCGACTGTGGAACAAAATTATAAGTGAAATCTTAAAATCCCTGAAAATTTTCCAGTGCAATAAAATTATACACTTAATAAGTTTACTTATGTGGCGATGATGAGTGTGACGCAATGAAGTAAAGGGTCCGCCAAATAACTTTTTTTTTGAAAATGCTTTAAAAAAAACTACTGAATATTTTCTCAAATTTCTTTTTTTTTATTTGAAAGTACAATCCTTCCTGTTAATAATGGAAAATAATTTCATTCAAATGGCTGCCTCGGCTGGCCATGCAGTAGCCTACACCAGAAGATGCCGGTTTTTGCAAAAAAATAATCATTTCAGATGAAGGTCATTTTGATCTTGGCGGTTATGTAAACAAGTAAAATTGTTGCATTTGGGGCACAGAAAATCCGCACGCATACATTGAAAAGCCGACGCACCCAAAACGAGTTACTGTTCGGTGCGGATTTTGGTCCAGAGGCATAATTAGGCCATTTTTCTTCGAAAATGAGCAAGGAGTGGCCGTTACAGTCAATGGCGATCGTTATCGGGCCATGTTCAACGAATTTTTGTTCACAAAAATTTAAGAGGATGATATTGGCAACATTTGGTTTCAACAGGGCGGCGCTACGTGCCACACAGCCGAAGCTACGCTCGATGTTTTGCGCCCTGTTTTTGAAGATCACATTATCAGCCGCAGAGCTGTTGTCGTTTGGCCACCTCGGAGCTGCGATTTGACACCGTTGGGCTATTATTTGTGGGGTGCCGTCAAAGATAAGTATTACGCCGACAAGCCAGTGACAATTGACGCTTTAAAGGACAATATTCGAGAAGCCATTGGTGAAATACAGCTGTACACAATCGATAATGTGCTTAAAAATTGGACCGATCGTATAGGCTACTGCATGGCCAGCAGAGGCAGCCATTTGAATGAAATTATTTTCCATTATTAACCGGAAGGATTGTACTTTCAAATAGAAAAAGAAATTTGAGAAAATATTCAGTAGTTTTTTTTAAAGCATTTTCAAAAAAAAAGTTATTTGGCGGACCCTTTTTTTTAAATTTATCACTTTACTTAACAAATAAATTGCTAATTAATAATAATTGAATAACACCATATTAGCCATTATCGTCGCTTTTTCTGATTTCGTGCGCGTTCATAAATAAATCCAATTGAAAACTGGGGGTGACTTAAATCACAATACAATGGTTTCATATGAATAAATGCACGTACTCTATACTATCTCATCATGATTTGTTGTGTTGTTCGAAACATTTAACTGTTGTAATATTATGTTCGGGTAAGACGTAATGGATGGACGTAAATCAGTTATATTGGTAAAAGGGAAAACGAGATAATAAATAATTAATACAATTTTAATCTAAAAATTGAAAATTTTTAAGTGAAATTATTGAAAAATTTGTAAGAAATATTTATACTTTGTGTTCGTGGACTTTTAGTGGAGCCACACGTGCTTTTGAATACTTTTTTATAATTGGTCACTACAACCCTTCAGTTAGGATTACGAGCTAGCTTTCCACACCACTTATGTTGTGTGCATTAATTTCATACATGAGTGCCGGGACCTACAATTTAAAGTCGACTCCGAACGACAGATTTTTGAGAACCTTTTCGTGGCAATTTTATTTGCACTAAGAGTTTTTGCCAGAAATCTGCTGAGAGGAAGTCGCTGAAGAAATATTTTTTCTTATTTCGTTTAGTTCGTTGAACCGTGACCTCACGTCTAATAAGCCAATACACTATCTACTAGACTACAAAACTTCAACACCATCGCCATTTGATGGTAGATATTATAATGGGTGATTTTTTAAGAGCTATAGCAAATTTTTCAAAAAAAAAACACATAAAATTCAGAAAAATGCATGAAATCTTTATTTGAATCGAAAGTACGGTCCATATAATTTAATGTTTGAAGATTATTTCATGCAAATGTTGACCGCGACAGCGCCTCAAATGGTCCATCTGCTTAGTCCAATTTTGGCATACTCTTTCCAACATTTCGGCCGGTATCTCACGAATAAATGCTTCAATGTTGTCTTTCAATGCGTCAATTGAAGCTGGCTTGTCTGTACAGACATGAGCTTTAACATAGCCCCACAAAAAATAGTCTAAAGGCGTTAAATCGCACGATCTAGGATGCCAATTGACCGGTCCCAAACTTGAAATAAAATGTTCACCGAACTCGCCTCTCATGTGGCACCGTCTTGTTGAAACCACATGTTATGCAAGTCTTCACACCTAAATCCTTCCGCAAAATTTTCCACGTTGTTGAGTAACAGAGGCCCAATTGCTGCGAACGGTGACGAATCGATAATTGATGGTCATCATTAACACTGGCCAATTCAGCTGTGATATTTTCTTCATTTCCATTCTACGTAAGCGTGTTGGTGGTTTAATGTCCAACAATGTAAATTTGGTGCGAAATTTAGTCACAATAGCACAATAGCCCGAATAGCCGCTTCAGTGGGTCGATTAAACTGACCATAAAATGGAAGAAGCGCGCGATGAACTTTTTTAACAGAGCACGCATTTTGATAATAAAATTCAATGATTTGCAAGCGTTGTTTGTTTGTAAGACGATTCATGGTTAAACAAAACACGAAACGTGTGTGAGCTGTTTAAACCAGTGTTGCCAGAAAGATAATAGCTAAAAAATCACCCGTTATATTGATATACATATATGGAAAAACAAATTAAAGCCTTGAAACCATTAAGTAGGAAACTTTTCTCTAGACCTTAAAAACGTTCAAAGGATATAAATTTTCGGAAACAGCGAGATAAAAAATGTTTCATAAAATTATCAACATTATTATATGTATTTTTAAATTTCAAAGCAATTAAATATTGTATTATATATGTGGGTTTTTAATGACACCACGTTAAGTTTACTTAAAATAGTTCTTCTTTGATATTATGGGTAACATTTAATGATGTTTTATGTATTTATTTTAGATAAAAAGTTACAATTTGCGTCAGGTTTTCAACTGTCTGGTAGTGTCAAGTGCCGAGTAAGAACTCCCTCAAAAAATGTCCGTTGTCTATTCGTCGCCATTCAACGAGTACTCCGTACTCAAAGTTTAGTTTCAGTGAGTATGTCCGCTTTAGTCATAAAACATAGTGTCACATTATTTAGTATCTCCGTCCATTTCTAGTACTACGTCCGTTAATTCCCAATTCCACATATATTATTATATTTCGAACAGAACAAATAATAAACGAAGAATTTAAGAAACGTAATAATTTGGATAAACATTTATCAAAACCACTCTCGACATTGTCTCCAATGACAATTAATGATATTATCACTAGGTTTGTGAGTAAACATTGATGTTTTAATGGACGATACATTGGCGTTTGATGGACAATCGGTGTTCAAATTGAAAAACTTCTCAGTCGTTTATCATAAAACGGATGTTCATGTGCTTTTGGGCCTATGCTTATTTGAGTTACTTACTTTAAATTAGTTGATATTGAAGGCGCTAAAATCTGAGAAACCATCTACATCGTTTAAATGAACGAATTTCTGTATACATAATTTAGTAATTATTGGTGAAAAATTTATTTTGTTTTTGTAATATTTCTCGTCAAATGAATTCACAAAAGCAATGATCAACACTTTTAGATAAAAAAAAACAATTTTTGTCATATAGTCGTCATTTTTGACCACATGAGCGTAAAACTTACATTAACATGTATATATTTAGATGTAGATTACAATTTGTTTAGACCTTTTTGAAATCAAATGACGATATGTAGGTGCGACTAAATTGCAGCATACTAGTATATGTATCTGCCGTTGCACTAAAGTATGGTTTCTAGATTTTTACATGTATTAAAAATCTTTAGGATTTATATTTAATTATTTAATGATAGGAAAATAAAATATCGAAAAACATCGATGTATCGGTCTGATCACCGATATTTTTTAACATCGATGTTTTTTTGTGCAAAAAACGCGTATTTTGTTATTATTTTCTTAGTGAAGAAAATGTAACAAGATTACATGGTTTCATATTAATTCCATTACAATTAAATAGTTTCTTAGAAAAAATATACCTATATAAGTAATCTTTCTTTACAATTAAGTTTTACAAAATTATAATATATATGCACAAAAGTGAAAAAAGACACATCTGAAATTCAAGTACTAGTGGCAGACGCCTAAAAATTGTCCAATAATACTGCCGTATCAAAAATATCGTAAAACAACTGCAACTTCTTTTACCAGGAAACACAACTAGTTCCACAGACCAAGACCAATGTGTGTTGTCCATCGAAGCAAGATTTAAATCCACTGTATACTTTTAAGGTAATTAAGCCTACAAAAGTTGTATAATGGAAGGGCGAGCTGTCATATAGAATAATTCTTTGATGGACCAACATTAACCAAACATATTGTGTAGATTCATTTATTTCCATTCGCTCATAACAACAACTTGTATGCATGTGATGTATGATAATGATAGTGATAACACAGTGCACGATTGGACAAAGTATTTAAAGGTATAAAAAAATTATATTATATAATGGCATAGAGCTCTGATTCCAATCCTATACATGGAACAATGTGTAAACACAAGTTGAACAAAAAAACTGAAGAATCTTCAAGACCTGGAGAAAGTGGTTCGATTAGCATGCAAAAACATGCAAGATGTCAGAGATTATTTGAAAGTCTTCCTAGAAGTTTATATTTTGTTATTAAAGAGAAGTAGTGCCTCCATGAAATATTAAAAAGAATTAAAGAAGAAAGAAAAGAAAGAAGAATTTTTTGCTTTCATAATTAAGACTATCATTTATTGTTAAATTCTTTTATTGAAGTTCCCTTTACTTCATAAATCGCTTAAGTATACCCTATAGAATATTTAATTGCCCTTAAATAAATTTCAAAAAAATATTTCATCTTTGTTTGTTACTGGAGAAAGGTCGTATTATAAGAGCACCTCGAACTACGGTTTTGAACTTGTACTATAATTTTTTACTTCTTACTTTTATATTTTGCTTAACATCAGTCGTTCACTCAAGACTATATGCACTATGAAATAAAAACTAAGCTTACCTCAACTGCAACGGTCAACGAGTCAAATACATAAAACAAATCAAAAGTGTACAGGATCAGAAAACATAAATTTTTTTTCACATATAGAAGTTTTTCTATAAAAATAGAATACTACGGTAAAAACGTTGTCAAAAAATTTAATACTTTTCGGTTATGTATTTGTTTATAAATGCAATTTCAATGAGAGCATGATAACATTATTTGTAAGAACTCTATGAAGGTAATAACTAAAACGTTGCCAAAATAAAACAGAATTCTCTCACGAATGATTTATTAATGCGAATTTGTAAAAAATCATCGCGGTCGTTTATGTCCAAGCACTTAAAAATTGCTCCCCACTTCTACTATAGTGTGCGTTTCTATTGTACTAATTTAAAAATAAAAATTATAATAATAAAAAAATATAAAAATAAATAATAATAATTGATTTGCAAATGAAAATATATTTACAATATATGTAATTTGAAATTATATAGAATATATTCTGTGTATACACACACGTATATGCATGCATTTAAGCATACGGAAATATGTTGATAGACTTTACGTTCTACCTGTACTTCATGGTGGTGTTCATGATTTGTTGTCAACTACAGAGTGCACTTTTTTCTTTTGCCATATTTTACATTAGAAAGCAAATTAATCAAGATTTGTCAATTAGAACAAAATATTTACTTTTTAAACAGGTAGACGAAAAGTGAATCAGTACGGATTCAACCACCGTTAGAATTTTTTTAGTATTGTATTATTGCAAATCCAGCAATGTCTTCCACGGCTATACCAAAAAGCAGTACAAATAAAAACCATTCTAAACAATGACAGAAACAGAACAATGCAACGCACATGATTGATTTGAATCCATAAAGTTGTGAAAATACGTTTTAGTGATACAAGACATTCGATTATTCGATGCGTCAGGTAACCGCTATGTGTTAATAAGCACTTATTAAAATGATTAAATTACAAAGCAATCGAAAACCTAAGTTAAAACTATTTACACCACTTATATCCGATTGAAAATGTAATTCAAGTTCATATATGGGTCGGTGCTAAGAAGTTTATTTTGGAAGCGTATTGACTGCGCCACAAAAGTGCAAATATACGCGGCTCGCCCTAGGAAGTGAGAATGGAAAAACGCAAATCTACGAAATTAACGAACAGATCTTAAGATTCTACAACCTAACATATATATTTATATTCTCTGCGTAGTCGAGATTGTGTTAATTGTAAGCCACTAACTGTTTGTGGACATCGTGATATCAGCAAGCACAAAAAGCTATAAAAACTAGGATTAAATGACTAGTTGACGGAAGCCTTTATAATGTATAAAGGATCTAAAGTTTTACCGTTTATAAATACACACTTATCTAAGTGACGGTGGGTTCTTGTGTCTTGGAACAAAAGATATAAAGGTGTTTTGTACTCGTTCACCTGTTCTAAAATTATTAAGGGTTTTAAAAATAAAAATTTAATTTTAAAATAAATTATTCGGGCGGGAAGGGAATATAAACATATCCCTAACCACACTTGGGCCCATAGATTCCGTTCCACTATGTTATCCATATGATATATTAAAAAACCAACAGCCAAAATGTTGCTATTGTGCAACAGCAATGTCCAAAAAAATAGGGTAATACATACTCCAGTTATTCGAACTCTAACAAACTCAAACTTTAAAATGATTTTTTAGGTTCTTATCAAACCGTGGAGTTCTCCAACGTTCCTAGACACAAGTCAGCTAAGCTTTCCAGAGATTACGTATTTGGCAACCATTCCTATATATACATATATATATATTTATATAAACAACAAATGAGGTGAGGATTTGAAACTATCTTGTTGACACATTACACAATATTTCGTTTTGCACAATAAAAATTAAAAGTTTTTTGATTTTATTCCATATATTGTACCATCTACTAATATAATGTACACACAGGCAATAATATTGCAAATGTATGGGTGGTACCTTTAGTCGAAAGTTTTTCTGACAGTTGGCACCTCAATTGCAGTCGACGTTTTATGTTTTTCAATTAAAATTATTAAAATTCAGTAAAATTAAAGTCAAAAGAAACTTTTAAAATTGAAAGAACAATTCATGTCAATAAATTTGTAAACAATACAAAAAGTTAACTGTGGACATAAAAAGTTTTCACTTTCCAGTGTTTTAAATATCAGGTTATCTATTTAATGACTTTGAAACCATTCGGTCTTGCAAGGCTGTCAGCTGATGATTTTGCATCTGAAGGGTTATTTATTTTACAATTACGAATACGGATCGTATAAAAACCGAAGAATTCGTAGAAATAGTTAAAACTTATAACAAAAGTAGTAATTCAACCGTGACCACTTTTTAAACTTTACGAGGTGATTATGTGCATCATAATCGACTTTCCGTTCAAGGAATTGGAAAAATTAGAAATAAATGTATTTCGGAGTATTTTGCATTTGAATTTGCACCTAAATCCGCATAAAACCACTTAACTCACTAAACTATTAGAGCAGGCTGACCATTCTAAATGCCGGTTGAGTGCTAAAGTGACTGGCTTTCAATGCAGATTTTTCGAACAAAATTTTGTTCAGAAAATAAAAGTTTCATCGTTTTTATATATACGTAGCTTCATATTTGTTTTACCTAACATTTATTTTGAAACCAAAAAATGGATAACCCTATAACCATTGAAAGTATTTAAAATTTTCTTGTATTTAACTTTCAAATATTTTCGCCAAAGGGTTTTGTTTAAATATCTATCTTTGAGGGCCTTGACCATTTATCACAGCTCAAACCTATCAAACTTAATTTATGTACAACTATGTACTGTATCAGCACAACATAAGAAATATTTAAAGAATAACAAGAAATATTTTAAATTCATACATACATAATTACATACATAATTGGTCATTACAACCCTTCAGTCAGGATTACGACCTAGCTTCTCACACCACTTATGTTGTGTGTGTTAATTTTATACATGAGTGGCGGGACCTACAGTTTGAAGTCGATTCCGAACGACAGATTTTTGAGAAACTTTTCATGGCAATTTTATTTACTCTCAGAGTTTTTGCCAGAAATCTGCTGAGAGGAAATCGCCGAAAAAATACTTTTTGTATTTTATTTTGATGTCTGGCCTGGGGCTCGAACCCTGGCTTTTCGTCTAATAAGCCAACACACTACCTACTAGACCACGGCGACTTCTAGATGATATTTAAATTCATATTTTGTTAAAGTGTTACTTAAAAGGCTCACATGTACCCTTTAAAAAGTGTTCTGATTTTCGTCACTCTCACATTAACAAAATATTTAAAGGAAACTAGAAAAATACATGTCGCAAATTCCTTTACAAACATATTTCAATACATCTGAATCTCAATTAAAGAATATTGCACAAATAACAATTTGTACATAATTTATATTTTCTTGTATTTAAATTTTTGAACTAATTTTGAATCTTTTTATTAAATTGTATTGGAAATTTGAAGTATTATTGAAATGTGTTTCAATTAAATCTTTTGTTAATTAACACTATACACTCCAAAATAGAAGATAATGATAATATTTGAATTTATCTCTTGGGTAAATTCTTAATTTTCTTTGTAATCAATATTGCACTTAACAATAAGTTCCTTTTATAAATCTTTTATAACCGAATTTTCACCACATACTTATTTGTAAATAAACTTGTATTTACATATACATATCTATAATGGAGGGATGGAATGCATGCAAACAAGGTAAAGTTTCTAACTGTGTCCAACGTGGCAACCACTAGGTCCATCCTTGTCTTGCTGTATTCAAGTTGACACGCAGCCTCCTCGTGGCATTCTAGCACCCGCTAGATATTAACTAATGCTTGCAGCGAAGTCCAATCCCCTGGAGACTAAATTTTGGATGTGCGTAGGGCTTGGAACCCACCACGTAAAAATCTACTCCAATGAAAACCAAAACAATAGCATTGAAAAAGATCCCGTCAAAAGTTGACGACCACGGCAAACGTTCAAAGGACAACGATTTAAGAATAGGCACTTGGAACGTCCGCACGCTTCACAGGGTAGGCGCTTCCGCCCAGCTGGCGGATGCCCTCAAGAAATGTAAGACGGACATCACTGCCATACAGGAAATGCGATGGATAGGGGCAGGATGCAAAAGGCTGGCATCTTGCGATGTGTATTACAGCTGCCATGTTGATAAGCACGAATTCGGATGCGGTTTTGTGGTTAATAAGAGGCTTCGCCACCTTGTCTCAGGGTTCAAGCCTGTGAACGAAAGAATAGCCACAACCCGCAATCATCAGGGCAAAATTCTACAACATCAGCATTATTTGTGCTCACGCCCCGACGGAAGAAAAGGATGATGTGGTTAAAGATGCCTTCTACGCTAAACTCGAGGACGTATATGATGAGTGTCCGGCCCATGACGCCAAAATCGTCCTCGGAGATTTTAATGCGAAGGTCGGGCGGGAACGTATCTTTGGCCCCACTGTCGGACAGTTCAGCCTCCACATGGATGTCCCCTGATCGATCAACATCCAACCAGATTGATCATATTGGGATAGACGGAAGGCACGTATCCAGTGCACTAGATGTGCGCACATTCAGATGTCCAAATATCGACTCGGACCACTACCTTATCGCAGCCAAGTTTCGATTGCGCATTAGCGCCTCGAGGTCTGCGCACTCTAGTGTATTGCGAAGGCTGGACGTTAAGAAGCTGCGATCACAAAGGACAGCTGAGGCGTTCTCCGCTCAACTCTCGGATAAGTGGCGAACTGTGGGCCAACATCTCCCACTCCTTGCGCACTACTGCGGAAACAGTCCTTGGTTTCGAACGCCCACCCCAACGAAATCAATGGTACGATGAGGAGTGTCGCGAGGCAACTGCAGCGAAAAACGCCGCATACAAGAAAACGTTGCAGTCAGCCGCTACGCGAGTCATTGTCGAGATCTATAGAGAGAAGAGAAGGGATGAGAGACGCCCTTTCAGACGCAAGAAGTGGGAACAGGAAAGGCGTGAGCGTGAGGAAGATGTATAGATGTAGGAATGACGCTCGAAAATTATATTAAAAAGTTAAGCGTCTAACCGAGGGTTAAAAACTCGGAGCGTCTTACTGCAAAGATGGAAATGGAAACTTGGTAACATATTCGCAGGGGATGCTGAGGTTGTGGAAGAAACACTTCTCTACTCTGCTACAAGGCGATGACGAGACCAATATCGCCTTTAAAGATGACGCTCCGAACCCGATCGATGATGACGGCGTGGAGATTCCACCGCCTAGCCAAAGTCAAAGTCGCGATTATGCGTCTTAAAAATAATAAAGCGGCAGATCCTGATGGCCTCCCCGCTGAATTGTTTAAGACCGGATGTAATAAGTTGGTAGGGCGCATGCACCAGCTTATTTACAAAATATGGCTAGAGGAAAGTATGCCCAAAGATTGGAATCTCAGTGTCCTCTGTCCTGTCCTGAAAAAGAGAGACCCTACAATCTGCGCCAACTACAGGGGTATAAGCCTTCTCCCTATCGCTTATAAGTGTCTTACAGCGTATTGTGTGAACGACTGAAGCCACTCGTCAAGACACTGATTAGAACTTATCAGTACGGATTCAGACCTGGCAAGTCCACCATCGACCAGATCTTCACACTACGCCAAATCCTGGAAAAGATCCACGAAAAACAAGTCGGCACACACCATCTTTTTGTCGACTACAAGGCAGCCTTCGATAGCCCCATAAGGGCTCGTGTTTTTGCCGCAATGTCTGAGCTCGGTATACCTGCGAAGCTGATAAGGCTATGCAGAATGACGTTGAGCAATTCCTGCAGCTCCGTCAAGGTAGGAAGAGACCTCTCCGAACCTTTTGATACCGTGTAAGGTTTCAGGCAAGGCGACCCCTTATCATGCGACCCCTTCAACTTCGTCATGGAGAGCGTTCTGCGAAAGGCGGGAGTGCATCGCAATGACACTATTATTCAAAAAAGTGTCCAGTTGCTTGCGTACGCTGACGACATTGACATTATAGGGCGTACCAAGCGAGATGTTACTGCTGCCTTTAGTGCTATTGAACGGGAGTCTACTAAGATGGGTTTGGCAGTAAATGAGGGCAAAACAAAGTATATGTTATCGACAAGTAGAGACGTGCGGCGTATTGATTCTCAGATTACGGCCTATAACTATATTTTTGATACAGTTAAGGAATTTATTTATCTTGGCTCCGCCGTTACCACCAAAAATGATGTCAGTTTGGAGATCAAGCGCAGGATCACTCTTGCCAGCAGGTGCTACTATGGTCTCCAATAGGTAATTGAGTAGCAGAGACCTCTCTCATACGACAAAACTAACACTCTACAAGACGCTCATCCTATCCGTGCTTCTTTATGGCGCAGACGCATGGACCCTATTAAGTACTGATGCAGCAGCCTTGAGAGTGTTCTAAAGAAAAGTACTGCGTAAGATCTTCGGTCCAGTACGAGTTGGCGATGATTTCCGCATCCGATCCAACAGTGAGCGGTATGAGCTCCTCAACGACATAGACGTTGTGCAGTATATTAATATCCAGCGGCTGCGCTGGCTCGGCCATTTCGTTCGTATGGAGGACGATGCTCCGGCGAGACGGGTATTTGATGCGGGGATCTGCGGAAGTCGGCGAAAAGGACGAACTTGTATCCGTTGGAAGGACCAAATCGAGGAAGCCCTGTGATCGATTGGTGTGACCAACTGGCGTAGGCGCGCAAGAAGCAGAAGCGCCTGGAAGGATGTGTTGCGGCAGGCCGAAATCCGTTAATCGGGTTGTTATGGCCAATTAAGTGAGTAGGTAAGTATATACAATATTAAAGAAAATAAAAAGGGGTCTCTTTTGGGCACCCATCTCAGCAAGGTAAGTTCCTCATAACAAGCTTACAAGAAATAAGAAATACATATATACATAATTGGTCATTTCTCACACCACTTATGTTGTGTGTGTTAATTTTATACACAAGTGGCGGGAGCTATAGTTTAAAGTCGACTTCGAACGACAAATTTTTTGAGAAACTTTACATGGCAATTTTACTTGGTCTCAGAGTTTTTGCCACACACAAATCTGCTGAGCGGAAGTCCCGAAGAAATATTTTTTCTTATTTTCGTTTTGATGTCTGACCTGGGGTTTGAACTGTGGCCTTTACGTCTAATAAGCCAACACACTACCTACTAGACTACGGCGACTTCACAAGAAATAAGGAATACTCATTAATTTTTCATTTCTTATTTCTCTCCCTTAACCCCAATTATAATTAAGAACGAGTAATTTATATGTTTCAATCCCTAAATTCCAATCTTCTGATAGAGATTTTGTTTTAAAATAACATACAAGTTATTTCAAATATTTTTTATGTTTTGAGAACTAAGTCAGATAAAAATAAAAAATACGGGAGTTACAACAACGAAGCAAGTATGGTTACAATTAAATTTTAAAAATGTTTATTTGTCAATACTACCATGTAAGACGCCTATATATATATGATAATAACACAAAACAATCCTATACTTTTAATTGTTATAACTCGTATTTCCAGATCGAAATGACAAAACATCACTGCTTGTAAAGACAGAGTATCCGATGTTTTGTAATAATGGATCTACAGAAATAATGCGGAGGAAGGTTTTTTTAATTCTCTCAATTTTTTACGTTAAATTTGTTTTTCAGAGTTTTTTCACGCTATTGGTATTTGTTTTTGTAGATGTTACCCCTATTTTGGTCAACAAAACACCTTTTCATACTTCGACTATAATGACGAGCACGTTTGTATGTGCTATGCTGGCATATGCGTTTGCACACACACACATGGGAAAAACTCTATCCGGCTCAGTGGAGAACAAACAGAAGAACACAGGAAATTAAACAATAATCGAGATTTGATTTTGCAAACAATTACAATGTATTCTTTAAAGAATGATTTCATTTTTATTTCACCAGGTTTGCTTTGTTGTTGTTTTTTTTTTTCTTTTTATTATTTTTGTTTTCTATTCTATTCGATTTCTATTGTGTTATAAAAACAATGACTATCATTTTTGTTCTTTAATATCAAGGGATTTTTATTTTCATTCATTAAGCGAGCCTGACAGAAAATTCTTCATTATTAATAACATAACTTGTTATGTATTTTGAGTACCCGGTTATTCGACACGTCAAATAATAACCGGAAAAGATACTATTTTATATGAATAAAATTTAATATAAATTAAAGAATGGATTTCTTTAGAGTGGGCTTACAAATATTTGAGTTTTTACATCACATAATATATATATGTATGTATGTATGTATGTATGTATGTATGTGCATTACAGATGAGCGATATTTTCATAATTCACTGGTAACTACAGTGATTGAAATTGCCAAATAACAGTTACTAATAATGTCGTTCCTTCAAAATTGTTACATACTCAAATTTATTTCATTTTATTTTGAGCGAGGCACAATTACTATTAGATGATGCTGATTATTTACTTTTGTCTTTTATACATGAACTTTCTGTGAAACTTAAAGCCCTAGTTATGCTACCGGAACGTAATGTAATGTAATGTAACAGTAATGTGCACGGAACGTAAAAATGTAAGAGCAATTATAGAACGTAAAAACGTAATCATATGTTTTTAGGTAAACAAAACAATAAAAGAAATAAACAAAAACAAATAAAGAAATAAAAGTTGCAAAAACTAAAAGACAAAAATTCAGATATGGATATAGAAGACATGTTTTTGGGTTTAAGTTTTTATTTGATTATTCATTGTTTTTTAAACATATTTAATATTAATTTCAAATTTTAAAAACTTTGTTTTCACTCCTTTTATCACTTTCAATATGGCGTCTTTTGTTTTTATTTAATTCAGCTGTTAACCAGTGTTATCACTACATAGTTTTTGGATTCATTTCAACGATTTTATATTTATTTAAAGGTATTTATTAAAAGTGAAAATTAAAAGTGAAGCCGCCGTAGTCTAGTAGGTAGTGTGTTGGCTTATTAGACGTAAAGCAATGGTTCGAGCCCCAGGCCAGACATCAAAACAAAATACAAAAAGTATTTCTTCGGCGAATTCCTCTCAGCAGATTTCTGGCAAAAAAAACTCTGAGAGTAAATAAAATTACCATGTAAAGTTTCTCAAAAATCTCTCGTTCGGAGTCGACTTTAAACTGTAGCTCCCACCATTCATGTATAAAATTAACACACACAACATAAGTGGTGTGAGAAACAAGGTCGTAATCCTGACTGAAGGGTTGTAATGACCAATTATGTATGTTATGTATGCATGTATTTATTAAAAGTTTTATGTACTGTTTCGGTAAGCCAAACAATTTGACACAATTTGACACAAACAAAAACTAAAATTGATTGCTTTTGATTGTCTTTTCCGTATAAATAGACAAGCAAGTGAAATCGTTTATCCTACGGGAACCAAATTTGTACGGATGTAAAAACGCTTTTATCTTCTCTATTAAAAGTAAAATGCAATTTGAAATGCTTTTCGAACGCTTTAATTAGTTAGAAATGGATAAATATATTTTTCTAATTTAAAACAAAAATAAACACTATCTACATAATGTAATAGTAAAATAGTGTTTATTTTTATTTTAAATTATAAAAGTTAATAATGAAATAAATTATAATTTGGGTTTTTTTTAATATGTGAAGTTTTATTTAAAGAGAATTTCACATACAGACATACATAACATACGTACAAAATGTAAATTCTGTTTATAATTTAAATTCAGTTTTAGTGGTTTTTAATATTGACATGTTGTTAACACTGCTAAACAGATGTCACGTAAAAATGTAAGAAAATTCTATTTTTTACAGATTCTTACGTTACGGTTACGTTACATTACATTTCTATAACCATTCGTATTGCTTTATACATAACGAAAACGATCAGCTGTTTCTTACTGTTGCGGTTACATTCCGTTACGGTAGCATAACTAGGGCTTAATTGTCAAACTTCATATAAAAAAAATTACATTAAAAATAATAACATTGATGACACCACTTTGATTTTGTTTAGTAGTCTTTTCGTAGTATGTATCTAGTTGTCTCTTTCTTACGACTTAATAAAATACGTTATTGCCATTATTGTTTTCTTTTGAAATACTGTGATCACAATCACTGTTTTAAAGAACAGTGATTAACAAATCACGTTCACCGAGAACAACGTTCTTCAAAAATCACTGGATTGCTCATCTCTAATGTGCATACATTTATGAATGATACTTTATGAATACGAAATCACAGTATAAATGTTCTTTTCATGTTCATATTAATTTAATCCGCTGGATATTGTCGTAAAACTTCACATGACATTGTCCATCCGATAATTTTTTAGTGCAACCTTTTTGTGCATGTAATATCCTTAAATATTATAATTAAAATCATTTAGAAACTAGACTAGGCAAGAAGTAAAATATCGGGCAATCTATCGCTTTAAATTTAAACCATCGGTTATTTCGAATCCGGCAATACTTATGTTATTCTGTTCTGTCACAAAATTCAGTATATTAACTCCACCTGGGTAACAATCTTGTCGCGATGTGGGGGCTTAAGTCTACCTATCCCCAACTAAAGTTTACCCTAATATCGTGAGAGGACTGTTTTCGAACTGATGTCCCTTAGGAGATCTTTTCAACCCGCCCGACCACGTAAAATTTCTATACCTTTAATCTGGAGCGTCAAGCGATCCGTGCTTATCAGGTGGTTTGCAGTCAGGGGTCTAATCCGACTGTATTATAACGGAACTTCACTGATACCTGGGCGCATCAGTGAGTAATAGATTTTCTACCTAGTCCTTGTCATACTAGCGGGGGCTGTGGCATGATCGAACTCCCTTAGCCTTATTTGTGGGATTTACATGGAAGGCGAACGAAATATAAAGAATTTGAACATGATGAACTGTGATGACGACCTGGCATTTGAAACTGGACAAGACCCGTCCCATTCCATTATGCGAACTCAAGCATTGTTGGAAACAATAATAAGACCATCCTGAATTTCGTCCCAAGTAGAGGTATAGGCGCTGGGGTTTTCTGTAGAGAACTCGGTCTTGAACTTCACTTCAGGTTAAATGATGACTCCGCTTCCTTATTCTCCATTTCCTACTTCCTCTCCTTTTTCCCTATCTCCCCTATTATCCTCTCCTTTAGGACGTTGGGTCAACTTGACCTCCTGGTACTGTACTTGTCTCAATTGGTACTTTACTTGGTACTGTACTTGTCTAACCTAAACCTATCTCCAGTGAACGTAATGAATCGATTTACGCATGATGATGTCGATTTTGCAAAAAAAAATCGTCTTTTGGGATGAAGCTCATTTTCATCATAAACAAAATTGATGTCTTTGGGACTAAAAAAACGCACACGTGGTCTTACAGAAGCCAGTGCACCCATTACAAATGACTGTTTGATGCGGCTTGCGGAGCCGAAGATTAATTATTTCTTCAGTATGTAATGTATATAAGAGCTCATAAGTCTAAATTTAAGTCCGATAATATAATTGTAACATTATTCCGAATGGTACAAATTTGGTCGGACCCTAAAATCCCTTATTTTACTTTTGCGTATAATTCTTTATATTTTATTCTGTTTTCGTTTATTCTCTGCCTTGTTTGAATTTAATTAACCACTTAAGGAGGTGATTGATCTACTTTAGTTAAGTTGTCATCTGTAACAACACTCCGTGAAAATGTTATTAATTAACAAGTGAAGTTACTACATTTAATAAATCATTTAATTAAAATAAAATTGCATGTGTCTGTAAAAGTTATTATTTTTACGAAGTAGATGTCGCTGTATAAAGTATCTGATTTTTTCTTTTATTGCTGAAGTTTAGAGCAACTATCGAATCTTTTATTAATTGTTTGCTATGTTTAAATAAAAACAATAAAGTGTTTGTGATATATTCTACAATTCATTTAAAAGACCTATTGAGGATGTTATATTTGCAATATAAATCCGCCGCGACTTAACATAACTCCTATGGAACGTATACGAAATGTCCAATTTTATGACTGTATGACTTATGGGCCAGAGTCACCTGAGACTTAAAAAAATTCACAAGGAAAGTTAAATCGCACGACTTCGGTGGTCAATTCGGACAGATGTAGCTCCAACAAAATGGCCGTTATTAAATGTCAAAGTTCGGAAGTCCCTGTTGGAAGGCCAGATATTATCAAATTGCAGGTACAGCTCCATAAATGAATTCCACAAACTCTTTTAGGCTTAATATTAACTTTGTACAATCTAATCCCATTTCAATTCTAAACCAAGGCATCTAGTATAATCATTTTCATTTTGTGCTTAAATGCTCTCTTTTGGTTTTGATATGTTGTTTTTATATCATTCCGAATGATATTTACTTACTCGTATATATGAACTCCTAGAAATTTTATGCAGCAACTGATAGGAATAACTGTACCGCCGATAGCAAGTAGTTTAAAGTTTCCTTAATCTTTAATATATCAGTTTTTAAAATAAAATGCGAGGCTTGGAGATAATTTTGTGTGTTCGTTTTCACTGTATTCATCTGAGTCATCATCTGCAGTATACTGGCTGGAATATGTGATGTATAGTCAGTAAAATTATTGTCTCAATGTTCAGCTAGTGTTCATAAATTTAGGTACATAAACGAAGGTATAGTCTCAGTCATTTTGATATTTTGTCGATTTGCTTATTGAAGTTTTATGTGCAACTACGATTTAACATATTTTTTTTTAATATTTTCCGTTATTAAAAATAAGAAAACATGAGTAATTAGCATTCTATTACTTTTTGTTTGAACTCAATATTAGCCACCATGTAACCCCATACCATCCCGGATCTGCTACTAAACATTAAAGTTGATCTGATCGATTTTGCTTTTGCACCTAAATTTGTTAACACTAGACAGTTGTTTGATTGACTGTATGTAGGATATATACTTAAATATCGCGGTAAAATACTTTCTTGAAGAACTCAAGCGGAGATATCATATACTTTAGAACATTTGTCAATACGTTTAACGTTAAAACACTGATGTACTAAACCAGGGTCTATCTCATTCAAATGTCTGTTGAATGTCCAAAAACACTGCACAGTAATGTTTTTATTTTTTGCGATTAATATATCTTCGATATATTTAATGGTCTAGTGACATATGTAGCTCGATGTCATGTGCATAGATGTGTATTAAAAAGTCAAAAGGAATGAAAAAAAAATAAAAAACAAAGAAAACAATCACACTTTTCAGTAATTCATGGGGTGTATTGGCTTGTAATGATACCGTGTTTTAAATTTGAAAAATTTATAATTTTATCTCAAAATTTTGCGAAGTATTCTTATAAGGCTTCATTTTTGACAAGAAGTCAACAAACCGATATCAATTTTTTAATCGCTTAAAAAGGAATGATTAAGTAATTCAGGATTGAAATTGAATTATAATTCAAAATTAATTATGAATGTAGTGACTAGGATATAAAGATAAATAATAGACTACAAAACATTTTTTAAGATAGATTTTAACATCAGCTCTTAGCAGATTTATAATTTCTGAAATTGGACTTCTACAATATATGTATAAAGCATATGAATATCGAAAAACTAATTCCACATTTCAAATTCGCACTGGATTATAATAAAAGCACCCACGGAATGCATAAAAACGATACGAAAAACTGTCTATTGATTTTGAAAATATTTGTCTCATTCACTTCAATATTGTATTTTGTACGAGCTAAGCTAACCACATTAAATACATATGTATGTATGTACATATGTATGTATGTACATATATATGTATGTATATATGTGCATATTTATACAATACGATGATAACGAATACGAACAAGTAAGTCTTGGTTGTGTGTTAAGAAGGCATATCATAAGAAGTAAAGCGCTAGTAAACTATTAAAAAGGCACGCATAAACAATGGATGTATAAATGATAACTTTGATCCTAAGACAATCCTTTACATACAATGGCAAATATCAGCAAGCAGGCAGGCAGACAGGCTTTCTTCGCATATGTGAAGACTGCTTACCAGTACGTTGAAGTTTAAGACAGGATTCTGAACGCGCAACTTCTGAATGATGTTGAAATGGTTACGGATACGTTGTTACTCTTTATGTTACTGCTGATGATGAGGACAATGATTCCTTTATTGTTCATATTGTTCTTAATATTGTTACGGCTGATGGTGCTGCTCTTGATTTTGATGTTGACGTTGACTACAACGACGACGTTGGTAATGACGGTGGTGATGGCGGTGGTATAAACGGAGCATACCATACATGCAAGTTCTTTATGTTGCGAGTATAAACATTGTCACTGTCAAAAGATGAATTTACGTTTAAACTTTTAGGCAAAGGAAACAACAAGAATACAAAAACAAAACGAAATATAATAATAAATTAAAGAATTGTATTAAAGAAAACCTTGAATTTCAATGAGGCTTTATGAATCATAATGAACCCTTCAAAATTAAACATTTTTTTATTTATTTTTTGTTTCGACAAAAAGAAACAAAAACTAAAACGGCAACAACAAATGGAAATAAAACAATATGGTGACTGCAGTGAATTGAAATTATAAATAAAAACGTCTGAAAATCTCGCTATTGATTGTATTATATTTATGTGCTTCATTTAGGTCTTGCTCTTCTTTTTCCTCTTCTTATTGTTAGGGATTAAAACAAGAAAGTACACACAATCTTTAAGTATTCTAAGAAAAATGTTTTCGCGGTATAATTGTAGATTAGTTTGAAACAAATGTTTGGAAGAAAAGAAATTAAAAAAACTACAATAAAAACGATCGAAATATAAATAACAACAAATTAAATAAATTTGCGCATTTGTATATCCTTTTTTCTATTACACATTTGATTAAAAAATTAATATATCTTTTTATGTATACCATCAATTTTCATAAATTTCCATACATATGTTTGTTTGTACATACATATATATTTGAATTTACAAAAGTATGCTCAAGAATGCACATAGATCTGTAAACTAAACGCACATTCACATGTATGTAATTATATAGCTGACAAGCAAAAAATATTTTTGACTATCGAGTTCTAAAGATATTGAGTTTACATAAAATATTGATAACACCTTTAGAAAGTCTCATATATCGAATTTTATAAATTTATCGGTACCCTTTACAATACACGCTATAGTTATGAGTCGCCTGTAAATTGACTCCAGATAATACGATGCCAGAGTGCTTTATACAAACTTCATTTTGACTACTTTTATTATACTAATTTAGTCTTCGAATCTCAGGCATTGTTACTTGCAGAATCAATCAACAAAAACTTTTCTAAAGATCGTCTTTTAGTTGTGTGAGACTTATTTGCATCAGTCAAGGTCCAATTTTATTTTCGAGATATTTATATAATTTAACGCATCAAATGCAATATATAGTATTAATCTAATATAATATATGTAAGTTAACACGCTCTACCCATTGTGTGATATACCATTTATCCAACATGCTGACACAACGATCATTGAACTTAAACTTGGATATGCTGACGCTGCATAGTGTAGTGCTTGTACTTGTTCCAATTATACTTGTTAAAATTCAGAAATTATGAATCATAGTTACCTTTGTTTTATGTATTTAAAATATAATAATTTATTTTGATTTTTTCAGGGAAGAACTGGTGAAGAAGACACAACAAATAGTTTGTGGGAAATTAATTGTTTTTTGACACGGGAAATAAAGGTTACAATATTTTGTCATTTATAACAAGGACCAAGGGTTGGCCCCAACTTAAATTTTCTAGCGTTCCCTTTGGGAAACGCTTTAACTGGCGCCCGAGCAGGTACCCGCTTTAAAAATGCGGGATCCTAAAATCCTGACTTGGATGAATAAATATTAAGTTCTGCGATTCCTACGGGACCCTCCAGTACATCCTATAAATAATAAAGGATATTGCGATTCCTACAGGACCCTGCAACAATCCTTCAATAATTTAAAAAACAAGAAACTATAACTGTTTATAAGTTCCTGTGAATGGGATCCCACGGACAAATATAATAAAATAAAAAAATCATCCAGCTAACAATAATTCTGACGAAATATAGAGGACGTACTCATTAAGAGTCGTCAAGGTTCAACTCCTTGTCAGAATTATTCAAAATTATGGGTTAGCAATATTTATCCTGTGTGATAGTTGTACTAAGCAACTTCCTGCATTCACATGGGAACATGCAAGGAGATCACGTAAGGAAAATATTGTTGTGAAGCCAGTCGTGCCTTAGTAGGTTGAATGCAGTTGATCTGCTGCCAACTAAAAATGATAACACGACGCTTCCTTGACCATGAAAGTAAATACAAAAAGCCTAGTGTTGGAATACCAATTGGGTACCGCCACCATATTCATAAGGAATATGGTTTAAGTTTCCAAAAAAAGAATAAAGTGAGAATTCCTTTAAAATCTAAATGTTGAAAATTTAATATTTTTAAATAAGATGTATTGGAAATGAAAGAAGAAAGAAATGAAAAAGAAATTCTAAATTATATATCTTGAAATTTAAATAAAAATACGAAAATTTATGATACAAAAAGCAAAGAAAATTTTTTGCACCAAATATAAAAAATTAATTCAAAATTTATGAAAAAAGTTGAAATTTGTAAAATTTGCGAAATTGAGAAAATCAAAAATCGAAGAATATATGAAAATAAATAAAAGTGAAATGAAAAAAATGAAATAATAAAATGCTTAAAATAAAAAATATAAGATAAAAAGTTAATTTTAAATACGAAATAATTTTTGAAAAAAATGTTTAAAGGAAGATTCTCACGAAGTGTTTTTTTTTGGTTTTAGAGTAACGCTATTGCTGTAAGTGACAACAGTGAAACCAAATATACAAGAGCAAACTAAATATCCAAAGGAAACTAAAAACCAACAAACAACGTTCCTGAATTAACAACTTTGCCAAGTGGTGAGTTTAAACACTTTTTTAATAATATTTTTTGATATGGATTCTTTGACCCAATCTGTTACTGAATTGTCAGGCTCGGTAGGAGCCCTGATGAATGAATTAAGAAAGGCGGATAACCGTATCCGTGCTTTAGAAGGGTTGAACATTCAACCCGCGATCTCTCGGTCTACTCCTTTACGTGCTCCTACTTCGGAGGACGACTTAAAGGAGGTAAATAGACTTCCTGACTCGGTAAAGGAAGTTCAAGTTTTCGAGGGAGATCCTTTCCAGTATGTATCTTGGATACATACCGTCGAGGGTATCCTAAGTGATTATGAAATTGTGCGTGGAAAACCAATTTCTAGAGCGATTTTAAAAAGTATTCGTGGAAAAATTAGGGGTAGTGCGGACAATGCGTTAATTTCACACAATATCTTTGACGATGATTGGCCGGCAATCAAGTCATGTCTGTCGCTTCATTACGCGGACAAGAGGGACATTAGAACGCTAGAAGATCAACTCGGACAATTGACGTAAGGGAACTCCAAACTAGATGAGTTTTACGCAAAGGTCAACAACCAATTTTCATTAATAATCAATAAATTAAAAACTGAAACTTATTCAAAAGAGACGACAAACGCATTAATGGAGACTTTTAGAAATAGGGCATTAGATGTTTTTATTAGAGGATTGAATGCAGACCTTTCTCGAATGATAATTGTGCAGAAGCTAAAGAGTTTGCCGGCAGCGTACACGGCATGCCTGGACATACAAAACCTTAACTATAGGAATTATCCTATTCACCACTCAAATATGAGAAATTCTGTGCCAACTAACGTAGTGAATCAAAGAACCAGTCCTCCGAGGTTGCCACCAAGAAGGTCAAATGTGTTTGAAGACAGAAACAATCGATTCGGAGCTAAACCATGGAATCGTTCACCGCCTGTTGAGAAGATGGATGTTGATTCGTCCGTACAAACGCGTCAGGTTAATTATAAGAATCGACCCCAAAATGTTAAGTCCTTCCGCCCGAAGCACCAGCGAATGTTCAACATCGGACCTAGGAGCTACAACTATGAACCCAGGAGAAGGGGTGATGACGGAAAATATTATTCAGCCAAACATTCGGAACAGAATGAAAATTTTATGGACCAAGCCTATCCAGCGTCCTTTACATAGAGTACTTTGGTAACGATGGATTAAAATTAAAATTTCTGATAGTTACCGGCGCGAATAAAAACTTTGTAAACCCTTCCCTTTCAAAAAATTCAATAAAATTGTCTAAACCATTTCCCGTCCAATCTGCTGGGGGAGAAATTGTGATCACAAAAAAAGTAGGAAAATTTTTTTCGTATGTTGGAAACAATATTGTATTAACCTTTTATGTGCTACAGCGGTTAGCGTCATTTGATGGGATCATCGGTGATGATACCCTTAATTAGAAGCCGTAATCGAGAGGAAAAATCATGTACTTACAATTAAACCCTATGTAAGACTTCCGTTATTTGAAAGGATTTCAAAACAGGTTTATCCGATAATTGAAAAATATTTTTCTGAAAATACTAAATATAAATTGCAATGCCTGATTGAGAAATATAAGCCGCTATTTGGGCCAATTGATGATAGCGAGGTTGCCGGAATGAATGTAAGAGGTGAAATAAGGACATCAACTAACGAGCCAATTTACACCAAGAGTTATCCCTATCCATCTTGTATGCGGGAAGAAGTGGACCGGCAAGTGAATGAATTACTTGCGGGAGGAATTCGCCCATCAAGGAGTCCCTACAATTCTCCAGTGTGGATTGTGCCGAAGAAACCAAAACCAAATGGCGAGAAGCAATATAGAATGGTTATAGACTTCAAAAGTTTGAACGCTGTGACAATACCGGATGCCTATCCCATACCAGATAATAATTCTACCCTTGCTAGTTTAGGAGCTGCTAAGTTCTTTACGACTATAGATCTGACCTCTGGGTTCCATCGAGTTCTCATGAGAGATAGAGACATTCCTAAAACAGCCTTCTCCACGATGAATGGAAAATATGAATTTTTGAGACTTCTATTTGGTCTCAAAAATGCACCCGCGATATTTCAGCGTTCTCAAAGAGTATATCGGAAGAATATGCTACGTGTATATCAACGATATAATAGTATTCGGTAAGAATGAAGAAGAGCATTTGAGAAATGTGGATACGATTTTTGGTAAGCTTAGCAAAGCTAGGCTGAAAGTGAATATAGAAAAAACAAAGTTCATGAAAACTAGCGTGGAGTTCCTGGGGTACATCATTACCCCTGAGGGTATTAAACCTGACATGAAAAAAGTTGATGCAATCATGAACATGATGCCCCCGGAAAACTTGAAAGAATTGAAAAGTTTTCTTGGAATGACTTCGTACTATCGGAAGTTCATACGGGACTATGCTCAAGTTGCCAAACCTCTAACCAATCTGACGAGAGGTGAAAATGCACAAATAAAGGCAAATCAATCCAGGAAAGTAAAAATTAAACTCGACGATGCCGCCATGAAAGCCTTTACCCATTTAAAAGAACTTCTAGTTTCAGCAGACGTTTTGGCCTTCCCTGACTTTGATAAACCATTTAATCTCACGACTGATGCGTCTGACTCCGCTATAGGAGCAGTATTGTCTCAGGGCGAAAATGGTAAAGATCGTCCAATATCCTTCATTTCGCGGTCTCTTAGTAAAACTGAGGAAAACTACGCGACAAATGAGAAAGCGATGTTAGCGATCGTCTGGGCTTTAGATAATTTGAGATCTTATCTTTAGGGTGCAAAAAAGATTCGTATTTATACAGACCATCAACCTCTAACATTTACTTTGGGATCCAGGAATTACACCGCCAAGCTCAAGAGATGGAAAGCTAGGATTGAGGAGTATAACCACGAGCTAGTCTATAAGCCAGGCAAATCCAACATTGTCGCGGACGCCTTATCAAGATTAAGGACTGAAGCCAACATCCTTTCCAATGCTGGGACAGATGATCCAACTAGAGAAGACTCCGCCACAGATACGGCCAGTGAGGCCAATTCCAGAGCAATAACTGCGAGTGAAGTAGGTACATCTTCAGGTACAATGCATAGCGCGGAACAAGATGCTACGGATCTTATTCCACATAAATCCCCTTTAAATATCTTTAAAAACGTACTTGTTATAAGAGAGGGCAACGAACTGTACTGCTTTGAAAATCCCCATAAAGGATATTCCTGTCATTATATTACTTTGGACAATATAAAAAAGGAAAATTTGGTAGAAGTTCTAATATCACATCTGAATCCTTCAGTAATTAATGGAATTAAGATTCCTCAAAATCATCTCGCTCTACTACAGGAAGTTTATTGCGAGCATTTCCTGTATTACAAAATAAGAATTACTCAGCGCTTGGTTGAAGATGTTGCCAATGAAGATAGCATATGCAATATAGTAGAAACAACGCATAAAAGAGGTCACAGAAATCCTGTCGAAAATAAGCAGCAAATTTTAGAAAGTTATTATTCCCTCGAATGACAAGCAGAATAAAAGAATACACTAAGGCTTGCGAAACATGTTGGTTGAACAAATATGATAGACATCCATTTAATCCAAAAATCAAGGATACCCCTATGCCTAAGTAACCCTGTGAAATCCTTCATTTGGATATATTCGAAATCCAAGGGCACACATTTTTGAGTTGTGTTGACATATTTTCAAAATTTGCCAAGTTCTTTTCCATTAAAAACAAATCAGCAGTGCATTTAAGGCACAAAATTGCGAAATTACTGCATTACTTCACTGTTCCTAAAATCGTTGTTACAGACAACGAAAAGGGATTCTTAAGCCCCCTGGTCTCCAACTACATCAGAAGTTTTGGAGTACAAATATGCAAACCACCATCTCAGAGAAGCGAAGTAAATGGTCAAATCGAAAGACTGCACTCTACTATCATAGAAATTTTTAGATGCTTGCAGAAAGAAGTTAGGAACACAAATACTAAGGACATGGTTTACATTGCGGTTGATCGTTACAATAACACCATTCATTCTGTGACAGGAGTAAAACCGTGCGATGTTTTCTTCAATAGAGGACAAAGAATAAACTATCAAAATGTTTTGAACTTCCAAAATAAGCTGCTCCATGATATCGGAGAAAGAATAAAAAATGATCAAGATAAGAGAAATCAGAGAATGAATAAGAAAAGGCACGACCCAAAGCAATATGAAAGTGGTAACGTAGTTTATGTTCGTGATAAACAAATTAAAGCAAAGCAAAAACCTCTGTGCAAACGCGAAGTAGTGAACCGAGACAATACGGTAACAATAGCGACTGACACAGGTAAAAAAATACACAAGGTCCATATCAAAAATATTCCATCGTAACTCATCCACTTGCTAGTGCAAATTGGAATGTAATTTTAATTGAATGAAACCATGAAACAGAAGAAAAAATTTAAATTAAAAGTATTATACAAAATTGAATTAAAAAGCATAAAATTGATATCTATATTAATTAATTGAATTTGATATTAAAATTAAAAAATATCTTGTCCTGTAATATCAAGGGAAAAGGTTACTATCTTTGTAAAATTGCAATACTTACTTTATTATATTAAAAATTAAGTTAAGTAATTGTTGAAAATTTCCTAGTTTGAAAATTGTACTAAAATATTACTTATATTATTATATCAATAAAATTATGTTAAGCCTTTGGAAAAAATGACAACTTATTGATGAAATGGTGGGTAACAGGAATTGTTATCGAGGTTCGACTCCTTGCCAAATATTAAAAAAAAATAAGACTTAATTGTCCAAATTTTAAATTAATTAAATTGTTTACTTTTTTTTGAACCGTGAGAGAGACTTATACTAATCCCCACTGTATTTGGGTTCAACATATTCAAATATGATTATCCACTGGTAACGATGGAGCAGTTGGATTCTTAATGGTTACTTTAAACTTGTACATAAAATTAATTTAGATGAATATCATCGGGCTTTGATAACTATTGAGGACGACGTAAAAGAAATGGCTCAAAGTCCTATGAAAACTATCATAGAATTCAACTTAAATATCACAAAGCTAAGGCTGAGCGAATTACATGGAAGCAGAGAAAGAAAACCTCGTTCTATAAACTGGATTGAACCAGCATGGAAATAGCGGGGTCACCTGACGCAATTGATTGGGATTTAATTTTGAAAAGCCAGAAATAAATAATAACAAATAATAATAATCAGTATATTATTAACGAACAGATCTTTAACATTACCAGAAGATCAATAGATAAGGTCAATGAAATGATTACATACGCCAACGTGTTACAAAATATGGAAGAAAATTACAACCGTAATAAGCATTCCCAATCCTGATGTAAATCAACAGAATTAGAATTTTCGGGACGAAAATCTTTGAAGGGGGCAGTTAACACGCTCTACCCATTGTGTGACATACCATTTATCCAACATGGTGACACAACGATCATTGAACTTAAAGTTGGATATGCTGACGCTGCATAGTGTAGTGTATGTACTTGTTCCAATTATACTTGTTAAAATTCAGAAATTATGAATCATAGTTTCCTTTGTTTTATGTATTTAAAATATTGTTACGTTTTTACTTTTTTAAAAACGTTTAAATATGAGTTAGTTAATTGCAAAACAAGTAAAAACAAATATGCGTTTATTCACACTACGTTTGTGCCACTGTTCACACTTAACGATACAACAATAATTTGCTTGTACACTATTCTATTTCACACTTCTGTCCGCGATAACACTAACAACTGTTCGTTAGATCTTCTCTGCTTACAACCTTTTTGCAAGCAATGCCGCTTGTACGTTCGAACCGCAATGCGTCTTCACACCACAATATAAACAGTAACGAAACGCGCATAGGCCAAACGTGAAAGGGACAGCAAATATTACCAAAAAGTATTTCTGTCCTTCCCTGATTGTAACTCTGTTTTGTTTATTTATGTTTTTTTAGTTTTCGGGGTGGGTTTTTTATATTGGCGAGAGTTAATAAAAAATTTAATTTTTGTCTAAAACTATTAATAAATAATAAAAACAACTACTAGCAATAACAATTTTTAACTTTTTCTTTCAAGAAATTAAAAAATATTGGCAACTTTCAGCAAGAAAAATTTTTTATGAGCAGTACGTCTTATTTTGATCTTGTAATATTTAGCTTCCGAAATCACACACATTTCGATTAATATTTAAATATTTAAGAATCTTTAAACTTTTCATTGAAGAAATTAAAAAATATTCCAAATTTTCCCTTTTTTAACACAAAATAAATGTTTGTTTACATTTAATTTTTCTACTTTATTCGCCAGTGTTCACTCTGTATATCTGTTGCTTCTAACACATTCGATTCGCAAACCATTATAACATTTTTTTTCTCCCTCTAAATTTACCTATGCTTTTATGTTATTAAGGTTTTTCATCTGTCAAAGCTTTCGTATCTGTGTGCCTGTGCTTCACACAAGACTGACTGAATTAACACTAACTGCTGCTTGCTTTGTCCAGCCCATGGCATATTCATAGAAGGTAGCCTTAACTCAACAGCTGAGGACATTTGGACTGTCAAAAAAATTGTTTGTTTTTTGTGTATTTTGTTTCGATATTCAATTTCGTATTTATATTAGTCATAAACCCTCATATGTACAGCATGTATCCTTAACGATACGCACTCTAGAAATTCTTTAGGATTACTATTTTAAAAGCCAATTATATTAAAATTTTTGCAAGATTTGAGCCTTTAACACTAAATACATATATCTTTATAACTACAACCTTGATTTACTATATTTATAGTTATTTAGATGAAGTGATGAATTACAAAAAAAAAAAAAAAATTCCATGTCTCCCACTAGGTGCCTAAACTGTGACTGAAATAACTTGTGTGTTATTTTTAAAACAAATTCTCTTTCAGAAGATTGGGATATAGGGATTAAAACAGATTGGGCCAATCTTCTGTTGAAAATATGTTTTTATATAATTCAAGAGAAAATAGTTTAAACGTATTCAATTTCAAAATTCAGTCATAAAATATATATAAATTAGGTACAAATTTTAATTGGTACAATAATAAATAAGAAATAACGTTTGCAGCTGATATTTTTTTTAATTTACAGGTGCTGCTCTATTGTGTAATTTAGCATGATATGTAATGAACAAACTATGATACGGCCACAGCCTACACGGAGAAGCTGCTCACTTATTGGTATTTAGGTGCTCTGGTGAGAGGGAGAGAACGAACGGGAGCCATTGAATTAAAGCTAGCAAGCAGTCGGTGGGGGGATTCTTGTTCTCATCAATCTCATTTTCCAATAATATTCGTCATTATCATAAATAATTATTATAGACTCCCTGAAAACTATAATATAATGGACCGGGTGTTAATCCTTCATGCTAGAAGATGGAAATATAAAACCCTATTTAAGGATTAACTAAACGAAAAAAAATGGGTCAACCAAACCAATCGACGCAAAACTCTTCTCTCCACGATGGTATTGGAGAGTAACGCGCATCTTCACCCACCCTTCCTATGATCTTAACTCGCGCCAGTTCTTTGTTAAGATCCCAAACGCATAACCTACCCAATCTCCTCACATCAGTAAGAAACTTGTCTTAAATATTCTATTTCCTCATTATTTATTCACCGTGTTTTCATTAATTAGTAAGTAATAATTCATAATTCATAATAATTGACAATCAGAATAAAAAGAAATTAACTTAAAACTATAACCGGTAAACTGCTATAACAGAATTAATAAATTTAAATTTGAAATTTAAATTTACATTACAAATTCAATAAAAAAAATGAACAAAAAATGACTTAGTAATTTAAGTAGAGTGCGAAAAGAATAACGAAAAGCTTTTTCTAATAAACCAACATGTTGTTAAGCATGTTGCTAGGGATCAATCTATTTATAGATTTGTTTAATTAAATATGCATGTTTATAGGTCAAATAACACGAAATAATATTGAAAACAAAATAAGGAAAAATTAAATAAAACAAACACTCACCGATTTTAATGTTTCTGCAGCATGTTGATGAGGCCTCTTCAATAGCTGTAGGTGATGTTGTTGTTGAGAGTTTTAAGTGTCTTGCTTAAAATATGTCTAGTAGAAGTCTAAACATATGGGTATTTCCATGCATATTTAACTTATTAACTTATTATTTTATACTATGATAAAACGATAAAAGAACAAATTTTCAATCTATTTATAATATTAAAATTTTATAACTAAATTAATTAAATGAAATATGAAAATATAATAAATGAATTACGACATTTTTGGAGTCCCTTGCTAGTTTTTTCCCTGGAATTCTTCAGTAGTTTTTGGGGGATTGATCTTCCAGTGATAATTGGGGTGCTGTTAGTCCAGCAGACTGGCAACTGGATAAATCCAATTTTCCCCTTCTTAGCTACCTTCTTTTGTTTCGAATATCACTGCCCGAACAGTGTATTCTACACGGTGCAACAAAATTTTCAACACCACTATTTTTGAATTCTAAAGAGAAATAAAATGAAATATTTTCTGATCGCAAAAAGAAATTAATACACCGTTACCTTTTTTCTTTAGGAACTTCTACAAAGAAAAAATTTATGGAACTTCTGACTTCAAAAGTCAAAAGGAACACGAGGTAAATTTAAGATAATGGGCTAACGGGATAGTACCGTTAGTACCACTAGGTATTGACGTCACTTTCCTATTAACGCTTCACACTTTTACTAAAAAATTGAAAAAAATTTCCTCACGCCACTAAGTTTTCAAATAAATGATGTCAAATCTTACCTTTTCCTTAAGAACAAAAAAGAAAATGCACTATAAAATAGCAATAGACACTATATCACTTAAAAATTTTCTTCACTTTAACTTTTTGAGAATTTATTTAAAAGGTATTTTTCTTTTACTTGCTTTCAGTCGAACAGCTCAAATTGAAAAGAAATATTAATCTTATAAGTTCGACCTAATACACTTCGCATGGTCTATTTGTCTTAGTAGTGACTGGAAAATGTTCGGCTCAGTAGACGCGTCAGGATGCGTTTATATACTACTGACTATGACATTATAATTATGCTAACTAAACACATCATCACGTCAACCGTTATTATTTGAAATTGATGTTCAATATTTTATTTAAAATCTGCCACTACAAACCGCATAATATTGACGTATTAAGTAACAATATTAGGAGGAAATCAACAAGCGAAACTATGGTCTAAGATCTTTAGCGTGATATGTACCTATTAATTTTCCTTCCATATCTTCTACAATATAATAATGGTTTCCAATTTTTTTCCTTTATTTTGGACTTAATGAAAGAGGGTGCTAATTTCGCATTAAATTGTTTACCAAAATTACTTTGTGCGAAGTTCCTATTTGTCCTACACTGTACGAAATCGGTCTAGTTCGTAAATTATATTGTGCTTTGTTCTGATCGTAAGCTTTAGATATATATTTTTGAATATTATTACGAATTAAATAGAGTTGGTCGTCTTTATTCAGTGCCGACGTTGGTTCATTCAGAATGTTAATATTTTTAAGCAATTTGTACGAACTTCCATGAGTTATCATTTCCTGACCAAAAACTGCATGGTATGGTGAACACTGTATTGATTGATGTATTGAGTTTCGAAGCGCACAACTTATATAACTTAATTTCTCATCCCATAAAGTTTGATCTTTTTTCAAATAAGCTCGAATTCCAGATATAATAGAGCGATTAACTCTTTCTGACGCATTCGATTGAGGTGAATAAATAGCCGTATATGTATGATGTATGCCCAATTCAGTTAAAAATGCATTGAAGTCGTTTGCCTTAAACTGTGAACCATTATCACTAACAAGTACTTCTGGCACACCATATACATGAAATATCTGTTTCAGAAGGAAATCTTTAATTACAGTGGAGGTAAATTTGCGGAGGGGACATAGCCAATGGAATTTTGTCAAATGATCCAATACAATTAATATGCCTATATTACCCTGTTTACTACGAGGATAAGGACCTAGAATATCGACATAGAGTCGTTGAAAAGGTCTTGTGGTAACTACTTGATTACCCATATTTGGTTTTAGGGACATATTGGGGGCTTTAGATTCCTTACAAACTTCACATGACCGTATATAGTTTCTAACATCACGGACAAGACCTGGCCAGAAAAATTTTCGCCTAATTAATTCCAAAGTCTTCAACATGCCTCCATGTGAAACAATAGGGGAGTCGTGAAATCGTGACAAAATATCCTTTCTCATGTTCAAAGGAATCCAAAGTTTCCACGCATTATTTACTTGTTCTATATCTCCTGAGTAATGGCATGTTCTAATGTATACAAACTTATCGATAATTTTAACGTCAGGATATTTTGACGGGTTTTCGTTAACCTTTTTCTGTAATTCAAGATAATCCTGGTCCTGGAAATGTGGAGAGGTTAAATCTATTTCTGGTTCTGTTATTTCTAATTCAGCTATTTCCAATGATGGAATCCTGGATAGTGCATCTGGAACGGTATTTTCCTTTCCTTTTCTGTGGCTTATAGTGAATTTATATCCTTGCAGTCTCCACACCCATCTAGCTAACCTTCCTGTTATATCCTGCTGTTTCATAAGCCAAACTAATGATGAATGGTCAGTTATGACTTCAAATTCCTGTAGTTCAAGATAGCACCTAAATTTCTTGATAGCTTCTACAGCTGCCAAGCACTCGCGTTCAGTGACACTATAATTTCGCTGAGCAGAATTTAATTTCTTTGACATGAAAGCGATAGGTTTTTCATTGCCTTCATCATCCAACTGCACAAGCACCGCACCGATACCAAAGTCACTTGCATCGCAATGTAAATAAAATTTCTTTGAGAAGTCAGGATTAGACAGAACAGGCGCTGATGTTAATAAACTCTTAATTAAATCAAACGCTCTTTGAGCTTCTGACGTCCAACAAAATTTTCTTTTCGTAGACAATACCTCCGTAATAGGAAAAACAATGCTAGAAAAGTTTGATATGAACCTACGGTACCAACCTGCTAAACCCAAAAAACCTCGAACCTGTTTCAAGTTCTTAGGGGTTGGCCATTTCTGAATGGATATAATTTTATCAGGATCTGTCCTTATACCACCATTACCAATGATATAACCCAGATAATTAACTTCTATGACACAAAACTTAGATTTTGAAATATTTAGTGTGAGATTGGCTTTTCGAAACTGTTCTGCAATACGAACAAGTACAGCTAAGTGTGAATTAAAGTCTTCCGATACAATAATTAAATCATCTAAATAACCAAATACCGAATGTCGAAGATCAGGGGGTATTAAGCTATCCATTAGACGGCACATAGTAGATGGAGCATTACATAACCCAAAAGGCATTACTACAAACTGATATAGCGGTCTTCCTGGCACAGTGAAAGCGGTAAGAGGTTTTGCTTCATCAGTTAAACCTATTTGCCAATAAGCATCTTTCAAGTCTAACTTAACTTATACCATCGATATTAGGCAATGGGTACGCATCCTTTTTTGTCACTTCATTAAGTTTTCTAGCATCCATACATAATCTAATTTTATTTGGTTTTACCACTAGTCTCATGGGTGAACTCCAAGGAGAAGATGAAGGTTCTATAACTCCTAAGGCTAACATTCGATCTATCTCTTTAAACATTAACTTTTCTACTGCCGGTGACACGGGATAGAATCGTTGTTTTACAGGTTTTGCATTACCGACCTCAATACTGTGTTGAATTAAACGGGTGCGTCCTAGGCCCTCTCTTTCAAAATTTGGAAATAATTCTATAATTGTTGCCAGTTGTTGTCGTTGACAAGAAGATAGAGGATAATCAATAATACTTTCGTTAGGTTTAAGTCTAACATCAGTAGATATCTGTGAAAGAGTATTAGTAGCACTTTCCAAACCAGTGGAACAAATAATGTTACCAAAAATTCCGGGCGCTAAATCAAAAGTTTTCCAAAAATCTAATCCTAAAATTAATCTTTGAGTAATTGATGGCACAATTAAAATTTTCAACTTTTTCGTCACATTCTTGAATTCAACATCTACATGAATGAAACCTATAACTTTTTGAAAGCGTCCATCAGCGGTTTTAACTGAGGTTTTCATCTCGTGGAATTCTTTGAACTGTCTAAAATTAAAGGTAGCTAAATCGGAGCCTATACAGGAAACATTTGCTCCCGTGTCTAATAGACCCAGTTCTTTAAAAGTTAAAAATTTAACTGAAGCATAATAGCGTTTATCATACTCATTATTTATAATTGAGGATAGTATATATTTAGAAACGATTTTTCTATTTTTATAATATTTACGCAAACGAATGGTGGACCGTTTTGGTTTCTTTGAGGAAGTAATTTTTATCGCATTTGCATTAAAAATTTCATCACGTTTCTGTAGATATCGTTGTAATCTAATATGATAAGGTAGTATAGGGTAAACTAAATTAGAAAGACTTTCATCTTTACTAAATTTAATATTTCCATTGCTAAAACAATTGAAGTTACTTCCTGAATTAAAATTAGAGGTTTGCGAAATGAGATTATTTGCTAAGGTATTTTCCGAATATTGTTTTGAAGCAACTGGTTTTTTGATAATGAAATCTTACGCGATTCACATTTCATACACTGAGGTTTATAGATATTTTTCAATCCGCATCCATAACAAAATATATTTCGTTCCTCCAAACAATCCTCCCAATTATGACCTGGTTGATCACAATTCCAGCACTTGGACGTTTTGAGAGTTTGTTGAACGACATCCATAGACATTTCCTGACCTATATTTTGATCAGAATCACTATTGTCCTGAGTAAGATCAACTTCAGCAATTTGTCTTCTGGTTGCGAAATTGTTAGAAAGTCGTTGTGAGTAATTTTTTCGAAAATATTCGTTATCCATCAGATGTTCTCGCATGTGTACTAATTTACAAAGATGGGCAATAGAATAAATGGGAACGTACAATAATTCATGACGAATTTCAGGACGTAAATTACGCGTTAATATTTCTATTAAATCACTTTCAGGAATGGGAGTAGAAAGCTTATCTAATATCGTACAAACCGATTCATAAAACGTATCAAAATTCTCATTGGGTTTCATATTTCTACTTCTAATCTCTTCATGAATTTCAAAACTAGACTTAAATTCTTTAAATTGATATTTAAGCGCTTCACAAAAATCTTTCCATACTATTACTTCAACTTGTTTATGGTATCGCCAGTACCAATCACGAGCTCTTCCAGATAGCAGTACGTGTAAGTTTTTACATATCAATGAAAAATCATTATTAAATGTTTCTTTTGTCAAACTTCTAACTCTATATAGAAATTCATCGACACTGATTCCTTGACTTGAACCATCATATTTAATATTCCAATTTTGAATAATTGAAGTTATTTTATCCGACCTTATCGCAACATTCTCGTCAAACGAGGAACTATGAGAAGAGTGATGAATCTGAGATGGACCTGGTAAATTTTGAAAACTATTTCGAGACCTAATAGGGGATTGTATTTGTTGACTACTTAAGCAATTTTGAGGTGGTTGAACTAAATTTAAATTCTGTAGCATACGACCTACTGTATTCTCAATCATACTACTCAATTGCATTGAATTCAAACTGATATGGTTATTTACTTCATTTTCACGAGAAGAAGCATTCGTTCGATCAACGGGTGATGCATTCTGTTGGGTAGAAATCTGAGGATTTCTCTGAGGAGTAAAAGATTCCCTTTGTAACGTATTCTGATTAATGGTATGAACACTAGTATCGAATATAGGTGTCTGAGGTTCATTAAACAAATTCCTTGTATGGCTTCGAGTATTATGCTGCTTTGCCATAGAACCACGTGCTCTATTACTTTTAACATTCTTCGATTTTTCTAATGGTAGAGGCATATTTTGAATATTAACTGTTTTAAGTTCGGCTAATAAGCATGGTCACTTACAAGAAGGACATTCTGACGACTGAGAGAGATGATTTTCAATACACTGTCTATGAAATGAGTGTAGACATTCCGAAATAATCAAGCATTCCTGACTATCAGTCATTCGCTCAGAACATAAAACACACAAAAGGCCATTATTACCGACAACAGACGTTGAAGCCGAAGCTTGAACGTTAGGAGGTGATCTCTCCATCATGGTCAAAATATTCAATTACAACAAAAATAAAATAATTCGAAAATTTAATTATAAATAATAAATGTAAATAACAATAATATAAATCAAAATTCAGAATTGAAAATACATATAAAAACAATTATAATAATAATACTAAAATTTTTCCGCAAAAACGTTTTATCTGTAACTTGTCTTCTTACTTCCTTGATGTGATTTGATAGGTAGGTCAGATCGACACTTGACTATGGTTGACTAGATTACAAAACAAGACTATGGAGTTCAAAAAATATTAATTCCGATTGTTTAAACCAACAAACCGATATACAAAAACTTTCTCCTTAATATAACTGATTTTAGCGGACAGTAAATCGCTGAGCAATGTTACTGTAGATCCTAGAAAAAATCAGGATATCGTTAACCCTGTTACGGATAAACAAATCGAGAACACATATTTCTAAAACTTCTACAAAATTAATAACAATATAAGCAATTTACATCTATGTCCAAAAGGATTACTAGCGTATTATTGGTCAATGTTTTCGAAACTTTCAAACTCAAAGACATGAAAATCCAAATAAGACTAATAATTATTTAAACACTAGGTTTCTATTGTTATACCGCTACTATCTTCGCAAGTAAATGAAATCTAAAAATAAACTAATTATGAATTATGTGAGTAGAGCCAATAAAGTATAGTTTAGTAACCAATACTTTATTCGCGCCCCACGTTGGGCGCCAATTTATGTAATGAACAAACTATGATACGGCCACAGCCTACACGGAGAAGCTGCTCACTTATTGGTATTTAGGTGCTCTGGTGAGAGGGAGAGAACGAACGGGAGCCATTGAATTAAAGCTAGCAAGCAGTCGGTGGGGGGATTCTTGTTCTCATCAATCTCATTTTCCAATAATATTCGTCATTATCATAAATAATTATTATAGACTCCCTGAAAACTATAATATAATGGACCGGGTGTTAATCCTTCATGCTAGAAGATGGAAATATAAAATCCTATTTAAGGATTAACTAAACGGAAAAAATGGGTCAACCAAACCAATCGACGCAAAACTCTTCTCTCCACGATGGTATTGGAGAGTAACGCGCATCTTCACCCACCCTTCCTATGATCTTAACTCGCGCCAGTTCTTTGTTAAGATCCCAAACGCATAACCTACCCAATCTCCTCACATCAGTAAGAAACTTGTCTTAAATATTCTATTTCCTCATTATTTATTCACCGTGTTTTCATTAATTAGTAAGTAATAATTCATAATTCATAATAATTGACAATCAGAATAAAAAGAAATGAACTTAAAACTATAACCGGTAAACTGCTATAACAGAATTAATAAATTTAAATTTGAAATTTAAATTTACATTACAAATTCAATAAAAAAAATGAACAAAAAATGACTTATTAATTTAGGTAGAGTGCGAAAAGAACAACGAAAAGCTTTTTCTAATAAACCAACATGTTGTTAAACATGTTGCTAGGGATCAATCTATTTATAGATTTGTTTAATTAAATATGCATGTTTATAGGTCAAATAACACGAAATAATATTGAAAACAAAATAAGGAAAAATTAAAGAAAACAAACACTCACCGATTTTAATGTTTCTGCAGCATGTTGATGAGGCCTCTTCAATAGCTGTAGGTGATGTTGTTGTTGAGAGTTTTAAGTGTCTTGCTTAAAATATGTCTAGTAGAAGTCTAAACATATGGGTATTTCCATGCATATTTAACTTATTAACTTATTATTTTATACTATGATAAAACGATAAAAGAACAAATTTTCAATCTATTTATAATATTAAAATTTTATAACTAAATTAATTAAATGAAATATGAAAATATAATAAATGAATTACGACATTTTTGGAGTCCCTTGCTAGTTTTTTCCCTGGAATTCTTCAGTAGTTTTTGGGGGATTGATCTTCCAGTGATAATTGGGGTGCTGTTAGTCCAGCAGACTGGCAACTGGATAAATCCAATTTTCCCCTTCTTAGCTACCTTCTTTTGTTTCGAATATCACTGCCCGAACAGTGTATTCTACACGGTGCAACAAAATTTTCAACACCACTATTTTTGAATTCTAAAGAGAAATAAAATGAAATATTTTCTGATCGCAAAAAGAAATTAATACACCGTTACCTTTTTTCTTTAGGAACTTCTACAAAGAAAAAATTTATGGAACTTCTGACTTCAAAAGTCAAAAGGAACACGAGGTAAATTTAAGATAATGGGCTAACGGGATAGTACCGTTAGTACCACTAGGTATTGACGTCACTTTCCTATTAACGCTTCACACTTTTACTAAAAAATTGAAAAAAATTTCCTCACGCCACTAAGTTTTCAAATAAATGATGTCAAATCTTACCTTTTCCTTAAGAACAAAAAAGAAAATGCACTATAAAATAGCAATAGTCACTATATCACTTAAAAATTTTCTTCACTTTAACTTTTTGAGAATTTATTTAAAAGGTATTTTTCTTTTACTTGCTTTCAGTCGAACAGCTCGAATTGAAAAGAAATATTAATCTTATAAGTTCGACCTAATACACTTCGCATGGTCTATTTGTCTTAGTAGTGACTGGAAAATGTTCGGCTCAGTAGACGCGTCAGGATGCGTTTATATACTACTGACTATGACATTATAATTATGCTAACTAAACACATCATCACGTCAACCGTTATTATTTGAAATTGATGTTCAATATTTTATTTAAAATCTGCCACTACAGATATAGAAATCGTAAGAATTTTCAATATATAAAATTTATTTAGTTTTTTTTTAATTGCTTTAACTATATCTTTAATCCTATGGAGGTTTGAGGGTTAATTTATTTGACAAACTGAGTGCTCTTTAACAAAAACAAAATTGCCTGTTGTTTTTGCATTGTTGTACTTGTTGTAGAGTTGCAGCTACCTCCTATGAATATGCCTTGGTCCAGCCCTTTTATAGTCCGCACACACGTAATCAGTATGATGAGCGTTCTCGATGTGGAAGGTTCTCGCTCGCGCCTTCTCGAGAACTCTATTGCTAGTACATTGTTTTTTGTGCACTTTGTTTATGCTGTCCGTTACATATTTGTCGTAGCTGGATTACTTTATGTTGTTGTTGGTACTAGCCGCAACCAGGTTCGTCATACATATGTGTGTGTGCAGCTTTAGATAATCAACACGTTCATTGTATTCCTTGTGTTAGTGTGTATTTGTATCGTGTGGCGTTTGTTTATCGTTTTTTAGTGTTAAACGATATTAGGCCGTTTCGATTTATGTAACAATATAATAATTTATTTTGATTTTTTCAAGGAAGAACTGGTGAAGAAGACACAACAAATAGTTTGTGAGAAATTAATTGTTTTTGGACACGGGATATAAAGGTAACAATATTTTTTCATTTATAACAAGGACCAAGGGTTGGCCCCAACTTAAATTTTCTAGCGTTCCCTTTGGGAAACGCTTTAACTTGTAAAGGGTGTTTTTTACAGAGGTATAGAACTTTAAGTTGGCATTACTTTTCAAGATGGCGACCGATTTAACAGCTGTCAAGTGATTTATTCTCAGTTTGGTTTGGCAATTCATCATGAATAGACTCACGATCATCATGTAAGGCGTATATTCGTCGAATGGGCCCAAAACGAGATTACCGTTGTTCCCGATTTTCATAAGCGAATTTTTTTAGCGATGAATCGCACTTCTGGTTGAATGGCTACGTCAACAAACAAAACTGCCGCATTTGGAGTGAAGGTAATCCTCAAGTGTATGTGGAAACACCGTTACATCCAGAAAAACTGACTGTTTGGTGCGCTTTATGGGCTGGTGGAATCATTGGTCCGTACTTATTCAAAAACGATGGTGTGCAGAACGTTGATCGGTATAGAGCCATGATTACTAACTTTTTCATTCCTGAATTGAATAACCATGATGTCCAGGAGATGTGGTTCCAACAAGACGGCGCAGCATGTCACACAGCTCGTGCCACAATAGATTTATTGAAAGACACGTTTGGTGACCGCCTAATTTCACGTTTTGGACCTGTGAATTGGCCTCCAAGATCTTGTGATTTAACACCGCTAGACTACTTTCTGTGGGGCTATGTAAAGTCATTGGTCTATGCGGTAAAGCCACAACCGCTTGACCATTTGGAAGACAACATTCGCCGTATTATTGCCGATATACGGCCACAAATGTTGGAAAAAGTCATCGAAAATTGGACGTCCAGATTGGACTACATCCGCGCCAGGCGTGGCGGTCATATACCAGAAATCATATTTAAAATGTAATGCCACAAGATTATCTTTCGGATAAATAAAATTCATGTCAATCGAATAATCCATCGTTGTTTTATTGTAACTTAAAGTTCTATACCTCTATAAAAAACACCCGTTATATGTTATTAACTTTAAAAGTATCATCTGCATATGTTCTTACTGGTACGGTTTTATCGAATGCATATCATTTTTGAATAATCTTTTCAATTATAATATAGAATCACATTAAAAACTCTTAACGGTAGGATATCATATTGGTACTGAAACAGTATTCTTCGATGCTCGCTCGTCTATTAGCTAACTTTTTCAGTACCTTATATCACAACATATCAATATGTTCCGCACTTTCCAAAATTATAGAAAGCGCGATAAGGTATCATCTTGTAAAATATCGAGAGTTCAACAACCTAATTACCGACAAGCAGTACGCTTTCTGTAGGGTCCGTTCTACTGGTGTTCTGTTGGCGTTACTCTCGGAAAGGTGGAAGCAGTTAATCTGTTAATTTGGTGAGAGCTAGGATATGGCTGTAAATATTACTTTTATCGAAACTTATTGCTTTTGGTGTCTGTATACACTTTTCTCGATATATATCGAGCTTTCTCAGGAATCGCACTATACGGCTTCACTTGCTTATGAACTAACAATAAGTACTAACTAAAATAAGTTTAACTAGCGGTAGATAACATAATTTAATTTGAAATAATTTTATATTCCCCTAGACAGTATACAGCATCCCCGCTTTTGGATAAGACCGAAAGTATCCCTCCTTCTTAGTCGAGTATATCAACTATTATTTTGCATCCCACGCACTAGCGAGTTATAATGGGATTTGAACGTCCTTAAATATTTTTTTTTACTTTAAAGTCCTTGTGTAAATTTGAATTCCTGATATACCGTGAGGCAGAAGTAATCATGCGTAGAATATTATTTTGCGATCTTTGAATTTTATCCAAATTGAAAGCTGAGGCAGTACCCCATAACTGAATTCCACAGCACCATTTCGGCCTGAATACAAAATTATATAGGGGAAGTTTGCAGTCGAAACATAGAGTTGAATTTCTGCCTATTAGCCAACTGATTTGGGTTGTCTTCAATTTCATTTGTACCCGTTTTGCCTCTATTGGATATTTCCGCGTTTAGCCTAAGTATTTCACATCTCTATGCTGCGGCATTATTTGGACATTAATTCGAATAGCAGGAAGCGATCCTCTACGCAAAGTAATCGATATGTGTGTGCACTTTTGCTCATTCACTTTAATTCTCCACTTTAAACATTTTTCCAATAGATATAAATATTCGTATACTGCATAGGCTTTCATATACACTTAAAAAGGCAGTGTCGTTATCAAATGTGGAAGTATGAATATACGTAATTGTTGGCATGTCAGAAATGTAAGTCAGATATAAAACAGGCCTCAAAATACTGTCTTGGGGAACACCAGCGTTGATTTGATGGAGGAATTTCCTTATTTGATTACAAATTTTCTGTCATTTAAATAGCTCATGTATGATTGCTGGAAAAATTTGCTTCAATTTGTGTATTAGTCCTTAATGCCACACTTTATCAAAGGCTTTGCAGATGGCAGTAATAATTGCCAATAATAATCATAAGAGACGAAAACGCCTAACATGAATGACACTATCACATTCGACCTACAGTCTATCTCCGAATCGGGTCTTATGAATAGGGTTGATTTTAACTCGCGGAAAACGCAATGCTGTTTTTTGACGCAAAAGCGCAGCAATAATATTGCCTCATGTGTAATTACGGGTGGTGTAAATATTAGTGAGCCGGACGCTCTTTATGTTGTTGGCATGAAAATTCAGTGTGATTTTCTATGGCACCAACATATTTTTCAAGTGTCGAAAGAAGCATTCAAGTGCCAAAAATAACTTCACTTCATCTGATCGCAAAATAAAATAAAATTCTGCGACTGCTTGCGAACGCCCCTTGGTACATAAAAATTCGAACATACACACAGACCTAAATCGCGAAATCTGCTGAGAAGTATCTAGAGAAGCTAAGGGATCACCCGAACCCACTAGCTCGTGCTATATTGAATGATGCCGGCCATATCCGACTAAGGAGACGAGGCAATGTGGAGCTTATTAGAAGACGAGCGCAAATAATGTCAAATTGATGCAAGATTCTATGAAACCACGAAATTTTGTCCCTGGCGGGTCTTAATTATTGTTATTAGCTTTAAGATTTGATACAATAATTGTTAGTTCACTTTTATAGTGAAGATTCAATTAATTAAACTGAGAGAAAAAAATCTGATCTCATTACTATTTTTACTTTTTTTTTTTTAACGTAGGGGCCAGTGCCTGAAAGTCTGTTTTAAAGTTTCTCGACCGCATACGAAAGAGGGCGAAGGCACTCATTAATGATAATAGAGCATCGCCTCACTGAATCTTATGTTTGACGGTTCTATCGGTACTACAACGGATTTTGCTTTAGTCAGGTAAAGGGCAATCGAAAATCGTATGTGACGTACCACCCTTCTTTCTCACCGAGCTCATCCGTTTGTGGTCGATTGGCCAGTAGATCACACACTGCTTTTATATGTATGTAGAATTCGATCCTTAGCCGGACTGTCCGTATGCGAAACTCTCTATCTGCCGCGATTCAAATCCAATGTCCATAAACACTACTCCCTCTGTCCTCCTTCCCATAATCTATTTTCTAGTTCCAACACAATGCACGGCATGAGTAGGGGCCATCTCCTGAGTACTGGTCTTATAAATATAAATTAATTATATTTGTTTTGTTTTTATTTTGTTTTTTCAGCTGTTTTCAACATTTCAATGTTGGTAGCTCTGATTTAGTACATCGAAGACAAGGTTGTATTTAATGAAACCTACTTAAACCCAATTCAAAAAAGGTTTTAAGATGGTTTTAACACAATAATTTACCATACAAGGTAAAACCAGGTTTTAATTATGGTTTTAACATTAAAACTAACTTTTGAATTAAAACCACTCAATCTAAAAACACTATAAGAAAACTTATGTTGTGAACGCAAAATCAGCTGATTATCGTTTTAATGTTAAAAGCAGGTTTTAATTTTAGGTGTGAAAACACTATTACGCTTTATGTTTGCTTAGCAATTGTTACTTTTGAAAATTAAGGTTAGTAATAACAAGGAGTAAAGTATTATATTTTTAAATTAGTAAAGAAACTTAAAAATAAATGATCAAAAATTTAAAGAAAAATGATAAGTTGTGTTGATATCAGCAAATATCCTAACATTACCCAGCAAATAATAGCAATGCCAAGAATTTTGAAATAAGATTGATACTTTTCATAGTTGAGCATAACTTACCATTCGCCGTTGCAGATCATTTCTAAAGATTAAAATATAGCTTCCAATAATACCCTAGGAAGACCGAAGGTAAGTGCCATTATTTTTTATTGGTTATTGGATGGGGAAAGAGGGAGTAATGTTTGTGAATACTAGATTTTAAACTTTTTATGCCATAAGTGACAGGAAAGACCTCTGCAGAAAGGGAGTTCCACCTACAAATAGTCCGACAAAAGAACAAATGTCTGTAATGCAGTGTGCGATCCATTGGCCAATCGACCACAAACGAGTGTTACATGATTCTCGGGAATAAGTCCCTTTATTTCGATCGAACAAAATCAGTTGTAGTAACGATAGAACAGTAAAACACAAGCCACATTGTAACGATGTTCTAATGAATCAATAGAGCTGGAAACCCTAACATCATTACAGAGAACCGTCGCCATCTCCTGTACGCGGTCAAGAAGTCTCCAAATAGTCGTTGAGGCACTGGCCCATACAAGAGAGTTGTATACCATTCGGATATAAGTGGTGTAAATAGGAAGAAGGTCCGATGAAGTGAAATATTTCTTGCACTGTCTTAAGAAACCATGGCAATAAAAAATGTGTCAGTCTTAGCGAACATGACACTGAATTTCCATACCCATAACGTCAAATATTCTGACAACACGCATGGGTGTAGATGATGCAATATTATTGCTGCGATTATGTGTCAATAAGCAACACGGAGATAGATTGTTTAAACTTTAAACAAGTTTTTCCTAAAAATGATATAAAATTTCTCGCTATTTGGAAAAAATATCAGAAATGAAAATAAGAGATGGTAGCTTTTAATTTCCAGTCTTGATTAAATTTATTAAGAAATTTAATTAAACTAAAATCCTTAAAAATTAATTCTTTAAAACTTAAAATAAATTCCTTAGAAGCAATGTTATATAAATAGATTATTTAAAACTTAGCAAATTGTAACAGATTCGACTTTAACATTGTACCTGATTTGATTAAAATGTTTAATTTTAATACATATATTTTTAACATACATAATACATTATATAAAACAATCGTTTATTAAGTTTATTTTTACAATTATTTGTTAAATTTTTTATTTTTGTATATATAATATTTAATTTTGTATATTTTTGTTTTCATGTTTTATTTTTCAACTAAAATACATATATGTTTTACTACAATAAAAATAATTTTTTTAAAAAACCTTTAAATTTATTTACTTATTTTTTCTGACGATATCTTTATCTATTTGAGTGAATGTCTTTGACGATTTTGATGATTTTTTTTCAATATTTGACGATTTGACGCATCATTTATCTGGCAGCTACAATAATATTTATTTATTTATTACAAATTGAAGTCGCCGTGGTCAAGTAGGTAGTGTGTTGGCTTACTAGACGTGACGCCTCGGTTCAAACCCCAGGTCAGGCATATCCAACTAAACGAAATATGACAAAATATTTCTTCGGAGACTTGCTCTCAGTAGATTTCTGACAAAAACTCTGAGAGTAAATAACATTGCCATGAAAAGTTTCTCAAAAATCTGTCGTTCGGAGGCGACATTAAACTGTAGGTCCCACCACTTATTTATACAAATTAACGCACACAACATAAGTGGTGTGAGAAACTAGGTTGTAATCCTGACTAACGGGTTGTAATGACCAATTATGTATGTGTATTTATTACAAATTATATTTAATAATTTACGAGCTGAATAACTTCGACCTTATGTAATGTATTAGTAGTCAGTGTAGTGTAGCAGACTAGGGTCTCTGGTGGGATTCGAACCCACAACCCTCACTGTAGTAGCCTAGCGCACTACCCACTAGACTATCAGGGCACGCAGCAATAAAGTAAGAAACAAAAATCCAGATATGAAGAAGCTGGTCGCAAAATATAACTGCAGTATAAAATTGATAAATCAACGCATACCAAGTGAAGTAGACGAACTTTATCTCATCTTAGGTTGAGAAATTCAAATACTCCATTCAAGAAATCAATTTCTGACATCGAGAAAAACTCAAAATGAGAAATGAATATAGAAAAAGTATTCATACCTATCGGATTTTAAAATTGCTAAAAGCCTACAAGTCATAAATAGAAAGGATTGACGCCGGCGTTGACCAAGAATTCCTGAAGTTTGTTTTTATGAATTAGGGACTTAAAATAAGAAGTGTTTGTAATAAAATACATCAAGAACTGTTTCCACAGATCATGCTTCGAGTGAAATTGGAGTCTGTTGAAATCAAGTAAAAAATATAACGCGTCCTATATACAATGTGAGATTACGATCTGTTTAATGTCTGGCAATAGTATTTTCACATGAAATCTTATTTTAAGATTCTATCAGTATGCGTTGTGAGCGATGACTACGACGGAAATGATAAATTGACATCCCAAATGCGAAAATTCTCAGGAAAAATGCATATAAACTGTTGTGCCAATCGCATCGCAATTTATAGAAGGTACTCTGCATACTACTTTGTTAAACGCTCCGTGGTTTTCATGTTTTTAATTATTCTCAGAGGTACACGCCAATCCTCAGTCATGTATTATATAATGATGAATTGAGTAATGGAACTAATTCAAAAACAGGAGTCGTCAACATAAAACTAAAATCAATTATTTTCTTACAGAAAATTGTTGTATTGCTTATATCAGAACCACATTAAAAATCAAGGAAGTCAATAAGCGTACTACTAACATAATCAAATCTCTTTGAAAATTACTCATGTCTAAAAAATAACACTGTTGAATACACAATAGTGGTGTAAGTGGAAAGAAGGGTATTTGAAGAAATACTGGACTATGCTTCTTCCAGTTCTCAAGCATTCGATACAGTTTTTACTGTAAAACTAAAACGTAAATTGAAACCAAATTTTCCTAATAATATTCAAAACCTGTTAGAAAGTTTTTTATGGTCTGAAAGTTTGTCATTAATGAAGGTGACTTAGTAAGTAATCCCAAGCCGATTGCAGTCCATGTACGATAGAGCAATATTTTCAGACCCAATCAATAATAATTTTATATTTTTGAAACGCCGTTAAATATTTATACTGACATTTCCACCTTTACTGACGCCTGCTTTTTTCACTACGTATGAGAACTTCCACAAAAATGGTCGTTCTTATTAAAATACATTTTCTAGAAAAATTGTTGGATCCCTAAACAATGACAGTAAATGTACATGCGCTTCCATTCGAATAAGAACTAATAATAAACTTTGGGTCGTCCGTCGTCCTTTTGGGAGATTCACGTTTTTTCAAGACCCATTTGCCAAATTAGGTAAGATTATCGTTATATTCAACTCTTAATTAAACATCTGATGTTAGACCACCAGTTCATTCCAAACAAACCTTTGATTGAGTAGAGTTTAAAAGTTGTTTTTTTAATTATTTACAGTAGAACTGCAAGTTTTGATCTTACTAGATAGGTTCAAGCAATCTATTACAGTAAATTATTTCCTTTTAACTCTAGGTTTTGACGTATAAAATAAAATTTGTACAGTTAGTTTTGACCTACATTTTACAAACATATTGTTACGCGGATAAAAACAAACTGAAAAAACAAACTGAAAAAAAACAAGCAAACAACACAAATAGACAACAACAAATTATATATATAAGCATATTATATGTTAAACGGTAATTACACAAACAAACATTTACAGCCATCCCTAAATAAATTTTGAAAAGTCTTGAGTTTATAGGAGAGACGAGAAAAACGAGCGGGGGTAATTTCACACTTTGATGTACTCGCAAAGTTGCTTTGTTCTTCGTTCGTCGTCTACCGATGGTTGTATACACAAAAACAAAATATCAAGAATTTGTCAAAATTCTTTGCAAAGTACTTTGAAGGTGTAAAAGGCGTCTATGACCAAAGACGCCGCTCTTATTTAGGAATGGTTGTCAGGAGTTTGCGAGAAAGGAACAAAATAAATATAAAAAATCCTATGACAGCAATTCATAGAAAGATATTTAAGCTACCAGACATAAATAAACAGACCGAAGTCGCGATTAGTTAGTCAGTGTAAGAAGTAAGTCTGTATCCAAAAAAAAAGTGCGTGTTAGCACAGTGACCTCAGAGTGCGGGGGTTAAATATTTTGCTTACATATTGACCGGCGACTAACATGGAAGAATCACATAGATGGTAAGTTAGCACAGACTAATTAATTAATTAAAGGTGATTCAGTTAAGCTGGCTAATTAATAGAAACTCGGTTCTTAGCTTGGACTGCAAGCTTTTCTTATAAAAATGCAATGTTGAAACCAATCTGGTGCTACGGAATACAGCTATGGGGCACTGCCTCATATTCAAACATTAATAGTATACAAAGGTGCCAAAATAAAATTATGCGACTGCTGGCGAACTCCCCTTGGTACATAAAAAATTCGAACATACGCAAAGCCTAAACGTAACCACGGTGTTGCCGAAAATATATTTGGCAACAGAATTCTCATATATTTTTATACATATATATTAGTAAACATAATTCCTTTTGATATTACTAATTAGATAACTTCAGCTGTACATATTAACATATTTTAGTACGTTATCTAAAGAATGTAGAAAAACCAGTTTTATTTTTGTCTATTATCTTAATTCCTTTTTCCCGTATTAATTATTTATAATATCTCTCATTAGTACTACTTTAGTGAGAGATGATCCCGTTACTTTATTTAGTACAATTGCTTACAAGTAATATTACTTGAATTTAGTAAATCACTTGTGCTTTAACTTTGTATAAGAACAGTTTACTTGTCTTACAATACAATCTATACTTAAAAATAAATCTATACTTAAAATACTTTACATAAAGTTCATTGCATAAAGTCATTTTCTCTACATACATTACTTCAACATAATTATTGGTGCCGAAACCCGGGAATTCATAAAAAAACTGAACTATTTAAAACTCTATTAAACTAAAACTTTATAAAAGTGAACTATTATTTAAAAAAAAAATAATTGGAACATAATTTCTACGAACAATGAGTGAATTAGATCTAATAATAAAGGAACAACGCAACCTGCTGAAATTATTAATTAAATTGGAAACTCGTTTCGAGCAAAAAGAAAAAGATGAGAGGACAACCGGTTTCTTATTTTCTTTGGTGCAACAACTAGATAAAATATTTGGTAAGTTTGAATCTCAACATGATAAAATAGTGCGTCGAATTCACGAGGAATCTCTAGAAGATGATGATGTTCCATACATGAAAGAAGATCTTAACTTTGAATTTTCGGAGAAATATTTGTGCTTTAAAGGAAAATTATTGGATTCGAAGGCAGACAACACAATGATAAATGGACCGTTATCAAGTACTTGTGTCACAACTAACGGTCGCCCTGATATTACAGTTAATTGTGATGCTAAGTTACCTAAGATTTCACTGCCAAAGTTTTCTGAAGAATATATGGAGTGGATTCCATTTCGCGACATTTATTCTTCTGTCGTTCATAACAATGATTCGCTCACCAAGGTTCAAAAATTTTATTATTTAAAGGGTACTCTTTCTGGCGAAGCATTTAATTTAATTAAAAATATTTCTGCTACTGAAGCAAATTACGATTCGGCATGGAACATTCTAGAATCCAGATATCATAACAAGCGAATACTTGTTGGCAGTTTAATATCAAAACTTTTTCATATTTCGAAATCTGATGGTGGATTTCAATCCATTAAAACTTTATTGGATTCTACCAAGGAAATCTTGGCTTCACTTCAAAACCTCAACATAAACACCCAAAGCTGGGATCCTATTCTTACACATCTAATAGTTCAAAAGCTCGACTTCCAGACACGAAAGGAATGGGAACAATCTTTGAAATCCTCTACTGAACTTTCTTCTCGTGATGAACTATTTACATTCTTAGAGAGAACTTTCCGAACATTGGAATCGATTAATGATGATGCTTCATCGTCATCTAAATATAGAAACTCGAAGATTCATAAACCTTTTAATTCCGCTAAAAGGACATCGTGTAATTCTGGCAACTTTTCTGCACATTATACAAAACTTTGCTTATTTTGTGATAAGGGACATTCACTTTCGAAATGTTTTAAATTTCTATCCTTACCTTTGTATTCTAAGAACCCTTTTTTGTTAAAAAGAAAGGCTTGCCGTAATTGTCTTGCTGTTGGTCATAATCATGAAAATTGTAGCTCACCATTTCGCTGTTCTTGTTCCATCACACTGTTCTTCATTTAGAGAAACATCAGGCGGAGGCCTCTTCTATTCCTGCTATTTCACTCAATTCAAAAAATGAAAGCACACCAGGTGCTACTGTTCATAGTGCAGTTGCTTACCAAGCAGTATTGTTATACACTATTCGATTACTTGTTCGAACTGACAAAGGTTATTTTCCTTTACGAGCTCTTTTGGATCCAGGCTCACAAGGAAGTTTGATTTCTGAAGCTGCAGTTCAACTGATGGGCATTCGAAAAGAAAGATCATATTGTAAAATAATCGGTATTGGTAACAGTAGTGAAAATGTATCGAAATACTCTGCTAATGTTGATTTATATTCCCGTAAACGAAAACCTGTATTTTCATGTACGGCATTAGTTTTAGCTAATCTTTCTTCGTATACACCGGATCCTTCGTCTAAACTTATTTCATTGAGTAGTGTGTTTATGGGGTTTCTAGGTCACTTATTCCATACAAAATTTGGCTCATGCCTACGCTACAGTCGGTAGTGTCGGTTAGTCGATAGGTTTGTAACATGTAATGTGAAAATTTATATACGTATGCATGAATGATTGGACGGACAGAATGAGTGTGTGCGTAACATGTAATATGTATGATCGCTTTTTAATAGTAAATTCTTGCCACGTATTATCATACTCAATGCTGAAAAAATAGAAAAGGGATCTACACCTGTATAGTTGTTGTGTGTTTTTTTTATTTTTTGTATGATTTAATTAGAAGGATCTTTAATTTTAAATGTGATAAGAAAGGATAGGTTGGTTGTGCGGTTGTTTTTTATTTTTTGTATATTTAATTAGAAGGATGTTTAATTTTAAATGTGATAAGAAAGGGTAGGTTGGTTGTGCGGTTGTTTTTTATTTTTTTGTGTGATTTAATTAGAAGGATCTGTAATTTTAAGATGATAACAAATTCTTGGCACGTATTGCTCATGATCACAGGTAGAAGAAATAGAAATATAAACTATTAAGAAAGGGTAGGTTGGTTGTGCGGTTGTTTTTAATTTGATGAGAAAGAAATGTATAGTTGTGCCTGTGGGTTTTTTTTTCACGTATAAGTATAAGTAATATCTGTTTTCACATAATTGAATTTACTGATTGATCTACAACACCCCAGAGTATAAATAGACTTGTTTTTAAGGATTTAGAATTTTTTAGTTTTACTGTTTTAAATAAATGAAATTATAGAATAAAGGGATTAATTAAAACAAATTAGTTTTTTATTTTTTGAAAATTTTATTACATATTTCTTTTTTTCAGATTTTTACAGATTCGAATTTAAAAATACGTTTATACAGATTAAATAACTTAAGTGTTAACAAATATTGTGTATAGAATGTTTGACATCGACAAATGTTGAAAGATTGTGAATAAGTATTTTCACAATAATACAAACGTATGACATATTAATACATACAAATGGATTACTTATTTTACTAATGTTACATATTCTTAGTTCATTTATAAGTTTCATAAATAAATCTATACGTCTTATTAATAGTTCTTCCAATACAGCTGATGTTACCATTTTTGTTCCCCTTCTTTAAAAATTTAATAGTAGGTTGTGTTAGTGCGGGACGATGTACTCTGAATTATTTCATTTTAATTTATATTTATTGAATAAAAATTTTAAACACAAGTGCCCACAATTAAATGTATTAATTTTTTGGTTTCGTTCATAATTATATTCAATAGGAAATTTTAAGTAGTTGACAATCTCAAGTGGTGGTTGTAAGTTTCCAAAGCTATCAAAGTATTCTTTATAGTTGTGGTTTTTATAATATGCTACCCAATGTGTTCCCATACCATTTGAATCATCTAAATTAACAATGCCGCATTCTTGTTTGAATGGTTTTTCAGGTAAAGAATCACGCATGAAAACACCCCTAAAATGTTTGAGATGTCTTCCATATTTATTCAAATCCAAATCTGTTAATGGGCGATTGGGAAGGTTATCTAATAGTTTTTTGGAGCTGGACTATAGTAGAGACCATATCCAGTTTTATATGGTTTGAGGTACAACCCTTTACCCATTGCAATTGATTCCATATATCTATTATGACGGTTAGCTTCAGCCAATTGTTCTTTTCCATTTTTGATAGCATTTACTGCTTTGACAATAGCGGATCCTCCACTTGCCAAACCACCAAGCGCTGACAATGCTGTTAGTACGGGAATAAGTGGAAGAAATCCTCCAATTTTCGGTACAGGTATAACTCTCGGTATTATAATGTCTGCTCGCTTTTTCCCTTTAAAATTTGAATGAATAGCCTTTTGAGCTATTTTAACAGCATCATTTATATCAAGGGGTTTCTGTTCTTTCAATTGTTTTAAAGTTTTTCTCACAGTAGCTGTGAATAATTTCTTATTACATTTATTCATTTTTCCTTTTCTTTTCTTATGTCTCTGCTCCTTCAAACCTAATCCAAATTTCACTTTAGCTTTCATAGCGTTTGTCACAAACCACGCGTTAGCACGTTCTTTAATATCACTATCTTTAGATTTAACTTGTTGCCAGGCTTTTTCAGCTAATATTTGATCTGCTTGATGTCTTGTGTCTATATCTTTTGATTGTGAATATGCAATATCGTACTCTCTACAAGCTGCGTCTAATAAATTTATACCCTTATCTCCTCTTGCTAAACGTTTTTCAAGTTTTGTACCAGGTCCACAAAACTGATAACCAGGTAGATGTAATTCAACAGGTACTTTATTTATTAAGTTGTTTACAAATCCTCTTCTCATCTTACACTGGCTGAGGTTTTGTTTTGACTGTAGATTATAACAAATTTTTTTTCGTTACTTTTATACCTCTTCGCAAAAATAACTGAAATCAAGACGATCTCCTATATATACAGCAATTTATATGATTTCAGTATGTTAATTTTTTGATATTGATTTTGATCTGCTTTGTATCTGATCACGATCTACTTTACATCTGATCACGATCTGCTTTGTATCTGCTCACGATCTATTTTATATCTGATAACGATCTACTTTTTTGGTTTTGTCTATTTTATTTTAATTTTTTTTATTTTTTTTTGACATTACCATGTTTTAGGTATACATGTTCTACCTCAATGTTTAAATTGTTTATTTGATCAGCTAGATCATCATGTATTTGTGTTATATGTTTTTCGATTACGATATTTTTGTTTTTATGGTTATATTTATTAAAATGTTCTCCAAATTTATTAATATAAGACATTTCTTTCACTCTTCTAATAAATTATGTTAGCTTCTTTAAGTTCTTCGATAATAGAGATTATTTCGTTTTGATGATTGTTGTGACCAGAACCTTCCGATGAAAGAAGTAAACGTAGTCTGTCAACTAGTTCATTAGGATCATCCCAATGTATGTAATTTGATCTCAGATTATTTTGTAATTTTAGCATTAAACCACTACATAACATAACATAATTGGCCATTACAACCCTTCAGTCAGGATTACGGCCTAGCTTCTCACACCACTCATGTTGTGTGCCACTGCCTTTTGTTAAAATGTTTGTTGTTGTTTCGAATAAACGTTTAATTATTCGTATATATTTTAAGGCTCGTGTTCCTTTCACTTGTTCATTAGGTTTATAGCGACGTTTATGTGCATTGGTATTAATTAAAATCTCTTTATATTTTTCAAATCATTTTTAGAATAATGGAGAGGTTTTTTATGAAATACTAGTTCAAATAATCCAGGCGTCATTTTCAATTTCATATTCCCTATCTGCATAGTATTATCTCTATTAAATATTAATTTTTCCTTGTCATATCTCCAACTACCGTCTACATCTTGATTAAAACCATAAATTTTATCCAATTGCTTATTATTAATAAGTGTTTGTATATTTTCAAATAATGGAGAGCTTTTCGTCAGCTTTAAACATTGTTTTCTTTCCAAGTTCTTGATACATGTACTTGATACAGGTCTATTATGGTCATAGTTTTTTTCACCATCATTATCATCAGTTGAAATATTTTCATACTGAAAATCGTTATTATCACCGTTTACATCATCATAATCATCGTCATCATCAATAGTGTTGTCTATATCTTTATGCTTATCTTCAAGTTTTCCGATGATTTCATTATCACCATTTACGTCATAATAATCATCATCATCATCAATAGTGTTGTCTGTATCCGTATGCTTATCTTCGAGTTTTCCAATGATTTCATTATCACCATTTACGTCATAATAATCTTCGTCATCATCTATAGTGTTGTCTACATCCTTATGCTTATATTCAAGTTTTGAGATGTTTTCATTATCATCATTTACATCATCATGATCATCGTCATCATTAATAGTGTTGTCTATATCCTTATATTTATCTTTAAGTTTTCCAATGATTTTTTTAAGTGGTTTTGTTATTGGTTGAAAGGTATCTTCTAATAAATTAACTCTATCTATTTGATTCAGTTTAATATTTTTTAACTTTTTCTTTAGAACAGCCCTTGTCTTTACAAGATCTTCCAACACTTTATTATGGTAATTTTTAGACATTATAATAATTTTTTTTTTTTATTGAATTTGATCTGGTTATGATCTGCTCGCTATCTGATTATGATCTGCTTTGTATCTGATTACGATCTGCTTTATATCTGATCACGAATTGCTCGCTATCTGATTATGATCTGCTTTGTATCTGATTACGATCTGCTTTATATCTGATCACGAACTGCTTGCTATCTGGTCACGATCTGATTTATACCTGATCACGATCTGCTTGATGGCTTGTGTCTATATCCATTGATTTTGAGTACGCTATATCGTGCTTTCTACAATCTACATCCAATAAATTATTCCTTTATTTCCTTTATTCTTGCTATTCGTTTTGAAGTTTTGTATCAGGTCCACAAAACTGATAAACAGGTGGATGTAATTCAACATATAATTTGTTTATTAAGTTGTCTACAAATCTTCTTCCAATCTTACACTGATTAGGTGTTTTTCTTTTGACTGTAGTTTATAACCATTTTTTTTTTCATTACTTTCATACCTCTTCGCATGAAACACTACACCAGCTATACCTGCTATACCAGCTATACCAGCTATACTAGCAAGCTGTACAATCTATACTAGCTATACTAGCAAGCTGTACAATCTGTACTAGCTATACTAGCAAGCTGTACTAGCTATAGTAGCAAGCTATACAATCTGTACTAGCTATACTAGCAAGCTGTACTAGCTATACTAGCAAGCTATACAATCTGTACTAGCTATACTAGCAAGCTGTAGTAGCTATATCAGCTATACCTGCTATACCTGCTATACTAGCAAGCTGTAGTAGCTATATCAGCTATACCAGCTATGCCTGCTATACCAGCTATACCAGCTATACCTGCTATACCAGCTATACCAGCTATACCTGCTATACCAGCTATATCAGCTATACCTGCTATACCAGCTATATCAGCTATACCAGCTATACCAGCTATACCTGATATACCTGCTATACCAGCTATATCAGCTATATCAGCTATACCAGCTATACCTGCTATACCAGCTATACCAGCTATACAATGGGGTGTTGTAGATCAATCAGTAAATTCAATTATGTGAAAACAGATATTACTTATACTTATACGTGAAAAAAAACCCACAGGCACAACTATACATTTCTTTCTCATCAAATTAAAAACAACCGCACAACCAACCTACCCTTTCTTAATAGTTTATATTTCTATTTCTTCTACCTGTGATCATGAGCAATACGTGCCAAGAATTTGTTATCATCTTAAAATTACAGATCCTTCTAATTAAATCACACAAAAAAATAAAAAACAACCGCACAACCAACCTACCCTTTCTTATCACATTTAAAATTAAACATCCTTCTAATTAAATATACAAAAAATAAAAAACAACCGCACAACCAACCTATCCTTTCTTATCACATTTAAAATTAAAGATCCTTCTAATTAAATCATACAAAAAATAAAAAAACACACAACAACTATACAGGTGTAGATCCCTTTTCTATTTTTTCAGCATTGAGTATGATAATACGTGGCAAGAATTTACTATTAAAAAACGATCATACACATTACATGTTACGCACACACTCATTCTGTCCGTCCAATCATTCATGCATACGTATATAAATTTTCACATTACATGTTACAAACCTATCGACTAACCGACACTACCGACTGTAGCGTAGGCATGAGCCAAATTTTGTATGGAATAAGTGACCTAGAAACCCCATAAACACACTACTTCATTGCCTGATATTGATCCTGAAAATTTGGCTGATCCACTTTTCTTCAACTCTGATCCGATAGATCTAATTTTAGGCTCAGATGTCTGCTCCATAATAAAACTTCCCGCCGAATCCTTTGTTCACAACAATTTATTCTTCCAAAATACTCATTTTGGATGGGTGTTTTCTGGAAAAAGTGGTAACATTTCTTGCATCAGGCTGCACATACTTAACGTCAAATTGGAGACATTATTGAAGTCATTTTGGGAGCAGGAAGAAGTTGGTACCAAAAGAAAGATAAGTAACGAAGAACTGAAATGTGAAAATTATTTTGCGAATACAGTTAATAAATCACAATCTGGTCGCTATATAGTACATTTGCCGTTTAGGTCTCTAGTAGAAAACAACACTGCACCGTCTGTTCCGAATAATATCATTAGTGCCTACAGACGGTTGCGACAATTAGAAATCTCTTTTTCGAAACGACCTACTTTTGCTGAAAGATATAGGAACTTTATGCGAGAGTACGAAATTTTAGGTCACATGACCAAATTTGGAAAATATCCTGAAGATGTCAGACCTAATTCTTATTTCTTGCCTCATCATGGTGTACTAAAGGAGAGCAGTACAACTATCAAACTAAGAGTGGTTTTTGATGGAAGTTATCATTTGATTAACTGCAAATCGTTAAACGAAGAACTCTGTCCTGGACCTGCGCTTCAAAACGATTTACCAGGAATTATAACAAAATGGAGGAGGCACAGGATTGCATTCAGCGCGGATATTGAGAAAATGTTCCGGCAGATAGATGTTTGTCCAGAACATAGGAAACTAGACGACTTTCCACAAGCAGCAGATGTTCTTGTTTCTGATTCTTACGTAGACGATGTTATTTCGGGTGCAGATAACCTTGAAAGTGCAATTAGCCTACAAAGGGATTTATGCAATCTTCTGAAAAAAGGATGTTGCAATTTACGCAAGTGGATCTCTAATTCTTCTCAATTCTTACGAGAAATTCCCGAAGAACATAAAGAAAACTCTAAAACTTTACAGTTTGATAAAGACAATGTGGTGAAGACTCTAGGCATCCAGTGGGATACTTGTGGTGATTTCTTTTCCTTTAAAGTAAACCTTGACGATACTAATTCATTTACTAAGCGCACCATTCTTTCAGAATCTGCTAGCCTATATGATCCTTTAGGATGGCTTACGCCCTCCACCATTGTAGCCAAGTCTGTTTTTAAAAAACTATGGGAACATAGTGTAGATTGGGATACTTCGATACCTATTGAAATAGAAAAGGAATGGTTTAAGTACAGATCGTCATTGGTAGACCTTGTGAACTTGAAAATTCCCAGATGGATAAATTGGTCTCCAGGAGTGAAAACAGAATTGCACGGCTTTTGCGATGCATCAACTCTAGCTTATGCAGCTGTAGTTTATCTTAGAGTTACTACTTCGGAAGGTACTTTCGTTTCGTTTGCTTTTACAAGCAAAATCGAAAGTCTCTCCTATTAAAACTGTTACTATACCGAGGTTGGAACTATGTGCCGCTAAACTTTTGATTCAACTTACTGAAGATATCAAGAATTCCTTGGATATTTGTAAAATAGAAAACATTTTTTATTGGAGTGATAGTTCAACTGTTTTAAGCTGGATTCGGAAACCTTCATCAACTTGGACCGTCTATGTTGCAAATAGAGTTGCAGATATACAACGTTTAAGTAACCCCCTGCAGTGGAGATATGTACCTTCTAACTTAAACCCAGCCGATTGTGCATCGAGGGGCATTTTAGGTAAAAATTTAGTAGAAAGCGATATCTGGTAGTTTGGTCCAAAGTTCTTATATGAAGCCCCTTCTTCATGGCCTAAGCGATTATTAAATTTACAAACTTCTGAAGAAAAGAGTTCGAAAGTTTTTACTAATATTGGTATTGAAAAAGGTTATCCAGAGTTATTATCCAGATTCTCGAAATTAAGGACACTGCTTCGAATTACTGCGTTATGCCTACGATTTGTAAATAATTCTAAAACCTCTCTTTTGGGAAGGAACACTGAAGCTATATCTATCTCTGAAATTAATAATGTTTTACTGCGCTATGTTAAAATTACTCAATTGATAGATTTTCCAATGGAATTGAAATTTCTTTCTAAAAAACAAGAAATTCGTCACAGTCCTTTATTGAAGTTAATGCCATTTTTGGACGACAACGGCGTTATTCGTGTTGGGGGTCGTTTACAAAATTCTGATCTTAATTATAGCCTTAAACACCCTATAATTTTAGCAAAATCTAATCCTCTTTCAAAACTAATCATCTTGGATGCCCATGAGAATTCTCTTCATGGTGGAATTACATTAACGATGTCTATCGTTAATCGAAAATTTTGGATCGTATCTGGGGCTCAGCTAGCAAAAACCATTATTTGTAAATGTTTACAGTGTTTTAAATATGCAGCTAAAAGTTCACAACAAATAATGGGCAACTTGCCCTTGGTGAGACTTAACGTTACTGGACCTTTTAAACACAGCGGTGTTGACTATGCTGGACCATTAAATATTAAATCGTCTACTTTAAGATCCCCTGTTATTACAAAGGGCTATATTTGCTTGTTTGTGTGTATGGTCACGAAGGCTATTCATCTAGAAGCGGTTTCAGATCTTACTACAAATTCTTTCTTGGCAGCTTTTCGGAGATTTGTTTCTCGAAGAGGCGCATGCACTGACATCTATTCAGACTGCGGTACAAATTTTGTAGGCGCATCAAAGGAACTTCAAATTCTTTTTCATAAGAACAAAAAGTCATTGCCAGAGGAGTTACTACATGCTTTGAGCCTAAATTATACCAATTGGCATGTATTATGGGAAGCTGGCGTAAAATCCGTGAAGTATCATCTAAGACGAGTTACCAATGATCGACTACTTACATTTGAGGAGCTAAATACCTTACTTTGTCAAATTGAAAGTTGCCTCAATTCGCGGCCTTTATGTCCTTTATCATCTGATCCATCGGATTTTAACGCACTAACACCAGCACATTTCCTCATTGGCGAACCACTACAGTGTGTTCAAGAAGAAAACTTATTAGCTCAAAGGGGAAACCATCTTTCACGTTGGCAAGCTATCGAGAGAATGAAACAGCATTTTTGGAAAAGATGGTACAGAGAGTACCTTAATCAAGCTCGGCCAAAATGGTTAAGAAGCGTTCAGAATCCTAATATTGGAGATTTGGTACTTGTAGCAGATGACAGATGTGGACCAGGTCAATGGCTTCTTGGAAGAATTGTTGATACACATCCTGGAGGTGACGGAAAGATAAGGGTGGTATCAGTCCAAACTGAAAATAAAATACTTAAAAGACCTATTTCTAAAATTTTTCTCCTTCCAGAAAATTCCAGTGAACCTTTTAAAGAAATGTCAGAGGATAGCCCTGAAGCTGCTGTTAACGTAGAAGATGGAGCCTAAGACAACGCTGTGAGTCGGAGCATAGCGGAGTTTCATGACTCGACTAAAGTACTCCCAACGATAGGCCGTCTACTACTTACTATATCTCTTTTGAAAACATTCGTTCTCCAGGGGGAGAATGTTGCCGAAAATATATTTGGCAACAGAATTCTCATATATTTTTATACATATATATTAGTAAACATAATTCCTTTTGATATTACTAATTAGATAACTTCAGCTGTACATATTAACATATTTTAGTACGTTATCTAAAGAATGTAGAAAAACCTGTTTTATTTTTGTCTATTATCTTAATTCCTTTTTCCCGTATTAATTATTTATAATATCTCTCATTAGTACTACTTTAGTGAGAGATGATCCCGTTACTTTATTTAGTACAATTGCTTACAAGTAATATTACTTGAATTTAGTAAATCACTTGTGCTTTGACTTTGTATAAGAACAGTTTACTTGTCTTACAATACAATCTATACTAAAAAATAAATCTATACTTAAAATACTTTACATAAAGTTCATTGCATAAAGTCATTTTCTCTACATACATTACTTCAACACACGGTTAGAGAGGAAATCATGAAATACGCTGAAAAGTATCTAGAGAAGCTAAGGGATCACCCGAATCCACTAGCTCGTGCTATTTTGAATGATTGCGGCCATATCCGACTGAGGAGAAGAGACACTGTGGACCTCATTTAATGTCAAATTGACTTAAAATTCTATGAAACCATGAAATTTTGTCTCGCGCTGCGGATCTTAATTATTGTTATTATTGATATTATGTTAGAAAAAAATATAAAAAAGACAATTGAAAATAAGCATGTAAAATAGTATTCAAATAAAAATTAGCTTCACTATTTCTACGTCCAGAACAGCTAACATGCTGAAGAAATCTTCACCTCAATGTTCGTATTACTTCATCAGCACCAGCAACGGTACAGGTGACCAAACCCATTGATGTTTTGAAACATATAAAAACCAAATATCTCTTTTTAATTAGAGCAGAATGGACACACTATTTCACTCTTCTAGTCAGCGTCAGCACAAAATGGGCTTGAAGATATCCCCTCTCCACTCTTTCAATCTAAACATTTTAATCCCAATTAAAAAATGTTAGTTAATGACAATGATATTTTCAACACACATGCTCCTTTGGACAGGTCACTTTTAGTCGCAATAGGCTTTTTATACATTGCACCAACCTCTGTCAATACCAAATTTGGATGAATTGGCAGGACAATTAATTGAATACTCCGTCGGTACCACTCATTAACAATACATTTAAATCTTTTCGTTTTCGAACACCTCTTCGGTAGCACTAACAAAATTTTTCATGGCGATTATGCACGTATCTGTCGACAAGTAGTGTGCTAGTTCCAAATGCGGCATGTAAAAAGTGAAACCCATCTTTATTCAGTGTTTCTTATACATACACTCACAGGACCAAAGTAATACAGACCAGTGTATTTAAATGGCTACAGACGATCAAATGGAAGAGGTCCTATGACTTTATACTCTTTAACTGTCCCTTAGACAGAACCAGTAAACACAATGATTTTGGAAAATGCTTCGCAAATGAGACTTGATAACAAAAGTAAATGGAGCAATTCATACTGTTTTGTGCTATACGAATAAGTCGGGAATAGATCTTGGAAAAGAAGCGGAAGTTTTTGTTTCCACAATAAAATATATACGGGTATATATGAAGCAAAGTCTAAGCCATTGAACTTGAATAGACGGTAAGACAGACGGAACAGACGGCGTAATGATAATGATACTATCGAAGATAGTAGAGGACTATCTGGGGCTGCTGCTAGGTCCCAGATTATGTGGAAATTCGTAGCAATGGGCTTACAAACGAGTTTATGAAAAAAATTCGACAACGCTAGAATATTATTGTGGAAGTATACTCAACAAGGCAATCAAAACTTTTGCTGGGAAATTATGAGACGAGGAGATTAGAGTCATACATCAAACAATCTGGGAATAACTACAGATTATTAATTGGTCTTTTGATGGAGCAGTATAGACTCAAAGTACACTTGTTCAGAATGGAGATCGTCCCGAACCCAACATGTAAATTCTGTGATGATGAGAGTGAATCATCGGAACACATTCTCGGAATCTGCATCGCAGAAGAAAACGCCTGTGTGCGTGAGGATTTGACTGTGTGCAGTATTAACTGTAGGTCCCGCCATTAATGTATAAAATTAACACACACAACATACATACATAATTGGTCATTACAACCCTTCAGGACTACGACCTACTTTCTCCTTTGTTGTGTGTGTGCCATAGTCTAGTAGGTAGTGTGTTGGCTTATTAGACGTAAAGCCAGTGTTCGAGCCCCAGGCCAGACATCAAAATAAAGTACAAAAAGTATTTCTTCGGCGACTTCCTCTCAGCAGATTTCTGGAAAAAACGCTGAGAGTAAATAAAAATTGCCATGAAAAGTTTCTCAAAAATCTGTCGTTCGGAGTCGACTTTAAACTGTAGGTCCCACCACTCTTGTATAAAATTAACACACACAACATAAGTGGTGTGAGAAACTAGGTCATAATCCTGACTGAAGAGTTGTAATGACCAGTTATGTACATATACATATGTATGTAGTTTGTATGTTTAGTGAAAACCTTTTCGAACGTCCCCGGCCTCACACTAACCCTCCCTCACCCGACCGCGGAGGGCTCGTCCCCATTACGTAGGGACACGTACACACTACAGTCCGGATTGTAGCGGGTAAGGGAAAAGTAATGGCAACGAAAACATAAATCAGCTACAGAACTTAATTACAAGCTGAATAAAGTAACAATAAACAGGAAGTACCTATGACAAGAACGAAAATACATTTTTATATAATAATTTACAAATTAATGCCAAATTAAAATCAATAAAATCATAATATAAGTTAAAATCATTACATAATCTACGAAAAGGAAAATTACATCCATAGTTCCTTCTATAAAACTCTAAAGAAAGAGGACGACAGTGCCATGAAAATCTTGCTGGAATACTGAAATTCATATTACAAAGCAAAAACTCAGAATCAATATCACCTTTAACCAGATTAAAAACAAAACAAACTCCTAAAACAGCCCTTCTACGTTCCAAAGTTGGAAGTTTTATCAAACCCAATCTAGCCTCATATGAAGGAAACCCATTGGCACAATCCCATCCTAAGCCACGTAAACAGAATAATAAAAACTGCTTCTGCACGGACTCTATTGAATCACTACACACAAAAAAATAAATATTGTGACGGCAAATAATTTTAGCATTTGACGATTTTGCTATTGGGGTGAATAAAAACTTGTTGGAGAAAATGAAAACCTTTTGTCGCAAGAAATTTTCCAACAATATTTTTTTTACCGCAACAACATGAAAGTATTTGAAGTTTTTTAACAGCAAAATTATTTGTTGCAAATGGAATAACTTTTGTCGTTAAAGGTTTTCTCCTGAAATAACGACACATTGAAAATTGCTGTTGACGTAAATGATTTGCATTTGCAGGAAATAACAATTTTTGTTGCCATAAAATATTTATTTTTTAATCAAATAATATTACTGTTGTCGTAAAAAATGTGCATTTGGCAACTCTAATGATTGGTACTTTATTATCATTGCGATCAGTATTGAGTAGTTTGTCGGTGTGAAACAAGTGAAAAGTGAGCTTTTTAGTTTTAAAATAATTAAAATAAAAATTAAAGTGTTTCAAATAAATAAACAACAATGTCGGAAGACATTTTTCAGGAAACAGTTTGTACGGTGGATTTATCCAATGAGGTGGTTGCATTGCTTTCAACAATGAATCTTTCAATAGAAACAATTACTACATTCATAGAATGTATTCAACCAAGTCGATATTTTGAAAATATTGCATTCAAAAGACATCGACGAAGTATTTTCAAAAGGGGTTTTATCGGAGAAAATATAATTTTTCGCCATGAATTGCAAAAGTGGCGGAATCAAAATAAGGTACGTAAGGTTAATTTGTTTATTTACTTGTACATTCTTAAGAACTTTTTGCACGTTTGTAACAAAAGTTACTATACATAAACTATGTATATTTAAAATCTTTAAACACTTTTTTATTCTTTCTTTATTTCTATATAACTCCTCCACGCATCAACAAGGGAGCGAAACCATCTATATCTGATACACAAAAGGATATGATTAGCCATATAATAAATATAAACAATTTGATGCAGTGGGAAGATGATGGTTGTGGTTGGTGAATCGTTGGATAAGTTAAGCGAATTTTACGTACTTTTTAGTGGCGTACGATATAAGGTTGAAACCTTACATCGCGCTGTCGATTTGACAATTAAAATATGTTTCGTCATGGATTTAGAATATTCTTTATTTAAAATTTAAAATAAATATTCTGAAACTGAAAATAATGTTTTCATTTATATTATATATCTTACCAATATTTGCATTTGCGACAAAAGTATATTAAACTGTTGAGGCAACAATTTTTGCAGTTGCGACAACAGCAACTGAACCGTTGTGGCAACAAATATGACATTTAAGGCAACATTTTTAACTTTGCCTCTATAATGAATTTACACTTTGGGACAAGAGAAACATACTTGTTGGTACAAATGCAAAATGTTGTTGGGCACAATCCGAATGTAAATTCATTTGAATCAAAATCAAATTTTCTTGGCATTACAGTCTTTTTCTTTGTGTGTATGACAACGATAGTATTCCAAATAATAGACGCATACTCCAAAATGGGTCTAACAAGTGAAATGTATAACAGTCTTGTTATATAAGGATCAATGAATTCCCCAGCCCATCTTTTCACAAAACCAAGAACAGCCCGAGCTTTGCCAATCATCATACTCATATGATCAATAAAAGACAGTTTCATATCCAATAATACTCCCAAATCAAGAAATGTAGTCACGGTTTCCAAAGGGCAATAATCAATCACACAAGTGGACGAAATTACGACCCCGCGAGAGAAAACCATGCATTTACATTTTTTCAAGTTAAAATCCATTAAATTAATTCTGCACCAAGTTACAAACAAATCAATATTTCGCTGAAGAACAGCCTGACCATGATCATCATCAAAAGTATAAAATAATTTAACGTCGTCAGCATACATCAGAATATTACAATCAGAAATAGCACAAGGAAGATCATTAAGAAACAATAAAAACAGTAAAGGACCCAAATGGCTACCCTGCGGAACACCAGAAGTTACATATACAGTCTTAGACAATACATTGCTAAACAATACCCTCTGAGTCCTAAGGAAGAGGTAGGAGTCTAGCCAACGATGAATAATATCAGTAATACCGATTAATGGAAGTTTAAGAAGCAAAATTCTATGATCAACCCTATCAAAAGCTTTACTGAAATCAGTATAAATTACATCAGTCCGAGCTCTGGCAAGAAAACCCCTGAAAACACGTGTAGTAAATTCAAGAAGATTAGTGACCCACCTTTCAAAAAACCATGCTGGAAAGATGATATTAAAGATCTCGTATTAAAAAAGAGATAATCCGTCGCCAGTTTCTCCATCAACTTGGGAATAGCACTGAGTTTGGCAATACCCCTGTAATTGGAAATATTGGATTTATTACCCGGCTAATGCAAAGGAATTATAAACGAACTCTTCCAAATAGATGAAAAATGACCAGCCCTCAGAAGCCCATTGAATATAAAGGTCAAAGGACCACTCAAGACAATAGCGCACTTTCTTAAAATACAGGCCGATACCCCGTCAGGGCCCGGCAAGTATGTAAGTTTCAGTCCAGACAAAGACTCAAGAACAGACTCCTCATCAAATGAATATATATTAGAAATAGAGACACTTCCCACTGAATAAGGATACGAAAAGCCTATTTATTGATTCAGCTACATTGCTGCTAATCTATGAGTTATTTACAAAGTGATTAAGATAATTATTATTATATGTTGTATTACAAGATGTATTCAATAGCTACTACAAAAACTTTCTTTAAAAGTATCATAACTCCTTTTTTGCTTCTTTCTATATAATTATTTGTTGTATTTATTTATATTATATTACATATTGCCGGTGTAGTGTAACAGACCATAGTGTATGGTGGGAATCGAACCCACGACCCTCGCGCTAATAGCCCAGTATACTACCCACTATACTACCAGGACACTCGCTTGTTCTTTTACTTCTAATTTTCGTATCGTATAGTATTCTATAGGTCTTCAGACCTCGTTCATCATTCTCGTCTTCGGATTAGAACGATAGTGTCGCTTTTCTTTAGTTGAATATGCTCACTATTATTTGTTGAATGTTAAATTCTATAGTGTTTGAATGGTCATTGAACTTTTTTAAATACATTCCTGAATGTGCCATTAGTACTATTTTTACCAATCTTACGTTTATATTCATGAGTATTTTTTTTGGAATTTTAGATATAACATAGAACAGCAGCACTCCAATTTAAATGAGGTAAGTGGCATAACCAGTTCAATTGACGAATGTTTCGGAAAAAGACTATCTGCTTTGCCGAGCTAATCGGCCCTACAGTTGCCAGGAATATCCCTGTGCCTAAGAACCCAGACAAGGAAGACACTGAAAGCGTCCAGAGAGAATGTCGAGAAAACGGCGACACTCTCTAACGAGTTGAGAGTTAGCCGTAACGATCGAGAGAGATCTTGGCTATTAGAAAAGATTAAGATACTGGTGAAAGAACCATTGTTGACGAGGGTCCATTGTGCGGCTTGGTAAATGGCCACCACCTCAAGTTTTCCAGAGTTTGGAATACATCCAGGGAGATGATCATATTAGAGAATTAGATTCTGCAGAGAGATAATCAATATTTGATGGCTGTGGGAAATTATCATCCAAAATAGATTAATGCCCAGAAGGAATGATGTGCCAGCGAAACAATGCATTGAGACTAGTCGCGGCGAGTTTGGCTTCTTGTTTAGCAAGAAGCGCAGTGGGAAGTCAGTTAAGCGTTGCGAACAATGTCTTTGTAGAAGTGGTACCAGTGATATAGATAGCCGCAGATCTTCTGGCCTATTCAGAGCAGTCCACCAGAAAGGAACTCCATATAGGAGGTTGGGTTCGATAGCTGCGAGATATATCCAGCGCGTGATATTGTGGCGAAGACCCCATCTGGATCCAACTGCTCTACTGCAATAGTAAGCAGCACAGGCCGCCTTGCGTGCTCTAGCTAACAGGTTTGTCTTGAAGTCGAGGATTAGGCCTAGGTAATTACCTTCGGGACTCCACTTGAGTCTGGTCGCGCTTACGCTAGGAAGGGTGAAGATCGGAATCTTGTATCTTCTAGTGAAAAATTCCCTGCACCAATTGGAGACAATCGACAGAGCGAAATTTAGATTGGCAATGGCGTTATTACCAGAGAATTTGAATTTTTTCAAAAGCAAGTTGACTACGAGTTTCCACCTTGTGATGTACATATGCCTGCAGTCCCTACTGAAATTACTATTCTCGACTTGCGGAGGATCTCAATAAGCCTAACCTGATTCTGTCCAAGGTTAAGAGAATTATGAGCCTTTATTATAGCATTTGGGTTGACGTTATTAAATGCACCCTCAATGTCAAGGAAGACAGCCAGGGTGTATTCTCAGCCTGCAAGGGTTTTTCCACCTGTGAGATGAGAGAGTGTAGTGGTGTTTCGACTGAGTTGCCCCTCGTGAAAGTGTGTTGGGGTACAGCCAAGAGTGGTGGATCAATCGAGGTCCTGATATGTACACCTATTTTTTCAGATATCAGAGGTTTTCCGTTTGCTCGTAACGCCCTTTGAACAGTTTTAGGATGAACTGTCTTATCCAAAGTGTTAGCAATAGTTTTTGCAATTTTGAAGGCACTAGATCGCAGTTTTTTTGTTTCATTCAATACAAAACTTACATCTCGTCTAGAGAGTTTCTTCGGGTCTTGACTTATTTTCGACGGAATCATTTAAACATGCTTATTTCCCGATATGATTTGTTGTTTTTGTGCGCTTGCACAGTTAAATTTCTTTAAGCGTACTCTTCTCTACACTTGATCACTTTTTACAACAAGATATCAAGTAATCGTTCAAGTAAAGCCGAAAGTCCATACCATCCATTTCATGCGCCTTGCATTACATGCGATTCTTGCCGATTTTATTGCAAGTTACACACAATGCGTTTATGCGACTGGTTTTTTGTTTTGATAAGCTGTTGTGGTAAACAACAAACAAGCGAACAAGAACACTTTTGGGAAAAATAGAACATCAAATTGTAATTTTAAAAGAATTTATGGCATTAATTACAAATTTATTAGCTTACATATATGATATTTTGACATTTGAAAAACGCTCATAACATAAAAGGACAGGTCAATTTAGAGGGAGAAAAAAAATGTTATAAGTTTTGAGAAGCAAATGTGTTAGAAGCAACAGAGTGAAAACTGGCGGATAAAGTAGAAAAATTAAATGTAAACAAACATTTAAAAGGGAAAATTTTGGAATATTTTTTAATTTCTTCAATGAAAAGTTTAAAGATTCTTAAATATTTAAATATTAATCGAAATGTGGGTAAATTTCGGTCACAATGAATATAGTTTCTTGTGCAAGAGGTAATTAAGAAGCTAAATATTTTTTTTTTTTTTTTTCGCAATTTTTATTTACAGTCTATCCATTTAAGGATAATAAGTAAATTTGATATAATAAGATAATATTATTTGTTGTCCTCCACTGAGAACAACAATATACTAATACAATTTGTATACTGATAATATTATAATATAATATAAAAGTTGTTATATGTACAATTTAAAGTTACTAAAATAAATAATTCATAAACGGCAAATATATACAAGTAATAGAAATAAATAACTAATTAATTTCGGAATGGCAAATCTAAAATGTGATATCTTTTTATTCGGTTTACTTCATTGGTGTCATCTAGAAGAGCAATGGCTAATGGATTGTTGTGGTAAATTAATCTTTGTAAATATTTCTCACTTAGCCTTCTTATTTCGACAGCAACCTTTGGAATGAATAGATCATTGTGGATTGAAAAATTTGAAACAAACCATGGAGCGTTGACAATAGATCTCAGCGTTTTTGATTGATACCTTTGCAGTATTTCAATATTTGAGTTGCTGGCTGTTCCCCAAAGTTGTATTCCATATGTCCAGACTGGTTTTAAAATTGTTTTATAAATCATAACTTTGTTCCGCAAATTTAATCGAGATTTTGGACCTATTAGCCAAAATAGGCGTCTTGTTTTTATATTCAAATGTTGCTTTTTTGCTTTTATATGATCCTTCCATGTTAACCTCCTATCAATGTACAATCCTAAATACTTAACACAGTCCTTTTGAGGGATAGGATTATTGCCCATACGTACTACAGGGCAGTTACCCCGTCGTAGGGAAAATGTGACATGTGTGGACTTATCGCTATTGACTTTGATATTCCACTTGTTTAACCAAGCTTCAATTTCATTTAGTTCAGTTTGAAGAATATTTGATGCATTGTTCGGGCAAATATCAGCTGTTAAAATGGCTGTGTCATCTGCATAGGTTGCGACTAAGACGTTTTCAATAACCGGAATATCTGAAGTAAAAATTGTATATAGGATTGGTCCAAGCACGCTACCCTGAGGGACTCCTGCTTTGATATCATATATTTGAGAGAATGTCCATTTGACCTTAACAAAGAAACTTTTGTCTGTCAAATATGATTTCAAAAGTAAATAAAACGGTGTTGGAAGTAATTTCTTCAGTTTGTAGCATAGTCCAATATGCCACACTCTATCAAAAGCCTGCTGTACATCTAAGAACACTCCTGAGCAATATTTTTTGGTTTCCAAAGTATCTCTTATAAATCCGACGATACGATGGCATTGTTCTGGAGTGCCATGTTTGTTCCTGAAACCAAACTGGTGATCAGGAATGATATTAGACTTCTCTAAAACTGGCAATAATCTTTTCATAAATATTCTTTCGAATATTTTGGAGAATAAAGACAGTAAACTTATTGGTCTATAAGATGTTAAATTATTTTCAGGCTTATTCGGTTTATTTACCATTACAATCTCTGCACACTTCCATTGCAAGGGAAAGTAATTTAATCGAAGCATTGAATTATAAATATATGTCAGAAAAAGTATACCTTTTTTTGGCAATGCTTGAATCACTTTACCATTTATACTGTCATATCCAGGAGACTTTTTTCAGTTCAGTTTTCTAATTTCTTCTCTAACTTCATTTGGAGATACATGTTTAATTGGCCAGTCCATAGGACAAGCACTATCCAGGAAGTCATTAATTTCGTTAACATAGGGATTTGTATTTACATGAGGTTGAAAGGTGCTTTCTAGATGACGAGCAAACGCTTCTGCCTTACTTTTGTCGGTTTTACACCACGCATTATCAATATCTTTTATTGGAACATTTCTTCTCGTAGGTCTTTTTATATATTTTGTAGCGTTCCACAAAGAAAACTCATTATTCTTAATATTATTTGTATTGAGATTTTCGAGGTAGCTACCAATCTGCTCATTTTTAAAGTTATAAAGTGCAATTTTAAGGTCTTTGGCAGCTTTATTAAAATTTCGTTTATCAAAAGGATTCCTACTATTTTGCCATATTTTCCTAAGCCTTCTCTTATTAATTAAAAGTCTTCTGATTTCAGAAGTTAAAATAATTTGATTGTGGATAGGTTGATTTTCAGTCCTTGGAGATGATAAAAACCCAGCTTCGTGAATTACATTATTAAGATTTTCAACAGCATCGTCTATATCTTGCTGAGATTTCAATGGAATATTTAAATTTATGTTCCTTTCAACGAAGATGCCAAACGACTTCAAGTCAGTTTTATAGTTAATAATTTTATGCCTTATCATATCTGACTGTATTGCAGTATTAAAAGTAACTAAAAGTGGTATATGGTCAGAGCTTAGTTCATTTAAATCTTCAATCTGAAATAGTTGACTAGAAACTCCGGAGATTACAGCAAAGTCTAGAAGATCTGGTATCTTTCTTGGATCTGCGGGCCAATATGTTGGATTTCCCGTTGAGAGAACAGAATAATTGTTGTTCATTATGCACTTGTAGAGTTCGCTACCTTTAGGGTTCACTAATCTCGATCCCCACCATTGATGTTTGGCATAAAGTCACCTGCCACGAAAAATTTTGGTCCCAATTTGCTAAAAAAGTTATTAAATTCCTGACATTTAACAGAAAATCGTGGTGGAAAGTAAATAGCACTGAAGGCAATAAAGTTATGATCACATTTGATTCTAATGCATGCAGCTTAAAGATATGGTTGTCTTACTTCATCTAAAACTTCATATTTTAATGAAGATTTTATTAAAATTGCTGCTCCAGCATGTGCTCTATCGTCTGGATGGTTCGCTGTTATTAATTCGTATCCTCTTATTTTGAAAAAGGATCTGGTGGTAAAATGTGTCTCAGACACTAACATGATATCAATGAAATGTAATTTAAGAAATAATTCAACTTCCTGTGTGTGGTTAGAAAGCCCATTAGCATTCCATATTGCAATATTTAAGTTTAATTGCATAATTTTGCAATTAAAAGTGTCATCATGTTTATTAATTTATTTGTTAATTCTATTTGATTCTGTATCAAGTTTTCTAGTCTTTCAAAAGAACTTTGTGGGTTATCTTTAACAACTTCAGAATACGTTACATTGTTTTCGGGTATATTTGAATTCCAAGCTTTATTGCTTAAGTTAGGATAATCCTCACTTTTATAATTATAAGTGTAGTTGTAATGTTTATTATTTTTATTCAGTTGAACTCTCTTTTTTAGGAGTTCTTTGTAAACAATACAGCCTTTATAGCTCGCTGGATGGCTTTGTAGACAGTTTACGCATCTCGGTGCAGCATCAGCATCTTTAGTACAATAGGCAGTTAAGTGACCCAGTCCACATTTAACACAATTTACCGACTTCCTGCAATAGCTTTTTGTATGACCAAACTCTTGGCAACGGTGGCATTGTACTAGATCTTCCGTTTTCTTGGGTGGTACTATGTTAACAACTGCATTGCAAAGCGTTTTAGTGTCGTATATATTTTTATTGTTTGTGTCTGGTTCTAAGTCTACGAAGAACATTGGTAGAGAAATTTTTGTGATTCTACTTTTAATATTAACGACATTTCTAACTTTATGTCCCAAAGATTCGATAGCATTTTTTATGTCATCGCTTGGTGTCGAATGATGTAGATTTTTTACAACTACTCTATACGATCTTTCCTGTTTCAGTTGATACGTGTGAAATTTAATATTTTTGTCTATTAGAAATGTAACTAAAGCTCTATATTTGTCAATATCTTTGACCACAACTCTTATTTGTCCGTCCCTTAATGATTTGTAATTAAACAAGGTGGATGGAATTATTTTATTAAAAGTTTTAATCATGGCACTAATGTCTGAAACATTAGGTATAATTATTGGAGGGGCTTTAGGAACATTGTTATTTGCTGTTTTTTCATTATCAATTTCAGCTTCATCATCTTCACTTAAGCTTGAAAATCTATTTGAACTTACATTGTTGTTGACATTCTTCTGTGTAGCAAAAATTTTATTGCTATTTTGTGATGTAGATGCGTTGTTGTTATTTTCAGTAAGTTCTGAATTTTTTTTAATATTTTGTCTCTTGTTCAAAAACATTTTTGGCGGTTCACTTTGTTTTCTTTTTCTTGTTTTTGACGATGTGACTACCTGCCAGCACAGATCATCATCATCGCTACTATCATTGCTATCAGTATTCATGATAACAATGTAAATTGTTTTTATTCAAAAGAATTTGAATATTCAAATTGTTCTTGTTAATTTTAACTGTTTTTATTTTTGAACTTTTTTTTTTTTTTAATATATGTTTTCAATTGTTGCAAGACAATTGTTTTTATATTTGATATTATATATATATTTTTGTTCGTTTTATTTTTTAAACACTTTGGAGATAGCAGAAATTTTGTACGTTTGCACTAGATCACAGTCAAAACCAGACTCAAGAAGCTAAATATAAGATCAAAATAAGACGTACTGCTCATAAAAAATTTTTCTTGCTGAAAGTTGCCAAAAATTTTTAATTTCTTGAAAGGAAAAATTAAAAATTGTTATTAGTTGTTTTTATTATTAATAGTTTTACACAAAAATTATATGGTATTGTGCTGTCAAGGCCTACGAAAATCCTCAAAAGAACACAAGACGAATGTGTTCAGTTAATTTATCCTCAATTTTTCTTGTTTACAAATTAATAAATTCAAAATAGACTCATACATACATAAGTATAAACAATCACCATACATGTACATATTTTGCTCATGAAAGAAATTTGTTAAAAAAATGTATTTTAATGTATTTTCCTCTTAAATTAGTAATAAACTTTATTATGAAATATGTTTTTATTAATATTTTTATAATGCAAATAAAGAAAAATGCGAAAATAGTAATGCACTATTTAAACATATTTATAGAAACCATTCACAATAGTATATAATTTGGCATGCCAAGTTTAAAAAACTGCTGACATTTTCCAACACTGCATTAGTCGCATAGAAAAGTAGAAAGTAATCCGACTTTCTATGCGTCTATGCATACTATGCTTTTTCTTCTGTAACTTGTCACAATCAACTACACTGATTCTACTTTTTCGGTATACGCATGTAATGCAAAACGCATGGTATGGACTTTCGGCTTAACACGCGGCCTATTAGCAGTATAAAAAACTAACGGTATTTAAATAGTTACAATAATGGAACTGTATGAATATCTTTGTCCCTCTTTTTAGTCTTTTTAGGTGTATTCCGTTGGCCCTAAATCAGAGCTCGGCATTTCCTATGAACGCGTTCTTTTCAGCCATTACTATATTTACAACAACGTACGCACACGTATTAAAAACACACTCAGTCTCGTTTGAGCATTCATTGAAAGAGGTTGTTTTGTCGCATGTTTCTTGCTTTTGTACATGAAGATCTGCTAATGCAGGGATGGAAAACTTAATGTTTTTAACATCAGCGTATGGTGTACGTTTTTAAACTTATAATCATTTTCAAAATAAATTATTCTAATTTATTAAAACAAATTTAATAAAACAAAAACAAATTATATTTCACTATTCATAAAAACTATGTACATATGAAAAAAGAAGAATTTTTTAAAAAAAATCCTATAAAAAAAAATTTTCGAAATTTATTAAAACAAAAAACAAATTTAATAAAACAAAAATAACTTATATGTATTTCACTATTCATAAAAACTATTTACATATACAAAAGGAAAAATTTTTTAAAATTATTCTATAAAAAAGAAAAAATTACTAAAATTTTGATTATAAAGAAGAATTATTTAAAAAAATTATATAAAAATATATAAAGTTATGTAACACATTCATACTGTATTGTTTATAACTTCATCAATATTAATATAATATGGACAACATTTTATCCTAAGTAGATTTTCAATACCAGTACGAGAGGACAACGGAATATCTGTTATTATTTTACGAATTTCATCAGCTTTTGATCCAAAACATTCTAAAACGTCATTGCTCAGCTCCTTGAAAAACTCTCCGTCCTCGAACGGACGGCATCGTTAAGCAAGCGCTGCAGCAACGACTTATGAAGCTTTAATTTTTAATGAAAGATCATCTTTATTTTGAGATTCGTAATCTAAAACAAATTTTTCAAAGAATTTTTTTAAATCTAAAATAAGACAATTTCTTGCGTCACCTGTAATATTTACATATTCGCTATGACATGTAAGATAATGTCTTTCTACATAAAATTTGTTAATTCGTGCCATCGTCCGTTTACAAATCAGGCACTCCGGTTTGCCAAAACAATTTCGGCAAACAAGAAATTGTTTTCCGATTCTACATTAAACATTTTTTATGTGTTTCTCTGGCATCAAGCGTACAAAAAAACTCACTGCATGAAAGCTTGAGAAAGACTGATCGATTCTGCTTGTTTTTATTCATTTTGTGAGTACAGTATAAATATCCCAGAAAGTTTTCTATTAAATATGTATATTTCAAAAAAAAAAAAAAAAAAACAAAGTTTAATCTAAAATGCTTTCTTAAATCGATATAATCAAAGAAGTCTAAACGTATTTTATAAATTTAAAAAATTAAATTTTCCATGCCTGTATTGTAGTGAATGTGAGAGTATAAATTTTGCTCTTTTCTTATTTTTCGCTCTCGCAACAACTGACCAATAGCAAGTGTTGCTTGGCTCTGCCCTAAATAGTCTTTTCTCCTTTTGTTATACTTAGCAAATTATATTTGTTTGTTATGAATACATTCGACGCCAAATATTCTCATCGATGTCTTTTAATTCCATTATTGCGAAATTGATTTGTTTAGTTCGAATGGGAATAAAATAACGCAGTAGCAAACAAAATTAAACGAACTTACCAATAATGATATTTGTAATCAATTGAACATCATACAGTAGATAGGGATAGATAATACATACATACATTAATAATTAATAAATCTGGAGGGGGGAAGTTGGTGCAGTACTAAATTAAATATTCCATGTTCCACATTAATGTTGAAGACAAGAAATTAACCATCAATGGCACGCATTATGCACTTCCTCATTTATGACCACATTCACATACTTACATACATACGCATATACATATGTATATAAATATTGCAAAAATAACATAAAATGTGGCTATAAAATTAATCTCGAATTTTGATTTGAGCCTTACAGAATAAAGAATTTCCTTAAGAAATTTATGACAAGTAAATTATTGTATGTACATATGTACATATTTCTATAATATCAATCGTAAAAATATTTCAAAATTGTTTTTATATGTACATAAATAAGTAAATCGGTACAAAAACCTTGTAAATAAATAAATCTAAACGAAATAATTATATTAGAAACGGACTATATTAATATCCTATTTCTGCAGAAACAATTTTTCTAATTGCGTATTATTGTGCTACTAACTTAAAAATGAATAGAATTTCTCCGAGATTCGGTAACATTTGTGTACACTATAAACCTTTTGCTGAAAGTATTCGGGTGAATACATGCATACATATATGAACATATGTATGTATAATGCCGTACATGTCACCACGTACATATATTGTGAAAAGTTTGCTGTGTAAATATAAATTTTTGATGGTTTGCCCTTAACAAATTAATTTGGTTTAGACAAAAATATCTTATTAATTTTTTTTTAATAATATTTTCTAGCTCTTGGTTTCATTATAATAATAACGGAATTAATACACACTTGGTAACTGGCCAAAGAACGAAATTGTTTTACTCGTATTTACATACAGTGGTGGTTTTATAATTAGCACGCCCATTTTCGAGTAACAAACAAAGATGAAATATGTTTTTCAAAATTTATTTAATTTAATTTATTTAATTTAATTTATTTAATTTAAATATTCTTTGGGGTATACTTAAGTACTTTATGAAGTAAAAGGAACTTCAATAAAATAATTTAGCAAAAAATGACACTTTAAACTATAAGAGCAAAAATTCCTTGGTCACGTAATTAGCACAAGCCCATTATGTGTGGACAAAATCATCATATGGGTTAAACTCTTTTTAATAGTTTCCTTCTCTTAAATAACCTACTATTTTGAAATTAGAGAAAGACCTTCAAGAAGTCTGCATATTGTACATAAACTTTCCACAGGTCTTGAAATTTTTTTAGTTTTTTGTTCAACATGTGTCTCAAGATTGTTCCATGAATTGTTTTGGTAAGAGCTTTATGCTGGCAGTTTATAATATCAATTTATTGTTCTTCTAAATACTTTGTCTAATCGTACACTGTGTTATTTTATTTATTTACTTGATGTTCTATACAACAAGACCTTTGATTATGCTTTTTGTTATCATTATCGTTAGAAGCTAGGTCGTAATCCTGACTGAAGTGTTGTAATGACCAAATATGAATGTAGTATGTATCATTATCGTCATTATCTTGCATAAAAATCCATTGTTTTTCCAATTAGAGTCGATTGAATTTAGATTAACTAAAAACATTTTTCTTGAACAATGTTAGCTTCTTTCTTTGTATTTTAGCGAAATTAGTTTTAATACTATAGGTATGTGTTGCCCTACACACCCAATTAAGTTGGTTGCCTTTACTCTCCGACTATGATTTCTGTTAAAATTAATATATTGTGTTACTTCATAATGAGCATTTCTGACGACATTATGAAGGGTGAGTAGATATTAGACCTGCGGTACTAGTAGTGCATTAGTAGTATGTTAAGGCTTTCTTCTAATAATCACAGTTGTTTTGTGATATTTTTGATTATTATTATTATTATTATTAGTATTATTGCACAATTTTTAGGTGTCTGTCACTAGTAGTTGCAATTTTTAAAATGTGTTTTTTTCATTTTTGTGCATATCTATTAAAATTTTGCGAAACTTAGATATAAAAAAGATTTTTTAACCAGAAAGATTTATTATTTTGCATAAAGTTTATCTCGTAACTTAAAAATACCTTCCTGAAAATATTTATTTATTTTTATTTATTTATTTATTTATTGATTAACTCTAGTACAACAAGCATTTAATCTTATTTAATAATACTGTTTATACAATGTTATGATTAAGTTAACAGTTATATACATATATATGTATGTAAGTTTCACAAAGAAAGCAAAAATTATATTAATTAAATTTAAGTTAGCCTTAAATTGGATTAAATTAAATGGTAAATTCTAAAGAGAAGAAAAGTGTGTTGAGATTGCTGTTTTAAATTGCATCACAGTGCCTTATTACAATTGCACTACATTGAATTTCTGGCGGAAGTTGGTTCCATGAACACATAGCATCACTATAAAAGTGCCTTTCAGAGACCTGTTTCCGGTACCTTACGGCGTTTATCCTATAGCCTCTATTTATTCTGAAAAATTGTAGTCTGGTAAGTAGATAATTTGGTTCCCCTGAATAAATAATCTTGTGTAGGAAAGTTAGCATACGATATTTCAAAAGGCTTCCCAGTGTCATATGGTAGATTTTGTAGGAAAAATGCGAGATACTACTATATCTACTGCGTCCAAAAATATATCTTGCTATGTTATTATAAGTTATGTTAAGTTTATTCCTACTAACAGAGTCCAAACCCGTAAAATGCTCATATCCATACAAGAGGGTTGGAATTAGGTATGTCTTTGCCAAGAGCATACGTATATTACATACATACATAATTGGCCTTTACAACCCTTCAGTTAGGATTACGGTCTAACTTATCACGCGTGGAGGACTGAGTCCTGCAAAGATTTCTCAGCAAATCGTAAGAACATGGTTAGCCAGGAGAGTTGACAGTAATACTTAATTTTTTGGCATATTGTACTAATTCTATGGGCGAGTCCCCAACGACTAATGGTGGCAGTAAGTTCGGCAAAACGCCAATTTTTTCAATTATGATAGCCTTTGATTTATTAGCGTTTAAGCAAAGACCATTTGCAGTAGCCCATTTAAATATATTGTCAAGGTCCTGGTTCAGTTTCAATTTACAATTATCGATGTTAGTTTTAAAACAGCTAATGTAGAGTTGGACGTCATCGGCATACATTTGAATTCCACAGTGAGCAATACGAGAGGGTAGGTCCATTTGAGTACATTATGTAAAGCAGTGGGCCAAAAAGTGAACGCTGTGGTACACCTCTTCGTACCTAAATGATTTTGTATCGCCATAGTGCACTGTCTGACTTCTCTTATAAAGGTATGTACGTAATAGTTTTACTGCTTGATGTGAAAATTTAAAGGTTTAAAGGTCAACTTGTGACAAAGAATGTCATGATCAACAGTATCAAAAGCTTTTGAGTGATCCAGAAGTACCAGAAAAGACACCATGTTCTGATCCATTTTTGACCTTAACTCCTCTGCAACATCCACTAAAGCCGTAACGCAGCTGTGTTTAGGTATGAAATCAGACTGTCTGTTAGTCAGTAATGAATTGTCGTACAAATGTTTGCCTATTTGCTCATGAACGTTCGAAAGACTTAGATAAGTAAGGTAGAATCGCAATTGGTCTCTACTTTCCATCAGGTTTAGGTAAGGGGATAATTTTCGCGTGTCTCCACATTTAAGGAAATTCTGATGTCGTTAGAATAGTATTGAATAAATGTGTTAATTATACAACAATGTAGTCCAGTATAATCTTTAGGAATTTCGGATGTATTTCATCGTAGCCAATTGAATCCGATTTGATGTCTCGAAATGATCT